>JAWRVZ010000088.1:0-1310000 GCA_037043235.1 Rhodeus uyekii
GCCAACTGAAGTTTATATCATAAACTTCCTCTATCTAGTTATTATTATTATTATTCTTACCTAAAATTCTCAATGCATCTCCTCCTAGAGCTTTAAAGCTACAACCACTAAACTCTGCTCAGACTTCAGACTTCAGACCTGTTCTGACTTGAGTTGCTATCCCTTTTCAGACTGATCAGACTTATGATTTTTGATAAAACTGAAGATTAAAGTCATAAAATCTCCATAGACTTTCACTAATGAAGTGAAAACTGAATTTTAGATAGAGCGTCCACTCCATCTGTTGGTAACATCACAACATTACACCTGATATATAATACATTTCAATACAGTATGTGTGAACATGTCCATTCCAATGGGCATGCATTTTATTTTTTTAAATCCTGAAAAAAAACTTGCAGGTCTACAATCGATTTTTTACTTTAATTAGTAAGTTAAATCTCTCTATTTTACATTCATAATATCACAAAATTACACCCCTGTCAGTGAGGGCACTGAAGTTTGAACGAATCAGAGCGCTGCAATTCAAAGCCTCAAAGCTTTTCAAAGACGCCATTACTGCTGGAGAGAGAGATCATAATCTCCTAAAATAGATTTATGTGAGAGAGTCTATGATCAAACGGAAATTGTTTCCGATTATCAAGTAACCGCTGCAGCGTGTTTCCTTGAAGATTTATGCACTTATATGGCCAAATTCTGACTCTCATTCGTCTTTACTCGGCAAAGGATTTTCGCTGTTGAGCACTATGATACTATAGGAAAGGTAAGTGAAGTTTAAACGCGCGTCCTCCTGGACTCGCGCCAAAGCATAACCGTCTAATCGCCTAAGTTTATTTATAGCGCTCATTTATGTACTTTATTGCCGAATTCTGACTCTCGCTCGTGTTTGCACGGGGAAGACACATGTAAACGGCTTCCCTGAGCAGAGCGCGCTGACTCTCTTCAAATGCAGCGTCTAACAGTCAAAGTTATTTATAACTAATTCTCGAGTATATAGTTACATTGTGTTAATTCTTTTATCTGCTTTTAACTAAAGTCTGACCAAGGGCGGTTCTAGGGGGGGGCCAGGGGGGGCCAGTGCCCCTGTGACAACAAGCTTGGACCCCCTTGTGGCCCCCCTAAATCTGGAGTGTGAAATAATTTTTACAAAACTGCTTTTTTTTTTGTTTTTTTGTTTTTGTTTTTTTGCGATCGTTGTTTTTTACATCCGTTATTAGACACAGTCTATGATTAGACAGTAGCAACGCGGAACAGAAATGTAACCCACACATTTTCTAGAGGGAGGGACTGATTAAAGCGGAACACAACAGTATCGTAGAACATGCATCTGCAAGTTTTTTTCTACTCAGAAGTTGGTGGAAGATTTGCGCGAATATTATAGTTGAATACTTCAAGCAAAGAAGGAAATATAGAGGTGAGTAAAGTTGTTTATATTTTTTATTTGTATTAAATGCAATACAGAAGTAATGCATATGTAAATGCATAAAGTTAGATCAGCTAATTTTTTGCCGTTTGTTAGCTTGTGGCAGTTTGAAAAGGGATAAAATATATGATCAACAAACTCATGGTTCTGAGTGTTTTTACTCGGTAAACGAGTTGTAACATTAAATGTTTAGACATAGTTACCTGGCAAGTCAGTTATTTTCAGTAAATTAATTCATAAGTTTCTTGGTCCCCATTGCTTTTGCTCTATAGTTCTCACCAAAATGAAGAGAAAGAAAGACATCATGTCGTTCTTCCAAAGAAAAGATAAGGTAGGCAGTGAGACAGAGCCAGATGGTTCAGGTGTGGAGAGAGCAAGAGAGAGCAGAGAGTCTGCAGAGAGAGAGCAGGAGGAGTTGTCCATTGGAGAGACTGAGAGTGAAGGAATAGTAGAGGAGGAAAGTGAGACAGATGGAGAGACTGAGGCTGAGAGTGATACACCAACAGAGGAGCCTTGTGTGTCCACTAGCAGTGGACCATCAGGTTTGTGCTGTTAAATACATCTGTAAAGCAGTGCAATAAGTCAGTTTATATGGTGTATAGAAATTAATCAGTTTGTGATTGAAATTAAATCTTATTTAACATGCTATGAGCTTGTGATATCAGATGGATTTCAGAAGTTGCCTGATGGTAATTATATATCTAAAACTAACCAAATACATACTTTTTATGATTTATGATTTTATCATACATTCAAGGTAAAAAAAAAAAAAGAAAAAAGAAAAGAGAAGAAAAAACAGTAAACAAACAAATAAACAGGCATAAGTAATCACAACAGTAGTAAAAACAACAAAAAGACATGACAAAGAGTAAAAATGAAGGTGGTAAAATATATAAATACATTCTCATCAGCAAATAATGGAAAACTAAAAAATACCAAGATAGACAGATGAAGTAGTAAGTGCACTTAAAACTGAATTTTCAACATTTATGAATATAAAAACTATTTGCTGTAACGAAACGGGTATACTTTTATTATTTATATGAATTTTCTTTGGCAGACAATCAATATTTTCTTTGGCAGATATCAGCAAATCCCGGGAAGAACCACCTGTGCAGCCAATGATGAATATATACCCAAGAACTCTGATGGGGGACCGGAGGAGGAGCTTCAAGGCAGCCTGGTACCATATCCACCCCTGGCTTGAATATTCCAAACAATCAGACTCTGTGTTTTGTTATGCCTGCAGGCATTTTAGCCCTCCCAAAGTCTCAGAGACAGTATTTGATTCAAAATTGGGTTTTAACAATTGGAAGAAGGCAACTTACAAACAGGGGGGATTTGCAATTCATGCAAGGTCTGAGCGGCACAAACAAGCAATGATTACATGGAGAGACTATCAGAAAGCTGTAAAAAGTAATGCAACACTGGTAAATGCCCTAAACAAGGAACACAACAAACAGGTTCAAGAAAATCGGGACTATATTAAAACAATAGGAGAAATACTACTACTTACAGCCACACAAAACATTGCACAAAGAGGACACGGTGAGTCTACAGAGTCAGATAATAAAGGGATGGTTCGAACAAAAATTATAGAAGAAGTGAAAGACAGTGAGGTCTATAGCACACACTGTCTGAATTTAGTTTTAGTGGACACAGTCAAAGCTATCCCTGAGGTAGGAGAGTTCTTCTCCTTACTAGAAAGACTGTATGTCTTCACATCTGGGTCATATGTGCATCAAAAATGGCTGAGCATACAGAAAGAGATGTACCCAGGTGCACCAGCTAGAGAGCTTCAGAGACTAAGTGACACTCGCTGGGCATGTCGATATATGGCTCTACATACTATTATGGATAGATTGCCTGCCATTAAGCGAGTCCTGCAAGATATAGTCCAAGAACACAGTGGTGACAGATCTGTTGAGGCTAGAGGTCTGCTTGCACAGATAGATTTACAGTTCATTGTGTGCCTTGTTACCCTCCATAAAGTGTTTGGAGAAGCAAAATTTCTGTCAGATATGCTACAGTCTTCATCACTTGATCTGTCAAAGGCTGTTGATTTAGTTGAAGCCTTAGTTCAGACTTTGAATGACTACAGGGATGAGTCATTTTTTGATGACCTATGGAGTGAAGTGTTGAACACAGCTGAGCAATGTGATACTGCAGTACAGCCCCCTGCAAAACGACCAAAAAAGCTAAGCTCTCAATTTAATGCAGACTGTGTACTCAGTACAGTGGGTCAGAGGTCAGATTCAGAACGAGAAAAAGATAGTTTTCGTACAACCCTTTTCTACCCTGTTTTAGATCAGATGCTTAATGAGCTTAACAGAAGGTTTTCTAGCAAAAACTGTGAAATAATGACTGGCATCCAAACTCTAAACCCCACAAGTGATGTGTTTCTCAAAGAAAAGTCCCTGTTTCCATTTGCTAGAATGTATGAATCAAATATTGAGGACTTGGGGTATGAACTACATCAGTTCAGAAGAATTTTAGAAAGGAAAATACAGAGTGGCATGCAGAAACCCTCCAGTGTAGTAGAGCTGGCATTATTCATTGAACCTTATAAAGAAGTTTTCTTTGAGCTTTTTAAACTATGCAAGATAGCTGTTTCAATCCCTGTTAGTACCGCTTCTTGTGAACGGAGTTTTTCTGCACTAAAGCTGGTGAAAACCTATCTCAGGTCCACCTATGACAGATTCCACAAGCAATTTAGGTGTTCTAAGTATTGAGTCAAGGAGGGCAAAGGCCTTAAATCTAGATGAATTTGCTGATCTTTTTGCAAAAAAACACAAAAATCGTAGAATACAGTTACTGTGAATGATACTGAATCTGTAATGCAAATGTAAAAATATAATAGAAATGCAATTACAGTTAATGTGAAT
Organism: Rhodeus uyekii; assembly: GCA_037043235.1. Classification (NCBI taxonomy): domain Eukaryota; kingdom Metazoa; phylum Chordata; class Actinopteri; order Cypriniformes; family Acheilognathidae; genus Rhodeus; species Rhodeus uyekii. Next base: position 4,309 of record JAWRVZ010000088.1, read on the forward strand.
GATACTGAATATGTAATGCAAATGTAAAAATATAATTAAATCAAATAGTTACTGTGACTAATACTGAATATGTAATGCAAATGTAAAAATATAATTAAAATCAAATCGTTACTGTGACTAATACTGAATCTGTAATGCAAATGTAAAAATATAATAGAAATGCAATTACAGTTAATGTGAATGATACTGAATCTGTAATGCAAATGTAAAAATATAATAGAAATGCAATTACAGTTAATGTGAATGATACTGAATATGTAATGCAAATGTAAAAATATAATTAAAATCAAATCGTTACAATAAGGTTTAAATATGTGACTAATACTGAATATGTAATGCAAATGTAAAAAATAAAATTGAAATGCAAATACATTTTTGAATGATTATAAACATTGTATTTTGCCTGTTAATGCCTGCAGTGCAGTGAAGAAAATGATATGACAACAATAAGGTTTAAATATAACTGGCCCCTCTAACAGTACAACTGGCCCCAGCTTGGAGTTAAAAAAAACTGCATTACTCTGCTGCATTACATGAGCAGGAATTATTTTAAAAATACTAATATTTAAGTTATTTTGTTTCCCATGGAGGAAGGCTTTATACAAATATTACATTGCGTTGATTCAGAAAGGCTTTATACACACACACACACACATACATATATATATATATATACATATACATATATATTTATATATACACACACATACATATCTATCTATACACACATTTATATAGTAAATAAATGTATAAAGGGCTCCATATATATGCAGTGGAACTGCAGTCTGTTTAGAAAGTGGTAAGACTATATTAATAATGCTTAATTACATCTTTAAAATAGAAATAAAACAAAGTATTCACATTAGTGAAAACTGACCGTTAAAAGCCAAGGTTGTAATTAAACCGTAAACATTTTTATAAACTAATTGCAATTTTCAACACTTTGGGGATCAAAAAGCATTGTTATTTATTTTTTGGTATTTCGTTACAACACCGATGATCCCTCATGATGAAAAAACTCCATGTATGTTCCCTAGATGCCATTTTGTGCACTAACCAAGTATTGCAACACTTCTGTAATCAATTAATTATTTACTCATGTTTATTACCAATGTAAATGTTGTTTATTTTAGATTAATATTTAATATTCATTATTATTCTTTGATATTTCAGACCACTCACTGTTCAGCTGAATCATCAATAACCTCCAGTCTCTGCGTCAACTGACTCTTGTGTTCTTTAAAACATTAAATCTCACTAGTGACTTGTTAAATAACATTCATTCTCGTCAGTGACATGTTAACTCATGTTAAGGCCCCGTCCACACGGAGACGCGGATCACTGCATCCGCACACATTTCTTATCGGATTGGTGTTCCGTCCACACTGATCCGGCGATTTGGGAGACTGAATCCGCTCTCTTTTGATACCGGGTCCTAAAGTGGATAGATCTGAATCCGACACCCTTGCGGACTCGTGTGGACGGCCAATCCGTATATTTTTTTGTTTACCGATGATGTCATCACATCACGTGTCGGCTGCGTCACAGTAACAGCAACAGTGTTGCCAGATTGTACTGAAGATTCCAGCGCAGCTACAGCTTAAAACCCTCCTAAAAAAATACCAGCCCAAAGTGCGTACTCTTATAAATAATGAAAAATATTGAGCGATTTTATGCATCAAAAACCATCCCAAATTTGATCAACCAGCCCAATGCATTTTTTCCCGATCGGACGTGACAAAAAGGTAACTAGCAATCTGGCAACACTGAACAGCAACAACAATGCGCATGCTCAAGGTCGTCTTCTCTGTGTATAGTGTATTATCTGTGGCAGAATTACAGCGCCCCATACTGGTCTGGCATATAAACTACACCGGATTCAGTCGGTTTCAGTGGTATCGTGTGGACGCTGATATTTTTTTTTGAACGAGGAAAAAAAAGATCGGATAGGGAACGCGCCGGCATCGTGTGGACGTGGCCTAAATCTCACAAGCGACCTACGAATTAACAAATCTCACTAGCGACATGTTAGTTCACAATAAATGTCAATAGCGTCTTGTTAATTAACGTTAAATCTTGCTAGCAACATGCTAGATCACTGCATATTTCTCACTAGTGACATGCTAGAGGAAAAAAAAGATCGGATAAATCTTGATAGCAACTTGTTAATTAACAATAAATCTTGCTACCAATATGCTAATTCAGCTAATTCTTGCCAGCAACATGCTTATTTATGTTAAATGTTGCTAATGACTTCGGAATTCATACTAAATCTTGCTATCAACAAGATAATTAACATTAAATCTTGCTAGCAAAATTGATCATTAATTGATTAAAGATTAAATTATGATCAAAGAACATAACGACACCTTAGTAACTGCCTAGAAACAACGCAAAGCAATAACTAACAAGTGTATATATGCTCAAGATCTAATTCTTTCCATCTATCTATCTGTAAACTTAAACAACTTGTTAAGCTTTTACAAATAAATTTAACTTTCACAATAGGCTTTCTCAAGCCAACTGAAGTTTATATCATAAACTTCCTCTATCTAGTTATTATTATTATTCTTCTTACCTAAAATTCTCAGAGCATCTCCTCCTAGAGCTTTAAACAAGTTAAGCTTTTACAAATAAATTTAACTTTCACAATAGGCTTTCTCAAGCCAACTGAAGTTTATATCATAAACTTCCTCTATCATTACCTCAGAGCATCTCCTCCTAAAGCTACAACCACTAAACTCTGCTCAGACTTCAGACCTGTTCTGACTTGAGTTGCTATCCCTTTTCAGACTGATCAGACTTATGATGTTTGATAAAACTGAAGATTAAAGTCATAAAATCTCCATAGACTTTCACTAATGAAGTGAAAACTGAATTTTAGATAGAGCGTCCACTCCATCTGTTGGTAACATCACAACATTACACCTGATATATAATACATTTCAATACAGTATGTGTGAACATGTCCATTCCAATGGGCATGCATTTTTTTTTTTAAATCCTGAAAAAAAACTTGCAGGTCTACAATCGATTTTTTACTTTAATTAGTAAGTTAAATCTCTCTATTTTACATTCATAATATCACAAAATTACACCCCTGTCAGTGAGAGCACTGAAGTTTGAACGAATCAGAGCTCGATTTTTTGCTTTAATTAGTAAGTTAAATCTCTCTATTCATTCATAATATCACAAAATTACACCCCTGTCAGTGAGAGCACTGAAGTTTGAACGAATCAGAGCGCTGCAATTCAAAGCCTCAAAGCTTTTCAAAGACGCCATTACTGCTGGAGAGAGAGATCATAATCTCCTAAAATAGATTTATGTGAGAGAGTTTATGATCAAACGGAAATTGTTTCCGATTATCAAGTAACCGCTGCAGCGTGTTTCCTTGAAGATTTATGCACTTATATGGCCAAATTCTGACTCTCATTCGTCTTTACATGGCGACGGATTTTCGCTGTTAAGCACTATGAAGGTAAGTGAAGTTTAAACGCGCGTCCTCCTGGACTCGCGCCAAAGCATAACCGTCTAATCGCCTAAGTTTATTTATAGCGCTCATTTATGTACTTTATTGCCGAATTCTGACTCTCGCTCGTGTTTGCATGGGGAAGGCAGATACATGTAAAATGCTTGTTTGCATGGTCTAACAGAAGTTATTTATAACTAATTCTTGAGTATATGATACATGTAAAATGCTTTGAGCAGCGCGCGCTGACTCTCTTCAAATGCAGCGTCTAACAGTCAAAGTTATTTATAACTAATTCTTGAGTATATAGTTATATTGTGTTAATTCTTTTATCTGCTTTTAACTAAAGTCTGACTCCTGTTCTCGAGTTCAAACGTGCTTCCTGAGCAGATTCGCTGATAGATCAATGTTTTGTGAACACTTAAACAATAAATGAAATAAGGTATTTAAAAGGATGCAAAAACGATGGCAGATCGATTCAAACTGTAAACTGCTTGAGTTAAAAAAAACTGCATTACTCTGCTGCATTACATGATCAGGAATTATTTAAAAAATACTAATATTTAAGTTATTTTGTTTACCACGGAGGAAGGCTTTATACAAATATTACATTGCGGTGATTCCTTTATCTGCTATAATTGCCGTGTTGAACTGAAGTCTGACATGGCAGATCGATTCAATCTGAAAACTGCTTGAGATTAGAAAAAACAGCATTACTATCCCCATTGTAATTGTGCAGGAATGATTTAAGAAATACTAATATTTAAGTTATTTTATTTCACATGAAGAAAGGCTTTATACACACACACACACATATATACGTATATATATACACATACATATCTATCTATCTATACACACATTTATATAGTAAATAAATGTATAAAGGGCTCCATATACATGTAGTGTAACTGCAGTCTGTTTTAAAAGTAGCAAGACTATATTAATAATGCTTAATTGCATCTTTAAAATAGAAATAAAACAAAGTATTATTCACATTAGTGAAAACTGACCGTTAAAAGCCAAGGATGTAATTAAACCGTAAACATTTTTATAAACTAATTGCAATTTTCCAACACTTTGGGGATCAAAAAGCATTGTTATTTATTTTTTGGTATTTCGTTACAACACCGATGATCCCTCTTGATGAAAAAACTCCATGTATGTACCCTAGATGCCAATTTGTGCTCTAACCAAGTATTGCAACACTTCTGTAATCAATTAATAATTTACTCATGTGTATTACCAATGTAAATGTTGTTTATTTTAGATTTATATTTAATATTCATTATTATTCTTTGATATTTCAGACCACTCACTGTTCAGCTGAATCATCAATAACCTCCAGTCTCTGCGTCAACTGACTTTTGTGTTCTTTAAAACATTAAATCTCACTAGTGACTTGTTAAATAACATTAATTCTCGTCAGTGACATGTTAACTCATGTTAAATCTCACAAGCGACCTACGAATTAACAAATCTCACTAGCGACATGTTAGTTCACACTAAATGTCAATAGCGTCTTGTTAATTAACGTTAAATCTTGCTAGCAACATGCTAGATCACGCAAATTCTCACTAGTGACATGCTAGATCATGCTAAATCTTGATAGCAACTTGTTAATTAACAATAAATCTTGCTACCAATATGCTAATTCAGCTAATTCTTGCCAGCAACATGCTTATTTATGTTAAATGTTGCTAATGACTTCGGAATTCATACTAAATCTTGCTAGCAACAAGATAATTAACATTAAATCTTGCTAGCAAAATTGATCATCAATTGATTAAAGATTAAATTATGATCAAAGAACATAACGACACCTTAGTAACTGCCTAGAAACAACGCAAAGCAATAACTAACAAGTGTATATATGCTCAAGATCTAATTCTTTCCATCTATCTATCTGTAAACTTAAACAACTTTTTAAGCTTTTACAAATAAATTTAACTTTCAGGATAGGCTTTCTCAAGCCAACTGAAGTTTATATCATAAACTTCCTCTATCTAGTTATTATTATTATTCTTCTTACCTAAAATTCTCAGAGCATCTCCTCCTAGAGCTTTAAAGCTACAACCACTAAACTCTGCTCAGACTTCAGACCTGTTCTGACTTGAGTTGCTATCCCTTTTCAGACTGATCAGACTTATGATTTTTGATAAAACTGAAGATTAAAGTCATAAAATCTCCATAGACTTTCACTAATGAAGTGAAAACTGAATTTTAGATAGAGCGTCCACTCCATCTGTTGGTAACATCACAACATTACACCTGATATATAATACATTTCAATACAGTATGTGTGAACATGTCCATTCCAATGGGCATGCATTTTATTTTTTAAAATCCTGAAAAAAAAACTTGCAGGTCTACAATCGATTTTTTACTTTAATTAGTAAGTTAAATCTCTCTATTTTACATACATAATATCACAAAATTACACCCCTGTCAGTGAGAGCACTGACGTTTGAACGAATCAGAGCGCTGCAATTCAAAGCCTCAAAGCTTTTCAAAGACGCCATTACTGCTGGAGAGAGAGATCATAATCTCCTAAAATAGATTTATGTGAGAGAGTTTATGATCAAACGGAAATTGTTTCCGATTATCAAGTAACCGCTGGAGCGTGTTTCCTTGAAGATTTATGTACTTATATGGCCAAATTCTGACTCTCATTCGTGTTTACTCGGCAAAGGCTTTCGCCCGCTGAGTAGATTACTATGGGAACGGCAACTCTCAATGAACTTCAAACGCGCGTCCTCGCGCACTCGCGTCAAAGCACTTAAGTTTATTTATAACTTATGCCTGAGTAAATATTACATTGCGTTGATTCCTTTATCTGCTATAATTGCCGTGTTGAACTGAAGTCTGACATGGCAGATCGATTCAATCTGAAAACTGCTTGAGATTAGAAAAAAACAGCATTACTATCCCCATTGTATTTGTGCAGGAATGATTTAAGAAATACTAATATTTAAGTTATTTTATTTCACATGAAGAAAGGCTTTATACACACACACACACACACACATACACACACACACACACACACACACACACACACACACACACACACACACACATATATATATATATATATATATACACATACATATCTATCTATCTATCTATACACACATTTATATAGTAAATAAATGTATAAAGGGCTCCATATACATGTAGTGTAACTGCAGTCTGTTTTGAAAGTGGCAAGACTATATTAATAATGCTTAATTACATCTTTAAAATAGAAATAAAACAAAGTATTATTCACATTAGTGAAAACTGACCGTTAAAAGCCAAGGATGTAATTAAACCGTAAACATTTTTATAAACTAACTGCAATTTTCAACACTTTGGGGATCAAAAAGCATTGTTATTTATTTTTTGGTATTTCGTTACAACACCGATGATCCCTCATGATGAAAAAACTCCATGTATGTTCCCTAGATGCCATTTTGTGCACTAACCAAGTATTGCAACACTTCTGTAATCAATTAATTATTTACTCATGTTTATTACCAATGTAAATGTTGTTTATTTTAGATTTATATTTAATATTCATTATTATTCTTTGATATTTCAGACCACTCACTGTTCAGCTGAATCATCAATAACCTCCAGTCTCTGCGTCAACTGACTCTTGTGTTCTTTAAAACATTAAATCTCACTAGTGACTTGTTAAATAACATTCATTCTCGTCAGTGACATGTTAACTCATGTTAAATCTCACAAGCGACCTACGAATTAACAAATCTCACTAGCGAGATGTTAGTTCACACTAAATGTCAATAGCGTCTTGTTAATTAACGTTAAATCTTGCTAGCAACATGCTAGATCACACAAATTCTCACTAGTGACATGCTAGATCATGCTAAATCTTGATAGCAACTTGTTAATTAACAATAAATCTTGCTACCAATATGCTAATTCAGCGAATTCTTGCCAGCAACATGCTTATTTATGTTAAATGTTGCTAATGACTTCGGAATTCATTCTAAATCTTGCTAGCAACAAGATAATTAACATTAAATCTTGCTAGCAAAATTGATCATCAATTGATTAAAGATTAAATTATGATCAAAGAACATAACGACACCTTAGTAACTGCCTAGAAACAACGCAAGGCAATAACTAACAAGTGTATATATGCTCAAGATCTAATTCTTTCCATCTATCTATCTGTAAACTTAAACAACTTTTTAAGCTTTTACAAATAAATTTAACTTTCAGGATAGGCTTTCTCAAGCCAACTGAAGTTTATATCATAAACTTCCTCTATCTAGTTGTATCTAAAATCGTCTTCTATCTGACATGATGGGTTGTTCTGGTCTTATTGAAAAAAGTGCCATTATTTTTTTCCTAGACTTTCATAAGGTAATTTGACTCAAGTCAAGTCTCTTTTATTTATATAGAGCTTATACAATACAGACTGTCTCAAAGTTTCCCTCTGGCCAGACAAACAAACTTGGTGTGATTATGATTCCAGGATGCATCATAAATCAGATTCTGGATTGGTATCATTCAGAATATTTCATCCAGTTCCTTCTACTTCACTGTAAAAAATAAATAATAATAATAATAATTAAAATCTGTTGTTTTCAAATCTGTTGAAATGATTTCTGTAAAATGTGCATGGCACTTGCAATGCCAAGGTCATGGGTTCATTTCCCAAGGAAAGCAAGAACTGATTAGAATCTCAATGTGTACCTTAAATGCAAGTTGCTTTGGATAAAAGCATCTGCCAAATGCATAAATGTAATCCAAAATGAAAATTTAAACAATAACAATTCAGTAAAAAATTTATACAAATTTTAAACAACTATAAAAACTATACATTTTAGTATAAAACTGCATAAGAAAACAACCTTTCATCCTTTGAAAAACTTTACCAAAAGTGCATAAAAACTATTTTATGAATAACAGTACGATTTTTTAACACCCATTAAGGATTACTGCATTTCCTCCCTTGAATCAATAGAATATATGTACCAATATCTACAAATAAGCTCTTCAAACTGAGGTACAGGAATGTAAATCAGAAAACATAAGATCAATAAAATTTCTGGTTACTCTCATAACTTTGATTCCCTGTCAGTCAGTCACATTCAACGTTACGTCGGACAGACGTCATGGAGTCTCGCTTGGAAGCCCAATCACGTCCAACAAATAGGACTGACATTATTATTCAAACTTTTTCTGAGGAGACGAGCGGTTGCATATATTGTTGATCACTTATTTCGGATCATCCCACCAAAAACAAAACAGCAATTTTTATTGCTACAACAGCCTCACGGGTTCTGTGGTTGGCGTTATATTGCTTTAGCGGTGGTGCGCTTGCCCCTGTGCACTAAAATGCAGCGTCTCACCCCTCTGCACTTCAATCTGAGAAGTTCCCTAAAAGAGTTCCCTCTTTTTCAAGATGTCTTTTCACCCGTGTGTTTCTGGATGCAGTCGTTTCCTGACCTCATTTGATGGCCACGATCACTGCGTGTCTGGGCACGCTGAGAGGGCGTTCGTTGATGGTTCATGCTCTCATTGTGAGCACGTCCATGTCGGCGTTGCGATCGCAACTCTCCTTCTTTAACACAGAGGCACAAATCCCCTCTGCTGCTACCACCCATTCTCCCTCTGCTTCTCGTAGTAGAGCTGAGGGGTTGGTTAGCACTCTGGGAGATCTGAGGGTTACAGTGGCAACTTCTTCGTCGGGCCAGCCCCCATGAACCTCCCACTCCTCTTGCACGCCGTCAAGTTGCCGGGCGATCTGTCAGGTCCTTCAGGTGAGGAACCTCGCGTTTCGTTCGGCGCTCCGGATGAGGATAGAATGTCAATCCCCCGTGAAGCTTCACGTTAGGAACAGCAGCTTAACCATCCCTGCGTATGTCCTTTCCCTTACATCCCATCCAGCATGGAGGCCTAAGTTCGGCTTATGCAGGGCGCTGGGTAGGTTACGTCTACGGGGGGCAGTTGTCAGATGGCACGCCGCTGCTTGCCAACATCGGCATCTCCAATTCTCAGTTCAGTGCCTGTGGTACTTTCCATAGGGAACCCATGACGTCAGCCCAACGTTGAACGTGACTGACTGATAGGGAATGTCTAGGTTACAAGTGTAACCTGAAGGAGGGAACGGAGACGTTACGTCGCCCTGCCACAGTCCTGAACCACCGCTGAGACTGGGATACTCTCTCGGCTCATAATAAATAATCTCACTAGCCAATGTTCATTGGCGCGTTTTGTCGAAATTGGAGGTGATTGGGCTCCCAAGGGAGACCACATGACGTCAATTCGACGTAACGTCTCCGTTCCCTCCTTCAGGGAACAGAGGTTACACTAGTAACCAAGATGTTCTTTGAGAGACGGGAACGAGACATTGCGATAACAATAACTGGTGAATTGTCATGAAATGCAACACTGACTGACCCAGACAGTATAAATACCTGAGGAGCAACTATTGCATCAGAATCACAAATGAACCAGTTCGCCGCTGGTTGAAGCTGAAGTTACGCGAGTAAATGAAGACGTTCCCTTTCGAAAGCGGGAACTTCAACACTGCGCTCAACACATTAGGAATAGTATTCAATCCTGCCTTGAGAGGGTTGCAGATCAGCCTGAAGACACAGGGAAAACCATATCTTCTTGGTAGTCTCTCGGTTTCCGAGGATGACATTTGTCTTTGTGCAATCATCTACGGGTGTGCTCTCATGTGACTCCGTAGCCCGAAGTCCGAAGCGCAAAGTCTGTTGCAGCAGGGGCAAGGGACGCCAGTGGTTGAAGATGGGGCATCGTCGGCGGTGGTCGTCTTCGAAAGAAGTGGCAGCTTGTTCAGTGAGCGCTCTCCAAGTAGTTCTGTCAGTGGCGGCAGGCTCCAGCTCTTTTGGTTTCAGGCCAGTCCATTTGAGATTGGCTTTAAGCTGGTCCTTGTAGCGCTTCTTTGGGCGGCCTTGTTTCCTGGTTCCAGAGGCCAACTCGCCGTAGAACACCTGCCTTGGTATTCGCTGGGAGTTCATGCGGATGACATGGCCGGACCAACGCAGTTGGGATCTGAGGATCGTGCTTTCGATTCTGGTGAGGTTCGCTTTATCGAGGACTTCCTGGTTAGACACCTTGTCCTGCCAACGGATCCTCATGATGGACCGGAGGGAGCGTTGATGGAATTGTTCCAACTGCTTCATATGCTTCCGGTACAGTGTCCACGTTTCACAGCCATACAGGAGGGAGGTGAGAACCACTGCTCTGTAGACTTTGAGCTTGGTGGCAAGAGTGACACTGCTGTGCTGTAAAACTTTAGATCGCAGTCTTCCAAGTGCCTGGCTAGCCTTCTGGATCCTGGCATTGATTTCCTGGTCCAGAGTTCCGTCACTTGAGATGGTGCTGCCCAAGTACTTGAAGGTGCTGATGTTGGCAAGCTGCGTGCCGTCAATGGTGATGCACAGCTGGTTGAATGTAGAACACGGTGCCGGCTGGAACAATACTTCTGTCTTACTGAGGCTGATCGTCAGTCCGAACAGCTTTGTTGCAGTGGAGAACCTGTCCACAATGGTTTGCAGATGATTCTCCTGGTGGGCCATGAGGGCGCAGTCGTCAGCGAAGAGAGCTTCGAGGATTAGTCTTTCGAGCGTTTTTGTTTTGGCGGCCAAGCGACGGAGGTCGAACAGTGATCCATCCAGGCGGTATTTGAGGTACACGCCTAGGTTCAGATCTCTCACTGCATGCAATAGTACCTGGGTGAAGAAGAGGTTGAACAGCACTGGGGCGAGGACACAGCCTTGTTTGACGCCGTTGGAGATGTTGAAGCGGTCCGAAAACTCTCCTCCCGATAGGACCTCTCCTGTCATGTTGTTGTGAAATAGTTGGATCAGTTTCACAAATTTTGCTGGACAGCCGAGCTTGCCGAGGATGATCCACAAGGCTTCTCTGTTCACCGTGTCGAATGCCTTCGTCAGGTCTGTGAAGATGGTGTAGAGATGCAGGTTCTGCTCAAGGCACTTCTTTTGTATCTGCCTCACCGTGAAGACCATGTTAATGGTGCTGCGGTCCGGGCGGAAACCGCACTGAGACTCAGGAAGGTTCTGCTCAGAGACGGATGTTAGGAGTCTGTTGAGCATGACGCGGGCAAGAATCTTTCCGGCAATTGAGAGAAGCGATATGCCTCTGTAGTTGTCGCATTCTGATCGGCTGCCTTTGTTCTTATACAGGGCAACAATGGAGGCGTCTCGGAGTTCTGCTGGCATGTCTTCCTCTTCCCAGATACTTGACAGAACTGATTGGAATGTTTGCAGGGCCTCTCCGCTCAAGGCTTTGAAGAGCTCGGCTGGAATTCCGTCCTTCCCGGCTGCTTTGCCTGCGCTCATCTGCTTTGTGGCCTTCTGGATTTCTTCCAAGGAGGGAAGGTCACCCAAATGGTTGAGGATGGGATTTTGGGGGATTAGGTCAAGGGCTGCCTGGTCAACTGACGATGGAAAGTTGAGAAGCTGGCTGAAGTGATCTTTCCACCTCTTGTTGATGCCTTGCTTATCCTTGATAAGGGTGGCACCATCAGAGGAGAGTAGAGGGGTTGTACCAGATTTTGACGGGCCGTAGATGGTCTTTAGGGCACCAAAAAACTGCTTAGAGTCATTGGTATCAGCATAGCGCTGCACCTCCTCTGCCTTTCTGTTCCACCATTGGTCCTGCATCATCCTGATTTCCCGCTGCGCCGTAGCTTGGAGGGACTTAAATCTGTCTTTCTTTGAAACAGACTTAGGGTCATTTTGCCATTCTACGAAAGCCTTATTCTTTTTGTTCAGAAGTTCTTCAATGGCGCTGTTGTTCTCATCGAACCAGTCTTGGTTTTTACGATGCTTGGAGCCTAGGACTGTCATTGCTGCCTCTTGTCAACACTTCTTTGAACTGGTTCCATTTCTCGGTTGGACTTCCAGTCAGTGGTCCATTGGCAGACAGCTTGTCATCCAGGCGAGACTGGAACGACTGTAGGTAGGATTGCTGTTGTAGGCGGCTGGTGTTGAAGGCTGTGCGGACTGTCCTGGGGTTCTTTTGGTGGTGGGGCGCGATGCGCATATGAAACGTCGCTCTGACCAGGCGGTGATCTGTCCAGCACTCGGCTCCTCTCATCGCTCGTGTCATCAGTACATCCTGGATGTCTCTCTGGCGCACAATGACGTAGTCTATGAGATGCCACTGTTTTGATCGGGGGTGCATCCACGTCGTCTTGTACTTGTTTGCCAGTCTGAAGTTGGTGTTCGTGATGGTGAGTTCGAACTCTGCGCACTTACTGAGCAGCAACAGGCTGTTGTTATTCATCTTGCCCACGCCGTGCTTGCCGAGCACTCCTTCCCATCTGGTGTGGTCCTGGCCAACGCGGGCGTTAAAGTCCCCAAGCAGTATCAGCTTGTCATTGGCAGGCACAGAGTGCAGGACGGCACTTAGGTCGGAGTAGAACTTCTCGATGGTCTCTTCGGCGCTTGTCAGTGTGGGGGCATATGTGCTGATGATTGTGGCATGCCGGTCTTTGCTGAGAGGCAGGCGGATCTTCATGAGTCTCTCGCTGATGCCGACAGGCAGGTCTGGCAACTGTTTCAGCAGACTTGTCTTGATGGCTAGACCGACGCCATGTATCCGGTCTTCGTTCTGGGCTCTACCTTTCCAGAAGAATGTGTAGCCACTGGCATGTTCTGTGAGTGATCCTTCTTCATAGAGATGAGTCCACTCAGGGCTGCGATGTCTATGTTATATCGCGCCAATTCTTTCGCGACTAAAGCTGATCTTCTCTCAGGTCTTTGCGTGTTGTCCCTGTCCAAGAGCGTTCTGACGTTCCATGCTCCCAGAAGGAGTTTCTTTTTCTTTGTTTTGCTGACCAGGTGCGTATAGGGCAGGCAATGTTTAGGACACCTTTTCTAGTCCCCTCCCTTGTTTAGGGTGAGCAGTGCTGTCCTAAAGAGGACTGCTCAGACGCCCAGGATGCTGCCGGATCTCTCTGCTGCCCCAGGTACAAAGAGAAACGACCACTGATCCACGGGCCGCCTACGTGCAGGATTGTGGCTACGACTGCCAGTGGTCACCTCCACCTGTCGCTTCGTCACTCCCCCATCGCCGTAGGACTTTGATGAGTGTGCACAAAGAAACCTGTGCGTGAAGGAGATTAAAGTGGAAAGGCCTGTGCACGTAGACAGTCCCACTCTCTCGGCCTTGGAAGCCTGAACCCAGTGGCACGAAGAGTCGTTACACCTGGAGTCTTCCTCAGGTCCTGTAAAAAGATTCAGGAACAGACACATTTAGAGTTTGTGCGAGACTTAAGACGACATGTTACATGATGGTGTGCGTCGCTTGGTACAAGAACATTTGAGGATCTGCTTGAATTGATCATAATTGAACAGTTTAAAATCTCTGTTTCAGATCAAATTGCAACTTATGTCAGCGAGCACAAGGTTCATGTCACAGTCTGGTCCTGATCCGCCTGTTTTGTCCCTCATGTGTTCCCGTAGCTGTCTTGTTTTGATTACCCATTTAGTTCGCCACCTGTTTGTCATTTCCTAGTGTATTTATACCCTTGTGTTAGCCCATGTCATTGTCGTTTGTTAACGTTTCAAGAGTGTCTATGTGTGGATGTATTGCTCCATGTTTTGCATCCCCGTGTGCCTTGCTTTCTGTTTATAATTAAAGTACCTTTTGTTTCATCTCCGAGTTCTCTCGTTTCTCCGCATCGCACGCCAGCTTAGCGTAACAGAACAAACGACCAGGTTAGTTACCCCAAAAAACTTTCCAATGGATTACAGCGCCCTTTTCATTTCAAGCGCTGAACGAAATAAGGACTTCCGGCTATTTTCTCTGGAGTTCAGTTTGCTCGCCGGTGTCGCTCCCCTCGACGAGCGGTCGCTGGACTCGCTGTTCTGGATCGGGGCCACCTTCCACCATCATCAAGATCTCCCGGACATCGCGGGACTAAGCTGGCGGGAAGCCATGGAGCGATGTCTGGAGAAGCTTTACCCCCGATCCAGACAACCACCACCTGCAGTTACCACCCCGAGGCCTTCGCCTGCACCAGCGGCCGACGAGCAGTTTCCCCGAGCGGCCGAGAATGAACTGTGTTTCCCCTGAGCGGCCGAGAATGAACTGTGTTTCCCCCGAGCGGCCGAGAATGAACTGTGTTTTCCCCGAGTGGCCGAGAATGCTCCGTTTCCCCGAGTGGCCGAACATGATGAACTGCTTCCCTGAGCTGTTGTGGACCTCCCGTGGCCCGAACCGCCGGAGCTGCCGTGGCCCGACCCACCTCTGGAATTCCGGGACCTGCCCGAGCCGCCACCAGACCTCCCAGATCTCCAAGACCTCCCCGAACCTCCGCCAGCCTTCCAAGACCTCCCCGAACCCGAGCCACCAGAACTCCCACCCAGCCTCCCTCTCCCACCACCTCTACCCAGCCTGCACCCGTCCCCATCTCTGCCTGTGTCCCACTTCCCCACTCTGGCTCCCCCCAACACTGTGGAGCTGTCATGCGTCGGCGGTACACCGGCATCGTGGGGCACTGAGGTTCCACCCACGACCTCGGCGCCCCTCATTCCACCTCGGCCCGTCGACGCATCGGCCCCATCGACATCCCTCAGCCTTTCCTCTCCTGCGGGCTCCCTCGTCCTACCGGTGTCCCCTTGGTCGGTCGTCGCCTGGCCTCCTCCTGTGGCGTCGGCCGGCTCCGCCCTCCCCTCGGGTTCTCCTACGTCCTCTGTCCCTCCACCTCCGAGTCAGTCCTCGGGCCTGCCGCTGGTTCTTCGGAGGTTCGTCATTCCAGCTCTTCCTCGGCCTCCGGAGCCAGCGGCGTCACTCAGGTACCTTGGTCCGTCGGCTCCACCATGGACTGACTCGGGTGTCTGGCCCCTGACCCTGCCTGCTCCCCCCTGGACACCTCCCTCTGCCTGGCCCCTGATCCCTCCCGCACCCCCATGGACTTGTTAATTCTGTTTGGACTCTGTGTCTTGTTTTGTTCAGTCCGCCCCCTGGTCCCCCTCCCTCCCTCCGCTGTCGACCTGTTTAGGCACGAGGTCGCGCCTTCCGGGAGGGGGAGCTACTGTCACAGTCTGGTCCTGATCCGCCTGTTTTGTCCCTCATGTGTTGCCGTAGCTGTCTTGTTTTGATTACCCATTTAGTTCGCCACCTGTTTGTCATTTCCTAGTGTATTTATACCCTTGTGTTAACCCATGTCATTGTCGTTTGTTTACGTTTCAAGAGTGTCTATGTGTGGATGTATTGCTCCGTGTTTTGCACCCCCGTGTGCCTTGCTTTCTGTTTATAATTAAAGTACCTTTTGTTTCATCTCCGAGTTCTCTCGTTTCTCCGCATCGCACGCCAGCTTAATGTAACAGTTCAGTCTCCGGAAGAAGCAGCGTCATTAGCTGATGAGTTTGTACCCACCCATAAGCTCGCTCCTATTGATTGGAGAACATGTGAAGAAACGAGAGGGGGTCGCTTTGGTGGTCGCGTTTCTGTGGGGACGTTTGATCAATCTGAGATTTGTAACTACTGTCAAGAAAAAGGACATTGGAAAGTTGATTGCCCTATTCTTAAGGAGAAAAATAAGCGCTTTGATGGAAATAAGTTTCAGCCTGTTGCAGTTGCGACTTCGGTTCAGTTAAGTGAGACTGAAAATGATGAATTTCCATTAAGTGACTGTTTGTCTACTTATGCATACACAAAAAAAAAGAACTTGTTCATACACAAAAATATAAATGAATAAAATATTATATACAGGAATCCTCTCTTATATACTGATGACTTATCATTCATATTCTTTAATTATATAATTGATTAACACACTGACTTTAACAGCTGTTTTACACAAAGTGTCATGTTTGCTGTGATCTCGCATTTACACGCTTTGACCATAAGGAGAAGCACGAGAAGTTAAGTCATTATTTCGAGAAAGTTTCACATTATTTCGAAATACTAAGTCATTATTTAGAGATACTAAGTCATTATTTCGAGATACTAAGTCATTATTTCAACTTACTAAGTCATTATTTCGACTTAGTAAGTCAAAATAATGACTTAGTAAGTCGAAATAATGACTTAGTAAGTCATTATTTCAACTTAATCTTTTTTTTTCTCAACTGTGGCGGAAACTGGCTTCCATATTATGATTAGTAAAACTACGATTAAAGTATTCCTTATTGTGTTCACAGTTTTCTTCTTAAGGTGGAAAAAGCAAGACATTTTTGACCTTATTTGTAAATGCTACTCGATGTTCTGGTACTCCAAAAATAGCAACTTCAACACTGGGGTTTATATCCAATTTAAAGGCATCATTAAGTGTTTTAAATATAAATGTCCAATAGTCACTCAGCTTTTGACAAGCCCAGAACATATGAAAAAAGTCAACATTGTCACTTGTCCAGGACAGACTTGGGCCCTTTTCGAAGCAGTGTTGAAGTGATGAAAGTCGTTTTCCACTCGTCTCTTTTTCTGATGCGGATGAGGTTGTACGCACTGCACAGGTCCAGCTTCGTGAAGATGCGAGCCCCCCGCAGCTGTTCCAGAGCAGCTGGAACCAGGGGAAGTGGATAACGGAACTTGATGGTCTGAGCATTGAGATGGCGATAATCAATACAGGGCCTCAAGCCTCTGTCCTTCTTGGCCACGAAGAAGAAGCTGGCAGCGGCAGGGGATGTTGAGGGCCGGATGTATTCCTGTTTATGAGCCTACTGAACATACTCCTCCATGGCCTGTCGTTCCGGGATGGACAGGGTTGTAGATATGTCCTCTTGGGAAGGAGGCCCCAGGCAGCAGGTCGATCGCACAGTCCCATGGCCGGTGAGGTGGTAGTTTGGTGGCCAACTGTGGCTTTCAATAGAGGTGGATGTAAGGGGGACCCGGGATGGAGACTTGGACTGGGGTTGCCGTGGCAGAATTTTCTGAATGAGAAAGAAACAATTTGTGAAACATTGCGGGCTCCATTTCAACACCTCCCCCGACCTCCAACAAATGCTTGGAGAGTGAGCGGTCAACCATGGGCATCCCAGGATGATGTATGCCGTTTATCTCTCCAGCACCAGAAACGAGATGAGCTCCTGCCGATCCTGAGGGAGAGTTCAACGGAAGCGGGACCACAGGACTAGTTTTGTAGAATCCAGTGCAAATTGTCCCAAAAAAAGGGTTGTGGGTTTCCCTCCCCCCACAGTTCCCAATCATAAGGGCATCACTTTTACTCCAAATTACATTTGTTGATGAAACCTCTTTAAAGTCTTTAACAATTTTCTGCAGCTTTTGCACATCATCATTGTCATTTATAAAAAGAATCGTATCGTCAGCATAAGTAAATGTATGGAAAGTGGTATTGCACTGGGGCACCCTTTTAATTTGTTTCGTATCATTGAAAGCAAGGGTTCTATAGTCAACACATAATTTCTTGGAGATTTCCCGTTCTCCAAGATCATCAGTGCTTTAAGGGCCAGTCACACAGCCGATCACACATGAATCACTCACAAATCACGCACAGATTGGGTTTGTGCGTGCTTGTGCGTCGAGAAATTGACCAACGTATTCCACGAACATTCGACACACACCCGATGCATGAATCACTGACGGAGCGTGTCCAAACACGCACGCTTCACAACCGTTCCACATACAAGCACTTTCAGAATCCACATTGTCAGTGGAATGAACGTGATACGAACATGATACGAACGTGATATGAAGATGGGGCGTCAGTGGACGTCCGCGGTTTCGAACCAGTTCCGACGCATAAGCACTGACGGCCGACGCGTGTCCCCCGTATAGTCACGCATACTCGACGCATAAACTACGCACACCGACTCATGAATAACGCACACCGACACACAGTTGTGCGTCGGAAAATTTTTGAACCGTTCAAAACACAAAATCACGCACAAACCGCCTTCGACGCACATCCACTTACAATCACTGATGGTCTGATGGTTACAATCACCGACGAAATACGCATATGACGCACGCTCCGCGCAGAAACGAAAATCTGTGCGTAATTCGTGCGTCATTCATGCGTTTTCACTGTGTGACTGGCCCTTTAACTCTTGTATTGTCAGAGGTATCTTCAAGTCATCATTACCCTCTTTGTCGATCTTTGGTAGTCCATCAAAAAAGCAAGTATTATTCTTCTATTTTCTCCTCATTTATAACTTCGGTCACATATATATACATATATATAATTTTTTTTACTGTGCTGCAACTTCTCTTATTTCAGAGGTTCTAGATAGTTCCTGTCCTTTACCTGAGATCAAGGAATGAATTATTCTGCCTTGACTATTCTTTTTCTCCATGCTGAAGAAAAATTTAGAAGGGGCATCAGTTTGTGTTACCTTTTGGAAACGCGACCGGACCAACACTCCTTGTGCTTTAATGCCCAACAGGTTTGCCAATAAAGTTTTCCTTGATGTCAAAGCTTCAATATTTTATTTTTTTCCTTTTAGATGCAGACAGACTTTGCAGCTCAGTTTTCTCAGTCTCTAAAATTTCTAACGGTCAAGTGTCTTGTGACATTAAGTGTATATTGTTGACAAAACATTTTGACTTGTTTTTACCCGCATTCCCACCACTGTTGTAATTAGTTATATTGATGCTTTTTGTTGTTTAAAAATCAAGAAGAAAAAATAAAAGAACCTTTAAAATTGTTATCCTCAAACAGATCACTCACTAATACAGAACAAATAACTGCACTGTGGTCTAAGAACCCTACAGGACCGATATTACTAGATTTAAAAATGTTAAGCTGGTGCTTATAGGTGTAAAATGTTACCTAGTGTGGCTCTAAATGATTTCAGTCCTGTCATCAGGGAAACAGACACAGAAATAAGTACACAGAATGAATGTTTATTGAGACAGAGCGCAAGAGCAGTGAACTGGTGAATGAAGATGATGCAGTGAAAGTTACTGATTGGGTGAATGATGAGGAAGTGGTTCGTAGACTCAGAGAGGGATCTTGGAAGTAGCTTGAGGAATCATAGAGAAGTGCACAAGGAAGTAACAGGTCCAGGATGCTGAGAGAGTCTGTACATGAATGTAGACTAGACCCCATGTGCTGGGTGAGTGCCGGTGATATAGTGAATGGCTGATGGGAAACAGGTGCAGGTGATCAGTACTCAGGGGACTGGGTACCAGTGAGAATCTGTTGCGAGGATCGTGGCTGAGTCCATGACAGTACCCCCTTCCCCACGGGCAGTTCCTGAGGACTACGGGGGACGATGAGGACGGCCCCAACCCTGAGGTGCTTTGTCAGTTTGGATGGGCGGTATGGAATTCCTCTGGGGCAGCAGGATCTAGGATGTCGTCCCGGGACACCCATGAGCGTTCCTCTGGGCCAAATCCTTCCCAATCTATCAGGTACTGCAGGGCGCCGCCTCGTCGCCGGGAGTCAAGGATGGAGATGACTCGGTAAATGGATGGAGATGGAGGTGACTCGGGTCCAGGGGAGGAGGAGGTGATGCCTCAGCACCAGACTCTGTGGAGGAAGTGAGAAGTGGCTTAGTGTAGGGCTTAAGCAGAGATATGTGAAATGATGGTGCAATCTGGTATTGTGCAAGAAGCTTTGAGCGATAGGCAACCTTGTTGATCTGTCTCAGGATTTTAAAAGGACCTATGTACCAGAGACTCAGCTTGCGGCAAGGCAGCTATAGGCGAATGTCTTACGTCAACAGCCACACAAGTTGCCCTGGATGGTATCTGGGAGTGGGACCTCAATGATAGTCCATTTGAGTCTTCTGCCTACGGACTGCCCGCTGCAGGTGGATATGAGTGTGAGCTGAGTCCCACACTCTCTCTCTCTCTCTTGAAACCAGTAGTGGACATCTAGAACGTCTGTGGGCTTGCCTGACCAGGAGAACAAAGGGAAGGGTTTGAGGTGTGTGGAATCCGTAATGAGTTCTCTGTGTATTCAGCTCACGGAAGGAAACGGCTCCAGCTGTCCTGATGGCGACTGCAGTATGCCCGGAGGTATTTCCCAATTTCCTGGATCTTCCGTTCAATCTGGCCATTGGATTGCGGGTGATAACCTGAAGGGAGACTGACAGTTACACCAAAGAGAGTAAAAAAAGCATTCAATACCCGTGAGATGAACTGTGGTCTATGGTCCGAAACAAAGTCTTTAGGGAGGCCGAAATGTTTAAAGACATGGGTCGAAAAGTTTCCAGGGCCGTGGGCACACCCTTCAGGGGAATTAGTTTGCAGTTTTTTGAAAACCGATCTACCACCGAGTGTCCTTCCGAGGGGGGTAGATCAGTCATAAAGTCCACTCTGAGATCGGACCATGGGTGATGGGGAACTGGCAGTGAAAGCAGTTTACCTTCGGGTAGGTGTTAGGTTGTGTTGGTGGTGGCACATACTGAGCAGCCGTTGGCATACCGGGAGATATCCTAGGCCATGCTGGGTCAACAGTATCGTCCGTGAAGGAGCGAGAGGGTTCGCTGTCTGCCTGGGTGTCCAGAGCCCGGAGAGGTGTGAGATTGTTCCATGAGGGATGGATATGAGACTAGTGGGAACGAAGATTTGTCCCTCAGGAACCCTTGACGGAGCGGATTCCTTGTGAGTTGCATTGGCGATGCATTGATCCAGAGACCACTGGATAGGGCTCACGATGACGGCTGGAGGAAGGATGGGTTCAGGAGGTCTTCGGGAGGAATTGATGGGAAAGAGCATTGGCCTTAAGATTCTTCTCACCAGTGCGATAGGTGACTGAGAAAGTAAATCGGGTGAAAAACAGGGCCCATTAGGCTTGGCGAGGGTTGAGCCGTTTGTTATTTTGGAGATATTTCAGGTTACGTTGGTCTGTTATGACTTGAAAGGGGTGCCGGGCCCCCTCCAGCCAGTGACGCCACTCTTCCAGTGCCAACTTGATGACAAACAACTCACGGTTCCCGATGTTGTGGTTGCACTCCATCCGTGTCAGCTTTTTGGAGAAGTAGGCACAATGATGGAGGATTCCCCTGACGCGGAGATAAGACAACTCCTACCCCGATGCAGGAGGCATCAACTTCAAGCACAAAAGAAAGTTCAAGATCTATTTGGGCCATGGTAGGAGCCGTGCAAAAGGCCGACTTGAATTGTTGGAATGCCTGGGTAGCTTCTAGTGTCCCGGGCAGAGACTTGGGGCCTTTCCGGAGCAGTGCAGAGCGGCAATTGAGCTGAATGGATGGATGAAACAACGGTAAAAGTATGCATCTCCTTGATGGTGGTGGGTTTGTCAATTTAGATACTGGTAGTCTATACAGGGCCACAAGCCTCCGTCCTTCTTGCCCACGAAGAAGAAGCTTGCAGCGCCAGGGGAGTTAGATTGTTGGATGTAGCCTCGGTCCAAGGCCTCCCAGATGTACTCCTCCATGACTTGTTGCTTCAGGATGGACAAGGGATAGATCCTTCCATGGGGAAACTAAGTCCCAAGCAGCAGGTCAATGGCACAGTCCCATGGCCGATGAGGGGGGAGCTCTGTGGCCCGTTGTTTACAGAAAACATCCTGGAATAATCGGTATGCTGGAGGAAGTTGTGGCTGACTGTTGGTAGCAGGCAACTCTACGGAGTGTGAGAACGATTCAGAAATCCATTGCTGCTTGTACATATATTCTTTAATTTTTTTCCCTATTTGTACCTATATTCTTTTCTTTGTCTTTTTTGTTTATATGTTCTTTTCCTTTTTCTTATTTGAATGATTTGTAAAGAGTGATTTATAATCAAGTGAGGGATTTTTATTATTTAAAGCCTTTCTTTGCTTTTCTGTATTTTTCTATAGAGTAAGGTGAATACTGTCTGTACTTCTCAACAGATAGAACATGTTATCAGAGTATTTTGGGAAGTCTTTCTGTTAATAGTTGGAGCCTGAGCCGAGTTCAGCCTTGGAGAAGCTGTGTATCTGTGTGTGTGTTAATATGGTCTGTATTGCTGAGGTCATTAACTGGCACCATAAGGAGACGGAATGACTTGTTGTTCTCAAAAAAACACGTGGAAGGTCACTAATCTGTTAACCATGTGATCAAAGAAGATATGCTTCAGACTCTTGTGTGGAAAATTACTAGTTTTGTTTATCTTATTTTCTTTATTTCTTAGCTAGTCAGAATCATTTAACCGTCATCATTGACGTAGTTAGTTGCCTCTGTTAGAGTATAATTGCTGTAACAATGTTATTGAAAGTGAGGCGACCTACGAACTTCTTGTGAGACTTGAAGCTGGCTTCTGCTGATGAAACTGCAAACTAAACTTCACAAAATTTTCTTCTGCACTTCTGACTCCAGGTCTTCAATCAACATATCTGGTCCTCGGGTCTTAACTGTAATTCCCCTACAGGAGGTAGCGGTAACGTTAGCCAGGTTGGGATCTCGAGAGGATGGATTTGACAACAGGTTTTCTTGACAGGTAAGAGACAATTCTTATTACAGGACTGACTCCACAGTTGAACTTCCCCATTTTCCCAGTTGAAGATAGGTGCATGTTTGGTGAGCCACTGGCGTCCCAGGACGAGGTCGGTGGTGGATCCCTCCAGCACCAGCAATTGAAGTTGTTCTTGGTGGAGGCTTCCGATCTGTAGAGTCAGGGGAGAGGAGACATAGCAGATACATCTCTGACCCAGCAGTTTTCCTTGGATGGTGTGTACTTGAAACAGCGTATGCAGAGGGTGTTTATCTACATAGAGTTTTGCCGAGAAGTTTGGCGGAAATAAAATGTAGTGCCAAACCGGAGTCGATCACGGTCTTGGCTAAAATAGAACAGAAAGAGGTAGTTATCAACATGTTAATGAAAGGCAGGGATAGACATGACCAGCTTTGAATGAATAATACTCACCGCTGGGCGCAGAGGACAGGTCGGACAGGTAACACAGAAATGAACCGCTCCTCTGCAGTAGAGACAGAGGTGTAGAGTCGTTAAGATGGAGTCAAGTGTGCGTGGTCCAATTGCATGTGTTCTGGTGCTGGAGGGGTGGGCTCGCCAGGTGGAAATGGGGAATGCAACGGCAGTGGTGACTGGAAGAGAGCTGGAACTGAAACAGAGACTGGAACAGAGCAGGCAGTGATATTTTGGGAGACTAAGACAGCTTGCTGAATGAATCCTCATATATGACTTGGTGGAGGCGTATCTGGGTCCGCGGGCAGACAGGAACCGCAACTGAATGGTGTAATCAATGATAGTTTGGGTACCTTAATGAAGACGCAGTAGTTGGTCATTAATGGAGGTTGAACCCACAGACTTGATGGACTGAGTCAAGTCAAGTCAAGTCACCTTTATTTATATAGCGCTTTTTACAATGTAGATTGTTTCAAAGCAGCTTTACAGGAAAAACAATATAAACAAAGTTTGTTTGGCTGAACAGAAGCCCCAAAAGAGCAGGCGAATCAATACAATTAATGAATTTTAAGTGTTAAGTTTCCCCAACTGAGCAAGCCATAGGCGACAGCGGCAAGGAACCAAAACTCCGGCAGGTGACGTAACGAATGAAGAATAGAATGGAGAAAAAACCTTGGGAGAAACCAGGCTCAGTCGGGGGACCAGTTCTCCTCTGGCCAACAGCCAAACAGTACATGATTATTATATTGACAACAATTCAAGTCCAATATGAAGTCCAATTTGGTCCGGTTGGAGATGGGTTCATGATCGTCACAGGGGAGGGTCCAGTAGAGTCACGGTCTCCGCAGACACTTCAGGGCAGTGCTGTGCTCGTGTCCAGGTCCTTCATCTGATCTGGATACGGCCCGGATCCGGCTGACCACGGTAACCTCGGAATAAACAGAGAACAATATCAGCGTAGATGCCATTCTTCTTCTGATGTATCGAGTACATCAGGTGTTATGGGAATGTTCTCGGTTCCGGCTTATCTAAATTATGCAGCCTAACAATCATTTTACATGATTTGGATTAAAATGTATGTATAATGTGTTATGTGTATGCCAGGTTGAAAAGATGTGTTTTTAGTCTAGATTTAAACTGACAGAGTGTGTCTGCTTCCCGAACTGTATTAGGAAGACTGTTCCAGAGTTTAGGAGCTAAATAGGAAAAGGATCGACCGCCAGCAGTTGACTTTGATATTCTAGGTATTATAAGCTGGTCAGTATTTTGGGATCGCAATAGACGTGAAGGACTATAATGAGTTACTGGACCGCCAACCTCCCATATAGCTCTGGCCCATAATAGAGCTCTACCTGTGAGGTGTGTAATCATAGGCGGAGTTTCACTTTTGTGCTTGGGGGGGCACCTACCAAGCCAGCAGACCACAAGCTCAGATTTTGTCACGGTTCTGTCAGCTTCAGTCTGTGTTTCAAGTGTTTTTAGTGTTCTAGTGGACGGAACCGTGGCACTACTCTCTCTCTTGCTTGTTGTCTCGTTAGTGTCTGCCCCGCCTCCTTGTTTCCTGTAATCATTCCCAGCTGTCTCTAATCACTACCTTCCCTCATGTGCCCTATTTATATCCCTCAGTGTTTGCTGTCCGGCATCGCGTCGTTGTCTTTCATGGTTGTTCCTGCTGTTCCCTCGTCTGGTCTATACCCTGTCTCCTAGTTCCTTGTGTAATGCTTTATGTTCAGTTTTCTAGTTATGTTTTCCCCCTTGTGGGTGGTTTTGGTTTATGTTTGTTTTATTTGTAACGTAATAAATGTTCCTTTCCTGCATCCTTGAGTCCTCCCTATCTGATACGTGACATATATTATTTTTTTATATCATATTTATATATCATACATTCTACATATAAAATACGTTTACAATGAAAATTGACTTTATACAAAGAATAGCGAATAGAACAGACTCTTTATAGTTGCTGTTGTGTTTTGCATCGGCGGTGATAGGGTTAACACGGGGAGTTCAGAAGTGCGGCGAAAAAAAGCGAGTGTGTTAGACGGGTGCGCTTGTTACAGTGTGTTCTTCTTCGATTAAAGTTCATAAACAGAGCCTCCCTTGACCTGTCATAGAACTACTTCAGACATTACAATATCTTACCTAATGCAGAAGAAGCCGCCTCTTTTTCCGAGATGCGTAGATGTCCACTGTCTTCTCCTCTGATAGATTTGACACTTGTGGATTTAATAAAAAAAACGACGAATGTCCATTTAGTTTATTCAGCGCGTAAAACAGAACGAGAAGAGCATCCACTCACGTACCGCGATACTTTGAGATTCGCAAATCACGGGAGAATGTAATAAAGCTACAGTAATAAAAAATTAAATACAGTAATTAAAAATTAATTAGCCATATCTTACTCATTCTATAAGATAAGACAAATAAAACGAGCAAATATTAATTCTGTAATAAAAAAAAAAGTACAAGGCAGGCATTAATTGGCTCTGGTCTGGTTTTTCCACATCCAAAGCATTTGATCGCTGTATCAGACAACGGAGAGGGAGAGAGGGAGAGAGGGAGAGAGGGAGAGGAGTATGAACTCAAACATCTGATCTCTGTCATATTCATTAAAGACCTATAAGGAGAACATCAACAACCATGCAAGGTAAATTATACATGTTTTCTACTTCTGTTGAAAGGCTATTCAAATTGAATTCGATTTAATTTAATAGTAATTAAGAACTATTTTAAGATTTAATTTTTTTTAGGATTTTGGAAGTAATAAATAAAGAAATTTGCACAGAGATACATCACATCATCAAGAACCTTTTATGGCTGCATATGGTTCTTTGGAAACTAAAAGCTTATTGGTGTTAGATTACAGGTTTATCATATCTGTTCATCATTGTTCTTTAAGTTTGATTCCACTATTTGATTTGACATGAAACTTTTTGTCAAAGAGGTAAACAGGAATGTTTTGTTAATAATAATAATATTATTAAGAAGAGGAAGATAGACCCTAACCCTAAGAAAATATAAAATCAATTATTTTTATGTAACAGTGATCAAATGTATTGCTTTAATGGATGTGAATCGTAATGTAAAATGTGTTTTTTTGGCTTTTTTTAGTGAAAATGATGCAAAAAACTGCCCTGCTGGCACTCTGCTGCCTGTTACTGTCAGTAACATCTTACCCAGTCTATCCAACACTGAGGTAAGACAGACACCAATTCATGCGTGTACATTGAATAAATAATATTTGGTGTTTGTGTATTTGGTTTTTGGTATTTTGATTGGAGTAATTAAAAGGTTTTTTAAACATCTTTTACACTGACTCTGTTCAAGTGTGCCTACACACACACACACACACACACACAAACAAACAAACCTGTTAAAATACTTTGAAAAAATACAATCTGTATTGTAAAAAGTGCTATATAAATAAAGGTGACTTGACTTGACTTGAGCCTTATTACAATTACGGTGTCATCTGTCTTATATACAGTGGAACCCACTTACCTCGAGCTCGGTTAACTCGCCAACCCTATTATGTCAACGTTTTTGAAGTGGAACCGCCAAATTCCCTATTTGTCTTAGCATTTTCTTTTCGGTTATGTCGATTCTTTTGTGTCACCGAACCGTAATATCTCAAGCACAAAAAAGGGACAAATCACAGCAGTTCACATCAGTTATCCCCGTGACTAATGATCGGACCGAGTTCACTGCGCATGCGCTGAGTTCGTGTTGGACGTGCATCAGTCTGTGTGGTCACTCACTCCAATGATGGTTCACTCACTCTTGCAGCACAGTGTCGCGCAGCCGCAGAAGAACGTGCACAAAAATCAAGCGTTACAGATGCTATCTTGGAAGAGGCGCAGGAGTTCACCTTCACTGTCCAGGAATTCCCAGATTACATTGACAAAGACGTTGTTACTGATAGAAGCTTAGAAGCATTTGTTTTCAAGCAGACCATTAAAGGCAAAAAGCAACAAAGCATTTTAGAGTTTGTAAAGAAACCATAGTAACCGCGTGTACAATACTATTCAGAACTGTGTCAGAGCGAAATGACTGTGTTATGAGCGAATGTGTTTATGTGTGTTGTGACTGTTTACACTGTGAGTGAAATTGTGTTTGCAATGTTGGAGAATATAATTAAAAGTTTGTATCGAGAATTGAAGGTGATTTTTGTTGTATACTGGTAAATCTTGTAACGGCTGTCAGAGTGGTTGACGACTGCCCAGATGTTAAATGGAAACGAAAGGTGATTAAACTGGTCACACGAACCTTTATAGATGGGTTTCGTACCAGAACACTCTTCTTAAACATGTAAACAGCACATTTAATGTGAAGTACAAACCAGGAAAAAGAAAACACTCTGACAAACATCATAAATAAAAGAAGGAAAATAGAAACAGTAGATTATGCTATATAACAGTCAGCGGTAGAGCGGCATCTCTCTCCTCACTTACACACACTCTCCTCTCCGCGCGCGCTCACACCAGAACAGCGCGCACACAACAACATACGCCGTCTTAAAGGTATATTCCCAACATAAACATAAAGTAGCCGTTACAATCTCTGCTGTTAGTTGCTGCACATATGCCTTTTGTTGTTAGCAAACATATACAGTGTGTGTATATTTTTATAGTATGCCGATCGCTTCATCAAACAAATCGCCATATTGGCTGTTGGTTATCTCGATCATCGGTTATCTCTACTCTTTTTTGCAACCCCCGAGGCCGTCGACATAACCGGGTTCAACTGTGCCTATATCTTTTTGTAGCAAATGTATGACAAATTACACACATAATTTCTATTTATATATTCATATTATATTAGATGTAATGCAACATATATTATTATACTATATTTATTATGTTTGTAACTATATTTAATTACAAACCATTTTAAATGCAAGACATGACATCATCAACACCAATATAATAGCAACAACAACAACAACAACCTTTATTAATGAAGCACTTTACAACTACCGAAGTAGACCAAAGTGCTGTACAGAAAGGAAAAAATTAAAATAAAATAGAAATGCATAAAATAGAAATAAAAGGTCACAAAATGTCAACTTCAAGTTATAAAAGCCAAGGAAAAAAGGTGGGTTTTTAAAAGAGATTTAAAATGAAGCATTGAGGTGGCCTGCCTAATATACAGTGGCAGGTCATTCCACATTTTTGGTGCTGCCGCCGCAAAAGCACGATCAAACCATAGCAAACCATTCTCATAGCATTCTGATTGTCTCAGAACATACATTAGAAGCCTTTTTTGGGAGAAAACTAATTAACAGTGTTAACTAGTTAACTAATTTACTAACTAATTATTATTAGTTAATTATTATAATTAACTAATTTTTACACTAATGTAGATACACAACTCTATGCAAACACATGGGCAGAGGCTTGGGTGTGAATGACACTAACAAAGAACAGTGAGTGAACTGGAAAGCCTGTGAGCGTGTGTTAAAAATCTGTCATATTGATTGACAGAGCCTGAACTCGCTTTTGTTGTGTTAAGGGTCAGGTGCTTCTCATTATCAGACAGTGGACGCTTTTGAGAGCATTTTATTTACCTTGCTACAATGTAAGCTATAACAAGGTGTTGTAGGGGGTGGAGGTTTGTATTCTTTTCATATTCTTTCTTGAATCTGTCAATAAACCGCAGATTCCCATTTTGATGGTTTAACCCATTTAGTGTAATAGCATGCCTCATTGTCTATTACGTCTGATGAACGTCCGATAAATGCTCTGTATCTTTTCGTCCAAGGAAATAACAGCCAAAACTTTAGAGAAACTGACTGTCAAAAATAATCTTAAAAATGACCTAAAATAATCTATTGCTGAAAATCTGACTAAAACAGCTCTTGTCTGAAAAAGTCTCCAAAGCATGCTGTATTTTGAGCACTAATGTCTTATGAATGTAACAGTGATGAACGGTGCTTTATGTGTCTGTTAGGTTTGGTCAGCGAGCTGCTGCGATACTGATGTCCTCCTCTATTGAGGATCCAGTGCAGTTACCAGCAGACACTTCACTGCACACACCAGATGCTGAGCTTAGGTCATTCATTTATTCATTCATTCATACATCTATGGCTCAACAATAATCCCCCCAGCCCCACTGTCCAATAGTTCAGATTTTTGCTTGCTCTGACATTTTCACTATCCCTGTTAAAAAAACAACAACAACAACAAACAATGCATTTTTAAGAACCAGCATTGAGCCAATACATTTTTGTTAACACCATCCATAAATTGTCTAATCTGACTTGAAATATATTCATCTAGCTCTTTTATAACTGTATGATGTTTAAACACTATTTTTAGGTTTGGAAGACATGCTGATGCCATCTTTACCAACAGCTACCGAAAAGTTCTGGGTCAAATATCTGCCAGAAAATTCCTTCAAACTGTAATGGGCAAAAGACTTGGGTATGTTTTCTAGACATTTATTTAAACAAATGCTTTTAAAACAGGGCACTATTTTCCTCCTCTCTGACGTGCTTTTAATATTTTTCCTTCTGCTGTGGTTTTAAGATTTCTGAACACCAAATATTTTGGCATCATTGACATTATGGCCAATCATGTATTGATGTCTTCGGATTTATTTAAGAATGTCTTAAACTTAAATCAAAGAAAAATGTAAATGTAATGATGTGATTTAACCCATGATTTCTTAAGTTAATAATGCCCATTGAGTGTCCCATGAGATTTCAATTAATTTTACTTTTGTCAACAGACCAGAAACTCAAAACTATGTAAAACGCCAATCCGACATATATGGAGACACTTACAAGCATGATGTGGATATGGATGTCATTGAGAGGGAACAAAGTTATAGAGAACCACGTTACAGAGACTTAAGTTCTCAGTAGTTTCACACTGTTAAAAACATTTTAAAACAATATCAATTGTGAACTGTCTTTATACTTGCATTTTCACATTTCATTCTGAATTGTTAAAACTCTGTTCCTCTTAAACTAAAACCATACAGTTGTTTAAATCAATGCACCTTAGCATGTGCAGATGTTTCTATAGTTATATAACGAACCATTTCCCAAGCCCCCACTTAAAACATAGACGAAAAATCCTATATTAGGATATTTTGTCAAAAAAAAAAAAACATGAAAAACAGTATACGAAAAGTAGTAGTAGTAAAAGTAGTATCGCTTTATTTACAGTACTGATAAAAAAGTAGGCATGACCTACTAATTCTGTCAAGATTGTAAAGTGTACACTTGACATTTAAATGGACACTTTGCTATCCCATGGGAAATTCATACAATTCAACATGGAAATTATATTCATACTAGATACATTTATATTATATAGAACATACTTTTAAGTCGTCATGAAGTCATTACCGTACATATTCAAATTAAGTACCTACTTAATAGAGCATGCAATATTGGATTCAGCCTACATTGAATATACAAATAGAAATACAGTTGTGATCATTGAAACAAAACTATGTACCGATTTCAAATGCATGAAGTAGTTTATAAAAATTGTCCCGTGTTTTGATCTTAGAGTGTGCGTACACTGAAATCCACGGCAATGTACAGATTTATAAAAATGGTCTTATACATTCTAAAGCACATATACACGTCTCTGTGAGGCAAAGAGTCAGAGCACTACAGGCATTCTGAGAGATTCTTGTTGCTCGCCATTCTCAAGTAAATGATTTGGATGTTGACTGGTGCTCTGTTATATGGTAATGACATTAATTAGGCAACATTTACAAGGCAGAGATCTGTGCACAATTTCAAGATCATGTGTGATTTATAATTTTAATTTCGAGAAGAGTAGAGCACGCACACTCTCTGAATCACGCACAGTTGAGAGATTTTCAAAAAATGGTTTCTATGCAACATTTTTAAAAAATTCATTTTTAAAACTTTTTCAATTTTGTAACAATGCATGTCTGCATTAAGGCTTTAAAAATAACTAACTGATTAATAAAAATGATTGTGAGAAGACGCTGAGAAAGAAAATGAGAATACAGATTGTCCACTTTTGTAGTACCGGTATTTACAAATAAATATCACATTAATTTTGATTAATGTAGCCATTAAATGTGCAATATAATACTAGACTGAGATGAACACATTAATTAGTGAGTGGAAAGCAAGTCATGTAGGCAATGGTGCTCAGAACTTGCAGTTTGCTTCATGTTTAGCTGGGATACCATGTGTGAGCAATAGAAATCCAGAATTTTTATGTTTCCTAAATAATTATTTTGTTTTTTTTAGGCAACATCGATGTTATGTTTCTGACTTGACATGTGCGTGACAGTCTTTTTAATATTCAACAAAATAATAGATTTGCCTGCACTGACACAATAGGATGAGAACTAACAATGCTGAACGATGACACCTCTTTTTAGAGCTGCAACAAATTGAACTCTGTTTGAAGAATTGCTTTTATCTCTGTAAAGCTGCTTTGAAAGTATAAAGCTCTATATAAAGGTGATTTGATGCCTGGACTCTTAATGGCTAGCTGTTAAAAATACTCATGCACTGTGCACATTGCCCCGAATGAACTCCCATATCTCGCCACAGCACTTCCAGTTAACTCAGAGTCCAATTCACACTTCTAGTCAGTGGACGATATATATTAGTGAAGCTCTTCTAATTGGCTTTAATACCATAAAGTTTGTCACAAATTTGTATTTTCTACAATATAGAAATAAACAATGACTTTTGACTGGTAGTGTATAGCAGTATTATAATCACCATCTTGGCTCCTAAAAACATCAAAAAAGCATCAGTTTTAATTTTTTTTCCATTTATTTTACAAAAACAAAGTGTTAGACATCAGAGTGGTGATGACTGGGAAAATGATTCGACTTTTCAGTTCACTTGATGAAAAAAAAAACGTATTCTCAACATGAACATACTTTACTATTCATTAAAAAAAAATCTTAGGACATGAATTTGTATTCAAAAACCAACAAATGAAGAGAAAGAGACAAAACACAACAGTAGAAGATTACAATTTCTCATTTGCACTACCACCAAATCAAGACTCGATGTACAAGCAACAATCATCATGTATCCTCAAAGCATAATTTATTTTACAGTGCTTTGTTTTCAGAAAAAAAAAAATTCTTTTTTTTCATATTCAATCTGTATTTTGATCATTTCAGAACATTTCGGCCTGCACATTTGTTTCTCTTTTAAACCACCACCAATACTTCTGTTCCCAAATTTCTTAAAGAAAAAAACAAAACATGAATATGAAGCATCATCCATGGTCGTCTTCTCTCGATTTTGCCAGCATCATTTTCTTTCAAGTCTGAAAGAGAGAACATTAAGTTCGGATTAAAACTAGATTTTTACTTCCTGGAGGAATGGCAGTACTTGCAAGGCAAAGAAACATTGTTTAAGCTTAAGGTGAGGTTTGGTTTTAAACTCTGGTTCTTCATATTCTGCAATGTCATATTAAAACTTCCTGCTGCAAATCACAAGCAGCAAAAGACCAATAACTACGGGGGATGCAAATATCCAGTTGAAACAGTGTGTTGGTTTGTATTTCGAATGCTAAATTCAGTTAATGGCATTTTCAAAACCTTTAGAGAAGTCTGAAAAATGTCAATATTGCAAGCACTGCAAAGTTATTTTAAATGGACCTTTAAATGGACCAGCACCTGATTCAAACCTGTTCAAATCAGGTATCGGTGCAAAGTACAGAAGGATGCAGCCGATTACTTTGATCTAGCATACTTTACTGCAGTGCTTCTAAGAAGAGGTAAAAATTTTGTACGCCCCCCTCCCCCCATTTTGGAACTTTCTTCTTATTGTTTCCATGTTTTCATGCTTGTCACCTGACATACGCAGGCACAAAAAGCGCTGTATAATAGATAATTCAAAATAGTCATTATTTTCAAAAATCTTATGTGGTTGAATCTTATAATTCAAAATCTTATGTGGTTGAAAAAACTGAATGGTTGTAATAAATGACAAGCTCTGAGCGCGTCATTTTTTGGATCAGTGCCAGATATCACGTGAAAACACGTGTGAATTTAGTGGTTGATCACGTGACACATGAACACCGGTGTGATCGTACACGTCAAAGGATGAGGGGACGGTTATCTGATTTTCATATATGCTGCTCTTGTTCAGTACAAAACCTACTCCCTGGCAAAAAAAGCATGTAACCCAGGGTAACGCTCGCCCCCCCTTGCATCGCTCCGCGCCCCCCCCAGGGTACTATTTGAGAACCAGGTTGTTTGAACTGTACAGCAAAACAACCTAAATACTAATAATAAACATCCAAGCATATAATTGCGCAAAATAAATACTTTAAAAAAAGCTGTCATGTTCAAAGTAGAACCAGTTCAGAACCCTTGCACTAGAAAACAACTTATTTTAATCAAAGGCAATGGCACACATTAACCCAGGAAAACCGCTGCCAAATGTGAATCCCGTACATTTTATAATGCATCTTATTTCCATACACTTTAAAACTCAAGTCAAGCAACTCAAACCATTTGAGGAAAACAACTATTTAACAAGTAGTGTAAACCTACGACATAATGAATAAAATGTATAATTCCACTTAAATAGTTTCTGCAGTTGGAACGATGAAATTGCATTAAAAATCTTCAAATTAACTTAAGTCTTTTAGTTCGCAATAACAAGCACACATGCATGCATGCACTACTGTAATTAGCAGAGAGGCCATCACTGTTCTCAAGTGTGCACAGCCAGTGCTTTTTAAATAAAGCAAAATATGGTTTTAATAGTATTTGGCCAATCGATGATCTAACCAAACACGGAAAAACCAAAAGTTAAAAGAAGTCCCTAAAAGAAGTCCCATTAAAAGAAGTCCCATTCCCTAAAAGAAGTCCCATTACTTCAAATATCATGTTTTGGCATTATAACACAAGCAGGTGAGTTATTTGCCAACAAAATCCTACAAATTAAACATGCAAGTGTTATGAACTCAAAGCTACAACAGCACTGTAAATATTGATCTGAGAAACTCGTTATAAAGAAGCTCAAGCTCTAACAAACTCATAAAAAGGTCTACATGTTAAAACATATATACACACACACTCTTACGTTTAAAAACTTTGTTTTTATCCTAATGTTATTTGCAATAACATAAGGTAGGTAGACAAAATATGTATAGTTATTCAGAACTGCTTATGTTTTGTAATCATGTTATTTGCAAGGTGTAAATGGGTTTGAGATCATTTTTTTGTACAAACATCAGAACGGGCGCTCTGTTTTCCTTGTGTATCCAGTCCAGCGGCTCTGGCAGCCCGGCGGGGAGACTCATCGTGAAGACGAGGAGTAGACCTACATTAAATTGGTAGGTAGACTTTAAAACATTTTTCTTAATTCGCCTTGTGTAATTTACTCTAATGTTATTTGCGACGTTAACCAGGGCTTTCCTCATGCAACGGCTTTGGCAGACCAGAACGTTCGACGGGAGGCGGGTGGGAAGAGCCGTTGTGACGAAGACCTTTTACCTTACAGCATCTTGCTTCAAAAGTCCTGACGATGGTCACTACTGATACTGCTACTAAGTACTACTAGTACTTTAACTCCTAAAAAGGCTTAAAATTATATTTCTTTCATTGATGAAATACTAAACGTCCAGCTATGAAACGTAAGAGATCAAACCTTAATAAAGCTGTTGATAAGAGGCAATAACTTGTTTTGATTATTTGATTGAAATTTTAAGTTGGAAATTCTAGTTGCCCTAGTTATCTGTATTTAACCCTTTTCAATTTCAACATTACAGATCACTTAACACTAACAGATCACCCTCAAACACAAAGTAATTTTGACATTTACTCTCCTTTAACAGAAGCAAAGCATGTTGGGAACTATAAATCTGCTATAACTCATTCTTAATATAATAAGATTCAGTTCACTTTTTCCTGTTAAGTACAATGAACTAAATTAGTCAGTTCATTTTAGTCAAATATTATGTAGTGTATTTGATTTTTTGAAAAGTTATATTTTCACTCAGAGTTTGTGGAGTAGTAGCTCAAGCAAAACTTGAATCAGGCAATTCCGCTAAACGAGTAACATTCACAGTGACAAATTACTTGATCAGAGTTTTGATATTTAGTCCCAAAGTCTTTTTATCACACAGGGCCTGAACCGTAGTTTAGTGGTCCGTCACTGCACACACTGATGAAGTTAAACAATCGCTCACAAAAACAAGTGATCACAACACTCTGATCAATACATGGCATGGAATGAAAATATGGCTTGACAGACACAAATGGCCATTATGTTTCAGAGGATGTGAGCTTCACTTCACAAACACCAGCATAGCCATGCAGCAGGTGTTGCCATGGAAACGTTGATGCAATATCATGGGATGCACGGGAGGCAACAGGAAGCCTTACTTTTTGCATAACATACAGGCATTTACCGCAGACTCCTATACTTTGCCAACCTACTACTTTGTTCTGCAGCGATCCTAAAGGAAGGGTAAGGAAAGAGAAGGAATGGAAAAAATGTAGAAGGATTAAAGAAACAAACACAGAATCTTAAGGTCTGTTCACACCAAGAATAACTGTAAGGATAACTATATTAGCATTCACACCAACAGTTGATAACATTATGTTAACATAAATGTAACGTATTTTACGCACCATAAGGCGCAGTCTCAATTACGGGGTCCATTTCTGCACTTAACTCATACATAAGGCGCACTGTATTATAAGGTGCATGCAAAAACATACTGAGTTTAGTTGAACTTTATTCTACAGGAAAAATACACTCACATTAAGTTTTAGTCAAAGTCCTCATCTTCTGTGTCTTAATTGAACAGCTGGGCAATTTCGACATCAAACATGCTGATGTACCGAAATCTGACCCCCCCCTCGCGTGCATTTATTAATACGCACTTCCTTGAGCATATTTGCTTAACGATCAATATTTTTTTCCAACACTTGTTTCGCTCTCAGCAGCAGTAGTATACCTACCGGAGGTGCGGCGGAGGCAAGCGTACGCAAGAGTTCTCTGATTGGTTATCACTGCCAGCGTACGCATTACGTCCTTGTGTCAGCAAGAAATGGTCCGAGTCAATCAAGCAGAGTCGCACAACAATTTTACAGATTTTGGAACTCTTAGGTACGCCTTACAGTGCGGAAAATACGGTACGCAGTTGTTATGTTATCATGCTGCTTTAAATGCTTGAGCTCTGAAAGTGATTCTAACGACACTGATCTTTAGTTTCTTTATCGGTATAACTGTGAAGTAGACTTCCCTATTCTCAAAAACTTAGAATGATCATTTCAACTGTATGGTTATCGTGCTTGGTATGAAAGGCTCTTAATGTTGCATCCCACATTCTGTGCCTTTAAAACTAGATATGACTAGGTCACTGTAAAGCTGGTTGCTGTCAGGGATTTCTACTGCTAGTCTACAATATTATTGGTGGGCTGTTTAACTAGCCATAACTTTATTAGCAGTAAAAATAAGATGCCTGAACTTGACTACTGATGGACGAGCTTCCCTGACATCAACAGAACTTTCACTAATGCCAGCAGAAACCACCAACTCTCATTGATAATTAATGACTTTAGGTCACTTTACTGGGAATTGCTGCTTGCGTCAATGTCCCTTCGATGAAAAGATGAAACCCTAGACAATCAGAAGTCAAACCCTTCTTAAAAGGCATTCAAGGCAATCCCACGGTACAGAATTGTGCTTAGAAAAAAATAAAACACTAAACTAAACTGAATGGGCAATTACATTGTCCCTATGGTCCCTCTGAAGGCACTACAGATTAATTGAAAATGAACAACTGTTAATTAGCAGGTCATACTCATGGAGGTAGATCCTAAATTTGTGAAATTAATCTAGTCCCAAAAGAGAGAAAATTAGAAGAGGAAGCCACTCCTGAACATACCAAGTACACACTACATAGACACGAACACACCCACAAGTTCAGCAAAACGTTTAGAGTGAAGAGACAGGGCAGAGAGAAATCAAAGCGTCTAATTTGTCAAGTAGTGCAATTAGAAGCTGCCTTATATTACGTCAGAAATAGGGCTGAGCCATACATCAAATAGGTATGATATAATCAATGAATTTTATGACAAAATATAATTAAGCAACAACGTTAATATTACAGTGATGTTAAAAGTACAATCAATTTGGTCTTTAAGGTTCCTAAAGATTGTTCATAAGACAAGCATCATAATCCTAACGTTCATTAGTCCTCAAAAGTCTCTTATGGCATCTTTGATGCAGTCAAATGTTTTAGTACAAAAAAAAAATGCACAATTACATAAAATGTAATTTCTTAATGTACAAATGTGTTTTAGAAAAATAGGTGGATACCGTACCTTTTCACAGCTTTGTGTGCCAGCATGCGGTTCCCAGCCAGGAATGTGAGGCTGCCTATAATAGCCAGATACTTCAGAGTCTGGAACATGTTCAAGTGAGTCCAGTAGATGTACATCAGACCCAACATAGCTGCAAGTGAAGAAAGATAAGAAAGAAGAAAAATTAACTATTAAATTCTCTCTCAGAAACATGTAACATTAATATAATTATTATAAGTTTTAACAAGATTTAATAATTTTTAAATCAATTAATAGCCCCAACTACAATGACTGACTCATTTTCATTTATATTTGAACACTAAACTGCTTTTGCACTTGCTAGATCTTGACCTCATGTTCAATGTAGTCCTGAAGGAAAAAACAACCACTGGCTTAAGTCAATGTAAAATAAAATGAGACTTACTGCTGCACCATTTACTCCATTAATCAAACTGTAGAGTGTGGTGTAACAAAAGTCAGTCAACTTACCTGCATGGCCTATGTGGAAGAGAATAGTGCTGGGTGACAGTGTGAAGTTTGAAATATTGGCTCCAAGTTTAAACCACTGAATAGGAGATAGAGGAAAAAATAACATTTAAGAGTGGAAGGAAGCATTACCTCACACAGATTTAATTTATCAGCAAGTCAATTTTTATTTGTACAAATAATAATAATGGTCAGAAGGTCCTTACTAGTATGAGCAAGAGCAGGAACGGAGATAGGACCAAGGCAGTAAATGCGTTAGATACCACTGTGGGAGGCTTCTTCTCTGGCTCTCTAAACAAATGCTGAAGAAACAATAGTATTAATGAAAAGAAAATGCATGAACAAAAGTGTGAATGAATGGGTTTTATGGAAAAAGTGATTACTCTGTTTATAAATCACTAAAGCTGTTGATTAGGGATGAGCGAGTACAGCATTATCTGTAAACCATATGAATTATCTGTACTCGGACTGGGCAGGGCCTAACCCAGAAGTGGGTGTGTAGTCCCAATATAAAAATTTTATATTTACTGCTGATTAGAAAACCATTTACATGACAGCATCATCATTGAGCTTCAGATCAATGGTTTTGATCACAATAAGTTTAATCATCATTTTATGTGTGAAGTCAAAAAACTGGTAAGAACCAGCAGACGTAGAAAAATTCTTCCAAGCACCACGTCTGAACAAACCCCACGTTTACCATAACTTTACTGGTTAATAAGTACTACAAACAAACTGAAATAAAAAACCCTAAACGTTAACGGAAAAGACCCGCGAACCTGAGTGATTGAGGGAGAGACAGCGAGAGAAAGA
This sequence comes from Rhodeus uyekii, assembly GCA_037043235.1. NCBI lineage: Eukaryota > Metazoa > Chordata > Actinopteri > Cypriniformes > Acheilognathidae > Rhodeus > Rhodeus uyekii. Next base: position 43,145 of record JAWRVZ010000088.1, read on the forward strand.
GAGCTGTTCTCTTCTCCATGTTCTGTGTGTGAATGAGCAGGGCGGGACGTAGCAAATCTGCATGTATAGAGGAGGGGCGTTGTGACTAGCCTATCACAGAACGCAGACAGTCAGCTACCCAATGAGGATTTTTATTCAATCCGAGCACAGATATTGACTCGTATAATACTTTTACTCGGCAAAAGTGCTTTATTCGTACCAGATACTAGTTTCAGACAAATATCCAGCTCAACTCTACTGTTGATAATTTCATATACATGTGTGTGTGTGTATGCATTTATTTATTTATATATATATATATATATATATATATATATATATATATATATTTTTTAAATAAAAGCTCTCTATAGTGCATAAAGAATCTCATTTATATGTTGATGAGAGTTTGCAAGCATGTTGAACAGCGAGCTTGCACTGACAGCTGATTGGTCACTGCACTCATCAGAAATTTCTGTGATTGGCTAAAAATATGAAAGCTTCAAACGCACTCTGTAAACAGAATCCTTCGATGATTACATTAAAATGAACACTCATAATTCGAGCCATAATAAGGCGAAACGAAGGACAAACAGAAAGCATATAAAGTATATAAAGTGTATTGGAATCATTACATCTACACGAAACCCCTCCCAAAACCAAACAAGTTACTTCACAGATAATCACCAGAAAAAAACCCCAGATCCAATATATCATCAAGTCCTAGAGGCAGTGCCAGTGCTTACCTGGATTTCTGGTTTGGGTGTGTACAGAGTTTTAGCCTGAATTGTTGAAGGTGCCTCTTCATCCAAAAACTTCAGCACAACATCAGCCTTTGAGAAGAATTTAAAGGCATATCAACAACTGAATTAATGTCTTCTGTAGCAGTTCAACAACAGCTTATCAAACATGTCAGAAAAATAAATGACAAAGCTCTTACGAGAATTTACAGTAATACCTCAGAGATACCATCTTGAAATAATAGAAAAAAAAACAAAAAAATTAACCCATTCCAGATTTGTAACATTGGCAAAAAAAAATGTTTTATTGGTTTAGACCAGGGGTCGGCAACCTTTTTGTCTGAGAGAGCACTCATATTTATCCACAATTTCATGCTTCTTTTCCATGGTCATCATGCGCTTCTTCTCACTAGCATCCTTACCACTCACTTTCTTAGAAAGTATGAAGAATAATCCATAAAATAGAGAGAAAATCAGCTGCTCACGGGCGATGCGTACAGAAGTCAGAGAACACGTGAAGTGAACGTGCGGCAGCATCAGTACGTGTACTCATATTGAATATTTACTCGTATCTAGAAGCAAAAATTTGCCCAAAGGCTTGCTCGTATCTTGGAATACTCGTATGTAGAGACGCTCGTATCTCGAGGTATTACTGTACTTTCCAGTGAAAATAACTGCCTTACCACATTCCACAGAATCGGGTTCTCCAGCGTAGCATCTCCCACCATCAGGTAAAGAGCGTAAGTGCCAGAGATGGAGTCAAACTCTGTCTTTCTCTCAGCTGTGTCCAGCTCAAACTTGTATAAGTTCTTACTGTCAGGTTCAGCCACAAACACAACCTCCTGAGCGGTCTTCTGGTTGTGTAACCTCACAAAGGTCTAAGAACAAGGATTTGAATCAGTTTATTTAAATGTATTTGAACTGAATTTAAACAGGTTTGCAAACTTTACTTGCCTGGCTCCATTTTGATCCAACAATTAATTTTACAAACACTTCAGCCTAATGGACAAGATGCTTTTTTTTTTTTTTAACGGACCTGATTAACTTTAGCTGCCATATCCAGTCATTATCTGGCTTGTTAATATTACCATCCAATAGGATTTCATTAAAGAATAAAAATGTAATTTGTATGCAGAGATATAATGTTCTTTAAGAACACACAATTTAAAGGACTAGAAAGGTATGCTTATACTGTGTAGTTACAGGGATAATGGCAAACTGCTGCACAAAGGAAATATGCACAATTGCTATGAGATGGGAAAAGCGATTTTCATTAAATGAAACGTACATTCTACAGTAACGCATCGAGGATATTTTACTAAGTAATCATGATTCTAAATAGATTCTAAGTTAAAAACAATATATTGATAAACATTATATAATTAAAACCATTAATTGCTCAGAATTAGTTTGGAAAATACTCAAACCGGAATTCAAAGAGCAAGACTGGCTTAAAATAATTTCTCATTCATTCTTTGAAATATGAAATTGACACGCTCTTTTTAAGACAGACAGGTGCAGTAAAATTGACATGCAATGAACAAAAATGCTTGTGCTACAATTAACATACCAATGATAAAAGAGAGAAAAGCCAACACAACATGGCACAATTTATTGAATTGCCATGCTTTATGTCGCAAATACAAGAAAAACATAAACATACATTTTGTGGTTATAATAATCACCTGGTGAGGGGTGAGTTCCACTCCTGTGGCTTCGTCAACTAACTGGAACGTCATAGCAAAGTTTTGATGGCTGTCTGCCATGAAAGATGCTTTGGCTTTAGTTGGATAGTCCACCCTGAAGCACAGAATTTGGCATATATAGGTGCTGGTCATATAATTAGAATATACATTTTTGTATTTTATTTCACTAATTCCATTAAAAAAGTGAACAGTGCAGTGCCACAGACGGATCGACTCCATGCCACGCTGCATTGCTGCAGTCATTCAGGCAAAAGGAGCCCCAACAAAGTATTGAGTGCTGGACATGCTCATACTTTTCATGTTCATATACTTCAGTTGGCCAAGATTTCTAAAAATCCTTTCTTTGTATTCGTCTTAAGTTATATTCTAATTTTCCGAGATACTGAATTTGGGATTTTCCTTAGTTTTCAGTTATAATCATCAAAATTAAAAGAAACATTTGAAATCTATCAGTCTGTGTAATGAATGAATATAATATTCCACTTCTTGAATGTAATTAGTGAAAAACTTATTGATGATATTCTAATTATCTGACCAGCCCCTGTACATGAAGACTTATGACATGAAAATGCATGAAAGAGCGCTTTATTAACGCTAATCTTGCCTTGTGGTTTTGGGGCCAATGCTCTGGTCTTTGTCCACCATAGACAAATCCATGTTGTTGATTGCAACCCGGGTAGAGACCTTTACCTTGAGCTGAGAAAGTTAAATCAAACAAGTTTAAAATCTTAAGCTTTATAATGGCACAAAACTAAGAAATTATTCTAAATACCTGACAATGAACATTTGTAAAGGCAAATATGCTGGGAGAAATGAAAAATACAGCAATTACAGTAATTATGCCTCTATTTTTCCCCACTTTGTTCAATGAGAGAGGCCTGTGAATTGCGAAAATCTCCACAGCAAACGTGACATGCTCTTGACCTAATAATTGTACACTGAACAAGTCAGAGCAATTATTCTTCACATGGCTACAATATGAAAGAACACTCGCTTGACCAATTAAATATGAATGTTGAGTGAATAAGGAAATCAATCACAGTTCATGGCAATAATTAAGAGTTAAATGCTGAGGTCAACTCTTAGACCAAATGTGTGATTTATGAGTAGTCATGACAAGACAAGCAAAACATAAAAACAAGCATGAGTTTTCCTAGCGTGAGTAAAAGATTTAGTGAAGTACCTCAACATGATTAGCAACAAATCGGCTATCACCACCAATGACAACGGAGAACTGGTAGTAGCCACTTGCTGGTTGGTTGGCCATGAAGTTCAGCTCAAATACCCCACTGTAAAACATAGAAAATACTTCAATAAAATAAATTAGAGGCTTACTTATCCACGATTTTTAAATCTTTTACAATAAGCTAATAATGTCAAAAGTACTGTTTTTTTTTACCATACTAAATATATATTTTGCAGAGCAATCTAAAATATTCAAATAGTAATATAGCATAAACACAAAGCCCAACTCTGATTGCTAGCCTCACTGGTTTGTATGGGTCAAGCATGCATGTCTGAGCCATGTTTCATGTGCTTTGAATACGGTTTATATGTAAATAAAATTTGATCCGTTAAGTGATCTTGTCTCTTCAGAAGACTATTGATTAAACCTGGATTGATGTGGATGATGTTTTTATGTGCCATTTATAGCTTTCAATGGATGGCAAGAAATGGTGAGAGAATATTAAACATATCTTGATTTGAAATGGCATAAGTGTGAGTAAATTATGCCAATTCTCATTTTACAAAGTATCTCAAGTATGGTGTATTAATTTTTTGCTGTAGTTTCAAAATTGTATGACTGCTCACTGGAATTGGTATCAATACCAGATATTTCACTGTTATCAACAACTAACCTTTTGATATTCATCATCTTATGACATCATCTTAAAGTAACCTACTCTCTGAGGGTGAATGGTGCCTGATTTAAGATGGCAGATTTTGTGGACACAGCACTGGCAGACTCCACTAGCACACTGGCAGAACTGAGTGGCTGGCACAAGACATCGGTCACCTGAAGCTGCAGAGACAAACACAGACTGTACAGATCACCTGACACAGGAATGGGGAAAAACAAACTTCAATATCATCATCAGACTCATCACAAGGACACATAACTGAAAGAGGTCTGAGTTTGGTAAAAAACATTTAAAGAGAAAGGGTGTGACCACAATTTGATTCGTTTGGTCCAGACCAAAAAAAGAAAGATTACACATTTATTCCTGCTTTATTTAGAACTAAGCTTAAAGATGAAAGAAGAGAGAGAAAAAAGCTTTTATGATGTATATTTTACTACTGCACTTAACCCCCAAAAGCAGTATTGTGGGTGAAATGTACTTGTTTTGTGTGTACATGTGCTGTTTTTTGTGTTTGTTTTTACCAGCTGAGAATGAGCATAGAAAATGTGTAAAGAAGTCAAACAAAACCAGGAATTCCTCTGCTACACACACAAAGATCTGCTGCAAATAGACACAGTTCCGATGCCTCTACTAAACTGTTATGGACAAAACTGCTTTATGATGAGGAGAAGCAGGTGTGCTTGAGCAATCAACCCTTTTTAGGATCACATCATATGACTACACGTTTTTTGGTTTGTTAGATGTGCGTTGCATTAATGATGGAGTTGAACTACAGCAGCGTTCATCTAGAACTGGACTAATGGGGCGAATCAAACCAAAAAGGTCCAGGTGGCATCGATCAGATGAACTTCGAATAGAGCAACTGCACCAGTGTTTAAATTTTTTTTTCCCGAACTAAGTGTGAACACGCCCTAAGTCTTTATATTGGCAGCAAAGCATATGCACAGCATGCTAGTGAGTAGTTTTCACACACCATCTTAAACATAAGTTTTGCTGTTTCAATATTTTATGACTGACTTTGGTTTAAAAATATTAAAGGGGTCATGAAAACCAGTTTCAGATCGACTAACACAATAGATTGTAATGTTTTGATACTCAAGACGGTGCTGTGCTAAAGCCATACATGTTTGAGACAGAGTCAGAAGAAGAAGAAACTGAAAAATTATAAGCTTTGTGCCTTAATAGCATAAAGCACTGGTTTTATGTTTATTACAAACACATAGTAAAAAATAAAGTCATTATAAATGTATGACTGAATTTGAAATTTCTAATGGTAGTGTCTTTAGAAAGGCTATTTAATCTTTTTCAACAGCTTTATCCAATAGCAGTATCGCTCTTATGAGTGATGGACAGACATAAGCTCCTATACAAGTAGATACATGTGTGTTTTTATATATATATCTCTGCACTATGACTTTATTGTAGAGTAACATTTTGTGTAAATATAAAGAACATTTTGATTTTCCATGATCATAATTATTTACAGACTATACACTTAAATGCCTACCTGGAGGAAGGGCTGACTGTGGGATACGGCGGCAGGTCCCTGGGTACTGACAATAACAGGCACGTGGAAGTGATTGCTGGAAAGCGCTGCAGCCGCACTGGCCACACTGAATGCCTCGGAGAGAGAGTCCCAAGACTTCTTACTGAAGATGGAGTTCACCAGCTGGATTACCTGATCCTGTGATGGACAAGTTCAGCTGTCATTTATCTACATCAGTGCTTTTCAGACATTAATCATTTAAATTGACCATTTACATGCAATCAAGACAAAGCACAAGAATAATTGAATACAATAGGGATAAAGGCGCATTTGATTTTTACTCCTTTAAACCACTAGATACACAAATTCACCTTTCATGAGCACTTTCCTTAACTGATTTTGATGACGGCCAATAGCAAAGCAAAGCTGACTCAGAGAGAGATAGATGGTAAGTAACTAGTTAACTGACAGTAAAAATTTACCGATTAATAGCCTAGGCTAAAACTGTTTGCTGAGAGAGAAAGTAAAGAATAAGTTGCATTTTATTACATTCAGAAATACTGGCAAATAAAACTAAAATGTACTACAAAGATTATAAACGCTATGAAAATAACTATAGACTACTTTAGTTGACCTCACTCCTCAACAAATCTTTTAAATTGAACTGCATTCAGAACAAAAAAATTAAGTTATAAAGAAGCTAACACTAATGTCTCTCCCAAATGTTTCTATATGGGCTAAGTATTCGGATGCATACTAAACTATTACTTATGTTGCCTAAACTAGGCTTTGTACTTTCCTTGTGTTCCCATATCCACGCAACATATGCAAAAATGTGCTTCCATAACATCAGTCAGACGCTAGTCATGCTGAGCAGCACAAATTGTACTTCAGATTATGTACCAGGGGAGCCCACACTTTGAGTGGTGAACTTTTAAAATAATCAACTCGAGGTGATCTACAAAAAAAAAAAAATTATGCCTTGGACTTAAATATGGTGTCTGAACTGACGTAGTTGTGTTTTATGTTCAACTGTTCATTGCTGGATAAGTGACAGAGGAAAGGGGGGGGGGGGGGGAAGAGGATGACAACTTCATTCATAAACCATAAACTGATTTTTATGCATGCTCTTTCTAATATGCTGCTGTTATGTTTTCTTTCTGATGTTTAAAGGGAAGGACTCAAAATTAATTTTGTTTTAAAGTAACCCTAAACGTGCCAGTGTTTGAGTTTGAGGTTTTCCATTGTCACAAACAGCAATAAAATGTCAATAGTTTTATTTTTGTAGTTCTGTAAATGCTACACACTTTAGTTATTTTATGTATTGCAAGCTGGATGTAAATCTTTATATACATTGTTACTTTAATTTTAGGGATCACATACATTTTGTGGCCAACGTGAATTTTATTTGGTGGTAAAGATGGCCCTTTTGATTTTAAAGGTTGCAGACCCCTGCCTTAGGGTCATGACCCATGGTTTGAAAACCTGTGATCTAGAGTCAGCACTTACTGAAACATCAAGTAGTGACGCACTAAAAAAAATTCCGGGTCGAAACTGAAAAAGTAGAATATACCTGGCCTAGAACCAAAAATAATGTTCATTAAATCAAACAAATGTATTTTATAAAATCAACACTCAACTGAACAGTTGAACAAACATAAGACATTTTAAAAGAATGTATGGTGAATGTTTTTATACCAATTTGTTGGTGAAATATAACAAAAAAAAACCTGCTAATGATATCTTAAATTTTAAGTAAAAACATGAATAATGTAATAGTGCTTTCACTCGAATAGCTTTCAATAGACAAGCTGTTAAAATTATTGACTTTTTCCCCTGATCTTGAGATTTAAGAATGCATATCGGTCTCAATTAAAATTGTAAAATCAATATTGTTAATTCAGAACAAGTGACCATAATAACATGTTTACCTGTTGCAGTTTATCCCCATAAAAATGAAATACACGAAATGGACAGTCAAAAAAGCAGCATTAGCAGAGCAGTAAATAAACATCACCGTTTCATTGGTTAATGATTTCTGGCCTTTAAAACCTTTTCAATTGACCAGCGACCGTATTCTTTTAGAAAAAATTGCAGTGATAAAGCCATCTGAGCTCACTCCATCTGTACATAGTCGTACATTTATTTTGAACTTCAAACCTCTTTCAGGGGGGGCTCCATGTCCACGTGATCAGACAGGGCATAAGCAGCAGAAACAAACAGCGCTGTGGCCTCCAACCCCTCCTCAAACTGAAGATACACTCCTCCTAGATCATCTAAACGGGCAGCCAGATCCTACAATAAAGAGCACAGATATCACACCTAAATACTAAAACAGATGAATAATAATAATAATTAATAAAAAGGCACAAAGCAGGTTACAAAGGATAAAAGTTTGAAAAACTATATTTGTGTTTGGTTGACAGCTAAAAACATTTAATTGCTGAATTCTCCAGTGTTTAGAAATGATGTACTCTATGTATTCTCCAGCTTACAGCTGATTGGTCCATGGCTAATAAATCACAAAAGATATGCTAAACTCTCAGACCTCAATCTCTTCCAGGATATCTCCAAGTTCAGCTTGCTGAGAGAGACGAGATGCAGTCTGCAGTGCCAGAATGATTCTGTCAGGAAAAGAGAAAGAGACATCTCAGGAGTTAACTTACGTAATTTCCAGACTATTGAGTGTGCCTAACTATAAGCCGAACCTACTGAATTTTTACAAAAATATAATTTTTAATATAAATAAGCCACACGTGTATAATTCACATTGGTCTAATGCGGTTCACTTAACACTTAATATTGATTGGCCATTAGTATTATTATTGAGCTGCTATATAGCCAAAACAAACGGTTACATTATTTTCCTGTTATCTCTATAAAGCTGCTTTCAAACAATCTCTATTGTAAAAAGTGCCATATAAATAAAGGTGACTTGACTTAACGATTCCAAAAAGACTCGAGAAAAAATAAAGTGTTAGGAACTGTGCTTACGCCAAGACATTATCCTCTTTGGAGATGCGAGCTTTCAGAGCACCGACCACTTCCTGTGAAGCCAGAGGCAACCCAAGGGAGCTGAGAGCACTCACGGACTGATGAATCTGAGATGCAGGCGAGTCCTCACTCACAGTAGCCAACAGCAGGTCACGAGTGTCATTTGATACCGAAATCTGTCGGGATCAAAATACAGTATCAACAGTTATTACACGACCACAGAGTCAGAGCATTTCACTTGCATTCGTGAACGTGCATGCCCAAGACCAAAAAAAACCTAATCGATTTTCACACATGAAACACAGTTGGGTTTTAGGTTCATCATATTTGATGAGCATCAAGTAGATCATTTGGGAGCAGACATCACAGTTACGTCACAGAAGTTGCACATGCATTGTGGTGCCAGAAAAAGAATGGTAACAAATGAAGAAAACAGGTGAGTTGTGTGCCAAAAAGAAAACGAAAAAGAGTCTTCATCTTTCATTAAAGAAGGTGAAATGGAGGCGTTTATGGCAGCAAGTTATTAAAAAGAGAAACCTGCAAAAGTGCAACTTTGTTTGTTCTCTGATTAACATCACGGCAAGTATATTAGTGTAGGGGTTTAACCCCGGCATCCTGGCCAAATTTGCCCATTGGCCTTGGTCCATCATGGCCTCCTAATTCCCCCTATACTAATTGGCTTCATCTCTGTCTCCTCTCCACCAATAAGCTGGTGTGTGGTGAGCGTTCTGGCGCAATATGGCTGCCGTCGCATCATCCAGGTGGATGCTGCACATTGGTGGTGGTTGAGGAGATTCCCCCCCTGCTGTGTAAAGCGCTATATAAATGTAATATTTCTTCTTCTAGTCTCCTGTCACTTTAGAGTTTATGCACAGATCCAATATACAAGCATACAACATGCTTAAATATTAGTGTTATCATTTCAAGTTTCATGAGAGTATTTCAGTGCATGAATCTGATGTAAACAATAGATCCTATATAACATCCAATAATTTCAAATTATTGCATAAATAAAAAATTGCCTTAAGTAAATCCAAGAATTTCTAAAGTATTTTACTCGCCAGAGTGCATGTTAGAGGTCAAGTATAAGTTTAACACAGACATTGACATACTCTGAACAACTGCTGGAGAGTTTTGCTCTGTCAAACTGTACCATTTCGATCCAGCTCAATGGATGCGCAGCATATTTGCATTTGGTATAAACTTGAGTGTGAAGGCACATATGGCAAGCTGTTTTAACACAAAACTATAATTTTATGAGTTTATTACAGTTCGACTAGCATATTTTCCGCACCATAAGGCGCAGTTTCCAATAGTCGTTTCCCCTCTCAGAAGCAGTATACCTACCGGAGGCACGGCGGAGATAAGCGTACGTACTGTACGCATTATGTCCCTGTGTCAGTGGGAAATGGTCTGAGTCAATCAAGCAGAGCACTTACCAGAGTCGCAAAACAACATTTTTTACAGATTTTGGAACTCAGTCCACATAAGGCACGCATCTGATTTTTGAGAAAATGTAAGGCTCTTAGGTGCGCCTTATAGTGCGGAAAATGTGGTACTAAGAATGTTAACTCTAGAAATCTACATTGAAACTCTTCCTAATCACAAAGCTAAATAGACAAAGAAAGGAGGAATTACAATTCAAGATATTCAAGTTTTACACATGAACTGTTCCTTCCTGAAATCTACAATTGTATTTTTGGAAATCTTTAAAAATTGTGAATTTAAAAAAAATCATATATTTGATTAAGTCAAACCAGTTATATATTTCAAATTATAATTTGTACCAGTGATAATTCAGTTAGAGATACCTCTAATTAAATGACTCAAATTCAAGATATATCTAATTAAAATTACACCTAGCACAACATCAATTACTGATATTTTTAATTACAATTTCTACTAATCAAAATAAACAATAGTACATTTTAGAAAATATGTCAATGGATCAATATGACTAGAGAAAACTGTATTGTAGATATCCAAAATGTACATCATGACTAATCAAAATAACATTGTAGACATCAATTCAAATTACAATTAAAGCTAAATTACGACTAGTACAAACAAGGGGATTAAATGCTAACACGGCTTGCCATAGGTGCATGGCTGAATTTGTCATACACATGCGAAGAGAAAGAGCGAGAGTCTTATATACCACAAAGAATCGACACTACATATAAACGATATTCTTGGTTGTATTTTCCTGTCAAAAAAAAAATTCAGCTTTTAAAAAAAAAGCTGAAGATATGCAGATTTCTCTGGTAGTGGGTGGAAGTAAGCTGCAAATGGCAATCTTATTGGCTGATGCTCATCTATTAGCACCTTGTTTTACACAAACACTCATGGGAGAGTTTTAAAACAGCCAGCTATAAGCGGTACTGCAGAACAAAAGATACTGTCACAATGCTGAGTTTTGCAATTCATTTAATTACACCGAACCTTAAAATAACATTAAAACTGAGCATGCATTTAAATAAAATTACCTCATACTTTGCAGTCAAAACAGACTGCAGCCACACAAGCATTGCGCATATGATATGCACACAGAGAATGCTGCCTTGGCAAATCACGCTACATTGCTGTGGATCTTTAGCACTTCCTAACATGAACAACAGATATAGATAGACTATATGGATTGATCGATTTAAGACTCAAACTGGCTTTAAAAACAAGAATTCAGATCTTGTTTTTTTATTCATGTTAATAACATAAGTTTAAATTTTCCCAAATATCCACACAACTGCAAACTGATTTTATACAACAGTTCAACAGAAGTCTAATATTAAGTAATGTAACTCAATTTTGCAATTAAAGCGTTTCATAAGTGAACTTATCAACAGCTTTGAACAAATCGTGAGATTCAGTGACCCATTCATAAATGTAGTCACTTGCTTTATTATTGCATTTACATTTATGTATGTGGCAGATGCTTTTATCCAAAGCAACGTACACTGCACTCAAGAAACACATTGAATCAGTTCTTGCTTTCCCTGGGATCGAACCCATGACCTTGGTGTTGCAAACACAAATGCTCTACTGATTGAGCTACAGGAAATATTTATTATTGAATGAACAAAGATCCCACTCACCAAGACAGTGACTTACCACCACCTACTGATAGTTTTGGTTAACACTTAAAAGTCACTTAATTCTAACATCATTGCATATTTCTCTATTAAACATTTATTTTATTTAAAATGGTTTATAAAGATACCTTGCACTAGAAAATGTATTTAAGGGGGCAAACATTGTCACTTAACGGAAAAGTTGTGACTGCAGTCTAAGCGGAATAAAGTGGGTAATGCAGGGCAAATAACATTTAGTAACCAATGCACTAAATGATCAAATAAAACTTTAGCAGGACAGTTTAATTTTTGTGGCCAGCAAAACGTTTTAAATGCAGGAAAAACCCTACATTAATATATTAGTACTATATCTGTGATTTAATCATTCATTTGTTCATGCCTCCATGTGACTTGTAAATTAGCATAATTACAAGTTACAATGTGACCATTATTCATTTATATTTTTAAGTACTCTTCAATCTTACAGTCTGTTATTCCACATCAACTGATAACAGACTGCTCAAGCAGGCACTGCGAGTCATCTCGAGGTAATAAAACGTCAAATTAATACTTTGTGTTCAAGTATTTACTTATGTGGCAAGCAGCAACATAAGCAATATAATTTTTCAGTGGGAACTTGCATCACCCTAAAGAAGTTTAATTCGCTCAATCTACTGACTGTGCACTATCCCTTAACCATGCAACACACCCCTTTTCATAACTCCGGGCCCCCCAGTATGGAAACTACTGTGTGAAGGGAACATGGGCTGCATGGCTATGTGGTGCATTGTGTGATTTTTTAGGTTCTAGGAATTTGTGATTGAAATATCTGTTAAAATGGCTGACTCTCTGTTGAATGCCCTGACTGCTCAACTACGGAGCTGATTGCAACCAGTTATTAAAACAAAAAGGAAAGAGATTATGCATTGTACCTCACATCCAGAGAGAGCTTGGCTGGCTTCTGCCGCATAAAACAGCGACTCAACACTAGAGGGGTCCAAGTTTGACTTGATAAACCTGCATGTTTCCTAAGGGACAGAAGAAAGACAATTTAAGACAGTGATAAAGACTTAATAAGTATTAGACAACTGATACAAAATACTTTTTTTTGTCTTCTTACATCTGAATCTGCAACAAAGACTCCCAACTTGCTAAGCCCAACAACAGAGTAATAAGCAGACTTGAGGTCAGTGAGGGGTTGGCTCAATGCAGCCTGGAGTCTGGCCACATCGGCGGCGGTCAGATGATGGGACGGCGTCAGGGTCTGGCTCTCCAAAACCAGGGACAGGACCAGCAAGCCGAACAAACCTTCAAATGGATACATGTACAAACTGAGCACACTTCACATCAGCATTTTAGGGAGAATGCAAGTCAGGGAATTGTTGCATAGGTGCATTTTATGGGTGTGGAAAGAGCTGGGATGTTTGAAGCCAACTGGAAATTATGCAAATCGGATGTCTGAAAGCAAAACTTCCCTCACAAAATGAAATTTCTAGCCGATTAAATATTTTACAGCGGATCCGAACTTGAAAAGTGTATATTGGCTACAGAAACGTGCATGACATCTCAAGGTCCAGCAATTACAATATATAAAAATTCCCAGCTGGAAACCTAGAAAAAAAGTGTCCTTATTTAAGCCTTTTATAACACAACAAATGTGAAAACTTTACAGCTATAAAGAGGTAAACATCAGAAATGCTACAATAGTACTGCAAAGCTACTGTACATTCATAATTAAACTTACACTGACTCTAGCTAAATACTACGCACAACCTTATTGGGGAAAAAAAATCTAATATCATATTTAATAAGTATTAATATCAGAACAAATTAAAGTGCTGATTGACTGGGAGGAGAAAGCGGTTTCAAGAACAACTGTTCGAATAAAATTGGACAAACTGTCTAAACAGATCAGTAACGCATAACTGTTTACTCTTATAGTATAATAACGTAATAATGTGTTTTCATAAACATAAATCTTAAATAATAGTATGAAAACGTGCACAAATTATACTTACAGAAACGAGCCATGTCGCCTAATGCAGCGTCACCAAACGCTCAAAGAACTTCCGGGACATGCGGATGAAACCTATTTCACTACTGTGGGGTGAACTGTGGGTTCGTGGGATTTAATAAAAAACATCAAACATTAAATAAATGAACAAATCAATAATTTTAGCTATACATAGAGCTTAAAAATGTGTACTTTATTGAAAGAAAACTTAAAAAATCTGTGAAAATGTATAAAAGGGTAACTACAGCGAGGCGCAAACACCCCTACAAACTGGAGATGGTGTAAGCTAAGTCATACAAAGAAAAATGGGGAAAAAATGAATGAAACATGGGAGATGTTAAGACATACTTCTAAAGGTATTTTTATAATACCATACGTTAAAATAAACACCTTTCAGAAATGATCACGATGATACTGTTTCTGTGCAAATTAAAAGTGACTCGTGCACTGCGGTAACGAAAGAGTCTGCGTTGTGCTTGTGTCTGTTTGTGATTGGCCTCCACACAGCACAAGTTCTCCTTCCAGCCAACCAGATACAGGTTAACTATGTATGGCAAGCGGGTTCAACACTAGTATCCGTTTTCATGCTACTAACTAGTACTTTATTTCTTTAGATACAGTACTAGTATTTATTCCACTACTACTTATTTTAGGTACTAGTAGTGATGGCAAAATGAAGCCCCATGAAGCAGTGAAGCCCTGCAGGGAAATGCTTCACACACACATAGGGGCTTCAAGATGATTCATTTGCTCGACTACCCCATCATGTGGGCAGAAAAATGTATAACATTCTTGGTGCTTGCAATAAAATGGTGGGATGTGAATCATGCTCTGAATACAAAAATATTATTTGAAGAGTTTTAACATGAATTGTTTTGTGTTACTTTGTTTTTGCTTCTGCAACAAGTGAAAATGTTAAATAAGGAGGTAAAATAAAGAGTTTATTCATTTTTATTTAAAAACAATTTTTTCCACTAAGGCTTTCAAAGTCTAAAAAAATATAATTTATTGAATTGAAAAGTATTGAAATGTGATAAAGTGCTCAGCCAAGTCAACCTTCTCAGCTAAATTGAATTACATATGTAAGAGTTAAAAAAACAACTATACAGTGTAGTGTGGGGCTATGAATATAAATGGAATACCTGAGCCAGGTTCAACCTGGTTGGTTTCCTCGTTGCCATGCAAGACTCAGTGCCTTAGCATAGTTGAGGTGTTATTATTATAACTTAGCTCCTTGGAACACATCAGATGCTTCAGCTACAAGTATTCAGAAAAGTTGTCACATTTTATTTTATTCATTAGTGGAATCTATTACATAGTAATTGCAGGTGCCTTACATTCTTAGGTGAGAACAACTCAAAGTGCTCCCAAACAGGGGAAAATCTCCTCTTTCTTGCTGGTTCCATCGCAAAAAAGAAGCTCGAATCGAATGCCAAAAACAGCGCAATAAAGGGACCCAAAAACACAAAAAGCAAGGGGCAATCCATAGTGTTTCACTGCCGCTTTTACTTCGAGCTGCACTCAAACCTAGCGAATCCTTTCCTGAAGCAGTCACGTGGTACACCCGCTACGCGGGGCTTCAAACGTCAGCACTTACGTCAGCAACACGCGCATCGACCCGCGGTTCATGAACCACTCATCTAGATTACTCGGCACACGCTTCAGGGATTCGAACCGAGAAGCACATCACTAGGTACTAGTACCTTTTGAAAGATGCTATAATTATTCATTAAATACTCTTTTTTTATTATTAGCACTTATTACAATAGTGTCTAGTATGTAATTAAAAAGTAATTAAACTACTACTACTTATTTTTGTTTTGTTTCTATAGTATTCTTATGTTTTGCTACAAACCAATCACATGCCAGAGACAATGTATGCTTTGTACTTATTGGTTATAGCACTTGTCAGTACAGCTTATGGCACTTATGCTGAGTATCTGACAAAGAGTTTAATAAATCCTCATGCTAAAGTAAAGTTCTGCAGGTGTAACTGGGTTAAAAAGAATATTCATTTTAAAAAGGTTCTGTGTGAATAAGGTACATTAAACAATGTTTTAGGTTAAATTAATGGGTGTTGGAAGGCTCACTGGTGGCTATTGATGGTACTGCAGGTGTTGTATTTTGTCCTCGCTCTCTTGCCATATGGCAGGAGATTCAAGAGTCGCTGCTGCTGGTATTTACGTTTTTTCATGCTCTGACTTATTAAAGTAATTGCGATGATTAATGCAAGTCTTTTCGACACAATTACTTTTATGGTTGTATTTGAACATGTGTATAACTTATCTAACACTTTAACGGTTGTTCAGATTGTTTAAAAGTTTTACTACTAAAGGCTCATTTAATCGGGACTTTTATTAAGAAACCAAAGTCATGGTAATATTCTGGTAGTGCAGCATAGTTAGTTGAGCTGTTGCAACCTGTGTGCGAGCTGTTGGCCAAAAAGCTGTTTGGTCCTTGTAACAATCTGTCTCCCCATTAATTGTGCTCTGACCGGCACCCAGGGGGGTTTACACGACCATTATATACTCAACATTGACAGTCCAGAAGTCTCTCCAACAAAATTGGTCCTTCGAGCCGGATTGAGGAGATGAGGACTCTGATGAGGAGATTACTGGAGCTACTCGCCTTAAGCGCCATACTGGTCCTCCAGTTTACCTACAGCAGCATTAGGTACCATATCCCGAGGCAGACAATGTCACTGAGCATGATCTTCCACACATCTGGGAGGCACCTGTACACCAGACATTTCCTCCATCCTCCTAGCCTTACGCCACTCCCCCTGGTGGTGACCTTGTGTATTCTAATGGCTCACATGTCACAATGCTGTATCCCCTCGGCCTTCCTTCTCTTTGCCTCAAGCAGCTGACTTCCGTGCCTCTGCACACGACAGTGAGCTACAGCCTTTGCACAGTGAGCATGGACACCTAATGCAGACCCATCATGCTTTCCAGACAGACTTTGAGTTGCGAGAAGTCCATGCAGAAGTCAGAGAATTAGTTCAAGTGGCTCAGGGCTCAATCGAGCTAGAGGCCAGATCCTCTCCCCAGCACAGCCTTCAGCATCGCAGTTATCCAGTCCCTGTGTGAGGCTGTATGCATCCACAACCTTAGCAGAAGATGGAAACTTTGCTGAATGTCCCCTACCGCAGTGGCCTTAAGTTTGAGGAGGCTACAATGATAGCGGATGCTTACTTGTACTCTCCTACCCCATTTACTGATACAATTGGCTGCACTCCATGAGAAATTTGGCCAACCGTATCATCTAGCCTTAAGGATGATCGCTATTGTACTGTGGTTCCTGTAAATCAAAGTTGTTCCTGTAAATCTGCATTATTAAGATCGTACCTTGGACACCATCGCTCTTCTTGATGATGGTTCAGAGAGGACTATTCTGCTCACTACTGCAGTTAAAGGGCCAGTCACACAGCCGATCGCGCACGAATCACTCACAAATCACGCATAGATTGGGTTTGTGCGTGCTTGTGCGTTGAGAAATTGACCAAAGTATTCCACGAACATTCGGCGCACGCCCGATGCATGAATCACTGACGGAGCGCGTCCAAACACGCACGCTTCGCGAACGTTACACATACAAGCACTTTCAGAATCCACATTGTCAGTGGAATGAACGTGATACGTGCGCCCCGGTGCGCGGTTCATGAGTGATATGAAGGTGGGGCGTCAGTGGACGTGCGCGCTTTCGAACCAGTTCCAACGCATAAGCACTGACGGCCGACGCGTGTCCTGCGCATGTCACGCATACTCAACGCATAAACTACGCACACCGACTCATGAATAACGCACACCGACGCACGCATGTGAAAATTTTTGAACCGTTCAAAACTCAAAATCACGCTCAAACCACCTTCGACGCACATCCACTTACAATCACTGACGGTCCTCGTTCGTTCCACCGACGAATTAAGCATATGACGCACACGCCGCGCAGAAACGAAAATCTGTGCGTAATTCGTGCGTTATTCATGCGTTTTCGCTGTGTGACTGGGCCTTAAGGCCTTGGGCATCCAGGGTGTTTCTGAAGATCTTCCAGTAAGAGTAACAGTAAGAGATGACATTCAAGACCTTCATGGTTCCTCCATATCCTTACAGATCTCCCACTTCTGTAAATCTCAAACCAGATTCAAGATCAATACCTTTACCGCAGACCATCTTAACCTATCACGACAGTCTTACCCTGTAGAACAGCTAGAACTGAAGTACAGACATCTGCGTGGTCTTCCAATCCATCCACTTTACTTCTCATCGGTTTTGATCAGTCTCATTTCATAACTTCCACAAAGCCTGTTCGATTGGATGGCCCAGGTGAGCAACACTCCGCTGAAGTGCTGACAGGGGGGAATAACGACAAAAAACACACCTCCTCACCGCCGAAGCTACAGCGCCACAGCCGCTTGCAGCCGCTCAACTCCACTACGTAAATTGGAAATAATATAATTTCCTTGGGCAAGCCGATAACATTTGATCCACGGACCGGTCCGCGATCCGATCCGTGGCCCGGTACCATTTCATCCGGGGGTTGGGGACCACTGCTCTAGCAGAAGCTACTTAACCACGTAATTACTGAAGTGTAAATGATTCTGATTGGCTAAGCAAAAAAGAAAGGTAAACAAAAGTATAAATTTTCCACACAAGAGCAAATAGTCATAAGCATATCTTCGTTGATCACATGGTTGACAAGGCCTCTGATTTACTCGTTAAGTGGCCTTCCAGGTTGCAGAAATGTGTTTCTATGCATCAGATTGTCAAGAAAAACAAGTACAGTAATACCTCGGTTTACGAGTGACTCAGTATACGAGCAAATCGGTGTACGAGAATTGTATTGGTGTGCGAGAAATATATTCCTTCACCCACGCCTATTTTTGTGTGGAAAAGATCTAACGCTCATCATCATCACGCGCATTTTTACAGGAAATATCCTTACGACAGCCTCTCATAACAGTCACACGGTTCCAACCCCTTTATCAGCCCTTCACTCGTTCATTCTCTCAGCGTCGCTCAGTTCATTTGCCTCATTCACCACAGTGCATTATTTTATAAATTGTTGTTCATTCCGTTAATCATCACGACTGAAATTCAATTTTTGAATATGATGAAACTTTATTAACGGAGCACGTTACCAACAAGACACATTGCATACTAATGAGGCTCAGGTGTGTTCTCAGTCAGGGGGTAATGACGTTCTTAAAGGGCCATACACTTTTAGAGAACAGAATTTGTCACAATGATCTACATAAGTGATTTACAGCGATTTTACCTTGAGTTGTTGCATTAATTGTGATTGCTATTCTTCACGTTGTAATATCGTTACAAATGTTGAAGGAAATAGTTAATCTGATGTGTTCAATAAGTGTTAAATGGTTTAAGTGAATAAGTGGTTCTAGTTTTGTCACTTTAAGAGGGCGGGGTTTCAGAGGGGCTAGAGCAGGGGTCGGCAACCTGCGGCTCTTTCATCCCCTGCACGTAAATTTGTAGCAGATCGCTATCCGCGATCGTCCGCTATTGCTCCGCCCACGGAAGAAAGGAGTGTCGCACCGCATGCGTGATCGCTCCGCACCCATAACATGTGTTTTCCAAATGTATTATTTTAATAACACAGTAGATAAACTCCCATTCAGTTTCAGTGATAGCAGTGTTGTAAATCTCCTTTTTTGCAAGTGCATCAAAGTCTGGAGTTAGTTTTGTTGTGGCGATTTTCAGGAACAGATCCACACTCCTCTCCATCACATCATTTCAGAAATCTTACGGGATAACAACAATTGACAACTGTCAATTATTGCATAATGCAGCTTTAACTGGCATACTATTTTTTATTAGCATAAGTGCAGCTATTTAAAATATTTCACAATCATGACTGAACTCTGCCAAAATAGACAAGCATGAACACAACGGTTGGTATCATTTTCTGATTATGAGTCATAGAGAACAGAGGATACAATAGTGACCGGAGACGTTCCCTTTCGATAGCGGTGTTCAATCCCTGTACGAGAGATGCAGATCAGCTGAAAAAACGGGGAATCAAACACCAATCACAGCGAAGAGGCACACAGCTTAACCAAACCCAGCCAGGTGTGCTCACTCCTGATAGGTGCAGTTAAACCAATGTCTGTTTACATGCATGGATTGAGCCAAATAACGTCAGCATCTTCCGTGCTGAATCTGTAAATTTACTGTCAGAGCCATAGCCGTCCGATTGTTTTGGAGCATATTTTGTGGCGAAATGAAGGCTGATGTTGTATTTTTTGAAGAGCTCAAAGTGCAAAGCGAAAAAGTGTAGAGTAACATCACACTCAAACAAAGCTCAATGTATTTGGAGTGTGCCATCTGTTGGGGAAACACTGACATTACAGGGAAAAGTCAAATGAAGGAGGTTTAATTATAATACAATTTAAACTAATAATATAACTTCTGCAAGTTCGGCGGGCCGGATTAAAAAGCACAACGTGCCGCAGTTTGCCCATCCCTGGGCTAGAGAGAGAGTTGAGTTGTGAGGGATTAGAGAGGGCTCGGAAGCAGAGAGATACCGTAGTTTTGATTCCTCTGTTATGTACGGCGTGGGTTGCTCCAGAACAGCAATCTGATAAAATCTCTGAACAAGAAGGAACCTGTCTGGTTATTATAAATGTAGTGAAATACATACGTACAGTACAATATATGGAAAGGAGGTAGGAAATTCTAAGCGGTAACACCACCCACCCCACCCCACATAAATTAAGTCATTCAAAAACATTAACTTTTAAATTAACTTAAAATCACTCATTACAAATCATTAGAAGAAAAATAAAAGAATATATATTGAACTGGCAGTGTATTACAAATCGCTTCCTTCAAACTTAAACATTAGTGGTTATTGTTCAACAGTGTATTTGATTTCCTATGGAATTGAAACCAGATGTGAACCCCATTGGACACATCAGGTCATGGAGCACTTTACTAATCAGCGGAGTTAGAAAATCAAAAGACACTTATGTACTGGTGTAAACTGGTCCAAAATGCAGCAGCTGTGTGATAGTAGCCTGGCTCTGTCAACACGACACTGGCTCCCTATTCAACAAAAACTTTTTAAAATCTTGCATTAAGCACTAAATGTTTCAGCTCCTCAGTATGATAGGAAGTTCATAACAATTCTCAATTTTGGCCAAATGATAATACTTAGAATATCAAAATCAGCTGCAGACGGTCCTTCTCCAATTTAGCACCCAAACTCTAGAAGTCCTCCTAGCCTTGTGCAGGAGCCTCACAGTCTGTCAGATCCCATTTTTCCACATTACCATTGATTATTAGCCCCCTCATTGCATCAATCTGATAAAAGAGCACTTCAAGATCATACCAGGAGTGAGGATAAATAATCTCGTTAAAGATGTATAAAGCAATAATATGCAAAACAGCAGATATAATGAAAAGGTACTAAAATTTAATAATCTTAAAAGCCAGAACATCTTTTGACAAAAACACGAGGAAATAATTGGTTTAGTACAATATATTTGTCTCGATACGCATAGAAATCGATTGTTACTTCCCTCACTTTAAACTCCGTTTACTTCTGAAACAGTTTTTATGAAACAGAATGGCATCAGAATGTGATATATGAGCTAGGAAAACCAAGTGACAATACAAAATATCATCACTTTGGAAATGGGACAGTACTTTCTGATGAGTGTCTCCATAGTTGTCAGCAAAACAATATTTATATACATGTTTGTCATCTATAGACATTTACACATTGTACCAAGAATGGAAGTACAACTTAGAAGAAACAATTGAACTAGACATCATTTACAACATCTACACTTAAAGATGGTCATGCTGATAACTGGATATTGAACGTCGTCATCCTCCATGTCCTTGACCATGCGGTATTGCGCAAATGAATACTGCTGACTCGGATTTCTCGTCCGGCTTTTTCAACACATGAGGTCATTGAAAAGCACTGAGTTCAAGTGGTTATGGGAAAATAAAAGACATTTGTGGTGAGATTTTACTGATTTTCTTCTCTCCGTTTCAGTCAAGTTTCTGATCAGATGCATCCATGGATTTTTAGCGGAAGTTTAACGATTTTAAATATTGCGTGAATGAAAATGAAAGATAGATGAAGAATCCCGAGGTATTATTGTCCTGATTCATTGTGTGGCAATTAAAAGGGTGTAATACGGTGGTGGTTTATTTTTACCATGTTAATTTAAGGTTTAACTTCTTCATTGGCCACAGTGATGCAAATAGTCTGGAAGGTCAGGGAAATGTTGAGTTGTTCTCAGTTCTACTGAAATTGCTTATGGGAAAGTGGTGTTTTCTGCCAGTTTCTGCCAACATAAAGGGAAGTAGAGAGTTGTGACTGGTGTTCTCGCTGCTTTGAGTCAGTCAGTCAGCTGTTCCATTGAATCACTCATTGAGGATGGGAATGCTGGCATGATCCAAACAAGCTAACAGTTCTTCATTACAGCATTCTGCAGAGAGAGAGAGAGAAAACACTTTAAATCCTATTGAATACTATCACAAGGCCAACAATCATTACTATTAACTGCTATAGACTGAGCAATTGCTGCCCTCTAGTGGAAATGTTAGGCAAAAAAAAACCTTACTCTTTTTTAGAGAAATGCTGCTTGATAAAACAATATTGCAAATAGACATGTTAAACACCTAGAATGAGGCACTGCACTGAAACTCTACTTGCATTTGCTTTGGGAAAGTTGTAATCTAATGGGCACCACAAATATTTTATTTAAAATTTCTGCAAAGGTGGGAGAGACTTTGACCAAACAGATGTAAAAACCCCATTTCCATAAAATAACTTCCAAAAATAAATTCCGTCATCATTTACAAACCCTGAAGTTGTTCCAAACCTGTATGAATTTCTTTCTACACATTTTGAAGAAGAGTGGCCACAGTATATTATGGAAGTCAATGCGGTCCATCAAATGTTTGGTTACAGACACCCTTCAAATATAGACATTCCTCATAATATCTTTTAATATTTTATTTTATTTTTTACAAAGAATATGTTTAAATTACCTTCATGTTAATGAAGCCCTTTGAACAGCAAGTTGGTTTTATTATAATAAACTCATTTTACAACTTTTGATTTGCATGCAAGTCAACTCCCCTTTAGTTGGTGCAGTTTTAGGATTTACCACTAGAGAGGAGAGTTGATCAATTCAGAAGCAGCTGAAATTTCTATTACATTTCATTTCAATGTTTATATTCTTTTATTAAAGATTAATTGCTTAGGTTGCCAATTCATCCTGTCAATGAGGGAGAAAACTGGTCGATGCTTTTGATTACTGATTTTTCTTTTTACGAGAACTCTGGGGAGTTTTGCTTATGCATTTGAATTAATTGACATGCATCTTTCTCTATAGGTGTTATACATGACCTTTAACAATGATTTTTTGTAAATTCAGAGTTAATCAATTTGCGTTTTAATCAGTTAAATGAATTGAACATTGAATATTCACCAATGAATATGTAAAAGGCAAACGAGTGGAGAAATGTTGTACGAGACATATAGAGAATATTTCTCTAAACAAAGTTGTAAAGCATATGTTTAAACGTGGTTTCGTTTGGTAATGACACGTGTTGAATTACCGTGTACTCGGGGACATTTTGTGCAGCTGATAGTGAAACGTTAAATGTGACTGGATTGTTTATGGTTTTGTTTTTTTACACGGATTCTGCTTGTGATCCATGTTTGAAAGGGAAGTCTACACTGATCCAATGAACTGTTACACTCGCACACACACAATACCCGGGTAGAGAACACACAAAGGCCTTTACGCACTTGGAAATTTTGATTATTACCCACTGGATTCAGAAAAGGACTATTGAAACTAATTTATTTGTTCTTTGTTCGATTCTTCAAACCCACATACAAAGCTCAGACTCAATGTTGAACCATTTGATTCTTAGTTCATGTTGATGAGTGGGAACCAGAGAAGTGTGGATTTATGAAGTTTGTTGAAATGTTTATTTAAAGTTTTGTGTAATAAATGTAAATTAATTGTATGTAATTTGGCCCATCTTCAAATCCTCCCAAAGATATTTAAACTCTGTTGGGTATAGAATACGTAATGGTTATTTGGTTGCTTCCGTGTTACATTGATGTTACATCTTGAAATTAATATATTTTGAAATGTTTTCTTTGGTGGTCGTGGAGGGTTCAGAGAAAATTCTACTAAAACAAAACAACAACAAAAACAAAAAAAAGAGCAAGTTTTTTATGTCATGTTAAACTAGTACAACAATTACGCTTGCGTAGGCTTGTTACACTACTGGTTGAGAGGGTCAATATAGTACGACATTTCATATCGGATTAAAAGGAGAAACATTAGGAATGAAGTTTACTTTACATTTGAACAGGTATGTTTACATCGCAATAAGAAAATGTGTTAAATAATTTATAGCTTGTAAGTACACGTCAGGCTTTTACTGATGTGTTTTTATGCACGAGAAATGCCTTCAGAACCTGACACACAAGTAGGTTGAACTAGTAACAAACAACTATACCTTACACTAATTTATGTGGACTAACATTTATTTGAGGCAATCAGTTTATAATAAGTCATTAAATTAGATCTTATTCAAATCAATACTCAGTATAGTCAATAAACAGCACAGGACCAATAAGTCTAAAATGGCTAACATTGCTTAATCGAACACTAATACAACGAAAGAATAAAGCTTAAAACAATGATCAATGCAAGGCAAGCACTTCGCATGTATTTGCCTTATATAGCAGCATTCAGTATGGGATTATGACAGTAAATGACAATTTGTTTTGGGTGAACTATCCGTTTAATCCTTTTTGCTGCTTTTATACCCAGTCACAATGCGCTCACCTATTACCAATTCATATGCCCATTGCAGACGTTTTAAAAACTATAATCGCTTAACTTTTATTTTGCCTCTGTCCAAAGTGTTGCATTCAGTTTGTTCGGTAAGAACACTTAAAATCTTTTCTTTGTACTTTCTTGTACTTGGTTTAATAAAGGTTAAAGAGAATTAATTGTACAAAATGTTCAAGTTTTTTTCTAGAAATTAGGTAGTATAATCAGAAATGATGTAACGGTGACTCGACAGACCTGGCTCAGAGCAGCTGCTGGCTCTACAGGAGGACACAATTGGATTTCTTTTTTGCTTTCTTCTTTTCCACCGGTGTTTTTCTGTTAATTTGTCTGACCAAGTCATAGAAGATCTGCAACGTGCAAAAATAATAGTACTCAATATGAACATAAAACTACTAGAAAACGTTCTAAAGGGTCATGTTAAGCAAGTATAAGAAACATGCTCACATCAAGGACATTGATTTTTGATTTGGCGGAGGACTCTAGAAAGGCACAGTTGTTCCACTGTCGGGCCAGATTTTGCCCTTGTTCTTTTCCCACCACCCTCTCGTCCTCCAGATCACACTTATTACCCACCAGGATCATAGGCACCTATAGTCAGAGAGAGAAAAACAGACACAAAAAGGCAAATTACTTGGATCGACACTAAACAGTAATGCAACATTAATGAACATATTGTAGACGTTAAATTTGTCTGTTTATTAGACCAGTGAAGATGAATTTCATATATCATTCCAAGAGTTATCCCTAACCCAGTCATCTTCCTTGCCATCGTCTTTTTTTGATAATTTTGCATTCCATGCAATAAATCTCGCTTTCAAAAGGAACTCGCACTGCGTGAAGGATACTTTGGGAATGCCACTGCATAACTGCATCTGAAGCACGTACAGTATATCAATTCAGTCCAATGGTTTGGCAGAAAGTCACAGGCAGGAGATGTCATAACCAGGAAAGCACATCTGGAATGACCGGCGTAAGCTTCTGTGCCTCAACACAGGATCTGTTGGAGGGGTTCGAGACGGGCGCTGCCCGTACAGCACTCTTGCTGCGATAAGCCAATTGTGTGAGGATCAGCGGCCTTTCCCCTGTGTATGATGAGCTAGTGGTGGTAACTTCATTGAACATAGATTGGCCAGCAGATAAACAGGGCACTTGTACTAAAATAAAACTGGACGAGTGTTTTTTGCCACCAAATACAGTACCTCAAGCACAGAACCTTCCATTTTTTACCCTGTTCTACATCCAAAAAAGGGTTGAAATAAGCCACATTTGTTCAGTCCCGAGGTACATGTACACTCCAACATACACAGTAATGGCAAAAATAGTTGGAACCCCTGGATTTTTTTTCCAGAAAATCAAGTATTGCATTGCATGATTATTCCCTTAAGATTGTTTCAAGCATATGATGCTCCATTAAACTCACCTGTGACAAGTAACAGCTGTGTTATTTGTTTATTTTTTTTCACAGTGGAATACGGTTCTGTCGACGGCCTCGGGGGTTGCAAAAAAGCATTGCGATAACCGAGGATCGAGATAAACAACCGCCAATATGGCGATTTATTTGATGAAGCGATCAGCATGCTATAAAAATATAAAAAACATATTCGTGAGGTCATCACGCTGTACTAGACTGCAGCGGCGCGGAGCAGAGCACACGTCAGAACAGAAGCAAGTGTGTGTGTTAATCTAAGCCTCATACTCATTGGTCGGTAACCGCTCGTCAATGTCAAAATATTTGAGAAAACCAATCAAATCAGAGGAGGCGGGCTTTATGTGCACACAGCTGTGAGTGCTTTGGAATGGGGTGAGGCCCACAGCAGCACTTGCTACTCGTTGAGAAACGCAAGAACGATATGTGCTTTCACTTCAGAGAGTCTTCAAAAGTTGTTAAATTTGTCGGTAGTCGCTTTTTTGAAAATGTGGTCTGAATACTCGCTAAATATAGAGACAAAAGGCGCCAAGTTGACAACACTCTTCTGCGGCTGCACACTGTGAGTGAAGGGTCACTGGAGATCCACGTGCAACGGGAACTCAGCGCATGCGCAGTGAACTCGGTACAACCATGAGTCATGAGATAACCACGTGACATGGCGAATTTGTCCCTCTTTTGTGCTCAAGATGGTAGGGTTCAGCGACAAAAGAATCGACGTAACGATGAGAAAATGCTTAGACAAATAGGGAGTTCAGTGGTTCCACTTCTGTCTCGTAATACGCTATACAAAAAAAAAAAAAAAAAAAAAAGGAGACCCAGGAGGACCCCACAGCTGACACAGAGACAAAAAAAGCAAGACTACATTTTTCCAAAATGTACTCTAGTAAGCCAAAATCTTTCTGGGAAAACGTCTTGTGACCAAGATGAAGCTTTTTGGTAAAGCACATCATTCTACAGAGAACACCGCACCTACAGTCAAACATGGCGGAGGCTAAAAGATGTTTTGCTGACACTGGGTGCCTTGACTGTGCGCAAATCTAAGGATTACCAGAGGGTTTTGGGTCGCAATGTCAGAAAGCTGTGTTTGAGTCCAAGATCGTGGGTCTTCCAGCAGGACAATGACCAACATACGTCAAAAAGCCCCCAGAATGGAGGGCAACAAAGTGCTGGAGGGGTTATAAAGTGGCCAGAAATGAGTCCAGATCTAAATACCATTGAACACCTGTAGAGATCTTCATTTCTGTTGGGAAAAGGTGCTCTTCGAATATGAGTCCTGGAGCTGTTTGCAAAAGGAAGATTGGTCCAAAATTCTGTGAGAGATGTAAGGAGTTTATTGATGGTTATAGGAAGCGATTGATTTCAGTCATTTTTCCAAATGGTGTGCAACCAAATATTAAGTTAAGGGTGCCATAATTTTGTCCAGCCCATATTTGGAATTTTGTGTGAAACTGTCAATTTAGCTTTTTTTCCCTCCTTTGTTTTGGTTTGTTCCAATACACACAAAGGGAATAAACGTGTAGCGTATTTTCCGCACCAGATTATAAGGCACAGTCTCAATTATGGGGTCTATTTCTGTACTAACCCATACATAAGGTGCATGCTAAAACATGCAGTCTACAAAAAAAGGTAAACGGAAGCAAAAGTTTGAGTTTTATTGAACTTTATTTTACTATATAACAGTACGCTCACATTATGTTAATCAATCCACCAAAATCATCTTCTGTGTCTGAATTGAACAGCTGGGCAATTTCACCATCAAACATGCAGGTGTTGTAAAGAAATCTGACTCCCCCTGTCTGTGTCCGTGTGTAATAATCCTAAATCTCCTCAGCTGTTTGAGCTCCTATGTCTTTGTCAGTTGTGAACGTTTGTAGGTTTGTGTTGTGACGAGTGTGGATGTTCCTTCTTTCCACTATGACGTGCCGTTT
Organism: Rhodeus uyekii; assembly: GCA_037043235.1. Lineage (NCBI taxonomy): Eukaryota > Metazoa > Chordata > Actinopteri > Cypriniformes > Acheilognathidae > Rhodeus > Rhodeus uyekii. The sequence continues at coordinate 71,212 of JAWRVZ010000088.1, forward strand.
CTGTTGCATTTCAGGTATTTTGGTTTAGTGTTTCCTTCACTAAAGCTCTTGCATTTGGAACTTATTCTCCAAGTCCTGCTTCCGCATCACACTTGTTCCCGTAGGATGACACCTTTATACATTTAATTTTCTATGTATTAATTTAAGTGTAATCAAAACTTTTGTGGACGTTCTGGGTGCTTACTGTGTAAAAAAAAAAAGAAATTCTATAAGGGAACATACTCAAGGAAGCCTGTACTAATGAACACAAGCGACGAGGAGTCAGATTTCAGTGCAACACCTGTTTCCCTCTGCTGCTGCTGAGTAAACCTACCGGAGGCGTGGAGGAGGCAAGTGTACGCATTACATCCCTGTGTAAGCGGGAAATGGTCCGACAGTCAATCAAGTGGAGCGCTTACCAAAGTCACACAACAACAAATTTACAGATTTTGGAATTCAGTCCACAGATAAGGCGCACCGGATTATTTGGCGCACGGCCGACTTTTGAGAAAATGTAAGGCTCTTAGGCGCACCTTGCGTTCTGGTGCAATATGGCTGCCGTCGCATCATCCAGGTGGATACTGGTGGTGGTTGAGGAGATTCCCCCCCCTTCTATGTAAAGCGCTTTGAGCTCTGGAAAAGCGCTATTTAAAGTAACGTATTTTTTTATTATTATTACCTTATAGTGCGGATAATACGGTATAACAAAACGTGTTAATGCAATCCTTTTCTGTGAGAAATACTTGATTTTCTAGAAAAATTCCAGCGATGTCAACAATTTTGGCCATGACTAACGGATTAAAAGAGCATGGCTATGGGCGAGCTATCTGTACCCTGGCTCCACAATATTCCCGAAAAAAGAAGCTACGCTAACCACTAAGCCCCTCAAGAACATCATCTGCGCTAGTGGGTAAAGCATATTACGAGACAGAGGTCAAGACTGGCGTGTATCTCCACACCATGTTAATTCTACAGGCATACCAGGCTGCACAGCCTTATGCCAGTAGCCTTATTGCACTTTTCTTGGTGTGGTTTCCAGTTGTCTTTTCTCAGTGACGAAGGCAGTTCTATCATCTGCTCGTGTCGCTGCTATTCTCACAGGCGTAAACAAGATAAAGCTTTTCTAATTGTTATTGGAATAGAAGAGAGATAATGGCCCTTTAAACCGTAATCAACTAGCAGGTGCATTTTGGTTACTTGTTAAACTAACGGTGTAAAGTGCTCCTCTGTGCGTCCTGTTAAAGTTTTCTCTGAAACTTACATCCTCTGTGTCCTTTACTCGTAGGATCTGCTCTCGTAAGTCCTGTAGGTCATTGAATGTGGACTGTGCTGTGATTGAGTAGACGAGAGCAAAGCCCTGACCGTTCTTCATATACAGGTCCCTCATGGCTGTGAACTGCTCCTGAAAAAAGAAAAGAACCATGATGGAAAAATGTTTTTAGATTTTACATTACAATTTACATGACGTTAATCCATAAGGATTTCATTCATCTTTGAAACACAAAGAAATACATTTTAATGAGGGTTCTGTTCCTGAAACTTCAAAATATCACAAAGACAGAAAAAAAATATACAAATAAAAAATATTTCTCTAAGATCTAGAATGACACGAGCGTAAGTTACATAATTTACCTTTTTCGGTTACCTATCCCTTTAAGAGGCTTTTTAGGGTGTGTTTTACATTCCTTTAAAATCACAGAAGTGTTTTCTTTTTATAAAGCTCTGAAATGTAATTGGATGAGCCACCTTCAAAGCAGTACAATGTTAAAATAGTAATTCACAATGTTACCATATTGCTTTCAACCACAAAAACAGCCTAAAGTTTAATAGATTACAACTAAAGTGGACCTATTCTGCTTTCTTTTTTTTCACCTTTCCTTTAAGGCGGGGGTTGAGAAACTTTCATATTGTGCCACAATGATTTATATATGGCATGTATAATACTAAATGTAATTGTATAATACTACAGAAGATAAATGATTAATTTTAATAAAGAGTCATCAGAATCAAAATTGCACCCAATAAAATGAGGCTACATTGTTTACAGATATTACTCTGAGCTCAATTCGAGTTGACCGTAGCAGTAACTTAAGTTCCTTTCAAATGTGCATTTCCAAGACAAAATTTCACCGGGCCTGTTAGGGGTCAGGTTTCTGTTTTTATTTTATGCATGCCAGGTTCGGGTATGAAGGGTACTCTGCAGATAATGTAATAAGACATTTGACCTCTAATCCAGTTGCAGTTCGTTGCCAACTGTTGCTAGCAGAGTCCTTAAAAATGCAAGTGTGAAAACAGGAAGTCCGACAACACTTACTGTTCCTGCGGTGTCCAGGATCTCCAACATGCACTGCTGGCCGTCCACTTCCACTTGCTGCATGCGGAGAAGTTAAAAAGTAAACAAAGATAAAATTCCATGACACACTTGGGTTATTAAAAAAAAGATGACGACAGAAATGGCTAATGAGCAGAGAATTGCTACCTTTCTGTAGGAGTCCTCTATTGTGGGGTCATATTTCTCAACGAAAATTCCCTGGACAAACTGCACCGTCTGTAAGAGGCACAGATAAAATTGAAGGGGAGGGCACAATGCATTATGGGTCTTAAATCAGGCCACCAAGTGATGTTCGATCACAAATCATTTGTTCAAAAATTAAAACATGATTTTTTTTTTTACTTTTCCTAATATATTGGTTTATACAAATATTACATTAACATCTTTAATAAATCCCATTCATCTATCTGCTGCATGTTCTATGTATGATACTGTCAATATAATGACGATGTACGAGCATAACATCTTAAAATCTACTGGCTAATAATTTATACAATTTAACTTGACGGAATAGATTGCTTCGTAATATCCATGTACTCAGAACACAATTCCACAATCTCTTAGAAATAACTGGTGCAAACCCAGAACTGGATGCTGATAAAGTCACTCAACTGGTTCTAAAGGAGGCACACCTCAGTTACTAGGGATGTAAGCTGCGACTAATTTTCTAGTCGTTTAAGTTTTGTAACCGACTAGTCTAAAAGTAAGAAAACTTCATAAGACATTGTACAAAATGCATTAATGATACACTTAAAATAGTTAAACTATGAATCAAGTTGAATGCCACAATGAATGCCGCTAAAAATAAGGTCACTAAGGCACTTTCCTTCTGGTGTCTCGCTTTATGGAGCAAGGGGTATGAGTCTCTACAGGGTTACCCAAGAAAATTAGTTTATTAAACAGATATTCACTGCTCAAAAACAAAGGGAACACTAAAATAAGACATCCTAGATCTGAATGAATGAAATAATCTTATTAAATATTTTCTTCTTTACATAGTTGAAAGTGCTGACAAAAAAAACAAAAATTATCAATGGAAAACACATTTATCAATCCGCCAACTCCTGGACAGTCTGTGGTGGACGGAGCGAGATATGATGTCCCAGATGTGCTCAATAGGATTCAGGTCTGGGGAACGGACGGGTCAGTCCACAGCATCAATGCCTTCCTCTTGCAGGAACTGCTGACACACTCCAGTCACATGAGCTCTAGCATTAGGAGGAACTCGAGGCCAACCGCACCAGCATATGGTCTCACAAGGGGTCTGAGGATCTCATCTTGGTACCTAATGGCAGTCAGGCTACCTCTGGCGAGCACATGGAGGGCTGTGCGGCCCCCCAAAGAAATGCCACCCCACACCATTACTGACACAACAAAAAACACGCACAACAACAATTTTTGGAACTCAGCCCACACATAAGGCACACGGCCGATTTGTGAGAAAATGTAAAGCTCTTAGGTGCACCTTATAGTGCGAAAAATAAGGTAGTCCATTTTGAGTTGTGAGAAATTGTCAAATTAGCTTTTTTTTCCTCTCTTTGTTTTGTTCCAATACACACAAAAGGAAAAAACGTGTATAGCAAAACATGTAGATGCAATACTAATAATTCTGTGAGCAATACTTGATTTTCTGGAAACATTTCAGGGGTGCCAACAATTTTGGCCATGACTGTACATATATGCACAAAGATTGAACTAACATTTACCCATTTTCTACTCTCTTTCTTTCTTGTACAGGAGACTATGTAACATGCAGTGGTAAATGCAACAAATAGTTTCATGTAAAGAATTAAAATTGCATAACAGCACTAATTACATAAGGGTTTTGTTTACAAAGTAAAAGTGAGTAAAAAGTAAAAAGACCAGTCTTTTGATTGTCTTAAACTTTAAAAACGAAAATACTTAAAGAATTAAAGTTCCATGGGAGCCCTGGTCTTGACTTTTCAGCAAGCATGTATAAATAGTTCAAATTATTCATGGTTCAGTTGGTTTTAGGATCAGTTTCAGTAGGGTTTGAATACTATCAAATAGTTTAATAAATCAGTCAGAGAAAGAGAACAAAAGCAAAAGTGATGAAAGCAAGAAAGGTCAAGATTGTAAATACACAAGCAGACTGGAATAAAGAAATCGCATTTTTTGCAGCAAATACATTCACCAATGCCCAATGACAAATGACAAATTACAAATGAGGGTTCTCTTGGGAAAAAAATAAAAATTCATGCCTTTAAAGAGAACTCAACTGCATGTTATGTTTGATACCATGGAGTAAACTATTCTAATTTAGGTTCCACATTAATATTAGCATTAACACTTACCAGGGCTGACTTGCCCACACCACCAGAGCCCAACACCACAAGCTTGTATTCACGCATGGCAGGGTCTCTTCACCAGACTCCCCAGTGCTCTGAAAACAAGATGAGAAGAGGAAGAGTAGGTCACTGCATATAGATATATAGTAATTTGTGGGAGTTGGTTAAAGAAAGTCCTGGATCATAACCCATGCGTGGGGGATGTTACGAATACAACCTCTTAAAACACAAAGTATATGTGGGTTCTGAATGGAAGTGTGCAATCTGGAGTAAGGACGGAGGTCTGCTAAGCCTCTGGTTCTATATGGATGTAACCCACATGAGCAGGCCCACACTGACTTGGATACTGCGTGAGTTTGCGGTCTACTTGATGGTCCGTCTTCACTATTGCAATTGTTACTCCATATAGCATTTTTTTAATCTCTATTCTCTATCATCTTTGCGGTTTATTTTGGTTAATAGAACTTGAAAAAAAAATAAAAATCTCAATAGATCTAATATTATCAGTCATATTAGTAGTCTTAATCTAAAATCACTAATCCTGTTGAAAGTGCACAAGTAATTAAGTTGGCTTGAGAAAGCCAACTTAGTGATATTGTATCTAAACTTATTATTATTATTATTATTAAGTTGGCTTGAGAAAGCCAACTTAGTGATATTGTATCTAAACTTATTATTATTATTAAGTTGGCTTGAGAAAGCCAACTTAGTGATATTGTATCTAAACTTATTATTATTATTATTATTATTCTTACCTAAAATTCTCAATGCATCTCCTCCTAGAGCTTTAAAGCTACAACCACTAAACTCTGCTCAGACTTCAGACCTGTTCTGACTTGAGTTGCTATCCCTTTTCAGACTGATCAGACTTATGATTTTTGATAAAACTGAAGATTAAAGTCATAAAATCTCCATAGACTTTCACTAATGAAGTGAAAACTGAATTTTAGATAGAGCGTCCACTCCATCTGTTGGTAACATCACAACATTACACCTGATATATAATACATTTCAATACAGTATGTGTGAACATGTCCATTCCAATGGGCATGCATTTTATTTTTTTAAATCCTGAAAAAAAACTTGCAGGTCTACAATCGATTTTTTACTTTAATTAGTAAGTTAAATCTCTCTATTTTACATTCATAATATCACAAAATTACACCCCTGTCAGTGAGAGCACTGAAGTTTGAACGAATCAGAGCGCTGCAATTCAAAGCCTCAAAGCTTTTCAAAGACGCCATTACTGCTGGAGAGAGAGATCATAATCTCCTAAAATAGATTTATGTGAGAGAGTTTATGATCAAACGGAAATTGTTTCCGATTATCAAGTAACCGCTGCAGCGTGTTTCCTTGAAGATTTATGCACTTATATGGCCAAATTCTGACTCTCATTCGTCTTTACTCGGCAACGGAGTACATTACTATGGGGAAGGTAAGTGAAGTTTAAACGCGCGTCCTCCTGGACTCGCGCCAACGCATAACCGTCTAAGCACCTACGTTTATTTATAGCGCTCATTTATGTACTTTATTGCCGAATTCTGACTCTCGCTCGTGTTTGCACGGGGAAGACGCATGTAAATGGCTTCCCTGAGCAGCGCGCGCGCTGACTCTCTTCAAATGCAGCGTCTAACAGTCAAAGTTATTTATAACTAATTCTTGAGTATATAGTTACATTGTGTTAATTCTTTTATCTGCTTTTAACTAAAGTCTGACTCCTGTTCTCGAGTTCAAACGCGCTTCCTGAGCAGATTCGCTGATAGATCGATGTTTTGTGAACACTTAAACAATAAATGAAATAAGGTATTTAAAAGGATGCAAAAACGATGGCAGATCGATTCAAACTGTAAACTGCTTGAGATTAAAAAAAACTGCATTACTCTGCTGCATTACATGAGCAGGAATTATTTAAAAAATACTAATATTTAAGTTATTTTGTTTCCCATGGAGGAAGGCTTTATACAAATATTACATTGCGTTGATTCCTTTATCTGCTATAATTGCCGTGTTGAACTGAAGTCTGACATGGCAGATCGAGTCAATCTGAAAACTGCTTGAGATTAGAAAAAACTGCATTACTCTCCTCATTGTACTTTAGCAGGAATTATTTTAAAAATACTAATATTTAAGTTTGTTTCCCATGAAGGAAGGATTTACATATACATCTAAAAAGTATGTATTAGAGGCTCCATATACGCGCGTCCTCCCGCATTCGCGCGTCCACGCCTAAGCGCCTACGTTTATTTATAGCGCCTAAATTTATTCACACACATACATGCATATCTATCTACATTTATATTGTAAATATAAAGGGCTCCATATACATGCAGTGTAACTGCTGTCTGTTTTGAAAGTGGTAAGACTACATAAATAATGCTTAATTACATCTTTAAAATAGAAATAAAACAAAGTATTATTCACAGTATCACAGTACCATTTATATATATATACACATACACACACATCTATTTCGTATATAAAAGGCTACATATAGTGTAACTGTGGTGTAACTGCAGTCTCTTTTGAAAGTGATTAGCCTATATTAATAATGCTTAATTACAGCTTTAAAATAGAAATAAAACAAAGTATTATTCACAGTATCATATATATATATACACACACACACACACACACACCTCTATACATATTATATATATATACACATACACATCTATTTAGTATATATAAAAGGCTACATATACATGCAGTGTAACTGCAGTCTCTTTTGAAAGTGATTAGCCTATACTAATAATGCTTAATTACAGCTTTAAAATAGAAATTAAACAAAGTATTTTTTGCATTAGTGAAAACTGACCGTTAAAAGCCAAGGATGTAATTAAACCGTAAACATTTTTATAAACTAATTACAATTTTCCAACACTTTGAGGATCAAAAAGCATAATTATAACTTATTTTTAAGTTTAAACTCTCAAAACTTTTCAAGCTAATTAACGATAAATCTTGCTAACAATATGCTAATTCAGCAAATTCTTGCCAGCAACATGCTTATTTATGTTAAATGTTGCTAATGACTTCGGAATTCATACTAAATCTTGCTAGCAACAAGATAATTAACATTAAATCTTGCTAGCAAAATTGATCATCAATTGATTAAAGATTAAATTATGATCAAAGAACATAACGACACCTTAGTAACTGCCTAGAAACAACGCAACTTAGTGATATTGTATCTAAACTTATTATTAAGTTGGCTTGAGAAAGCCAACTTAGTGATATTGTATCTAAACTTATTAAGTTGGCTTGAGAAAGCCAACTTAGTGATATTGTATCTAAACTTATTAAGTTGGCTTGAGAAAGCCAACTTAGTGATATTGTATCTAAACTTATTATTATTATTATTCTTCTTACCTAAAATTCTCAATGCATCTCCTCCTAGAGCTTTAAAGCTACAACCACTAAACTCTGCTCAGACTTCAGACCTGTTCTGACTTGAGTTGCTATCCCTTTTCAGACTGATCAGACTTATGATTTTTGATAAAACTGAAGATTAAAGTCATAAAATCTCCATAGACTTTCACTAATGAAGTGAAAACTGAATTTTAGATAGAGCGTCCACTCCATCTGTTGGTAACATCACAACATTACACCTGATATATAATACATTTCAATACAGTATGTGTGAACATGTCCATTCCAATGGGCATGCATTTTATTTTTTTAAATCCTGAAAAAAAACTTGCAATCGTTTTTTTACTTTAATTAGTAAGTTAAATCTCTCTATTTTACATACATAATATCACAAAATTACACCCCTGTCAGTGAGAGCACTGAAGTTTGAACGAATCAGAGCGCTGCAATTCAAAGCCTCAAAGCTTTTCAAAGACGCCATTATTGCTGGAGAGAGAGATCATAATCTCCTAAAATAGATTTATGTGAGAGAGTTTATGATCAAACGGAAATTCTTTCCGATTATCAAGTAACCACTGCAGCGTGTTTGCTTGAAGATTTATGCACTTATATGGCCGAATTCTGACTCTCATTCGTCTTTACTCGGCAACGGATTTTCTACTATGGGAAAGGTAAGTGAAGTTTAAACGCGCGTCCTCTCCTGGACTCGCGCCAACGTATAACCGTCTAAGCGCCTACGTTTATTTATGTACTTTATTGCTGAATTCTGACTCTCGCTCGTGTATACATAGGGAATGCAGAAACATGAATATACATTGGAAAGGCTTCCCTGAGCAGCGCGCGCGCTGACTCTCTTCAAATGCAGCGTCTAACAGTCAAAGTTATTTATAACTAATTCTTGAGTATATAGTTACATTGTGTTAATTCTTTTATCTGCTTTTAACTAAAGTCTGACTCCTGTTCTCGAGTTCAAACGCGCTTCCTGAGCAGATTCGCTGATAGATCGATGTTTTGTGAACATTAAACAATAAATGAAATAAGGTATTTAAAAGGATGCAAAAACATGGCAGATCGATTCAAACTGTAAACTGCTTGAGATTAAAAAAAACTGCATTACTCTGCTGCATTACATGAGCAGGAATTATTTAAAAAATACTAATATTTAAGTTATTTTGTTTCCCATGGAGGAAGGCTTTATACAAATATTACATTGCGTTGATTCCTTTATCTGCTATAATTGCCGTGTTGAACTGAAGTCTGACATGGCAGATCGATTCAATCTGAAAACTGCTTGAGATTAGAAAAAACTGCATTACTCTCCTCATTGTACTTTAGCAGGAATTATTTTAAAAATACTAATATTTAAGTTTGTTTCCCATGAAGGAAGGATTTACATATACATCTAAAAAGTATGTATTAGAGGCTCCATATACGCGCGTCCACGCCTAAGCGCCTACGTTTATTTATAGCGCGTAAATTTATTCACACACATACATGCATATCTATCTATGTCACAAGGCGCAGGATCGTGTGCGATGCGGAGCATACGCGGAGCCAGAAATGCAAGTAAACACTTTATTCAATAACAAAAACAAAAGCACGCGATGGTGCAAACTCAACAGAAATAACATCCACACACGACTAGGGAACATAACATTAACAATCGACAACAGGGGAGTGAACATGGAGAACTTAAATACTGACTATGATTAACAGAAACACAAAACACCTGTGACTGATAAGTGCTAATGGGAACTGGGTGAGGTGAGATCAGGAACGGGGAACATGTGACACAGACAAGGTAAACTAAGAGTCCAGGGTGAAAACTAACATAAACGTGACAATCTACATCTATATTGTAAATATAAAGGGCTCCATATACATGCAGTGTAACTGCTGTCTGTTTTGAAAGTGGTAAGACTACATAAATAATGCTTAATTACATCTTTAAAATAGAAATAAAACAAAGTATTATTCACAGTATCACAGTACCATATATATATATATATATATATATATATATATATATATATATACACACATACACACACATCTATTTAGTATATATAAAAGGCTACATATAGTGTAACTGTGGTGTAACTGCAGTCTCTTTTGAAAGTGATTAGCCTATATTAATAATGCTTAATTACAGCTTTAAAATAGAAATAAAACAAAGTATTATTCACAGTATCATATATATATATATATATATATATATATATATATATATACACACACACACACACCTCTATACATATTATATATATATATATATATATATATATATATATATATATATATATATATATATATATATATATATATACACATACACATCTATTTAGTATATATAAAAGGCTACATATACATGCAGTGTAACTGCAGTCTCTTTTGAAAGTGATTAGCCTATACTAATAATGCTTAATTACAGCTTTAAAATAGAAATTAAACAAAGTATTTTTCGCATTAGTGAAAACTGACCGTTAAAAGCCAAGGATGTAATTAAACCGTAAACATTTTTTTAAACTAATTACAATTTTCCAACACTTTGGGGATCAAAAAGCATAATTATAACTTATTTTTAAGTTTAAACTCTCAAAACTTTTTAAGCTAATTAACGATAAATCTTGCTAACAATATGCTAATTCAGCAAATTATTGCCAGCAACATGCTTATTTATGTTAAATGTTGCTAATGACTTCAGAATTCATACTAAATCTTGCTAGCAACAAGATAATTAACATTAAATCTTGCTAGCAAAATTGATCATCAATTGATTAAAGATTAAATTATGATCAAAGAACATAACGACACCTTAGTAACTGCCTAGAAACAACGCAAGGCAATAACTAACAAGAGTATATATGCTCAAGATCTAATTCTTTCCATCTATCCATCTGTAAACATTCAAAACTTTTTAAGCTTTTACAAATAAATTTAACTTTCAGGCTAGGCTTTCTCAAGCCAACTGAAGTTTATATCATAAACTTCCTCTATCTAGTTATTATTATTATTCTTCTTACCTAAAATTCTCAATGCATCTCCTCCTAGAGCTTTAAAGCTACAACCACTAAACTCTGCTCAGACTTCAGACCTGTTCTGACTTGAGTTGCTATCCCTTTTCAGACTGATCAGACTTATGATTTTTGATAAAACTGAAGATTAAAGTCATAAAATCTCCATAGACTTTCACTAATGAAGTGAAAACTGAATTTTAGATAGAGCGTCCACTCCATCTGTTGGTAACATCACAACATTACACCTGATATATAATACATTTCAATACAGTATGTGTGAACATGTCCATTCCAATGGGCATGCATTTTATTTTTTTAAATCCTGAAAAAAAACTTGCAGGTCTACAATCGATTTTTTACTTTAATTAGTAAGTTAAATCTCTCTATTTTACATTCATAATATCACAAAATTACACCCCTGTCAGTGAGAGCACTGAAGTTTGAACGAATCAGAGCGCTGCAATTCAAAGCCTCAAAGCTTTTCAAAGACGCCATTACTGCTGGAGAGAGAGATCATAATCTCCTAAAATAGATTTATGTGAGAGAGTTTATGATCAAACGGAAATTGTTTCCGATTATCAAGTAACCGCTGCAGCGTGTTTCCTTGAAGATTTATGCACTTATATGGCCAAATTCTGACTCTCATTCGTCTTTACTCGGCAAAGGAGTTGAGCACATTACTATGGGAAAGGTAAGTGAAGTTTAAACGCGCGTCCTCCTGGACTCGCGCCAAAGCATAACCGTCTAAGCGCCTACGTTTATTTATAGCGCTCATTTATGTACTTTATTGCCGAATTCTGACTCTCGCTCGTGTTTGCACGGGGAAGACACATGTAAACGGCTTCCCTGAGCAGAGCGCGCTGACTCTCTTCAAATGCAGCGTCTAACAGTCAAAGTTATTTATAACTAATTCTTGAGTATATAGTTACATTGTGTTAATTCTTTTATCTGCTTTTAACTAAAGTCTGACTCCTGTTCTCGAGTTCAAACGCGTTTCCTGAGCAGATTCGCTGATAGATCGATGTTTTGTGAACACTTAAACAATAAATGAAATAAGGTATTTAAAAGGATGCAAAAACGATGGCAGATCGCTTCAAACTGTAAACTGCTTGAGTTCAAAAAAACTGCATTACTCTGCTGCATTACATGAGCAGGAATTATTTTAAAAATACTAATATTTAAGTTATTTTGTTTCCCATGGAGGAAGGCTTTATACAAATATTACATTGCGTTGATTCATTTATCTGCTATAATTGCCGTGTTGAACTGAAGTCTGACATGGCAGATCAATTCAATCTGAAAACTGCTTGAGATTAGAAAAAACTGCATTACTCTCCTCATTGTACTTTAGCAGGAATTATTTTAAGAAATACTAATATTTAAGTTATTTTATTTCACATGAAGAAAGGCTTTATATATAGTAAATAAATGTATAAAGGGCTCCATATATATGCAGTGTAACTGCAGTCTGTTTAGAAAGTGGTAAGACTATATTAATAATGCTTAATTACATCTTTAAAATAGAAATAAAACAAAGTATTCACATTAGTGAAAACTGACCGTTAAAAGCCAAGGTTGTAATTAAACCGTAAACATTTTTATAAACTAATTGCAATTTTCAACACTTTGGGGATCAAAAAGCATTGTTATTTATTTTTTGGTATTTCGTTACAACACCGATGATCCCTCATGATGAAAAAACTCCATGTATGTTCCCTAGATGCCATTTTGTGCACTAACCAAGTATTGCAACACTTCTGTAATCAATTAATTATTTACTCATGTTTATTACCAATGTAAATGTTGTTTATTTTAGATTAATATTTAATATTCATTATTATTCTTTGATATTTCAGACCACTCACTGTTCAGCTGAATCATCAATAACCTCCAGTCTCTGCGTCAACTGACTCTTGTGTTCTTTAAAACATTAAATCTCACTAGTGACTTGTTAAATAACATTCATTCTCGTCAGTGACATGTTAACTCATGTTAAGGCCCCGTCCACACGGAGACGCGGATCACTGCATCCGCACACATTTCTTATCGGATTGGCGTTCCGTCCACACTGATCCGGCGATTTGGGAGACTGAATCCGCTCTCTTTTGATACCGGGTCCTAAAGTGGATAGATCTGAATCCGACACCCTTGCGGACTCGTGTGGACGGCCAATCCGTATATTTTTTTGTTTACCGATGATGTCATCACATCACGTGTCGGCTGCGTCACAGTAACAGCAACAGTGTTGCCAGATTGTACTGAAGATTCCAGCGCAGCTACAGCTTAAAACCCTCCAATTTAAAAAAATACCAGCCCAAAGTGCGTACTCTTATAAATAATGAAAAATATTGAGCGATTTTATGCATCAAAAACCATCCCAAATTTGATCAACCAGCCCAATGCATTTTTTCCCGATCGGACGTGACAAAAAGGTAACTAGCAATCTGGCAACACTGAACAGCAACAACAATGCGCATGCTCAAGGTCGTCTTCTCTGTGTATAGTGTATTATCTGTGGCAGAATTACAGCGCCCCATACTGGTCTGGCATATAAACTACACCGGATTCAGTCGGTTTCAGTGGTATCGTGTGGACGCTGATATTTTTTTTTGAACGAGGAAAAAAAAGATCGGATAGGGAACGCGCCGGCATCGTGTGGACGTGGCCTAAATCTCACAAGCGACCTACGAATTAACAAAATCTTGCTAGCAACATGCTAGATCACGCAAATTCTCACTAGTGACATGCTAGATCATGCTAAATCTTGATAGCAACTTGTTAATTAACAATAAATCTTGCTACCAATATGCTAATTCAGCTAATTCTTGCCAGCAACATGCTTATTTATGTTAAATGTTGCTAATGACTTCGGAATTCATACTAAATCTTGCTATCAACAAGATAATTAACATTAAATCTTGCTAGCAAAATTGATCATTAATTGATTAAAGATTAAATTATGATCAAAGAACATAACGACACCTTAGTAACTGCCTAGAAACAACGCAAAGCAATAACTAACAAGTGTATATATGCTCAAGATCTAATTCTTTCCATCTATCTATCTGTAAACTTAAACAACTTGTTAAGCTTTTACAAATAAATTTAACTTTCACAATAGGCTTTCTCAAGCCAACTGAAGTTTATATCATAAACTTCCTCTATCTAGTTATTATTATTATTCTTCTTACCTAAAATTCTCAATGCATCTCCTCCTAGAGCTTTAAAGCTACAACCACTAAACTCTGCTCAGACTTCAGACCTGTTCTGACTTGAGTTGCTATCCCTTTTCAGACTGATCAGACTTATGATTTTTGATAAAACTGAAGATTAAAGTCATAAAATCTCCATAGACTTTCACTAATGAAGTGAAAACTGAATTTTAGATAGAGCGTCCACTCCATCTGTTGGTAACATCACAACATTACACCTGATATATAATACATTTCAATACAGTATGTGTGAACATGTCCATTCCAATGGGCATGCATTTTATTTTTTAAAATCCTGAAAAAAAAACTTGCAGGTCTACAATCGATTTTTTACTTTAATTAGTAAGTTAAATCTCTCTATTTTACATACATAATATCACAAAATTACACCCCTGTCAGTGAGAGCACTGAAGTTTGAACGAATCAGAGCGCTGCAATTCAAAGCCTCAAAGCTTTTCAAAGACGCCATTACCTGCTGGAGAGAGAGATCATAATCTCCTAAAATAGATTTATGTGAGAGAGTCTATGATCAAACGGAAATTGTTTCCGATTATCAAGTAACCGCTACAGCGTGTTTGCTTGAAGATTTATGCACTTATATGGCCGAATTCTGACTCTCATTCGTCTTTACATGGCGACGGATTTTCGCTGTTGAGCACTATGATACTATAGGAAAGGTAAGTGAAGTTTAAACGCGCGTCCTCCTGGACTCGCGCCAAAGCATAACCGTCTAAGCGCCTACGTTTATTTATAGCGCTCATTTATGTACTTTATTGCCGAATTCTGACTCTCGCTCGTGTTTGCACGGGGAAGACACATGTAAACGGCTTCCCTGAGCAGCGCGCGCTGACTCTCTTCAAATGCAGCGTCTAACAGTCAAAGTTATTTATAACTAATTCTCGAGTATATAGTTACATTGTGTTAATTCTTTTATCTGCTTTTAACTAAAGTCTGACTCCTGTTCTCGAGTTCAAACGCGTTTCCTGAGCAGATTCGCTGATAGATCGATGTTTTGTGAACACTTAAACAATAAATGAAATAAGGTATTTAAAAGGATGCAAAAACGATGGCAGATCGATTCAAACTGTAAACTGCTTGAGTTAAAAAAAAACTGCATTACTCTGCTGCATTACATGAGCAGGAATTATTTAAAAAATACTAATATTTAAGTTATTTTGTTTCCCATGGAGGAAGGCTTTATACAAATATTACATTGCGTTGATTCCTTTATCTGCTATAATTGCCGTGTTGAACTGAAGTCTGACATGGCAGATCGAGTCAATCTGAAAACTGCTTGAGATTAGAAAAAACAGCATTACTCTCCTCATTGTACTTTAGCAGGAATTATTTAAGAAATACTAATATTTAAGTTATTTTATTTCACATGAAGAAAGGCTTTATATACACACACACATACATATCTATCTATACACACATTTATATAGTAAATAAATGTATAAAGGGCTCCATATATATGCAGTGGAACTGCAGTCTGTTTAGAAAGTGGTAAGACTATATTAATAATGCTTAATTACATCTTTAAAATAGAAATAAAACAAAGTATTCACATTAGTGAAAACTGACCGTTAAAAGCCAAGGATGTAATTAAACCGTAAACATTTTTATAAACTAATTGCAATTTTTAACACTTTGGGGATCAAAAAGCATTGTTATTTATTTTTTGGTATTTCGTTACAACACCGATGATCCCTCATGATGAAAAAACTCCATGTATGTTCCCTAGATGCCATTTTGTGCACTAACCAAGTATTGCAACACTTCTGTAATCAATTAATTATTTACTCATGTTTATTACCAATGTAAATGTTGTTTATTTTAGATTTATATTTAATATTCATTATTATTCTTTGATATTTCAGACCACTCACTGTTCAGCTGAATCATCAATAACCTCCAGTCTCTGCGTCAACTGACTCTTGTGTTCTTTAAAACATTAAATCTCACTAGTGACTTGTTAAATAACATTCATTCTCGTCAGTGACATGTTAACTCATGTTAAATCTCACAAGCGACCTACGAATTAACAAATCTCACTAGCGAGATGTTAGTTCACACTAAATGTCAATAGCGTCTTGTTAATTAACGTTAAATCTTGCTAGCAACATGCTAGATCACGCAAATTCTCACTAGTGACATGCTAGATCATGCTAAATCTTGATAGCAACTTGTTAATTAACAATAAATCTTGCTACCAATATGCTAATTCAGCGAATTCTTGCCAGCAACATGCTTATTTATGTTAAATGTTGCTAATGACTTCGGAATTCATTCTAAATCTTGCTAGCAACAAGATAATTAACATTAAATCTTGCTAGCAAAATTGATCATCAATTGATTAAAGATTAAATTATGATCAAAGAACATAACGACACCTTAGTAACTGCCTAGAAACAACGCAAGGCAATAACTAACAAGTGTATATATGCTCAAGATCTAATTCTTTCCATCTATCTATCTGTAAACTTAAACAACTTTTTAAGCTTTTACAAATAAATTTAACTTTCAGGATAGGCTTTCTCAAGCCAACTGAAGTTTATATCATAAACTTCCTCTATCTAGTTATTATTATTATTCTTCTTACCTAAAATTCTCAATGCATCTCCTCCTAGAGCTTTAAAGCTACAACCACTAAACTCTGCTCAGACTTCAGACCTGTTCTGACTTGAGTTGCTATCCCTTTTCAGACTGATCAGACTTATGATTTTTGATAAAACTGAAGATTAAAGTCATAAAATCTCCATAGACTTTCACTAATGAAGTGAAAACTGAATTTTAGATAGAGCGTCCACTCCATCTGTTGGAAACATCACAACATTACACCTGATATATAATACATTTCAATACAGTATGTGTGAACATGTCCATTCCAATGGGCATGCATTTTATTTTTTTAAATCCTGAAAAAAAACTTGCAGGTCTACAATCGATTTTTTACTTTAATTAGTAAGTTAAATCTCTCTATTTTACATTCATAATATCACAAAATTACACCCCTGTCAGTGAGAGCACTGAAGTTTGAACGAATCAGAGCGCTGCAATTCAAAGCCTCAAAGCTTTTCAAAGACGCCATTACTGCTGGAGAGAGAGATCATAATCTCCTAAAATAGATTTATGTGAGAGAGTTTATGATCAAACGGAAATTGTTTCCGATTATCAAGTAACCGCTGCAGCGTGTTTCCTTGAAGATTTATGCACTTATATGGCCAAATTCTGACTCTCATTCGTCTTTACTCGGCAAAGGAGTACATTACTATGGGGAAGGTAGGTGAAGTTTAAACGCGCGTCCTCCTGGACTCGCGCCAAAGCATAACCGTCTAAGCACCTACGTTTATTTATAGCGCTCATTTATGTACTTTATTGCCGAATTCTGACTCTCGCTCGTGAGTCAATATACATTGGAAAAGGCTTCCCTGAGCAGCGCGCGCGCTGACTCTCTTCAAATGCAGCGTCTAACAGTCAAAGTTATTTATAACTAATTCTTGAGTATATAGTTACATTGTGTTAATTCTTTTATCTGCTTTTAACTAAAGTCTGACTCCTGTTCTCGAGTTCAAACGCGCTTCCTGAGCAGATTCGCTGATAGATCGATGTTTTGTGAACACTTAAACAGTAAATGAAATAAGATTTTTAAAGGATGCAAAAAACATGGCAGATCGATTCAAACTGTAAACTGCTTGAGATTAAAAAAAACTGCATTACTCTGCTGCATTACATGAGCAGGAATTATTTAAAAAATACTAATATTTAAGTTATTTTGTTTCCCATGGAGGAAGGCTTTATACAAATATTACATTGCGTTGATTCCTTTATCTGCTATAATTGCCGTGTTGAACTGAAGTCTGACATGGCAGATCGAGTCAATCTGAAAACTGCTTGAGATTAGAAAAAACTGCATTACTCTCCTCATTGTACTTTAGCAGGAATTATTTAAAAAATACTAATATTTAAGTTTGTTTCCCATGAAGGAAGGATTTACATATACATCTAAAAAGTATGTATTAGAGGCTCCATATACGCGCGTCCTCCCGCATTCGCGCGTCCACGCCTAAGCGCCTACGTTTATTTATAGCGCCTAAATCTATTCACACACATACATGCATATCTATCTACATTTATATTGTAAATATAAAGGGCTCCATATACATTCAGTGTAACTGCTGTCTGTTTTGAAAGTGGTAAGACTACATAAATAATGCTTAATTACATCTTTAAAATAGAAATAAAACAAAGTATTATTCACAGTACCATTTATTTATATATATATATATATATATATATATATATATATATATATATATATATATATATATATATATATATATATATATATATATATATACACACACATACACACACATCTATTTCGTATATATAAAAGGCTACATATAGTGTAACTGTGGTGTAACTGCAGTCTCTTTTGAAAGTGATTAGCCTATATTAATAATGCTTAATTACAGCTTTAAAATAGAAATAAAACAAAGTATTATTCACAGTATCATATATATATATATATATATATATATATATATATATATATATATATATATATATATATATATATATATATATATATATATATATATATATATATATATATATATATATATATATATATATATATATATATATATATACACACACACACACACCTCTATACATATTATATATATATATATATATACACATACACATCTATTTAGTATATATAAAAGGCTACATATACATGCAGTGTAACTGCAGTCTCTTTTGAAAGTGATTAGCCTATACTAATAATGCTTAATTACAGCTTTAAAATAGAAATTAAACAAAGTATTTTTTGCATTAGTGAAAACTGACCGTTAAAAGCCAAGGATGTAATTAAACCGTAAACATTTTTATAAACTAATTACAATTTTCCAACACTTTGAGGATCAAAAAGCATAATTATAACTTATTTTTAAGTTTAAACTCTCAAAACTTTTCAAGCTAATTAACGATAAATCTTGCTAACAATATGCTAATTCAGCAAATTCTTGCCAGCAACATGCTTATTTATGTTAAATGTTGCTAATGACTTCGGAATTCATACTAAATCTTGCTAGCAACAAGATAATTAACATTAAATCTTGCTAGCAAAATTGATTAAAGATTAAATTATGATCAAAGAACATAACGACACCTTAGTAACTGCCTAGAAACAACGCAAGGCAATAACTAACAAGAGTATATATGCTCAAGATCTAATTCTTTCCATCTATCCATCTGTAAACTTTCAAAACTTTTTAAGCTTTTACAAATAAATTTAACTTTCAGGCTAGGCTTTCTCAAGCCAACTGAAGTTTATATCATAAACTTCCTCTATCTAGTTATTATTATTATTCTTCTTACCTAAAATTCTCAATGCATCTCCTCCTAGAGCTTTAAAGCTACAACCACTAAACTCTGCTCAGACTTCAGACCTGTTCTGACTTGAGTTGCTATCCCTTTTCAGACTGATCAGACTTATGATTTTTGATAAAACTGAAGATTAAAGTCATAAAATCTCCATAGACTTTCACTAATGAAGTGAAAACTGAATTTTAGATAGAGCGTCCACTCCATCTGTTGGTAACATCACAACATTACACCTGATATATAATACATTTCAATACAGTATACTCGGCAAAGGATTTTCGCTGTTGAGCACTATGATACTATAGGAAAGGTAAGTGAAGTTTAAACGCGCGTCCTCCTGGACTCGCGCCAAAGCATAACCGTCTAATCGCCTAAGTTTATTTATAGCGCTCATTTATGTACTTTATTGCCGAATTCTGACTCTCGCTCGTGTTTGCACGGGGAAGACGCATGTAAATGGCTTCCCTGAGCAGCGCGCGCTGACTCTCTTCAAATGCAGCGTCTAACAGTCAAAGTTATTTATAACTAATTCTCGAGTATATAGTTACATTGTGTTAATTCTTTTATCTGCTTTTAACTAAAGTCTGACTCCTGTTCTCGAGTTCAAACGCGTTTCCTGAGCAGATTCGCTGATAGATCGATGTTTTGTGAACACTTAAACAATAAATGAAATAAGGTATTTAAAAGGATGCAAAAACGATGGCAGATCGCTTCAAACTGTAAACTGCTTGAGTTCAAAAAAACTGCATTACTCTGCTGCATTACATGAGCAGGAATTATTTTAAAAATACTAATATTTAAGTTATTTTGTTTCCCATGGAGGAAGGCTTTATACAAATATTACATTGCGTTGATTCATTTATCTGCTATAATTGCCGTGTTGAACTGAAGTCTGACATGGCAGATCAATTCAATCTGAAAACTGCTTGAGATTAGAAAAAACAGCATTACTCTCCTCATTGTACTTTAGCAGGAATGATTTAAGAAATACTAATATTTAAGTTATTTTATTTCACATGAAGAAAGGCTTTATACACACACACACACATACATATATATATATATATATATATATATATATATATATATATATATATATATATATATATATATATACACACACATACATATCTATCTATACACACATTTATATAGTAAATAAATGTATAAAGGGCTCCATATATATGCAGTGGAACTGCAGTCTGTTTAGAAAGTGGTAAGACTATATTAATAATGCTTAATTACATCTTTAAAATAGAAATAAAACAAAGTATTCACATTAGTGAAAACTGACCGTTAAAAGCCAAGGTTGTAATTAAACCGTAAACATTTTTATAAACTAATTGCAATTTTCAACACTTTGGGGATCAAAAAGCATTGTTATTTATTTTTTGGTATTTCGTTACAACACCGATGATCCCTCATGATGAAAAAACTCCATGTATGTTCCCTAGATGCCATTTTGTGCACTAACCAAGTATTGCAACACTTCTGTAATCAATTAATTATTTACTCATGTTTATTACCAATGTAAATGTTGTTTATTTTAGATTAATATTTAATATTCATTATTATTCTTTGATATTTCAGACCACTCACTGTTCAGCTGAATCATCAATAACCTCCAGTCTCTGCGTCAACTGACTCTTGTGTTCTTTAAAACGTTAAATCTCACTAGTGACTTGTTAAATAACATTCATTCTCGTCAGTGACATGTTAACTCATGTTAAGGCCCCGTCCACACGGAGACGCGGATCACTGCATCCGCACACATTTCTTATCGGATTGGCGTTCCGTCCACACTGATCCGGCGATTTGGGAGACTGAATCCGCTCTCTTTTGATACCGGGTCCTAAAGTGGATAGATCTGAATCCGACACCCTTGCGGACTCGTGTGGACGGCCAATCCGTATATTTTTTTGTTTACCGATGATGTCATCACATCACGTGTCGGCTGCGTCACAGTAACAGCAACAGTGTTGCCAGATTGTACTGAAGATTCCAGCGCAGCTACAGCTTAAAACCCTCCAATTTAAAAAAATACCAGCCCAAAGTGCGTACTCTTATAAATAATGAAAAATATTGAGCGATTTTATGCATCAAAAACCATCCCAAATTTGATCAACCAGCCCAATGCATTTTTTCCCGATCGGACGTGACAAAAAGGTAACTAGCAATCTGGCAACACTGAACAGCAACAACAATGCGCATGCTCAAGGTCGTCTTCTCTGTGTATAGTGTATTATCTGTGGCAGAATTACAGCGCCCCATACTGGTCTGGCATATAAACTACACCGGATTCAGTCGGTTTCAGTGGTATCGTGTGGACGCTGATATTTTTTTTTGAACGAGGAAAAAAAAGATCGGATAGGGAACGCGCCGGCATCGTGTGGACGTGGCCTAAATCTCACAAGCGACCTACGAATTAACAAATCTCACTAGCGACATGTTAGTTCACAATAAATGTCAATAGCGTCTTGTTAATTAACGTTAAATCTTGCTAGCAACATGCTAGATCACGCAAATTCTCACTAGTGACATGCTAGATCATGCTAAATCTTGATAGCAACTTGTTAATTAACAATAAATCTTGCTACCAATATGCTAATTCAGCTAATTCTTGCCAGCAACATGCTTATTTATGTTAAATGTTGCTAATGACTTCGGAATTCATACTAAATCTTGCTATCAACAAGATAATTAACATTAAATCTTGCTAGCAAAATTGATCATTAATTGATTAAAGATTAAATTATGATCAAAGAAGATAACGACACCTTAGTAACTGCCTAGAAACAACGCAAAGCAATAACTAACAAGTGTATATATGCTCAAGATCTAATTCTTTCCATCTATCTATCTGTAAACTTAAACAACTTGTTAAGCTTTTACAAATAAATTTAACTTTCACAATAGGCTTTCTCAAGCCAACTGAAGTTTATATCATAAACTTCCTCTATCTAGTTATTATTATTCTTACCTAAAATTCTCAAAGCATCTCCTCCTAGAGATTTAAAGCTACAACCACTAAACTCTGCTCAGACTTCAGACCTGTTCTGACTTGAGTTGCTATCCCTTTTCAGACTGATCAGACTTATGATTTTTGATAAAACTGAAGATTAAAGTCATAAAATCTCCATAGACTTTCACTAATGAAGTGAAAACTGAATTTTAGATAGAGCGTCCACTCCATCTGTTGTTAACATCACAACATTACACCTGATATATAATACATTTCAATACAGTATGTGTGAACATGTCCATTCCAATGGGCATGCATTTTATTTTTTTAAATCCTGAAAAAAAAAACTTGCAGGTCTACAATCGATTTTTTACTTTAATTAGTAAGTTAAATCTCTCTATTTTACATTCATAATATCACAAAATTACACCCCTGTCAGTGAGAGCACTGAAGTTTGAACGAATCAGAGCGCTGCAATTCAAAGCCTCAAAGCTTTTCAAAGACGCCATTACTGCTGGAGAGAGAGATCATAATCTCCTAAAATAGATTTATGTGAGAGAGTTTATGATCAAACGGAAATTGTTTCCGATTATCAAGTAACCGCTGCAGCGTGTTTCCTTGAAGATTTATGCACTTATATGGCCAAATTCTGACTCTCATTCGTCTTTACATGGCGACGGATTTTCGCTGTTGAGCACTATGAAGGTAAGTGAAGTTTAAACGCGCGTCCTCCTGGACTCGCGCCAAAGCATAACCGTCTAAGCACCTACGTTTATTTATAGCGCTCATTTATGTACTTTATTGCCGAATTCTGACTCTCGCTCGTGTTTGCACGGGGAAAACACATGTAAAATGCTTCCCTGAGCAGCGCGCGCTGACTCTCTTCAAATGCAGCGTCTAACAGTCAAAGTTATTTATAACTAATTCTTGAGTATATAGTTACATTGTGTTAATTCTTTTATCTGCTTTTAACTAAAGTCTGACTCCTGTTCTCGAGTTCAAACGCGCTTCCTGAGCAGATTCGCTGATAGATCGATGTTTTGTGAACACTTAAACAATAAATGAAATAAGGTATTTAAAAGGATGCAAAAACGATGGCAGATCGATTCAAACTGTAAACTGCTTGAGTTCAAAAAAACTGCATTACTCTGCTGCATTACATGATAAGGAATTATTTTAAAAATACTAATATTTAAGTTATTTTGTTTCCCATGGAGGAAGGCTTTATACAAATATTACATTGCCTTGATTCCTTTATCTGCTATAATTGCCGTGTTGAACTGAAGTCTGACATGGCAGATCGATTCAATCTGAAAACTGCTTGAGATTAGAAAAAACAGCATTACTATCCCCATTGTAATTGTGCAGGAATGATTTAAGAAATACTAATATTTAAGTTATTTTATTTCACATGAAGAAA
The DNA here is from genome assembly GCA_037043235.1 of Rhodeus uyekii. NCBI lineage: Eukaryota > Metazoa > Chordata > Actinopteri > Cypriniformes > Acheilognathidae > Rhodeus > Rhodeus uyekii. The sequence goes on from JAWRVZ010000088.1 coordinate 95,206, forward strand.
GGCTTTATACACACACACACATATATACATATATATACACATACATATCTATCTATCTATACACACATTTATATAGTAAATAAATGTATAAAGGGCTCCATATACATGTAGTGTAACTGCAGTCTGTTTTAAAAGTGGCAAGACTATATTAATAATGCTTAATTGCATCTTTAAAATAGAAATAAAACAAAGTATTATTCACATTAGTGAAAACTGACCGTTAAAAGCCAAGGATGTAATTAAACCGTAAACATTTTTATAAACTAATTGCAATTTTCCAACACTTTGGGGATCAAAAAGCATTGTTATTTATTTTTTGGTATTTCGTTACAACACCGATGATCCCTCTTGATGAAAAAACTCCATGTATGTACCCTAGATGCCAATTTGTGCACTAACCAAGTATTGCAACACTTCTGTAATCAATTAATAATTTACTCATGTTTATTACCAATGTAAATGTTGTTTATTTTAGATTTATATTTAATATTCATTATTATTCTTTGATATTTCAGACCACTCACTGTTCAGCTGAATCATCAATAACCTCCAGTCTCTGCGTCAACTGACTTTTGTGTTCTTTAAAACATTAAATCTCACTAGTGACTTGTTAAATAACATTCATTCTCGTCAGTGACATGTTAACTCATGTTAAATCTCACAAGCGACCTACGAATTAACAAATCTCACTAGCGACATGTTAGTTCACACTAAATGTCAATAGCGTCTTGTTAATTAACGTTAAATCTTGCTAGCAACATGCTAGATCACGCAAATTCTCACTAGTGACATGCTAAATCTTGATAGCAACTTGTTAATTAACAATAAATCTTGCTACCAATATGCTAATTCAGCTAATTCTTGCCAGCAACATGCTTATTTATGTTAAATGTTGCTAATGACTTCGGAATTCATACTAAATCTTGCTATCAACAAGATAATTAACATTAAATCTTGCTAGCAAAATTGATCATCAATTGATTAAAGATTAAATTATGATCAAAGAACATAACGACACCTTAGTAACTGCCTAGAAACAACGCAAAGCAATAACTAACAAGTGTATATATGCTCAAGATCTAATTCTTTCCATCTATCTATCTGTAAACTTAAACAACTTTTTAAGCTTTTACAAATAAATTTAACTTTCAGGATAGGCTTTCTCAAGCCAACTGAAGTTTATATCATAAACTTCCTCTATCTAGTTGGCAATTCTATTACAAGGAATATGAAAACAGAGACTCCAGTCACCATAGTCACACGTTTAAGAGCCAGCACCTAACAAAATGTAAAAGTGCTGGCTAATGCTAAAAGCAAATACAGTAAAATATTATATTAATCGGCAGTAATGATGTCTGAGTTCGCCAGTCAGAGATTACTAAAATTAACATTAAAGAAGCAGTTACACTTGCAAGTAGGAGGTCAGGCACCGTAATATGCTTTGAACCAATAACATTTATTCTGGCAAACATTTAGTAATATGCACAAATTCCCAGCTGGAGGCCAAGCACCTTAAGGCACCAAATTGAGGGCCATTATCTGCGATTACTATCTGGCTGAACATGTTGAGCAAACTGAGCCTTGCAGCACTTAATGACCGTCTCTCCTGATGGATTATGAAGCAGTTCAATCTCCCAAAAATCTGAGAAATGGGCAACAATTAGAAGATGGTCCTTTTGGTCCAGGTGACTGAACGTGCTGGCAATATCTCATGGCCTCCTGAGGATATGACAAGATAGGTACTAAGCATCTCTAGTAACTTGGGGACAATAACTTGTTCACAACAAAACCATCTTGCACACTTGCACTCACCAAATGGATTAATAGGAACACCATACTAATACTGTGTTTGACCCCTTTCGCCTTCATTTTACGAGCCATTAAGTCAACAAGGTGCTGAAAGCATTCTCTAGATTTGTTGGACCATATTAACAGGATAGCAACTTGCAATTGGCGGAGATTTGTGGGATGCACATCCAGGGCACGAAGCTCCCGTTCCACCACATCCCAAAGATGCTCTATAGGGTTGAGATCTGGTCACTGTGGGGCCATTTTAGTGCAGTGAACTCATTGTAATGTTTGTAATGTCAATCTGAAATGATTCGAGCTTTGTGACATGGTGCATTATCCTGCTGGAAGCAGCATCAGAGGATGGGTACATGGTGGTCATAAAGGGATGAATATGGTCAGAAACGATGCTCAGGTAGGCTGTGGCATTTAAGCAATGCCCAATTGGCACTAAGAGGCCTAAAGTGTGCCAAGAAATTACAGCACCACCATCAGCCTGCACAGTGGTAACAAGGCATGATGGACCCATGTTCTCATTCTGTTTATGCCAAATTCTGACTTAATGTCTCAACAGAAATTGAGACTCAGACCAGGCAACATTTTTCCAGTCTTCAACTGTCCAATTTTGATGAGCTTGTGCAAATTGTGCCTCTTTTTCCTATTTGTAGTGGAGATGAGTGGTACCCGGTGGGGTCTTCTGCTGTTGTAGCCCATCCGCCTCAAGGTTGTGCGTGTTTTGGCTTCACAAATGTTTTGCTGCAAACCTCGGTTGTAACGAGTGATTATTTCAGTCAAAGTTGCTCTTCTATCAACTTGAATCAGTCGGCCAATTCTCCTCTGACCTCTAGCATCAACAAGGCATTTTCTCCCACAGGACTGTCGCATACTGGATGCTTTTTCCTTTTCACACCATTCTTTGTAAACCCTAGAAAAGGTTGTGTGTGAAAATCATCTGGCACCAACAACCAAAAGATCATTCAGATCACCAACTACACCAAAATATATTGACAACAATTCAGGTCTAAATATCAAATCCAGTTCGGTTTGGTTGGAGATCGGGTTCATGAGGCCTTCAAAGGGGAGTCAGGTGCAGGTCCTTCTTCTGATCTGGATAAGGCTTGGATCCGGCTGACCATGGTAACCTCTGATAAACAATGCCATTCTTCTTATGATGTAACGAGTAAATCAGGTACAGTAATACCTTGGTTTACGAGTTTAATTCGTTCCAAGAGCGAGCTCGTAAACCAAAATGCTCGTACACCAAAACAAATTTCCCCATAAGAATGCACTAAAAAGCAATTAATTCGTTCCACATGACCACAAATGCCCATTTTAAATATTTTTTTGGTTTTACCCTATTAATTGCATTTTAAATTATAACCATTAAGATCTCATATAAATACTAATTAAGTATTTTTAGAGTTTAACTGTCATTATAACTATTTACTGTAACACACACTTTACCTCTTCACTGCTGGCATGATGGAGACGAGAGGAGAGGGGAGGGGTGGGGTGTTACTGCTTATATTTCTCACTACATTGTAGTTGCTTCTTTTAATAAACAGATTGCGGTTCTGGCCTCAACCCACACAGTACATAACAAAAGAATCAAAATCATCTCTGCTTCGGAGCTCTCTCTCTCTCTCTCTCTCTCTCTAATCCCTCAGAACTCAACTCTCTCTAGCGCCGACTGAAACCCCGCCCTCTTAAAGTGACAAGACTGTTAACTTAACACTTATTGAACACATCAGATTAACTAGTTCCTTCAACATTTGTCACGATATTACAACGTGAAGAATAGCGATCACAATTAATGCAACAACACGAGGTAAAACCGCTGTGAATCACTTATGCATATAATCTGTACTGAGTTATAACTGTGTTATAGTATGCTGTTCTCTAAAAGTGTATGGCCCATATTTGCTGAGTACACGTGTGAGAGAAAGCATATAAAGCAAATAAACCATAGTTGCAGACTAAACTGCTTTACAATCAAGTCGAGTCACCTTTAATTACATAACACTTTTTACAACACAGATCATTTCAAAGCCACACCACAGAGATATTAGGAAAATAATACAACAAAGTTTGCTTTGGTTGTACAGCAGCTCTAGAGGAGAAGGCCAATCGATAATATTGAATATTAAGTGCACATTGAAACAATATAAATCACTACAGACCATGTTCAATTATTAGCGTAAACCTTTTGCACCTCCCAACCTTCACATTCTTTATATAGATTCTAAGACATTCTTCTAAGACTGCTGCTGCAACCATGTGGGATCTATTCCAAATACATAATAAACGCATGTTAAACCCTTTAAATGTACAAAAAAGATAAAAGATAAAATGAGGCGACACAGGAAACTATTCAACTGCCTTCATATAGCAAACACACATGCAGCCAAACACAGGTCTTGAAGTTATGGGTCCTTGGTGAGGGGCCAAATTCAAACACTGTCCAGACTGCGTGTACTCAACGAACACTACACTCATCCAGTGTTATTTGGAGTGGTTCATAGGCACATTACTCGAATGCCTTGGTCTGATTCTGGTTTTGCAGGATTGGTTGGTCTGCTCAGAAAAGATTTTTCTTCCTTTAATGGTAAAGGCAGTGTAAAAAAGGCAATGAAATTCCAAGCGAAGGCCACCGAAAGGTAAAATGACCAAAAGTGCAAACTTAGGTGATTAAGTGCATTTAAGAAACAACTTCCAGTAACGAGTCGCACCCGATGTATAAAGAAAATACTAAGATAAACACATACAGATCTTGCTGAGCACACAAAACTCCAAATAATTCAAAATATGCTCAAAAGCAAGCAAATTCATGCATGTGGGAAAATTCTCCTACAAATTTAGGACAAAAAAAAAGAAGAAAAAAAAAGACCTCTCACTCAGGTATAACATCATTACTGAATTCACCCCGAGGAATAGTCTTTCCATGTAAGGATGGAGAGGGTACGCTGCTTTCTCCACACAGCATGAACATAATTGTGGACCAGAATGTGGTCTGTACACCAGAAGAACTGCTCTACTAAAAGTCTTCTCATAGCAGGGCTCAACACTCAGGATTTTTTTTCTACTGTAAAGTGGTTAAAATAAAAAAGTGACACTGGCCCTTTTTAATGAATGAACCTTTATTTATACAGTTGCTTTATAATATAGAGAAAATGACAAAATGGTTTCAAAGCAGCTTTACAGAGACAACATGAAAATAATGCAACAACGTTTGTTTTGGCTGTACAGCAGCTCTAGAAGAACAGGCCAATCAATAATATTGATGAATTTTAAGTGTTAAGTGTCTTCAATCAAGCAAGCCAGAGGCAGCAGAAAAAACCCTCAAGGACCTTTTATTTGGTCTTAAAGAACAGACTTAATATTTATCTTCAGGTTCTGTTTAGGAGACGAAAAGCATATGAACTGCTTTGCTGTCCTGCTTATACAGTGGAGTTCGGTTATCTCGACGGCCTCGGGGGTTGCAAAAAAGTGTTGAGACAACCATTTACAGCAGGGGTCGGTTTAAATCACCGTCAGTTCCGTTCATTACTGAACGAACTGGAAAGCACATATTCTGATCTCCAGCAGCACAACTAGTCCGGTGGCTGTCCAGAGGAGAGGTGCTAAAACGCTTTGCCGCGTGTCTGGAAGAAGTGAAAACTTTCCTGGGCAGCAAAGGGCTCACATTTCCTGAGCTGGAACAGCCAGAGTGGCTGGAAAAGCTACACTTCATGGCAGACATAACAGCGCACCTGAACACAGCTCTTCAGGGGAAAGGACGCACAGCCCTGCACATGCTGGAGGAAGTTTTGGCATTTGGCGCAAGTTGACAGTGCTTGCCAGAGATTTACAGAAAGGTACACTGTCACACTTCCCCAGTTTGAGAGAGTTCAAAGAAGCTCACATGATAAATTCGGAGTATTTACATTCTGCAATCATCGCAATGCAAACATCGTTTGGGAAACGATTTTGTGAGTTCAGAGATGAAAAAAAAAACACATTATCCTTCCCTATCACTCCCCTAAGCCTCGATCCATCCCTGCTGAATACGACTGCATTGGCAGGTGTGAGTCAACCTGATCTTGAGATGGAACTGGCCGACATAGCCGACAAAGACATATGGGTGTCCAAATTTAAACGCTTGACAGCACACCGTGAAGATTGCCCGTCAGAAGGCCGTTCTTGCTCAGAACCACAAATGGCGTGATATTGAAAACCTCCCCAAAACGGACCAACTTGTGTTCGAAACTTGGAATGCTATCCCCGACGTGTATGTCAACATGAAAAAGTATGCACTTGGAGTCCTGTCGATCTTTGGATCCACATAAGTATGTGAGCGGGTGTTCTCCAACATGAACTTTATTAAAAGCAAACACCGCGCACGCCTCACAGATTACAGCTTACGATCCTGTGAAGATGAAGGTGACGGCATACAGCCCTGATGTGCAGACGCTGTGCGCTGAGGTTCAGGAGCAGAAATCACATTCCAAGATAGCATCTGTAAAGCTTGATTTTAGCGCGAGTTCTTCTGAAGAGTGAGTGAAGCGTCATTGGAGTGAGCAACTACACAGACTGATGCACATGCAACGCAAACTCAGTCCAATCATAAGTCGGTACTATAAAATCTTGTGTATTTTTTTCTTGTGTAGTCAACTAGTGTTTTTAGTGTCGACTAGTTGCAGCTGTATCATGTAGTCCAGTGGTCCCCAAACGTTTTTGTGCCGCAGACCGGTAAACGTGTGATAATTTTGCCGCGGACCGGTGCCTGCTCGAGATTGTTGGCACTTCGTCCGCGGGTTGGGAAATTTGACCGGGGGTTGGGGATCACTGATGTAGTCGACTACACTCCCACATCTCTAGTCAGGGCCTACTCATCATAATTATACCTTAGATCTAATAATGTCACATGGGATCAGTGTTTATGCAGTTTAAAATCTGCAGCAGAGCAATAACACCTCAGGGGCATATTCTTCGTACGTCGCTAACTACATCCAAGATCAGTTGACACATCCGGGATGAGATTATCGCGCTAACTATGATCTGGATGATTCAGTTCTTCGAACGCACCTGTGCTTGATGATTAGTATAGCTGGATTGAGTTATCTGAGATCATTGCGCGTTCATGTGCTGCTTAAAAGGGGCTATGTATCGATAGTAGAAACATTGATCAGTAACATTTTGATTGGTCAGCGATGCTGAAAGAGCGCACAGTATTTCTCAGCAGCGCGTCGCTGAATTTCAGTGTTTTATTAAAACACAAGGCAACACTTTAAAGGCTGCAAAAGCCAGGAGAGAGGACTGGCAAAGAGTTGCCAACAAATTAAATTGAGTGGCCTAGAGATCGTGTGTGTAATTCTATTGTCTTATATTACAGTAGAACCCCGACTTACGAAACGCTCTACGTACGATAAAAGATTTTGGGTTTTTTTTTCGTCCGAGTAACAACAAAATGATTGAGATGCAAAAAACGAAATCGGCGACGATTTCAGAGTTTTGTTTTGAAATTGGCAATAATTGATAAAAAAAAAAAAAAACTGTACTAAACTGTGTACAAAGTTCCCTCTTTTCAAAAATGATGCTGGACGATTCTGTCCAGTGCAGCTCTGCCACTATAGACTGGTCCAAGTGCACAGGCTGGAGATCATCATCAACTGCATTTCCACCACAAGGGTCTTCTCTTTTCTGATGGTGGCAATGTGTGTGCAGTCTGGCACCAATCACATTAGAGAAGCCTGGGGACAATTGCGTCATATTTACTGGCATGGTTATGATATTATAATCTCTATGATCAATTATAATGTATCTGCTGGGGCAAAAAAAAACTCTTTAACAACTTGGGTCTTAAGTGGCTTGGAAAAAACCACAAAAACACCCAAAGACTGCTTGAGTGCCAGGTAAACTTTGTGAATGGCACGACAGACAGCACTTTTCACAATGTTCTCTGCCAAAAATGTAAAGGAACATGCCACTCGCAAAGTAGCGCAAGGCAATTCACAGTGTGAGCTGTTGCCCGACTACGACAAATTGTATCTAAATTAACTAGATACATTATACCCTCATGTGAAAAACTATAGTTCATACATATATAATTATTATTATAATAAATGTTATATTGCACCTTCAGCAACGGTTCTCTCTCGTAAAAAACAGATAGGACATGCTGTGACAAACTTTCCATTTCACTTCCACTAATAAAGCCGTGATCTAATCCTGCTAACATGAATTAAGCTGCTCCCGAGCAGGTTAAATTCAACGAACCTGTTACTATGACAACAAGTCCCGGATGAGCGTCGAAGAACCGAACAATCCAAGATCATGCGAAATCGTCAACAATCTAATCCAGCTAAGCGAGTTACGAAGAATATGCCCCAGATCATTACTTCGTTGTGTGTACACTACCTTTAACAAAGCTGAAAAACCAAATCCCTGTTACAAATATAGTAGAACTACCACTTCTACACTAAAGATATTTATATAAATAATCTTCCTGATCAGTTTCATCTACTTAACATTCCAAATAGCCTAGGAGAACTTGATGTTGCAACAAACTATTCACACTCTTTTCCAGCACTTTAGACAGAGTTACTCCGTTTCATAAAAAGAACAAAGAAAATAGTCCAACACCGTGGTACAAGCAGCAGAGAGAGAGAGAAGCCAGAAAAATGTAACGCTGCTGGAAGAAAACAAAGCTAGAGGTTTTCCGCATTTCATAGAGAGACAGCTCTATTGCATTCAGAAAGGCCTTAAAATCAGCTAAATCGCTTATTTTTCCACCCTCAGAAAACAAATACAACCCTAAATACATACTCTAATTGGCTTCATTGCTCTGTCTCCTCTCCACCAATAAGCTGGTGTGTGATGAGCGTTCTGGCGCAATATGGCTGCCGTCGCATCATCCAGGTGGATGCTGCACATTGGTGGTGGTTGAGGAGATTCCCCAATACTATGTAAAGCACTTTGAGCTCTGGAAAAGCACTATATAAATGTAACATTTCTTCTTCTAAATATTTATTTGATACAGTGACTAAATTGAGAAATCCCAGATGCTTCAAAACAGCACAGCAGTAATGATTTTGTGAACTTTACTTGCAAAATTCATAATATTAGAGGGAAAACTATGCAAGTCTACTACTATATCACAAAATACAGTAAATTGTAGTGTTTTTGAAGAAAAATTCCACTCTTTTACGACTAATTGGCGAGGAAGAAATGTCTAAACTCGTTAAATCATCAAAATCAACAGCATGTATGCTAGACCTGATACCAGCTAAGCTACTGAAAGGATACTTGGATCCTCTTCTTAAAATTATTAATTAGGGTAAATACCAAAAATCTTTACTTTCTAATTAAACTTATATACAAAAAAACAACAACAACAACAAATCCTACAGAATTAGTTAATTATAGGCCAAAATCAAATCTACCTTTTCCATCAAAGATTCTACATAAGGCAATATGCTCACAGCTATGCTCCTTTTTAGAAAGAAATGGCATCTACGAGGACTTCCAGGATTAGCGGTCACCGTTACGCTGATGACACTCAGCTCTGCATTTCTTCTCATTCTGATGAAACAAACCAATTCACAAAATTAACGGAACGCATAACTGATAATAAAATTGGATGACTAGTACTTTCCTACTACTTAATCCTGAAAAAAAACGATTCTAACTAATAGACGTCACAGGGAAAAGTAAAATGAAGGAGGTTTAATACAAGTTCGGCGGGCAGGATTAAAAAGCTAAACGGGTCGGATGTGGCCCGCAGGCGTAGTTTGCCCACCCCTGACCTAGACTATTACCTACCATTCGATTAGAAAACTGATCTTTGATGCCAATCTTTCATTTGAAAGCCACGTTTCTAGCATCTGTAAAACTGCTTTCTTCCATCTCCAAAATATATCTATAATATTATTAATATTATGATGTATGCTCTCATTGACAAATGCGGAAAAGTTAGTTTATGCGTTCATGAGTTCAAGGCTAGATTATTGTAATGCTTTACTAGGTGGTTGCCCTGCATGTTTAATAAACAAACTCCAGCTGGTCCAAAATGCAGCAGCTCGAGTTCTTACTAGAACCAGGAAATATGAGCATATTAGCCCAGTTCTGTCAAACCTGCACTGGCTTCCTATTAAACACCGAATACATTTTAAAATCTTTAAATTACTTACAAAGCATTAAAAGGTTTAGCTCCACAGTACTTGAGCGATCTCTTAACACATTATAGTCCTTCACGTCTATTGCGATCCCAAAATACTGACCAGCTTATAATACCTAGAATATCAAAGTCAACTGCTGGCGGTCGATCCTTTTCCTATTTAGCTCTTTTTTTGTTTACTCAAATCATGTAAAATGATTGTTAGGCTGCATAATTTAGGTCAGCCGGAACCGGGAACATTCCCATAACATATGATGTACTTGTTACATAAGAAGAATGGCATCTACGCTGATATTGGTCTCTGCTTATCCCGAGGTTATCACAGTCAGCCAGATCCAGGCCGCATCCAGATCAGATGAAGGACCTGCACCTCGACAACCACAACAAAGACCCGAGGGTCAGCAGTCAAGCTACAGACCCTCCCCTGGGAAGGCCTCATTAATCCCATCTCCAACCAGACAGAGCTTAATACTGACATGAAATGTTGTCTATATCAATCATACACTTATGTTTGTTGGCCAGAGCTTCTATAAAGTGCTTTACTTTATAATAAGATTCCATTTGTAACATTAGCCAAGTTTAATAAAATGCTGAAATGGTTCATTGTTAGTTTATTTCAACGTTACTAACATTTTTAAATGGAGTTTAAATTTTATCTGTAAACATTAATGCATTTTGAACTAACACGAATGAGCAACTTATGAGTATGGCACATTAATACATATTGTAGAGAATGTATAGTGCATAATGGATGCAAGATAGCTAATACATCCTAGTTAAAATATGACTGGCAAAGTTTTACCTGTGAAATTTACATGCATGTTTCTGGCTTATAGCTAAAGAAACACATGATCTGAAATGTTTTAATTTTCTGTAGAGTTTGTTGTGTAGTACTTATTTTAATACATTTATATAATTTATCACATTTTCATGGTTGTTTGAATTTTATGTTATACAGTTGTGTTTGATAACTTAAGATCATTTTATTTCATTCTAATACTCAGGTGCTGAATTACTCATACAGGTCTTTATTTAAAAAGCACGTTTGTACAGTTTAAAGCTTACAACATATTTTCCTATTTTTTGTTAAACCATACTCTAAAAATCAAGTTTAATGAGTTATCTATTTTCTACACGCTCAAGTCATTTTCAGGATCATCTTCAAGGTGACAGCATTACCAAATTATGTATTGTGATAAATATTGATAGATGAAGATGGGAAAAAAAATATCCTAATCAAATTTTATCCCCCACATCATCCAGCCCAAGACCACATCCTTTCTTTCTGGAGAAAAAAAAGCCATCCATATAAAGCCACAAATCTCATTAAGTACTGCCACCTCTGGACAGCACTGCTTCAAGTTTTACCAACATAGGCTCTGCTGAAGAATGAGTCATGATGAGAAACTGTTAAACTTTCCCCATTCTCTTCTTATAACTAAAAAGACATATCTGGAAATGTGGTCAGACTTCCGTTTTTCAAGCAATGAGCAATATCCTGACATTAGTTAATCTGCTAAATAAGGGTTCAGATTAAAACGGATTACAGTCTTTAACAAAGTCCACTTGTGGACAATAATATTATATTACAAAGTATGATTTACTTTTAGTTTTTAGCAGTTGCCCTGTTAAAAAAAAATTAGCTGGACTCTTTAATTGTAGCTATGCATTTGAATTTGTGAACTAAAGGCACTTTATAACATTTCATTACTTATTAAAATACTTAAGCATATTTTAATAGAAAGCTAACCATTTCATTAAAAAAAGAATTTTTAATTAGCAGTTCAGGATATCATTTATCAGCTTAAGACACAAAACTATTGTTACTGTTGCACAAAACAATACTGGAACAGCTCTACCACAAAAGTACCAAGTAAAAGGGAGCAAGTGTTTACAGAGAGTCAAAATATAATTTTTAAATGCAAAAGCATTAGTGGTTAGGGGGGGTGAAACCTGTTTTCTGAAAATGTCCCAGGCAAAGTATGACATAAATCTCAACCTCTTGACAAACTAACCAGACATACTGGTTTCAAGGAATGCAGTTTACATTTCTTAAGCAACTTTATCTGGTTAAAACCACAAAGAATAGCTTGAGCACATCAGTTAAGAAGCCTCAACTGATAAGGAGTTCGAGAAGCTTATGCACAACAGGTGAAACCAACATTAATAGTCTTTATCAAGCGGAAGCCTCGGTCAGACGCCTGTCAACAGTAAAACCAGCATTAAGAACTGAAAAATGATTTGCAAAAAAACAGTCAAGAAAAAGTAGTCTGGCGATTCTAAACTGCTTCAGGCTAGAGTTTATCAAACCAAAATCAGCTCGAGACTAGTTCCTCGTAAAATATGAGTGTGTAAAACAACAGGAATGCCCACTTAATCTGTTGTTTCGTGTTGAAAGCATGTAGATAAAAAAAAAACACATTAAAACATTAACAGGACAAAACTATTAACTTGATACGGGAATTTCAACAACACACTTTAGATTTAGACGACAAATATACACACTTATTTCAAGGTGAGAATCTTTTGTTTTAGCAACTACCTGGTTATTGAGGGAGTTATTACGATAATAATAAGAGTTTGTTTTGACGTGGTCATTTTAAGTCAGAAATCTGCGCTAACATGCTAAGACTGGAGGCAGATTAAACTACTCTATCATCTTCTACTTGCGAAATAAAACATTATTGGCACAAACATGGACTGTACGTGAATGAAACACGCTATGATATACAATATATATAGTTTAACAGCTCTTTATGATTTTCTGGTGTGAATTAACGGTCCTAATCAATGTTGTCTGTTAGCGCGCTCGTTTAGCCGCTTACCTTTCAAACACCCGCCGACAAACTTTAGCGTGTTCAGCTGCAGATTAAAACCTCAATCCCTTTTCTCCTTAACAAACTGGGACATTCCTCGGAACGATCTTTGGCAGCGGGAAAAGACGGCCGTGCTACCCTTAATGCGACCTCGCGAGTCGCTCACGCACCGCGCCTCTGTCACTCACCTACCGGACTCAGCGCTCCAGCGCGAACTAGCACCCCAAATTTAGCAGCCTAACAGCTTCCGGTGTCGAGTGGAATTGTGGGCCGCCAACCGACAAAACAAAGGTCATGATGGGACGATGTACTTGTGAAATAAGGTTAGACGTCGGTCAAAAGACATAAAACATTAATCTATATATGCACCAGAAATATACAGCCTTGACTTTTGAATTTAACGGACAAGATTAAATTTACATCTTCCACCCTAACACAAACATTAGTAATGTCCAGTTTTCATAATCTAATCAACAACCTGCCCTAAAAGTCCAAAAGTTTGTAATCCGATTTGCCTTTTCAGAAGAAATTCAGCATGTGTGTGGAAATTATGTTGTACCTGGTTGTTTAACAACCGATTGTAAAATACTTTAAATAAAGATAAATGGTATTGTCATATTGTAGTGCTTGATTCAAAAACGTTGACCTTTTTTACAATACAAATTTATAAATATAATAATACATCCTGATATATTGTAAATATAATAATAAATACTGATATAATAAACCCAATAAACCCCAATGACTCCTTGCATGATAGAGAATAGAGTCCAAGACTAAAATGCATGTTTGAGCTGTTTTAACTGACTCTTAGCCTATGTAGTAAATAACAAGTGAAACCATCATGTTATACTACACAGTATACTGACGTATTATGAAGATTAGTTAATTACTCAAGTATGAGATCAATAATGATTAGTTTATGTTTATGGCATGGAGTTTGGTTCAGTAGTTTGTGAAGACATTATTTAAGTGTCTTCTCTTCAATTAATTTCTCATTTACTGAAATTGACCGCAACATTTTATATGACAAATCTGTAATCTCAGCAAATAACCGATATTGTGCATCCTCAAATTAAACTATACCACAGTTGTTGACAAGCATGTTATAAAATTGTTAATAAATGGAAATGTATTAGAATCTGAAAGATCATTTTAATATCCATTGTAGCTTTCCAATGTTGAATAATTACCCATCTTATTCTCATAACTCTACAAAGCTTCCCTTTTGATTTAATTGTTTCGGATTGAAAATAATTTCCGTTCTATTCTATTCTGTTCTGTTCTGTTCTATTCTATTCTATTCTATTCTATTCTATTCTATTCTATTCTTTTCTATTCTATTCTATTATGTTCTGTTCTGTTCTATTCTATTCTATTCTATTCTATTCTGTTCTGTTCTGTTCTGTTCTATTCTATTCTATTCTATTCTTTTCTATTCTATTCTATTCTATTCTATTCTATTCTATTCTGTTCTGTTCTGTTCTATTCTATTCTATTCTATTCTATTCTATTCTATTCTATTCTATTCTATTCTATTCTATTCTGAGCATGGGACTTTTACTGTGAAACTTCGCCATAACTTTTAGCTTTGATGCGTCGTTCACGTTGCGTCGCAGTTTGTAGAATATTCGCAGTAAGATGGCGCTGTCTGGAGGGGCGGATAGAGGATCTCACAGCATGGATAAGAGCATAACACTCCCTCCGGATGAAATCTTCCGCAATTTGGAAAACGCCAAGAGGTTCGCTATAGATATAGGTATCATCACATGCAAACTTCCACCCTTGTTCTTTTCTTGTTCGCAGAACAGTCACTTGTGGAGTTTGGACGTGGCAGAGTTTGTTGGTCAGGGCTGTGTTCAAACCTGTTAGCGCGTGCTGCTAATCTGACAGCTCATTCAATGTATGTGAGAAATATCAAAGAACATTTTCGATGGAGACTTAGAGGCTGTAAATATGACCTGAATTATGTTGACTATAGAAATAAATCCAAACGATGATCGGATAATTTGTTCTTCTGGACTGCAAAGTGCTGTCTTGTTTAATGGACTCAAGCAACCCCTTGTGTAATGTGTTAATTATCCTCTAAGAGAAGGTTACATGTATATAAATGTAGAATAAAGAAACTATTTTGCCTAATTTTATCTGACAGGTGGCTCTTTGACGAAACTGGCCTATTACTCTACTGTTCAGCACAAAGTTGCCAAAGTCAGGTCATTCGATCATTCGGCGAAGGTAAGCGTGCAGGTAAGATCTTCTCATTGGGGGGCTTTTGTTTGGAGACGAGGGAGGCGGTGTCGGAAATCTGGATGAGAAATTAATTGACTGTACATGAAAAGTTAAAACAAATATTATTTAACGTTAGTTTGAATCTAAAATATACAACATATCATGAGTACAGAGTAAATGTAAATACAGTTTTTAAAAAGAAAACGACATGTGTGCAAAATTTGGTACAATGTGTTTCAACAGTGTATTTGCATTATGTACTTTTTAAACTGAATATTTTACTGGTAAACCTGCGATTATAGCGTCGGTAAATACCTACTAGCACCAGCAGGGGGAAACCTCCGCTATAGCGTCAGTAATTAGACTGCACCACTACTATAAATAACATTGAAATCCTTAAGTCCACAATGGCAGGGAGACCACGAGCGTTAACAACCATTGTATCAGCTAACAGAACTTCTCATGCATTGTTTCCGTCATATCTGCAAGAATTTGCCTATTGTAATCAGTTTCGGCGCACAGACATGTTTCCGATCTTCTTGAGTATGCTTGTGGATAATTATCCGTGATTGGTGTATGGTGCTTTAAATAAACTTGAAACTGTGTTAACAACCGCTTTGTTTGGTGTCTTTTCATGTTATTAAAGCTGTTTTGGGTCTATTTTAATGTTATTAATTACCGACGCTATAGCGGAGGTTTCCCCCTGTTGGTGCTAGTGGGTAATTACCGACGCTATATCGCAGGTTTACCGTTTTACTGTAGATAATGAAAGAGAATAGTGGCCGTTAACTGTAATAGATGTGTGTGCTTCAGTGAAGGACCTGTTCTTGTTAAGGCTCAATGCTCTACACCAGTGGCCCCCAACCCCCGGTCCGTGGACGAAGTGGCACCGGGCTGCGGAGCGATTTCGTGGACCGGTCCGTAGATGAAATGGTCACTAATGGTCAATTATCACACGTTTACCGGTCCGCGGCACAAAAAAGGTTGGGGACCACTGCTCTACACTGCTTGCCAAAGGGCAGGAGTTAAAAGAGGGCACCAGTTCATCTTTTAGTTGTACTGACTGTCGGATGTAGTCAACTATTGTCTGATTTGGAGGCCAAGGATATGCTGACTCTATTGGGCAATTGTCTAAAAAGGTTCATGTTAATTTCCACTGTAGTCTTGTCACCATTGTGAATGAGTTCTTGCTTGAATGTTGACTAAACTGAATTCCACAAATGGAAACCGTGCATTCAATCTCAGTCTGTCAATTTACTGTCATTTGAACTGTTAGCACAGGTTTCTAGCATTCATGAGCCAGTCTACTCATTGCTTTGTCTGACAAAGTGATCACTGTAAATTGATTTGACACGCCAGTCAAGTGAAGGGAAATTAGTATTTACAAAGTAAACATATTAGGCTTCATCGCTGTTGGTCATTTCCAAATCGCTCAAAACACAGAATTACTTGAGTTAGATTCTTTCCTTTTTTTTCTTTAAAGTTCGGAGCCTGCTATTATCAGGACACTTTTAGAGTCATTCAGTGTTTGATGAAAAAGTGTGACTGTCAGAAATGTATAAAACGTACAATTTAGTCAGGAGAGTAGAGAACAATTGTCTATGGTAGGGGTGCCCACACTTTTTAGAGTTGCTGCTAATAAAATGACCAAGTCAAAGTGATTCATCTACTATAAAAATACAAAACATATATTTATGAATACATGAATATACTTTGGTGTAGCTTGCATGACTACACAAACCCATATTGCACAATACAACTCTGTACATGTTTTTGTCAATACTCTGATTGATTACTCTAAACTGAAAGCATTTGCCAAACTCTGACAAACAACTGTCGATCTGCTCTGTGTAGCGCACATTGTCAGGTTGCGCACATGACTTCCCTTGCGTCTCCCGCTCTGATTTGAGCTTCTAGAAGTTTGCCAAATCAAGGCGCTGGAGCTTTGAAGAGAGATGCTGCTTTTTTTATTTGAAAGCGTTAACTGAGCTGATCATATTGTTCACAGTTTAGTCTGTAGATTAAGGTAATTTAGCTGAAATAAATACATTTTAATAAAAGAAAGATATAAGAAATTACAATTATTATTATTACAATAATTATACTTTTGAATAAAAAAAGAAAGAAAGAGGCTCTCTCACTAGCTTACTGGAGTTTTGCATCACTTGGCGTTGTTGTATGCATGTGCGGTGACCCGTGTGTCAGAAAAGGTCAGACTGGCTGCACTGTATGCCAATTAAGTGACGCGTTATATAGTGAGAATGGATGATGGGCTGACGTCTACTTAATTCCATGCGATCGACCGGTAGATCGGGATTGGGTACTCCTGGTCTATGGACACCACCTGTAAAGCCATTCCTTTTTTGGGGTTTGTCTTGCTGTTACCTTTCCAGTGCACCTGTTGACACTTTTCACAAACTGATTCACAATTACTTATGCTTCCTAATTGACATCCCTGAAGTTTAATTGACTTGGTTTGCATTTGCATACAGCTCTCCTGAGCATGTGAATCCAATATATCGTGTTGGTGACGATATATTAAAGAAACCTTAAAGAAGGTTTGGGACACTGATGCCTCGATTTAGAGCGTCTTCATTGTACTACATCAGTACTGGTGTTTATGAACAACAGCAGAGCTGATATCTCTGGGGGGTGTTACAGAATCCTTTCAAACAAACTCTGAACTCTTGGTTGATTTACACAAACCTCGGTTACTCAAGGTATGTTGGTTCCAAAAGTGCATCTGGGTATCCCCCCCAAACCCCCCCCCCCGATTTTACTTGTAATGTTTATTTAAAGTATATTCTGGCAAATACTTAAACTTATTATACTTATAATAATATACTTATAATACTCATATGGCTACATATACGTATAACATTGTATCCGTAAATAATTCATAAATTAGAAAACCTGCCTAGCGACATATGTTTATCATAACATAATGCTTTGCTTTTTCTTTTTAAGTATACAGGGAGTGCAGAATTATTAGGCAAATTAGTATTTTGACCACATCATCCTCGTTATGCATGTTGTCTTACTCCAAGCTGTATAGGCTGGAAAGCCTACTACCAATTAAGCATATTAGGTGATGTGCATCTCTGTAATGAGAAGGGGTGTGGTCTAATGCACTGTTTCTCAACCAGGGGGTCGCGACCCCCTAGTGGGTCGCGGAACATTACAGAGGGGGTCGCGAGAGTTTTACTGTGTTCCAGGGGAGTAGCCAGATTTTTTTTTGAAGGGGCCCATCTTAAAATGAGGGGCAAAACTGCGCGAGATTGTTGACAGGGGTGGTGGGCGAGCATAACATAGTCGGCAGGATTCGAACCTATGCTGGGAAATCCCAATGGATTTCTAGTCTAGCGCCTTAACCACTCTGCCAGAACTAGTTATGATCCAACGCGCAGCGCGCCAATGTTGACTTTGGGGGTGCGTTGCGATCGTTTTGTGCAGCGGGCGATATGTGCTTTTAATTCCGTTTTCACAGTTGCGATTTTAAACAATTGAAAATCTGAGGGAGCGAACATGTAAATGAGGGGGCCCAGGCCCACCCAGGCAAGCTGATTTTAATGTTCATATATCGCGTCTATTTTCGAAATTTCCGGAAAATCAGCGATATATTTCTTTTATAATATATACATACGTAATGAAAAAAGTCTGCGACGTCGTGAATCCGCGATGGTCGAACCGCGAAGTAGCGAGGGCTCACTGTATATTAAATATGGATTTACTACGTCGGACGAAAAACCACAATGCGTTGAGTGTGGTGAGGTCTTAGCAAAGGAGTCCATGAAGCCATCAAAACGTCACCTTCAGACTAAACATCCAACATGTGTCGGTAAACCTGTGGATTACTTTGTGCGAAAGCACGATGTACTTAAAAGACAGCAAAGCAGTATTGTGTCGCTCACGACAGCTTCGAACGCGCAAGTCGTGCAACAAAGTTTCTTCTGCCATTTAGCACTACCCATCTTTGCGAGTCGGGATTTTCGACGGTGACTGCAACGAAAACAAAAGGCAGGAATAGACTGACAACTTCTAGTTTGAGTGCGACACTACGAGTGGCCCTTTCCCCAATTCCACCGCGTCTAGATATCATCGTTTCAGAGCGGCAGTCTCAAATGTCACATTAACGTGTGTGAACGTGAGTGAAAATAAATCAGTTCGTTTCATAGTCTGCCTAATTTTTGAAAAAGTGTTTTGTGAATTTAATTATGAGCACACACAGTATAGGTCTAACAAATTATTTCATTATTTTTCATTACTTATTGTTTACTATTTTTATTTATTTATTTCTAGCCTTAGTGGGTCGTAGGACTGTCATACAAAAAAAAGTGGGTCGCAATAGGCAAAAGGTTGAGAAACCCTGGTCTAATGACATCAACACCCTATATCAGGTGTGCATAATTATTAGGCAACTTCCTTTCCTTTGGCAAAATGGGTCAAAAGAAGGACTTGACAGGCTCAGAAAAGTCAAAAATAGTGAGATATATTGCAGAGGGATGCAGCAGTCTTAAAATAGCCAAGCTTCTGAAGCGTGATCATCGAACAATCAAGCGTTTCATTCAAAATAGTCAACAGGGTCGCAAGAAGCGTGCGGAAAAACCAAGGCGCAAAATAACTGCCCGTGAACTGAGAAAAGTCAAGCGTGCAGCTGCCAAGATGCCACTTGCCACCAGTTTGGCCATATTTCAGAGCTCCAACATCACTGGAGTGCCCAAAAGCACAAGGTGTGCAATACTCAGAGACATGGCCAAGGTAAGAAAGGCAGAAAGTCGACCACCACTGAACAAGACACACAAGCTGAAACGTCAAGACTGGGCCAAGAAATATCTCAAGACTGATTTTTCTAAGGTTTTATGGACTGATGAAATGAGAGCGAGTCTTGATGGGCCCGTGGCTGGATTGGTAAAGGGCAGAGAGCTCCAGTCCGACTCAGACGCCAGCAAGGTGGAGGTGGAGTACTGGTTTGGGCTGGTATCATCAAAGATGAGCTTGTGGGGCCTTTTCGGGTTGAGGATGGAGTCAAGCTCAACTCCCAGTCCTACTGCAAGTTTCTGGAAGACACCTTCTTCAAGCAGTGGTACAGGAAGAAGTCTGCATCCTTCAAGAAAAACATGATTTTCATGCAGGACAATGCTCCATCACAAGTACTCCACAGCGTGGCTGGCAAGATAAAAGAAGAAAATCTAATGATATGGCCTCCTTGTTCACCTGATCTGAACCCCATTGAGAACCTGTGGTCCATCATCAAATGTGCGATTTACAAGGAGGGAAAACAGTACACCTCTCTGAACAGTGTCTGGGAGGCTGTGGTTGCTGCTGCACGCAATGTTGATGGTGAACAGATCAAAACACTGACAGAATCCATGGATGGCAGGCTTTTGAGTGTCCTTGCAAAGAAAGGTGGCTATATTGGTCACTGATTTGTTTTTGTTTGGTTTTTGAATGTCAGAAATGTATATTTGTGAATGTTGAGATGTTATATTGGTTTCACTGGTAAAAATAAATAATTGAAATGGGTATAAATTTGTTTTTTGTTAAGTTGCCTAATAATTATGCACAGTAATAGTCACCTGCACACACAGATATCCCCCTAAAATAGCTAAAACTAAAAAATACTTAAAATATTGATACAAAAATATTCAGCTTTGATATTAATGAGTTTTTTGTGTTCATTGAGAACATGGTTGTTGTTCAATAATAAAATTAATCCTCAAAAATACAACTTGCCTAATAATTCTGCACTCCCTGTATGTGTAGTGGGTTGGATCGCGTGATTTGTTTTGCGCTTCAGAACTTCTGTTAAGGGAACATGGTGAGGATCCACGCACTCGTGTTTTCACAGTGCACTGTGGGAGTTTTTAGGGAGTGTACATTTCAGTGTGCTGGATAGATTGAAACAGCCCTTAAAGTGGCCGACTTCCTGATGAACTAGGAGCTGATTGAGATGCACCCTTTGTATTATATTATTAACTGTTCCCTCAATTTTTTTGAGCAGTGTATTTTAATCCAGTTGTTGTATTATGCATAATTTTAAATATAATGCGATAGAACTTTACAGTAAGATTCTGTATGTTAACATTAGTTGAAACAATGGTTTCACAATTATTATTTATTGAATTACCTCTCTTGTCATTTTACCTGTGGATGTCATGGTTCTACTTTCTGTTTAATCATGTAGTATAATCTTTTTATTTGACTCTTTATCCAGGAAACAGATGGTGACCCTCTATATGAGATATCTGTGCAGGAAGAGATTACTGCCCGTCTTCACTTTATCAAGTTTGAGAATGCTTACATTGAAACCTGCCTGGATTTCATTAAGGACCACTTGGTTAACACAGAAACCAAAGTTATCAAAGCTACTGGTGGAGGGGCGTACAAGTTCAAGGACTTGATAGAGAAAAAGTTAAAGCTAAAGTAAGTTAGGGTTAGAGCTTACTGAGAACAATAAGTACATGCTCTGAGTTCAAGGATTTGAATAATCAGTTGTTGTAATGTATTTTTATCATTGTTTTTTCTCTCTTAGAGTGGACAAAGAGGATGAAATGACTTGTCTGATAAAGGGATGCAACTTCGTTTTGAAGAATATTCCCCATGAGGCTTTTGTGTACGCCAAACACGCTGATTCTGAGTTCCGGTTCCAGAATACACACCCGGACATCTTCCCTTACCTGCTTATAAATATTGGCTCTGGAGTCTCAATAGTAAAGGTATGTTCATACTGAAAGGATCTAGGATCTACATGTCTCTGTGACATACACACACACAGAAATGCTGAGTTTGTAGACTTGTGACTCTCTAAAGTAAGCCTCCATGTATTGTTTTTGAAGGTTGAATCCGAGGACACGTTTGAGCGTATTGGTGGCAGTTCTATAGGTGGTGGCACCTTTTGGGGTCTTGGAGCTTTACTCACAAAAACCAAGGTGGTTCATTTAGTACATTTTTACCTGGAATTTCTGTTTATTCTCTTTATTTTTCATGCACTTACTCATTTTAAATTTCCGTTCCCATTCTCCGTCTTAGAGGTTTGATGAACTTTTGCAGTTAGCTTCCAAAGGACAACACACAAATGTGGATATGCTTGTTAAAGACATCTATGGAGGTGCTTACGGGTCCCTGGGTTTAACTGGTGACCTCATTGCAAGTAGCTTTGGGAAATCAGCTACCACAGACAAAGGTAAAGTAAAGATCATGTGCACTGATTGTAACGAGAGGCAGTTTATTGTATGATCTCTCACCCAGGATCAGTCATTTGACCCTTCACCCAGTTGTGTTATTGGCGTGAAATGAAGCGAAAGTTCTTTGGTTTCTCAAAGGCATGTACGAGGGAAATGTAACGGAGATCTGCAGTGTCCTTTTGAAGGTCTACAGTAATATAAAAACTAAATATAGCAATGACTCAAGCCGGTGCCACCGCCACCTGGAGGCTTCAGGGCAATGGGCAATATGAATTTAAAATGGGTAAATGTAAAAAGACTGTTAAAGTCATTTGCTATGCCACATTTACTGCAGCAGGTGGTGCCACTACAGCAGCCACATTCATGAGATCATTTACATTTAGACTAATTTCATGTCATGGTTCACTTTGCAGCTTAATTCGTAAATACTGAAGTCCAATACTTATCTCAAGGTCTTTTTGTTTTAAATGAATTAATGCATGTACAAATGTGTTTGATATATGAACCATGTTTTCGCACCTCTTTCTAGGGGGCGCCGTCAAGCCCCTCGCCTCACCTGGGTACCAGCTTCAGTCCGGCCTTAATGGCCATGGGTTCCGGTGTGTGTGTACATTTTCAAGAGTTTGAGTATGTTTAGCCCCCCAAAAGTGTCAGAGAGGTTGGAGATAAATAAAATAAATATAAAAATAAATAATATATAAAAAGAATTTTTTATTCCTTTGGCAAAAAATAACAAGAAGAGACCAGATATGACCCCTGACCCCTATGTTATAAATAGGGTCACTAATTACTATTTGTCTGATGCAGGGTTGCTGCGGAGCTTGTCTTAAAATAAATGTAAAAAATTGAAGGCCATAAAAAGTATTAAGTATGAGAGGTCTTAAATTTTAGATGATACTTTGACTATTTAAGACCCTTACCAAGTTAACATTTTAGACACCATATTGTTAATTTTATTCTTTGTTTCATTTTGAAATTTTTGTTCGCAAAATAGTCTCCGTGCAACTGACTGTATCTGCATTTTGAACAGATCGGTTTAATTAATGGCCATGCAATAAAGATGTTATTTGACCACCACCTGCTGACAAATAGCCTTTAATTAAAAAGTTAAAATTAGAAATAATTTCATATTTAAATATTGAATTAAATGAACAGTTTCATAACATTCTGCAACTGTACATAGTGCAAATATATTAATGACACTTCTGATGTTGCTTCTGTCACCTGTGCACTGCAAAAATACATTTTGTTGTTGATGATTTAATTTAATTGGTAACAGCCCTGTACTGTTATTCCTTTATTTGTCTTTGATCGTTAGACATTGACATAAAATGTGGTGCATGCATCTAATAAGTTTAGAAAATGTTGTCTTTATATAGGTGGTAAAATACCCCTAGAAATCAGTTTAATAGTAATGATCTACTGTCACTGCTGTGAATTGACCACCTGTAATAATATGAATATCTTTGAGTCAGCGGTCCACAATGGCCCTAAACCAGTCATGGTATCAGCACAAAACATTCAGCTAAATATTATTGTTATCATCAAAACTTGCATCAAAACTCGAGATATCTTCTTTTTTTTTTTTTTGTCAATTTTGTACAGTTATTATTATATTCTTAAAGGTCTTAAAAGTCCTTCAATTTTATTTGTGCAGCAAGCCAGCGAATGGCACCCAGTGCACTAGGGCAGTGTTTTTCAACCTTTT
Source organism: Rhodeus uyekii (assembly GCA_037043235.1). Lineage (NCBI taxonomy): Eukaryota > Metazoa > Chordata > Actinopteri > Cypriniformes > Acheilognathidae > Rhodeus > Rhodeus uyekii. The sequence goes on from JAWRVZ010000088.1 coordinate 119,086, forward strand.
TTGAGCCAAGGTACTTTTTTTTTTCGTTGGTCAAAAAACAAAAAAGCATTCACAAGGCACGCCACCAACCGAAAATTTTAAACAATGAAACTCTGTAGCCTATATTAACAGTATGCATTCTTATCCAAGTGTCTTGACTGGGAATCATATAAACACAAAGAAAAAAGTCTTTAAAAAAAAAGTTTTTTAGACCAATTAGGTGAAATTTAATAATTTTCCACGGCGCACCTGACGATCTCTCACGGCATAGTGGGTGAAAAACACTGCACTGGGGGATAGGGAATGATTCAAACTATGTAAAAGTGCTCTCCGTTGGGGTGAATGACGTCTGGTTTTATGTTTGTGTCACGTGAACTGCTCCAGCAAGCGTACAGTTTCCACCGGTCCAGAGTTATGATAGCAGTGAGTCGAGTCGTACCAGAAAGTGTATTGAGTTCTGCACCGAATGCTGTATTTAAAAACTATGGAGGAGATTAGGAAGATAAACTATTAGACATATTCTGCATTAGAAACAGCACTGACAAGTAGAAGAGATAACACAAGTGATATGCATCAACGTAACGTACATGCTTTTCAAACTACACCGCCTCAGCATGGCTGTAGCATATTAACTCTAAAGAGGGAATTTATTTGTTTATGGGTCCAGCCAAGCTGGGATATAAACAAAATGCTATTGGCTATTTAAAAAAGGTGGAGGAGCTGCTCTATACCCCATCTTCCTGTTGCATTGGAAATTACGTGATTGCTTTGTGTTCCTCGTGTTGAAATTGACAGCTTCAGTGATTCATAATGCCTGCAAGTCTTTCCTCACTTTCTCCATATATTTTTTTTAATGCAACTAAATATACATTATAAAGTGCAATTGATAGTATTTAAACCGATTGATAGTGATAACCATAGCATTAGATGGAACAAAATGATCTGATTCTGTGTGTTAAGTCTAGGAGTGTGAATTCAAATTAATAGACCTGCCACTTTTTAAATATTAGATTTTTTCATATAAAATAGTAAAACACTTTTTTTTCTGAACTTTCGTGACGAGAATAGAAGATAATATTGCAATCTGTTTCTTTGCATTTAATTTGGATTTATTGTCCGTACCGGGATCGTGTTTCATATGTGTAGGGTACTTTACTGTGTGTTATAATGATCATGTTCATCCACCGCCAACAAAGACCATTTCTGACCCAGGAAAAATGCTGACGTGGTAGTTCTAAGATCTGACTTGCTTAAATGGGCATTTTGTATTTGTATATATCCATCAGAGTTCTCCAAAGAAGACATGGCAAAGAGCCTACTGCACATGATAAGCAATGACATTGGACAGCTGGCCTGCCTTTACGCCAAACTGCATAACCTCACCAGAGTCTATTTCGGAGGATTCTTCATTCGAGGACATCCTGTCACCATGCACACCATCACCTATAGCATCAATTTCTTCACTAAGGTCTCCAACTGTTACTTCACACGTTCATGAGCTGTGTATTGTATCAATAAGGATTAAGTGGCGTACTTGAAAATTAGATCTGTTGTTTAATTGATAATTGTCCCAGGAAACTGATTTCTGTCATAGCTAGTTTAATGTGTCTCTTATCACTCTCTTATGTTTTTTATTGTATATTACAACTGTGACTACATGTTATTTCTCAGTTCCATTTTCAAGATAGTTCACATGTAATGAGATTTCTATGTTGTGTGAATATTTTGGGTAAAGAATGTGTTTATTTGTAGGGGGAGGTCCAGGCTTTATTTCTAAGACATGAAGGATATCTTGGTGCTATTGGGGCCTTTTTGAAGGGGGCAGAAGAAGACAGTAAGTTATTGTCATTTCACAATCAAACTTGTAAAACTTGTTCACAATAGTACTTGCTGGAGAAAATGTAGTTTGTTTTACTGATTTATTTTTGTCTTTAAGACCCCAACCAGTACAGCTGGGGAGAGAACTATGCTGGCAGCTCTGGTCTTATGAGTGTGTCTCCAGAGTTGAATCCTGTGCAGCGTGCTCGTAGCGGAACGGTAAGTTGGCACAAAGAAGTATTTTTAAAGAAGTATCTATTTTTTTGGAGCAATAAAATAGATTTTAGTTGGATTTATATTTTAAGTGAAGTATATACAGTAATACCTCGAGATACGAGTATTCAAAGATACGAGCAAGCCTTCAGGCAGATTTTTGCTTCTAGATACGAGTAAATATTCGAGATACGAGCTCGAGATATTCGAGGTACTGACGCCGACGCACGTTCACTGACTTCTGTACACATCACCCGCAAGGAGCTGATTTTCTCTCTATTTTGTGCATTATTCTTCATAATAGTTCTAAGAAAGTGGGTAGTAAGGATAGAAGTGAGAAGAAGAAACGCATGATGATCATGGAAATGAAGCATGAAATTGTGGATAAATATGAGCTGGTGTCCGCGTGAGTCATCTCGCACGCGCTTGTGATCGCAGTACATCCACGATATGTACCATCGTAAAGCAGAAGGATGTTATAAAGAATGTAAATCCTTCCAAGGCCGTGACGATTACATCGAAGTTGTGTTTGAATATAAATGATGAGATGGAGAGGCAGATGTTGTTGTCGATAAAGGGGAAGCAGATGTTCCTCCATAGATATTTCATTAAAAGGTCTGCGCAAAGTGAAAGTGAGAGCAGTCAGGCAAAAAAAAGGTAAGAAAAGTGATCAAAACTAAAGAATACAAATCGGGAAAAAAATCAAAACAATAGAAAAGTTAAAAAAAACGTAAGTTCAGTTACGCTTAGTTCCAGCTATTTAAGAAAATTACAGTTTTTACTAAACGAAAATGGTAAAAAAAAAGTGATCAAAAGTAAAGAATACTAATCAGGAAAAATCAAAACAATAATATAAAATAGAAAAGTAAAAAAAAAAAAAAAACGTAAGCCAAGTTATGTAGCGTTCATGTAAGATACGATACGGAATCAAGTGTCTGCGTACCCCCCCCCCCCCCCCCTCCCTCCTCCACACCTGCCGCTACTCTCTGTAAAAAAACATTTAATTACAATCACATTTTATTTGATATCACACATGTATCACACTGTATACATGTACTACAATTGTGTGTGTGTATATACCAATAAAAGCAAAAACATTTTCCCCATTGTTACGGGTTTGGAACGGATTAATTTGTTTTCTATTATTTCTTATGGGAAAACATGATTAGAGATGCGAACAATTCGAGTAACGAGCTCCACCCTGGGACGGATTATGCTCGTATCTCGAGGTATTGCTGTACATGCATTTGCTCTACTACGATGCTTGCTACTCATCCTTCATGACCTATTTTGTGTTCTCCGTAATGTTCTCGTTTCATCTCTTTTCTTTTTTTTTCTCCATCCATCTTCCCCATCTATTCCATAAACTTTTGCCTCAGTTTTCAGTAAGTATGTTTCCATCCAGGCTTTTCTTGGAGTTTTCTCTGGATGCTTTTTGCTTTCAAGAAATGCTCATCCTTTAGCTATTGTTCCATCACTGGTAGCAAGCAGTCCCAGAAGGTTATTTTTTATCATCATGAATGTATGCGTGTGCTGCCATGGATACTATTCAGTGTGATGCATTTGTTTTTCGTGGGTGCAGATGGTGCTAGTACTAGTAGTACACAAGAACTCTCCATCTTGTGTTTGAAGGAACACAGCTTGACTGTTAGGACCGGTTCACACAGAATGTTTTTGCTCTTTAAAAAAAGATTTATCATCAAATTGCTTTCCAACGAATTGAATTTTTGAATTTTGGTTAAAAGCCTGAAATAAGGTCTGTGGTGAACCCAAGATCGAGATATTTTCATGTTTTATCTACAACATAAAGTACATCAGTAATATCCCCTTATGAATGTTTTATTACATTTTTTTTTAAGCCTGTACTTGTTTTACAACTTTTATGGTTGTTGAGGACATTAAAGTTGGCATGAAACAGAAGTTGCAATAGTCTGTATGAATGTAAAAAATGTGGGATAGGACTTAATTTTGCCCACTGGGATTTGATTGGATTGTTATCTTTTGCTATTGCTGCAATCTCATCTGAGTGAAAGGTTGACCTGTCCTATTGCCGGTAAACATGCCATCATAGAAGAGATGTTGTTTTTTTGATTAAATATTATGAAGGCGATAATGATAAAATGATGCGCATGGATAATCATTTATTTAAAAAATGCAATATTTCAACATAAAATGGTACGAGTGGTCAATATTGATTTCATGGTGTCTTTAAACATCACACTGAATAGGAAAACTCATTTGCCTACTAGATTGCTTTCACAGCCTCGTGTTTTATAATCATGCTCTTGCAAACTGTTCTAACTCAAACTTTCAAATAAAATGCTTTTTTAAATATAGACTGAAAGAATTGTCAGAAGCTATTATTGTTTTTTACTTTTTCTTGCTGTCGTCAGCATTTCTGTTGAGGATGTTGCAGTTCATTTTCAGATGAGTGCACAAATGTCCGTTTAGTGCATTGTGAGTACTTACTGCTCGTCCTTCATTGTCTCCAGTTTGACATGTTGGAGATGGACCGTCTAGAGAGGCAGCTGGTGAACCTCCCCCTGCTGCAGGACCCAACCTCTTATATTCCCGACACCGTGGACTTGACTGAGGATGCTTTGGCTCGGGAGTACTGGCTCTTCTGTTTTGAGGAGGCATTGGATGGGGTGAGGCTTCCAGGCTAATTTGCTATGTTAACTTGTTAGAAAATAAGAAAATGGGTCTCACAACTTTGCAGCTTATTCTGACCAACAACCACCAATTGGGAATGTTTTGGCTGGGAGTGTGTTTAATCTGAAACACAATAATTGACAAGTACAGTAATACCTCGAGATACGAGTGTCTCTACATACGAGTATTCCAAGATACGAGCCTACTTTCGGGCAGATTTTTGCTTCTAGATACGAGTACATTTTCGAGATACGAGCATGCGTACTGACGCCGACGCACTTTCACTTCAGTGTTCACTGACTTCTGTACGCATCGTCTGTGAGTAGCTGATTTTCTCTCCATTTTGTTAATTATTCTTCATGATAGCGATAAATTCTAAGAAAGTGAGTGGTAAGGATGGTAGTGAGAAGAAGAAACGCATGATGATCATGGAAATTAAGCAGGAAATTGTGGATAAATATGAGTGCGGTGCCGCATGAGTGATCCAGGAGCATCAGGAAGAACTGTGGATCGCTGATCAAGATGCAGACATGGATCATACGCAGGTGCTGCAAGAGCTCAGCAGTGGTCAGCAAACATTTCTACAACTTAAATTAAGGAAGTGATGGCTATGTGGCAGAAGGTTTTTAAAGGGAGGCAGAAACCAATCTCCCTCGATTGGTATTTTGTTAACAGGTCTCCGCCAAGTGAAAGTGAAAGTGGGGGTAGTCAGGTGAAAAAAAGGTAAGAAAGGTATGAAAACTAATTTGAAAAAAGCAAAACAATACTATAAAATAGAAAAGTAAAAAGAAAAAGTAAGCTAAGTTCAGTAATGTTAATTTAAGTTTACGTTATTCGTAAGTTATGTAGTGTTCGCATCTCCGTACCAACCCCCTCCCTCCCTCCTCCGCACCTGCCACTACTGAGTGTAAAACGTATACCGTATTTTTCGCCGCATAAGACGCACTTTTTCTTCCCCAAAACTGGGGGGTAAAAGTTGGTGCGTCCTATCCGACGGATATAAGAATCTGCGTAGCGCGCCACGGCCGTAGCCATGGTGATGACGAGTGGGGGAAAGTGGTGGACTTTACAGTGATGACTGTGGCGAGGGGGGTGTGGTTCAGCGAGGTCTGCAGCGGGAGAAAGAGTCCGGAGACGAGCCGTGCGTAAGAGAGAAGTGAAACGAAACCTAGAGAGAGACGCGTGACTCACATGGAGTGAAGCGTGAGCGCCGAACGCGCATGTTTTGGTTGTTATTTTGTCTTTGTTCAAGTCTAAGGAAATAAAAGAGCCCGTGATTCTCAGCACTGACTCTGCCTCCTCAGCGTGCTGAGAATCACGGGCTCTTTTATTTCCTCAGACTTGAACAAAGACAAAACTGTCAGAAAGCCTGTCCTAGGAACTAATATTTTGTTGTTGTTGCTGATGTCCCATTATTAGTGACGCACACCGGTGTTCGATGACTGTTCATCTTTGTTCATGTTGCTGACTATGTTCCGTGCCATGCGTGCGTTCATGCACTACCTACCACACACACGCACACCCTTATAATATTACAGCTGCATACCTGCATATACTGGATATAAATAAATGCCTCATCACCAAGAATCACTTCTCCATTCCTGATTCTCTGACCGGAATTACAGATCCAATCCTGATCCATATCTTATAATATACCTCGCTGTGGTTGTACACTTAACAACCACAGGACATAAGACATAAGCAACAAACTATTAGACACACCATACACTGTTTACTGACTTTACTGGCTGTTAATGAGAGTAAAGATAGTTCTTAATATGTTACTTGGTTGGCATAAATTTGTTCTTAAACTGTTGTTAACTTTATACAGTTGATATAAAATATTTTACTACAGTATTTGGTTCAGAATCTTTTTTTCTAGATTTTCCTCCTTTAAAATTGGGTGCGTCCTATGTTCCGGAGCGTCTTATATGGCGAAAAATACGGTAATTAAAACCGTATTTTATTTAATATCACACAAATCCTTATACTGTATACATGCACTATAATTGTGTGTGTGTCTAAACCAATAGAAACATGTTTTTTTCCATTGCTACTGATCTGGAACGGATTAATTTGTTTTCTTTTATTTCTTATGGGAAAACATGATTCTAGATACGAGCAATTCGAGTTGCGAGCTCCGCCCTGTTACGGATTATGCTCGTATCTCGAGGCATTACTGTATAGTGAAAAATAGCATAGTAGTGTTCTTGTATGGAATCACATATATGTGGACAAGTTCTAATGTAGTAACATTTTAATCCTTCACAATCAAATATCATATCACACCATTAAACTGTATATTATTTATCAGTAAATTTTATAGCTACTATTCCTTGTTCATGACTCCATTTTATTTTTTTGAACAGGTAGTGAAGCGAGCTGTGGCTAGCCAGAAAGACCAACCCGAGGCTGTGGAGAGGGCAGAAAAATTTCGCCAAAAGTACCGTCACAAACTTCAGACTCTTCGCCAACAGCCTTTGTAAGAGCACCATGAACCTTCAGCCTCCGCTTCATTCTTCACCTCGCCTGATATATCTTTTGCTTAATATTCAACAAGATTTTAGTATATTAGGATGTTTCATTAGTGACAGTCGTGTGTGTGCGTGTGTGCTTGAGTTTTGCTGGATGAGTGTTTCTTCTAATGTAGCTTGCCTCTGCTCTCCTCTCTAGTGCGTATGGATCCCTCACCGTCAGAAGTCTTTTAGACACAAGAGAACACTGTTTAAACGAGTTCAACTTTCCTGACCCCTACTCTAAGGTTTACTTTCATTCTTCCTTCATCTTGCCTGTGCTGCTTCAAATCACATCAGTTCCCTAAAATATTTCATTTATTATCTTGCAAACATTGTTCTGTTTTGGGATTGTTTCAGTCTCTATCTCTGTAAATCTGTTTGTCTGTTTTCTAATGGTTAAACCATGATTTAGGTTGAGTGTTTTTAGTAGTTAGTGGCTGATCTGATACAATCAGATTTTTCCTTTTTCCTGCAGATCAAGCAGAAGGAAAATGACATGGCACTGAAATACTATCTGAAGGTCGTGAAGTCAATGGAGGAGCTGAGCTGGGAGCAAAGACAATTCACTTTGGTCAAAGGCCTCCTGGCTGGCAATGTCTTTGACTGGGGAGCAAAAGCCGTGTCAGAGTGAGTGTCCCAGCAAATATCGGAGAAATGGCTTAAGTTTAGTTTGTTTGAGGAATATTTTTTTTATTTTTCTGTCTTTCTCTTCTCAGTGTGCTTGAATCAGATCCAGACTTTGGGTTTGAACAAGCAAAACGACAACTACAAGGTATGAACTTTGATACTGTCGAATAATCGCAATAATGATAAAATATTGTTTTACATTCTTTCTTTTTTTTGTGTCTGATAAATGATGTCTGACTTATGTTTGCACACTACCGGTCAAAAGTTTGGAATAATTGGAATTTTATTTGATCAAAAATGCACTAAAACAATAATAAAATTATTATTATTAAATATTATTACAGTTCAAAATAAGAGTTTTCTATTTTAATCTATTAAAATGTAATTTACTGCTGTTATGGCAAAGGTGAATTTTCAGCAGCATCAGAGTTTAACCTGGGTCAAAAATGCTCTTATGTTGCATTATGTTGTTAATAAAAGAGATTTGTTGTACGCACCTGAACGATGTATAGTACATGTAACTGGGAAGAGCTGCTGCACGCTGCCATCACAAGACGGAGAGCTTCTGCCTGCTTCTCAACCAAATTAGTTTAGTTGATCATGAGAAAACCCTGATCATTACTCTAGTCTTTAACGTCACGGAAATCCGTCAGAAATCATTCTAGTATACTGATTTGGTCAAGAAACGTTTCTTAATACTTCTGAAAATTAGTCTTTGCCATCATAGGAATAAATATATATAAACAAATATATTGTAATAGTATTTCACAATATTACTGTACTGTTTCTGCTGTATTTTTGATCAAATTAATGCAATTTTTTTTTAATTATTCCAAACTTTTCACCAGTATGTGTACATTAAGTTTTATACATTAACATTTTATATTTCCAGAGAGACCATGGCTTGTGGATTCCTACAACCAATGGATTGAGAGAATGAAGGTCAGATCTTAAATCGACAATGACTCAAATGCCATATAGATTTTATAGTTAGCTGCACGCATACACTGTTCAAACAAGGTGTGATATGAGAGCATCTTTTCTATTTTAATAAGCACTTTTGTCAGTGGACAGTGGCTCTGATTTACACACATAGTTGTGTGTACTGTAAAATCAGGATTAAATCAAGCTAAAATATATTCAAAATGTATGCATGCTCCCTGCGGCAGTTTTATTTTTATTAAAGTAGGTAATTGGTTTTATGTTTATATTATTACAAATCAAGTAGTATGTTAAGTTCTACTGTTTAATTGTAACAATAAATGGGGGAAGTACATACATTACTTTAACTTGTAAAATTCTGTATTCGAGGTCGACTGATAATGGATGAGAAATTAATTGTCCAATTAAGGTTTTCTTTTTATTATTACTAGTATGAATTTAAAATTCCTTATAAAATGTTCATTGTGAACAAAAATGTGACAATGACTTCACCTTGAAAAAATAACTATGCCTCACTGTTAGATTCGTTTCCCGGCGTGCCTCATTCCAGTCCTCTTTTTATTAACGGTTGAATGAATAAGTACTCAGCGCTGAGGGAGATAAGTTGTCTCTCAACTTTATTCTTTATCTTTTTGAATATATATAGAGAAATGTCTTAGGGGAGTAACAGAGGCAACCAATGAGAGAATATAGATAACATCATATAGGAATCTCAAACATGATAAGATCATATAGGAATTTCTATACATGGCAGAACCAAGTCTATATATGGTCAGTTGTCCAAGTTTTACCACGAATACATTGGGGCCCTGCAGGTTTCAGGTATGTGCGTGCTTGAACCGCACCCACCACGCCCTGCCTCAATTCTCAATTTAGCTGGCGTAACAATAGTTGGCCGAACCAAATATAGAGCCACTTTTCTGCTGGGTAGTTACACCCCACCCTAAAGGGGGAAGTAATTCTCGCACAAATATCTGCGCCCATGTTCACCTAATGGTCCATATGCATATGTTCACATCTAACACAAAAACCCATTCATGTATTTTCAGTTCTGATACTACATCTGATACAAATCTTACACTCACTACATACCATAGACACTGATCCTATGGACATGGCCGTGTGCCCAAGGAAGAACATGAGAGAACCAAGTTTTTTATAGTTATGTGTTTTTGAGTAAAACATATGAACGAGTGGTGGGAATGAGTGTTAGATGGAGGGCAAGCCAATTCTAGGTTTGAGGCTAAGGATATGTGCTTTCACTTTAATTTTCCTTGTAATAGTTTAAATTTACAGGTCACTACACATCCCACAAATTATTTGGTATTAAAGCATCTTTATTCGCGAACCACTGCCAATTTTAAAAGAGAGCCAAGTGTACTGTTTGCAGCATTTAGCATGGCAGCTTTATAGTCACTAAATATCTGTTACTCTTCTTAGCTCATCTCACAAAGTTCTCTCATAACAAATGACTGCACAATCTCTTATTTACATGTCTACACTTGTGTAATGAGAGTGCAGAATATAGTCATTTCTCAAATCGCACCATTTTTGTTCAGTGCTAACTTAATGCCTCTGATTGGCCATTTGATTTCAATAAATCAACAGATATGTTGATCTGATACTGCAAAACACTTGGTAAATAAGATCCTTTGACAGAGTGAGCGCAAACAAATAAGCACCGGATTGGTTGCCAGTTCAGTTTCGCCAATATGCTATTATCACATAGAAGTCTGACCCTAGATCAGCAGTTATGCGCTTTTCCCTCTAAAAGCAGTCAGATGCAGCAGCAGGGTGTGACTATACAATATAAGTGCTTTAGGTGTGGTGAATATTTTGAGTTTTGATATTAGGGATATGGTCATTTTGTCTACTTTTGGGCTATTTTTGTTTTGCCATTTGGCTAGTTTTGTTACGCAGCCCTGTTCATTTTTTATGTACAAGAAAGGGAGAGTGAGAAACCAGAAATAAAATTTTCATATCTTTTTAAATGTAAATGAAATGTAATTTTTGCCATGTTAATCAATGAACCTGGTCTTGATTGAACGCTGTGCCTGCTGGCTTTCTTTTACAGGGTCCTCCTCATAAATGTGCATTGTTTTTCGTAGATAATAGTGGAATAGACATAATTCTTGGGGTTTTCCCTTTCATTAGAGAGCTCCTCATCAGAGGCACAGAGGTAAGTCAACAACATAATGTCTGAGAAGAAAATGTTCTCAATGTGTTCTTTGAGTTTAGTTACAGATGTAAGCATGTTGGCTTTTAGGTTGTGCTTGCCAGTAACTCGGGCCCTGCCCTCAATGACGTCACTAACAGTGAACTGCAAATCCTAACTGAGAGAATAGCCGCCATGGACCCTGTCATTCAGTGAGTTCTCATTCTTATCACCAGCGATGGAAAAAGTTCTTTATAAATGATTACAAATAATGTAACTTGAAAATGTCAGTCAGTCTTTGTGCACATCAATAGAAAGAGTTTGTGTATATCTCTCTTCATAGAGCTAATTTATGACAAACCAGTTTGAGCACTAAAGATGGCCGTTGTTTGTTTTATTTTTATTACAAATGCTTTTACTAGTGAAATAGCTAGTTTAATAGGCTTTTTAAAAAGGCTTACCAATTTGAATTGAAAGTGTGCCTCGACTTATCTTTTTTGGATACAAATTTTCCTCCTACCTTTAAATGTTTTTCACAGAACTTCTGAGCATACCTCGATTTGTAATAATTACATTATCAGTAATTTCATACTGTGGTGAATATGGTTTAATCCTGTAATAGTCAGAAAATCTCATTTAAATCGATCAGTTTATTGAACCTTTAGACAAAATAAATTTTTGATACAATAGGCTTTTATGGCTTATATAAATAGCTTGTGAGAATATGGAGCTCATAAAATCAATAATTTATGATCTTATAGCAGACAACTTTCATAAAATGTTTACTTTCTAAAAACATGTTTTTCAGCAAAGATTTGTTTATAATGTGAAGGCCTAAGAATTTTATGACTCAATCATGAAATGGTAGGCTTTAAAAGATTGAAGATTATTGAAGTGTAATAAAGCAAATTTTGTTAACACTTATTCAATCAGCAGATTGAGCATGTTTCTGTTTTCAGGACTGCAGTCAAAGAGGACAGACTTGCTTTGGTGCAGAATGGTTCCAGCTCCCCTTGTTTAGACCTGAGGTATAATGTGTTTCCTTCCATTGACCTATTTGTTTCAGTTACTAGTGTGTAACAGAGTTCCCTCTGCTTAATCCCGTTTCCTCTTCCTTCATTTTTCAGTCGCCTGGACAAAGTCCTGACCACAGTCGTCAGGGAGCGCGGCACAGATCTGGTGATTATTGAGGGTATGGGTCGGGCCATCCACACAAACTACTACGCCATGCTCAGCTGCGAGAGCCTTAAACTAGCAGTCATAAAGAATTCCTGGCTGGCTGAGCGTCTTGGAGGCAAAATCTTCAGTGTAGTCTTCAAATACGAGGTCCCCACTAAATTTCAAGGGCAACATTAGGGAAATTAAGGTTTTTAGAGGTAAAATGCTAGCTCCAGAAGGAAAAAGCACTACTTTGTCCTCTGTGCTTCTTCCTGAGATTGACATAATGATTGTATTTGAGTTTTTTTTTTTCCGCTTTTGCTTCCCTATCTTTAAAAAAGACAAAAAATCACCAATAAAGGGGTGGTTGTGGATGCCTGCTCTGGAATTGAATGTGTAGCCGCCCTCATAACGATTGGATGGCAGCTGTAGTGGCTTTTTCTTTTGATGAGATTGAATTATTCTCAGAGCAGATTCTGTTGCTGACGCTTTCTTCGTTGGATTCAGCATGGATTGCAATGACAAATTTAACATTTCATGAACCATTTTGAATTGACGCGTCATTCAAATGTTTAAATGTATAAACCTGTGATAATTAAAAATGAGTCTTTCTTTTGAAACATTGCTAAAAATCACTAAGAACTTTTAGTGACTTTTTTTGTGACTTTTTCATTGCTTATTTAGAAGTCTTTTTTTTTTTTTTTTACTGAACACATTTTGTGTATTTCCTTTTTTTCAGCAATCTGGTTTCAAATGGAACTTGTACGTTTCGAATTGTTTCACTCAGTGCTTTTTTTCTTTCTCTCTCACTGCCGTACTGAATCATATCTCATCCAGCTGGTATTGTCTTTTAATGACTAGCACTGCTGTTCCCATGACAACATCTTGTAGTGACAATGCTATTTTTGTTCTTTTAGTACCGGTACATTAGCAGTAACAACCCAACTGAAGTTAATAACACAAGCTTCCTGCACAAAATAGAATGCTTGGCCTTTGGAAAATTTAATTTCTTTGACCATAGTCTGATTGCGGTATATAAAATGGTGTAACTATTTGAAAACATATGAAAAAAATACTTTTTTAATTTAATCTATTTGTTTTAATTGTGCATCCACTAACACTAGGTGTCAGTGTTGTATTGTAATTTGCCCTTATCAAGAATGTCTTTCGTATAGGACTAATGCTAATGTGATAGATTTTCAGGATTTTTTTCTCCCTCTTTTCTTCTTTTTCTTTAAGTTATCAGGTGTTGAGTAGGAAAAAATGTCAGGGAACAGAGTCTGCAGTGCCTGCTTCAGATGTTGCATCATTATGATGTACTGCAATTGTCCTCAAATCTGATGCAGCTCTCGCTTTCTACCGTTTTTGTGATATAAAATCCATTTCAGGGTTCTACAGCACAGCATTGCCTCACAGCTCTCTGGGTGGAAGAGAGAGAGTTTGTGTGTCTGCGAAAGAGAAAATCCATTCATGGTATTATAGATCATCTATTATACAATCATTAGTTTTTGGCCACTAAACATTATAGCACAGTATTTCAGGAATACATAAGAGTAAGAAGCACATCAATTGTTTCAGTCTTATTTACTGTTTGGTTCTCAATATGTCATTTATACAAATTGACAAGCTATAATGCATTTTAAGCGCAGTGTATACGCCATCATTCTGACTAAATGTTTTGGACTGATGGTCTAGAATGCGACACTTTCAGGAGTCAATCAGTTGGACTGTAGCTTTAAAATATGCTCATTATGGACCTTGTGAAAACTAGGATCTCTCAGACTAGAGCTGTTTTTACAGTCCTCATTTATCATCCAGCCAAAGGCTAATTTATTTTACAAAAACATTAACGTTTTGTGAATTTTTTAAAATCTAATGTAAATATAACGGAAACTTGTACATAAAATGTACTGTTTATTTGCATATCTTGATTCCCTTCTCGAGATTGCAGAAAATGATTCTCACTTGACAATCACATGTAATTCTATGTCAAATATATTTTACACTGTCTTCACTCAACTTGAGTCTCTTTAATTTCTGCATTTGTTTTTTTCCACACTCAAAATTGTCCCTCTTATATTGACCAGTCACCAAGGACTTTAAAGTTATAGATTTTTACAACCAACATGAGTGTTCACAAAAGGTTTAACTTCAAATGTGATGTATTTCTAAATGAAACATATTCCTTGAGGCAGAAAGCAAGCAGGATTGTATCCTTTGAACTCTATATGAGAGGTAACTGGAAGAAATAGTTGGAAATTGGTGACTAAAATCAGCTAAAAAGAAAGAAGTTGTTTCAAAGGTAGAACACTGGTGAAATTTTCAAACTAAAATGGAACGTCTAATCAAAAGCCACAAATATGTTTGATTGGCTTCCAATAGAAAAATATGCTTTTATTTGTCCAATGTTGAAATTATAACATCTACCACCAGGGATTTCTAGACCAAGCTAGCCATCAAAAGTAGATCATAAAACGTTGCCACCAATGGTCTCGGCAATCAACTTAGCTCACAATGCTTTTGGGAAAAGTAGCCCCAGACTATACCTCATGAATTACATGATCAGCTGAGTAATAATTCAAGTAAGATGTTAGCTTGGTAACATCATGCAGATACATTAATCAAGGTTGAATAAGGACATAGACCACTGAAAAACATTCTTTGGCGTAATGCTGGTTCTGTGCCACTTGCCGTCAAAAGACGTCGAGAATGACCGCTGTATCTCCCAACAAGCAAAACCTTACTTGGTGCACATTGAAAAAATCAATAGGGTCACATTTCCTATTGAAATCAGATTTCCTATTAACATACACATATACGTTTATACACCCATGCCCAGCATATATAAAAGTGTATACATCCCTGTTAAAGCAAGCTGGTTTTAGAAAATTAAACAGACATGAACACTTCTAATCAGAATATCAAATATCACTTAATCAAAATGATCAGACTGCATAAATATGCACACCCTTTTATAGGTGGCTATGATCAGAATTAATAATTCAAGCACATGTACAATAATACACCTGAAATTACTCCGATTACCTACCTTATTAATCTCAGCTATTCTTGTAGGATTTTTCTGACATCTTATTTTGCATGCTATTACTACTACTATAAGAGCCATGGGCCACAAAGAGCTTATAAAGCGTTGACAGGATCTTACTTTTGAAAGATATTGCTCAGGAGAGAGAAAATATAAAATAAAATAAAGATATACCATGGAAGACGGTCATCAACAAGTGTCTATGCATCTTCAGACTCTCACATCTGTGACATGCATAAAACTGCTCTCATCCGAGAAGAGAACAGTGCACCAATGGCGGACATGACAATTGTGTTCTCTGGCAAATGCCAAACGAACTGGCACAGTGCTGAGCTGTGAGCACAGGGCCCCACTAGAGGACGTCAGGCCCTCATGCCACCTTCATGAAGTTTTTCTGACATTTTGGTCAGAAACATGCACAGCAGTCTCCAGCTGGAGGTTATTTTGTAGCACTCTGACATGGCTCTTCTTGTTCCTCCTCGCACAAAGGAGCAGATACCGTCCTGCTGCTCAGTTGTTGCTTTTCTGAAAACAATTAAAACAAATTCTTCTTTCACAATTAGCTATGCATTCACTTTTTTTTATCGTTGTGCAAATATTGCATTATATTAGTTTAGCTAGTAAAGGGCTTAAGACTGCTTACTGTATGATGCATAAGAAAATGAGTGTTGTTATGATGTCATTTTTCTACAGGACAGCAGAAGCCATTAACAGGTAATGAGATAATGGAGAAGAGTGCTACCATATGAAGCTGTTTTAGCACAGTATGTGGACAGGAAGGAGACAGTTTTTTTTATAGCTAAATATTTGACTTCATTGCAGTGTTACCCTTTTCTCTTTACGAGGAATTATGCTGATCTCCGCCAAATTACATCATTTCCCTTTTAGACCTACATTTTAAAGATAGAAAAAGTTATTGAAAATAAAAAAAGATTATAAATTATTCCAGAGACGTGGGGAAGCCTGTTTGTGAGACATTCTGCTTCATTTTCGTCATTTTTCCTGGGTGATATTTGGGGGACTTGTTCGGTGATGTTCTCCCATTATCACTGACATCAGCTTCACAGCGGCGCGCATGAGGGAGCGCGCGCGACAATCAATGATCGAGACAGTTCATCTGGATCTGCTTCTTCGCTCGGCTCCCTTTCAACGGATTAATACACGGTAAGAGTCTTACACTAAGGCTTTAATGAATGTTATGTAGTTTTCTTTCCGAAAGTCGTTCGATGGAAACATATGAAGCTTTTTTGTACAATTCGCTCGGAGGGTTCATTAACCATTTACTATTAGAGCAAAAAAAAAGACAACTTTTGCCTCTTTTCTATTCTTATTTTCCTTTTCATTCTTTTCTCTCTCTTTCATATTACTCTAATACTCTAATTTCATATTATCTATTAATTTCAAATCACAAAGTGATGTTTGCCTGAAAAATGGTACGGATAACAGTTTTGTTTTAAAACTAACCAGTAATATCAACATGCACACGTTTTTCTAATCAGGATACACCCTGTAGTCTACAATCGCCGTCTCTTCTTAAAATATGCTATATTTCTTCATTGATTTATGGTAAGAACCTAAATGTTTTTGTATTTTTTATTTAGCAGTTTATTTTGCGTAAAATGTTATTTTCCATATGCCTCTGTCTGTGTGCGCGCAAATGCGAGTGCCCAAGCCCAAGCTTGATCATATCTTTATGTTCGTAATTGTGTGTCTTGATTTGAGTGGGCAGCTGAGTTTGAAAGCATGCAATTACATATGAATTTTAATTAGACTACAAATAAGGCTCTACATCTTTCTGCCCACATTATCCATAAACCTGATCTATCTGTGACTTTAATGATCAGTGGAATACATTTGGTCAGTTTGATGTTAGAATAATGTAGCAAATCATATTAAAAGAATTCTAAAATAAAAACTAAAATTCTATAATAAAATAAAATAATTTGATTATACAATAAAATTATATTAATTGTTAAACAGTAAATTGATAAAATAATAAAAACTTTAAGGCACTATATATATATATATATATATATATAGATAGATAGATAGATAGATATACATATATATATATATATATATAAATATTAGTTACATATATATATATATATATATATAGATAGATAGATAGATAGATAGATATACATATATATATATAAATATTAGTTACATATATATATATATATATATATATATATATATATATTAGTTAAAATACAAATTACATTTTCAAATCAATATTAATAAAATTGTTATTATCATTATTCATTTTATTGTCTTTATAGCCACAGCTGCTGGAATAAATTTAGATGTGGTCTTCTTTTGTGCTATCATTATCAGTCCATTTTATGGTAACATATTTGTTCAAATATTACATTAACATAACATCATTTATTGACATGTACATTTAGGAAATGCAAAATATACACTGAAATTTTTTTACAACCACACGTGGCTATATTCTTGTGATATTCTTGTAATTCTCTTGATGGTCATTCTCTATTTTGTATTATTACTGATAATAATATATTTTTTTTTTTCCTTAAATGGCTTCAACGTCTTTTGGTAATTGTGTGTTCCAAATGTGCTTTCTACTTTCAGAGCCATGTTTTTAAAGGATGATCAATGTATTGATCATTTTATGCCATACAGTTGTATCAATGCATTGACTGAATATCATCAGTACCATGATCAAATGACCTTCTGCTGATTCTAGCTAGAGTGTGATTGTTAAGAAAGAACAGATGCTCCAAATGTAGGCCATCCCTAAAACACTTCCAGTTGCTTCAGCAATTAATGAGACCCCAACGCAGATCAATAAGGACCTTTGTATGATTTGTTCTCCAGCCTCCATGCTGGCTAACTGGGAATCAGTCTTTGTGGGATAGTGGAGACAGCTGGTCTATTTCTTAACAAATGAGACAATGTCCCTCTCTCCCACTTGTCTTATACAGAAGCGACTTTGATTCAACATAAATGTTTCCATGTAGACTAGTTTTATGGTTGATCACATGGCATGGTTCTCCAGGTTGCCTTCTTTTTGTTGTCTTCACGCCTCTCACACTGGAGAGTGTGTGTGCTTGTGCATCTGTCTGTTTTGGGACAGGATGAAGGCGTTTTCCCTGCTGTGAGGATGAGGAGCATTCTGCCAGGACGCATAGCTAAATAATAACTGTACACGTTACAGGGAGCCAGTTGTGATACTGCAAAACAAAAGCGATATTTGATGAATCTAGTCACATTGGAGACAAGATTTTCCAGAGCGCTCTTGGCACCAGATGGATTCTCCTTATGGCAATTTTAACACTTAGCCTGTTGTTACACACTTTGTGTCCTTGACACTTTTAGAGCTGCCAAAACGAATATGAGAGGTGTGAAATTGCTAAAACTGCTCGTTAGGAGATGGCTGCTCTTATTTCTGTATATGGGTTTATTTCCCTCGTTTGAAGCTTTCTTTTGTGTTACTTTTGGAATTTTACAAGGCTGCATGTGAAATCTAAATGTTTCGGTCAACCTTATCACAGATTCTCAGTGCAAGATTGGAAGGATCCAATTTGCAAAGCTAAGGGTTTGTTTGTTTGTTTGCTTGCCTGTTTTTTCATCTTGATCTTAGTCACATATAATGTGCTCATACAGACCAACAGCACAATATTTGACATCCATTTAAAATAAATTGAATGAACTAATGAATGAGGCATTTATGTAGCCCTTTACTATGTATTTCTGTACACCCAAAAGTCTGTACAATCGTGTCAGGGTCTCTCCTCAACCACCACAAATTATGTGATGAAGTAATACTCTTTTCCTGTATGAAGAATGGAACTGTCCTTCAGACATCATTATTATAGGAATTTTACTGGTTTTATTATAGACTGTGGCTTTGGGTTTTATTATAAAATATAATATATTTTTTACTTTTTTCATAAAAATATTAGCCCCCGTCAACTCAATATTGATACTAAATCAATACAAAGCACATTAGGTAGACTCTTGAATGTGTGATTTATACCCTTCAAATATTTCCGAGCATATAATTTATTTAACAATTCGTCGTGAATTTTCAGAATTTAAATTGTGCCCTTTTCTTAAGAGCATACTCAGCTTGTATGTTCAGGAGTCAACGCTACGGATTTTTCTTTACTTTCCCCTGAACCCACCACAAAAAATTACAAAATTATTAAATTAAAACAAATTATTGTTTTAGGTGTTTTTGATCCACATAACCTTAATAAATAAGGTTATGACACCAAAAACTACTAGTCTAACTCATATTTTAAATATTGTTTTTTAGAAAACCAGTAATAGATTAAGAATAAAGTGAGTGATTTCTTTCTGTCTTTTGTTTGATTAACATTAAAAACAGACGGCAGAAGTAATATTAAGCTGTTATCACATTACAATCTGCACAAATCCAATATACTGTTATACATGCATTTTATTTATCACGTTTAAATTTACTTAAAACATAACTGTCAATGTATGATGGTACTGACAAGACAGACATTTTGACTTAATTTTGAATAAATTTGCCCATTCAAGCTCAAGAAGACTTGAACACGCACTTTTTTTGTTCACACACAAAACGAAAAGAAAAAGAAGCCTGATGTTGTCGTCTCTGTAGCACATCAGGTGTTATTACAGTGTCGCATAGTTAGGAATGACGACAACGATGAAAGAGATCCAATGGAACTTTTAATGAAGGCAAAGGTGATCTTAACAGCAGCGCAAACACGGGGTCGACACAAACAACTGACCAACTGAATGGAAGGCAGAAATATAAATACTAGTAGTGATTAACAAATGTCAAACAGCTGTGATGAGTGTCCATGGCAACTGATGAGTGAAGGAAGAATCTAGAACAGGAACATATGACTAAAAAAATACAAAATAAGAGTCCTGGTACAGAGACGCTGTGACATATAATACATTTTGATTATTAAATTCCATAATTGGGTCATTCTTACAGTTTATTGGTTTTTGAACTGAGCAGGTTTGTTGAAAATTATGTTTAAAATTCTATTTTTCAGTCTTATCAGAAGCAGAAAATGTCTGTTGATCAGAAAATAGTATAACCTAATAAATTTGATCAAATATTCCATAGGAATATATAAGATATTTTTCGCCCTTTTACATTTTAATGCTGAGTGTAACAGGGTGGACCATACACAGGGTATTTATTTTAATTTAATATATCCTGTTTCTAGCTAGGAAATAACTACATGCTAGCAGAATATTAACATTTAGGAGGCATTTTAATAGATTTGTAAGAACTATTTATGCCAGATAGGTCATAAAATCCACAAAAATGACACAATTAGCACAACATTTTTACACCTCTAAACATTCACTTTGCTTTAATGCTGGCAAAAGAGAAATGTAATTTATAAATTGCATTCAATCATTCAATACTGAAAAGGCGCTGTCCTGCAGATTTGGTGGATGGAATATGTGTGGGCGTGAATCTGCAATGGGCAACTGCTTCTACACATCATGCATGACCCAGTCTTAAACACAAACTCAAGCAAACTCTAACAGAGGGAAGACCTATAAATACTTCCCAGAATAGAAACCAATTAGAGTTGGCTGGTACTGACTAAGAAAATGTGCTGTGTGTCCCGTACATGGTCTATACTCCCCTCTTTCAGTATCAAACAACTCTCAAAAGTTATAACCTTCTTAGATCTTCCAGTTGAGGAAGTATAGAGAAAAGGCTTCAACCTTTCATCTCCTTGAAAATGTTTTTTTTCTCCTTTCTGGAGGGAGCAGGGGTACAACAGATGGCTTATGGAGCCCCAGATCTCAGCAGGAGGAGATGTTGAAGACCTCACAGTGGAAGCTCTCTCTCTTTCCTCTTGAAATGTCACTGAGTTCATTATAGTGAGCTTCACATTCCTTTCAAACTTTTGCACAATATCATCCAAGACACTTGTGGAGACTTTTATCAGTTATTCACACAGTGCAAGGATCTGAAGTGCCTGAACACCATGTTGTGTTCACGCATATCCTCTGTGGTTACTCCACCCCGTGCTGTTTTCTTTCTTTTTTTCTTTCTTTCTCTTTCTGGTTCTGGGTCTCGTTGTCTTTCACTGAATTTTCAACACCATCCCAGGCTCCATGCTGTGACCCTTTGTTGAATGTCTTATATAATATAAACTTGCCTGCCGTTACTCTACAGACTACTGAAGTACTGTTGCATCTGCATGAATCCACTGAGATCTATGTTTGTTGTATGGCTATACTTCTGTGTTGTATCTCACATGAATGTGTCTGATATGGAAGCATATGCTTGTTACTATAGAGGTCAAAGTTACTGGAATGTGATTCCAGGATATATATTTGATTATTTCTGTAAGATAGACTGGAAATAACAAGGAAAGGAAAATTTTATCATTACAAATATAAAAAGATATATTGGAATAATTATTTTGGTGTCTAGGAGCAGAACTATTTTAGTCTCATTCCATTACTATTACAGTTTTTATAAATATTTTGGTTTTTATTTGCAATTTTTTAAAATAGATTTCTGGATAGAGTTTTAGAAATGTTGTGTTTTTGTTATTTTCAGTAGTTTTTAGTAGTTTTTTGTCGTCATTTAACAACATTAGGCAATGCAAGACAAGGAACACACTGAAATAGAGGACTTAAATACGCAAAGCAAAAGGAAGGAAGAAACTAACTAGATACACCTCAGTTGAGGAATTTATTTTGTAACCTAGGAAACAAACAGGCAGGAACAGAGGAGAGATGAACTAATTAATCTAACACCAGCCTCATCACCAAACTGATGATTCAGCCATTCAGTCATTCTTTGTTCGTGGCTGTGTTCTTAGACAAAATTGTGAGTGAGCCCGTTCCCTTGGCTGAGAAGCAACCCCACTCGTTAAAGTTTTACTGTTGGCATGACACAGGTCTAATGGTAGCTCTCACCTTTTCTTCTCTGGACAAGCTTTTTTTCTGGAGACTCCGAACAATTGTAAAAAGGATTCATCAGAGAAAATGACTTAATCCCAGTCTTCAGCAGTCCAATCCCTGTACCTTTCACAGTATATCAGTCATTCTCTGACCGATTTTTTTCTTCTTTACTGCCCTTCTGACACCAGGCCATCCTCCAAAAGGCTTCGTCTCACTATGCATGTAGATGCACTCACACCTGCCTAATGCCATTTCTGAGAAAACTCTGTGTCCCAATCCCACGGCTGATTCAACTATAGGAGACGGTCCTGGCGCTCGCTGGGTGCATGGACCCTCGTTTTTGGGTGCATGGAAGCCTTTTTAACAACAATTGAACCTCTCTCCTTGATGATCTTATAAATGGTTTATTTAGGTGCAATCTTATTAGTATTCCTTGCCTGTGAATCCCTTTTTGTGCAAAGCAATGAATGATGCGTTTCCTTGCAGGTAACCATGGTTAAAAGAGGAATATCAATGATTTCAAGCACCAACCTCCTTTTAAAAATGTTAACGAGAGAATCACTGACACCTGGTCCTTTTGTAGCAGGGCTGAAATGCAGTGAAAATGTTTTTTTGTTTTTTATGGATTAACCTTTCAAATCAAAGGGGCATTCTAGAGTTACATTTACATTTATGCATTTGGCAGATGCTTTTATACAAAGCGACTTACATTGCACTAAAAGAACACATTGACATTGTTATCAGTTCTTGCTTATCCTGGGAATCGAACCCATGACTTTGGCGTTGTAAACAGCAATGCCCTACTGTGTGAGCTATAGGAAAGCTGGAGTATATGCAAACTGTCATCATAAAAACTGAGGCAGCAAACTTTGTGAAAATAGATATTTGTGTCAGTCTCAAAACCTTTGGCCATGGCTGTAGTCCAGACAGCGATGATGTGTGTGATGCATGCTTTTATGGTGTGAAGTAGATGAGGGTGATTACTGGCAGGTGGCAGGTGTGGGTGGATGTGTATGTGCAGGTGGGAGCCAATAAGTATGATGGGAACTGTAGTGCAGAGGTGACTGTTGAATCATGAAAGTACTCCCCCAATCCAAGAAGGTGTGACCTCACACTAAACAGAATCCACCCAGGGAGTGAGGGCAGGCGCATTTACCATAGACCGTTACCATAGCGTTGCTGGTAGGATGGAAAGCCCCCGGGGTGGTGCTGGCGATACGGGAAGCCAGGCAGAGGCAGGCCATTCAGGGTGACAGAGAATCGCTGGCAGTGCATGAAGCCAGGCAGAAGCCAGTAGTGCGAGGAGCCAGGTATGGAGTTGTTAACTGGAGTGGACTCAGGGGCTGGAGCGGACACTAGAGCCATTATGGACAGTGTTGTAGTCTCTGGGCTCAGCTCTGGAACTTCTCTCACTGGAACAGACTCTGGAAGTGGATTGGATTCTGGGACTGGATTGAGGAGTGAACTGGGTGGAGTTCCGGGGTGTGTGGTGGGGGGCTGGAGGGGACTGGGGTTACAGCGACTTAGTGGAGCTGGCATCTTCATGCTCTCCAACAGTGAGGGATGAATCGCTAAGCCACAGCACGTAATCTATACATCGTGCCAGACTACATGTTTGTAGCACTTACTGGTACTCGGAGAAAAAGATGGTCACCTAATCCACTCCAGAACTCAAAAAACTTCATGGTATCATCATTCCACGGCACCAAGTGGGTGAGCCTAAAGAAATTCCTCAGCCATCTTGTGTCAGGGAAAGAAGCAGAGTAGGTGGATCGAATGAAATAGTTCATAGTTGTTGTTGTGTGTTTGGTCTGGCCTTCTGTCAGGATACACAAACACAAAGAGGATATGGTGAGTAAACAGTGAAATAGTTTATTGGCTGATCATTGTGCAAACAACAACTGATCTGAAGATGGAAAACAGTCCGCTGACAGGTAGGTTGCACCACACACTCTCTTGGAATTGAATGTTGCCATATGGAATGAACAAAGGGGATTACTCTTGCTCTTACAATTCATTGAAGAAGGAAACATAGGAGACTGGGGAGGGAATTCAGCAAACATGGCAATGAGGAGACAATCTAAGAGGTAGGTAGCTCAGGTAAGCAGATCATAAGATAGTTTTGAAAGTCCTAGTTGATGACCCAACAGTGATGATGTGTGTGGTGCATGCTTTTATTGTGTGGAGCAGATGAGGGTGATTGCTAGGCAGATGTGGATAATCGGGGAGTATGTGTAGGTGTAAACCACCTGCACAAAGCTTTGAAACGTAAAGTACTATTAAAAAAAAAATACTAATAAAATAACCACTATAACAATCAACACAAGTTCATTGGAAAAACGTGTCTCTACTTAAATGCCAATAAATACAAATAACTGTAATTTCCAGCTGAAATTAACACTAGAGGCAATAAAACAGAGTAGGTACTTTATAGTACACTTTATAGTAGGTATACAGTAATAAAGTACTTCCAAATCTTGACAACATGATAAGCATTATACTTTTAGTAACTACATTGCAGCATGGTATAAGCTACTTAGCACAGAAATACCCTTTCAACCACTTAGAAAACCATAGCACCGTGTTATTGGTTTTGTCAGCGCCGGGCAGAGACAAGAGGGATGCAGGTGTGAGTGTGCAAAAGGTTTATTGTTCAACAGAAAATAAACAAACAAAAATAGTTCCACTGTGAGAATGATCCGGGTGGCGCAGGGACTGAATGGGCAGGCAGACGTGACGTGATGTATCCTTGTTGGCAGACGTGCACTGGTAATCCTTGTGACAGACGTGAACAGCGGGAAACTGGAAACACCAGGAACAACTGGAAACACGGGAACACTGAATACAGACGGATCAGGACCATGGAATGTAAGACGACGATCTGACAACACAAGGAAGGTTAGCGGGCATAATATAGTCAGATGAGGATGAGCGGCAGCTGATGGGGATGAGTGAGCGCGTGTGTGTGATCAGTGACCACGCCTCCCACACTCGCTCCGCGCATCCACACACATGCAGATAGAGAAGCCAGCGATTTCATAAACCGTGACAGTACCCAACCCCCCCGCCCCCTCCCAGGAGAGCTTACCCGTTGATTGTAATCATCAATAAGGGAGTGGTCCAGGATGTCCCTAGCAGGAACCCAACTTCTCTCCTCCGGACCGTAACCTTCCCAGTCCACCAAGTACTGAAATCCGCGTCCTCTCCTTCTCGAATCCAGAATACGGTTTACCGAATATGTTGGTTCCCCATCTACGAGTCGCGGCGGCGGGGGAACCGGGGCCGGCGGGTTAATGTGGGAAAGAATAACAGGTTTTAATTTAGATACATGGAAAACGGGATGAATCCTCCTGTACGCTGGAGGTAGTTTGAGGCGGACTAATGATCTTGGTGACTGTAAACGGGCCAATAAATTTGGGAGCAAGCTTATTACAAACGGAGCGGAGAGGAATATTCTTAGATGAAAGCCACACCTTTTGACCAACGACGTAGACGGGAGGCTCAGACCGGTGGCGGTCAGCCTGAGCCTTGGTGCGCGCCCCTGCTCGGAGCAGACCCTGACGGGCTCTGGTCCAAGTGCGGCGGCACCTCTGGATGAAGGCGTGAGCAGAGGGGACCGCGACTTCGGATTCCAGACTGGGAAAAATAGGTGGCTGGTACCCTAAGCTACACTCAAATGGTGAGAGGCCCGTGGATGATACTGGTAACGCGTTATGTGCGTACTCAACCCATGGGAGTAGTTGGCTCCAGGAGGAAGGATTCTGTGACACCATACACCGCAAACATCTCTCTAGATCTTGGTTGGCTCGTTCAGTTTGGCCATTGCTTTGGGGATGGAAACCTGAGGATAGACTTACACTCGCACCCAGTAATCTACAGAACTCCTTCCAGAATTTGGAAATAAATTGGGGCCCCCTGTCATAGACCATGTCCGTCGGGAGGCCATGTATGCGAAAGACGTGTTCAATGACAGCCGCCGCCGTCTCCTTAGCAGAAGGTAATTTGGGTAAGGGGATGAAGTGAACCGACTTCGAGAACCGGTCCACTACGGTCAAAACTACCGTGTTACCCTGAGAGGGTGGGAGGGCGGTGACGAAATCTAGTGCGATGTGGGACCAGGGTCTCGAAGTGACAGGCAGCGGCTGGAGTAACCCATCTGGTGAGCGATTGGAAGTCTTGCTCTGAGCGCAAACTGAACAGGCCAAAACTAAATCTTGAATGTCGTGAGCCATTTTGGGCCACCAGAATCGTTGCTTGACCAAAAAACTGGTACGACTAACCCCTGGATGACATGCAACATTGGAACAGTGACCCCACTGAATAACGTCGGACCTTCTCTCCTCTGGTACAAATAACCGATTCGGTGGGTCCCCGGGCGGAGGCGTTACCCCTTCTAAGGCCGATTTGACCTCCCTACTCGACCTCTGCAGGGCCTTGCGGGAATCCGGGGTTGGCCAATCCACCACAGCCTTAACCTTGTCGGGATCCATGCGCACTCCCTCCGACGAGACGATGTAGCCTAGAAAGGAAACAGACGGTGTGTGAAATGCGCATTTCTCCGCCTTGACAAAAAGCCCATTCTGTAGCAACCTCTGAAGCACTTGTCTGACGTGCCGGACATGGTCCTGGAGAGATGAAGAAAAAATCAGAATGTCATCCAGGTAGACATAGATGAACTGATCCACCATGTCTCTCAGCACGTCGTTAACGAGGGCTTGGAAGACAGCAGGGGAATTTGATAGCCCGAAGGGCATGACCAAATATTAAAAATGATCCCTGGGGTATTAAACGCTGTCTTCCACTCATCCCCCTCTCTGATGTGGACCAAATGATAAGCATTGCGCAAATCCAACTTTGTGAAGATGGATGCTCCCTGCAACCTGTCTAACGCTGAAGACATCAACGGCAAAGGATAGGTATTCTTTACCGTGATGTTGTCCAGGCCTCGGTAATCAATGCAAGGTCGCAGAGAACCATCCTTCTTCCCCACAAAAAAGAACCCCGCCCCCGCTGGAGAAGAAGAGGGGCGGATGAACCCGGTCGCTAGAGAATCAGAAATATATTTCTCCATGGCCTCCCTCTCCGGAGTGGAGAGTAACGACGGGACGACGGGAGCCAGGGGGGAGTCAGTGATGAGAAAGTCAATGTCCTCGGAGGGGTTACCTGAAGTGACAAGGGTGATGGTAGTGGTCTTAAGGGAAATATCCGGAAGGCTTTGACCACCGAGAGCACTGACGGCAATGGGGTGAGTAAGTGGAACAGTGGGAATGTGGAGGTGGTGAACCAGAGTCCTATCCAAAAAGTTACCCTCAGCCCCTGAGTCCAACAACGCTTGGCACCGATGAAGTGAACCTGCCCATTGCAGTCTTACCGGGAGGAGAGTGGAAGAGGTCTTGTCCATGGAGATACCGCCTGACAGTAGCCTCCTCTTTACTGGCAGGCGGGGGCTTTTACTGGGCATTGGCGGAGGAAGTGTCCCTCCCAGCCACAATAGAGACATAGTCCCAGACTCCTGCGGCACTCCCTCTCCTCCCGGGAGAGCCGAGCTCGACCGACCTGCATGGGCTCGTGATCGAAGGACGGGCTGACCGCATCGAGGGCTCTGGTGGATGGAATCGCTGAAAGCCCTGGAGCTGTGGGTTGGCTGGCCTGCTGCTTGACTCTCTCCAGCCACGTGTCCACCCGCAGGGCCAGCTCAATCAACCAGTTGAGGCTGGGAGGCAGATCCAGGGCATAGATTTCCCGTTGAATGCGGTCAGCTAGCCCATGAAGGAACCTGTTCAGCCCGTTCCATTTAGAGTCGGCCGCGAGGGTGCAGAACTCAATAGCATAGTCTGACACGGAGCGGTTGCCTTGATGGAGGTCGGCAAGTTTCCGTGCAGCCTCGCGACCGACTGCTGACCGATCGAAAACCCGCCTCATTTCATCGGAGAGGGCCTGGAACGAGGAGCAGCACTGGTGTTGACTCTCCCACACCGCCGTTCCCCATTGTGCCGCACGTCCTGAGAGCAAGGTGATGACTAATGCTACCTTGGAGCGTTCCGTAGCAAAAGTGTATGGCTGGAGAGAGAAGAAAACTGAACACTTGGTTAAGAAAGCTCTACAAAAGTCAAGGCTCACCCGAGTAACGTTCCGGAGGTGGTAAGTGCAGTTCATGTGAACCACTGGGAAGGCTGATGGCTGGGGGAACGGACAGTGGATCTTGCACAGTGGGACCAGGCAGCTGTTGGATCCTGCTGGTGAGCTCGGCGCCGTCATCTGCTCCTCCTGGCGATCCAAACGAGCTACATTACTCGCCAGAAAGTTTTGCCTTTCTTGCAAACTTGCTGGATCCATGTTGGTGGTCAGATCGTTCTGTCAGCGCCGGGCAGAGACGAGAGGGATGCAGGTGCGAGTGTGCAAAAGGTTTATTGTGCAACAGAAAATAAACAAACAAAAATAGTTCCACTGTGAGAATGATCCGGGTGGCGCAGGGACTGAATGGGCAGGCAGAAGTGACGTGATGGCTCCTTGTGACAGACGTGACGTGATGTATCCTTGTGGCAGACGTGCACTGGTAATCCTCGTGACAGACATGAACAGCGGGAAACGGGAAACACCAGGAACAACGGGAAACACGGGAACACTGGATACAGACGGGTCAGGACCATGGAATGTAAGACGACAATCTGACAACACAAGGAAGGTTAGCAGGCATAATATAGTCAGATGAGGATGAGCGGCAGCTGATGGGGATGAGTGAGCGCGTGTGTGTGATCAGTGACCACGCCTCCCACACTCGCTCCGCGCATCCACACACATGCAGATAGAGAAGCCAGCGATTTCATAAACCGTGACAGGTTTTGCACAGGCAAGCACTCACATATTTTGGGTAACGTACTAAGACTTTAGCATTTTCTCTAGACAATGTGTAAATTTGCAGTACTTATCAGTACAAAACAATTTCTTACCATCCAAGTCAAAATTCAGAATTGAGAATTACATTTTTTTTTTATAAAATCTTTTAGAATATGGAAATCAGCAATTATATGTAGAACAAATAGGAAAATTTTTTACAACCAATGGCTGTATCATTGATTTTGCACAGCCCAGCATCTTTATAAATCATGCATTGGATACATTAGGTTCCCCACCCCCTCAACATCTCCCCTCTCTTGTCATCTCACGGTCAGCATCTCACCTTAAGGCAGAGCACTGGGCCTCTCATGTTAGATGTTGTATATGTTTACATGGTTCCTATTTTATTGGTGTGTGGTCTTTGTTTCTCACCAAGCCCTGCAGCGTGCACGACCCCCACATCTCAAGACTTCATTCATCCCATCATTCAGCCCCCTCAAAGGTCTACCTGTTAGTCACATGACAGTGGACAGTTTTTGTATTGAATCAGTATGAACATCACTCAGAGTATTAATTTGTAATGCTTTTTCAGGAATCTGAGCAGCTTACTGACTTTTTTCTTTTTTAATGCCTGATTGCTGTTCATTTTTTGTAGTTATTTTTAATGTTGATTTTGTGTGGTGCATGAGAGACTAACTACTAACAAAAAATAAATAAAATCATAAAAAGACGGGGACTGCTCATACTGAATAGAAACTAGCAATTGTGTGAAAACAACTAAAGCACAGCGGTCGCTGCAAACCCTCTCCGGTTGTGAAAAGCACACAGTGTGTACAACTGGCTGATATAGTCCAAAGCATTCAGTGTGTATTCCCAAATGAAGTGCCTGCAATCTTGATACAAATTTCCACTGGCAGGAGTTTTGCTACCCAGCTTCATATGCAATTTCCTTCACTTAGCCTTTGTGGATGAGTTCTTAAATAGCCCAAAATAACGTCCCCTGGCTAGCAACCCTACACAACAATCTCTGCTGGGTGTGATCTGCATTTGTGCGTGTCCGTTTGAAAAGGCTGGTCCAACTATCGACCAACCAAGCTCAATACGCCAACCTCATTGATTTATCATATGCCGCTGTCTTCACAGAGTAGCTGGCTGAGCAGGTTGCCAGATTGATAAACTACCCCTTACCCACAATGAAAAAAGCCTCAGTGAGACCTCGATATCCTAATGCTGACATCAACACAATGCAATCCCATTAAAGCATAGGCAATAACTCAATACTAACACTAATTGATGCTAATGCTAATGTAGCACTAACACAATACTAAAACCGATATGCACACTGCCATTAACCACTCAAAATGACCACTACTGCTATGTTAGTATCTTCTGACTTTAATTCAAATAAATTAAATCTAAATGCAAACTGTCAAGTAATTTTTACATGGATCAAATCAAAGTTTCTGCGTATGTAAAAAGTGGTATTACGTGTCAGTGTCAGCATAGCATTGAAAAGTTTTGAGGTCCTGTCAGTGACTATGTATAGGCACTGTTTTTAAATGGCATTTTGAAATTAAAAGATCCTCTTTCATTTTCAGAAACCATCACCGTACACACACACACGATTAAAAATGCATGTCACATGACCGTTAATGCACACTGGTCATGTGCGTACAAATATAAATAGTTGCCTCTTGCGCATGTAGGGAGCTGCAGTATTATAAAATTAGGTTTAGTTGCATAATGGTTTGCTGAAAAGGACCACAAAGTCAGAAATGCATGTTCCATATCCATGTTATTATTTACATGGTTTTTGAGGCTGGTATGTTACAGAGCTCTGGGTTGCATTTTTCAAAGCATTGCAAGTCTTCAATTGATTGTAGAACAATAGCTATCTACGGTCTATACAATCAACTTAGGCTTATGATGGTTTTGGGAAATGCAGGTCATGTCTGTTATTGTTGTATTCCAGTAGTATAATGTAGGCAGCCATGCCTTTGTTTTCAAAAGTCTTTGTTTTGATCCGTTTACACTGAAAAGCACCCCTAGAGTTGTCAATTAAAATGAGGTCTGTATCATTTTGAAAGTCTCCATTTTCGATGGTAGAGTAGATGACAGGTGTAACTATAGAAAAAGTTGTGCATTTTAAAATGAAAATGCACTAGTGTAAACAGAGTGATTCTATACAAATGATTCTATAGTCAGGTTGCAGCAATATTTTAAACACAATGTTTATATATACAGTACAGACCAAAAGTTTGGACACACCTTCTCATTCAAAGAGTTTTCTTTATTTTCATGACTATGAAAATTGTAGATTCACACTGAAGGCATCAAAACTATGAATTAACACATGTGGAATTATATACATAACAAAAAAGTGTGAAACAACTGAAAATAGGTTGTTAAATTAAATTCTATAGGTTCTTCAAAGCAGCCACCTTTTACTTTGATTACTGCTTTGCACACTCTTGGCATTCTCTTGATGATCTTCAAGAGGTAGTCACCTGAAATGGTCTTCCAACAGTCTTGAAGGAGTTCCCAGAGATGCTTAGCACTCGTTGGCCCTTTTGGACTCTGCGGTCCAGCTCACCCCAAACCATCTCGACTGAGTTCAGGTCCGTTGACTGTGTTGGCCAGGTCACCTGGCGCAGCACCCCATCACTCTCCTTCTTGGTCAAATAGCCCTTACACAACCTGGAGGTGTGTTTGGGGTCATTGTCCTGTTGAAAAATAAATGATGGTCCAACTAAATGCAAACCGGATGGAATAGCATGCCGCTGCAAGATGCTGTAGTAGCCATGCTGGATCAGTATACCTTCAGTTTTGAATAAATCCCCAACAGTGTCACCAGCAAAGCACTCCCACACTATCACACCTCCTCCTCCGTGCTTCACGGTGGGAACCAGGCATGTAGAGTCCATCCGTTCACCTTTTCTGCGTCGCAGATCTCAAATTTGGGCTCATCAGACCAAAGCACAGATTTCCATTGGTCTAATGTTCATTCCTTGTGTTCTTTAGCGCAAACAAGTCTCTTCTGCTTGTTGCCTGTCCTTAGAAGTGGTTTCCTAGCAGATAGCAGATGAATCAAGCCTTCTACCATGAAGGCTTGATTCACACCTGATTCTCCTCTTAACAGTTGTTCTGGAGATGTGTCTGCTGCTAGAACTCTGTGTGGCGTTGGCCTGGTCTCTAATCTGAACTGTTGTTCACCTGTGATTTCTGAGGCTGGTCACTCGGATGAACTTATCCTCCGCAGCAGAGGTGACTCTTGGTCTTCCTTTCCTGGGGCGGTCCGCATTTGAGCCAGTTTCTTTGTAGCGCTTGATGGTTTTTATGACTGCACTTGGGGACACTTTCAAAGTTTTCCCAATTTTAAGAAACTGACTGACCAAACTGACTGGGGGGGGGGGGGGTATGGTGCGCGGTGCAGCACTCATGCGGCGCGACACTCCTTTCTTCCGTGGGCGGAGCGATAGCGCACCGAGCGTGGATAGCGGGACCGCTGCTACAAGTTATGTGCAGGGGATGAAAGAGCCGCAGCACAGGGGTGAAAGAGCCGCAGGTTGCCGACCCCTGGTCTAATCTATAGTAATATCAGCTGTGTATCCACCTGACTTCTGCACAACACAACTGATGGTCCCAACCCCATTTATAAGGCAAGAAATCACACTTATTAAACCTGAAAGGGCAAACCTGTGAACAAACACAAGTCAGAATCAGAACAGAAAATCAGTCTCCTCCCGCTGCGCTCGTCCCTTTAAGAGTATTGTGTTTATCATCGGTTGAGATGGGAAGAGCCCACCCTCGCAGCACAGCCAATCACGTCTTCTTGCATGATTGACAGGTCAGACAGCCTATCAGCACAGCTGTTAGAGTGACGGCGGAAGTGCAGCTGTCAGAGTGATATTGCAAGCGCCAAAGATAACAACTCTCGCAAGAACGAAAAGGAACATCTATTGATGTTCATGATGTGAGTTATTAAATGAGAATGTACATGCACGTGTTTTTGGTGTCTTTTTACACAACAGTGTTGCCGCGATTTGTTTGATGAAGCGATCGGTATTCATCTATAAAAATGTACATATACACAGTACAGTGTATGTTTGCTAACAACAAAAGGCATATGTAAAACCAGAGATCAGAGATCGAGATCAGACGAGATCAACGACAGGGAGTGAACCGTGAGCGGGCCGCGATCCACGTGCAAGGCAAACTCAGCGCATGCGCAGTGAACTAGGCACGCTAATTAGTCACGAAATAACCATGTGAAGTGACGATTTTGTTGCTTTTTTGTGCTCGAGATATTAGATTTCGGCAACATTACAGAATCGACATAACCCACAAGAAAATAATAAGACAAATAGGGAGTTTGGTGGTTCCACTTCAAAAACGTCGACATAATAGGGTTGGCGAGTTAACCGTGACTCGAGATAAGTGAACTCCACTGTATATATATATATATATATATATATATATATACACATATACATATACATATACACACATACATACAGCCATCGAAACATTCCTGTATAGGATACAACAGGGCCAAAGGCGTACTGGCATAAAAAAAACATTTGAATTCCATACAACATAGATAGACCCCATGTGGCAAGCAGAGCGTTCCTTGGCCACACCCAGCTCACCACACCCTACAAAGGCCCAAACTGAGCAGAACTAAACCCTGTGTGTGCATGCAAGACATTTTTGAATCTGATTGTGAAAGTTAAAAATGTATAATATAAACCACGGCATATCAATCTCTTCTCTTTACCACCGGTTGTAAAATATAATTAAATGATGCACGCTCACATACACTCACATACTCACATACTGTTCAGCTCTGTCTCAGTTATTGTGAAATAAAACATAAATAAAAGTACTGGTGGCAGCCCCTCACGGACAACTGCCGCCAGTAATTTATTTATGTTTTATTTCACATTAAAAGTTTGTTTCCATATGCCGGTTCCCGCCTCCTTCCTCCCTGAACAAAGAACTGTGTTACATTCTGTCATTGCTGGATAATGGTTCTCACAATGAGAGCCGTTATCCATAAATGGCGAAAACATGGAACAGTGGTGAACCTTCTCAGGAGTGGCCGGTTGACCTAAATTACGCAAAGAAAGCAGCGATGACTCATCCTTAAGGTCACAAAAGACCCTTAGTAGAGTCACGGTCCATGGTTCGTGTTGTGGTTGTGTCAAGTTGCAGGTCCTTCATCTGATCTGGATACGGCCCAAATTCGACTGACCATAGTAACCTAATATCCGCCTAATTTGTGTACATTATTTGAATAAAACTGAACTTTAATAACAGCGAGGAGGTCATAACAGACTTGCTCACATAACAAGTGAACACAAACTCAAGAACCGATAACAGAGGAGGGAACAGTGATGGCTATATACAAGCAGTGATTAACAAACGACAGACAGCTGAGTGGATTAGTGTCCATGGAAACTGATGAGTGACTGAAAGATCTAGAACAAAAAGGAACATGTGACAAAGGCAAACTAAGAGTCCCGGGCGAGTAGTGCTGTGATATTATGTGTATGCCAGGTTGAAGAGATGTGTTTTTAGTCTAGATTTAAACTGACAGAGTGTGTCTGTGTGCTGTGTGGAAGACTGCTCCAGAATTTAGGTGCTAAATAGGAAAAGGATCGCCCACCAGCAGTTGAAACTAAAGCATGAATTAACTTTTACGCATTTGTCATTGAGAGCATATGTCATAATTTAGATCGGTTTTTAAGATGGAAGAAGTACTGAACCTTGAGGAACTCCGTACTGAACCCGTGATCGATATGACATCTCCTCATTTACTGATAACGGTCATATAAGTATGATTTGAACCATTCAAATGCAATTCCACTAATGTGAACATAATTTTCGAGTCTATTCAAAATAATTTTGTGATCGATTGTATCAAATGCAGCACTAAGATCCAGTAGCATTAACCGAGAGATACAACCACGATCGGATGTAAAGAACAAATAGTTTGTAACTCTAATGAGAGCAGTCTCAGTACTATGATATGGTCTAAATCCTGACTGTAAATCCTTGTAGATAACGTTACATACCAATACCTTATTTTGCTTCTTTCCTGTTTACCTTAAGGGGGGTTATTGCTGCTTTCCCTGTCCTCATCATTGCTAGGCTGCATGGATGGCCATGGATGACCTAAAAACCAAACAGGAAAATGAGCCAAATTAATGTAATAATTATAAACACCTTTGAAAATGTAATTAATTACCATGACAACAAAAGTAGTGGGAAATTCAAAAAAAGGAATTTATGTGACTAATGAATACAAACTTAAAGTCATTGAAAACTAAACTAAGTATAAGTGTGACTGTCTGGTTGGGACTGCATCCCAGAAATATTTATTTTATTTTATTTTTTACATGAATTATTTTTTTAAGTCATTAAGCGGGCTTCGGGCACATTCCTAGTAAATATCTTATTTTGTTTTTACATTTGGCCCAAACAGTCTTACTAGTGGAATCTTTAGCGTCAAGTGTTTTTGTTTTGGAACAAAATTGACTTTTTACTCGCTAATAAAGCCAGGAAGCTTGTTATCACACAAGCCTGATACCACATTACTGGCTAAGTTAATAGTATTTTCTGGTAAGCTTCTCTGATATTCCTCATCAACAATACACACACTGCATAGAAACTTTGCTTCCAGAGTTTCCTCAATTAATTTCTAGTGACATTCTTGTAAATACAATCATTCCTACATGACTTTAAGTAATAAGAATAACCTTACTTCTTGTCATTAAAAACTTCACAAATCATCAGAGTCATCTTCGATGTAACGTTGCCATGTTTGTATCAGTATACCTCTAGTGCCAGTCTTAAATGCAGGGATAGAT
This sequence comes from Rhodeus uyekii, assembly GCA_037043235.1. Classification (NCBI taxonomy): domain Eukaryota; kingdom Metazoa; phylum Chordata; class Actinopteri; order Cypriniformes; family Acheilognathidae; genus Rhodeus; species Rhodeus uyekii. Next base: position 154,813 of record JAWRVZ010000088.1, read on the forward strand.
GCCTGCTGTTTGAGGCAACATGAGAAACTCTCAGGGACAAAAGACAGAGTGAAGGGGCTAGATTTACTGAGGGGAGCATCTGAGGATGAGCGGAGACCTCAGATGATCAAAGTAAGACCCATGTCACTGATTTGCATGGTGAGATGCATGGTAAGAAGCTCCTCATAAGCCTGACTTTGATATGCCACCTGAGGAAAGATTTTTCCTTTTGGATCTTCTTATTCTTGGCCTATTGGGAATCCAAACACGATATTTAGTCTGGCAAGTTTCCTCAACACATTTAGGTTGCCTTTGAGCTCTTGTTTATTTCATGTCAAAGCAAAAGCATTATTTATATATGCAAGTTTGTTTCTGGGTTTCAGATGTTCTGACTTATACTTATAACCAACGTGTTAGTCGAAAGTTGTTTTCTTAAAAATAATTATTTTCTCTTTTTTAAGCTTAACTAACTAAGTTATAATAAACATTATTATTAGGGTATATTGGCCATAACATCCAAAATGTTTGTCAGGGATGGATTCTTGTACACACAATACTACATTTAATTTTATAAGGGGTCTGTTGTTACTGATCTGTTTTTACTAAGATTTTATGAGTAGTATGTCAATGTGTCAATCTATAAATTTATTCAAAAATACATAAAAAGTGTAATTTGTACATTCAGTGACTTTAATAACATGATGAGCATATATTTAGTTTTTGAAGTAATGATTGCTTTTTTGTGTATTTTTTGTGGTAAATACAAACTGCAACAAATACATATTTTGTGTTCTTATTTTCCCCTATGGCAAATTCCAAAATGTCTGTAGATGGTTTCCACACAAACGTATAGTTCACAATAAAAAGAAAAGAAAACCAAATGCGAATTAGGTGCATTTCCATAAAGTTGTTTGAGCGGATGATGGTGGTTTGGTAACCTATCAACAACATTAGATAAAACACCATAAACGGAAACAGCCTATATTAGTCCAAATTTATTTGACCAATGTGTTTCCATCTTCCATTATTCACATAGGTTATTTTTCGCAAAACGTTTTTTCTCTCTTGAGATTTGGAATTTCCATCATTAATTTCTGAAAAAAAGAAATTGATACTTCAAAATGCGCATGCAAACAGGGAGATGGAAACATAGCTAATGACTTTCTAAAAGAGGATGAGAAGAGTATTAATAGAAAAGAGGATTAATAGATTTATGATGTTAATAACGCATCATGACAGCATTTAAAAAAGGACCATAAGTCTCTCACAATATCAGATCATTTTAATACTTAAGGACAAGTCAATGTTAGTTGGTTGTAAAATGTCAAGTGGTGTGACTGCCCCTCCCAATAGTTAATGATATTTAGGAATAAATGAATGATAATAGTAAAGATGTTTATACTCAAATGTATTAAAATATATTTCTGACCTGATATTGCCCTAACCAGCAGGTGGCGTTGTATTTCAAGATGGCGGCTTCAGGCTTGTGTCGTCTCTTTGCCCTGCTCCTTATCACACTGTCCCATACCTTGCACAGCTCTGAGATCCAATCTGAAAATGCCAAACAGGGTCTGACCAGGTCTTTCACCTCCACCATTGACTCCAAGCCAGATCCTGACATGGGACTTCTGGACAGCAGCCAACAAAGAAGACACTGGTATGATGCTGAGGTGCTCTCTCAAAGGCCTGTTGACCAACCGGAGGATGATGGGGCAAGTCTAGAGAGCCTTAGTCCTGTAAGGCTGGAGATGGAGCCTGGAGACAATTTAAGGGCAGAGGTTCATGATGAAGTAAAGGGTCCTGCTCATATGCGTCGGGGAAATCATCCACCAGAGGGAGAGTTCAATCGTAAAGGCAGGAGACATGGCCATGGGCATCTGGCGGAGCACAGAAGGCAGGGAGGCAAAAGAGACAGAAGTCGTGCTAAAGGTAATAAAAGTTTTAGTTAGCCAGATGAGAGTTTCCATTCTGCATAGAAAGGTTAAAGATATTACTGTTTTTACTGTTTTTTTCATCAGACATTTTTTTTAGCCTTGGTGAGCATAAGAGACTTCATTCAAAATTAAAAATAGTAATGATTTTAAATGTCTGACCGGTAGTATATATAGTGCTTCTGGGCCATGTTCTTCTACTGTGGCTTGAAGCTGAATGTATGCTTAAAAAAGTTTGTGCTTATTGTGAAATAACTTTAGAATTTAGGTAATAGCTGAAAAAAACTTCTCCCAAAAATGATTTACTTCCTTGTCATCATTTACTTCATTGTGTTGTAAGAATAGTTCCTTTTTTTCTAACACAAAATAAGACATTCTGAAGAATTTCTGCTCTTTAAATAATAATATAATATTGTAAAAAGGTACGGCCAAGTTCTATTTAAAAAAAAAAGACCAAAAAGTTTTGGGTATTAGTATTATCACATTTGTCAAGTATGTGTGAGGGGTCAGTTCTGTGAAAGATTTTTAGTCATTCTTTAATATAGAATTTAAACATAGTGCACAAGTTTGGACTAAGCTTGACAACCATATAGCTCATCATTAGGGTTGTGACAATCCAGTAGTCAGTATTGGTCCATTAAATATCTTTTTGTTGTATATGAGCCAAGCGGGACCAATCCAAATCTAAAACTGTGTGTTTTGACTGTTACTGTTATTTTAAAAGAAGATAAATGTACATTGTTTCTATATTTCATTAACATGGAATTGAAAATGACAGACACTCCCACTCTCTGCAGCATCAGGTCATTCTCCATTTTCAAACAGTAAGCACAATCAAAACATCTATATGTTACAATTATCCCATCATCTGAACAACAGATCTGTTTTTTCTTTAAAAAGACAGTATTTTAGTGTAGTTTATTTTTTATTTTTACAGATTCTGAATGATGTGGTACAAATTACCTGGAGTAGTGGACTGAATAAATCACGTCATTCACACTCGCATTAACTAGAATTTTAATCCCTGATGGACAAGGCTCAGTAAAGTGTTGAATAAGTGCAATAACTTAGGTGTTGCACACATACAATATCTGTTCTTGTTGTGCTCTGAACCATTGAAGAATTTAAAACGCATACTAGTATTGCAAATTGAAAGGTGCAAATTTCTAAAAAGATTTTAAAAAGGTCTCTTTAATCTAAAACTACAAACTCAATGCTATATTTTTTCTCTGTTCAATCTGATCCATAAAAGAGGTCTTATCTGGCCAAGTGTGAACACCCAATACAACTACTGCCAATGAGTGTTATGAACTGAGAAACGTGTGCGATGTGAAGTAAGACGACGAGGAGAACAGGTTTCAAACTGAAACTCACTTTATTCAAAAACCAAAACTAAAACACTTTAAGTACCAAAACAAAACAGCACACTTGTGCAAAACCAGGAAAACTAGGAGAAAGGAACAAAGAGACATCCACAGTCTGCGTAACAACAAGCCAGAGTCACAAAGACACCATCAACAACCGACAAAGACAAGGGAAACACAAGAGGGTTTTACACACAAGAGAATGACATACACCTGGGTAGACTAATGATGTAAGTGATGACATGCAGGGAGGGCACGAGAGGATACATTGAAGGGACCTGGATGTGAACCAACACATGACACGATTGACAGGACGATTGACAAATGCCACACCAGACAGGAAGTGTACAATGACCTTACTGACAGGAAGTGACAAAGAAGAGACAGACAGACAGGACCAAGGGTGACAATGAGAGTGGTCTCTTTGTTCTTTTTGCCTGGATGTTTACAAAATAATAATAATAGCAATAATAAAATAGATACGACATCAAAGAACCATGGACATGCCAGTGTTTTGTTGATTTATTGGTATAAATATTTGCTTAAAATCTCAGGGGTTTCTTCAAGAAAATATTTTTGTCAAAGCTGACCAAAAAGTTAGGGAATCCCTGCCAGAGAGAAAAGAAAGTCATACAGAGCAAAATGTGGCTGAGCAAATGTTAACAGAATTGTAATTTCTCAGTGAATAATACTGTGATTTATTTTGCGCTGTTTCATATTTTAAAATGTACTTTATTCCTGTGATGGTAAAGCTGAATTTTCAGCACTTTAATCTCAGTATCACAAGATCCTTCAGAAAACTGCTTAATATTTTTGTGAAAACAGTAATAGTTTTTTTTTTTCAGGATTCTTTGAATAAAAAAAGTTTAAAATAACAGCATTTCTTTGAATTTGTAATCTTTTGTCTTTACTGTCACTGTTGATCAATTTAATGCATCCTTGCTGAATAAAAATCAGATGCTGAATAGCCATCTTAAGGATGTTTCTTGAGCACAAACTCAAAATATTAAAATGATATAAATATCTGAATAGCTCAAAAGGATCATGTGACACTGAAGACTGGAGTATTGATGCCGAATATTTAGCTTCACAGGAAATCACATGGAAATCTTAAATGTTAAGATGCATTAAAAATAGACAACAGTTATTTAAAATTGTTTCAGCAATATTACTGTTTATCTTGGTAAGGATAAGAGACTTTCAAAAACATCATAGTTATTAATTGAACAAGAAATCATAATTATTCCAAACCTTTGACTGGAAATGTAATAGTGTTTTTTTAGATCATAATTAAATATATTAACGAGTAAATACCTGACATGTCCAAATAGACCCATATGAAGTAGCCATTTGAGACGTTTGCCAGGTCTGAACTTTTAAATGCTAATTTGATTCAAAACCAACCATAGCTTTTGTCTCTTTTTCTCTTAGGGGATATTTATGACCCTGAACCAGAGTTAGGCTCCTTGTTGAAGGACATGAAAGTATTTGGGGATGGTCTTTACACCTCCCAGCCCAATTACAACAATGCTCCACGGACTGAAGCTCCCTCCCATCTCTCCCCCATTTTGGTAACCATGGCAATCTACGAGCATCCCCCAACACTGCCCCCAGCCTCGACCAAACCCCAGGTACCCTGGCGAGAAGAAGCGTCCTTGAATATGAAGGTCTGTTGTGTAATTCCCCCAATATACACTGAGGATTGTGTATAAAATGTCCCAAGGCATTTTTGCATTGTTTGAGGGGACTTTTTTGTTTTGTTTTTGCATAAACACCAGCATCCTTATTTTACTGTTACAAATTCTTGTCTTTGGACGTTTTGCCGAGTCTTGGTATATCCCAAAGTGAAGATCTTCCGTGCACCACAGTAGAAATAGACACTGAAATGCTTTTTGGAGCCTGTAGTGGAGGTACTTGTCATCCTTATGGTGTGTGGTGCTTCATCACATAGATTTATTTACCTGTGCTTCTGTGCCGTCCTTATTACTGAGTGCCGCCTGGGGCTGGATTGCACACAAGTAAAATTACCCAGTTCGCTTTGCACTAGTAAGGAGGTGGAGGAGGGGAGCTGTCACCAGAGCGAGCGAGGGGTGAGGTGTCGCTCGCCCATCCTCCTGCTCCTCTTTCTCACAGCCATCTGTTCTGTTCTGTTCTGTTCTCCTCCCTAGTTATCTTTTTACCACTTCTTTTATTTATTTAAATTCCCTTGAGAGGTATCACTAGGCCTGGGTACTGATATTAATAAAAACTAGATTTGCATGGAAATACAATTGCATACAGGGCAGCAAAAACATCATGTTTTTTGATAAAATAGTCCAGAAAAGAAATAGAAAGATGGTGAATGTCAGGGCTTAGCTAATCTAAGCATGCAGGACATTATGATGATCAATTGCAGCATAAGCTGATATTGGAGAATATTCTATATGAACAGGAGTCCTAAGGAGATTTCCAAACTTTAATCTAAGTTCATATCTTGAGGAGTCAGGTTTTTCTTAGTCTTTTAAGATATTTATAAAAAAATAAAAGTCACGGTGAAGTAATAAAGGTAAGATAGATACTATTTACTTTTATAAATGGCAGAAGAATTAACAAGATTAAAATATGGTAACGTCAACCTTGCTGCTGTTTCTGTGTAGCACCTGCTGCTCTGTACACTATTCTGAAAGATCCCAACCAAGTTGTTACCATCTAGCAACAGTCAGATGACTCTTGTGAGAGATTGCAAAAAATTTGACAAGAAATGCTGTTGCTTAGATGCAAGCAACAGACACACTTGAAAAAAATCTTGATGAACAGACAGAACAAAATCTGCCGATGTGCATGTATGAGAAGCAGTTTGTTCAGATTTTCAGTAGCGCACTTCTACTTGTGTACATAGTATAAACATAACTGTTGAACTTTACCATCATCTGCGCTCTCCTCTGTGTTATGACAGATTTAAAGTAACATAGTTAAGCCTTTGATCAGCAGCAGCCATAGACAAAGAAATAAAAGAAAGATTTTGAGGACGCAATTAATCTAACTGCCGTTCTTTGAGAAGATCAATCTATATCTATCCATATATTTTAATTATAAGGTATATTTTCATAAGGGAATAAAGCTTTCACTCTTGATGGCATTTCATAAATGATTCATTTTCCAAATGTGATACAAAATACTTAGCACAGTGTTTTATGTCTGAGATTATGAGTAGCAGAAGTCTCCAGAATTACTCCAGATTCTCTCTGTCCTTTTCCTCTCCCGTCATTAGATTCTCAGAGGAGCACTGACTTCAATGCTGTTCACTTGTAGTGCATCAATGCCACTGCTGCTCAAGCACTCTGTGTTGTCAAGCATAGACAACACAGACTCTCTCTCTCTCTCTCTCTCTCTCTCTCTCACACACTCACACACTCACACACTCACACACTCTCACACACTCACACACTCACACACTCTCTCACACACACACACACACACACACACACACACACACACACACACACACACACACACACACACACACACACACACACACACACACACACACACACACACACACACACACACACACACACATAAAACCACCACTATGTGATGCCAGAAGCTTTAAGGGGCTATATGTATAATTCAGAAACCCTTATTATTAGCCATACTGGTGGCCATTAAGTGAATTTCAGCCAGCAATTAGTCATGCTTGCACTCATACACATGCAACATAAAACTCACAGCAAAGTTCGGCAAGAAATTGGGGATTCACTGCATATACTCAATACCACCTCTTTTTTATTTGTCTGTTAACACCTCTCCAACTTCAAAAAATCTGAAAGGTCCCCAAACTGACCCTGTTACAATTTCTTTCAACAACATCCTATATTTGGTGCACAAATACTTTTGCAGTTGCTTCATGTGATATTCCAAATTTTCACACAAGTTTAGATGAGTAGTGGAGGGGAACACTGGTGGAGGGGTATTGGAGAAAAATGACTCATCTGGGGAAGTCCACACTTCTCTGTCCATATGACAGTAATATGTAGCTCCATGATAATACAAGGCATGCATTTACCGTAACAGAAAAAAAAACACTTTTTACAATATAGATTGTTTCAAAGCAGCTTTACAGAGATAAAGAGCAGGGCAATCGATAATACTGATGAATATTAAGTGTTAAGTGTCCAGAACTAAGCAAGCAAGTACATTAAGGCAGTGATTACAGCTTGCAATTTTGACATTTATGATATAATTTGTAATTCTTGTAAGTCTTCCATAGTTTAAGTCAGACTTAGCCCAAAATGGAACTGGTGCAGTTTCTATTTACCCCGCTAAAGAGGTCTTTAATCTATTTAACCTGAGCCTAAGCCTGGCTTCACATCATTATTCTAGTTTGAAGCATTCTTGATGTCCAAGTACCATTTAAGTAGTGTTATTTCCTTATATTTATTCTGATAAAACAGAAATATTATTCATTGTACCAAAATCCCAGATGTAGAAGGATGTTCTATAACTTCATCTTCTATAATTAAAGATCTAGGTGTTACATTAGGTAGGAATTTTTTTTAAATAAATAATATTGTCCATTTTCATCCAGACTGGCTAACTGTTAACTTCAACAGTTAATTTGTGTTTAATCGATCTTTTAATCGCACTACAATGCTAAAAGTCAGGCAGGCAGGCTCAGGCAAGGCCGGCGGGTTAGGCGGCTCGGGTAAGAGTTCGCAGGGCTCGGGCAAGAGTTCGTAGGTCTCGGGCCCTGGGTCGGCCGGTAGGGCGAGAGTCACTGGCGGCGCAAAAGAAGTCCTTTTCTTCCCCTTACGTCCGCCTCGACGTCTTTGGCGGCGGTGCGTGGACTCTGTTGTCACGGGCTCTGGCAGACGGGTCGTCGCGGGCTCTGGCTCTGGCAGACGCGACGGAAGTCTTTTGCTGGCTGGTTCGGAGCCAGACAATCACCTGACACTGGTGCACATGCCGGTAGTGTCAGGGAGGTCATTGAAGTCTGGATTCTCCTCAGCCGTTTGGAGGACTTTCGCCACTGTTGCCACGCAGTCCTTTTTTGGGAGACCAACCCAGGTCGGTTGTTCTGTTACGCTACTGGGATTGTGTGATGCCGGGCAAGGGCATTGAGAGAAAGGCAAGGCAGATTTCCAAACTGAAATTCACTTTAATATAACCAAAACGAAACACTTTAAATAACAAAACAAAAACAGCACAAGTAGTGCAATAAACTCAGAACAAAATTGGAGTCAGAACCACGGCGACATCAACATAGCTACACAAGCGACATCAACATAACTACACAACAGTGTCACAGAGACAACGTCAACAACCGACAATAACAAGGGAAACACAAGAGGGATTTATACAAAAGGAGATGACGAATACCTGTGGAGACTAACAATGAAAGTGATTAACGAGACAGTTGCAGGAAGGGCATGAGAGGAAACATAGGAAGTGACAAATGACATGACACACAGGAAGTGAAACCATGACCTACAGACAGGAACCAGTGTTACACTTAGCCTAGTTATGATTATACATGTCCCTGGTCTTATTACTCAACAATGTACAAAATTTCAAAGAACAATAAAACATTAAATATCTTATATAAATATAATAACTTTCTACACTTTTCTGAAGCTTAAAAGGCTGTGCAATTAATCTAGTGGAAACAATATTTCTAGTTCATACAATGCCAGACAATGTCCATTTCAACAAAGGAACAATCTCAAGATACGTTCAGTTCTGTGTTGTGCCACACAGCCTAGAACTGTCACAGACTCAACCACACCCTCAGCACCAGACTCCAACGCACTGCCTGCTCATTCCCAAAATACTGATCAGCCGCACCTACAACCACTTACTTAAACCGCTTATTTAAACATTTACATTTATGCATTTGGTAGACACTTTTATCCAAAGCGATAAAAAAGCAATTGCATTCAAGGAACATATTGAATCAGTTCTTGCTATCCCTGTGGATCGAACCCATGACCTTAGCATTGTAAAAACCAATGCTCTACTGGTTGAGCTACAGGAACTTAAACAAGCCACCTCACGTTCACTAGTTGTCTGGGGCATATTCTTCGTACCTCGCTAACTCACTTAGCTGGATTAGATTGTTGACGATTTCGCATTATCTTGGATTGTTCGGTTCTTCGACGCTCATCCGGGACTTGTTGTCATAGTAACAGGTCCGTTGAATTGAACCTGCTCGGGAGCAGCTTAATTCATGTTAGCAGGATTAGATCGTGGCTTTATAAGCGGAGGTGAAATGGGAAGTTTGTCGCAGCCAAGTCCTGTCCGTTTTTACGAGAGAAAACTGTTGCTGCAGGTGCTATATATATATATATATATATTCTAGAAAAAGAACCCTCACTTAAATTTAGATACAATTAGTCGTTGTCGGGCGTTAACAACAGCTCAAACAGTGTGTATTGCATTTTGCTACTTTGCGAGTGGCACGTTCCTTTACACCAGTGCTTCTCAATTATTTTCTGTCGCGCCCCCCTAGGAAGAGGTAAAAATTTTGCGCGCCCCCCCTCCCAAATTTTGGAACTTTCGCCTTATTGTTTCCATGGCACCGCGTCATGCTTGTCACGTGACATACCGCAGTCACAAAAAGCGCTGTATAATAGATAATTCTAAATAGTCACCAACTTGTTGGCTCAACTTGTTGAAACCTAAAAGAAATCTTATGTGGTTGAAATCACTTAATTGTTGTGATAAATGACAAGCTCTGAGCGCGTCTTTTTTTTGGATCAGTGCCAGATATCGCGTGAAAACACGTGCGTTTACTGGTTGATCACGTGACACATATGAACACTGGTGTGATCGTACATGTCAAAGGATGAGGGGATGGCTATTTTAACTTCATATCTGCTGCTCTTGTTCAGTGCAAGAAAACTACTCCCTGGCAAGAAAAAAAGCATGTACCCCAGGGTCACGCGCGCCCCCTCTGACATCGCTCCCTATTTGAGAACCACTGCTTTACACTGTTAGAGATGCGGAGAACATTGTGAAAAGTGCTGTCTGTCATGCCATTCGCAAGGTTTACCTGGCACTCAAGCAAGCCACTTAAGACCCCAAGTTATTAAAGAAAGCTTTTTCGCTATTACAGGTACATTATAATTGATCATAGAGATTATGAAATCATGACCATGCCAGTAAATATGACGCAATTGTCGCCAGGCTTCTCTAATGTGATAGACTGCACACACATTGCTACCATCAGAAAAGAGAAGATCCCTGTGGTGGAAATGTAGCTGATGATGATCTCCAGCCAGTGCATTTCGACCAGTCTAGTGGCAGAGCTGCACGGGACAGAATTATCCAGCATAATTTTTGAAAAGAGGGAACTTTGCACACAGTTTAGTTTACAGTTTATTTAATTCTTAAAAATTCAGCTGGTTATCTCTAAACACTGAAATTCAGCGATGCGCCGCCGAGAAATACTGTGCACGCTCTTTTGCCATGCTCGCTGACCAATCAAAATGTTGCTGATCAATGTTTCTACTATCGATACATATCCCCTTTGAAGCCAGCACATGAACGCGCAATGATCTCAGATAACTCAATCCAGCTATACTAATCGTCAAGTACAGTTGCATTCGAGGAACTGAATCCTCCAGATCATATTTAGTACGATTATCTCATCCCGGATATGTCATCTGATCTTGGATGTAGTTGGCGACATACGAAGAATATGCCCCAGGTCTCACTACTGTTGTCCGGACTCTAAACCTCACTAAACAGGATTACTTTTACTCCCTATTCCAAAGACTCTGATATTGCTCCAAGTTCTCCAGTTTCCCGAACTCTCATCATCGTACCCCCTTAAGTTAATACATTTCTGTTCTCTTACCGATTCTCAACTGATCTTCACTGTGTTTGTTACTCACGTCTGCTTTCTCATGTGTATTCGTGACAAGAACTACATAGTCAAGTCACATTTATATAGTGATTCATACAATAAAGATGGTTTCAAAGCAGCTTTACAGTGATGACTGTTAGAGCAGGGTTTCTCAACCTTTTGCCTATTGCGACCCACTTTTTTTTGTATGACAGTCCTACGACCCACCAAGGCTAGAAATAAATAAATAAAAATAGTAAATAATAAGTAATGAAAAATAAGGAAATAATTCATTAGACCTATACCATGTGTGCTCATAATTAATTTCACAAAACACTTTTTCAAAAATTAGGCAGACTGTGAAACAAACTGATTTATTTATTTTCACTCACGTTCACACATGTTAATTTGACATTTGAGACTGCCGCTCTGAAACAATGATATCTAGACGCGGTGGAATTGGGGAAAGGGCCACTCGTAGTGTTGCACTCAAACTAGAAGTTGTCGGTCTATTCCTGCTTTTTGTTTTCGTTGCACATGGGATAACTAGCTGTTCACCAATATTGAATGCGATGTGGCCGGCTGCCAGATAACTTGCCTTCAGGGTGCTCTTTGAAGCTGTTGTGAGCGACACAATACTGCTTTGCTGTCTTTTAAATACGTCGCGCTTTCGTACAAAGTAATCTACAGGTTTACAGACACATGTTGGATGTTTAGTCTGAAGGTGATGTTCAAGTTTTGATGGCTTCATGGACTCCTTTGCTAAGACCTCACCACACTCTCGTCCAACGTAGTAAATCCATATTTAACATAGTCTGGGTTGTACTTGCGTTGCTTACATTTTGCTGTCTTTGAAGTGGAAGGAGTTTCAGAATCCTTTGCTTGTTTTCTTTTAAAAAAAGGATGCATTTTTGTCCAACAAACAGGCCGTGGCTGCGTGCAATATTTCTGGCATAGCGATGCAATGCAATTGCGCCGTCGTTACCAAGAAACGGAGTAAACCGCTTATGTAAAGTAGGACCTTGAGTAGGACCTTGTCCAATAAGAGCCGTTGGCTGCAGTGATAAATTATTGTGATAGGACGGTTTAGAAATAGCATTAGAAAGTTAGGACAATAATGATTAAACATACGACATTCGAAAATATGAGAACACAGTAAAAGTCTTGCGACCCCCTCTGGAATGTTCCACAACCCACTGGTTGAGAAACAGTGTGTTAGAGTACTGTTTTATCTTGTGTTATGAGGAGAAGCGTTTGTCAGCCAAGAGAAAAACACGCAAGTCTTTGTTTATATACTTAGTTTTGTTTTTCTATTGCATCACAGTAGTTGTCAGCAAGGAGAAATCTTTGGTAAACTGTGATGGTTATTGTACGGTGTTGTGACTTGGCGCGCTAGTTTCGATCAGCGTCGTTTTTGCGTTTTATTGCACTTTAAGTGTGCCGTGTTAAGTTGTGGGCGTGGCAACTTGCTGTTTTCACCAAAAGAGGATATTTATCTGATTTGAACGCTGTCGCAGAAGTGTCAGCGGAAACGATTAGCATCCTTGTGTGAAGACGGACGAGAGTAAACCCGCTCAAACTACGCGACTCCACTGAGCAACAACATCGGCATCACTGGAACTCCTCTTCAGTGGTTTGAATCCTATCTCACGGATAAGTCTTTCAGGGTTGCATGGTGCGGGGAGGTCTCCAAAGAATGTCAACTGATCACCGGTGTTTCACAGCGCTCAGTTTTTGGACCACTTCTCTTCTCCATGTACACCACATCAGTGGGTCCCATCATAGAGGCACAGGGATTCTCCTATCACTGCTACGTCGATGACACACAGCTCTGCCTATCATTTCAACCAGATGATCCAACGGTGGCTGCGAGAATCACAAGCTGGCTAGCGGACATCTCGACATGGATAAAAGAGCATCATCTGCAACTCAACCTGGCAATGATGGAGCTTCTAGTCTTTCCCGCCGATCCAACACTACAGTATGACTTCACCGTCCAGATCGCCACCACGATTACCCCTTCAAGGTCTGCCAGAAATCTTGGAGTGGTCTTTGAGGACCAACTGACCTTCAAAGATCACATCGCAAAGACTGCTCAATCATGCAGGTTTGCACTGCATAACATCAGGAGGATCAGGCCGTTCATCAGCAAGGAACACAACTTCGGTTGCATTTCAATGGTCATTTCCAGGCTCGACTTCTTCAATACTCTTTTGGTCAGACGTCCTGATAATGCAATCAAACCCCTGTAAGTGATCCAGAACCCCGCAGCTCGTCTGGTCTACAACAAACCCAGAAGGACTCATGTCACACCACTCTTCATCTCAGTACACTGGCTCCCACTTGCAGCTTGCATCAAATTCAAAGCACTGACTCTTTCATACAGAACTTACACAAGCTCAGCACCTTCATACTTCCACTCACTGCTGCAAATCTACAAACCTACCAGAAACCTTTCAACGAGTGACGACTTGTTGTTCCATCACAGAGAGGCAAAAGATCACTCGCAAGAACATTTTCAATCACTGTTCCTTGCTGGTGAAAAGATCTCCCTGCCCTCATCTGGAATGCAGATTCCTTGTCAAAGTTTAAAAGAGTACTGAAAACGCATCTCTTCCATGAGCACTTAACATGACACACACACACCAGTGGCGTAGCCACGGGGGGGCCTGGGTGGGCCTGGGCCCCCTCATTTACATGTGCGGCCCCCTCAGATTTTCAATTGTTTAAAATCGCGACTGTGAAAACTAAAGTGAAAACACATATCGCCCGCTGCACAAGACGATCGCAACGCACCCCCGAAGTCAAGAATAGCGCGCTGCGCACAACACCACAACCAGTCTGGCTGAGAGGTTAAGGTGATGGACTAGAAATCCATTGCTTTTTTTCGCGCGCAGGTTCGAATCCAGCCGATTACGTTATGCTCAGGCCCCCTCATTTTAAGCTGGGCCCCCTCAAAAATAAAATTCTGGCTACGCCCCTGACACACACATAAAAAAAATTCTTACTCCATCTATCCCCATGCTTTTTCTACTTGTGTATGAAATGTTTAAAACATTGTATTGTAAGCACTCTTATGTACTTTGGATCTTCAGGACAAATTGCTTTCTGTACTCCTCAAATTGTAAGTCGCTTTGGATAAAAGCGTCTGTTAAATGAATTAATGTAAATGTCTTGTATTCTTCCTTGTTCCCCATATTCTCTCCTGTTGTCATCCTAACCACCTGTCTTGTAATCAATCGTCTAGCTGTATCGCATTGTTTAATCATTCAGTGTATTCCTTCGGACTTCGTCTGTTGTCATCAGGTAAACATTGTGTGTTATGTTTCCCTTCACACTTCTCATTAAAAGACACTTCTTTGTTAACTTCTTCGTCTTTGAGCATTAATCACCACACCGACCTGTGACAATAACTGGTAAATGCTGTATTTTGGTTGCTAAAGTCAGTTCAGTATTGATTCAGTTCTGCAAAAATTGTCATCGTCCAGCTCAGTTCAGTACTTATAGAGTTATTACAGTCAGATTAATAATATTGTTGACTATTGTCAAGTCAAGTCAAGTCACCTTTATTTATATAGCGCTGATTTTAATAAAGCAAACCTGAAGAAAGTCTTGCCAAACTTTCAGCAGCACGTCTCCTGTCCCACACGAGGAGTAAACACACTGGACCACTGCTACTCTCAATTTAAAAACTCTGAGACAACTGCTACTCTTAGTTGCCTATAAAGCTCGCTCACTGCCAGCCTTTGGCAAATCAGACCATGCCGCCATTTTCCTCACACCTGAATACAAACAAAGGCTCAACAAAAGAGGAGGGAAGTTCAAACGCTGGTCACCCCATTCAGAGATCGCGCTACAGGCAGCTCTTGATGACGTCGACTGGGACATGTTCCGGGCGAGTTCATCTGACGTCAGCGAGTTTACTGATGTGGCTCTCTGCTTCATCAACACGCTAACAGAGCAAGCCACACAAACAATAACTATAACGTCCTTCTCCAAACAGAAACCGTGGGTGGACGGACAGTTCAATCCGCGCTGTAGTGAACACACGCACTGCAGCATACAACGCCGGTCTCCTAACAGGGAATATGAGTGATTATAAATCATCCTGTTATGCTCTCCGACGCGCTGTTAAAGCCGCAAAGCTCCGTTACAGGGATCGAGTGGAAGTCTCATTTCCAGCTCAACGACTCCCGGTGGCAGGGACTGAGGACCATCTGTGCTTTTCGATCTAAATCCTCTGCAGAGGTGAGAGCTGATCTGTTGCTTGTGAATGAGTTAATCTCTTTCTACGCCCGCTTTGAGGGTAATCGCGACAGCGCGACACCACCGAGTGACGCATCAGAGAGAGTCACTCAGAGCAGCAACAATCACGTGATCTCCGTCTTGGAGGATGAGGTTCGGAGGGCACTCAAGCGTGTGGATGTTAGGAAAGCTGCTGGGCCGGATGGTGTTTCTGGTCGTGTTCTGTGGTCCTGTGCTGATCACCTCGCTGGACTCTTCACATCCATCTTTAATGAGTCCCTCGCTACATCTGTGGTCCCAACCTCCTTCAAAGAATCCACCATCATCCCTTTCCCTAACAACAGTAAACCCTCTTGCCTAAATGACTATCGTCCAGTGGCTCTCACGTCTATAGTCATGAAGATCTTTGAGAGACTTATCAAAACATCATCTGCTCCTCCATTCCTGACACTTTGGACCCTCTTCAGTTTGCCTATCGTCCCAATAGATCGACTGAAGATGCCATCTCTCACGTCCTCCACTCCTCCCTCACACACATCGACAGCAAGAGTGGGAACTATGTAAGACTGCTATTTATTGACTATAGCTCAGCCTTTAACACCATAGTTCCCATTAAGCTAACCACTAAGCTCCTGGATCTCAGCCTGAACTCTTCTCTCTGCCACTGGATTGAGGATTTCCTCACTGGCAGACCTCAGGTGGTGAGAGTAGGCCAGTTCACCTCCACCTCCATCACTCTGAGTGTTGGAGCTCCACAGGGCTGTGTCCTCAGTCCCCTGCTCTACTCTCTCTACACACATGACTGTTTGTCCACACACAGCTCCAACTCTGTCATCAAGTTACTGATGATACTGTTGTTCTGGGCCTCATTTCCAACAACAATGAGACCGCATGCTTGGACGAGGTGGAGAATCTGACATCTTGGTACCAGGACAACTGTCTCTTTCTGTATGTTAGCAAGACCAAAGAACTGATTGTGGACTTCAGGAAGAGACAGCAACGGTCATACTCCCCTCTCATGATCAGCGGGACACCAGTAGCGAGAGTGAGCAGCTTCAAATACCTGGGTGTAAACATCTCTGAGGACCTGACCTGGACTGCACACATCCAGACACAGGTGAAAAAAGCCAGGCAAAGACTGTGTCACCTGCGCCAGCTGAGAAAATTCAGGGTTTCACCAGCTATCCTGAGAACTTTCTATTCAGGGGCGATAGAAAGTGTACTGTCTCAGTGCATCACAGCATGGTACGGTAACAGCACCAGTCACGATTGCAAAGCCCTGCAAAGAGTGGTACGCTTGTCCGAGCGCATCTCAGGGTCAGCTCTCTCGTCTCTGCAGGACATCTACACCAAACGGTGTAAAAGTAGAGCTACAAAAATAATCAAGGACACTTATCACCCCGCAAACCCTCACTTCACCCGGCTTCCCACTGGTAAGTGCTTCCGAAGCCTGATGGCCAAAACTGAGAGACGTAGGAGGAGTTTCTTCCCACAGGCCATCAGACTCCTGAACGCTGTCACTAACATCACGTGACTTCACACTCCAGGATAAACATACACACAATTACACTATACTGACACTGCACTGCATTTTGTTCTCATTGTTACTGTGTAACAACCTGTAATAACTTATTTGCACATAATTATTCTACATTCTGCTAATCACTTATTTATAAGTAACCACTTATTTGTAAGTCTACAGTGTTACTTATTGCACAGCTTATTCCACTTATTTTATTTCACCCTTCACTTGCTTGATTTATTTATAATTCTACATATACATAGTACATTTTATCTTATTTCTATTGTAATTTCCTCTTGTGTTTAAAAAAAAAAAAGTAAGTTTTTTTTTTTATAACTGTTAATTTGCATTGTCCATGGAGTGGACCTGTTCACATTTCAATGCCAGCTGTATATCCTATATATCTCTGTATGTGACAAATAAAACTCTTGAATCTTGAATCAACTGTGCAGTCCAGAGGGGACAGTGGCAAGAAACCCAAACTCCAACAGTCGACAGAATAGGAAAAAAAACACATTGCTTAGAAATTACTTTTTCTTCTGAAATACAACATTTTTATTTTAGTTTTTATGTCCAATAAGTGGATGAGTCACTAATCTTGTCTTTTATTTTATTTTTATTCTGACTTATGTGAGCCAGTACAAACACAATATGTCACTTTACAGAAGTCAGAATTGTAAATACCTTTCTTTGTAATATTTTCAAAACCATGTTTTAAATTTATCTCATTCAGAGGTCAGGTCGAGAGAAGATTCAAGGGGAGGTTATGCCCACTCTGGATATGGCACTCTTTGACTGGACTGATTATGAAGATATGAAGCCTGCAGACACTTGGCCATCCAACAGAAGAAAAGGTACGAAACACATTCTCAAACTTAACTAACTATTTTACTATCCATCAGATTTTTTTCCAGCTGTTTTATTTTTCTTTCTTTTTTTGAAATCCTTGGTATGTAAATACGAAGAAATATTCAAAGATCAGGATAAATATTTTAATATAAGATTGGATGATGTTCTTTCAGATGTTTTAACCTCTGAGCCTAAATAATTTGAAAACTCACAGCTGCTTTCTGAATAAAGAATTTTATAGGAGGCCTGTTTCTCTCTATTTCCATCTAAAAGATAAACGGCGCAGCAAAAACAAGAGCAATGGGAACACAACGCTTGATTCTGATGTCATTGAACCATGTGACCATCATCTTGACTGCCTTCCTGGTCAGTGCACCCCTATGATATTAGTATTATTATTTTCAAAGGCATTGCTTCTCAAATCAGCTTCTCAAACCAGTTCTGGGGATCCCTCACTACTGCCCATTTGAATGTCTTTACTCATCAGACATACCCAATTCAATTCCAGTTTTTACTGAGGAGCTGGTGAGTTGAACCAGGTGTTAGATAAGGGAGACATCTAAAGCGTTCCATAGTGGGGGCTCTCCAGAACCGATTTGACAAGCACTGATCAAAGGAATAGCTCACTTAAACATGACAAATGTCATTATTTGTCATTGTGTTGTTAAAAACCAGTCTGATTATTTTATTTTCCATGGAACTCAAAAGTCACTTTTTTTCTGAGGTGTAAAGAGTGCCTGAAAACCATACCTGACTAAAAGAACGGATACCCTACAGCGAAAATGACTCCAATTCCCAAATTACTGAAGAACTGTTCAAATCAGATACTCTAAGACAGGGGTGGGCAAACTATTTGTCTCGCGGGCCACATTGGTTTCTTAAAATTGACAGAGGGGCCGGGGTGAAGGTCGTACCTGTGCATTTACTTATAAGAAATCCTAGAAAACCTGTATAAAGTATAGTTTGGTCTTAAATCACTCGACTGGGACACGTGAAATTACAACAAAACAATATTAATACAATTTAATCGACAGAAAAACCATAATATGCAATGTGACTGAATCGTATATTTGCCTCAGCTCTAGATTGACAATCACAGGCGTCCAATCACAAAAAGGAAACTAACCAATGACATTTGATGTTACTATTACAAGAGCAAGCCTGTCCTCACGACTGACAAAAAATATAAAAGTGCACACGCGAGCAAAAACAGCAGTCGAGAGCGGGTACAGGGATTACAGGGAAATGTAAAATGAAGAAGGTTAGGGTTAGGCGGGCCAGATTAAAAAGCCCAACGGGCCGGATATGGCCCGCAGGCCGTAGTTTGCCCACCCTTGCTCTAAGACTTAGGTATTTTACTCACACTGATTATAATCTTAAAGATGCATTAGTCCTCAACACCTAAGGCACATGCCATTAAAAAATAAGCAACAGTTGATTTGTGAGTTATCACGTTCATTTTCTAAAATCAAAATCAAACTAAAAACTTCAAAATTGCAATAAATTGAGGTCAGTACAAGAGCCTCAGTAAACACCCAAGTCTCAGCAAACCTAACTGCTCAAAAAGTGCATAAGTAAACCAGTATCCTTCACAAAGGAATCTTCAATATAACCATCAGGGTTCTGTCACTTCAGTTTGGGTTTCTTTGTTGTGTCTTGTGATTGTGATACCCCGCCAATCTTGTTCCCTCGTTTCCCCTTATTGATCCCAGCTGTTTCTGCTCGTTACCTTTCCTCATGTATTCCCTATATATAGCCCTGTTGTTTGCTGTCCGTCGTGGTACCATTGTCAGTCCATGTTGTGTCTGGATGCGACATGCCATGTTCCTGATTTGTGGTCCCTGTCTTGCGTCCCAGTTTGTTTATGTTATTGTCTAGTGTATATGATCTTGTTTATGTTATGTTTTCCCCCTTGTGGGTTTTTCTTTTGTGTGTCTTTGATCTTTTGTTATTATAATAAATCTTCCTTATCCCTGCACTTGAGTCCTCCCTTACATGTTCTGTGACAATAACAGATAAAATAATGTAATAAAAGCTAACTTTTATTGGATGAGCTGGTTTTGGCTTTATCACTATGTATCACATTTCTTTTTTTGCTCGGCAGAGTAAATAAATTATGGCTTTTTTTTAGCACATACAGTCATGGCCAAAATTGTCGGCACACCTGAAATATTTCCAGCAAACCAAGTATTGCTCACAGAAAAGTATTGCATTAACATGTTTTTTGTCACATTTGCACCCACTGAAGACTCTTATTTAGCTTTTTGTGTTTGTCGGTTTCAGTTCTGGGTTATGTCAGTGTCATTCTGTGCCTTGGTTTCACCTGTGTTCAATTATCGTGTTAGTCCTGTCAGCTGTGTCCAATCATGTCAGATATATAAAGCCCACTCGTGTTCACTGGTATTGTCAGTTAATGTTGTTTCATGTCTGTGTGGGTGTCTTTACCTGCCTGTGCTAGTGATGGTGAAAGGAAGCTTTATGAAGCACCGAGGCTTTCCTCTCAACTGTATTGTGAAATGATTCATTACTCAAAGCTTTTCAACACGGTGCACACTAAGGACATCTTGTGGTTTGAAGTTTGAAGAACTGCTTGTGCCAAAGGACCCATTCATTTCCTTTTGTTTCCACAAAAGCAGTAAAAAATGTTTTTTTTTCATTTGTTAATTTAGTAGGCTACTTACAACATGTGAACAAATTGGCCTATTAATGAATTTACGAAACAAAATAATAAATGGGACAAATTAACATGTAAAGAAATGTTTTTCATGAATCTGCTTTGATCAACACATGCAGCCTTATTTACATAAACTTTAGCCTTAGTCCTAAACCCATGAATTCATAGGCAAGGCTCATGTAGGCATATACAATCAAAATAAAAGAAAATAATTGTGGAATGGTGAAGTGCTTGTGATCTGGGTGATTAAAGTGCTTGTGAACTGGGAGTTCCCTGTCAAGGGAACTCAACACTGCGTCGAACGCACATGGGAATGCCTTAGCGTGATTGTCTCTTGAAGCGCAATTGAAACCAGGTGTGCGAGTGCACACCGCCGAGGCTGACGTCATGAGCCAGGAGTATATCAGCATGCCGTGACCCGGAAGCCGCAGCTTTAGTGTCTTCAACAGCGCTCGAAGCTAACGTATAACGCATTTTCGCAGTCTTTCAAGCATTGTGTCAGTCCCTGCCCGCGTTTTATCACGGGCAGTGATACACACGAGCTCTGTGTGACTTGTTTGGGCGAGGATAATGCACGCTCAGTGCTCGAGGGCTCTGAGTGTGCAGAGTGTTTGTGGCTGCCGCTGCGCACTCTCCGCTCACGCCTGGCAGTCTTCGGTCTGTGGGTCCTCGTTGGTCTAGCCCCGCTGGAGCTGAGGCTCAGCGGCGGCTGCACTCATGGGGATCGCAACTGGACTTAGCAGCGGGGTTGGAGACGGGCGACGCCCTTTCTCCTCCCTTGCCTGCTGAGTCTGCCCTCACCCAGGACTAGCAACACGCGGTGATTACTTCCGACCTGGGTGAGGATGCGTTGTTGAACCTCTCCAGTTCTGAGGAATTGGAGGTGGATGTCGTGAGCATCAACGTGGATGAGGCTGAACCGCCATCAGCCTCACCCGCGTTTGAGGAGCTGCTCGAGGTTCTTACTCGGGCAACGGCGGGGCTCAGTCTCGAGTGGCCAGCTGAGAGGGATGCTCTCAGATGCTCCTCCTAAGAGTCGGCTGGATGAGCGTTACCTGCCTGCTTGAGTGCAACCTCAGCGTCAGGGTTTGCCGTTTTTCCCAGACCTGCACACCGAGGTGTCGAGGTCGTGGAAGCCACCCGCCTCGCACAGGGTGCATAGCAGCACTTCAGCTAACTATGCTACCCTCGTGGGAGCCAAAGAGCGCGGTTATGGAGCGATGCGTAGAGTGGAGGAGGCGCTGACTAACTACCTCGCCCCCCATTCATCGCCGCCTCTTAAAACCCCCGACGCTGCCCACCAAACCCCTTCGGGTTACCTCCACCATGGTGGGCAGAGCGTATTCCGCGGCTGGTCAGGCTGCAGCGTGTTTGCACACCTCATCGCTGCTGCAGGCCTACCAGGCGGAATTGCTCTCCGATCTCGATGAGGGCGGGGGAATTGGCCCTGAGGCAGTAGCCGAGCTGCGCAGAGCCACCGAACTCTCTCTAAGGGCTGCTAGGGGAACGGCCAGTTCCATCAGCCGTTCCATGGCAGCCCTGTTGGCCACAGAGAGACATCTGGGGCTTAACAACCACCTTGAGAAAGAAGGATACAAATATTCTCATCGACGCCCCTCTTACGCCTTCGGCGATGCTGTTAAGATGGCTGCCGAGAGGTTTGAGGAGGCTGCTAGGCAGGATGTGGCATTTAGAAAAATCCTCCCCCACCGCTCTCGAGCAGCTGGGTCTGCGAGCCAGCCGCATCCCAGCAGCAGCTCCTCCCACCGTGCTGCTCAGCAGCACAGCGTTGCTTCCCGCCAGCCCCCTCAGTTGGGGGGTGGTGCGGGTCGACGCACTCAGCCACAGCCTTCTGGCAGGAGGACAGATCTGAGGACTGTCCTCCAGGCCAAGAAGGCTAAGAGCAAGAGGCCCTGATGCCAACGTCTTTCAGCCTCGCAGCGCTGGTCTTCCTCGAGGGGCAGACCAGTGCCCTGTAAGTGCGGTAGTTGGCCCGGTGTCTCGAGGGGCCTGGGCCATGCTCCCCGCGGGCAGCCCTGTCCAGTCGCGCTCCTCACGGGACGCGCTGGGCAGGTTGCCCCCTCTGAGGAGGGTCCTAGAGCATCCGCCCCGGCGGCTCTCTGGTTTTCGCCAGGGCCCCGGGGTGGAAAAATATATTTGTCCAGAGGTTGGTCTCGAGAGGCTGATACCCCTAGTAGATTTCATGGCACCGTGGCAGCGTCTGCCAGATATCTCTCAGTGGGTCCTGCGAACCGTATCAGAAGGATACGCTATTCAGTTCCGGGTTCACCCACCCGGCTTTTCGGGCGTGTTGCCAACTCTGGTGGACCCCGAGCAGGCTCTGGTCATGGAACGAGAAGTCGACTCGCTGCTGAGGAAAGAGGCCATAGAGTATGCTAACTCTGAAGCAGATCGTAGCACAAATCAGGTCCGAGGACTGGTTTATCACGATAGATCTCAAGGACGTGTATTTCCACGTCTCCATCCTTCCTCAGCATCGGAAGTTCCTCGGATTCGCCTTTGGAGGAAAGGCTTATCAGTATCGAGTTCTTCCGTTTGGCCTGGCTTTGTCTCCTTGCACTTTCACCAAGTGCGTGGATGCAGCTCTAGCTCCGCTCCGGTCTCGAGGGATTCGGATCTTAAATTACATCAAGGACTGGCTCATTTTGGCCCAGTCTCGAGAGTTAGCGGTGCGGCATCGAGATGTCGATGAACATGAAGGAGCTCAGGCTGAGACTGAACGCCAAAAAGAGTGTGCTCTGGCCGAGGCAGAGCACTACTTTCCTAGGCATTGTATGGGACTCTGTGTCAATGTCAGCACAGTTTTCCCCCGTGCGCATCACCTCAATCCTATCTTCAGTCAACGATATAAAGCTAGGCCAGCTGGTCACTGTCAGACACTTCCAGAGGGTTTTGGGTCTCATGGCGGCAGCCTCCTGTGTGATACCACTAGGCCTGCTCCACATGAGACGTCTGCAGTGGTGGCTCAAGACCCAGGGGGTTTTCCCCCAGGGGAAATCCTTCCCGCCTGATCAAGGTTTCAAGGCGCTGCCTGCGAGCCCTGAAACAGTGGAAGATTCCCTGGTTTCTGGCCCAAGGACCCGTACTGGGACTAATCTGTGACCGCGTGATGCTGTCGACAGATGCCTCCCGCTCGGGTTGGGGGGCGGTACTGAGGGACCGCTCAGCTCAGGGTCTGTGGAACGAACGTTGCTTCTCCCTGCATGTAAATGCAGTGGAGATGTTGGCCGTCTGGAAGGCACTTCAGGCCTTTCTCCCAGACCTCTGGGGACACCACGTGCTAGTTCAATCCGACAACATGGCGGTGGTCTCCTATATAAACCATACAGGAGACCACCGCCGTGTTGTCGTGTTAGTCTCTGCTCTCTTCAGCTTTGCAAGCTTGCTGCGCGGATCCTCCTCTGGGCTCAGAACAAACTTTGCTCCCTTCGAGCAGTGTACATTCTGGGATCCCAGAACATGGGAGCAGACTTCCTGTCGAGGCAGGGGCCCAGGCCCGGGGAATGGATGCTCTACATCGAGGTGGTGGAGCAGATTTGGGAGAAATTCGGTCGGGCTCAGGTGGACCTCTTTGCGTCCCACGAGGCGACCCATTGCCCTTTGTGGTACTCCCTCTTTCCCCTAGCCCCTCTAGGGCTGGATGCGATGCAACAGGAGTGGCCAAGACTACCCCTGTATGCCTTTCCCCCCATAGCCCTGCTCCCAGGGGTTCTAGAGAAAGTTCGCCCGGACAGGGTCCGTCTCACCTTAATTGCCCCGCGATGGCCGGGCAGAGTGTGGTTTTCGGACTTAGTGTCCCTCCTAGACGGCACTCCTTGGGAGATTCCCGTCTGAGTGGACCTTCTGTCCCAGGCTCAGGGCAGGATTCTTCATCCTCGCCCGGAACTGTGGAATCTGTGGGTCTGGCCTCTGAGGGGGCCCGACTCATAAACTCAGGTCTCTCGACTGAGGTCGTTGAGACCATTCTCCACTCTAGAGTGCCGTCCACGAGGAAGCTCTATGCTCGAAGTGGAATACCTTCACTTCCTGGTGCAGCGACAAACATTTAGACCTGCCAAGTTGGTAACGACTGTCCCCCTCTACGCTTAAGGTGTACATGGCTGCCATTGCGGCTTACCATGTACCCCCAAGTGGTACCCCTTTGGGTCGGGACCCCCTAGTAGGGCGTTTTCTTTGTGGCACCTTAAGGCTAAGGCCTGCGGTACGCTCTCGGGTGCCACCCTGGGACCTTTCCCTGGTTCTCCAGGCTCTGTCCCAGGCACCCTTTGAGCCACTCGAGGATATCTTGGAAAAATGTCTCACCCTTAAGACAGTGTTCCTTCTAGCCATCTCCTCCTTTAAGAGGGTTGGTGACCTTCAGGCCCTCTCAGTTTGCTCCTGGTCTGAAGAAAGCCTTCCTCTTTCTCAGACCTGGATACATTCCTAAAGTGCTTTCGAGCCCGGCTCGTCACACTGTACTGCAGGCCTTATGTCCTCCCCCCTTTGTCGATCGTGAACAGGAGTCCAAGAATAAGGTCTGTCCAGTGCAAGCAGAGTGGCAGAGCAGAGCAGAGCAGCTTCATGGCGTAGGTCGGGTTAGGGTTAGGGTTAACTTTTTGTATGCTTCGGGGCTACTAAGGGAGCTCCAGCATCTAAACCAACTCTGAGCAGGTGGATAGTTGAGACTATCTCACTGGCTTATGATTCGGCGGGTCAGCAGTGTCCACTGCATGTCCGCACCCACTCTACTCGGAGCATGGCTACCTCTTAAGCTTTTTGCACAGGGGCTCCCCTTGCCGATATTTGTGATGTGGCTGGCTGGTCCTCACTGCATACTTTTATTAGGTTCTACCAATTGGACCTTAACCCCGCTGTGGGAACTTTGGCCCTTTCTTAGTGAGCTACGTTAGCTTGGCCTACTCCGGTCGCTGAGGCCTCGTAGTCCTCGTTCCCATATGCGTTCGACGCAGTATTGAGTTCCCTTGACAGGGAACGTCTCAGGTTACTTACGTAACCCTAGTTCCCTTAGAGGGAACGAGACACTGCGTCTCGTAGCCTCAGCTCCTAAGCATGCCCGCTGTTTCAGACACTGGTCAAGCTGCGGCTTCCGGGTCACGGGATGCTGATATACTCCTGGCTCATGACGTCACACTCGGCTGCGTGCACTTGCATACCTGGTTTCAATTATCTGGAGACAATCACGCTAAGGTGTTGCGTTCAACGCAGTGTCTGGTTCCCTCTAAGGGAACTAGGGTTACGTAAGTAACCCGAGACGTTTTTATTTTGTGGGAAATTGAAGAAATCAGATATTTTTATTAAGGAACAGAACTTGTTCAACAGTGCGGGGGCTAAGTCTATTTCTTTTTTAATTTACTGTTTCCCCCGCCTTTGAAAATATTCTCTCACATGGGACTGAGGAGGCAGGAGTGCATAAAAATTCCAGGGCAAGATGATGAAGATGTGGATAGACAATGTATTAGTAAAGTACGTAAAAGTATTTGTGTAAGTATTTATTAATGTTACTATTAGCTTAATAATTATTTATTATTTTACAAAATAATTCTTGATATTAATAGTAATAATAATAATAATAATAACAACAATGAGCTTACTTTATTTGTTGATACAACCTGAAAATGCTGCCAGACTTCCGAACGGCCTCTTTTCTTGGCTGGTTCAATGGTCAAAATTCAAAAGAGCTTATCCTCTGTTTTGTGTCAGTTCATTACCGTTTTACCGAAGTGCATGACACTCAAAATGTGCATGACACTTTGCGCTACTTTTGAATCAGATTACGAAGCAGTCACGTGGTTGAGGGAGAAAACGAAGCTTCGGACGTCACTGACCTTGAAGCTTGACAATCTTCGAAGCCTCGGTGTCAAACCGGTGTCCTGTGCCCCTTCCATGTCTGGAATAAACCCGTTCTCTTCATTCCTGTATTTTTTCTTTGTTCTCCGCTTCGCACCACACACTCTCGCGTGACAGTTCAGCAATACATATGTTTATTCCATACATATGTTTAAACAAAAAAGGAAAAAAAAAGCTAAACTCTAATCTCACCTGGGATAAGTAACTATGTGGGAATTATAAAAATCACACTTGAAAGTGAATAAAAAGGAGAGAAGTTGACTTCTTTATATTGTGTGTCCGTGTGTGCCACATTAAGCATGGACAACAGAAAGGGGAGAAGAGAACTGTCTGAAGACTTGAGAATCAAAATTGTGGAAAAATATCAACAATCTCATGGTTATGAGTCCATCTCCAGAGATCTAGACATTCCTTCATCCACATTGTGCAATATAATCAAGAAGCTTGCAACCCATGGCGCATTGTAGCTAATCTCCCTGGACATGGACGAAAGAGAAAAATTAATGAAAGGTTGCAACGCAGGATAGTCCGGATGGTGGATAAGCAGCCCCAAACAAGTTCCAAAGAAATTCAAGCCATCCTGCAGGCTCAGGGTGCATCAGTGTCAGTGCAAACTACATGTCGACATTTGAATGAAATGAAACCCTATGGCTGAGGACCCAGGAAGACCCCACTGCAGACAAAGAGACATAAAAAAGCAGGACTATACTCTACCAAAATGTACTCGAGTAAGCCAAAATCCTTCAGGGCAAATGTCTTGTTGACAGATGAGATCACAGTTCAATGTTCAGGGAGGAAGGAGGTGGGAACCGGCAGACGTTCAACAGATTTTAATGTGCAAAATAAAACAAACTCAAATAAACATAATGGCGGCAGTTCCTCACGGACAACTGCCGCCCACACAAAACACAACATAAAATCCAAGCCTGGTCCTCTCTCGCTTTTATTTTCGTCGCTCCTCCTTTTATGTCTCCGCTCCTCTGTGAGAATCGAGACACCGGTGGCTCGCAGGTGACACTCATTCTCAATCACGCCACCGGCTCTCGTGACGCTCTCACGGTCCCTCGACCCCGCCCTGCTCGCCACAACATCATTCTACTGTTTACCGAAAATTGAATGAGATGAACACAGTACGTACAGTCAAATATGGTGTAGGCTCAAAGATGTTTTTTTTTTTTTTTTTTGCTGGGTGTCTTGACTGTGTGCACGGCATCATGAAATCTGAGGATTGCCAAAGGATTTTGAGTAGCAATGTAGAGTCCAGTGTCAGAAAGCTGGGTTTGAGTCTGAGATTGTGCGTTCTCCAGCAGGATAATGATCCCAAACATACTTCAAAAAGTACCCTGAAATGCATGGCAACAAAGCGCTGGAGAGTTCTGAGGTGGCCAGTTGTGAGTCCAGATCTAAATCTCACTGAACACCTGTGGATAGATCTTAAAATTTCTGCTTGGGAAAGGTTCCCTTCCAATATGAGCTGGAGAGCTGGAGCAGTTTGGAAAGGAAGATTGGTCCAAAATTCAGAGTGAGACGTCTAAGAAGCGTATTGATGGTTATAGGAAGTGATTGATTTCAGTAATTTTTTAACTGGTTTTTTAACTGTTTTTAACTGGGTGTGCCACCGAATATTAAGGTAAAGATGCCAATTAATTTTGCAATACCGGTACTTGATTTTCTGGAAAAATTTCGGCTGTGCCAACAATTTTGGACATAACTGTAAGATGTGCGTATATGGGGTCTATAGGCACCAATACTATTGTGGAATAATTTGAGAACAAAATTAAATATATAGAATCTGCTGCTCGTTAACTTGTTTATTTTGCTCATGAGCATTTAAAGCTACATTTCTACCACAGGTTTAGAGCTGTAGTTTTACTCACACAACTTTGTAATGTTGTTTGCAAATGATCATTGCAACTAAGGTTTTTGGAAATGCCAAATTTATTAATTATTTTTTAACTTAAACTACACTCTCTGGTGAAAGAGTGGTCAAAAAATACCCATCTGCGTTCCATGGTTAACAACAAAAACTATTTCTAGTTTTTTTAAATATGATATTCATTAGCAAAACATAGATTAGAAAATACTTGCCTGTGTTTAATCTTTTGGTTTATCTCATTGTGCTATGGCCAGGTTCCTGTTGTGACCTCAGAGAACATGAGTGCAAACCTCACAACCATGGTCTAAACAACAAGTGTTATGATGACTGCATGTGTGAGGAGGGTGGGTATGAATTTTCTGCTTTTCTTAGAGGCAAAAACCATTCTAGAGATACTAAAAAGTGTAATAAAACAATCAATCAAGAACATCCAGGTCACACTTCAACAATAAATCAAAACATCAATATAGTAAATTGTACAATGATAGCAGTGCTTGGAGAAAACAGTGGTGTTGTTATCATCCAGCTCAGTTCAGTTATCATCCAAGAGTGTCTGTAAATTCAGTCAATAATATTGCAGAATATTAAGTGTCCCCAACTAAGCAAGCCAAACGGTGACAGTAGCAAGGAACTCAAACTCCATCTGCGACAGAAATGGAGAAAAAAACACCTTGGGAGAAATCAGGCTCAGTCGGGGGGGGGGCAGTTCTCATTTGACCAGATTGTAACAGAGTTCTTTGTTCCGGGAGGAAGGAGGCGGGAACCGGCAGACATAAACCATAAATATAAAGTAAACGTAATGGCAGCAGTCCCTCACGGACGATTGCCACCCACACAAACACAAGCACACAACATAAATCCATAAATCCCTCCTTTTATGCCTCCGCTCCTTCGTGAGACGAGAGACTGGTGGCTCGCAGGTGACGCTCATTATCAATCACGCCACCGGCTCTCGTGACGCTCTCATGGTCCCTCGACCCCACCCTGCTCGCCACACACATGAACAAAATTTTATTCTAGGCTCCATCACAAGCCAGATTATGGACTGATGCTATTCCGAATATTTTATCCGCTCCCCTCTGCTGGAATATTGGGGTACATCACACTAGTATATGGAGCTGAAGTTGAAGCTGGACATATACTCCAAAAAAACAACTCTATTCCAAAATCTATTCTATATAAATTTTTGTTGAGCTACTGTCTTAACCTAATGAATTGAATAATATTTTAGTTATTTTGGATGAAATTGTCTGCTAAATTAATAACTGTGAATGTAAAATTCTTTAGGTCTGCGTTGTTATGCTAAGTTTCACCGTAAACGGCGGGTGACCCGAAGACGTGGCCGCTGTGTGGAGCCAGAATCAGCCAACAGCAACCAAGGAGCATTCATCACCGTCTGACATATAAAGAGATAGAAACAGAGAGACGAGGGACCACATCCTCATACCACATGACTGATGATGGACTGAGCATTGAAGAATGTGGGCCAAAGTTAAACATCCATCAAAGCTTGCTCTAACTCAACCCACAGTACAAGTAAACAATGAGGTACAAGAGGCCATGCTGTATTGTAAATACAGTCACAAATGAAGGACGCTGTTAGGCATTACGCGAAGCAGAGAGCCTGCAACCCCTTCATCCATGTCTGTATTCAAAATACAGCACACCTTGTGTACCTTATGTTTTTTATAAAACTATTACCACAAACACAAACATACAAATTTTAAAGTTGAAAATATATTTGGATTAATATGCTACTTTAAAAAAAGTAAACCCATTAAATTCCATCCTTCCACCAGAGAAATGAAAGGGACAGTAAACGGCAAGAAAATGTTCCTAGATGTAATGCCTCATCTAAAGGAACTCAAATAAACACAGAGACTAACTGTTATGAGCTGTCAATTATTTTTTAACACAATAAAATATATTTCTTCACAGACACACACACGCACGCACACACACACACAAGCTGATCTCTCAGCATTAAAGTTGGTTTTCCATCTTTTAATTTAAACCTGTTCATGGCACTGTGCAAGTTTGTCTAAATGCTATTAAGAAGTATAACTTAATGAACATACAGTACCATACCTAAAACAAAAACAATTACTTTGGCTGAAATGCGTCATATATGGAACATTTTTGATGGTATATTGATTAATTGATTGTTTAGGTTGCTACGGCAGGTGGCTATAAATAGAGTGTTGAGTGTTGTGCAGCAATGCACCAATCTGTTCAATGAAAGTTGTAAATAAAACACATGACCAATCAGCATCATGGGCTGGATGCATCATGGGCTGGATGCATCATTGTGCACCATTAAAAATTACTGTTTTTTACGATTGCTAAGCAGCAGTGGGCAGATCTGTAGTCACACGTGCAAAACTCTAACTACAGTGTGCACAGCAGCAGTTCATGTGGACCAAACTCTAGCTCGTTTCATTGCTTGTACACAGTTTTCAAAACTACACACTTATTCCATGACTTTAATCACAACCTGCACAACACTACAGATTTACAGCATTTTGTTCAAATGCTAACACACTGCGGTCAAAACTGTGAACCACACAATCAAAACTATTATCATTCAAAAAATAAATCATATTTCATTATATATATCATATATATTTATATAACATTTCAATCAAAAATTTGATTTAAGCCTTGTGCCTTTGAAACATTGAAACACTGATTGCAATTTCAGCTGAAAGGCTAAGCAGGTGTTTTAGACTTGTAGGTGAAAACACACACACACATATGTATAAATATATATGGGCCATTCTACAGAATTGGTGACATTTGGTGTCCCCCATCCAAAAAACACATTTGACAAGCATTTAAATATTCAAATCTTAGATGTTTACTAAGATCCTTAAATTATTTATTGAAACACACAATAATATTTAAAATATTTAAAAGCTTTATATTTATAATAGCATCATGTATTGGGTACTTTCAATTAGGAGGTGGCTGTCCCAAACCCTTATATGTAAATTTCAACTTGTGAAAATTATATTTAAATATTTTTTGCATTTTTTTCCATTCTTGTTTTTAAACGCATCTTTTTGTTTTGTTTTAAAAAATGAAGTTAAATTTTTTTTGGATTTTTTATTTTATTTTTAAATCGTGAATCTTTATGTAAAAACACATGTCTCGTATTTTCATGTCACTACCAAAACACTGAATGTTTTAGTCCATTGGGTGAGACTGATTTTAACCACAGCTCTACATTTTTGATCAGGAAATATTCCTATGTCCCTCTCTCTCATATGCTATATGGTGAGTAGATTGATCCAATCATTTTGAGGTAAATGTGTTCTAAAGTCTGAAAATCTGTGTGTAACTTTAAGGAATGTCACTACCAAACACATTTTTTCTGCTATTAAGAAAACTTTTTTGGATGTTATTCCATAAAATGTAGTTTTTATATGTGTACCACTGTTCTGACCAGTGATTGCTAACCATGTGCTGATTTGCATCTTCGAGCTAGGCTCAAAATTATCTAAAATTGTCACTACCAAAACAGTCACGACCGAAACATGTCTTGAAGTTTCGGTTGTGACATCATTGTTTTGGTAGTGACAAAAGGGAACACATGATGCTTTATTAATCCGTAATAAACATAAATTGTGTACACTGTAAAAAATCCAACTGATGTTTTGTATGACAAATTCAGCTTTTAAAGTTTAATCAACTATTTAACAGGAAAAAAAATTGAGATAATTCAAAGTTTGTACAACTATTGGCCCTAAGTTGAGAAAACTCAAAAATGTTCTGCAGCTGGTTGCAACTTTTTTTTTTTTTACAGTTATGCAAATCATTACTACTGTAGTATTTTTTTGTAGTGTTTTAGTATGCGAGTTAAAATTATTTAATGTGATTAGGTTACAATTAAGGGTGCAGTCAATGATATGTAACAGTCTGACTCTCATACCAGCGGACCAGGGTTTGAGTCCTGCTTGGAGCGGGCGATTCGAACAGGAGGGGTTATAGATAGGATGATAGCGTTGGATTGTTAGGTTGTTGTCAATAATGTTAATTTCTATGATATTAATGCCTAGAAAGACTACAAGAGAGAGACAGAGAGTGTCTCTATGTGGTTCTGGATAATTATCTGAATGAATATGTTATACACTCACCTAAAGGATTATTAGGAACACCTGTTCAGTTTCTCATTAATGCAATTTTCTAATCAATCTAATCAACATGGCAGTTGCTGCATTTAGGGGTCAAGACAATCTCCTGAACTCCAAACTGAATGTCAGAATGGGAAAGAAAGGTGATTTAAGCAATTTTGAGCGTGGCATGGTTGTTGGTGCCAGACGTTCCGGGCTAAGTATTTCACAATCTGCTCAGTTACTGGGATTTTCACGCACAACCATTTCTAGGGTTTACAAAGAATGCTGTGAAAAGGGAAAAACATCCAGTATGCGGCAGTCCCGTGGGTGAAAATGCCTTGTTGATGCTAGAGGTCAGAGGAGAACGGGCCGACTGATTCAAGCTGATAGAAGAGCAACTTTGACTGAAATAACCACTTGTTACAACTGAGGTTTGCAGCAAAGCATTTGTGAAGCCACAACACGCACAACCTTGAGGCGGATAGGCTTCAACAGCAGAAGCCCCCACTGGGTACCACTCATCTCCACTACAAATAGGAAAAAATTGGACAGTTGAAGACTGGAAAAATTTTGCTTGGTCTGATGAGTCTCGATTTCTGTTGAGACATTCAGATGGTAGAGTAAGAATATGACGTAAACAGAATGAGAACATGGATCCATCATGCCTTGTTACCACTGTGCAGGCTGGTGATGGTGGTGTAATGGTGTGGAGGATGTTTTCTTGGCACGCTTTAGGCCCTTTAGTGCCAATTGGGCATTGTTTAAATACCACGGCCTACCTGAGCATTGTTTTTGACCATGTCCATCCCTTTATGACCACCATGTACCCATCCTCTGATGCTACTTCAAGCAGGATAATGCACCATGTCACAAAGCTCGAATCATTTCAAATTGGTTTCTTGAACATGACAATGAGTTCACTGCACTAAAATGGCCCCACAGTCACCAGATCTCAACCCCATAGAGCATCTTTGGGATGTGGTGGAACGGGAGCTTTGTGCCCTGGATGTGCATCCCACAAATCTCCATCAACTGCAAGATGCTATCCTATCAATATGGTCAACATTCCTAAAGAATTTCAAATCTTAACTTTGAAATCAGTATGATAAACTTTATGCCTTCTACAAAGAAAGATTGGGTTCAAAATACAACAAATCTCATAAATGACAGAAAAACTAAATTTGGAAATGGAACAAGGAAGACAGGCTTGTGAAGGGAGAACGGTGGCAGGGAGAGGGTGGATGCGTGGAGGAAGACAAAGACCTGTTCATTCAGATGAAATAAGTGCTAAATTTATAAACATGTCATGAATCAAGGTCTCTCATTGAGAGAGGAAGGGTTGAGGGTGCAACCCAATCTGCAAAGACCCACAGCTGCATCTGTCATGCTAATTTTCCAGCATACAAACAGGTGAGAGTTACATCCTTACAGTAAATGAAAACATTACAGGAATTTATTTTGTATTGCAATTATAGAATATTTACACATATATACATTACAGTAAGTTTGACTGTAACATAGATTTTTACAATAGGACCCAAAGACTGCCCCCAACAGGAGGAAGAGAACCATTATTTTCAGATGCGCAGGAAAATATTATTGTTGACATGGTTATGGTCACCAATGCAATACTTTAAAACTGTGGGAAAGTCAAGATAGAGTGCTGGCTGATAATGATATATTTGGAAATGTTACAGACCTGGTTCTTCCCCAGGTGCATGAGAGAGAACATTAGATGTGATGTTGATGAAAACCTGTGGCTGATGCTAGAGAGAGGCAGGATTAGCCCTTCAATTATTTGTTCTAATTACAGTATGTACTTTTAGTTTCTACCTTTTTTCTCATTACTGTAAATCCGTAAATGACTACAGACTATTGAAGCAAACTGCTGATTTTCATCTACCTTAAAGAATTTTTATGTTTTAAAAATGTAAATACTGTAAATCATGTGAAAGAATGTCACTCTGTTCTTTGAAGAAAATATTACTTTGTATGAATTCACTGAAATTGTTCAAAACTGTAAAGAAAAGTTAGAATTTTCTGTATTGGTGTTTGATGCTAGTGTTTTTACGCTCAGTGTGTTCTGAGTGACAGTGTGTGTATCTCGGTGAGGGTTGTGTAAAGTGTTTGCCTGCATGAGTCTGTTTTGAGGCATGTGTTCAGAGTTGTGTTGCTTGGAATGGGTTTTGCAGGTGATGTGAACTGTTCAGCTCAGGTGACTGTTGGTAGAGCAGACTGTAGTTAGAGTTTTGCACATGACTCCAGTTGTGCTCACTGCTGCTTAGCAATCGTAAAAAACTATACATTTAGAACGGCTTTTAAATTCTTGAATGTAAACTGTAGAATTCAGCATGCAGAATTGCGATTTGAACAGAAAGTGGAATTTCACCCATATTTCAAAAAATATTGTAAGATATCAATAATGCAAATTTGAAATGCCACATTTTGAAATTTATCTGTCATTAGTTAATTCATTAAATGTAATGAAATTACTTTTTTGGATGACGAAACTAATCAAAGCCAACTACTGGACCACTGAATTTTCTACATGTATATTATCACTCACTAACACAACAGTTATAGTCTCAGTTCCTGAAGAGGCACAGCCCTGCAGAGTTTAGCTGCAGAGTGCAGCTAATCAAACTCTGCAGTCATGTTGCTGGGTTCATGCTATGTTGTAATTGCCATAAATTAGAGATGACATAAATTAGAGTGATACCATAAAATTGAGGTGATGTTCTACTCAAAGCTGTTCACATAATCTGACTGGGAATTGTGCATGTCTATGGGCAACACTATCAATGCCTAAATGAGCTCTCAGAAAATTCCAAGCTATGAGCTAAATACTTACTAGCTCTACAAGAACGTGAAAGTTTTTTACATGATGAAATCTTGTAAATATGGTACGGTAATTACACCATGGTGTTAATGAAACTTGTACTGTAGGCCTCCAGGTTTGAGTTTGAGACCGCAGTCTACATTCAATGTGCATTCATACAGTGTCATAATTACTGTAACAATTCTGAGCTGGAAGAATTCTTAATTTGCTCGTAGAAGTTGTATTTACTATACGTAAACTACATTTTCGGAGAGATATGACTAGTATCACGTGGCCACTGTACCACCTGACCACTACAGATTTAAGATGTGTTCAACCTGAAGCGCCGCTGTGCAGACCAAATTGTATATGACATAAAACTACAGCGAGACCGATTTGTAAGCATGCAGAGCTTTATTTACCGTAATTACGACATGCAGTGAATGCAGCATATCACTTGTGTAGTTACAGCTCAATACAGCTCAATTACAGAACTGATAGATTCAAATTTGGTAAGCATTTATTTTCAAATGTTTTATCTGAAAACGTGGTGATTTTTTTGTGATACTGGATGGCAAAATTAAAATCTGTTCCCTTTCAAAAGCTACTCTCAATGCTACATTGTGCGTTATTAGACAACTCTCATGTTTGACCAGTTGTGAAGTATGTGTGGAACAATAACCTCTGACGATGACGTCAGTGGAATTCATGGTTGAGAGAGGCTATAAATAGACATGAAACAGGCTAGGTTAGGTTTAGGTTTCATTGTCTTCAGAGACCGCATCGTGTGTGTGTTACACTCTCTTGTTTCACAAGTTCACTTACATTTAATTTAAATAGTGTTAAAGGTTATGCGCAAGGTCTAAGCTCTGAATTTTGCCTGGACCCAGAGCACTCAGAGTTCACAGTTCACAAATTCACAGTTTGGGATAGAAATAGTTAGAATAGCTGTTTCTTCATTAATGAGTGGGCGCAGTTTCGAGCTTTGCACGAGCTACGCACTCTCTCATCTGTGTGTAATGTTCAGCACACAGTTCGTGTTTACATCGGACGCGTGCTTTTCATGTTGTGTCATGCGCACTGTCTCTAGTTTCTTGTGAACACGTAATGGTGCGTGTTCGCATTGGATGCATGTTCGTGCCTTGTCATTGTATACCTCTTTAAAATAACCCCTGTTTAACTTAGATTTGTCCCAGGTGTTTCTGATTCAATTACCCTTCCTCCTGTGTCTATTTAATCCCTTCGTATTTGCTATCCTGTGTCGCGTCGTTGTCTTTCATGTTGCTCCCTGTCTCTGTGCACTTCGGAATCTAGTTGTGTCTTGTCTACCGTAGTTTTATCCTGTCCTGCCTGAGTAAGTCAGTCTTGTTTTTCCCCCATGGGGTCGTTTTGTTTCAGTTTTGTTGTTAATAAAAAGCCCTTCCACCTGCATACTGAGTCCTCCCTTCCTGAAACCTGACACAAGTTTTAGTCAAGTCAAGTCTCCACCCTGTTTTATTGTATTGTAAATAAAAGCCCGTCTCTCCAACATCTTTGTGTCCTCACATTTCGCTTCTCCAAAACCTGACAATTTCTCTATGAGGCATGTGGTTGTAATCCCACCGGAGGCAGCGCGTAATCACAGAAGCACACGGAGCTCGGGATTACTCATTTCACAAAAGCACTTTTTATTAAAGTATAAACAAAAGGCACTCAGGGGTGCAAAACGCAAACAACCAGGAGCACGAGGAGAACATCCAAATTACATTCAACGATTGACAAGGACATGATGCACATGGGGGTTTAAATACACAAGGAAATAACCAACAGGTGACGAACTAAATGGGTAATTAAACTAACAAGACATCTACGGGAACACAAGAGGGACAAAACAGGCGGATCAGGACCAGACTGTGACAGTGGTCAAGCTTCACTTCTTGGAGTTAGCACTCATTCTACTAGGTAGATTGCTTCCTCCAAGGCTTTGGCATTTTCTTTGGTGTTTTGCCAAACATAATGTACTTCACAACTGGTCAAAAAATGGTTTTGTTCCCGTTTTTTAGAGATCCGGGTTACAGTCAATTAACCCAAGGCATTTTGATCATTTCTGTTTATACTTTTCCAGATTTAAACAAACCTAGGCTTATTAAAAATATGTGCCTCTACCTACAAAATATCCAACATATGCATACAATTTACTCCAGTTTATATCTAAAATTAACAATAGAAACAGTAAAATGGCAACAATTCTTCACATAAATGAGGATTATGTGGACAGATTAAATGCTTATCTTTATGCTTAAAACTATGTTTTACTCTTTGGCATTTAAGAGAGAGCTGTTTTATATGACTGTAGTGGTTTTATGTTTTGTTGTATGTGTTTATCGTTTTATTCAGATTATGCTTGTACAGCACTTTTGTAAATGCTTGTTTTTAAAAGTGCCCTATATATAAACCTTTGAGTTCAGCTGAGTGTAGGTGGTAAGTTGCATTGTATAAGCTTTCCTGTAGCTCAAATAATAGAGTGTGGTGCTTGCAATGTCAAGGTCATGGGTTTGATTCCCAGGGAAAGCAAGAACTGATTAGAATGTCAATGTGTTTCTTGAATATAATGTAAGTCACTTTGAATAAAAGCATCCGCAAAATGCATAAATGTAAAATATAAGTTATTTCATTTAGCAGAAATGTTTCCACATGCACATATTTCCAATGAGCCTTGGTTGGAAGTGAAACAATGTCATTTAGTTTAGAGAAATATGTTTACTTTGAGAATTAATCATGCATATCAGGGATTAAATAGTCATACTTATTTAAAAATATGGATTAAATTGATGATGCATCTATTTATGCTGTCATAAAATATTTAATTTCTTTGAATCACAATTCAGTCAGTTCCTAGTTATGTCATTCAAATTCCAATTCAATATCTATTACTGTGTCAAATATAATTTAACAACTTAAATGATGCATTGGTCAAAAGTTACATGTTAAATTTTTACAGATGAATTTGTGTCTGAATGAAAAGCTTTCTAATGCTTTCTAATGTTACACTATACTATCAATTGCTACTGCTTCTATTGCATTCTAATTTATGTTGATTTGGTTAGTTTGTAATATGTTTATTCTTGTACCAAACATATTTTTTTTTAATTGTGGAGGAGCTGTAACCACTGTGTCACCTGACAGAAAGATGGATGGTTGAATGAGTGATTATTACCTGAATGGGTTAAAGAGATAACGATAGTGTTATGATTATGAGCTCTGTGCTCCCCTCCATGGCCACCAGATAGAGCTCACACATATACTGACACTTCACTACACACTACATTTCCCAGGAACCATCACACTGCACTGATTACACATACACAGCTGGACTCCATCATGTCTGTTTGTTCATGCCACCTGTTACCAATCTCATAGACTATAAAAGACTGCTTCATTCATTCACTCACCGCGAAGTCTCGATTTGCAATAGCGATCATTCTGAGCGTTTAGTCCTATCCTGATTATCTGTTCTGATTCTGCCTGTTACCTGTTTCTTGATCCTGTTCTGCCTGCCCCGACCTTGTGCCTGGAATAACGTTTACTATTGATATCTGCCTGCCTCGACCTCTCACCTGGACTACCGTTTCTGTATCTGTTCTGCCTGCCTTCCTGACCCCTGCTTGGATTACTGACCACGATTGCTCTCTGTTTTGCCCTGACCCCCTGCCTGTACGACCATTCTTAATAAAGACATTGCGATTGGATCCCTGCCTGTGAGTCCTCTGTTACAGATAGACAGAGGGGAGCGATTGATGAGTTGTCATTTTAAATCACTGAGCTACTTTATAGTCTGACACTGCCTCCCATCACTGTCTTGATTTAACTGATTCATAGACATTTATGCTAGTGGGACTATAGATGATCTTTTTTCCATTTCTCAAGCTCCACAAGTTGACAGAAATTCCAGAAATAAACTTCACTAAGGACACAAGGATCATAACTGTTTTGTTTTTTCATCACAGATGTTCTGAGACAATGGCCAAATGTGATATATCGTACATATTATTGCAATAAATGGTAGCGCATTATATTATAACCCAGAAAGTACTGCGTAAGTACACTGAATTTATGGTGTAACTATCAGTAATTATAGTGTAACTATAAAGAATAAGGGAAAAATATAAAACGATTGGGGAATAAAGGAGTAACCAGGACAATTACTAATAACTCATACAGTATATATTTTAAGACTACGTGCTAAGTATTATATTATTACATGATATGTGTCACCTACGCTAAACAGCATGGAAAATTGCAAAGAATTTATACTGTAAGTATTTTACAACTAAGGTCAAACTATTCTAATATTATATGGTATGAATGGCCTAGGCTATGCTAAACAACAATTTAGCAAGGACTTACATGTGTACTGATTGCGGTGGATAACTCTCTCTCCAAGCCTATTACTTAATAAAATATATGCTGTAATTCTGTTCCTCACCATTGGGGGGCGATGTAGTGTTGGTGGGGCTAGATAAAATAAGGTGAACAGTAGAGGAAAAGAGTATTCAGGTAGCATGCCACTTTGTCTTGCTGGCAAGTGTTTGTGAAGTCCTTGTTGAGAAACATTTGTTTTCTTGCTCAACTGTAAATACAGTGGTACCTCGAGATACGAAATTAATCCGTTCCGAGGCGGCCTTCGTATAATGAGTTTTTCGTATCTTGGAACACATTTTACATGTAAAATGGCTAATCTGTCCCAAGCCCTCCAAAAACACCCCATTAAATTTCATAATAAAGCTAAATTGACCTACAAACAATGAAATAACGTAAAATGTTGAAGCTTACCTTTCGAGTGAGGCTATCTCCGAAAGTGGCAGCAGAGGAGGAGGAGGAAAAGGTAAAGTTTCGGGTGCGGAGTGGCTGAGCTAAAGCACGCCAGCACGTACGTATAGAACAGGGGTGGGCAAACTACGGTCCGCGGGCCATATCCGGCCCGCCGAACTCGCCGAACTTGTATGAAACCTTCATTTTACATTTCCTTGTAATGTCACTCTGTCGCGGCTGCAAGCGGCAATGGCGCTGAAGCTGTGTTGGATAGCAGGCGTGTGTCGCCCCTCGTCAACAATCACGAACCACGCTCACCCACGCTCACTTTCAGAAACCTTTCGTATCTTGAAAACTTTTCGTATGTAGAGCAGTAAAATTTTTCATCTTTGCTTTCGTAACTTGGATTTTCGTAAGTTGAGCCTTTCGTATCTTGAGGTACTACTGTAACTTCTTTGTGTCTGATGTTTGAATGTATGTGGAGGCCAATCCGTTTGTAAAAGTGTTTGGATTGTAATCTCTTTTGTTTGTTTTACTGCAAATGATTAATGGAAGGTGTTTTGTGTTATAGAAGGACTTTTCTTGTTGTCAATATGCTTAATGCATATTTTTGCCATCTCTGTGGATCTGGAAAGGATCTATAACTACAGCTGATGGCTCTGGACAAAGACATCTGTTCAGAGGAAACACATCACTTGGAAACCAGTATAACAGGGAGGAGATACAATTGTTGCTGGATCACTTTTCAATGGATTTCTCTGTCAAATGGACAAGCAACTACGGACATAACAGCTAAGACATTCTCTTGACTCTTTTGCATTTACCTTGCTCCACCTAAATACGAGAGACATTATACTTTGAGTGAGATATTTTTGAGTATGCAAATATCTGTAAGCTCATGTGGAGTGTTGGTTTTGTTTTTGTGGGTTGAGGAAAGTGATGGGTTTTTGTGTGAGAGGGTTTTGTTGAAAATAGTACTTAAAGAAAAACAACGAAACGAAAGAAGACTTTGTAGCTGCCTGCCTTACTAGAGATTTAAAAGATGTGGTAATGTTTATGACCTTCCCAAAACATTCAGATGTATAATTAGTATTCGTGCAAAGTAACACGTGCTGTTATACTATGGCTGGTGTGTGGTGAGTGCTCTCTCTCTCTATCATGATAAACAGGCGAACACAGACGCAAGTAAACTTAGATCTTTATTTTAAAGCAGGTACGAGCACAGTAACTGGAGATGGCACTTAAGAGGTAGAGAAGTGGAAGAACTGAAGTGTTATCTTAGAGGAGATTACAGATAGCGTTGTTCAGGCAGACTGGAGAGTTCACGGAGGGAGGAGAAATCCTTCCCGGTCCACGAGAGATTGAAGTGAGCCAGTCCATCATCAAGAGTCTAGGATGGAGGAGACTTTGTATATGTTCTGGTCTACAGAGGTTTAGTGAATGGTTTAAGCAGAGACACGTGAAATGGTGAAATTCTGTATTGTGCAGGCAATTGGAGATGGTAAGTGATGTTGTTGATCTGCCTCACCACTATGAATGGACCTATAAATTGGGGATTCAGCTTACGACTGGGCACCAGTAGGCGAGTGTCTCTTGTTGATAGCCAGACGAACTGCCTGGGATGGTACTGTGGTGTTGGCAGGCATCGACGGTTGGCTTGACTCTTCTGCCTACAGACTGCCCTCTGCAGTTGGACATGAATTGAGTCCCACACCCTCTCACTCTCCTGAAACCAATGATTGACAGCCGGAATGTCCATAGGCTCACCTGTACAGGGAAACAGAGGGGGTTGAAAATCAAAAATGTATTGGAAGGGTGTGAGATGGGTGGATTGGTGCCTTAGAGAGCTGTGGGCAAACCCTTGTGGGGAATCAGTTTACATGCTTTGGAAAACCGATCTACCACCATTAGGATGCAGGTGTTACCATCAGAGGGTGATAGATCGGTTGTGAAGTCAACGGCGATGTGTGACCAGGGTCGATGAGGTAGTGGCAAGGGGTGGAGTTTACCTTCTGGTAGATGTCGTGGGGATTTGGTGGAGGCACAGATTGAGTATCCTTTGACGTAACGGGAAACATCACGTCCATCCTGGGCCACCAATAGCGATCTTGTAGGACTGAGAGGGTTCGCTGGCTGCCTGGGTGTCCACAGCCTGGAGAGGTGTGGACTTGATCCATGAGGGACAGTCGGAGACGGGATGGCAGGTAGATCTGTCCCTCAGGGACCCCTGGCGGAGCTAGTTCCTCACGAGTTGCCTCGCTGATTTGATGGTCTATGGCCAACTGGATAAGACTTACAATTATGGCTGGAGGGAGCACTGTTTCGGGTGGTTGAGGATTGTTGTCAGCAAGGAATTGACGAGACAGGGCATCTGCTTTCTGGTTTTTGTCTCAGAATCAGAATCAGAATCAGAATCAGAATCAGAATCAGAAAGAGCTTTATTGCCAAGTGTGCTTTCACACACTAGGAATTTGTCTTGGTGTTGAAGCTTCCAGTAATAGGTAAGGACAGAATGTCAGCCATAACATCCGTCTGCATTGTTTTTCTTTCCCTGCGCTCTGCCCAGCATTTAATCTCTTATTAATTCAACTGTTCAAGAGTGAAATAGCCTGTGGAAAGAAACTGTTCCTGTGCCGAGATGTTCTAGTGGCCAGTGATCGGAGTCGCCGTCCTGACGGTAACAGTTCAAACAGGGTGTTTCCAGGGTGAGCAAAGTCTGTGATGATTTTACCTGCTCTCTTTTTCACTCTGGAAGAGTACAGGTCCTGGAGGGCTGGCAGGGAAGCACCAATAATCCTCTCTGCAGTCCGGATTGTGCGATGTAGTCTCCCAATGTCAGATTTGGTAGCTGAACCAAACCAGACAGTGATGGAGGTGCACAAAACAGACTCAATGACGGCCGAGTAGAACTGTATCAGCAGCTCCTTTGGGAGGTTGAGCTTCCTCAGCTGACGAAGGAAGTACAGTCTCTGCTGGGCCTTTTTTACAATGGAGTCAATGTGATTGTTCCACTTCAGGTCCTGAGAGATGGTGGTGCCCAGGAACCTGAATGACTCCACTGCTGCCACTGTGCTGTTCATGATGGTGAGTGGAGGTAGAGCAGGGCTGTTCCTCCTGAAGTCCACTATCATCTCCACCGTTTTGAGCGTGTTGAGCTCAAGGTTGTTATAACTGCACCAGACAGCCAGTTGTTCAACCTCCAGTCTGTAAGCAGACTCGTCACCGTTTCGGATGAGGCCGATGACGGTGGTGTCGTCTGCAAATTTCAGGAGCTTCACAGAAGGGTCTTTAGAAGTGCAGTCATTGGTGTACAGGGAGAAGAGCAGTGGGGAGAGAACACACCCCTGGGGGGCGCCAATGCTGGTAGTGAGAGACCTGGATGTGAGTTTCCCCAGTCTCACTCGCTGTTGCCGGTCTGTCAGGAAGCTGGTGATCCACTGACAGATTGAGGATGGCAAGGAGAGCTGGGTCAGTTTAGCTGTAAGAAGATCAGGCATGATGGTGTTGAAGGCCGAGCTGAAGTCCACAAATAAGATCCTTGCATAAGTCCCAGGTCTGTCGAGATGTTGCAGGATA
The DNA here is from genome assembly GCA_037043235.1 of Rhodeus uyekii. Taxonomy (NCBI): domain Eukaryota; kingdom Metazoa; phylum Chordata; class Actinopteri; order Cypriniformes; family Acheilognathidae; genus Rhodeus; species Rhodeus uyekii. The sequence goes on from JAWRVZ010000088.1 coordinate 198,246, forward strand.
TAATGCAGTCCCATGTTGACTGCATCATCCACAGACCTGTTTGCTCTGTAGGCAAATTGAAGAGGATCCAGCAAGGGTCCAGTGATGTCCTTCAGGTGGGCCAGAACCAGTCTCTCAAATGACTTCATGACCACAGATGTGAGAGCGACAGGTCTGTAGTCATTAAGTCCAGTGATTTTGGGTTTTTTGGGGACAGGAATGATGGTGGAGCGTTTGAAGCAACGGGGAACTTCACACTGCTCCAATGATCTATTGAAGATCTGCGTGAAGACTGGAGCCAGTTGGTCAGCGCAGGCTTTCAAACAAGCAGATGAGATGCCGTCTGGGCCTGAAGCTTTCCTTATCTTCTGTCTTTTGAAGATTTTGGATACCTGCTCCACACAGACCTTAAGCTCTGGTTGGATGGCGGGGGGGGGGGGGGGGGGGGGTGGAGAGGGGGTGCAGGAGGTGTTGGGGGACGTGTGAAGTGCAGATCAGACTGGGTGTGAGGTGTGAGATTGGGTTTCTCAAACCTGCAGTAAAAAGTATTTAACTCATCCGCCAGATGTTGGTTCTCAGCAGGTCGGTGGGTTGGTGGCTTGTAATTGGTGATATTCTTCAGGCCTGACCAGACAGCAGCAGGGTTATTTGAAGAAAACTTGTTTCTCAGCTTTTCAGAGTAACTTTTTTTGGCTGCTCTAATCTCCTTTGTCAGTCTGTTCCTGGTCTGTTTGTACAAAACACCATCCCCACTTCTGTAAGCGTCCTCTTTGTTGTGACGAAGCTGTTTGAGTTTCCCAGTAAACCATGGTTTATCATTAGGAAATGATAAGAATGTCCTTGTAGGAATGTGTGTATCCTCACAGAAATTGATGTATGATGTTACAGTATCCGTTATCTCATCCAGATTAGTGCTGGCAGTTCCAAAAACATTCCATTCCGTACAATCAAAACAGGCTTTGAGATTCTCCTCTGCTTCATTAGTCCATCTTTTCACAGTCTTTTTTGCAGTGATATGCATTCTTTATTGTGGTGTAGCAGTGGTCAAGAATATTACTGTCTCTGGTGGGACATGTAATGTGCTGTCTGTATTTTGGCAGTTCACGGGAGATATTTTCTTGGTAAAAATCCACCAGAATGATTAAAAGAGAGTCTAGATACTTCCGTTCAGTCTCAGCTATTTGTTCAGCCAGCTGTTGTAATGCCGTGCTGACACACGCGTCTGGAGGAATGTAAACATTCACGAGAATAAACGAGGAAAACTCACGCGGTGAATAGAAAGGTTTACAGTTTATGAAGTGAGTCTCTATGTTAGGAGAGCATATCTTCTTCAGCGTTGTTATATCTGAACACCAACCTTCGTTGATGTAGAAACACAAACCTCCACCTCTCGTTTTCCCGGTTAGCTCCGTGATGCGATCTGCTCGGAACAGATGGAAGCCCGGCAGAGATAGTGCATTGTCCGGTGTGTTCACATTTAGCCAGGTCTCAGTGAAGCACAGAGCAGCAGAATTGAAAAAATCCTTATTAATCCGGGTGAGGAGAAGCAGTTCATCCATTTTATTAGGAAGAGTACGGAGATTAGCAAGATGAATACTGGGGAGAGGAGTGCGGAAGCCCCGTGAGCGGAGTTTGACTAGTGCCCCGGCTCGTTTCCCACGCCTGCGTCTGGCTCGGTTTAAAGAGACAGCGACTCCAACGAGGATATCGAGTAAAACGTCTGAATAATCAAAAAACGCAGAAATATTGTCTGGAGTGTGATCCCTAATGTCCAGTAGTTCGTTTTTGGTGAAAACAATCGGAAAAGAATGACTAAAAGCAGAGCAAACAAACAAAGACAGGACAATCACTGTAGAGCTAAAAACCGAGGCTGCCATCCGCGGCGCCATCTTGTTCAGATCTTGTTCTCCTGGTCTGTAGGTTACCGTGAAGTTAAATCTTGTAAAGAAGAGTGCCCACCGGACCTGACGAGGATTGAGGCATTTCGCTTCTCACAGATAATCAAGGTTTTGGTGCTTGGTAATGACTTGAAATGGCTGGACCATTCCCTCCATTCTTCCAAGGCTAGTTTGATGGCCAGCAACTCGCAATTTCCGATGTCATAATTTTTCTCCACTGGGGACAAGAAGACACATGGATGGAGTTGAGGAGGCTGGGAAAGCACAGCTCCTACCCTGGAACATGATGCATTAACCTCGACAATGAAGGGTAGTTGTGGGTGTGGACGAATCAGGCTAAGAGCCGTGCAGAAGGCTGCCTTGAGGGCTTGGAAGACTTTGGTGGCTTCAGACATCCAGGACAGAGTCTTGGGCCCGTGTCACAGTAGGGTGGTCAGGGATCCACTGATGATACTGAAGTTCTGAATGAAACGACTGTAGAAGTTGGCAAACCCGAGGAAGAGTTGCAACTCCTTAATGGAAGTCGTATATCCCCTGGTCCATCTTGACGCCACACTGGCTGATGTAGCAGAAGAAGTGAATGCTGTTGCGGTGGAACTCGCATTTCTCCAGTTTCAGGAAGAGGTGGTGTTCTCAGGGTTTGGTAAGGACCTGCGTAACATGGCGATAATGTTCAGGGAAGCCTTTGGAATACACAAGGATATCATCAAGGTAGACTATGACGAACTGATTGAACACTCTCTGGAACACTGCTTGAGCGTTTGACAGACCGAATGGCATGACTTGGTATTAGTAGTGGCCCGATGGTGTTATAACGACCGTCTTCCATTTGTCACCTTTTCTGATCCGAATTAGGTTGTAGGCGCTACACAGGATCAGTTTGGTAAATATGCAAGCACCCCGCAGCTTCTGCAGTGCAGCGGGGACCAGGGGAAGTGGATACTGATATTTGACTGTGAGTGAATTGAGGTGGCGGAAATCGATGCGGGGCCTCAATCTTCCGTTCTACTTGCCCAAAAAAAGAAGAAGCTTGAAGCGGCAGGGGAAGTTGATGGACAGATATACAGTACTTTTGTTAAAAAGCCTCTTTGATATACTCCTCCATGGTCGGTCGCTCCGGGATGGACAGAGAATAGATTTGTCTGCATGGAAACGTTGCCCTAGGCAGCAGGCCAATGGATCAGTCCAATGGCCAGTGAGGTGGCAGTTCAGTCACTATTTGTTTGCTTAACATGTCCTGGGACGCCCAGTATTCTGCTGGGATATCAGGACATGAACAGACTTAAGGGCTTTCAACAGAAGTAGAGGCTAGAGTCGCACAGAGATTCACTCTTTTGACTGGAAAGAGACAGTGCTGATGGCAACGATCGCTCCTCTTCAAAATCTCCCCAGACTCCTAGCAGACAAATGGAGAGTGTTCAGCCATCCACGGGCGTCCCAGGACGATGTGAGAGGTGAATCTCTCTAGCACCAGAAATGTAAGCTCTTCTCCAATCTGCAGATGAATGGGAGAGAAAATGTACCGAATGCACTCTTGCCCCAGTGGTTTTCCTAGGATGTTGTGAATACGGAGTGGATGGGTGAGGTGAAATTTGCTGGTCTTTAGTTTATTCAGGAGGTTGGTAGAAATGAAGTTACCCGCCGATCCAGAGTCCATTTGGCTGAAACAGAGAGACAGTTACCACAACATCAGTGAGAGACATGTTGTTCATTGTATGTTTTGAATGGATAGTACTCACTGCCAAGCAAGGTGTTTGGGTCGGGCAGTGCACTTGGAGGTGACCCGCACCACCTCAGTATAGACAAAGGTGCAAATGGATATGTCTCTCTAATTCTGATGGTGATAGTCGATAGTGGTCGATCTGCATGAGTTCTGGTGCTGGAGGATTGGATTCCCTCGGTGGAGGTGGGGGATGCAACATGGGGTTATTGGTGGAACATTCTCCTCTCCACATATAGGCAGTGTGTGGTGAGTGCTCTCTCTCTCTCTCTCTCTCTCTCTATCTTCTCCACCTATAGCCTGTGCGGTGAGCGCACTGGATAATTTGTACCTTGGCTTCTGCTGCATGATCCAAATGGATGATGAACACTGTTCTGACTGAAAAGAGCTCCCTGACATTATTGTAAAGTGTGTTCACATAAATGTGTATTTCATTCTTTTAAAACATTTTCATTAATATATATACAGTAGAATACGGTTATGTCTATGGCCTCGGGGTTACAAAAAAGCGTCGAGATAACCGAGGACTGAGATAACCAACAGCCAATATGGTGATTTATTTGATGAAGCGATCGGCATGCTATAAAAATGTACATACACTGTATATGTTTGCTAACAACAAAAGGCATATGTGCATCAACTAACAGCAGAGATTTACCAGTATACAATAAAAAAAAAACACCTTCCATTCTCCATACAAACCTTTAATTATTGTGGCCAGCGGGGCGTGGTTTAGAGTCTGTTGCAGGCGGAGGAGGCGTTTGGGAGGGCTAATGGACACGCCTCTTGTTAACGAGATCTAACAGGTGTCTTCATTTTGCAGTGAGTCGAGAGACAGGATAAAAGCTGGGCCCAGGAGAAGGAAAGAGGCTGACTGGGGTGAAGGCTGAAAAGTTGGAGTGCTGCCAGCTAACCCTGCCGTGTCGGAAGCTGCAGACAAGTGTTTTCTGTTCATTTTTGTTGTTGCCCTCGAGCATATTCTTTTGTTACAAAGTTTGGAATAAAAGTGACTACTAGTCTACCTAAAGACGACCCCGCCTTTCTTTGGATAGCTGAAAAGCCATCACAATTATATTCTCCAACATTACAAACACAATGATTGCTCACAGCGTAAACACAGTCACAACACACGTGTAAACACATTCGCTCATAACATATTCGTGAGGTCACGCTGTACTACTCCATTGCATAGTTTCTTGCATTCTGCCTGCCTAATGTGCTTTCTCAACAAATTCGGCTTTGTCCTGTCTTTTAATAACCGGGTTCTTCAATACGCAGCGGTGCTGAGCAGAGCACACTTCAGAACAGAAGCAGGTGTGTGTGTTTATCTAAGACTCATGGTCATTGGTCGGTAATGTCAAAATATTTGAGAAAAACAATCAAATCAGAGGAGGCGGGCTTTATGTGCACCTAGTTGTGAGTGCTTTGGGATGGGATGAGGTCCACGGTTAGCACTTGCTGCTCGTTGAGAAGTGTAAGAACAATATGTGCTTTCACTTCAGAGAGTCTCCAAAAGTCTCCAATAACTCCAGAATAAGTCGTTAAATTTGTCGCTAGTCGCTTTTTTGAAAATGTTTTGACCAAGGCGTTAAGTTGTTAAGACTGTCTGCAAGTTCTTCTGTGGCTGCACGGCACTGTGAGTGAAGCGTCACTGGAGATTCACGTGCGATCCACGTCCAACGCAAACTCAACGTATGCGCAGTGAACTAGGTACGACCATGAGTCACGAGATAACCATGTGAAGTGGCGAATTTGTCCCTCTTTTGTGCTTGAGATAGTAGGGTTCGGCAACAAAAGAATTGACGGAACCGATGAGAAAATGCTTAGACTAATAGGTAGTTTAGCGGTTCCACTTCAAAAACATAAATATAATAGGGTTGGTGAGTTAACCGTAAGTCGAGATAAGTGAACTCCACTGTCTATAGGCTGTCACACTTGGTCCTGTCTTTCTGTGTCTTTGTCACTTCCCTGTCACTGAGGTCATGGGGTCACTTCCTGTTGTCACTCCCTGTCTATCGTGATATCACTTCCTGTTCACTTCCGGGGTTTTCTAGAACCTTCCATACCTTTCTAGTTTCAATTACCTCGTCAGTGTCTCCAGGTGTTTCCCATGTCTGTCTCTATTTATACCCTCTTGTGTGTCCTGGTCTTTGTCAGTTGTTGACCTGTTAATGTGACTTTGTTCCATGTTCCTGGTGCTGTAAGTTTTGTGTGTGGATGCTATCTCCTGGTTTCTCCTCGTTTCTCCAAGTGCGTTCTGGTCTCCTAGTTTTGCACAACAAGTGTCGTTTTCTGTTTATATTTAAAGTGGTTTTGTTTCTCCGAGTTTGAATAAAAGTGAGCTTCTGTTTGGAACCTGTTGCTCCTCGTCATTCCTCTCCGCATCGCACACGTTCCTGCTCTCCCTTGTTGTAACATAGGCGTAGGTATTTTTTAACCACAGGATACATGTATCCTGTGGTACATGTATCATGTATCCTGTATATATATATGTATATTCTATTAATACAGGATGAATGATGGGGATTACTGAACAACAAAACCTCAAATTTTTGGAAATTAGTTAATACTTTTCTTATGTGATTTTATTTACAATTTTTAATGTAGATGACTTGATGAAAGTATAATGCATATAGACCATCACAGCTGCAAGTTACAAGCAATGTCCCCGCCACCCACTCAGCGACATTAGAACAAAAATTCTGTAGTTACTGTGTAAATATACCATTGTTCTGTTCTATTACAGTGCAAGTCAAACTTGTTACCCCTTTGTTTCATGTAGTGTCACGACCAGCTCGTTCCAAGCCGCAACATAAAAGAGGGAATGGACAACGAAACCAAGTTCAACCATTTCTACATCAAATCATAGATGAAGAGAAGTCTAGGAGTGTAACAAAAACAAATCAATAACATAAAGAAATAAGCTACATGTCAAGTAAACACAAAATGAGTCGCTCCCGAAGCAAAGGTTCTGCACCAACAGCATCAGTGGAAGACCAAGAGACATCACAGTAGTTACAAAGTACATCACCTGCAGACTGTAAATTAAAGTGGTGCTTGTTTCGTGTAGTTACAGAGTAATTATATCAGGTTTGCCCACACTTTTTTGGGTGGTGATCTACTTTTAAAAAGATCAACTCAATGAAATCTTGCACTACGTGGAATCAGACTGTTCTGTATCACTGTATCAGACTGTACTACCTTGCAGTAGTTGCTGATAGCTAGTCTCTGGAGAGCTTTGACACAGTCTCACATTAGTTTTAAAAATCAACCTAAAACTATGCATCTGCTTCCTCAACAAATGCATCTCATTATCATTTGTACATTTTAGAATTTTTTTTTTCTAAATGTTTAACGATGGTGTGACTCACCCGAAATGATGCCTCTGTGGCTGCCTTTGTCTTTACATCTGTGAGAGTAGAAAAAAAACTGTTAGCTGTCAGGTTGTGTGGCAGGGGATGAGGCGAGGTCTCAATTTGCAGACAATAATGAGGACTTTATTATAATAGAAGTAAACCAAAAACCACAAAGTATTTTCATTTTCCTTTTCATCTCCTCATATCCCCACCAACTGTTACAAATGCTTTGATTTGATTAGTTTTATTAAGTTATTAATTAATTCTCATTTTCATGTACATGCATTGTTCAGTTTATTTTTGTGGTTTATCCAAAACATTACATTTATATAAAGGTATAACATTTTTATTCTTGTCTTTATTTTTTGATGACAACACACTGGGAAACACTTTTTTCAGTGTTACATTAATAGTTGGTTTTATCGCACCGAGGCTGTTGTGGGTAAAACACGAAGTCACACAAAACACGGTGATAACGGGATAAACTCAAAATGAACTTTAATCACAAACAACAAACAAAAAGGCACGCGAGGGTGCAAAACAGAAACTCGGAGGGAGAACACATCTAAACACTATTGCAAACATATACCATCCAGTAACATTTTTTTTATTTTATTTTTTTTATTGAACACTGTAATGAACAAAACAAACAGGCAGCCATTTCAAAAGCATTACAAACAATACATTAGACCAAGCATACATTAAACTGTCAAATATCAAAATACAAAACTCAACGAAAAAAAAGAAAAAAAAAGAAGAAAAAAAAAGAAAAAAAGGGGGGGTGTAGGGGAGCTTTCCTTTCGCTTTAAGTTCTAAAATCAAAATCTTCTAATAAGGCATATAAATATATAGCTTTGGGGCTTTTCATCACTCTCAATGACTCCAAATACAACATAAATTCCTCCTTAAACACCACTAATCGTGGCGGAGTTTTGAAAAATCTACATTTGTGAATGTAGAATTTTAACAACAGCATCAAGTTATTAACAACATAAGATACCCTTTTGTCTTCAAATAAAAACCCATATTGCACAGTTTCCCAAGACAAAGACAGATTTGTAGAAAGTTTTTGTTGTAACCATATGAATGCATCATTCCAGAATGCATTAACCAACTTGCATTGAAAGAACAAGTGCTCCATCGTTTCAATCTCAATCATGCATATTTGGCATAAATTTGAATCCCCAACATTAAACCTTAGTCTTAAAAACTCTTTTGCCGGATATATATGATTCATAATCTTAAAGTGCACTTCTTTACATTTAGGGTTAATAGGAAATGAAATATATTTGGACCTAATTACACACACATCTTTCTTTTTATAATGACGGAATATATAATCTCTTTTTACAGGTCCTGGGTAGAATTTTTGTATTAAACAATTCCTTAGAAATTTGTTTGAGCATTTTCTATCAACAAGGTTTACATAGTCTATCAAAAGATCTTGTATTTTAGGTATTATTATTGAATATTTTAGATGTTCCTTAACTAATCTAATCATTGAATCTGGAATATTCTTGAGGATTTTTTCATACACTTTAGAGGAACAGCTCAGATTATATTTGTTACAGAAAGCATCATGGCTCAATATATTCCCTACATTGTCCATAATGTGTGCTATCGCCCAAATGCCTCTCTGCCACCACTCATCCATAAACAGAGATTTCCTGTTCACTGTTATACATCTGTTGTTCCAGATTGACATATTGTGAGGACTAAAATTATGTTTGAAGATCAATTTCCAATACAATAATACCTGTTGGTGGAAAGCAGAAAGTTTAACAGGGAGCTTAGAAAGTTCAAAGTCACATTGCAACAAAAATCTTATACCACCAAATTTTTTGAATATAACCGAAGGAATCTCAAACCAGAAAGAAGACTTATTGATTTGAGACCACCATCTTCATACTCTTTGATTATATCACATTTACGTATATAATGACTCTTTCTTTTCCAAATAAAATCAAAATTTAATTTATTTATAGCTTTTATCTTTTTAGCAGAAACTGCTAGAGAAAAACAAGGATAAATTAATCTAGAAAGATTCTCTACTTTCGTCAATAAAACTCTTACAAAAATTATGTCTCTCTGCATCCAGGTATTCATTATTAATCTACATTTCTCTAAGGTTTTGTCAAAATTGGCATATTCTAAATTTTACTTCTTCTTGGATAACCAGATGCCCAAATATTTAACTTCATTTTTAACTGAGATATTATGTAACGATATATTGGGGTGATCATGGATAGCCATTAGCTCACATTTTGACATATTTAATATTAGGCCTGAAGCTTTTGAAAAACTCTCAATTACTTGAAGTGCCATCGGTATTTGTTGTTCATTCCTTAAAAAAAGTGTAGTGTCGTCAGCACAGTGACTGACTATAAAACTTTTCCCTTCTAAATCAATTCCAGATATGGTTCCCATTTTGAGAAGCATAGATAACATTTCTACTACCATAATAAATAATAAAGGAGAACATCCACAGCTGTCACGGACTCAGCCACGCCCCCTGCACCAGGCTCCCACGCTCCGCCCACTCGTTCCCAGTCACCTGAATACTAAGCACCTGCACCTGTTCCCAATCACAGAAGCCCTATATCACCAGCCCTCATCCTGCACTCAGTGTCTGGTCACAGCGCACGCTATTCAGACTTCCTTGCTGCTCTGTGCTACTCCCGGATTTCCATAGACCTGCTTCCAAGATCCCAAGTGATTCCAAGACTCCAAGATTCTCCGCATTCACCATCCAAGTAAAGCCTGTCACTATTCCCTGTGTGCTCACCTGTTCACCAGTTCACTGTTTCGTGTCCTGACTTCAATAAACCAGTATTGAGTACTAACTTCTGTGTCCTTGAGTCCATCATGACAACAGCCTTGTCTGATGCCTCTTTTGACTTCAAACCTTGGACAAGTGCCTTGAGTAAGAGCAACAGAGCTGTTAATATCTTTATACAACATTCTAATAATATTTATAAATTTAGGACCAAAACCAAAGTGCTGAAGGGTTTGAAAAATAAATGAGTGTTCCACCATGTCAAAGGCCTTATAGAAATCCAAAAATAAAATAAAACTATCGTCTTTAATTAGATGACCATATTCAATCAAATCCAATACTAACTTGATATTGTTATGAATAGACCTATCCTTCAAGAAACCTGATTGGGTCGCACTAATAATTTGTGACAATCCAAATTTTAATCTAGAAGCCAATACTTTAGTAAACAGTTTGTAATCCGTATTTAGTAGTGTTATTGGACGCAGGTTATCTAATAACCTTTTATCTTTCCCTGCCTTTGGTAACAAAATAATAAGTCCTTGTTTCATAGTTGGCAATAGTTCATTGTTATTTATACAATCCTGTAAGGCTTCAAATAAAATATATTTTATGTCCTCCCAAAAAAATGTATAGAAATTTGTGGTTAAGCCATCAGGACCCGGTGATTTACCCACTTTACATTGTTTAATAGCTGTATCCAGCTCCTGCATTGTTAAGTCTGATTCACAAAGGTCTTAAAATATGTCATCAATTGATGGGATCTTATCTTGTATCTTCTGAAAAAAGGATCTACAACTAATTGAGGAAAAGGATGAAGAATACAAATCAGAGTAAAATTTAAAAACCTCTATTGCTATTGTATTATGATTTGAAAGTTCTTCTTGGTTCACTATCAAGGTGTTAATCGAATTTTTTTCTTGCCGTCTTTTTTCCAAATTTATGAAGTATGAGCTATTTTTCTCCCCCTCTTCCAGCCATTTAGCCCTGGATCTCACGTAGGCCCCCTTTGCCTTTTTAATGTAGAATTCATCTAGGATGGAATGTAGCTTAATAAGTTTTGCTTTATCTTCATCTGTCATAATTGGTTGACAACAGCAAGAATTAATCTCTTGAATTAATTGAATTTCTTTTTTCCGTTTCTTTTTTTAAGATTCTAGATTCTTACTAAAGGTCATTGAATATTCCCTTACCTTATATTTTAAATTTTCCCATTTATTGCCACTAGATAACTTTTTACCATTAATTTCTGCAATTATTCTTTTTACATATGCACAAAAGTCAGAGTGATTTAGTAAATCTGCATTGAATTTCCAATAGCCTTTAGTAATGAAAGATTTATCACGATGATCTAGAATTAAGTTGATCACACAATGATCTGTTAAGGGGGCACCTGAAATGCAACATTTAGTCACATAACATAACTGTCATGCTGAGACTCACACAAGACAGGTAAGTGACAAACAGGTTTATTTTTAACAGCAGGTCACGCAGCAGGTAGGCAATGAACTAGGCAGATGGAAATAACACAAAGATCACGGAGATGGTAATGCTTATCGGGGTTGCTGAATGGAGATGGTACCGATTGATGAACAGGTGGAATCACGGAGAGAGTCTTTCAAGGAGATCGACAGACGGTAAGGTACAAAGGTTCAATAAGTTCGTGTGGCACGAGTGAGTCCAGGTATCTCTGATGAGATCAGACACAGAGTGACAGCAGCGTGAGTGTTTTAAGGTGCAGGGGTGATTGGGAACAGGTGCTAGTAATCCGGTGATGAGGAGCGTGTGGGCGGAGTGTAGGGGGAGCCTGGTGCCGGGGGCGTGGCCGAGTCCGTTACAATAACAGAGAATCGGATCCAAGCCAATAGTCAATTCTCGACCTTGAAGTGGCATTCGGTTTGATCCATGAGAACTGTCTGGTTGTGGGGTTCAAATTTCTCCAAATATCAGTTACTTCGTTAGCTAAACAAAAATCTTGCATAATACTATTAATATGAGAAAACATGAACTTTGAAGGCTGTCTGTCCATGTATTCATCCGATGTCATATTCAAATCTCCCCCGATTAAAATAAATTCTGTCGGGAATCTAGTTTTGAGGTCATTTATGACGTTTGTAACTGTCTCCAACAAATTCTTATTTTCTGAGCGGACATTATATCCATATACATTAACCATAATGATAAATATTTCGTCTAAGTGTAGGACCACTGCAATCCAATGACCATCTACATCTGCCTTGTGAGTAATAATCTTGCCTGGGCATTTATTCATGCAAATAGCGACACCTGCAGACCGATTGGAGCCATGACTAAATAACATGTCATCCCCCCCACTGATTTTTCCAAAAGGTAACATCTGCCGCTTCTGAATGCGTTTCTTGTAAAAAAAAAAAACAATGTGCTTTTTGGCTCTTGCAAAATAAAAAAATTGCCTTTCTCTTAACAGAGTCTTTTAAACCCCTACAATTTAAAGAGGAAAAAGAAATGTCAGATTTCAACATGAACATGAACAATCAAACAAAGAAAACTATAAAGTTCTAAATAACCAAAAAACTGTAGACTGTTCCAAGACTTGTAAGTTTGTGGAAACAGAAAAGAAAATCCCAATTTTCATTCACTCCACCTCTCCTTGTGACCAAGAGAAGCCATCGATACCCTTTTAAGAGATACGTTTACCCTCGATGTATCTGAACGGACCTCTAAAACCCGCTGCTTTGCCCTCCTTTCTGGCTTGTTCGATTCTGGGCCACAGTTCACGTCTCATCAATCTATCTTCCTTCGTCAGATCCTCCGCAAAACGAATACCAACTTCTTTGCACACCGAAGACGCCTTGGTTCTCTTCCACACTTCATCGCGCACCAGCCTGCGCGTGAAGAGAATTATCACCTCTCTCGGACGGTTGATCTCCTTCCTTCCCACCCGATGCACGACATCCACCTCAGGCGTTATCTTGACCAGAAGCTGAATCACGTCCTCTCTAATACGCTCGTTTACATTCTCTTTGAGCCCTTTAATGCGAAGACACCATCTTCTTTTTTACCTTTCCTCTTCCAACACTCGAACTTTCAGGTCATTGTTGACTTCAGTCAGAGTTTCAATTTGCTTTTCCAGCGTTTTAATTCTGTCCTTGCATTCTTTTAACTCCTGAGCATTTATTTGGACGGATTTGGCAACGCTTGTAATCATCGCACTGTGTTGCTTCATTTGCATGCTTAAGTCGTCATGCTGGACGTCAACCTTGATTCCAAGTGCTTTAATCGCTTCCAAGATAGCCGAATTGGACACTTCGTTTCCCTCTGCATCAGCTGGTATTTTAGATTTTTTCCCCTTTTGGGGTTTACACGGTGTTGGTGGGTCAGATTCATCACCCCGCTCCCTCTTGCTTGACCCTGCAATTACTTCCATCGAGCAACAATTTTCCTCCGTATCTACCATGATAACAATTATCTTGAGGTATGTTCCGCTTACCAATTAGCAGGAAAAGGTGGAGTATAACTTATCAACATAAACAGACTTGGGATTTATGTAAGAGCAAGCGACAGTTCAACGACTCAGTCCGCCATCTTGCCGGAAGTCACCATCCAGTAACATTCAACGACTGTTCAACGACATTCACGGGACACAGTTCATTCACGGTGGCGGCCGCGGGACACAGTTCATTCACGGCGGCGGCCGCGGGACACAGTGCCCCATTGATCACCGGGCTGGGCTGAATGACGCCCAAACTCGTCTTCAGGTTCGCCCACCATAAACTTGGAACCATTCAAAATCAGGACGTTGTTCACAAAGTCCATGACAGGTTCAAAACAGTGTCCCTGATCGATGAATTGGGTTAGCTCATCATCCAGACCCAGCCAGAAGCAGTAATTGAGGACAGGATTCCCCCAGCTCACCTGGTTAACTAAATCCAAAAACTCGCTTGTGTAGTGTGTTTCCAGCGAGCATCCTCCCTGACGAAGATACGCGAGTTTGATGGCGGGTACCTCCATCTCGAAGTCTTGTAGGGGTGACAAGCACTCATTGATTCTGTTATACCGAAGGTGCGTGCGATGCGAAGACAGACGCGAGAACACGGAGCTTCCAACAAAAACACTTTATTACTAAACTGAAACTCAAAAGACACTCGAGGGTACAAAAACTCGGAAAAAGAACAAGGGAGAGTTGCAACTAACGACTTCCATGTAACTGACAATCACCGACCAAGACCAGGGGTAATATGAGGGTTTAAGTACTCGAGGAAAGTAATCTGCGGCGCAATCTGCCTAGCGTCCGAAGGCGGAAGTAGCAGAGCGATAGAGCCATATGCAGCCATCAATAGAGCCATATATGGCTCGTGAGCCATAGGTTCCCGACCCCTGCGATAGTAGAAACTATCTATAGATAGTGATCAGAAACATCTTGATTGGTCAGCGAGTATGGAAAAAGAGTGTGCACAGTATTTCTCCACACTTGTTATGTAGTACACCATCTAAGAGATTTCTATTATAACCGAATACATTCCCTTGAATATTTGCCAGACTCAATATAAAGAACTGCACATTAATACTGTGAACCCCCTTTCGGTTTACAAAATCCCCTTCATTGGGGCCTGGGGGTGCCTTGCTGACAATGTGTGTGCAGTCTATGGCACCAATCACTTTAGGGAAGCCTGGGGACAATTGCATCATTTTTACTGGCACGGTCATGATTTCATAATCTCTGTGATCAATTATAATGTACCTGCAATAGCGAAAAGCTCTCTTTAATAACTTGGGGTCTTAAGTGGCTTGAAAAAAACTCAAAAACACCCAAAAACTGCTTGAATGCCAGGTAAACTTTGTGAATGGTACAACAGACAGCACTTTTCACAATGTTCTCCACATCTCCAACAGTGTAAAGGAATGTGCCACTCAAAAAGTAGCGCAAGGTTTGAGCTGTTATTAACGCCCGACTACGACAAGTTAACCCTGACTTTTTACAAAAGGATCCCACAAATTAACTTGATAAATACTACCTTCACGTGAAAAACGATCTTTCCAACAAAATACTGTTCCGCTCTGCAAACGGACCCTGTCTATCCCGCAATATGCGCTTAATCCTAAACGCTCTCTGAATTATCCTTGCACCTTCAGCAACAGGTTGCTCTCGTAAAACCAGACAGGACATGCTGCAACAAACTTCCTATATCACTTCCGCCTATAAAGATTTGATCTTATCCTGCTAACATGAAGCAAGCCTGCTCCAGAGCAGGTTTAAGCTAACGGACCTGTTACTATGACAACAAGTCCCGGAACAAGCATTGAAGAACTGAACAAGTCAAGTCAAGTCACCTTTATTTGTATAACGCTTTTTACAATGCAGATTGTTTCAAAGCAGCTTTACAGTATAAACAATATAAACAAAGTTTGTTTTGGCTGAACAGAAGCCTTAAAAGAGCAGGCGAATTAATACAATTGATGAATATTAATGTTAAAGTTTACCCAACTGATCAATCCAAGATCATGCGAAATTATCAACAATCAAATCCAACTAACTCAGTTAGCGAGGTACGAAGAATATGCCCCAGCTCGAGAAGAGCAGGCCACTGATTATAGTGATGAATATTAAGTGTCCCTAACTTAGCATGCCATAGGCGACAATGGCAAGGAACCAAAACTCCAGCAGGTGACAGAATGACAGAAGAACAGAATGGGAAAACTTTGGGAGAAGTTAGGCTCAGTCGGAGGACCAGGGGCATATTCTTCCACACATACCACTTACAATTAAGGCCAAGAAATCCCTTAACCATCAGACCAACTATACTCCTCCTCCGCTTGCAGCAGCCTCTAGACCACGCAACGCTGGCCACAGTAAGTAATTAGCAAGATTTTAAAATGTATTCGGTTTTTAAAGGGAGCCAGTGCAGGTTTGAAAGAACCGGGTTAATATCCTCATACTTCTTGGTTGTAAAGCTTGAGCTACTGCATTTTGGACCAGCTGAAATTTGTTTAAACATGCAGGGCAACCACCTAATAGAGCATTACAATAATCTAGCCTTAAACTCATGAGCATTTCTGCATTTGTCATTGAGAGCATATGTCGCAATTTAGATATATTTTTAAGATGGAAGAATGCGGTTTTACAGATGCTAGAAATGTGGCTTTCAAATGAAAGGTTGGCATCAAAGAGCACAACCAGGTTTCCGTAATAGATGGATTCCAAATGTGTGTCTTTAATGACTCAAAGGGTAGTCGTACAGGCAGTCAAACAGGAGCAAACAGGGAAAACAGGGACAGGCGGAATCGTGGTCAAGGCAACAGGTGGAGAAGTCAGGACAGGCAGAGAACATTCAAGAGCGAAATAGCAGGCAGAGATCAGGACAGGCAATTGGGAATGGGTAATCAGACACGGGTTTAAATGCTCAGAAATGTTAGCTGTAGCAAAACAAGACTTTGTGATCAGAGTTTGTGTGACTTTTATAGTCTTTCATAGACTTTTAGAGAGTCTTTCATAGTCCGGGATGATGAATGTCAGCTGGTGCGATAATCAGTCCAATGTACGGGCTTGTGGGAAATGTAGTTTGTGTGTGTGTCAGTATAAGTGTGATAGCTCCCTCTGGTGGCCAGAGGGGAGAAGCGTGGAGCTCGTCATCGTAACACTTTCTAACCGACGACGAAGACTTGACAGAGCAGACTTGACAGAGCAGACTTGACAGAGCAGACTGAATGTCTGCAGCCCTTTCAGGAAGGGTATTCTGTCACACCCTCACAGTCACATGTTCCTTTGATTGTTTACCGCCACTCATCAGTCAGCATGGACATCAATCATAATCACAGTTGTTCATCCTTTCTCTTCATCACTATGTGCATTTATGTTCTCCATGTTCACAATTCATTTGTAGATTGTTTATGTTCATGTGTAGACATGCTGTTATTTTGTCATCACCGTTGTTTTATCTCAGTTTGTTTTCATTACACAATATTTTGCTAATTGAAATCTTCTCAGACTCGCCTTCATCTTGTGAAATTACTAACCAGACACACGTTAGCAACCTTTCATGTGCATCAAAACACTGTCTTTTGTGAAGACAAGCCTAAAACATCAATAGTCAAACAGGAAAACGGACCTCTCTGTCAGACTCTCCAACAGCAAAGGAACTAATTTCCCACAGGACATAGGAAAACCTTTTAAACTAAATTTTGGTTCCTTTAAGCTAATTGAGCAAAACTAGGCCATTCGTCAGGCTTAAAAAGTGACATATACGTATAATGAACTTTCATTTTGTGACAACGAGCTCGTAATGACATTTTATTTTGTGATACCATGAATGTAAACTGAAACATGTTCATTTGAACGTGGAATTGTTCTAACTAGTAAACTTTAAAGACAGTGGAAAACGTTCAAAACTGTATGTCAATTTAGTTTTGGGGGGGGGGGGGGGGTTAAAAGTGATAAATTCTATATGTTAACCTTCGTCATTTGTACTGTGTGGGAAACCACATGAACCACACACCACAGTAATTGAGAAGGTAATTATTAAAATAATTGAAGTGTACTGAGTGTAACTGACCATGATTGGTGAGGAGTCGCCAGACTCTCTATTACAAAATGAGGTGAGTTTGAATTCACCTTTCTCTCTGCCTTCCTATCTGATGAGGCCAATTCAACAATGCGATCAGAACTAGAATCCAGGGAGAGAAGGAATACATCAGGGATATTGGGTTCTCGTATTGAAATTTCTACAAAAGGTGGATGCTTTCCTCAACAAAAAGGGACATGGTAAAATCCTTAAAAATATCAAGCCCTATCTCGCCAGTCAGCTACACAGTCAGGTAAGCACTGTTGAGGAGTCAGTGAAGCTTGAAGCTTGAAGCTTCACTACATCTCAAGAATGTTAAATTTTCTCCCTACTCCATTCCATTCCTCCACCCCAGCACCCATTGCTATCATGACCACATGATAGCCTAGATAATCGCATTAATCAGGCTTTTGAATCAAACTAAAAGCATGCCCCATCTTCCATTGCTTTGTTGATACAGGGGAGGTACTAGGGCTGTTTCCTATGCATATTGCTAGTGCAATAACCATAGCAATTTCCAGGAGAGATTCTGACATGATGGGGTGTTCGTGACTTTATCCTGTACCATAGAGGTTCCCAGTTCCTTTCTGCTGTATTTAAAAACCTGCTGTAAAGCCCGCCCACTGGTCCAACGATGGTAGCCAATGGCGTGGTTGAAGGGTCTTTGCGTGTCACTGTCTTTCCATATGCACAATCACAAGGTTAAATTAAATACACTTTCTTATATGAATAATGTATTACCTCTTTATTTCATCTGACTCCATAAAATGATAAAGGTTTAAATTAGGTTTTAGGGTTCCAAATGTTTGATTATTCTATCGAACTCGTTACTCTTATTACACTCGTTCATTCGGGTCTCAGTGTCGCACAGAGTCTCACGCCGGCCGGTATGTGGATCTCATGGTCACAAACTCTCCAGTCCAAGCATTAATCAGAGGTTATGGCTAAAGTTATTTTACAGACTGCCCATGCTTGTCGTGATTTAAATAACTGTTTAGTTTAGTCCCCTACAGTCGCCTATAACAATCCAGAGGTTATGGCCAGAACCATTAAATAATGCTGCGCCGATGCTTGCTATTATCATAATAGTTTGTTTACCCAGCCCCCTATAGTTATTAATTTAACTACATAACAACTTAAATAAGGCCGAAGCAGGAACCAGAATGCTGCCCCAATGCTTGCTATTATCTCAATAGCTGTTTGAAGCTGTCTTAATTAAAGTCGAGCAGTTAATCAGAAATCTAGAATCTCACCTGATGTGCCCCAATGCTCCATCTAACCTCAGATCTAGTATGTATTTAACCCTTGACGCAGATTTGCGGTAACAAAGGATGCAGCGTAATCTACTGAAGTGAATCATTTCAGAGTAAGACCGAATAGAATCAAACGTAACAATTTATTAACCAAGTAATATCACAATAATTAGAATGCAATCTGTAAAATCCAATCATCAGCTACTTACTTTCAATTCAATACAATACAAAGAATTGTGGAATATTTACCTGGCAATGAAAAACTACACACAATAATTGTGCGGGAGATCGGTCTACAGATTCCCTGAGCCCTTTGCCATCTCTCCTTAAATACCCAGACAATTCAATTCATCATGATTGAATCACAGCTTTGAATTCATCAATTGCGTTCATTCGTCATTTCATCAGGTGGTGTCATCTGATTAAGTTTTGGTCCCTCTCTCAGGGGGTCGCAAATGGGTCCCTATTCAGGGGTTCACGATGTGGATTCAGCAAACAGTATCTGGCTTGAATAAAGGATCTGGACTGGAGGTTTGAATTCTAGTTGGGAGTAGGAGACCATTTTACCATTCGCACTAAGTTATTTTAGATGATACCAATCATATATATATATATATATATATATATATATATACACACATACACTGTTACATAGATTTATGGTGAGGTCACAGAGGGGGTTGTAAAGGTTCATGTGAGGTGTTTGTTGGAACAGTGGGTGGCATCTCCGGGAAGTCTTCTTGTATTGTAATGGTGAGGATTAGGTGTCCGTGGAACAGCGGGTGATGTCTCAGGACGGAGTCCCTGTCTGCCTTATGTGGTAAATGGGGTGTCAAACAGAAACTCACTACTGCCTATCACACACAACTAATATGAGAGAAAGTTTGAATTGTACACTAAAGTGTTACGGATCCAGCCACGCCCTCCGCACCAGACTCCCACACTCCTCCCACTCGTTCCCAGTCCCCGGAATTCTGAGCACCTGCACCTGATCACAATCATCTACAGGACTATATCACTGGCACTTACGCAGTCATCATTGTCTGGTCTCAGCTACGCTACGCTACGCAAGTATCTTCCTCAAGTACCTTCCCCTGCTGCAAGTGCTTCAGTACTTGTCCAAGTTCTCTGCATTCAGCCCTCAGCTAAGCCACCATTCAACCACCCATTGCACCAGTTCACTTGTCATTGTTTTCGTGCCTTGTTCTCTAATAAACATCCTGTGTCTTACCTTTGCTTCCCGTGATTTATCATGACATAAAGTAAATGATTGCTGCTGATGTAGAAGGTAACCACAACGGTATATATATATATATATATATATATATATATATATATATATATATATATATATATATTTATTGTTGAACACCAA
This sequence comes from Rhodeus uyekii, assembly GCA_037043235.1. Taxonomy (NCBI): domain Eukaryota; kingdom Metazoa; phylum Chordata; class Actinopteri; order Cypriniformes; family Acheilognathidae; genus Rhodeus; species Rhodeus uyekii. Next base: position 218,141 of record JAWRVZ010000088.1, read on the forward strand.
AATACAATGGAAAGACTGTCTTTGAACTTGAGCCAAAGTACTAGTGTTTTGTTTGATTCTTTGTTGATTAATGGTTGGAACTTAATTGGATGGATGTCTGTTTGTTTGGATGAATCACGTTGGACTGTAAGACTCTTTACTATACTAACACAGCTAGCCCTATATTTTCTTATAAAAAAAATTTTTATATTCAATATGCACTATATAAATGAAAGCAACTATTTGCAGTGAAATCAAAACATACACAGGTTCTGCTTTCATGGAGTAATGAGCAGAAGTGGGAGGTGTAGTCACATGGCTCTGATCAGGCTGGTGTCACATGGTTTGTGTTTGCAGTCACTTCAGAGCACTGGACTAACTTCTGTTACACACAGTTATGATGAAAGTGTTTCATGCTTCCTTTGTGAAATACTGAAAACTACAGAGGGATCTTTATTTGCAAAGAGGCAGTGAAATAATGGAAATACCAGCCATAAATCTCAAGGTAAATTATTTCTCTTTCATTTTTGTTTATTGTATAGTACTTTAATATAATAAAGAAGACTTCATAGTTAAATGATCCATCTAAAGCTGAAAAATTAGAAGAAAAAGGTTGTTGTTGCTTTGAATATGAGTATTTATAAACTTAATAAAACAGGAAAGATTAAAAAACATCAATAAAGTTTAATTAAATAATTCATCAGCAGCTTTATCCTTCTAAAGCAACTTTTTGAAAGTTTTATATCTTACATTATTTCCTCATGTGCTAAACTGATTCTAGTTTCACACATTACCATTTCCATGTCGATGGCTGTTTCAAAACCTAAACTGATTTAGTCATTATTATTTTCCAAGCTTGCCCATTTTAGGATTAAAGACAGATAAAGGGGATCCTTTTGTAAAGGTTAATATCTTTTATTAAACTGTATTATCTTAAATTTATATTTTATTTAAGAAAAGCATTAGAGCTACTCCAGATCATGCAGCCCAAAATGCCCATTACTGAATGCTCAATAGGGTTTGAGCCACAGCCTGTTTCTATTGAATAGATATGTACATATGTAAGAGATATAGACATTTCCTTTGAGCTGAACTGTGTGTGTGTGTGTGTGTGTGTGTGTGTGTGTGTGTGTGTGTGTGTGTGTGTGTGTGTGTGTGTGTGTGTGTGTGTGTGTGTGTGTGTGTGTGTGTGTGTGTGTGTGTGTGTGTGTGTGTGTGTGTGTGTGTGTGTGTGTGTGTGTGTGTGTGTGTGTGTGTGTGTGTGTGTGTGTGTGTTTTCTCTGCAGGCCATCGTGTTGGTTCACTGGATACTGACAGTCTGGTGAGAGTTATGGCACATTTGCCTTTCTCGTTTCAGTTTTTTTATCACTAACCTGAGGAATTTCACCATTAGTGAAAGTTTATCATCCAGTTCTCAGTTCAGCAGAATCGGTTGTGCAGTTATCAATTGTCAGGTTATCAGTTATGCATAACACTTGAAGCCATAGTAGCTTATATAATTTAAACCCCCATATATAAAACAGTTGGCACTCCTGACATTTTTCCAGAAAATCAAGCATTGCTCACAGAAACATAACGCATTAACACATGCTTTGCTATACACGTTTATTCTGTTTGTGTGTATTGGAACAAAATATAAAAAGAGTATGAAAAAAAAAAATTGACATAATTTCACACAGAACTCCAAAAATGGGCTGGACAAAATTGTTGCCATCCTTAACTGAATATTTGGTTGCATTTACATTTATGCATTTGGCAGACGCTTTTATCCAAAGCGACTTACATTGCATTCAAGGAGCCCATAGAATCAGTTCTTTCTTTCCCTGGGATCAAACTCAGACCGTAGTGTTGTAAACACCAATGCTCTACTGACTGAGATACAGGAAAGCTTTTTCCTGTTGCAAAAAATCAATTGCTTCCTTTGTATTTCTGTAAAAATACAGAAGCTTCTTACACCTCTCACCCAGAATTTGGTACTATATCTTTCATCTTTATCTTTCTCTTTATCTATATTTATATTTCTCTCATATTGGAAGGGCGCCTTTCCCAAATAGCAAGTTTAAGATCTCTCCAAGGTGTTCAGTGGGATTTAGATCTGGACTCATTGCTGGCCACTTCAGAACTCTCCAGCACTTTGTTGCCATCCATTCTGGGTGCTTTTTTTTTATTAATTAGGGGTCATTGTCCTGCTGTAAGACCCATGATCTTGGACGCAAACCTAGCTTTCTGAAACTGGGCCTTACATTGCCACCCAAAATCAGTGGAAAATCATTGTGCCAACCATTTTGGCCATGACTGTGTGTAAATGCATATTAAACACGAAAGTATATAAGTTACCTGAAATATGTCATGTAACAGAATAGGTTACTAACTAAACTTCGTAAACTAATGTTAATTCTATAAAATGTGCATTTTGCATTCAGTACTGAACTACAGGTTTCTACCCAGTAATGAATCGTAAATTAAGTTAAATAGAGATCCCTGATTGAAATATAATAGTCTTAACATTTAAATGCGTGTTTATGTGCAGGGCATGCTTGATTCCTTGGCTTCCTACTTCTTATGTGTTGGGGAATGTGAGTGTTCTTGCAGTGGGAGTTTGGGCCATTGCACAGAGAGACTCCATAGATGCTGTTTTACTGGTAAGTGTGATTTTCATTTTCATCCATGAATAGCATGATTTTCAGCCTAAAGACATTCCTTTTATTCAGCATCGTTTAAAGAAATTATGGCATTTGAGTATTTCATAACTAGACTTTATTGGCCATAAAGTCTGGTTTAAATTGTAGCTCATTCTGGCCAAAAATTGCGCTCTTAGACAAGAAAAGAGCATACAACTGACAAACGAGCAGCTACACTTGGTCTTGTTTTTGTGTTTCATTTAGGGGTGAGTTTATCTGAAATACATTGTATGTATAGGTGAAATGTGTAAAAAGTTATTTTTTTACTTGATTTTGAACTGATTTACTGTTCTGTGTAGTACAAAAAAATAATCTCAGGTTATGTATGTAACCATACATAACCCTTTCAAGGGAACTCGCGCTAAGTTAAAACATTAGGGCAGGGGTCGGCAACCTTAAATGTTGAAAGAGCCATATTTAACAAAAAATATGGCTATGGGGGGGGGGGGGGGGGGGGGAAGAGAGATTGTGTTCCAAGCACAACTCCTTTCTTCCGTGGGCGGAGCGAAAGCGGACCGAGCGCGGATAGCGACTGTAGCGAAGGCTACCTGGAAATATATAAGGGCTGATTTGGGGTATAGCAATGTGCCAGGTGTGTCGGCAGAGAAGGAAGAAATTGTCTCAAAGTGATTTATTCGATTAAACAGGTCAAAGAGGGGAGCCAGAGGGGAATCAGGTGTGAGATCTAGCATAGATCAGTGACCACGCCCCCACTCACACCACACACAGGCAGAACTAGGAGACAATGAATTCATGAACCGTGACAGTTACTGCTTAGAGGGAGGATTTCGTACCTTCTTTCTATATGCTGTACTGTACGTATATATTTCACTATGTGAACAATAGCGATCACAATTAATGTTAACAACACGAGGTAAAACCGCTGTAAATCACTTAGAAAAGAATGTACTGTGGTGAATGATGCAACCAAACCAAGCGACGCTGAGAGAATGAACGAGTTAAGGAACGAGTTAAGGATTGATAAAGGGGTGGAACCGCGTGACTGTTTTATGAGAGGCTGTGTGTGACGGAACGGCTGCCTCCCCCTGATCTCGACACCGCCCCGTCACTCGTATCGCCGACCTTCGCCAGGCTCCCGACGGGAGTGAGTGAAGAGAGGAGGGGCGCGGTAATGAGGAGAATTGGCGGCGTGTGGTGGCACACACCTGAGATGCATGAAGCGCTACCACCGCCACCGATAAATGACGAGCGTGTCTCTCCTCGGGAGGCGGGTCCTTCCCCGTGCATGCACGCTGGTGTCCTCGTGGGTTCAGGAAGGGAGTCGGAGGGTCTAACACTCGTAACGCGGCTGACGGGCCAGGATGCCGGGCCGCTATTTCCCCGCAGCTCCGGCGTAGGAAGAGGATGAGCCGCCGGACGTGATGCCGCCGTCCTCCACGCAACGGACAAGGGAGAAGCACCTGCGAGCGCCGGACCCCGCCCCTCTCCTGGACCCATCCTCCTTCACTTCCCCTCCGTCACAGACCGTTTGGCACAACGAGGACACCAGGTCCCCTGTTTATTTGGACACTTTATTTTTACTTTCGTTTTGTGTTTGGACACTATTTTATTCAATAAACGCCTCTCTGGGGCTTATCACCACTCCCACTGTGTCTGTCGTTGGCTCCACCCGTCACACTGTGTTTAGGATATTTCCAGTAAAAATGCGCACGACGATGCTGAGCATTAGGACTTTTCCACACAAAAATGCACGTGGGCGAGTGAAAAAAATTCTCGCACTCTGATACAATGTTCGTACACCGATTTGCTCGTATACTAAGTCACTCGTAAACCGAGGTATTACTGTATATATATATAATGTAAATATATATATTTTTTTATGTTTAGCCGCAAGAAAGTGCAAGTCACAATCTCGATGAGCTCCTTGTGTAGCTGGGGAGGAATCCAACCTCGGCACTAACACATCCAACTCCTCAGAGCTGGATAGTTGCAGCGCCAATGCATCTGCCAGGTGCATGAAGGGGAGTTCAGATCGTCCAGATAGTACAGAGTCCATCTCAAACCCCGCTGCCAGATCCATTTTTTCATTATGCGAACCCCAAGACATATATTGCTGCTAAGCCTCAGCAGGAGGCGGGAACCGAGCCCTGAGGAAGCGAGCCTGGGTGGCGTGCATGGGTTGAGCGTCCATCCAGTCCCCTCGAGCGCTGAACGTGCATGCTTCATTCCCAAACAAGTCACACATAAGAGGTGTGTATTCTTGCCCGAAATGTAGCGAGAGCGGAAGCACACACTCTGAGACTTGTTGGTCCAGCATTAGAATATTATATAAATGGTGCGGAGGTCCTTTGTCATTTTAAACTAAATTATACTTTTTTGTTTCAAAATTATAAATTATACTTTTTTGTTGTTCACAGACATAGCACAAACACCTTCAAACAAACACAAACGAAACAGAGCTTTGCTGAAGACACTCAACACTGCTGCTCCTGGTTTTTGCACCCTTTTTTGATCCTGGTTCATGACGTCACCATTCCGCGACGATCATTCACACCATTGTTTTAATGAGGCAAAATGCCAAGGCATTCCCCTAGCATTCCGACGTAACGCAAGTTCCCTTTAAAAACGTTTTCCTGAAAGTTGTCTAAACTTGTCTTACGTTACGTCATTTTATTTTCTTATGTGTTCTTATGTGTATTATTCACGCTAATGTTTGATCTCTTCTCTCCTTTATTCAGTTCTTGATCGGGTTGGCAGTGACCATCATGACTGACATTGTTCATTTTGGTCTGTACTACGTGACGATTGAAAAATCCCTGGACTTGTTCCGTTTTAGTGCAGGCATGGCCATCCTGAGCCTGGTGCTCAAACCTGTTTCCTGTTTCTTTGTGTACCAGATGTACCGTGAGCGAGGTGGTGAATACAACATCAACTTTGGTAAGTTGGTGACTGAAGAAAGGAGAAGGAATAATGGGTGACTGATTAATTTTGGTGCGTTGTGATGCATATGAAAGTCTTTCTATGAGCTTAAAATTTCACACCAGCATTTTTTGCTCTGTTTTTTTTTAAAGCATCATTGAGCCTATTTTTAAGCATTATAATTATGTAGACAAGCACAGTATTTCACTGAAATGGGCGAAATGAGTAAAAAGAGGAGCACGTAATTGAGTTTTAGAGCTAGTTTCAAGAAACATGCCTGACAAAGTGGCCCAAAGAACAGAAAAGAGACAGGCAGCTTGACTGGATTAGACCAGTTTTGATAGATTCCTCACTGTAATATCTTTATGTTCCTTGATCTTGGTTGTTTTGATAAGGTGTGAATCAGCTTAGAGTTACATTTATTTCACTAGACCTATATCTATCACTATAGGTCATGTAAAACTGTTTTTTATGGAATTTTTTTCTCATACTTCAGGAGGTAAATTTAGTAAAAATATTATTTTTACTAAAGATCACATTTGTATCATGTACTAATTAGACTACTAATTACATAAAATGCATAGAAATGTAATTGTGACTTAATAAGATATGTTTATTAATATTTAATTATATATTAAATATATGATAAGATATATTTAAACCTGGGCCCAAAATCTGGCTTAAAATCTTCTTTGTGACAAACTTTAGTTCTGTTTTCCTGTGACCTAGTTTTCGAATCTGTATCTTTCTGTTCATCTGGTGTTAATTATCTAATTAGTTCCCTCATTTAATCTGATATACTCCTTTTTGTTTAGTTCTTTGTTCTGTCTTGTCAGTGTTTTATGTGGTTCTTATTCTGTTTTCTGAGTTTTCCTTACCCGTAGAGTTTATTGAATTAAAGACTGTTTTTCCTGATTCAGCCACTTGTGACAGAAACTTACTGTTAAACAATTCCTATTTTAGGATTGACTAGCGACAAATCTAACGACTTTATCTGGAGTTATTGGAAACTTTTGGAGACTCTCTGAAGTGAAAGCACATATCGTTCATACTCTTCTCAGCGAGCAGCAAGTGCTGTCATGGGCCTCACCCTCCCATTCCAAAGCACTCACAGGCGGTAAAATTCATGCTCAGCCTTCTGTGTGCACATAAAGATTTGAGGGAGGAGCCTTCTATAAAGGATGGGCAAATATGAGCATTCTTTCATTGATGCCATGCCAGATGAAAGGTACATCGCAAGAGACTCCTCCATTTGAGGCATCTTTGTATACCTAATGTCTTCCAAACCCATAACGTTGGCTTAGTTAGACCTGGTAGGGGAGAAGATGCAGACAGGAGGGTTTCCTCCAAGCAGATCTCATCATGGAGTCCATAGAGAACAGAAGGCTAGGAGGAAATTAATGATTGTGACACGTCAGGAAGCGTTCATCCAGTCTACCCGGAGCACATTTCTGCATCTCTGCCACTCAATCTGGAGGTGGCTCAGGTCATCACAATAACTAGTAACTTCTCATATGCGGGTGACAAGGAGAAAGTGGGCTCAGAAAGAACATCCGCCTTGAGTACTGTCACATTTACTTTCTAGGGGGGACGATGCGGGAAGAAAAGGGGTTCCCTCAAGCACATCTCGACATGGAGTTCAAGGAGGAATGGAAGGCTTAGAGGACACAAACGCTTATGACCCACCAAGAAGCGCTCATCCAGTCTATCTGGAGTGAGTTCCTTCATCTAATAACTCCTCATATGTGGGGCATGAAGAGAAAGCGGGCTCAGATAGAACATCCACCTCAACTCCTGTAACATCTGGCTCCTTGGAGGTAGACTGGCCAAGAATCGTGCTCTCTGCCAAACCAGACTCACCCAGTGTATGGACTACCAGATTGTGTGTCCTAAGAAAATACCTGTCCTAAACTCCTCGGCAGCTGTTCTCATGTTCTTCACTGTGATTGGTTTGAGTCTTTTTGTTACATTGTTTCTAAATGGTTTAGTCCAAGGAGGAGGGGCTTGTCCTTTTTAAGATGGTGTCTCAGAGCTGTAAAAAGGAAGGAAGAAAGGGTGTTGTAATTTGGGTCAATTTATTGGCATAGCTGAACGATTGTTTGCTTAAACCTTTTTGGAACAGTGTAATTGTCATTCATTTTGGATGTTCTCTGTAGATGTCATTTGTATCTAATTGGAAGATATTTGTTTAATTTAGTATTTTTTAGTTTTTGGCATTTTTTTGAATAAATACTACATTTTTGATTGCGATATCACGTCACTTAATTTATGCGCCTCCATCCGCTGGTACATTCAGAGTAAGGGGTGCTGCTGTGGTCCAAAAACAATCTGAGGCCTCTTTTTTTTAGTAGGTATGCCCTTGTCTCTGTTACAAGTTGCATTTATTTGTTGAAAAGAAAAAATAGCTTCTCTCTGTATCTAAAATCACTTTACACTAACCTAATCAAATACAGTGGAGTTCACTTATCTCGACTCATTGTTAACTCGCCAATCCTATTATGTCGACACTTTTGAAGTGGAACCGCCAAACTCTCTATTTGTCTTAGCATTTTCTTTTCGGTAATGTCAATTCTTTAATGTCAGCGAACACTAATATCTCGAGCACAAAAGAGGGACAAATTCGGCACTTCACATGGCTAGATCGTGACTGAAGATAGTACCGAGTTTGCGTTGCACGTGGATCACAGTGACGCTTTACTCTCTGAAGTAAAAGAACATTCATGTTCTTACAGCAGCCATATCAGCAGCCATATCAGCAGCCATATCAGCAGCCATACCAGCAGCCATATCACCCTGTAGCCTAAGACTGGTTGCCCACTGAGCCTAAGCAGGGTTGAGCCTGGTTAGTACCTGGATGGGAGACCTCCTGGAAAAAAACTAGGTTGCTGCTGGAAGTGGTGTTAGGAGGCCAGCAGGGGGTGCTCACCCTGTGGTCTGTGTGGGTCCTACCGCCCTAGTATAGTGACGGGGACACTGTACTGCAACAAGCACCGTCTTTCGGATGAGACGTTAAACCGAGGTCCTGACTCTCTGTGGTCATTAAAAATCCCAGGATGTCCTTAGCAAGAGTAGGGGTTTAACCCCGGCATCCTGGCCAAATTTGCCCATTGGCCTTGGTCCATCATGACTAGGGACCAACCAAATTCACGATTTCACGGCCGTGACATTTTCCGTGAAATCGGACACTTTCCGTGAAAAAACCCAACAAGCGTGAAATAGTGAAATTTTTATTGAAGATAAATATTTTTACTGATAAAGAGTATACCAGGAGCAGATGATCGTAGCGTCTTAGCCGAGTTTGCAGCCTACAAAACAGCAGCAAAAGAAGTTACGAGTATAACAGCATTCTGGCGTTCGCACAGCAGTCGGTTTCCTCTGCTGAGCCGGCTAGCATTACGCTACCTTTCTGTACCAACGAACAGCGTTGACGCGGAGAGAAGCGTCAGCCAGTACACAAACGTCAATGCACCGCAGCGACAGAATATGTCAGCAACCAACGTTGGTCGGCCAAGTTTTTACCACGAAAAATTAAACTATTTCATTAATGTCACGTGGCATTGCGGAGTGTGTGGCTACGTGCGATTTTGTTTCCTTTTTGTTTTTTAATACAGGTGAACAGTCGAAAAGTGGTATTTTAGAATACAAAACAGCGGGTGTGACAGCAGATGGACTGATTGCAGTGATTGGTGCCTAGTAAAAATTGTATCCGTGAATTTTCTGTGTAATCGAGTGTTTTTTTTAAACCTTCCGTGAAATTGCGAATTTTTACCCGTGAATTTGGTTGGTCCCTAATCATGACCTACTTATCCCCCATGCTCTAATTGGCTTCATCCCTCTGTCTCTCTCCACCAATGAGCTGGTGTGTGGTGAGCGTTCTGGCACAATATGGCTGCCGTCGCATCATCCAGGTGGATGCTGCACTCTAGTGGTGGTTGAGGAGATTCCCCCGTAATATGTAAAGCACTTTGAGCTCGGGAAAAGCACTATATAAATGTAACATTTCTGCTTCTTACACTTCTCAAGTGTAAGAGTGCTGCGCGGGTTCCACCCGAATCCCAAAGCCTCATCCGCTTCTGTGTGGACATAAAGCCCACCTTCTCAGATTTGATTGTTTTTTTCAAATATTTTGACATTGGTCGGCAACGAGTGGTTACCGACCAATGAGTATGAGGCTTAGATTGAACGAACACACACACACACACACACACACATCCCTGTTTCTGTTCTGACACGCAGTCTGCTAAGCGTCGCTGCGGACTGAAGAGCCGAGGTTGTTAAACGAATTTGTTGAGAAAGCACATTAGACAGGCAGAACGCAAGAAAGTATGCAATCTAGTACAGCGTGATGACCTCACGAATATGTTATGACTGTTTACGCTGTGTGCGAAATTGTGTTTGCAATGTTGGAGAATATAATTAAAGGTTTGTATCGTGAATTAAAGGTGTTTTTATTGTACACTGGTAAATCTCTGCTGTTAGTTGGTGCACATATGCCTTTTGTTGTTAGCAAACATATACAGTGTATGTACATTTTTATAGTATGCCGATCGCTTCATCAAATAATTTGCCATATTGGCTGTTGGTTATCTCAATAATCAGTTATCTCGATTCTTTCTTGCAACCCTCGAGGCCGGCAATACGTTTATTGCTAAGTAACCATACTTAAAAAATGTACAGTCACCTTTTTTTATTAGGATATTTTACAGGATATATACTGTAAGTTATTTCCTACATAATTCTTTTACTGTTACTTTATTCTACACACATTATTTAAATTCTAGATTAAGGCCTTTTTTATGTTTATTATTCATCTTCATTTTTTTTGTCCTTGTTCTTCATGATCTGTCTTTGGCTTCCTATCTTTATTCACTGTCCTGCTTGTTCTCCTGCTGTATTCTGTCTCTCTCTCTGTCTCTCAGACCTGGAAACATCCATGGACAGTCACTGCACCACAGACAGTGCTGATAGCACATTGCTCTGCCGTCGCTACTGAACCTTCTCCCCTTTCCCTCCTGCAGTCCTGTTCAGCTTCCTCTAAAACAGGAAATTTTCACCTCTGAGCTGCTGTGGAGAATTGTTTATGTGAACTTATTTCCTTGCTCTTCTTCAAATTACATCTTGGTATTTATGTTTTGCAGCACTTCATATTACTATTGATTGTGTATCTATATTGAAAGAATATCTCCTGTAAGTCTTCTTTCATTCTTTATGCATACCTTTTGATTGATGTTCGTGACATTATTTTCTCTCTCTCTCTCTCTCTCTCTCTCTCTCTCTATATATATATATATATATATATATATATATATATATATGGGCAGTTGACAAATAAGGGTGAAACAGCATTTTTTCAAAAAAAGTTCTAAATTGCTTGAGAATTGTATGCATTTGTAAAGTTCAAATACTGTTGTTTTTTAAACTGTTATAGTTTAGCAGATTTTTTTCCTCAGCTTTTTTCACAGCGCCAGCCAAATTATGTCCTGCGGTGTGACATGACATTACTATAAAATTCAAATATTTAAACATTATTATTTCAAATACAAATCAGGTATACTTTAAGTTTAACAAGTATTCTTAAAGAATGATCATTAAAATTCTGCAAATATTTTTTTCCACAGCTGTTTTTTTATTATATTTGTTGCTTGTGCCATCTTTAACCACTCACTCCAGTGGAAATATTGTGTAAAATGAGAAAAAATATGTGAAAATGTTTATTTCTTTTTTTATATAGTTATATTATGCAATGTTTTCAAATGCGTATAATTATTTAAGATAGTTAACATAGTAAAAGTCATTTCATTGTGTTTGAAGTGATGTCACACTACAGAACTTCCCGTCACACCACAGGACGAAATGAGACACTGTATGAACATTTATGGTGAAATCTATTAAATACTTTTGTAACAAACAAATTCATTTGCATCTCTATTTGAACATTAATGAAAATGCAACATATCAGTACAATCTTATTACTTAGTGTATGAATTTAAACTAAAAACATAGTGAACAAGACATACTGAAATTGAACTGAATTTACATTTTGGAGGCGTCAAATCAGACACAGTCATAAAGACCATTCATTTCTATTTTTAACTTAAAAGACTAAACAAATATCTTGTTTCTAAGGAGAAAGTAATTACAATCATGCTGAAATAATTAAAAGCATTTTAAATCATCAATTCAGCTCTTTAAACAAAGATTCCAGTGATGAGACATTTGATATTCTGTCACTAACAAAAGATAAGACCATAAACATGACTGTCAGGGTTCTGCCGCATTCGATCTAGTAATTTGTTGGTTTTGGGGCAGAGCTCTGACACTACCGTAATGTCTCGTATTTGATGTGTGTGCGCACGGCTTCGAGGACTTGGGCCATGCACACGGTTGTATGTGTGACGTCTTATGTGCGGTTATGATGTCCGATCCCGAGGCTTGTCTTGTCAAGTCAAGTCAAGTCATCTTTACTTATATAGCGCTTTTTACAATGTAGATTGTTTCAAAGCAGCTTTACAGTGGTCACATGAAAACATTATAAACAAAGTTTGTTTGGCTGAACAGCAGCTTTAAACGAGCAGGCGAATCAATACAATTGATGAATTTTAAGTGTTAAGTTTCCCCAACTGAGCAAGCCATAGGCGACAGCGGCAAGTCGGGGGACCAGTTCTCCTCTGGCCAGCAGCCAAACAGTGCATGATTATTATACAACAATTCAAGTCCAATATGAAGTCCAATTTGATCGTCACAGGGGAGGGTCTAGTAGAGTCACGGTCTCCGCAGACACTTCAGGGCAGTGCTGTGCTCGTGTCCAGGTCCTTCATCTGATCTGGATACGGCCCGGATCCGGCTGACCACGGTAACCTCGGAATAAACAGAGACCAATATCAGTGCAGATGCCATTCTTCTTCTGATGTATCGAGTACATCAGGTGTTATGGGAATGTTCTCGGTTCCGGCTGACCTAAATTATGCAGCCTAACAATCATTTTACATGATTTGGATTAAAAATGTATAATGCGTTATGTGTATTCCAGGTTGAAGAGATGTGTTTTTAGTCTACATTTAAATTGACAGAGTGTGTCTGCTTCCCGAACTGTAATAGGAAGACTGTTCCAGAGTTTAGGAGCTAAATAGGAACAGGATCGACCACCAGCAGTTGACTTTGATATTCTAGGTATTATAAGCTGGTCAGTATTTTGGGATCGCAATAGATGTGAAGGACTATAATGTGTTAAGAGATCACTCAAGTACTGTGGAGCTAAACCATTTAATGCTTTGTAAGTAATTAGCAAGATTTTAAAATGTATTCGGTGTTTAATAGGAAGCCAGTGCAGGTTTGACAGAACTGGGCTAATATGCTCATATTTCTTGGTTCTAGTAAGAACTCGAGCTGCTGCATTTTGGACCAGCTGGAATTTGTTTATTAAGCGTGCAGGGCAACCACCTAGTAGAGCATTACAATAATCTAGCCTTGAACTCATGAACGCATGAACTAACTTTTCCGCATTTGTCTTAGATATGTCGCAATTTAGATATATTTTTAAGATGGAAGAATGCCGTTGTACAGATACTAGAAACATGGCTTTCAAATGAAAGATTGGTATCAAAGAGCACACCCAGGTTTCTAACTGACAATGAAGACTAGACAGAGCAGCCATCGAGTGTTACGCAGTAGTCTTGATTATTACGTACTGCACTTTTTGGTCTAATAATTAGAATCTCTGTTTTTTCAGAATTAAGCAGTAGAAATGTATTAGTCATCCAATTTTTTATATCAGTTATTCATTCTGTTAATTTAGTGAATTTGTTTGTTTCATCAGGATGAGAAGAAATATAGAGCTGAGTATCATCAGCGTAACAATGAAAGCTAATGCCATGCTTCCTAATAACTGCACCCAAAGGAAGCATGTACAGGGTGAAAAGCAATGGTCCTTGTACTGAACCTTGAGGAACTCCATACTGAACACGTGACCGATATGACATCTCCTCATTTACTGCTACAAACTGATAACGGTCAGATAAGTATGATTTGAACCAGGCTAATGCAACTCCACTAATGGCAACATCATTTTCAAGTCTATTTAGAAGGATTTTGTGGTTGATTATATCAAATGTAGCACTAAGGTCCAGTAACACTAACAGAGAGATACAACCACGATCGGATGATAAGAGCAAATCATTTGTAACTCTAATGAGAGCAGACTCAGTACTATGATATGGTCTAAATCCTGACAGGAAATCCTCGTAGATACTGTTTCTTTCTAGAAAGGAACATAGTTGTGAAGATATTGCCTTTTCTAGAATCTTTGACAAAAAAGGTAGATTCGATATTGGCCTGTAATTAACTAATTCTGTAGGAATTGTACACTGTACCATCTGGGCAGTTAACTGGGTCCAGCAGTCGATCACCAATCACTGCATAATGAAACTTACTTCAAGGTATGGTCTCCTTTTTGTGTTAGCTCTGGAGTGGAGAATGATCTCAACAACCTCAGCTGAGAGACCAGAGTTATGAGCTAGGCCCCCTTATGGCCATGCCATAATTTCCACTGTTAATGGTGGGGCCGAATTGTGCCCCCTGCCTGGGACAACATGTTCCTCCTGATTTCCAGAGATGAGCCGTCGAGGAGGGACACTGGGTCCAGAGACCACTTCTGTACGTTAAAGCAGAGCAATCAAGGTGAGACAGACCCTGACCCAGTGAACTCCTTCAGAACTCCTGGGAACAGAGCAATCAGGGAAAAAGTACAGCCAAAGCCTCGGGCCAAGTCTGTATCCCCGACCTCAGCCCCTGCCTCAACCGGATGTCTGCTTCTTGATTTGGGTACCCAGGGATATAAGCTGCCCTGAGTGAAAGCAGATTCCCTTTAGACCACAGGAGGATTTGGTGGGTCAGTTGGAAAAGGACACAAGCACAACCCCCCCTGGTGAAATGTAGGCGACCACAGATGTATTGTCATACTGGTCAAAGACAAGGTGGGACTTGAGCTGAACATCCTGCTTGGACCGCTCCACAACCTGTGAGGGACACAACTATCATTATACAATGCAGCATTATACAATGACAAGAGCTCCCAAAATGGGACCTTGGAATTGGGAACATGGTTTCTTCTACAGTCAAGGCACACATTTTTTGTGACCTTGAAAATGCGAGGAACAGTTCCTCCTAGGTCCTGAGTCACTCCTGAAGGGTCTCATGCCCAGCAGGCCAAAAGGAGGACCATCGGACACTGCTGTCACCAGCCCCAATAGTCTCTGGAACTGCTTCACAGTGAATGACTGGCCTAGCTATATCTGTTACGGCCTATAGGACTAATTTGATGCGTGCATCAGAACCAAATTCTAACTGGTTCTTATAACTGGACAAAGTACAACTTTCTGCATTAAGCCTAACCCTCAACACTTCCATGTGAGTGAGAACAACATCTCGATGTCGAACCGGTAAATTAATTGACTGAGCTAAGATCACCAGATCGTCAGAAGAGCGAGTGTCCCAGTGTCACTATGTTTCTGAGCAGACACTAAGACAAGCGCTCGCTGGGGGTCGCCCTGAAGCACACAAGAACTGCCCTGAAGGACCTAATGCTATTGACATCAGGTTTTTTTGTATGCACGATGTGAGGAGCTGGAATGCCTGGAGCTGCTCCGGCTCAGCAGCGGAGCGTGCTTCCAACTCAGGTGAAAGGCAATGGATCTGACTGATGGGAACAGAGATGAGGTAAAGCCCATCTTTAACCAAAACTACAGAGGCCTACCATCGAGAAACAGCCCAATCCATTGAGCACTATGTACCTATTTACTATGGAAGGTCACTTCTTTCTTCTCACAATCTCGGCAGAACTGGAACTGGATAGTTACAGCGTCAGCTTCTCCCTGGTGGAATAAACCGCAGTGCGTTCTTCCGAACCAGAGAGAAGGCACTGGACCCAGAAGGTGAGGGTAGAGAAAATGCAGCGCTTGTCTCTAATTTCTCAAATATATATATATTAGGTCTCCTGCTGGAGAGTGGGGTGGTGAATCCTAACATCCAGCTTTGATGCTGACAACATCCAGCCCCTCAGATCTGGATTGTTGCAACGCCGGTACGTCTCCATAGGCATAAGGAACTGCATAGCATGCGTCTGACCTAAGAGAAAGACTCCCAACAGAAAACACACAAGACCTGTGTATCCCCACTCATGATATTTATTTTGAGATAAAAAATAAAAGCAAGGCCTGAAAGGTTGTTTTTTTGCCATTTTCACAATTTTATTCTTAGAATCATTGGTAGACAAACAGCAATAAATAAAACAAACGATCACACAGAGTGCTACTGAAGAAACAGAAGCTGCCGACTGTTTGGCATGGATAACTTTAAGTTTGCTGGTTCATGATGTCACCCGTCTGTTGTACCTTTACACGATTGGTTAAATTACACATGTGCGTCATGACGCAATGATGCAGGATAATCCCAAAGCACTTTAATGGGTTCTCTTGAAAGGGAACTAAATTTGGGAGTATGATCAAGTAAAAATATCTCTTTGACACAACAATTTCAGGTTACCAGATTTTACAGTGTATCTCAACAAGTACACTATCAAAAATTAGCCTATTAAGTTCAACTTTTTTAAAGAGATAAAAAATGTGTTTGTGTCTGTTGTGTCTGCAATGGCTGAAACCCCAAGAAGATCATTATAAACCACACCATGTGTGGTTTATAATGAGGCTTATTCTCTAGAGGCTTATTCTCTAACTGTTGGTAGTATTTTCTGCCTGACTGGTCACAGAAGTGTTGATTCACTGCACTGTCTAAACCAGTCAATATTTGCTTGTGTTTTTATTGGACAATATAAGGGAATTGTGTTATCTTAAATTATTTATTGACATTCTCAGGTTGTGTTTTAATAAATGGTTGCAATAGCAAATCAATCCTTTTCTCTTGAGGGATGTTTTTAACAAAGTAGTTTATCATGCCTAAGATATTAGGCCTAATGTAATTGAGAACATTTACCTGCATTGCTCCCAATGCTTTGAAAAAATGAGTGGCTGCCTCTGTATTGGTATTCTGTTGATGTGCAATGGTGTTTCTTCAGTTAATCTGTTATAAGGGAATCTTCAGGCTGAATAAAGATAATGTTAGCCAATCTATGAAGCAAGATGTGCGCCATGTTAGTTTTCGCTGCACTTCAGTGAATCTGTTAGATTTACAACATGTAAATTCAGTCACTACTCTCGAAATGCATGACAGTAAGTGTCCAGTGAAGTGGGAGAAGAATAGAGTGAACTTTATAGTTATCAATACAATGTGTATCTGATATGAATAAAACACCTCGTCAAGTTACATTTGAACAGATTGCTATTTCCTCTTTTATAGACATCAGTGTGCATTTTTCAAACTATAAATGTATTGTTTTGCCAGTACTTATGAGAATTTAAATGTTTGAAACCTAAAATAAACCTTATGTGGTTGAAAACACTGAATTGTTGTGATATATGACAAGTTCTGAGTGCGTCCGTCTCTGGATCAACACTAGCTATCGTGTGAAAACACGTTTGAATATTGCAGTAGATCGTGATACACTGAACGTTGAAGGGGTGAAGGGTGAAGGGCACCATTAGGGTTAAGGATTTGTTATCTGCACTTCATATCTGCTACTCTGTGCTGTGTGCTCTTGTTCGGTGCAAAAAACCCTGTTTCCCAGGGTTACACGCGCACCCTGTTCCCCGCCCCCCGCGTCCCACTTATTGAGAAGCACTGTTCTAAAGTGATAGGTGACTTAACAATGGCCTACATCAGGAACGCTTACAAGTAAGGTCCAAGAAAGCCCTGCAAATCGTTGAGGTGACTGCGAGGGCGCTCGTGCTTCTCGCTCTTCCACGGCAGAAGTAATCTCTCCGTGGCGCAAGTCAGAACTTCCAGCAGCTTGTCACACACTTGAGTGCTCATAGACATCCTCGATCTCAGCAGTCTTGTTCTGCTCATCTCTCATGCTGAAGTGAGCAATAACTCATCCTTGTTGGGACGCTTGCTCTCGCCAGCCACCCAGATACTCCCACCCCTAATGAGCTCATCCGCAAGCTCTAACTGCGACCCCCACGATTGGAGTTTCCTGATCACCTTAGCTGCAGCAGGTCCTGAATTGCAAGGTGCAGATGGTTGTCCCGATTCCCTCGAGAAAAGAGACAAACAAGATTGAAGCTTCCCAAGCAGAAAGCGCTTACAATGCACGCAAACAGCCCCCTCAAGGACCGCACGTTCATGCATCTCACCCAAGCACACAACACACATTTTGTGTATGTCATCTGGTGTCAGAAAGCACTGATATGGATGAACATGCCTTGCTTGTACTTGCCATTATGGAAATAGAAATAGAGGTTTGGTAAGTAGAATAAGTTGACATTAGTGTTGTTGTTACAAAGTAACTCATGGTCAGTGGCATGTCTGGTGGGAGAGCATCAAAGGAAAGGCACACACATCTCCCGGAGTCCTGAGGTGTAAAAGTCCTGAGGTGTTTCCCCATTTTGTGTGCCACATGGAGCAGATGTTCAGCCAATGATCCGTGGGCATGATGTAAAATGAGGTGTCTGAGGCTGAGACTAGTTGAAGTGTAGTTGCAAAGTTACTTATGGTTAGTAGAATTTCTAAAGTGCACCAATGAATTAAGGCGGACATCCCACCATGCACTAATGCATAGTGAATTCTGGGGTAGACAAAGCTGCGCAGGTCCATCTGTTGTAACTTGAAACGAAGGCAGTATTTGTAGGCCAAAAAACGTTATCATGTTATTTGCATCAGTCACATAACAGGTTAGTTCATTCAATATTATTTGCGCTCCAAAAGTTAACGCAATGAAATCAGAATACAAGGGGTCACAGGAGACACATTTGAAAAGCATATAGTAGTGTAAATGGTACTTGGCGGACCTCTCTCGCTTGAATTCCATTACAACAATGAGCCGTTTTCAATATGCAGGAGACTCTTGGAACTTCCAGGAGACGTGGAAAATGTAATAAAGTGTTAACCAAATAACCCATGTCTTTGTCTGAATATTCAACTTGATTTACAAGGTGCTGATTTCTAATGACTTTGTACACGTAAGAATTTGAGAAAAGTTTAGAGACTGCTTTCTAGTATGCACAAATCCAGTAATTCAGAGTGTTCTGATCTTATCTTTTACTTTTAGGTATCCCAACAGTAACTCGAAACAGAGATTCCTACCAGTCTATTGACCATCAGGATCAGTCTGGCAGCTCTGCCAGCTCCCTTGGCCAAGCAGAAGATGGTAAAAATGGGCCACGTTCCTATTAAATAATGATGAAACCCCCAAACATAACCAACCAGATTTCTTTGCTGCCAGTGCCTTATATATGGATTTTAGAATATTAATTTTTGTAGGTAAAGAATATACAGTACATGCTCAAAAAGAATGAATGAAAATGAAGCAAAATATTTAAAAGTTTTAAATTGGGTTTTGCTGAAGATGTTTAGATATCGTGGTATGGAATGTGAGAGGTCCATGAAGTCCCCCTGAAACAACCTAGTGTTTTCATCCTGAGGTCAATGTTTTGCTCATTACAGCAGGTTATTCAATATAGAATTGTGCAAGACATTAGCTTTTTCCAAAGGTCAAAGTTTCCAAGTTTATGAAGCTCATTATGTGCAGTTTCATCTTAGAAAGGTCTCCTGAAGCTGTGATTTTGAGGGGGGGGGGGGGGGGGGGGGGGTGTTTACAAGCTGTCCTGCTAAGTGTCCATATGTCACTGTTGGTGAGTTGCAATCACTTCTTGTCTAAGACAGTTTGTTATACTCAACATATGTTAGTGTGGTTTTCTATATTTACTGGAAGTATGGTAAATGCTGGTTATATTGTATTGTATGCAAAATGTGGACATTTACAAATGGGAATTTCCTATCAAATTTACTTGCAAGTCAGGAGTGGCTAATTTTATTTTGGGATGACAGAAATATATTTAGATACAAACAATTAAGTAAATTAGTGCTAAGCAATTGCTAAAATACTTGCAATAACTAAAATTCTTATATCAGTATACAAATCAATCTGTTATGTATGTATCATGACGCTGTTATCACTCTGGAAAATCACAACCCAAATTGTGCGTTCTTAAAGGATTTGAAATGATCTGCCAGGAACACAAACCTGTGTTCCATGAGTGTTCCATGGTACAGTTAAAGTAATCCAAATTTGGAATGATACAAGCATTTTATTTTTGAGTAACTGAAATTAACTGTTTCTTAGCACAACCATAAGTATTATTTTGACAGTGAGGAGAAAGTATGATTTTACAGGTTTGTATATGAATGGATCTAGATGGTTAGTGTGTGGAATGTAACAACATGTCAATTCTTTTAAAATGCATTCTTATCCAATTTGTTCCTTAACGTGGATGTCTCAGAATTATCCTTTACATTTCCAGTCTCCAGTGTTTTTAGTCAGCATATTTATTAAGCCTATGAAAATAATTTCCAAAAGCACACAACTCTATAATGCCATCACTTTACAGAGTCACAATGACCATCTTTTGTTAGTAGAAACTTCCAGGTAGCGGGCCATTATTCAAGTCATGCCTTAGATGGTACATTCTGCCTGGGTTGCAGTTTCAGAAAATCATACTTCCAGAGCTCCACCCCGCTGGAAATTGAACTCTTTCCCCACCCAGAATGACCCTGAGTGGGCCTCACAACAATCAATGAGGCCCTGGAACTCTGCACTCAAAGTCGAGTCGAGTTTGAGGCTGTTATTCAAGTCATGCCTGTGAAACTAGAACTGTAAAATAATTAGTGTAATTTAAATAATTGTGATGATGTTTTTATTAGTCCCGACTTTTATCTAAATGTCAAAAAAAATTATGTTTATTAGTAATTTCTTTTTTGCCATCAGAGCAACTTAATCTGTTACATAGCTGTTTTAGTTCTGTTTAATCTAAATCTTTCTTTTGTTTGAAGTCTTGTTTATTTCCTCAGTGGTAAGAAGCACATCACATACAGATTAGTTCCCATTGCTGGTTTTATATTCTTATTAGTGATATTACGTGTTGTCATAGAAACAGCACAGTGTTCATTCAATTTAGCTTTTGGTTTGTTCCAGTTTTCACTGGTAAGAAGGATTGTGTGGGTTGATTATTATGATTATTGTAAAGTAAAACGGTGGTGCAAGTTATTTCACTGATATGTATTTTAGGTCCATTTGGTTTAGATAACTATTTAGAGAATTTAGAGAACTATTTTATCATCAGCATAATTTAAAAAAAAATCACCTTATTGTAGCAATATTAGAAACCAGAGTAACCAGAATATTAGGGCAGGAGCTTCTGTCATTCAAAATTGTTTTTACCAATATCCTGTTCATATATATTTATATATCCAAACCATTAAATCTGTTCAACGTAAGGCTGAATTATACATCTGTATACATCTGTGTTAGGTGGGATAGCCTGACTTGCACCTCTATAAAATGTAAAGGGCCCGTTATACTTCTGTTAGACGTTTACTGTAGAAATTACACAAGCTAACAATAAAGTTGTGTGTCCAAGCGTTTGAATGTGGTGTAGTGTTTAGTTAAGTATTACTGATTCAATGTGTTCCTTGAATGCAATGTAAGTCGCTTTGGATAAAAGCGTCTGCCAAATGCATAAATGTAAATGTAAATGTAATTATTAGATATTTTGACCTCAGTCACACAAAAATATCACAAGAAACGCATAATTATATTTATTAAATCCCCAGAGAACTTCCCTGTTCACATATATGAGGAAGTTGAGGTCGCTGAAAGAACTGAAACTAGTAGAATATCTGATGCAGTTATAGAGGTGTTTCTTTTTCCTGCAGAGGGCGCCCCGTGGCTCATAATGCAGATGCTTGTGGTTATTGTAAAAATGTGTCGGGTGGATCTTTAAATCATGGTTAGGGGTTCAGGCTTCATGAGCCTCAGTATATTCACGTACATCTGATCTGCTCATTAATCATTCTGTGCTGTTTGAGTCAGCTGATTTGTTTAACTCGTTTAATTTGTAATGGCTATGTCCCAGTTCAAATACTGCATCCTTCGAAGGACTCAAACTTCAAAGGACACGCATTCAACGGTTGGCCTGAGCATTGTTAAATCGGACGGTCTAGCCTATGTTGATGTGTGGCTGTAATGTTTGTTCTGGATTTTTCTGAAAGTTATATTAAACGGTTTAAAAACAGGGTTCACAAATCGAAATATGCTAACCTTGTTCCATTTCTGTATATAATAAAGAGTATAAACTATAATCACATCTTAGTAAGATATTTCCCAAAAAATAATTTGTACTATATTTGTTGCATATTATAATTATTTAATATTTACATTTAAAAGTGTAATACACCAATGTATCTAAAAAAAAATTTTGGCCTCTGAAGGTGGCCTCTGAATTGGGATACAACTTATAACTATATAACAGTTTGCATAGCAATCAAGTCAAGTCACCTTTATTTATATAGAGGTTTTTACAATGAGATTGTTTCAAAGCAGCTTTACAGAGATAACAGGAAGATAATGCAACAAAGTTTGTTTTGGCTGAACAGCAGCTCTTGAAGAGCAGGCCAGTCAATAATATTGATGAATGTTAACACTGTCGCAAAGAACCCAAACTCCATCATGTGACAGAATGAAGATAAAAACCGTGGCAGAAACCAGGCTCAGTTGGGGGACCAGCGCTCCTCTGGCCAATAAACAATAGTGTGTAATTATGACAACAATGGATGTTTTGGTGGTGCCTGCAGAGTAATATATATATATATATATATATATATATATATATATATATATATATATATATATATATATATAACTATAATTTCTACCACTATAGCTTTGCTAACGGTCTCCTCAGCAAACCATGCAGAATGAAGAACTGCAAGAGAAATCAAGCAGCATCCTGACCAAAGCAGCGAATCCACGTGACCAACTTGATCCCGTTGCGAAATTTGCGAGGGGCAATCGCGTGGATACAGATTTAAATGATTGAATTTCGCCGCAAAACGTAAAATAAAACAAAAGAAATAAAAAACTACTGCTAAAAAGGGGTAAATATGACTTCATTGCTAAATGAAAACAGTTTGAGACAATTTACTACCCCGCCCCCTTTGTAACACGGCGTTCTTGTGTATTTCTCATCTACCACTTTCATTTCTTTGGTGTCACATGCTAGTGTTGCTTCTCTCCCTTTAGATTTGCAAAAAGAAGTAATGTTTTTCATTACGAGATTTTAACATCAACAAACAATGTGGATTTCTGTATCAGTCTTCGTGCTGACTTTGTCCACACAAGTGTGGTGCAACGTTTGTCCATGTGCACGAGAGGAACTCTGTCAACCCATTCAGTCCCAACCAGAGTTTGAGGTGAGTGACAGTCAATGTGGACCCATGGAGCGATCAGGTGACGGCACTGCGCTTTGTAATGTCACATACGGACACTTAAACAATTCTAGATCTTTTCCATAACTAGTTAACTCAACGAACCATTTCTTTTAAAACTTTTGTCTTGTAATGATACAAATTATTTCTTAAAAATTAACGTTCTTTTTGTGGCGTTCAGTGTCTTGGTTGAAGTCGATGCAGAGCTTCTCTGTGGCAAGTAGCAATAGCTATTAAAGAAAAATATCTTTACTTTTACATATTTGTTGAGCTCACAGTCTCAATACTTCATCATCAGTAATTACTGCTGGGCTCAACATAAAAAATAATAAAAGATATTATTTGAAGAGATTAAATTATTACCAAAACCTCATTCAGTTTGTTTAAGGTTTAAATTATTTTTTGCATACGAATTGCATACGCATTTTTTTTTTGTTTCCTGACATAAAGACTTGTCAAAAAAAAGTATAACGCATACAATTAATGAATCCTTTCCAGGTCTTTGTTTTTGATGTTGGGAAAAAAGCTTGGAAGTTTTATGACTGGACCAAAGTGACAACGGTTGCAGCTTTTGGACAATATGATGCTGAACTCATGTGCTACGCTCACTCTAAAGGAGCTCGATTGGTCCTCAAAGGTAGGGTTCGACTGGACGTAACAGCAAAGGTTTCAGTCTTGTATAAGCATGTAGCCTAGATTTCAAATAAAAAAGATTTTTACATTTTCTGAACAACACGTGTTGCGCTTCCCCTGACAAAACTTACCATCATGATGCTGGGTTATTGCCAGAGCTTTGCTATGTAGTTGTTACTGATTGATTGCTTATTGCACCAAATCAAAACATCTACACCCTATTATCCATAATATTCTAGTCTGTAGATATAGATATAGGTCCTTCCTTCAGTATAAGTCAATGGATTTTTTAACTTGTTTTGTTGTTTCATACAAAAATCAAATCCATTAAATAGTAATAACACTTACTGTAGTTTCTGCAAGTCACATGATTTGTGGTGTCAGTCTTGGCTTCAACAGAAAGGGTAGGCAATCAAAAGTATAAGCAATAGTGATAGTAACTTGACCTTTGAACAAATTGACATTCTTCCAATCAGTTGTTCTACTATATGTGATGGATGAAATGTTCTTCACAGGGGATGTGCCACTCTCAGATATTGTAGACTCTGCAAATAGGTCAGCATGGATCCATGCAAAGGTCCAGTTGGCAAAGAGTCAGTTCATGGATGGAATAAACATAGACGTTGAGCAGGCGGTTGAGACCGGTTCCCCTGAATACTATGCTTTGACAGCCCTTGTCAAGGAAACCACTGAAAGTTTCCATACAGAAATCCCAGGCTCTCAGGTAAAAGAGTACATCACAGGAAATGATTTCATGTAGGCATTTCAAAGCCCCTGACATACTGTCTTCTCGTCTTTAATCATAGGTATCATTTGATGTGGCTTGGTCACCCAAATGCATGGATAAGCGTTGCTATGACTACCTTGCCATTGCAGATTCATGCGATCTCTTGTTTGTTATGTCGTATGATGAGCAAAGCCAGATCTGGGGAGATTGTATAGCCATGGCCAATGCCCCGTTGAATCAGACATTGACAGGTAAGTAATGAGAAAAAATCTCTCTTGATCTTGCGAGGCATTGAAATAGTTTACTTTTATAGATGTTGTAAAATCTGAATGAAACAATTTTCACTTCTAAAAACTAGTGCTCAGCATAGTTTCCCCATTGCCAAAAATATATATATATATTTTTTTTTATGGCACTCCCAAAATATACTTTCACTGTACATCATGGCATGTTTATGAGACTTTTGAAACACGCTGTTTGTTTTATATTCATTGAACTAGTTGCATAGCTGTCATGTCAGTGTCACAACACTAGGGGACGCACTAGGGACCCCAAACATCTCTGATAGTGCATGAAGAGCTTACAATCCATAGAAGGCAACTTTCACTGCCAGGTCCCACTTCACAAGCTCTTCCAACCTCATTACCCTTGATAATGTGCCGGCCAGGGGGTACACGGATTACGGTGCATTTTTGCCTGCTCAATACCACCACCTGGCAGTATCTTCCTAGGCTCCCACAAGGTTCTTTTTGTAAACCAAAACTGAAACAAAGACTGAAATGATTGGTCAAAAACATTTGGTCAAATCACTTTAGTCTAGTAAATCTAATGTTATTATGGATTGACGTTCCTCCCAGAAACCCAGATTGTGTCTCACTACTTATCATAGAAATACCCTTTTTCAGCCTAGCAGCAATAGCTAATAATCGGTGTTAAGCAAACTGGGAACACTCAACCCTCCCATGTTCACCTCCTTCACTGAGAGAGTACTGTTTTGTTTGTTCATCCTGCTTCCCCATGCGTTCCTCTGTCATTGTCATCACCCGTTTTTGTAATCACCACCTTGTCAGCTGTGTCTCATTGTGAAATTAATCACCAATGTAGGCCCGTCCAATCGGCGGTTTCTGATAAGCGGGTGACGGTCTTTTCAGTCTAGCAAAGTAGACAACATTGACAACAGTAGACAACATTAAACTCCATTTTGTCATGACCTCGGATTTAGGTTGGAATGCCAATTTGTTATTGGTCATTTATATGATCATTTATCTAGAAGACGCTTGATTATTGTACTTATTAATTCGTGCCGAAGTCACTCGGTTTCGTGCCGGCCGTTCTTTTATGTGGATCCCACAGTCAAAAATGGCTTCTGGACAGAGATAATTTACTCGCTCTAAAAGTACTTTAGTCCCCATAGATCTGTATACATTTGAATTAAAGTAAGATGATCCCTAGTTAGAGGTCATGACCACCACTACAGATAAAAGCAGACAAATATACATTTCTCTGGTAGCAGCTTTGGTTTAGTTGTGCCATGGTTGCCCAAGTACACTTAGCTAGAGTAACATTATATTAAATAGAGTTAAGGCTCACCTATTTAGGTTGGTCGATCAACATTTTGTTGTCCTAAACGGAAATGCTCTTTACGACTCAAACAGAGCTTGGATGTATGGTTAGAGATTCTCAATCTGTTGCTGGCTCATCAGGACAGTCAGACTTGGTTATGCAATTCAGTTTATCAGGTGTTCACCACTCAGGCTCACCATCGTCTATACCTCTGTGGCAGACAAAAGCTACCCATGTTCTCTTGGCAAAGGATGCAATAAAGCCAGTTCCTCCAGCTGAGATGAAGAAGCCCTTATTTCAATGTATAAAAGAAAAGTGATGAGTTATGACCAATCTAAGGTCTGCGAGTTTTGAATCAAGCTCCTGTTCAAGCTGACCTGAAGAATGTATAGTTTCATGTCTCAATTTTGCCTCAAAAATGGACCGTTCAATGTGAAATTCAATTTGCAATTCAATTGCACTGGTATGGTTTGCCTTCGAGGGTCAGGCAGATTAGTACAAGGTCCTTACTTTCGGGCTCTCCTGGGTATCTCTTGTCTTCATGAAAGTCGCAGAGGCTGTCCTTGCCCTGCTAAGGGAAGTGGGCATTTGCATTCTCAATTATCTTGAATCATTCTGGAATCATCAACTGGGAAAGAATCATGCTCTCTCCAGTGCAGAGTCAATTTCTTTCTTTTTATATGTGTGTGTCCTCGGTGACCATAACTGGTTGATGCATATGAGACTACTGGTGTGCATCACACGGCTTTCACTCCAGTCTGTTGCCATACATTGCATTTCTTTGAGCAGGTGATCCCTTAGAACAAGTGTCTAGGCATATTATCACAACAGATATCACAACAGTCTAAGTCCCAGTATGCTATGCGTGCTCTCGTAGTACAGGCGATGGCATTACTTGCATGGGATGTTGGGAAGGTGTACCGGGACATGCTCTCATCACAAACCTGAATGAGTTGATAAATGGCTTCCAAGTGCAGCCCCTAATGTTAGTACATCAACACAATGTCTTGTACCCTCCAAGATGTTGGCTTGACCTTAACATTACAAATTAGGCCTGTTTTCATCTTTGCTTTTCAAAATGCACACTTGAAGTTGAGAAATGTCTTTCAGCCTATGATCAATACATCAGCATGAACATAGAGCCAAAGAAACTTGTGATGGGTGTTCCATGGTATGGTTATGACTACAGCTGCCTAAATTTCTCAAAGGTAAGCAAATTATTTTCAATATTTTAAGTACTTTTTACAGAAGAAGATGTGATATGCAATGTAATGAACTAATAAATATGTAAAATAATTTTGTAGTTACACACCAGTTTGAAAAAGTAAGCTTTCTGAACAAAGTTTGCAAATAACTTTCTTTGTGGAGAGGGCTGAATATATCTATACTTTCATTTTTTTTTCTTACCAAACACTACTCAGCTTTTTGTTTGTGGTATTTTCTCTCTGTAATACTAATAAACAACCTTCCTTATATTGGCACCAGATCACCTGCAGTGATTGTGAAAAGTGCATGACTTTTATATTTTTTATGGTGAGGTTTAGCAAGTAAGTTTTTGTATACTCTAGCTCTTACAACAATTTTGACATAATTGTAACTGTAAAATAATTACAACTTCTGTTGAGACTGGATTGGGCTTAACATCCAACATGTTCAGCATGTTATATTCGGAAGTATTTGTAATTGTGAAACAGTGTGTGTGTGCAAACTTTGAATATTGAGTGAGATTAATGTGCAGCTGTCTTTCTAGATTATGAATCTCATTGCACATCAGAGTAGGTATGCAAACATTTTTCTAGCTTTTCTAAGATTTTACATCCAAGGTGACTTACAGCTGAAGAATACAGAAGCGATTAGTCGTGAAGAGGCAAAAATACACAAAAAGTGCTCATGCAAAGTTTCAGACATTGCTTGGAGTGGAATATGTCAGAAAAACGGAAGAACTAAAGAAAAATTAAAGCATAGTGTTCAAGGAAGAGATGAGTTTTGAGCTGTCTTTTAAATATTTACCGGGATTCAGCATCAGTGATTGTTCTACCAGCAAGGAATAGGGAATGAACATGTTATTAAGATATCAGTCAGTGCCTAATATTGCACAATCTGACTTTTGATGCAGCCTGGAATTAAACCACACCATGTTGCCTCATCTGGCCAGTGGAGAACTGGCACCTCAACTGAGCCTTTGTTTGTCCCGTGTCTATTCTGTCCATTGAGTTCAGAATTCCTTGCCACTGTTACCTCTGGTTTGCTTTCTTAATTTTAGAAATATTATTGATTTGACTACACTGATCTGAATGATGACACCAGTGTTTTCTGCAGAGCTGCTTTGTAGGCAAATTGAACTAATTTAATAATTGATCTTTGGAACTGTCAGGTGTGTGGGAAGGGATGAATGAGGACTCAATGATGCAATGAGACTGGGGATTTATTCATAACAAAAACGTAAATAAAAACTGAACATAACCAACCCCGTGGGGAAAAAACAAGACTAGAGGACAGACTCAAACTAGGACTAGACTTCAGACTTCAAACTTGACAGACTTGACTCAGGACTAGAAACAGGACAGCATGAACACTACCTTGAAACGACGAGAAACCAGCACAAGACAACAGACACGGATGGATTAAATACACACATGAGGGATGGTAATTGAATGAGACACAGCTGGGAACAAATCAAACTAAAACAGGGAAACAAGGTGGGAGGGTTACACATTGACGAGACAAAGACGACGCGCAGCTGGCGACAACCGAACTGCGCGTGACAGGAAACATAACATAAAAACATAAACACACGGACGAGAGGAGGCGCGGCTCGCGCAAGGCTTGAAACCGCGCCCACTCACATAACGTAGAGCTCGCAAGAACGAGTTCTCACGAGCTCACGACAAGGACTAACACACACGAGTTATGAATGCCCGAATCCCGATCAAAAACCGAAACTGAACCAGACCCAAGTATCGGGACCGGACATCATAACTCGTACGAAAGACGTCACAGACAAGCGCGCGCGCGGCTCGAATCCTCGACGCCGTGCGCACACACACCAAACACGAGACATAACGGTAGTGTCAGAGCTCTGCCACAAAACCAAGAAATGACTACTAGAACGAATGTGGCAGAACCCTGACAGGAACTGAATCCACACTGAACAGTTATACTTTTTTTTTCTTTTTAGAGGTGATTTTCAGCCTAATTTAACTCTGTTTGCATCATTAAATAATTTTCCTGTTGATCACTGTATAGCTCTTTTCTAAACAATTGTTAAACATGTTAAACATAGCGTGGGTGTATATCAAATATATATATATATTCAACACAATATGATATACACACACGCTATAGATATATACACATTGTGTTGAATCACAAGTTAAAGGGAAAGTTAACCCAAAATGGAAAATTGTCAAAATTTACACACCCTCATGTCATTTCAAACCTGTAAGACTTTCATTCATCTTTAGAATCCATGTGAAGATATATTTACTGTAATCTTAGCAATTTCTGCTCTTCCATTTAGGCAGCTAAATGCAACTACCACTTTGATGCTTCAAAAATGTCCTAAAGAGATTGTAAAACTCATCTATATGAATTGAGCTGTTTATGACAATTCTATGACAAGAGACACGATCACTTTATATGCTGAACAGATTTAATTTTGTGAGTAAAAAAATCTGGGTGAATTAAACCTTTTTTATGATGCCTAGATTATGATGAGTTTGGAAACAATTGTAATTGCCTTAACTGATATTCTGTCTGTTTTACTCTAACAGGATGGAATATGTACAATTCCAAAAGTGCCTTTCAGAGGGGCTCCATGTAGTGATGCATCCGGCAAACAAATTCCCTATAGCATCATGATGAAACAGATCAACAACTCAATATCAGGAAGACTGTGGGATGAGAATTACCAAGCTCCATATTATAATTACAAGGTACAGCATCAATTATACTGAATTCCCCATGTGTTCCTCTGTCATTGTCATCACCTGTTTTTGTTATCACCACCTTGTCAGCTGTGTCTCATTGTGAAATTGTGATACTGAATCCCTAGAATTCAAGGGATATTGAAATTATGTTAGGCCATGGATTTTAGACAGTTATATTTTCCCTAAAATATTTAACATTTATTTTTACAGGACACAGAAGGAAAGATCCATCAAGTGTGGTATGATGACTCAGAAAGCATTGCTCTGAAAGCTGCCTATGTGGAAAAACATGGTCTGAAAGGAATCGGAATGTGGAACGGAAATCTCCTGGACTATAGCAGTGATCCAATTGCCAAGCAACAGACTGTGGACATGTGGAACGCCCTTATACCCAGGAAACACACGGAGTATGCTGACGTTTCTTAGGATTCTCTAACTGTTTCTTGTTTTGCAAATTATAATAATAATGATTTTTGTTAGATAACATATTAGAGGTGAAGTACATAAAATTTTTGGATGCTGAAACTCATCTTATCATCAATCGATTATAAATCTGACAGATAGGTTTATTTTCCCCAAAATGTGTAAACACTGTGATGCTTTCAAACCATGGCTCTACATCCTGAGCCAACCATGTATTTGATCAATCATAGGAGAACAAAAAACGTGTTCAGGAAATTCATTATTATTGCTGTCGTTTTTAGTGCAGAAATTACATAATTTAAAAAAAAACTAAACCCAGGAGGCGGATATTGTATTTACACATTAGGCCTACTCAAATTCCAAAGTAATATCTTTCATATCTCTTAAAAACAAACTTTTGTGTTTAAGTAAATGTAAAAAAAAAGTCTGTTATAAATAATCATTTTCAGTGAAAGTTGAATCACAACTTTTGTCCACAAAAAAATCTAATTTCTAAGAAATCTAATGTTAAATGTGTATTCTGTGTTACTTTAAAATGGCCGTAGTTCTGTGGCCATCTCGACCATACAAATAAATAAAGTGCTGAAACTAACAACAAAATTAACCTTGATCTTTAGTAGCTTTTCATTTTAGCATCATCCACATTTTTTCTCAGATTATCAATTTCAGTTACACAATATTACACTCTTAAGTGTGTCTACCAGAAATGTTTTTACCTTCTTGGTGTCAAAATATTGCCTCCTCCACCTGTCACATGCTTCAGAGGCAAAGAAAAAACTATTATTCATACACCCTAACCACACTTACACCCATTTCACAAACATGAAATCTGACAGATTCAAGAGAGACTGAAAACCTAAAATATCTTATATGAAGACAAAAAGATCATTGAATATATAACATAAAGTGTGTCGTAATTTAGATATATTTTTAAGATGGAAGAATGCAGTTTTACAGATCCTAGAAACATGGTTTTCAAATGAAAGATTTGCATCAAAGAGCACACCCAGATTTCTAACTGACAACGAAGTCTTGACAGAACAGCCATCGAGTGTTCAAAAATAGTCTAGATTGCCAGGAGGCCAGTAGGGGGTGCTCACCCTGCAGTCTGTGTGGGTCCTAATGCCCCAGTATAGTGATGGGGACACTGAACTGTAACAAGCACCATCCTTTGGATGAGACGTTAAACCGAGGTCCTGACTCTCTGTGGTCATTAAAAATCCCAAATGGCCAAATTTGTCCATCATGGCTTCCTAATCATCTCCTTTCTCTGATTGGCTTTATCACTCTGTCTCCTCTCCACCAATAAGCTGGTGTGTGGTGAATGTTCTGGCGCAATATGGCTGCCGTCGCATCATCCAGGTGGATGCTGCACTCTAGTGGCCGTTGAGGAGATTCCCCCTTCCATGTAAATTTATTTATTTAAAAAATTATTACAAAATTAAAAAATTATTATTTTTGGTCTAATAATTAGAATCTCTGTTTTTTTAAGAATTAAGTAGTAGAAAGTTATTAGTCATCCAATTTTTTTATATCAGTTATGCATTCTGTTAATTTAGTGAATTGGTACGTTTCTTCTGGATGAGATGAAATATAGAGCTGAGTATCATCAGCGTAACAGTGAAAGCTAATGCCATGCTTCCTAATAATTGCACCCAAAGGAAGCATGTACAGGGTGAAAATAAATCGTCGTTTGTAACTCTAATGAGAGCAGCATTTGTAACTCTATGATATGGTCTAAATCCTGACTGGAAATCCTCGTAGATACCGTTTCTTCCTAGATAGGAACATAGTTGCAAAGATCTTGACTTTTCTACAATCTTTGACAGAAAAGGTAAATTCGATATCGGCCTGTAATTAACCAATTCTGAAGGACCAAGTTGTGTTTTTTTAATAAGTGGTTTAATCATGGCCAGTTTAATTATTTTCTCTCTAATATTGTGTATTTTGCAAGTAAATAAGTTCATAAAATCATTACTTCATTAATGACGTAGTCATTACGACAAAGTCATATGCTGTTTTAAAGCATCTGGGGTTGAGGCTTTATTTCTTGTTAATTTAGTCACTGTATCAAATAAATACCTAGGGTTATATTTGTTTTCTTCTAAGAGGGTAGACAAGTAAGCAGATCTAGCTGATTTTAAGGAATTTCTGAATGCAATAGAGCTGTCTTTCCATGAAATGCTAAAAACCTCTAGCTTAGTTTTTTTTCCAGCTCCGCTCCATTTTTCTGGCTGCTCTCTTGAGGGCCCGGGTGTGCTCGTTGTACCACGGTGTTGGACTATTTTCTTTAATCTTCTTTAAGCGCAACGGAGCAACAATGTCTAAAGTGCTGGAAAAGAAAGAGTTAATAGTTTTTGTTGCAACATCAAGTTCTTCTAGGCTATCTGGGATGTTGAGATGTAGATCAAACTGATCAGGAAGATTATTTATAAAGCTATCTTTTGTGTTAGGAGTGATAGTTCTACTATATTTATAACAGGGGGTTAGTTTTTTGACTTTGGCTAAAGGTAATCTACACGCAACTAAGTAATGATCTGAGATGTCATCGCTCTGCTGCAGAATTTGAACAGTATCAACATTGATCCCATGCGACAATATTAGACCTAAAGTATGATTACGAGAATGAGTGTGTCCTGATACATGTTGTGTAACTCCAATAGAGTTTAAAATATCCCTAAATGCCAATTCCAAAGCGTCTTTTTTGTTATCTACATGGATATTAAAATCACTAACAATTATGACTTTATCTGCAGCCAGTATCAATTCTGAATGAAAATCAGCAAATTATTTGATAAAGTCTGTATGGTGCCCTGTATAGAATAGTCGGCACACAACTAATTTAAAGTAATGTAATCGTCTGGTTTTAGCCAGGTTTCTGTCAAACACAGTACATCTAGTTTATGATCTGTAATCATATAATTTACAATAAGTGCTTTTTGAGGAAAGTGATCGTATATTCAGTAACCCAAGCTTTATCATTTGTTCATTTGTGTTATATCCGTTCTTAGTTGTTTGTAAATCAATTAATTTTTACCCTTAAACGGTTTTGAGAATTTTTTGTATTTGCTAATTCAGGGAACAGACACAGTCTCTATAGGATGATATCTAGGTGAAAGAGTCTCAATGTGTTGTAATTTATCTGACCTCTGTGACGTGAGACAGCTAGCAGACGGTCGGTTTAGCCAGTTTGTCCGCTTCCTGACCTGGACCCCAGTTAGTCAAGGTTTAGCTCTAAGACTATATGCCAAATTACTAGAGAGAAGAGCGGCACCATCCCAGGTTGGATGAATACCATCTCTTTTCAACAGGTCACGTCTTTTCCAATTGTCTATAAACCCTATGTTATTCTGCGGGCACCACTTAGACATCCAGTCATTGAGTGAGGATAATCTGCTAAGCATCTCATCAGTGCCTGACATTGTAGTTGCGAGTTCACACACCTGAAGATGAGAAATTAATTTGGGTGAGTTATTTTTAATTCATTCATTTTAGGTGAAATATTCCTTTAAATATCTTTATATTTGTTATTCTTATGTAGATCTGTGACTCAAATTCTATTCTAGTCTATTCATTTTCAACAAAAATGGTTGTGTACTATGTCTGATTTGAAATCTGGTAGGGTTTCTTGCATATAGGACTTGGGTACATGCATGTTATTTTAATCTGCAATATCTTACGATTTTGTGTAGATTCAAGTAACATGAATGAATAATACACTTCACAAGAAATATTTTGAAATTACTCATGCAACAAAAATCATGTTTTCCAAACTTGCAAGGGCACAGCACTTTTAAATGTTTTTAAATGTACTACCAAACCTTTTAAATCAATGAACACAGAAACCATTTTTATTTAAAATTGAAAAGCACAATGATAGCTTAGTTTCAAATCTTTAAGGTAATTTTTGCATATTTGGAAGTATTTTATATATGCCCCAGGTTACCATAAGTATTGCAAAATTAAGACAAAAGCCAAATTAAGATTTTTCAGTCTTAATTACCTGAAATTTCACATTGAACACCACAATTTTTTATATATATATTTGAATAAAGGAATACAAATATTTAAACAGGTGTTGATTAATTTGCCATACCTCAAGACAAATCAAGTATCTTTCTGCCCAGCCAGAGTTATAACATTATGCAAAAAATAATATAATACAGAAAACACACATGCGTTTATATATTGCGTTTATATTTTGTTTCACAATATAAGGTTGTTGTTTGATATTTATAAAACATTAACATGGATATCATGTATTTTCAGTCTATCCCTCAAAGATGGAATTTTCTTCTGCTTGAGTCCATCTCATGGCGCTGAAAGAAAGCACACAAAAACCCGTTAATAACACACAAATAACAGACAGGTTATTTAATGTGGAACAACCTGTTTTTCATAACTGAGATTTTAGATCTAGAGTTTTATGTTAGATTCAGAACTCACTTTGTGAACCCATTCATATTCCCCGAACTTTGAGTCAAAGGTTCCTTTCTGTAAGGAGCGAAGTTTAAGAGTGAAGCGAGGTCCTAGTTCCTGTATACCCACTTTCTTTTCATTCTTGAAGATGTACCTGAATAAAACACAAAAGTTTATTTATTCAGTCAAATTTTTTTTGTTGAGAAAACTAAACTAAATCACAACTGGAAAATACTATTAAAATTATAATTAAAATAATTAATGCTTTCAAAAATCATTTATATAGCAATGCTCAATGCTAAGATAACGACTGGAAGCATTTCTTCCCTCCTTCACACTTTCCGATGATGTAATTAAAGAAATACTTAAAATTCATATTCAATACCACAACAACGGGCGCAGCAAACTTTTCAAAACACAAAATTAACGTCCCTGCCAATACTTTTAGCCACAGCTGTAATCTTTAAGGATTATCCAGTCTCATTTTTCTTCACCTTCAAATGAGAGAACATTTACCTGTGAAACCTGAAAAAGACGAAGTCTCTCTGATTGTGAAACGTGGCGACTTGACGGCCCACAAACTGTGGATCATGAGGAAACAGAGCAGCAAACAGCCGGCCGATGGAGTGACCGAGTCTAGTAGAAAAGTTGTTGAGGATGACTTCTGGAGTGTGTTCTGTTGGGTTCTTACCTCTTCTCTATTGAGGAAAAACATTAAAGATTAACGATAGAGTTGTGTGCCTTTCAACTGACAAAAACGTACATTAAACCAACTCAATTCCAGAATTTGAACTGATGTAGCAAATAGGATGCAAAACACCATTTCAATTGAAATGGAAAGAAATTCAAAGATATTCACACAGCTCCTGAAGCAGTTTATATGTTTGTTTGTTTATATACACACTGCTCAAAAAAATAAAGGGAACAGTTAAATAACACAATGTAACTCCAAATCAATCACACTTCTGTGAAATCAAACTGTCCACTTAGGAAGCAAAACGGACTGACAATCAATTTCACAAGCTGTTCTGCAAGTGGAAGAGACAACAGGGGGAAATTATAGGCAATTAGCAAGACACCCCTAATAAAGGAGTGGTTCTGCAGGTGGTGAACACAGACCAGTTCTCAGTTCCTGTGCTTCTTGGCTGATATTTTGGTCACTTTTGATATTTATATATATATATAATATATATATATATATATATATATATATATATATATATATACACACACACACACACACAGTAATACCTCGATTTACGAGTTTACTTTGTTCCAAGAGCGAGCTCGGTGATGTTGAAATCATGTGACCAAAGTTCTTTAAAGCCGAACTTTGGCTTTTAACTTCTGTCAGTAGCTTTATATAGGATTTAAAAATGTAAAATTCAAATCAGATGTGCATTTTTGAAGATATTCCGATGAACAATGTGTAAGAATCATAAACCTTTGTTGGTCTCAAAGCTTCTTTTCTGCAACTATCCAATGGTCAATGGAAAAATCTTAGCCACATTGATCTTTTAAGTGCATATTAGCCAAAACGATTACGCAATTACGTTGTATCATAAAACATGGATCAGAAACATTCCTTGTGTAACTATTGTATTCCTTTACAAACAAGTTAAAAAAATATAAAATTCACTAACCTTCATTTCCTTGCGAAGACGAACACTACTGAGTTTGAAATGTGCAGTTGGTCCGTCAGGAAGGTGACAGAGAACCAAACCATCTGAGAAACGTTAAGTGAGGGAAAATCCTTCATGTAGAATTAAGCGAGCGTTTCTTATTACCTCATTAGGCAAACAGTACAATCAAATCTCACAGATCTTAAAAGTGGTTATAAAATAAAGTCTAGACAAAGGATACTTGGCACCTTTCTGTCCTCATTGATCACTATGAGATAAGTGAAACCTCTAGATATACACTGTGGAATGACTCTCTTCAGCGCCAGACCTCTTCTGTAGTAGACATGAGCATGTGGGATTACAGTCGCCAGCTGATCACAAAACCTAACTGTCCTCTGAAAACAAGCAGACAAACATATTTGAAGGATATTACTATACTATTAAATGGTTATTTATAACGAGAGTGAATTAGAAAACAGAACAGTAAACAGAAACTAGAACTTACTCCTCTGGGTCTGTCGGAAGTGGTGATGAGAACTTTAGGATTTGTCAGCCGATTGAAGTATGCAGCGAACTCATCAGTTCCTTCATCAAAAATCACCTGGATAAGCATAAAAAAATTATGGAATTGCCCAACGTTACTTTCAAACTTGTAAATGATGTCTGCAGATGGAGTAGGGTTCACAAATCACCTCCTCATCCTCTGGGTTGACCGTAGTTTCATCATATACTCTCTGGTTTTCTATTGTCTTGGGAACTTCTTTAGGTGGAGCCTGAAAAGTTAAAATAGATGAAAAATATTATAAACAATAATGAAAACCAAATGACATTTTCTGACAATGACTTGCAACCAACAATTTCGTTTGCCACAAATTAACCGCAAATGTAATGAATTAGAGGTGAACAATGTATCTATCATAGTAATAATATTTAGGTAGAAATTAGATAAAGATTGTGTAAAGCGAGATTAATCATTCAAATCAACTTAAAAGGATTCTGTTTGAATCAGTCTGACGAATACTGAATCATCTCACTCACTGAACTGCTCAACTGAAAATCTGATTTTTCATATGAATTACCTAGTAATTAAAATATTGAGTAGGGCAGGCATTAACCATTAAGAATGTTTGTTTCCCATTCACTATTGAATTGTTCTGCCACAAGAAAATATATTTTGAGTCTTACACCAAATAAGAGGAATGGAGCATCTGAATTATGGGCTGAAATTAAAATACACATTTCATAACATTTAATTCATAGAGAAAATTATAAATATACAAGGGAATTACAATAACATGAAACAGTTGATGTGCTTTCCTACATACCATTTATCAGATAATGTCTAAATAGTGAGCTTTATGTGGTAACAGCCAAATTAACTGGTTTCATGTAAATCAATTTAATTGACTATAGCGATCGGTTAGTTCGATAGTTCGGTTATCTCGACGGCCTCTGGGGGTGCAAAAAAGCGTCGAGATAACCGATGATCGAGATAATCTACACCCAATATGGCGATTTATTTGATGAATATCGGCATGCTATAAAAATGTACATACACTGTATATGTTTGCTAACAACAAAAGGCATATGTGCAGCAACTAACAGCAGAGATTTACCAGAATACAATAAAAACACCTTCATTCTCCATACAAAACCTTTAATTATATTCTCCAACATTGCAAACACAATTTCACTCACAGAGTAAACAGTCAGCGTAAACATGTCGCTAGGTGACGTAAATTAGCATACTAGTGAGGTCATCACGCTGTACTAGATTGCATACTTTCTTGTGTTCTGCCTGTCTAATGTGCTTTCTCAACAAATTCAGCTTTGTCCCGTCTTTTAACAGCCGGGTTCTTCAATCAGCAGGGGTGCTGAGCAGAGCGTCCGTTAGAACAGAAGCAGGGTTTGTGTGTGTGTGTGTGTTCATCTAAGCCTCATACTCATTGGTCGGTAACCGCTCGTCAAATGTCAAAATATTGGAGAAAACCAATCAAATCAGAGGAGGTGGGCTTTATGTGCACTCGCTGATCGTTGAAAATGGTGAGAACGATATGTGCTTTCACTTCAGAGTCTCCAATAACTCCAGATAAAGTCGTTAGATTTGTCACTAGTCGCTTTTTTGAAAATGTGTCGCTAGAGTGGTCCGTGAGTTCTTCTGCGGCTGCACGGCACTGTACGTGCAACGGGAACTCAGCGCATGCGCAGGTGCGATCACATGGAGATAACCATGTGAAGTGGCGAATTTGTCCCTCTTTTGTGCTCGAGATACTAGGGTGACAAAAGAATCGACGTAACCGATAAGAAAATGCTTAGAAAAATAGGGAGTTTGGCGGTTCCACTTCAAAAATGTTGACAATAGTATTGGCGAGTTAACTGAGTCGAGACAAGTGAACTCCACTGTACAATTTATTACATAATTAGTCATTTTACAAGAATCTAAAAAAAGGTCTAATAAATGCAATGAAAAAATAATGTAATGATAAAACAGTATTTCATTTATTTAATGTATATTGAAATGAAATAGTTTTTACATGACTGTCGTAAAAGTATTGTTTCAAAAGATCTATGAGTTTGTCTGACGATGGATGCTATGGAATTCAGACCACCAAACATACCTGATCACCAAGAGCTTTTCTCTCTTTTTTTCTTTTCTTTTTCAGTTCCAACTTTTGCTGAAAGACATAAATGATAGCGTTAACATAAAATACAGAAAACTTGGGAAATTCTTGACATTGGCTGTGTCTCAGACCTTAGTGAGCTACATACGCAAAATGATGTAATTAAATTAGCCTATTCTTTAAGTGAAATAATCCATCTTGTCTACTTGCACAATTTAGGGCCCCAAGGCACGTTTGTTTTGTTTTTTGGCCATTTTAGACATACTTTGTACTGACCATTATGCCCAAATGACCGTCAGTCCTGGCAGCTCTCTAGGGTTTGAAACACAGCCAAACTGCGTGTTCATGTGTGCTTCAATAAGAGTGTATGTCTATGATACGTCACCTTTCTTTTTTGCTCCTTGAGTTTAAGGAATATCGCATGTCTGCGCTGCTTGTTTTTGATGTCCGACATGCCGAAGGTGGGAGGAAAACACGCTCCTAACAATGGTTTCTCGTCTGTTTCTTCACCCTCCGCCGGTTCCATCTTCTCCAGAGGCGCTTCGTCGGGTTTCGTCTTGCGCTTTGGTTTCTTCGTTTTCCCCTTCTTCTTAGAAACAGTTTCTGGAGTTGTTAACTCGGTAGAATCCATTTTCTGTTGCGTTCGTCTTCACGTGTGTAAGAAACTCTACTTCCGGTTCAACTGGAAGTTCTAGCTGACATGTGAGTTTGTGTTGTGTCTAGCGTCTTCTAGTGGAAAATGAAATGATTGTTCAATATAATATAATATAATATAATATAATATAATATAATATAATATAATATAATATAATATAATATAATATAATATAATATAATATATTAATATAATATAATATAATATATTAATATAATATAATAAATAGTTTCATTCATTCACAAATATTTTGCCATTTGGTATGGCAATGGCGCTAGTCATCACACTTTCAGACAGAGGCCTCTTAGTGTCACTTATGACAAGGTCAAGGTTATAGATAATATAAATATAATATAATATACTGATATTTCATAACAGTAATTCAAATGCATTCCAAGCGTCTATATACACTCAAAAAACTTT
This sequence comes from Rhodeus uyekii, assembly GCA_037043235.1. Taxonomy (NCBI): domain Eukaryota; kingdom Metazoa; phylum Chordata; class Actinopteri; order Cypriniformes; family Acheilognathidae; genus Rhodeus; species Rhodeus uyekii. The sequence goes on from JAWRVZ010000088.1 coordinate 258,069, forward strand.
ATAATGTTTTTTGATAATTCAACCAACAATGTCTTTCTTTTTTAATTCATCATGATCAGAATGAGTTTACATTACACTACTATTAAAGGGAATGTTCACCCTAAAATAGAAAAATCTGTCATTTAGTTATCCTCTAGTTCCCTCTAGTTTAGTTACGTTCTAAACTGGTGGGCCGAAGGCTTTCTTTCTTCTGTGGAACATAGACAATATTTAGAAAATTGTATTTTGGTCATCATCATCATTATTATTATTGAAGTCAAAACTGTTTGGTTACTAACATTCTTTAAAGTATTTTCTTTTGTTTTATTTTGTGTTTACTTTTTATGACAATAATAATATAAACTTATACTGTAATACATCAACTTATACTGTAGCCTAATATAAAATTATCTCATGATTGTCACATAGATGAACACTCACAAATGAAAGAGGCTACAGTATAAGTTTATATTATTATTGTCATATTTGTAGCTGTGATTCTGATAATCCTGCATGTTCTCCTTGCTTATTAAAAGTAATAAGCAAGGAGAACATGCAGGATTATCAGAATCACAGCTACAAATATGCATACTGTAAATACCTGACAAAGAAACAAAGGATATTTAGGGTATATGAAGCAGGGAGATAAAAAGTAAAACAGAATCAGGTGTGTGGGAACTAATTAACTGTAAGGGAATATAACTAAGGAAAACAGGAAAACGGGAAACGAGAGAGCAGAGTAAAAATTAAACCAAAATACAACATAAAAAAGTTGTATTTTATAATGTATGCTATAATGATTTATTGAATGCATTAGCATACATTTATATAATGTTCCCATGTACTCCAATACAATACACTTAACATATGTTCCAAAATATTCTACAAGGGGAAAAAGCATTCCAAAATCATTCCAATTTCATTAAGCATTTTATATTCAGATACGATTGTTACTTCATCTGTGTCAATAGTACTGTATATTCTCATTTCACTATAACCTCACTGGGGCAATTCCAAGATAATTATTACTTCATCAGGGTCTATGCATTAAACAACGGCTATTGTTTTTCAGTTTTCAAACTTGGTTTAAAAAATAAAATAGGCCTACATATTTTTTGATGGTTGTTTATTGTTTCATTGGATGTTTCAGAAAAACATTAAGTAGGATCAAATTGCAACAAATAGATGTAATTATAAAATATAAAAGTAAATCCTGGGAATAGTAGGCAAAAATAGTAAGTCCAAAAAGAGAGTAAGGCAGGCAAAAATAACTGAAAACACCACATGCGTAACATTTATAAAAATAAGGAGTAGAAAACTCAGCCAGGTAACACTTTGGATATGTTACTCTCATCCTTCCTTGAGGATGGTACTCATCTAGTATTTGGAGACTTCAACATCCCCCTAGAAAACTTCAGGCTATGACTTCCACACTCTGCTTGCCTCGCTTGACCTCAAGTGAGAGTCATCTGTGGCAACTCACAAATCAGGTAACCAATTGGATCATATTTACACACACTACAGCTCCACTGATCACATGTTACCTACTGTTCCTGATAGGACCTCAACACACAACTCCACAGGTCACCTTTTGGCGTAACCTATGTACTTCCTCACCCTAATCAGGTCTCTTCACTGGATACATACAGTGCTACTGACTGATCCTCTTATCTCCATGAGTCCAGAACTTTCAGGAAGGGCTTTAGTGGCCATGATAGGGGCACAAAGAATCCAGAGAAAGCATCTCTTGGTGTGACTGGGCATACAGAGGGTTAAAAAAATGACCTCCTTGGCCGTGACAGGGCAAGCATATATTTCAGAGATGGCCACCTAGGCTGTGACAGGAGGAGCTGCAGTGGGTGTCAAAGCCTCAGGAGGAAATGCCAACACGTGTCCGCCTTAAACACGCAAAATGGCGGCAGACATCAGAGGCAGCAAAGATGACAGTGGAAGAACCCCAGAGTATGCTGAACCCTGGTTCAGTTGATTGAGGGTATCTTTCAGCAGTGTTTATACCCGGCCATGGCCTGACGAAAAGCTTTATAAATGATTGAGTTTTGAGAACATATTAGCCCACCACCTCTGCCGGCCTGGCCACTGTCTCTGTTCAAGTCCCCCAGACATGTCCACTGGTCTTTGAAGGCATAGGACACACACCACTTTGAATGATCCTCATAATTTTCAAACATCTGAGGTCCTGGGAGACAAACTCTGTAAATGTTCATCACATGCCAGGGAAGTGAGCAGTTGGAGGGGAGTCGATGTGCCTGGTGCAGCCATGATTCCACCAACAGATCTGTCCCTAATGCTTGAGCCACCCAACCTGTGTAAATATCTATAGAGAATGTATAGCATTTAGTATGGAATGAGTGTCTTAATATCCTCATTACACTGTTTTATGCTAAAAGAATTGTTCACCCAAAACTAATCAAATAAAAAGTCATAATTTACCCTCATAATGTAAGTGGTAACACTTTACTTAAAACCAAACAAATATAATGCATAAAAAAATATTTTAGTGTATTAATTATGTCTTGAAATTCACCATATAATGCATTGTATTTTCTCATGAATAATTGTAATCACAGTTATAATACGTTTCTATTCAACTGAACACACCTTCTTGACAATCAGGTTTCAGTATTTTTAATGCAAGTTAACTACGGTTACAATCAGATAAAATGCATTATGATGCAGATTATACATTTCTTTATTATGCATTATAAACAAAGGTCTGCTTTCTGTGAAACATAAAAGGAGAAATTTTGAAGACATTTTATGTCTGTTTTTCTTTCCTTTGCAATGAATGGGACTGAAGTATTCATAAATGTATTCTTAAAGTTGTCCAAGTTGCTATTCTCCAAATCTACTGAAGTGGATACAATAGATTAAATTGAAATAACAGCCCAAAATCATTAAGACATTACCACAAAGGGAAGCCGGCGACACAGTAACATCAGCTTTTGTTCTTAAGAAAGCACTCTGTGTCAAACTGTCTGTCCTATTTGGCATTGTTTGTCCTGTTGGAACTTTGAAATGTTGGTATAAGCAGAGCTGAAAGCGTGTCTTGCCCGTGTTAAAACTTTGGGATGTGACACACGCAATTGGTGTTATTACTGTTTAGGTGCAAGGCATACACAGTCAGCTCCTGAAGGAGACTGTGTAAATCAATTTTGAGACAGCATTTTCAGCCTATCATGTGTTCCAGTGAACACTAAACTCTGTGTCCGCCTGAAGTTGTTGCAGCCATGTCGAGTTAGCTTCCTTAGATGAGGCCAGTACAGAATTGTTCAGTTTTCTACTGCCAACAGCTGCTTTAGGGCACTCATTGCAAGTCAAGTACCCGAGGTTAGTCTCGAGAGGCTTCTTCGAAAGAGGTCCTGACCCTACGTGCAGGCCTCTGAGGGTGCCCCTTTGGGAGCAACAAGATCTCAATTCTCCACGAAACCCTCAAGATATCTATGTTTATAACCTACTATATTCTATGGGACACATCAGTTCGCTCCTCCACAGGACCCACAGGAAATCAACATTTGCATGCTGTTGTCAAGTGCGCTTTGGGACAGATTGGTTTCCATTGAACGCATGCTGCTGTGTCTGCCCTTAAGGCTTGTGGCCAGACAGTGCTCACATCTGCATACCAAAATTAATTAATTTGGTTCTCCACTTTAGGTTATTGAAAACAAAGGCCCGTTGATGGAACTAGAAGTTTAGTCCCTCCTGGCAAAGGAGGCCTCGAAATGTATTCCTCCTACCAAGGAGGAGTCCAGCTTCCCTAGCCGGTACCTCATAATTGCAAGGAAGGATCGGGGTTGCATCCTATTTTAGATCTGAGGCAATTGAATTGTTCTCTGAGGAGATTCAGGTCAAAGGTATTATCTCTGAGGATTGGTTTGTCATGACTGATGTATGCTTCAATGTATCCTTCCTCACTACAGGAAGTTCCAGAGGTTCAATTTTGGGGGTGAAACATTCCAATATCATGTTTTTCCATTCGGGCTAGCATTATCTCCCCGCACTTTTATGATATGTATGGATGCAGAAATGGCTCTGTGAAATTCCAGGGCATTTGTATTCTCTATTACATAAGCGACTGCCTCATTCTGGCCTAGTCACAAGAGAGGGCAGTTTGGTATCGAGATGTCCTTCCACTCTGTGCCAAGAAAAGCTCACCATCTCCCCAGCAGAGAACTACGTTTCAAGGCGGAAGTGTGGCATTCGACTATGATGCAAGCACAATCGTCAATGTCAAGTCAAGTCACCTTTACTTATATAGCGCTTTTTACAATAGAGATTTTATCTAGTATCCTGCTCTTAGCTAGACCATTAAAATACCATTATCCTGCAAGACCATCCAACTCATCTAACTCTGGCGATGACGTCCATTTACATTTATGCATTTGGCAAATGCTTTTATCCAAAGAGACTTAGATTGCATCCAAGGTACACATAGACATTCTAATCAGTTCTTAATTTCCCTGTGAATTGAACCCATGACCTTGTAGTTGCAAGCACCACACTTTACTGGTTAAACTACAGGAAACTACGTCCAAAGTCCAGACATTACCTTTCGTCTTGCCATACATTAGACCCCTGCAGTGGTGGTTCAGGGTTTTTACCAAGGGGAAACTCATTCCGCATGAGCAGAGTTAGGCGCAGATGACTTTGTTCTCTGGCCATTTAAAGAAATCATGGTTCCTTCCTCAGGAAGCAGATATACTGTAGAGACAGGGGTTGGGGCCTAGGGAATGGAGATTATATCCAGATCTGTTGGCCTCACAAGAGATGACCCTCGGTCTGCTCTGGTTCTCCATTACGCATTCAACACTGTCAACACTGCATTTGCTCCCTATTAAACACCAAATATATTTTAAAATCTTGCTAATTACTTACAAAGCATCTTAACACATTCTAGTCCTTTGTGTCAATTGTGATCCCAAAATTCTTGGCATTTGATTATACCTAGAATATCAAAGTCAACTGCTGGCCTTCGCTCCTTTTCCTATTTAGCACCTGGAACAGTCTTCCTAGCATTGTTCGGGAAGCAGACACACTCTGTCAGTTTAAATCTAGACTAAAAACTCTTCAACCTGGCATACACATAACACATTATACTTAAAAAAATAAATAATCCAAATCATGTAAAATGATTGTTAAGCTGCCTAATTTAGGTCAGCCGAAACTGGAAAGACTTCCCATAACATCTGATGTACTCGTTACATCATCTATGCTGATATTGTTCTCTGTTTATTCCGAGGTTACCGTGGTCAGCCGGATCCGGGCCGCATCCAGATCAGATGAAGGACCTGGACACGAGCACAGCACTGCCCTGAAGTGTCTGCGGAGACCGTGACTCTACTAGACCCTCCCCTGTGACGATCATGAACCCATCTCCAACCGGACTGAACTGGATTAAATATTTTGAGTGTCCCGATCCCAATCTGACTTCTGATTTCAGTGGCCTGACCTGAAATTTGGCCAGAGGAGAACTGGTCCCACAACTGAGCCTGGTTTCTCCCAAGGTTTTTTCCTCCAGTCTGTTCTTCATTCATTACGTCACTTGCAGGAGTTTTGGTTCCTTGCCGCTGTCGACTCTGGCATGCTTAGTTGGGGGCACTTAACACATAATATTTATCAATATTATTGATTGGCCTGCTCTTCTAGAGCTGCTGTACAACCAAAACTTTGTTTTTATTGTTTTCCTATGACTACTGTAAAGCTGCTTTGAAACAATCTTGATTGTAAAAAGTGCTATATAAATAAAGGTGACTTGACTTGACATCTACTTTGTACAAATGCTTCACAGGAAAGTCTGACCAGTTGTTGTTATGCTTTGGACCCCACAAGAGAATTTCTGGTCAGCTATCAATCAGCAGGTGGATTTCAGAGGCAATTTCTGGTCTTGGTCATTTGCCCTGGCCTCTGCCAGCTCGTTCCACAGAGAGAATGACAACAAGACCTATGTTGTAAGGATTCATTGACTGGACCTGCTGGCAACAGCAGGATCTTAAACACGCTCAATGGGGTCTGCCTGAAAAGTTTCACATCAGGACAGGTATTTGTCAGTATGGGTATTTCATTCCCTAAAGTGTCATCATTCGCTGCTGTGCGAGTTCCCTCGAAAGGGAACGTCTCGGATTAGGACTGTAACTCTTGTTCCCTGAGAAGGGAACCAGACACTGCATCTCTTTGCCATATTTCCTGCATATCTGGGAGCGGCTTGCTTCAGCCTGTCAAATGCTGATGTTACCGTGTTGCCAGCATCCCTTTGTAGCTTCCGCATTACTCCATCACACATCACGAGGTGACAAAGCACCTATCAGAATTGGTCTAGCTGCACACGTGCTTCAGACTCAGTCATACTGAAGGTGATCCCCAAAGTGTATGATGCAGAGTCTTGTTCCCTTCTCAGGGAACAATGGTTACAGTCATAATCGATCCCAAAAGAACAAAACCCAAGTATTGTTTTACTTTTTTAAAACAGATTCTTACTCTAGTTAGCTTTACACTGCTGTAAGAACACTATTTAATATACTGTCAAAAAACCACCATAATTCATTTTACAATACAGTATAATACATTTTCCATTTTGCTGTTAATAAATGTTATGAAATATTTATAACAAAAGTATTGCATTATACACCCCTGGTAAATATGATATGAAAGATGGCTGTGAAAATAATATCTTTCATTCAAAAACATTCACAAAAATTTAACATTAAATAAAATAATTGAAAATTGGGGGGAATCCCATTATGAAATAAAGGTTTTTCTCTATAACACATTTGCCACAATTATTTTTACGAAATATTTTCCGATATATTTCCATTAATATTATTTTTTTTAGCACACCAGGGTGACTAGACACATGAAACTGTCTTGTAATAACTTCTTGTTTCACAGTGGAAAATAAATATGAGAAAATACAAGGGGTAAAACCAAAGAATATAGTTCTGATGTGCAGTAAAAGATCATTGAGCTTCACAAAATAAAATAGCTTCACAAAATACTTCAAGAGTGACAGTAAGAAAATAGTTAAAGCATTGAAAACATCCATTTCCACCATCAAGGCAATAATTGAAAAGTACCGGTGAACTAAAGATGTTACAAATTCCCTGTCAGAAAATCAGTCGGATTAAACTAAAAAAAGAGCTTTTCAGCAGAAAGCCCACCAGATGGGTTTGATGCAAACAAGGATAAAAATTACCCCATGTCCACAGCTAAATATACTGCTGGACCTTTAATGTAGTGGGTCTATTTTTCTGCTGGTGCTGGACTCCTTGTTCAGATGCAATGCATCATGAATTCTACCAAATACCATTTGATAAAAAATCAAACCTGATTGCCTCTGCTAGAAATCTTATAATGGACCATGGTTGGATTTTCCATCAGGGCAACGATCCAAAACAAACATCAAAATCAACTCAAAAGTGTGCAACTGAGTACAGAATGAAGCTTCTGCCTTTTAAATGAAATATCAAAAGGATAAACAATGCCCATTTAATTTAACAGCCATCTTTGATCATGTTTACCAGGGGTGCCAATAATTCTGACCACATCTGTACTTTGTCTCTGTTTTATTGTGTTTCCTCTGTTCAGATTTTTCATAGGTTAAGTTTAAGTTTAGTTAAAATGTAAAAGTATTACCTTAGATAGATCAACAGTATATGATATATATCTAACAGCTTTGTTTATACGGAATATGTTTGAACATATAAGTGTATAGTAATACACTGTCTATAAGATTGAATGAGAAAGAAGAAAAAAACTTGAGAAAAACATGTTGAACTTGATTCTTGAACATGGTTACATAACCAATGTAAATAGTTGCTTAAACAGAGTGATGTACTTTGGAATAATGCAATGTCAATAAACTGCTATGTTGGGTCAGAAGAGCATGCAGAAGAGTTTTAGAAATTAAGAGCTCTCACCATCCACATAGTTGTGTGATTTGGCAAAGCTGAAAAAAGATTGTCCTTGAACTGATTTCAGCTTCTGCAGACTCTTCCTGTTTTTTAAGGCCGGTGTCTTACCATCACAAATTTGTGCCATTTCTGCAATATCTGAATGAAATGCCACGGGAACAGAGCAGTTATACACACGTGGATTTAGATATGCTAACTGCCATGCTGTTAAGAGAGAAGAATACTTATTTCAGACTTGTTAGCATTAAAATAAACCACTCTTTAAATCAAACTAATCTTACACAATAAGCATTGGATGTGCTCACATATTTGAGGGAACTGAGTATAGTTGTATGTAATACAGAGCAGATTCTGGCCGTAGTATTTTCCTGTAGATGGGTAACTATAATTTCTCTCTGGGAATGGAGGAAAATGAGGAACACTGTGTGTAAGCCAAAATCCCTGATATTGGTCAAACATCAGCACTCCTGCAGAAATCAGATACATGGCAATACAGTTAGTCCCAAAACCTCATGCAGTTGGATACAAGATTCATCCATCTTAAAATCTTCTTTATCTTTAACTGATTACTAATATTGTCCAAGTAAATCAGAAGCCTACTACTTTAATGTTAGTAAAACAAAAGAGAGAGCTGGAGTGAATTTGAATTTGGATTTATGTCTTCATTTAAAAAACAGACTGGTCTGGAGTATTTTTTTAATATATCACCTTGCATGAATTTGCCTGGGGTTTATTGAGTTGCTTAAGTTGAAGAGAATATTTAAAAATATTTGGATATGCATATGATAATGTTCATATGTTTAGTCTTTTTTTTAGCACACTAGGGTGACTAGAAACATGAAACTGTCTAGAAATAACTTCTTGTTTGAAGTTAGGTAAGACTAGATCTTCTTACGCTGCTGATTATTGCCACTGCTGCTGTTGCAGAGCAAGTATGGGATTTGCTACTGCTACAATACACATATCAACACAAGTACTTCAAAATATAATTTTTTTTAATGTAATAATATTTCTCCTTTAATGTAATACATTTTTCCTCTGTATTTTAGACACGTCTTTCAACATTAACAAATCTTACCTACCCCAAACCTTTTAATGGTAGTGTATATGCTGCATATTTGTTATCACCTTAACACGTAGTTAGTGAGCATTTAAATGTACCTTTTGTATGTCCGTACTTGCTTGGATACTTCAGTTCTGGTGGAGCATCATTGTAAAGCATATATACGGAGCTGTTGGACTAAAAAGTGAGAGTACAGTATTCTGTGTGCAGTACAATGTCAGTACAGTAAAACACCAGTGAAAGAGCTTAATAAACAATCCTTAGGAACAGCAAGGAGCAATGGTAGAATGTAATTAGTATTCAAATATCTTCTTACTGTATATCCAGAGTAAAGCTGTGTCAACGTTCTGCCTAGTGCTCCTTTACTGCTGTTGACTGTATGTTTACTCATCTGAAAATCCATAATGGACGGATCCAGATACATGTAATCTACTCCACTTCCCTTAGCCTCCATCATGTAAATGGGAAGTTTGTAAATAATAAACCTTTTGAAATAATATAAGGGAGTTAGAATAGCAAAACGAAGTAAAACATTGCAGTGCATAAGACTTTAAAGAGCATATCTATATGATCAAAATCACCCACAACTGTCACAAACTAAACATAAACCTGAAAGCAAAGATTTGAACCTACCAGTCAACCGGCTGCCCGTCCTCATTTAAGCAGGATATCACTGCCTCTGAGAAACTAATCAAAGACATTGAGATACACACACAGAGTCGAAACAACATGAACATTTCAATCTGCGATTCAAAGCGAATCAAACATTTCCTGTTTAAACTAAAACAGAGAAAGATGTTTTCACTTGTGTTCTGAGCCGAGAAATCAAAAGAGTTGCAAAGAAAGAGGAAGTTTGTCTCATGACTGATATCATGCAGCTGTAATCTAGAGACGAGAAGCAGCCTTTAAGGATTTTCTCTGCATATGGAAGAGACTGGGGAAATCTGGCTGTTTAGAAATAAAGAATTATCACTAAATTGTGTAAATTAAGGTCAAAAATATGAACGATGTTGTTGACAACCTACCCCACTACCATGCAGGGTGAGTTCTGCAGTATTATTCAGTGCATTAATTAGTTTATAAATGAATCCTGTAAAGCCTAACATAAGAAATATTAGTCATTATATGGAAGAGGTTGGTCAGTTATTAAACAAAATATTAAAGGGGACCTGTTGTGCTTTTTTGATTTTACCTTTATTTAAGTGTGTAATATAGCTGTTTTTACAAAGTTAAATTATGTGACAAATTTGCATAATGACTGCCTGCTGGCTTATTTGGTTCTCATCTAAAAATCGGTTACTCTTAGGCCAGGACAATTTTACATATATGCATTTGGCAGACGCTTTTGTCCAAAGCAACTTACGTTGCACTCAAGGAACACATTGAAACAGGTCTTGTGTTCCCTGGGATCAAACCCATGACCTTGGTGTTGTGAGCACCAATGCTCTACTGATTGAGCTACCCCTCTGACGCTACTATATATAAAAATAAACTATCTCATAAAAATAATCTGAATACTTTTGTCACTTAGAGTATAGAATATAATTTGTTTGTGAATTTTTTTGAATGTTGGAATAAGACAACCCAATATCTTATAGTACCTACCAGATCATGTTACTATGTCTCTGAATTCTCACAGAGATTTCTTGTTCCTAAAACACTGAGATATTACCAGCTCAGGCCTGATTTTCTCTTTTTCCTCGAAAAATGTGCTGAACTTTGGTTGATGTGTGGTAGAGGAAGAACAGTGACATATGAAGAAGAACGTGACTCTGGAACAGGACAGAGGTAGAGAGAGGTGGCTTGTTATGGAGGGTTAACAGCAAATCAGAATCTCTGTATGGATTATGGAGGTGGGGCAGATCATTGATCATTTGGACCCATTACAAAACAATAAAACTGGTACCTCCTCCAACATTTGGTGCAGTCAATTGTGACTCCATTTACAGTCATGGCCACTATCTCAAATCAGGTAAAATAAATTCAATTTTCATTCATACTCTAGATGTGTGGACATGTCATGCCAGCCTCTTTCAAAAAGTGTTTTTAATCTACATTATTATTTAATATTTATTAATTTATACTGCACTAATAACGAGTTTCATGCAGAATGTGGAGTTTGTGAGGACCGGCTATGGGAAGAATGCAGTTAAAGTTCTTCACATTCGCCGTGAAGGGACTCATCACCACATTACTGAGCTGATTGCAGACGTTCAGTTAACGCTGAAGACTCACAAAGACTACCTGAGAGGAGACAACTCTGATATCATCCCCACTGACACCATAAAAAACACTGTGCACGGTCTCGCCAAAATAAAAGGAGTAGGTCTTTTTATTTGGTTTATTTTATTTACTTTTTATTTGGTTTATTTTTATTCTCTTATCCAATAAGTGACTTGATTTATAGCTACATTAATTAATTGATTTTCCCCCAAAATATAAACAAACAAAATAAAAGCTGCACTGTACAGAAAATTGCTATGAAAATGCCTAATTGGTTTTGATAACGAAAAATATTTAATATCCCATAATCACCTTGATTTTTATGTTTAGTAATAGTCATTTTTCATGGTCACATCAGGTAAAAACATTTAACCTTTTACAGTGAATGACAACCAGCATTAGTTTAGATAAATCAGATGATGTTTTGTTGTTTTAAGCCACATCTGTATAAGAATATTTCTTGTCTTGCAGATCAAATGCATTGAGGGCTTTGCCCTGGATATCTGTGAACATTTCCTCACAGCATTCAATCATGTCTCAAGAGTAAGGGTCAACATTGATGAAGTTCCCTGGAAGAGATTGGAAAAGGTGTTGTTACTGTTAAAGCAGACTATATATTCAGACTATATATTAATGCTTTCCTGTAGCTCAACCAGTAGAGCATTGGAGTTTACAACACCAAGGTCATGGCATTGATTCCCAGGGAAAGCAAAAACTGATTATAATGTCAATGTGTTTCTTGAATGAAATGTAAGGTGTTTTGGATAAAAGCGTCTGCCAAATGTAAATATGCAGGGTCTTTCAAAATCAAATGAGATATTTGTGTTTATGTCTAACAATTTAGCAGACCCTTTTTTAAATGGCTTGTTTTAAAATGAGGAACAATACAATCTAATTATCATACATAAGTCAACAAACTTACAGTACTGCAAAAACCACTGAGTATTACCAAAGTTAGAGAAGTTCAAGTGGCATCTCCTCATCCAGTCCAAAATGTCTGTATTGCAAGTAGAGATAAAAGCTGTGATGGTGGGTTGCCAGGCTAGAAGGACAGCAAAAGCTGTGTAGGAAAAGCTGTTTGCTTTTATAACTGGGTTCAGTGATGTAGTCTATACATAGAAGAGTCGGGGACTAAGCACTGAACCCTGAGGCACCCCTGGAGTTAGCTGACATAGCTTTGGACACTTTGGTTGTTTGTGAAACCATATGGATTTTATGTGATAAGCTAAACCTGTAATAACTCTGTGCCTGTGTGGACTTAAGTGGAACTTCATATATGCACAAAAAATTATAGTGAAACCAGTCCCTTAAAATTAATATAAAAATTTACCTAAAATAGAGGTTAATTTTAAGAAAAGCTGTAGCACTGAATTAAAAGCCATTTTATTTGATAAATATTTGATTTATATTATTGATTCTTAATTGGTTTGAAATACATTGTTGGGCCACTGTAACAGTTCATACAGTTTAACATGTTGATTGTGTGTTTAACAGAATGGAGTCGAGCACACACATGCTTTTATCCACTGCCCTGAGGCCTGGCACTTCTGTGAAGTCGAACAACATCTGAACAGTGAGTAAAAATTTTATTCTGAACTTGTGATGGTGGTTTGAAGGAAAGAAACTAAGGGGAAATAATATTGTTGCTGCATTTGAGCAAATTTATGTGTAAATGTTTTGCAGTGACTCCAGTTGTTCACAGCGGTATAAAAGATATGAAGGTACTAAAGACTACTCAGTCTGGATTTCAGGGCTTCCTGCGGGACCGCTTCACCACTCTGACAGAGGCAAAGGACAGATTCTTCTGCACTTCCGTTTATGCAAGATGGCGCTACAACACTCATGTGAACGTGGAATTTGATGCTGCATGGTAAGTGCAAAACATTTAGACATGCCAACAAAATGCAAAAGGTTTAGACATGCAATAGAACGTGATACATGTTATGTTTCGTATAAATGCGGTACAATGAAAATGTCCTTGTAGGAAAACTGTTAAGGACACCGTTATTCAGACATTTGCGGGACCCTATGATCGTGGGGAATACTCTCCTTCTGTTCAGAAAACTCTGTATGACACACAACTCCTGGTACTTGACAGAATCCCACAGGTAAGTCAAACTGATTCCAGTTTTGTTTGACTTTTGTTTGTGGTGTTTGTAAGGAAAGCATCACTATTATTACTGTTTATACTTAGGGTTAGTAATTTGAACAAAGCCTATGCACGTCATTAGGTGGCTTACTGCTTTATTATATTACTCATTTATAAACTAGAAATGGATATAATTGAGAAAATGTGATTTTAAAAAGAATTTGCTTCTATGTCTTGTCACCAATTGAATTCACTAGGTCGAGGAAATCGAGATCATTATGCCAAATCAGCATTATTTTGTCATTGACATGACAAAAATTGGACTTTCTAACAAGGATGAGGTGAGTGAGAGAAAATCCTGGTGGAAAAAGCCCGTCACACACAGATTTTCTGTTCAGATCAGTCTGAATATACTTCTGTATCGACACAGAACAAAGTTCAGCGTTTTCACGGCATGACAAAATCAGGCAGCAACTCTTAAAATGACTTTATTGCCAAATTTCTACAAACCACACAAAAAGGAGCATGAGAATGTTTCTGAGATGTTTTGTTTGCCTAGCATAAGAGTATGAAGTAAATGTTGCTTTGTATGTATTTATACAGTATTTTAATTTAAATGTCACATTATGTTGTTGTGCTTTCAATTTCAGGTTTATCTTCCTCTTGATAATCCAGCAGGAAACATTACAGGCACTGTGCGCAGAAAACCACGAGCCAAAATGTAAAGACTGACAACATTATCAAACTAAACATCTCGTGTATACACACACACACACACACACATACGAAACCTATAAAGCAATCTATCATGATTGGGATCTATTTAAATATTCAAAAAAATTAATTAAAACATTTTTTTACAGATAGATTTTTTCTTTTTGTTCAATCGCATCAGTAAAATACATTTTAAAAATATAAAAATGTTTAAATGAAAACATCCTTCTATTCTTGGATAAATATTAATAAATGAAAACTTTGGGTTAATAAACAGTGTTTTCATCTTTATAACATGTTTTTTAACCAATTAAACTTTAATTCAGTTTTCAGAGTTATAACTTTACTTATGTTTTTCATAAGTAAATAAATTAACATTTTTGAAAGTTTAAATTTGAGATAAAAGGTGTTTACAGCAGTGGTTCTGTTTATACATTAAAGATCAGTTATAAAGATCAGCTTATAACCTTATTGACCACTAATACATTGGGGGGAAAAAAGAAAGAAAAGGAAAACTGCATCAGTTAAACATACATATGCCAGTAATGGTTTTAGGAGATTGTTTTTTTTTGGTGGGAACCCGATAATAAAATGTAATGATTCATAATTTTATATATTATTTACATGCACAAAGGAAGTTAAACAGCACTGTATGAGGTCCAGGTAGTGGATTGTTTCACCAATCTGAAAAAGCACCATTTATTGCAGGCTACACTCGCTTTTGTTTCACCCTATATCACAAACTGCTTTAGATTCACAGTGTTGTGCTGTCTGTCAACAACAACAATTCCCCAATTCATCAGGAATCACACCGTATGTTACAGAATGAAATAAATAAACAGAATCAATAGCAGCACAAAACACGGTGATTCTGACAGGATTCCTGCAAACAAACCTCATATGTCGAGCCTTTATCATAATTCAGACATTTGATCGTTTGTGCTGTCCATTTATCTTAACACACCTTTTATCTATTAAAACTGGAAAAGCAAAAAGGGAAATGAACACCAACAAGCTGATAAAATCTCACTTCTGCTCAAACATACTTCATGCATAACACAGAAACACATTAGTGTTTCAATTTTTCATTTCACATCACAGATCACATTATTAAACCAAGCATTTAATCTTAAAAGCAATAATGATTTATGTACAAGCACACAAAGTCAAATCTGAATGAACACACTTAAACATAGGTCAACTGAAAACGGTAAATGTGCCTGTACAGCAGAATGAGACGTCAAAAGCAATAAAATCAGCATGTTTATTACGATGCATAAACGCACTGGTTCTGTCTGTGGTTAGCCTGCACTTCCCTGCTGTGATTGTCTTCCATGCGTCCACATGGCTGCAGCAGCTACGAGACGTTGCTTTTTAAATGTTGGGTTTGGAGAGGCTTGACGTGATACTCGTATATCTTCAGTGCAGGACCCAGTTTTATTGACAGTCCGGTAAGAACGTCATTACGAGTCATTAATAAAAGGGATTTGCCATCGATTTCCTGTAAGGAGGAGATGTTTTTAAGTTTAGCAAAAAAATAAATAAATACAGAAGATAAAATATGATTGAATTCATCATCCCCAATCGCATCATGATAGATTTATACTGTCTTATAAAATAGTTACGGCTTGTGCTTGAGAACTTAAATTGTTGTCAAATGGCCATATTTCACATACAGCTGAGTGTAATTGAGAGCATTAAAAAACCTACATGCACATTGAATTATCAGTGCTAAAGATTAACCATGAATCAATAAATGAAGTACCGAAAGGGAAGCTGTGGGTTAAAACGTTCCTATTAATGACTTCGCCTCAGACACGTACATGCAAGCAATGTCTCTTGATAAGAAACCCAAGGACTAGGAAGTGGGAGTGAGTCAGACCTTTGGGAAAATGTACGGAGAAAATGTCCAATGCTTGAAATCCAGTCAAGAATGTTTTTCTGTGATTTAAGACCCCATTCGTTTAGTAGGCATTTGAATTAAAGTGACTAAAAAGATTTACATTTTTCAAAAATTAAAACAATTGTAATTACACATTTAAAAAATACATAAATATATTCTGAGTATTAATCTTATGCGGCGGGCTATTTTATAGAAATATTTTAAAAAATATATTAGTATTGTGCAGCAAACAAGTTGATTGTATTTTAATTTAATTTTTCTTCACATGCAATGAATACAAACATTGTGTGTGTGTATTATACATATTAATCAATTATTTAAATGTACTTGTGATAGAAATTATAATTCTAGGTCCATCTTACAAAACAAGTCCTGTCATGGCACTGCAGCAGATAACTAAAAAAATCAATCCCTACCTGATCCTGGAAGGCGTTGGCCTGCTCCTCAAACCCTGTAGCTTTAAAGTAATTGACCACATCCGCTACAGCCCAGTGGGCAGGATCAGTGAGCTGCCCATTCTCCACAGAACTGTTCGGGAGAGAAAATATACAACTGAAGCAAATACCGTATGCCTATACAATCGTTCAAATATGTGATTA
The DNA here is from genome assembly GCA_037043235.1 of Rhodeus uyekii. NCBI lineage: Eukaryota > Metazoa > Chordata > Actinopteri > Cypriniformes > Acheilognathidae > Rhodeus > Rhodeus uyekii. The sequence goes on from JAWRVZ010000088.1 coordinate 274,564, forward strand.
CTTTATTGGGCTTAAATTTGTTTTATGTGCATTGCAAGATATCACTAAAATACATTGTTACTGACATCGTTCTCTGCCTTATATGCATTAATATATGTTGATATCAGTTTGGCTGAAGTGGTTTTGGAGAGCAGGGTCAAGGAGAAAGAGAAAGAGTGTGTGCTCAAATCACTTTAACATTTCACATAAGCTCTTGTTCTGCTTTGGCAATAATACTCTGATCTTCTACAACTGACAGAGTCTGGATATATAAAATAAAATCAGTGCTGATTAAAATAAAAAAGCAGCAGTTGCCATGCAGAACATTTATTTTCAGTCCGGTTGCCATGGATCTACGCTGTAATAAACGAGAGGCCATCCAAACATCAGACAACATTCGGCCAGAGCTTTTCTTTCCTAAAGTGGCACAGGATGTTAAAAGTAGATTTCCTGCACTGTTCTTACATGTCTACAAGCAACACATCCTCTCATCAGGCCACGGTCATTTCTAGGCGTGATTAATGCAATGCTCTTCCATCATGTGCAATCAAACCCCTACAGCTGATCTCAAACTCCGCAGCATGTCGGGTCTTCAACTTCACACCTCACTTTATCTCTCCGCTCTGGCTCTCAGTTGCAGCTCGCATCAAGATCAGGGCATTGACACTTGCTCACAGATCTACCACAGGCTCATCGTCATACTTCCACTTACAAACCTACCATCAGTAAATGAGCCACGGCTCACAATCGTGTTCATCACAGCACCAAATACTTTATAGTTTAAATCTGTACTAAACCGTGCCCTAAATATTGATTGCAAACTTTCTGATTCTTTATTGTTGTTACTAACACTTTACAATGGGGTTCTATTAGTATGTTTTTATTATTTGTTGAAATAAATCTGCAAGTAAAAAAAATACACAAAAAGCTTCCGTTTATGAAAATGTGTTAATTAACTAGTTGAAAAATATTTTGACATTTATTAATTCATCATTACAATCAAGTTAATATTATTTAATGGACGTAAGCGAACGTGGACAAACAACAGTTGAAAAGAAAGAGAAAGAACAATAACTACTGTAACAAATGTAGCTAATGCATTAATTATTGTAAAGCGTTTGAAACATTTACTTCATAGGCTACATTTTTTGTGCATTGTTATATTGTTTTCGCAGTTCTTTTTGTAATAAAAAAAAGTTGTCGAACCCGTTAGTTATCAACCCAAAAATTAACATTCTGTCATTAATTACACACCCTCATGTCCAAACCCATAACACTTTCGTTCATCTTCGGAAAACATATGAAGATCGTTTTGATGAAATCTATCACTCCATTTGCAGCTACTCAACTCATTGAGTGGTTTAGTCTAGATTGATCAGATTTAATTTAGGCTTTTATTCACATATAGACATTGATAAGCGAACATAAAGAGAAGCTGAACCGAACCTGTCTGGAGAACAGTTTCTGTTTTGTAAGAGTAAACCTCTTGCTGAAGCTCTAACGTGACGTTTAACACACGAGAAGGAACTTCAGTGGCTCTCGCTCATCAAGCGAACATGCTTGAGCTTCCGTTTACCACAACTGATGTGTGAATTAATTAATGTTTATGTTGTTTGTTATGAAAGCCTACATTTTGACTAAATCACTCAATTCATATGGATTAGTTTCACAGCCTCTTTATGAATTTTTGGAAGCATCAGAGAGCTATAAAGCTTAAGTATAATTTTTTAATGAAAATAACTAGCATACCTTTTGGTGTCCACTGACCCATTTTCCTTGGCTTCCATGACTGCTGGATAAATAAATAAAAAAAATCATTTGATTCCGATTGAATTCCAATGCAATTATAATCCATCATCACAAGATCCTGTTGTAATTCCCTAAGACATACTGTAGTATGGGAGATGCTCTATTACATTTATATTACATATTATCATTTAATTTATATTCACAAATTCTGATAAATTCTTGAGCTGCAAACAGACATGCTTTACATGAACACCAGTCGCTCACCTGTTTGCCAGAGAGGTGAGACTGCTCTATTCCATTAGATTCGGTTGGTTGTATCCTCATGGCCTGCTCATTCCCTCTTCATCAGTCTCTGCAAAACTTCCCCATTTTCCATAAATGTACACAAACCTCCAAATATCTGAATGAATCTTAAGTTTTACTGGAGATCTGATTCTGAAAAATAATAATACAAAAAGATTATCTATGCAATAAAAAAGATAATTAGGCATTCTTTCACTTATCTCAACTAATATTTTAAGCAACCAAAAAGTTCAGGACAAACAGGAAGAGAGAGGAAACACATTGTAAACATTAAGGTCATCAGAGAGAAAACAAATAATATTACTAGCAAATAAATGTTTTATTAATGTAATTATCATGCAAAGAAACTCAATTCCGTTTCGAAATAAAGCGCTTTCAAGTTTGAGAACAGCTTAATACATCAGAAAAATCTCACGATGATGAGGGAAATTAAAATAAGCGTTTTGGTTTGACAGGTTCCGTATCTATGAAGAGAAACGCGATCAACAAAATGACAGCCATCATTTTTCACATGGAAAAGTGATTTTTAATTACAAATAAAACATCTAATAACTTACTGTAAGTAAAGCATTCTTGATTTTTAATAACTGAAAAATTCCGTATGAAATATACATTTAAGTCTTGCTAGAAATATCTGTAACTATCGCTGAGCTGTAATCTGACAAGCTAAACAGAAGTATTTTTTTCAACAAAACATATTTAAAATATTACAAGTATTTTTATGATGAATTTCAACAGTGTGATGATTAATAAAGCAGATGATGAACTCATTAGCCAGCTAGCTTCCTTTAACTCCACATTTATAACAATTGCCGTCTTTCTAAGAAAACAAAACGATACTTTCCAATTGTTTGGATGAAAAGCTATTACCTTACCGATTTGTTTAATGACTAGATGATTTGTGTAGATGGTTTGGATGTTATTGATTCCCGATCATTGGAACAATATTACGCTTTTTTTCCCCAGCACAATCCGACAAATGCAGGAGCGGGGGATCATGGGTAATGTAGTCTCGAACGATGGGAAACGTAGTTGTTTGCAAGCATGCTCGCTAGTTTAAATCAACCTGTTATGTTTTACCTGAGAAATCAGTGCAAGCAATTCCAATTTGTTGAATTTTATCCAGGATAGAAACCATTTTTTTTACAAAAACAAAAACAAATGCAATTTTGCAGTTCTACTTTGTGAAGAAAAAAGGCACACCATTTTTTTGTTACTACAGGATTCTAACACTACCTAAAATGCTTTAATGTCTACATGTCATTCATAAACATAAGGACACATAAAAGACAAACACAATTACACTGAAACTTAACATTAGACATTACAAGGCAATGTAAATAAAGTTATTTTATTCGTGTAAAAACAATTGGTCCCAAAATTATACAGCATGATCACTACAGCATATAAAAAAAAACTTCAAATGAAATAACAGGATCATACATGATTGAGCTGTGTACCTAGAGGAGCTGTTTTCAAAGATTTTACATTTTTACTTTTTTACCTTGTCATATTTCTGGACATAACTCAGCATATATTCAATCACATCACACACACACACACACACACACACACACACACACACACACACACACACACACACACACACACACACACACACACACACACACACACACACACACACACACACACACACACACACACACACACACACACACACACACACACACACACACACACACACACACACACACACACACACACACACACACACACACACACACACACACACACACACACACACACACACACACACACACACACACACACACACACACACACACACACACACACACACACACAAATAAACACACACACACACACACACACACACACACACACACACACACACACACACACACACACACACACACACACACACACACACACACACACACACACACACACACACACACACACACACACACACACACACACACACACGGGCCTGCGCTCACACGTAACAGAGGATTGATCTTTTTCACATATTGATACTGAACATATACTTTTCTTGAATGTGTAGAAAAGTCAGACATGTAAAAATGGAGCAGTATTCCATAAAGTGGGTAAAAAAAATGTGAAAAGAAAATTAAAAAGGCTTTATTCATTGTATAAATTAATTAGCATATTAAAGATTTCTTTTTTTATTACATTTCAACATACATTTTTAAAACAGAAAAGAAGATCAGAACAATATGCAGTGTGCATTCAGCTCACTTCTAAAACACATACAATTTCCAAAGTCTCTTTGAATGAAGCAATGTAGAAATTCAAATACATGTTCTTGGATACAACTTTATAAAAAAACACCAAAACCAACTAAAGCTCTTACAGGTACCCTAGAACTCCAAGAACTCTTTTGTACATTTATCTGTGACAGATACCCGTATGTTTTCCTCATCGTAGTCATCAAAGTTACTTGTGTCTCCAGGCCCTCTGCACTTTGGTATGATGGGAGCGTCAACCTATCAAAATTAGAGTGCAGTTCTCAAGAACCAATCAAAAACTTGAAACCTGAAAGTATGAATAAGGTGTTAAAGGACAAGTGGCCCCACCTTCTTCTCGTAGATTGCAATCCAGTCGGACGTAGCAAACCATCTGTGGTTTTTGATGTCACTCACTCCATTTTTCAAATTGCCAAAGCGCTTTGTTAGGTCCACCTGTAGCAGATTACGCAGAAGATCCTTCAGGTCTGAACTGAAGTGTGAAGGGTATCGTACCTGTGGAAATACAATGTTACAGAATTAAGAAAATGTTGAAAATATCTCTAAAGCCACTGTGTGTCTGCTTCTGTTATTTTGGCAATCTTTTTCCTTTGTGTTAAGCATAAACCAAAAAAACATCTCTTTGACAGACCTAAAACAGCTAAACAGCACACAAATTTGATTGTTTAGCCAAACAGAAGACTTTTAGGATCTCTTTTGCTGTCAGCAGTTTTAATTTTGAGCGGATCTTAAGCTGGCAGTGTATTTAAATGTAGCTAAATTCTAGAATACACGAAATACAAGAATTTTGCCCAGATTTTCATCCCCAATTTACATTAGGATCAGTCGACACTAGTTGCTGAAGCAGAGCCTGATTTCACCAGGTGCAACATGTTCCTGGATCAACATCTTTCCAATCCACCAATCAGATTTGAGGGACAAGTTTACAGTTTATATCAAGTTTAGGCTAACACCAGGATTAAGTGTTTCTACATCAGTGTTATTCATCTATTATTTCCCTCTGATTTTAGGGATAAGTTATAAGTAGGGTATGGTTTAACGATAGGGATATGATTACATTTTCTTACAGGAATGTTGCTACAGGATCAACTAAATATTTTAAACCAGGAACTTAGAACTTGGCAAAATCAGGACGTGCAGTTGCAGAAAATCCGAGCCAGAATGCAATTTTTTTGCGTCTCATTTCAAATCTACCCTCTCCAAAGGTCACATTTGTTGATTAAGTAAGCAGCCAACACGTGTGTCCGCCGGTAGGCACAGCTTTTTATGATGAGCATAGTTATTTTTGATCAAACTTTGTCTTTATTGTTTTCCTGGGACCACTGTAAAGCTGCTTTGAAACAATCTGTATTGTAAAAAAGCGAAATATAAATAAAGGTGACTTGACAGTTTATAATTGTATCTAATTTGATCTTTTTTTGGCTATTTTCAGACTGCAGGCTAATCAGATCAGTATTAATCTGATAATATAGTACTAATAGTAATAGAAAGTATTAATAGTGTTTTTCTTTGTTACTAATAATATAAAAGCAAATGTTACGATACTACGATACTTTTATAGATGGTTTCTTGTTTGTTTGTTTGTTTAACAGTTCTATCCAGCAACGTAATCCCACAATCTCTCTCTCTCTCTACGTATACAAAATCATCAGATCACCCACCCCTACAAATCTAATTCATAGTTATTTCATAGTTAATATATTGATTGGCTAAATACAATATATTGATATATTGATAGGCTAAATACAAATATAATGTTAGACATTATACAATACATTAATGTTCACATTCATTGTCAGTGTCATATACATGTGTCACGCAAGGGTGCTGCTGGTGTGCGATGTGGAAGCACGAGGGACAAACTGTTTCATGCTTTGCCAACAACTGTAAATAGCTCTCATTTTAGATTAGGTAATGGAAAATCGGAAAATATCATTAATTGAGTGCTTTAACCAACCATTATTAGACATTAATTGCATCATATAAATATGTTGAATATATAGGTTGACATGAAATCATTTTTATTAAATACGAATGGAGCAATCAAATTTAAGTCAAATAAATAAACTTTAATAAGTATAGATGTAGGGCCAACAGAAGAGGGAATTCCACTGACAACTACTGAAAAAAGTGCTAAACGTGGCATTCTACCAAACTCTGGCAACTACACAGAATACTCATACATTTTGCCACTCACATGTTCGTCAAAAACATGGGAATCTTTGATTATTTAGTTTTTTTTTTGTGTGTTAAACACACTCATTATGTATATGTTTCCCCCCATTTTTTTATTTATTTATTCTTCTGACCTTGCCAGATACGATTTTCTCATAGATCTGAATAGGTTGATCAGCAAAGAAGGGTGGATATCCAGCAGCCATTTCATAGATCAGAACACCAAGAGCCCACCAGTCAACAGCTTTGTTGTAGCCCTAACAAAGAAAAAGAGGAAACGCTGAATTCTCGTTGAACTCCTAAAGGAGTAAGAACTTCTGTCACGTTTCCTCACCTTGCTGAGAATAATCTCTGGAGCTAGGTACTCTGGTGTACCGCACAATGTCCAAGTTCTGCCTTTTACTCGTTTGGCAAAGCCAAAGTCTGTTACCTTAATCACATAAAAAAAAAGAGTTATGGAGGAAGCTTATTAAAATAATGTATCAATACAAGACCAAAGTGAAGGTAACATCTGATCAGCAGCCAAGCACACCTGGATGTATCCCTTTTGATCAATGAGCAGGTTTTCCGGTTTAAGGTCCCTGTAGATGAGGTCTAGAGTATGAAGATACTCGAATGTCAAAACAATCTGAGCAGCATAGAAGCGTGCATTCTGCTCACTATAAAGAAAAAACATGGAGAACTCAGGAAGAGGGCTTAAGGCACACAATAAAGAGTTGTTTTTCAGTCGTTTTTAAGATGTTCACCTGAATCTTCCAATCCGTCTCAGATGTGAGAACATCTCACCGCCTTGGATATATTCCATGACCATGTATAAATTTGAATTATCCTGTTAAAGGAATGGTATAACTGACACATCACGTGAAAACCATTATGCTATTAAATGCAGTTCATTTCAATTATGCAGTCTTGCATTCCACTTCCTACAAAGCACTTTTACATTGTCTTTCTTCCCAATATAAATGGCTTCTTTACCTTAAATGCGCACTGCAGCTTCACAAGGAAAGGAAAGGACACGGCTTGTAATATTTTCTTCTCATTTAATGTGTGCTCTATCTGTTTGAGCTTCACCACCTGAAAAATCATCAGAAATAGGAATTAAACAAAGTTATACATGAAACAAGCCTGTAAAATTCTTTAAGTTTTCTATTCAATACAATGAAGCAACATAACGTTTGTAAAAATAAACGATTAAAGAAATAATGATATGGCTAACATCAAGAGGAAACTGATAAAACTGATTGCCTTTTCAAAAAACTAAAAATCTTTTCTTTCGAAGGAATTTTCGTTAAATTTCATAGATTCAATTAGATTCAAATCTCAATTTCATAAATTCCCATTAGCTAGAAAAACAGCTAGTTTTTGTATTTCTATGTAAAAAAAACACAAAAAAACATCAAGCAAAGTAATTGTGATTTTTAGATTTGACTGTTTATCATTTGAATTCAAGAATAAAAAGCAGCTGGATCCAGACACGGCGACTCTTTTAAACACATTTAGCTTTTTCTTCTTATTTGACAGCTTTTTTCAAAATTTTCCCTTATTTTTAGACTTATCCAAGTAAAGGCGACAACATTGTTAATACGATCCCCGTTCACACGGATCTGCAATTACAGCTAAACATGCTGTATTATGCATGCAAGGCCAGTACACAATGTCGCTTTGTGAAGAAATACTACTGTAGACTGAACACATATTACCCATGCACAGAGATGATAACGGTATCGTTTTCAAATACTTGCACTTTGAAACCCATTTTCAAAGTTTGTGTTTTCAGGCCTCCAAAATGCCGTTGTCATGTAAAAATGGTGTTGTGTAACCAGCCTGTCAAACAGTCTGACAGTCATCAGTGGAAACATCAATGCTCACTGCGGTTTGGTCCTGTCAGCAGAGGAAGTTTCAGTTTCCTCAATGCTCTGTGACTAAATTTGTACCATTTTTGATTACACTCTGAAACGCAGAGCCAGAGGCCCAGGCCGGCCAGTCTCAATTTAATAGGTGACATTTCACCTATTTTTGAATTTCCTAAAGTTTGAAAATGATAATCACCCAAATTCAATGTTTAAGAAACATAAAAAAAAAACCCATTGTGTCCTCTATAGAGAACTAATGAAACCAGGACAATGAAAGAAACTGAAATAAAATACAGGAAAAAATGATGCAAAAACTATAGGTGCATCTGAAATCGCACACCTTCTGATTATGTACTACATTTGAATTTGAGCTTACTTTAGAAACTCAGCGTAGTAAGTACGTTTCGTCTACTGTTTTCGAACATCCTATGTATTCGGACACAATACTCTTTTGTTGTACTGTTTGTCGCATTTTTAATATACTGTATAGGGAAGAATATAACATAAGAGTTCAATACAAAACTGAAACAAAAACTAAACAGTTAAAAAAAAAGTATTTATATTTTTATATTGTGTTTGTATTATATTGCTGTCCTGTCTCTTCACACTTCCTGCTTCCTTTCGTGAGCTTCCTGTGTCTTTTCCTTCACCTGTTCCTGTGTCTTTTCCAATTACTCTTCTTGTTAGTCTCATCATCTGTTGCTCATTATCCTGTGTATAAAAGCCCTTGTGTTCCTTTGTCTTTTGGTTTTTGTGGCGATCAGGGCGGGCTCGAGGTAACATGAGAGCATCATGAGAGCCGGTGGTGATTGAGACTGTGCGTCACCTGTGAGCCACCAGTCTCGAGTCTCACGGAGGAGCAGAGGCTTAAAAGGAGGAGCGACGACAGTGACAGACGAGGGAGGACCAGGCCTGGATTTATATTTGTGTACTGTGTTTGTGTGGGCAGCAGTCATCCATGAGGGACTGCAGCCAGTACGTTTATTTTGTATTTGTTTTATTTCATATTAAAGTTTGTTGAATGCTCGCCGGTTCCTGCGTCCTTCCTCCCTGAGTAAAGAACTGTTACAGTTTTGTAACATCAAGCTCTTCTCATACATGTAAAGAGGCAAGTACAAAACAGGAAAATAAAACACTCCAACAAACACTACAAATTAAAGAGGGAAAATGGAAACAGTAAATTACACTCACCTAAAGGATTATTAGGAACACACACTAATCCTATGTTTGACCCTCTTTCACCTTCAGAACTGCCTTAATTCTACGTGGCATTGATTCAACAAGCTGCTGAAAGCATTCTTTAGAAATATTGCCCATATTGATTGGAGCATCTTGCAGTTGATGGAGATTTGTGGGATGCACATCCAGGACACGAAGCTCCCGTTCCTCCACATCCCAAAGATGCTCTATTGGGTTGAGATCTGGTGACTGTGGGCCATTTTAGTTCAGTGAACTCATTGTCATGCTCAAGAAACCAATCTGAAATGATTCGAGCTTTGTGACATGGTGCATTATCCTGCTGGAAGCAGCATCAGAGGATGGGCACATGGTGGTCATAAAGGGATGGACATGGTCAGAAACAATGCTCAGGTAGGCCGTTTGGCACTAAGGGGACTAAAGTGTGCCAAGAAAACATCCCCACACCATTACACCACCACCAACAGCCTGCACAGTGGTAAAAAGGCATGATGGATCCATGTTCTCATTCTGTTTACACCAAATTCTGACTCTACCATCTGAATGTCTCAACAGAAATCGAGACTCATCAGACCAGCAACATTTTTCCAGTCTTCAACTGTCCAATTTTGGTGAGCTCGTGCAAATTGTGCCTCTTTTTCCTATTTGTTGTGGAGATGAGTGGCACCCGGTGGGTCTTCTGCTATTGTAGCCCATCCGCCTCAAGGTTGTGCGTGTTGTGGCTTAAAAAAAAGCTTTGTTGCATACCTCGGTTGTAACAAGTGGTTATTTCAGTCAATGTTGCTCTTCTATCAGCTTGAATCAGTCGGCCCATGACCTCTGACCTCTAGCATCAACAAGGCATTTTCTCCCACAGGACTGCCGCATACTGGATGTTTTTCCCTTTTCACAGCATTCTTTGTAAACCCTAGAAATGGTTGCGCGTGAAAATCCCAGTAAGTGAGCAGATTGTGAAACACTCAGACCGGCCCGTCTGGCAGCAACAACCATGCCACGCTCAAAACTGCTGAAATCACCTTTCTTTCCCATTCTGACATTCAGTTTGGCGTTCAGGAGATTGTCTTGACCAGGATCAACCCCTAAATGCATTGAAGCAGCTGCCATGTGATTGGTTGATTAGATAATTGCATTAATGAGAAATTGAACAGGTGTTCCTAATAATCCTTTAGGTGAGTGTGTATTATATAACAGTCAGCGGTAGAGCGGCCATCTCTCTCTACACTCAAAACAAAAACAGACTCCTCCCAGTGCATGCAGACTCACACCATAACAGCGTGCACACAATAACGTCCGCTGTCTTAAAGTAACATTCCCATCATAAACAAAGTGGCCGTTTCATGTTTTTTTGTTGTATTATATTTAAAGTATTTTGTTTTGAGTTCATAAATAAAGCTTACTGCAGCATATTCTGCCTTCTCCTCATTCATCTTCCCGCACCAGCACGCTAACATTTGTTTTGTTTGCACAGAATTAGTTGCACAGAAATATCCTAATTTAGATTAAACTGGTTTTGCTGACAGGGCTTAGTTAAATTAGCCATTAATGTAACTTATAAATGTGCCTTAAAAAGAAAAAAAAACATTACTGTGTGACTATTGAGAAAAAAGAATAGTAGTGTCATATTTTAAGACATGTCAGTGCAAGTTGCTTTCAGTAAAAAAAAGCTCAAAAAATGCATTTAAGTCTTTGACTAGGCTTAGGCCTTGTCTGTAAAGCTGGGCAATAATGTCAAGTTTAGTGAGGAGACTTCTGAGCATGCTTAGTTTATATTTTTGACTTGACTGCACTGTTCATTATTTTCCTTATCACTGTAAAGTAGCTTTGAATTGTTAGTTGATATATATAATTTTGGTTATACTTTATTGTAAAATTACATTGTACTCACTCAAATAAGTACAGAGTAATAATAATTAACTACATGTACTTACTATGAGTTATGGTTGGGGTTAGTTGTAATTATGCATAATTTACTTTTATTACTATAGTGAGTACATGTAGTAATAAATAACTACGTTACTTTAAGATAAAGTCTTATCCTATTTTGTACAATTTGAGTGAACTTTTCTTTCTTTTTTTTACATTGGATGTCCCCTTTAAAGGACATTGGATTAATCAGTGTCTTCATTGTAAAATCACACTCTTCTTAAAAAATGTTTAAATAAATAATATACTGAGAATGCCAATATTACAGAGGACACATTGCGATTGATGGGCCCTGCAGGAGGATATACAGTAATGTATACTCACTTTTTGCTTGTCCAGAATCTTCATAGCGTAGTATTGTCCTGACTGTCTGTGCTTGACTAGCATTACTCTTCCAAAAGATCCAGTCCCAAGAGTTTTCAGTCTGTCAAAGTCATCTAGACAAGATGTGCTCTGCAGATCCAAAAGCAGAAGTCATCAATTAGTTCTGCTGGAGAAAACAGACTTTGACTTTCTAGTTTATTGTAATAAAGCTCCCATACCTGTGGCTGGCACTCCCATTTCTCCAAAAAATCTTCTTTGGCTTTTGCCAATAATTCTTTCACTAAACGGAACAGATTACATATTATCAGCTGTGAGGATTAGAAACTGGCAAAGGTTTGTTCAGTGCATAATTTGAATACAAACTGCTTTGTTTGGAATAAAACTTATTTTGAACGCATTTTGTTTGCTTCATTGTATTATGTACAACTAACTTCACTTTGTAAAGCAGAAGTCAAAGGACCAGTAACACAGCCGATCACGCACGAATCACTCACAAATCACGCATTAATTCACTGACGGAGCGCGTCCAAACACGCACGCTTCGCGAACGTTCCACGAACAAGCACTTTCAGAATCCACATTGTCAGTGGATGTCAGTGGAATGAACGTGATACGTGCGCGGTTCATGAGTGATATGAACGTGGGGCATCAGTGGACGTGCGCGGTTTCGAACCAGTTCCAGCGCATAAGCACTTATGGCCGACGCGTGTCCCGCGCATAGTCACGCATACTCAACGCATAAACTACGCACGCTGACTCATGAATAACGCACACCGTTGCACAACTCAAAATCGCACAAACCGCCTTCGACGCACATCTACTTACAATCACTGACGGTCCATGTTCGTTCCACCAACGAATTACGCATACGACGCACGCTCTGCGCAGAATCAAAAATCTGTGCGTAATTCGTGCGTGATTCATGCGTTTTCGCTGTGTGACTGGCCCTTAACACATTTAAATTGATTCTTAATACTATACATATATGAATCCTTCTGTTACAATTCCCTGGTTAGATTCCAGGATGCATTGAAAGGATTAGAAAATTAAATGTTATTTTATATTTTTGTGTAAGATAAAAAAAGGTAGCAAACGTCAAATGTCAGTGGAGTAAGTGCACTTCCTGCCAACAGCATACATTAGACATAATACAAATTTAATTATTTTTAAAAAGTGTGCTAGTGAAAGTGAATGCAGATATTGGGTTGCTTTCTTTTGCAATTCACTTCAGGTAGGTGTCTGCTAAACAGAGCATTTGAGTTGAGTGTACATGGCTATTTCATATTAAGAAAACTAATTAAGTTCAGACATTTTAAAAGCAAATACGGTATAGCACAAGAATATTGACAAATGTGTATGAATTCTTGCCATTCCGTGTTTGCAGCAACAGAGATGCTGTTAGCAACTAATCATCTAATAGCCATCTTTTAATCTGTTTGGTCAATCAAAATTTACAAAGTTTTCAAACTTTCCTATACTTTATCCAGAAAGATTATGGAAAGTAGAGTTTTACTCTTTCTGCAAATCAAAAGGTCAACACTGCAAAAGTTTGATTATTATTTAAAGTTTAACAGCCAAATGACCATTAGGTACATGTCAGCAATGTCTATTTGGATTTATCTTGATTTTATTGAGTGTCTTGAAATAACTTTAAAAGGCACACAAATATATGTGAACTATAGTGATACTCATGCTGATCAATATAGAACAGTTTCTTCTGACACTTATAAACAGCAAATTAATAAACAACAACATTAATGTTAAATGACAAAAGACAACATTGCATAATAATAATAAAATGCAGCCAACTAATTATTGAGAACCGTTCTGCAAAACATTACACATTTACAACGTTGTACATGTTTTCATAAAGTCAGCTGAAGCCAACATGATATATTTTATGAGGTGGAGCCTGTTACCTGAACATGAGATTTGATTTGCATCCGTTTGTCAGATATACATCAGTAACAGAGTAAATTTGGTTAAATTTAATATTTTAATTTCACTGGAACAGTGGGTGTTTCAATTAGGCAAAAATATATAAAGTATATTGTAATAGCTCATTCCCAGATCTGCCACAAACTAGAAGGAAAGAGAATACTTTATGTAGCAAACTTGATGTAATGTAAAACATTACAGATACAGACACTTTTCACTAAAGTGAAACCATTTTTTTTTGTGTTTTTTTGGCTGGCTGTGAGAAACGGTCTAAACTGTCTATGCAAACTGTTCTCTTCCTGTCTAAACCACATAAAGTCTGACAACAGTTAAAGTATACAGAAATATAGGCATTTAGAAAAGTCTAGCACATTTTACTCTGTAACCAACAGCTAATTATTATCAAAGACCCACAACACAACATATTCTTCAACCTATAATGGCTGTGAAAATGATCAGAGATACTCTATAAATGCAGTGAGTTAATTGCAAGACTAAGATAGTTTAAGAAAGCAGGATTCTAGTGAATTGAAACACCAGTCATTAAGTCGTTTCTTAATCATAATAATAATAATAATAATAATAATAATAATAATGATGAGATATTTAAAAATAAATATATAAAAAGGTTTAGACTTACTTGTTGCATCCCAAAGGCCAGTATACTCTGACACATGTGGCCCCTCATTCTCTAGTGCTTTCTCCTGGTTTCCTTTCCGACATTTGTAAAAAAATCGGCTAGCTAATGTGTCCAGTTTCTGAAGGGCAGAGTTAGTACCTGATGAATGCCCAAAATTTGGATCTTTTGTCTGGGCCATCACACGCACTGTTCATATAGCAGGAAACTCTCAAACTTGTTGATAACCACAAATGCTCTTCAACTAAAGTCTCTGGAACACAGAGAAGTCATTGTCATTTCCTGTTTGTTAGTCTAGATTAACATATGGGTCTTTGTCTTACCACCAACTGAGCTAGTTATACTTCCTGTTGGAGTATGTGTTAATGAAGAAGTAAACAGTAAAAGTAAACCCTTTGCTCAACACCTAAATCAGTGGAGGAAAAACAAAAAGACACTCTGAGGTTCCAAAGGTTACTGCAGCGAGAATGTAGGCTATTGATTCCCACTGAGAAATAACTTGTCAGTACTTACCTGTAGAAATCTTTTACTTATTTTGGGAAAAGATAGAGTGCAGTGAAACAGATGACAGCCAAAATGATTCTACATACAGGGATAGTTATCTCATAATTTACTCATCTTCAAGTTGTCCCAAATCTGTATGAACTATCCTTGTATGCACACAATGTGGCTTAACTTTTCAATAAAATGAGTCTAAATGTACAAGAAAAAAGCCTAATTGTAGCAAGATTAAATATAACTTGTTGGAATATTTTATTTTTCATATTGCTGTTGGTGTCTTTATGCACTTTAAAACATAATCACATTAACAGGTTCAACAGTGTCTGGACTTAATAATGTATAAAGTGCAACTGTATTATTGTCTTGTATTACTTGTATAACTAATCACTCGAATACATAATTCTAATTCTTAATTAAAACGTTTCGTGTAATAAAACCACTGAATAGACCCGGGTGGTAATTATGTTCCCTAGCGTATGAATTTATTAACACCCCCCCCCCCCCACACACACAAAAAAAACAAAAAACAAAACAAAAAAAAACTAACAAAAACCTAACTCTACAATCAAGCAGAAGCAAAATAACATGCTAGCGGAAAATATATGTGAAATAGAAAACGCTTAAGTCAGGGCGCCATCAAGTGGGGAATGATGAAACACTTCTTAGTACGTATTTTAATTTTAGTAAAATTTTTATGCAGTCGTCATGACTGATCACTTGACTATAGGTAGATTACAAATTCACTTGACTATAGGTAGATTAAAATATCTTTCAAACAGCAGTCTAACAAAATGACTTACTAATTACTCATTTTAAGTCACCTTTTAGTTTTTATCTAGCATGTCACAGTAAACAGTGGAAAAGGCTTAAATTAAATTTTGTTTATAGATGGGTTTCTACGTTAGGTTCATTTAATAACATTATACGGGGAAAATATCATATTTATTTATTTAAAAATCATGTATAATATTTATTATTAGCTTCTTAATATTAGTCATCGAACTGAGAACCCGGATGGAAACATTGGTTTGTTGCTAAGAATCCGTGCGCTCCGGAAGAGTCCATTTATTTCACAGTGGGGAATTATGGTCACTCTACAGTAAGCATACACGCGAAAGCATGTCTCTCAAGCATGTTGAAATAAAAATTCATTGTATTATAGATATAATATATAAATAATTCCAAACCGTGGTCTAATTATATTGTGTTATTTGTACTGTGTAAACAGCATGCAGTCCGTCCTTCCCTATTTGAGGAATAGGTCGGTCCATCTTCATCGTACACTTGCTGTAACTGGACAACATACAGAGCGGAGTGAGGGCTTTTATTGAAAACCAAATATTTAACAGAAATGTTAAAATAAAATTATATTCACTAAGGTCAAAATTAGATTTGTAAATAAAGACACAGAGAAAGCGAGGGACAGCGACACCATCGCAGACAGAGAGACAGCAGCCCGTGTTTAGGTAATTAAACCTTCATATTTTCATCATCATTGATCTGAGCACAGTGCTCATATAGTTTACACAAAATAACAATAATATAGATAGTGGCTGTAAGCTATCAGGGGGTCTTGTGTGCCAGGATCTGCCGCATCTTTGCATCTCTCTCATTGCATCCGCATCTTCTGCTTATAAATAATGATCATTTGTCACTTTAATAACATGCAATATGACCTAAGCACAGTTGATAAATTTGTCATTTTCGTTGTGTAGTTCAGCTGAACAGTTAAAGCCTGGCAATGCAGAACAGGTGTTTTATTGTCATCTGGGCCTCCTTGCAGCTTGATCATGCAGAGAAATCAGAGGCAAAGGAATCACATGACAACGCAGAGCAAACTGTGTTTAACTGAGTTACAAGGAGAATAAACGTAGAAAGGCAGGCGGGTACAGATCTGGTCTTTAAGTATCCTTATTATATGTGGCCTACACTAACATCTCTCGCTCTCTCTCTCATCCATCCATCCATCCATCCATCCATGCATCTCATGCCACAGCCTCTTAGCAATAAACCTTATATAATGTCATATGAGAGGGTACATTAAGTCTCTCTCTCTCTCTCTCTCTCTCTCTCTCTCTCTCTCTCTCTCTCTCTCTATATATATATATATATATATATATATATATATCCATCTCATGCCACAGCCTTTTAGCAGTAGACTGGATATAATGTTCACTGAGAGGGTACCATGCTGTAACAGTCTAACAGCATATATGACATCACTTAAGTCTTCTGTTCACACTTGTTCACTGTTAATGTCATTTGCTCATAGGTTTAAAAAAAAAAAAACCTTATGCATTGTCCAAAAAAACCTTATCGTTATGCATCAGAGTAGGAGAGCTTGGAGCTTTTTGGCGGTTGTTATCTATCGGTGTGGCCAGGCATTTCTTTTCTTGCATACTGTAAGTAAAATTGGTTTGGTTATTATTTTTCAAGGAGACATACTGTATTGCACTGTATGTCCATGTTTACGAGCTGTGTCCTAATTTTAGAAACGTACTCAAAACTTAACACCCCACGCTTAGTGTGACTTCACACTTTTCTCATCGCTTCATCCATGAAAATATGATATTATGTTAAAAGTATTTTACATTACTGGTTTCGGGAAAAATAAATAAATTATATACAATTGTCACTAAGGCACATAACTGTTTAATATCTACCACTAAATAATGCACATTAGTACCTTAAAGGGTACTAATCAAAACTAAATCAAAACTAAATCAAAACGTCTAGGTTACTATTGTAACCCCCGTTCCCTGAAAGAGGAAACGGAGACATTACATCAGACTGACGTCATGGGGTCTCGCTTGGGAGCCCAATCACCTCCAAATATATCCAAACGCACCAATGAACGTTGGCTAGTGAGATTTGGCTAGTGAGGTCTAAGCTGCTGTTCCTACGTGAGCTTCATGGGGAAAAGAGCTTTGGATCTCAATTCCGCAGATCAGCTCGACCCGCTTAGTTGTCTATGCTGGGGGGAGCGTACAGACGTTACGGAGACCTTGAGACCCTGCCCAAGGGGGCGGTAATACACATATGGACTGACCCGAGGGGTAGTACGACATATGGAAAGTCTCTATGGTAGGTCCTACCCCCAGGGAGGAATGCGTACCAATGAGACTGGCAGAGCAGAACTGTCAAGGGAAAGACACAAGAGGGAAAACGTACTGAAAACGTACTGTGTACTAGTCTAGTACAAGGGCTGACCACTGGGGCATGCGCACGAGTACTGGGCCTGGCGTCAGACGCCTCCGCCATGTCTGCCACCGAAAGATGCAGGAGGAACTTGAATCAGGGTTCGCCAGACGGGGAACTCACCTGAGGAGTAGACAAGCGCTCGTATCCCCTTGTTAAGAGGCATGGCGCTGCAAGCAGGACACCGAGCCTGTCTTCCAACATCACCTGTTTGTTCACAGCACACAGGAAGAAACTGGCTCAACTTGGAGATTGTAGAATCTCGCGAATGTATTAGGTGTCGCCCAGCCCACAGCTCTACAGATGTCTGTCAGAGAGGCACCACGCGCCAACGCCCAGGAGGAAGCAACACCCCGTGTGGAGTGAGCCCTTACCCCCAGGGGGCATGGCTCGCCCTGAGCCTGATATGCCACGGCGATGGCATCCACTTTCCAGTGGGCCAACCTCTGTTTTGGAGACAGCCTTTCCCTTCTGCGGTCCCCCAAAACAGACAAAGAGCTGCTCAGAGCTTCTAAAGCTCTGCGTGCAGTCCATATAAACACGTAGTGCGTGGACGGGACACAGCGACGCAAGGGCTGGGTCTGCCTCCTCCCGGGGCAGTGCTTGCAGGTTCACCACCTGGTCTCGAAAGGGAGTCGTGGGAACTTTGGCCACATATCCAAGCTGGGGCCTCAGGACAACGTGAGACAAGGCCAGCCCAAATTTGAGCCATGATTCACTGACCGAAAATGCCTGCAAGTAAAATTCCCCTACCCTCTTAAAGGAAGCGAGCGCAGTCAGGAGTACTGTCTTGAAAGACAAGATCTTGAGCTCAACTGACTCCAGGGGCTCGAAGGGAGCTCTCTGTAGGCCTGTGAGGACAACAGAAAGGTCCCAGGAGGGAAAGAGGGGCGGTCTGAGAGGGTTTAACCTGTGCTGCAATGGCGGCGACATACACCTTCAAGGTAGAGGGGGACAGCCGCCGCTCCAACCCATCTTGAAGGAAGGAAAGCACAGAGCTGATCGGGCACTCCACTTCAAAGCATACGCCAGCCTCGTAGAGGGGGCTCTAGTTGAAATGATAGTGTCTACCACCACGTTAAGTCTTCCGCGTCCTGTCCAGGGACCACACGTGGAGGTTCCAGAGATCTGGACACGGGTGCCAGATGGTGCCCTGTCCCTGAGAAAGCAGATCCTTCCTCAAGGGAATGCGCCAGGGAGCAGCTTTCGCAGGGAGCGAGAGTTCCGGAAACCAGGTCCGGTTGGGCCAATACGGCGCAACTAGCAAGACCTGGTCCTCGTCCTCCCTGACCTTGCACAGGGTCTGTGCAAGAAGGCTCACTGGGGGAAATACAGCTGTGTGCCAGCGCATCCATGCCGAGGGTCCCGTCGGTCAGGGAAAAGAACAACTGGCAGTGGGAGGATTCCCGGGAAGCGAACAGGTCTACCTGTGCCTCCGCCAATCGACTCCAGACCAGCTGATCCGCCTGGGGGGTGAGTCTCCATTCTCCCGGGAATGTGAGCTGTCGCGAGAGCACGTCAGCTGCACGATTGAGCTCGCCCGGAATGTAAACGGCATGCAGCGACCTGAGTCGATGCTGACTCCAGAGTAGGAGGTGGCAGGTGAGTTGCGACATGCGACGGGAGCGTAGACCACCCTGATGGTTGATATACGCCACGGTCGATGTGTTGTCCGTGCGGACCAGTACATGCTTGCCCTGCAGCAACGGTCGGAACCGGCGTAATGCAAGGTGTACCGCTAGCAACTCGAGGCAATTGATATGCCACTGCCGCCGGGGTCCTGTCCAGGAGCCTGAGGCAGCATGCCCGATGCATACGGCACCCCAGCCAGTGGTGGAGGCGTCTGTTGTAATAACAACATGCCTGGACACTTGTCCTAGGGGAACTCCGGCCCGTAGAAAAGCAAGGTCCGACCAAGGGCTGAACGTTTGGCGACAAGCCGGTGTGATTACCACATGGAATGTGCCCTGGTGCCAAGCCCACCTTGGGACTCATAACCAGTGTTGAAGTGGTCTCATATGGATCAACACGAGCAGCGTTACAGCGGCTGCAGACGACATATGCCCCAGGAGCCTACTTTCAGGCAGTTCAACACGGACTGTGCACGTTCGTTGGTGAGACGTGCTGACATGGAGACCGAGTCCAACTCCAAACCGAGAAAAGAGATGCTCTGCACAGGGGAGAGCTTGCTCTTTTCCCAGTTGACCCAAAGCCCCAAATGGTTGAGGTGTCTGAGCACCAAGTCCCTGTGCTCGCACACCTGATTCTGTTGACTGTGCAGAATTGCAGAATTGTGCAGAATTGACTGTGCCAAAATGAGCCATTTGTTGAGATAATTCAGGATGCAGATGCCTACTTCCCTGAGGGGGGAAAGGGCAGCCTCCGCCTTGGTGAAGATGCGGGGAGACAGGGACAAACCAAAGGGGAGGACTTTGTACTGGTATGCCCCACCCTCGAACGCAAAGAGAAGGAACGGTCTGTGACGAGAGAGTATCGAGACATGAAAGTACGACTGCTGCAAACCAGTCCTGCGAGTGGTTAGCATTTTGAATGGAAGAGAGGGAGGCTCCTCCGGACCCTTTGCAGCTGCAGGGGAACGCCCTCGGCGACAAGCAGGCTGAGGGACAACCCGCGGCGGTTTGGCAGAATCCTGCCGGGGCAGGATGTGGCTTATCGCCTCAGTCTGCTTCTGCACTGTCAAGAACTGCTGAGCGAAGTTCACGATAGTGTCGCCGAAGAGGCCAGCCTGGGAGATGGGGGTGTCGAGAAAGTGAACTTTGTCGGCGTCCTTCATCTCAGCCAGGTCCAGCCAGAGATGACGCTCCTGGACCACAAGTGTGGACATTGTCTGGCCGAGGGCCCGCGCCGTGACCTTAGTCGCCCGGAGGGTGAAGTCAGTTGCCTTGCGCAGTTCCTGCATCAACCCCAGCTCAGACCTAACCTCATGCAGCTTTTTAAGAGCTTTTGCCTGATAGACCTGCAGGATGGCCATGGCATGGAGGGCGGAAGCTGCCTGTCCAGGGGCGCTGTAAGCCTTGGCAGCCAGGGCTGCTGTCGACTTACCCGCCTTGGACGGAAGGCGCGGACGATTGCACCTGGGGAATGTCCGCGTAACCCTTGGCAGCCCCGCCATCGAGGGTAGTGATAGTGGAGGAGGCGAGAGAGCAGCTTCGGGCAGTAAAAGGTGTCTTCCACGACTTATTGACCACCTCATGCGCTTCCGGGAAGAAAGGCACCGGGGTGGAGCGTGGATGTGAACCGCGCTCCGCACCGAGAAACCAATCATCCAGCCGTGAGTGCTCGGGCGACGGTGGAGGGTTCCACTCGAGCCCGATTCCTGCGGCAGCCCGGGAAAGCATGGCCATCATCTCCCGGTCTGATTCCATGCAAGCAGCGACCCCTGAGGGGGGCTCGGCTTCCTCACTCGAGGATGACAGCCCACTCTCTGATGCAGCGATCGACATCCGATCCTCATCCGGAGCGCCAAACGAGACCTGAGCGCACATGGCCGTCAGATGAAGTCAGGTAACAACTGCATCCAGAAACAGACGGACGAAAAGACATCTTGAAAAAGACGCTGATTGTCCACATTTTGCTCTTTTAGGGAAACTGCTCTTTCCGATCGAGGCGCAGGGGGGTGACACGTTGCAGCTGGGAACACGCGCACCACCGCTGAAGCACCGTATTCTTCCAATCAAAAGAGAGAGAGCTCTGTCAAGAGATGATCTGAAAGGAGTGGCTGACACAACCGCTCACCTCCGAAGCAAAAGTATGAATGAAGTGAGCAATGTCGGTCCTATGTATACCCGGAATCCGGGTGGGCGGGACTCGGCATGCAAATCTCACTAGCCTACGTTCATTGACGCGTTTGGTTATATTTGGCGGTGATTGGGCTCGCAAGCGAGACCCCATGACTAGGGACCAACCAAATTCACGATTTCACGGCCGTGACATTTTCCGTGAAATCGGCCACTTTCCGTGAAAACACCCAACAAGCGTGAAATAGTGAAATTTTTATTGAAGATAAATATTTTTACTGATAAAGAGTATACCAGGAGCAGATGATCGTAGCGTCTTAGCCGAGTTTGCAGTCTACAAAACAGCAGCAAAAGAAGTTCCGCCGGATTCGAGTATAACAGCATTCTGGCGTTCGCACAGCAGTCGGTTTCCTCTGCTGAGCCGGCTGCATTACGCTACCTTTCAGTACCAACGAACAGCGTTGACGCGGAGAGAAGTGTCAGCCAGTACACAAACGTCAATGCACCGCAGCGACAGAATATGTCAGCATCCACGTTGGTCGGCCAAGTTTTGACCACGAAAAACTATTTCATTAATGTCACGTGGCATTGCGGAGTGTGTGGCTACGTGCGTTGTAGTCGTATTTTGTTTCCTTTTTGTTTTTTAATACAGGTGAACAGTCGAAAAGTGGTATTTTAGAATACAAAACAGCGGGTGTGACAGCAGATGGACTGATTGCAGTGATTGGTGCCTAAAAATTGTACCCGTGAATTTTCCGTGTAATCGAGTGTTTTTTTAAAAACCTTCCGTGAAATTGCGAATTTTTACCCGTGAATTTGGTTGGTCCCTACCCATGACGTCAGTCCGACGTAACGTCGGACGTGACTGACTGATAGGGAACCAAAGTTTTATTTTCCATTTTTATTTTGATAAATGTTTTTTTTTTAATAAACAGTTTTATTGAAGAAAATTTTGTTGATATGCTGTATAAGTGGAGCCCCAGATGATCGTTGTATCTCTCATTCAATATTTGGACCTTTAGTCTCTCTCAGACCAAATGGTAGAAAATAGTATTGCAAATTTCTTAAGAGTTTAAATAAGTACAAATGTATTAAATGTTGATCTTTAAACACTTAAAAATCTTGATACTTGTATTAAATGTATTCTGTTGTGATGGTACCTTACAGACATTACTCACAAGTAATAGTAATGTGGTACTGGGTCAAAATAAAATGATGAGCTGATGAGCTGGTGAAATTCATTATTGATTGGTAAGATATGTGCGCTGTGGCACAGAGATCCTCTGTCAGTAACGCCCCTTACTGTGGTAAAAAATGTGTTGGTATGAAAGGCCTGAAGCGCACTTTACACAAGTACAAAGCAAGCATGATTATGTGCATTATCAAACAGTCAAGTAAATTTTATCTGTATAGTGATTTTCACACATAATTTCAAAGCAGCTTTAGTCATGCTGTAATCTCTAAAATACCTTTGTGGTTTTCATGTAGAGCAGGTTTTAAGGCTTTATACTTTATACTGTGGTCTATCAGTTATATTAGTGACTCTTAAATATGAGCATTTAAAAGCAATTAAGAGATTGAAATTTTGATTGGTAGTGTTCTAAGTGAATAAGTGATTCTTAAAAGTACTAATGAAAATACAGTAGGATCGTTGTTGCAAGTGAAAAGTCAGAAAATGTAGGCACATGCAATTAAAGTGAGTAAATAAGTTTCAAAAGTAGTATGAAGTATACAACTGATTGTGCTAAGCCCTATCCGGACAGTACCGTTTGCCATTGTAAGGTAATTTCACCATTTTCAGGTGCATAGTTGGTGATTTTATTTGGTTTATTTGTTTATTTAGTTGGTGTCCCAATCCAGAATGTTTATCAGAAAGGATCAATCCAAATGTCATTGTAATACCTTTTTGACCACCGGTAACTGTTGTGGATGCTTTTTAAATATGGACTCATTTATTATTAAAATGCTGGAAACTTACAAGAATAACATGTTACCACTCCATAATACAGTGAGTCCAGAAGAAGAAGAACAAAAAGAAAGAATATAAAACAAAATCACATAAACTTATGAAATGGGCAATAGTATGTGATACAATTTTTAAACAATATTATATGCATCTATATAAATAAGGGCTTGCACAACAAGTTATTTATGTTTGCCCTATGTATATAATAGTTTGTGTTTACTTGATTAACTTATTTTGAGAGATAAAATGCATAACAGAAGTCTTTTTAAATTTTAGCTCATCAATATTCCCAAATAATCAAATGAAGATGGGATATCATTTTCCTATTTATAAATGTAATTTGTATTAATTGTCTAGCAAATACCACAAGAATCAGACTATCCTCTCAAAACATAACTTTATTCAAATGTGCTATTTATAAACGTCTTTTAATTTTTAAATATATATTTTTTAACATTCATATATTTTGAATAATATAAATTTTTATGTTATGAAAAGTGTTCTCAGAAATATGCATAAAATTGCACTTAAGCATACTTGACTTATACTGACAGAAAGTTTTAAGTATATTTGGACTATACATATAATCAATCTTTTGATTGAGATATGCTTAACAGGATAATGAAACTTGCTAAGTGTACAGTAATCGTTTCGCGTACAAAGTTTCGCGGCCTCAGTGCATCGCGCGCTTTTCAAAAATATTCATAAAAAAATAAAAATGATAAAATACCGCCATATTGGCAGCCGTATTGCGGAAAGCAGCGTTGCTTCATCATGAGGCGATAGAAACAGTTTCCCAGGATGCCAGATAAAGATAGAAACTCTCTCAGAGGCTTTGTACACACCCACGGGCACTCAGACAAGACACGTGATTGGTTCCCGGCACGAGATTGCCGAATCTCGCCTCTCTCAGAAGCAAATGTTGATGATCCCCCACGATATCTGACGATGCATTAACATCATCATTCATCATCAAATTCATCTAACTGCACAGGTCTGTCATCATCGTCATTACTGGAGTCAAGTCTCAAGATACAGTGGAGTTCACTTATCTCGACTCACGGTTAACTCGCCAATCCTATTATGTCGACGTTTTTGAAGTGGAACCGCCAAACTCCCTATTTGCCTTAGCATTTTCTTGTGGGTTATGTCGATTCTTTTATGTTGCCAAAATCTAATATCTCGAGCACAAAAGAAGGACAAATTCGCCACTTCACATGATTCTTTTGTGATTAATTTGCTTGCCTAGTTCACTGCGTTGATCTCGTCTGAGGGATAACACGCTGTAGCATCCCGCATGTTTTTTGTGATTTTGTGAGCAATCTTTGTGTTTGCATTTTTAAGGAATATAATTAAAGATTTGTATCAAGAATCGAAGGTGGTTTTTATTGTGTTGGTTTTACATATGCCTTCTGTTGTTAGCAAACATATACACAGTACAGTGTATGTACATTTTTTTAGATGAATGCCGATCGCTTCATCAAACAAATCACGGTAACACTGTTGTGGAAAAAGACACCAAAAAAACAAGCATATAAATTTTCATTTAATAACTCACATCATGTACATCAATAAATGTTCATTTTTTGTTCTTGCGAGGGTTGTTGTCTTTGGCGCTCTGACAGCTGCGCTTGCACTATGACTCTGATAGCTGGCGCTGATAGACGTGATTGGCTGTGCTGCCATGAGGACGGGCTCTTCTCATCTCAACCGACACGCTTCTTAAAGGGACGAGCCGCTGGAGCGGGAGAGACTGGTTTTTCTTTTTCTTCTGATTCTGACTTGTGTTTTTTTTCTAAATGTGTGAATTTCGCGCACAAGCACTATGTACCGAGCCTGAACAGTTATGGATAATTGAAGTCATGCAAGCAACATTTGAAATTCGAAATGTGATCTTACACAAAAAAGTTCACCAATCTATGGGTGTTGGTTATGCCAATGATTTTTTACACAAAACCCAAAACCCACGGGCTATATGAGCGTGTGGATTATCTGCTTCTGCGGTTTATATGTGGGAAAATCGTAATATATGTTATATGGGTTATCTCAGTCATCGGTCGTTTCGATGCTTTTTTGCAACCCCCCAGCCATCGACATAACCAAACTCCACTGTACTACTGTCATTGATGAGTGTAGAGCACGTATCGTATGAGAGAGAGTAAATGTATAATATTAAGGTTTTATAATTAAATAGATTTAATTAAAACATATTTAAAGTATACATACAGTGGAATCCGGTTATCTCGATGGCCTCGGGGGTTGCAAAAAAGTATCGAGATAACCGATGGATCAAGATAACCAAACAGCCAATATGGCGATTTATTTGATGAAGCGATCGGCATACTATAAAAATGTACATACACTGTATATGTTTGCTAACAACAAAAGGCATATGTGCACTAACTAACAGCAGAGATTTACCAGAATACAATAAAAAAACACCTTCGATTCTCTATACAAACTTTAATCATATTCTCCAACATTGCAAACACAATTTCACTCACAGCGTAAACAGTCAGAACATATTTGTGAGGTCATCACGCTGTACTAGATTGCATACTTTCTTGCGTTCTGCCTGTCTAATGTACTTTCTCAACAAATTCGGCTTCGTCCCGTCTTTTAATAACCGGGTTCTTCAATCCGCAGCGGCGCTGATTAGAGCGTGCGTCAGAACAGAAGCAGGGTTTGTGTGTATGTGTTTATCTAAGCCTCATACTCATTGGTCAGTAACTGCTCATTAATGTCAAAAATATTTGTGAAAACCAATCAAATCAGAGAAGATGGGCTTTATGAGCATACAGAAGTGGATGAGGCTTTGGGATGGGGGTGGGACCCACGGCAGCACTCACTGCTCGTTGAGAAGCGTAAGAACCATATGTGCTTTCACTTCAGAGAGTGCTGCTTAAGAACTGTGAGAGAAGCGTCACTGACAGAGCGAACATATGTACCGCGATCCATGTGCAACGTAAACTCAGCGCATGCGCAGTGAACTAGCTACACTCATTAGTCACGAGACAACCATGTGAAGTGGCGAATTTGTCCCTCTTTCGTGCTTGAGATACTAGGGTTCGGCGACAGAAAATAATCGACTTAACCCATAAAGAAAATGCTAAGATAAATAGGGAGTTTGGCGGTTCCACTTTTGGCGAGTTAACCGAGGTCGTGATAATTAGACTCCACTGTGTGCATATTTTAAACATTCT
Source organism: Rhodeus uyekii (assembly GCA_037043235.1). NCBI lineage: Eukaryota > Metazoa > Chordata > Actinopteri > Cypriniformes > Acheilognathidae > Rhodeus > Rhodeus uyekii. The sequence continues at coordinate 301,514 of JAWRVZ010000088.1, forward strand.
GGTACCTACACACACATCTACGGAAATTCCTAGGGGGGCCAATCCTACTTCGTGGATTTTCACCTATCGCGGGGGCTTCCGGTCCCCCATTAACCGGGATAAACGAGGGATCACTGTACTTGGCTTGTAGTTGTGTTTAATCTTTTGATTGAGTTGTCATTTAAATACTTTTTTCTCATAGTTTTTTACATACAGTCTTATAAACTTACATCTGAGGACCGGTATCTGAATTTTATTGTTGGCTAGTCACACTTGCAGTGTACATAGGAATGAACTGGGTGATTCTCATGAAAACATGGTTTTAAAAATATCAAACATGAAAATTTAAAAAATGCTTGAATTAACAAAAAAGGATTTCAGATATTTCAACCAAAGTCTGGATTATTTTTGCATGTTATTTTAAAAACATTAACTTACAGTTTAAGAAAATTTTGAACATAGGTTCCAAAACAAGTCCTAAAAATTCTCATTACTGCAACAGTCTGAAAAAATCAATGTTGTTAGAAAAGCTAATACATTTTAACATTTTTAAAATGTGATTATTAAGAGTCATGCACAGTAATTTGAAATTCTGAAATAATGTTTATTTTTAAATTAACAGGATTTTTATTTTGAATGCTTTTTCTACATTTTTTCTTTTAATTAAATTAAAATTTCTAGAACTGTTTCGGTAATGATACATTGGTTTTGGAAATGAGGTTGATTATCTTGGTAATGATAAGAAGTATCTAAGGTTTTGTTAAAATCATAAAATTTAATAGTCATGGATTCAAGTTTAAATACGTTTCATTTTGTATTGCAAAAATACATAAAATATTATAAACATAAGCAGAAGTAGTAGAAAACAATAGAATAAAGATTCCTTCATGTTTTTCAGGTAGATCTAACGGTAGTTTCAGGAACAGGAATACTACCAAACTTAAGTAACCAAATTCTTCATTGTTCATATTTTTGTAATGTGTATAATTTATACAATTAAAACAATTGAAGTTTTAAAGTAATGACAGACTGCTTCAGATTTATGAAGTTACTGTCACTTTAAGACTAATTCAACCTTCATGCCTTAGTGGCATGAATTGCCCAAACTATGCACAATACTCTCAATCCAGCTTTAAAGCCCTGTTATAGTAATAGCTAAAGTGTGTGAGAGTGTGTGTATACTCATATGTGTTTCCTAACACTAGGGTGTTTCTTGTGTATGCTAATTACACCTGCTGTAACATCACCAAACCTCTCTCTCCTTATTTCTGTACTCCTCGAGAAGTTTTGGGTTGCTGTACAATTTTTCCCTGAACTTTAATATAAAAAATATAGTAATATAGCGAAATATTTACATTTATATTAAATTCATAAACAATGATTGAATCTCATTCCCGAAACAGACGTTATCTCTGCTGGTCTAAACCTAAAGCAAATGTGAGACAGAAAAAAAACAGTTTGCTCACTGACTCCCTCTACAGCTGAGAAAGGTGTTACCAGGAAGTGATGCGATGTCTCAGAGGAAATAATGTGTGAGTGGATTGTGGGTGGTGGAGCTGTCAGGGTGATGCATGATAGCAGGTGATTACTCAAGCACTCATTCATCATATGCACGCCTGCCTGTCATTGTGTTGTAACAGATTGACTGTACTTTCATAATTTGCCTGACTGTCTCTTAGCAATTGTTTTTACTTCATAATATGGAAATTGTGTTGATAAAGCAGATGTTGTATGCAAATATTTCATTGCAGTGTTATGTATTGAGCTAAATGCAATAACAATGGTGATGGTTTTCTTAGTGGTTTTTCAGTTTGTGGGTCATCCCTCTGTGGAGATGACACTTTTGAGTCGGAGCCCAGAGACCTTTCTGAATGAAGCACTGAAACAGATAAATGGAGAGCTTGACAAATGACAGCTTACATTCCCCTCCATTCTCTGTCAGTCATGGGAAGTCATTAGAGAGATGATACAATGTTTGAGATTTATTCATCTAAAGAAAAGTCGTCAGCCTCCGGTTTCAACAAACTAATTAATTTAAGAAAACCTGTATTGATAATTCATTATACCTTTTTATAGTAGATTTAAGGGTTTGTTGTGTCCATTTCCAGAACCCTAATATAAAACATTCATAATTGGTCTGAGGTGCAAGTGACGTACAAGACCCATACTTGGAATTTGTCCACTGCTTTTAACCCATCCAAGTTAATGAACACACATTGGGAGCAGTGGGTAGTGAACACACATACACACCCGTAGCAGTGGGCAGCCATTTTCCTGTGGCGCCTGGTGTAATTGAGGGTTAGGGGCCTTTCTCAAGGACACCTCAGTCATATTGAGAATCAAACCTGCAACCTTCAGTCAGACTCGCTAACCATTCCGCCACAACTGCCCTAAAAGCATTGTTAGGCAACCATGGTCACAAGTTCTGCTATTATCAGCATTGTTAAACGAGTCTTTGTATCCTGAAACCATGGTTAAATGAACATTTACAAACAGCTTCACAAAGTTGTGGTTAGATACTTTTGTTTGCATGACATGCAAACCTAATAAATCCTTATTTTGAGCAAAATAAGCCAGCTAAAATTCAGTGCACGGTTTTTGATGAGTTTGTATGTGTTGTACTACACAATAATGAGCCTATTAATCTGTAAATAAAGCAAAACAACTAGAATTAGTCCTCAGATGCCATGTGCGTAATTTATAGCTAAAAATCTGGAAAAGAAAAGATGTATTAGACATGTATTAGAATTGTGGAAACTACTTTTAAAATGTTGTTTTTGCAAGCTACAAGCTACTCATAATTTACAATAATTACAGATACAACTGCAGTCAAGTTTTGAATACGTGGCTTTTGAAAACAAAGTTTGCTACAGAATATTAATAAAAAGTAACTACATTGAAGCTATTTATACAAATACAATATAACCGTCCAATTAAATATTTTATAATTTAATAATTCATTTATAATTTAATAATTTGTATAACTAAGTAAAAAAAAGATTAAACAACAAATAGCAACATATAACTATATTTTATATTCTACATCAGATACTAATACAAACACTGCGTCTGATATTATATTAATATAAACTCCATTTATAAATTCTTGTTTTTGGGAACTTCATACTATAGTATCAGACCAAAACATTAGATTATTCAAATTATACAAATGTGTCCAGAGCTCAACCTACAGTTCTTACCTATCAATCAATTAATCAATCAATCAATCATTGAACTTTTTTTCTGATTGCATGCATTTTTCTGATCAGAAAACTTCACAAACTATATCTGGATTGCCTGTCATCAACATGCAGTCAGATCATAAAGTTGATAAAGATTATCGTGCAAAACCACAATATGTTGCATTTTGCAGAGAGATTAAAATTTGAAAGTATTTTTGGTATGTTTGCTTAATCAACAAACAGCATAGTATATGATCTTTGTAGTCACAAAATAATTTGAGACACGTGGAAATACATGTACCTGGTGTAAACATGGCAAGACTGTGACAAAATGGTTTCAGGTATTCCCTTGAAATTTTTATTTATAATTTGAATCTCTAAATCAACCATTTTATGTTGTTTTGTTCCATGTTTCATTCTTGAACTGTGATCAGTTTATGTGTCTCTTATTTGTGTGAAATCAGAATATGCCGCTGCACTTTACAAATGTACCACAAGAGGTCAGTGTTGTGTTATATTCTGCCACTTGGCTTGCCATAAATAAACAGTCAGGGCTGAGGCATAAAAGTCAGAAACATTTCATAAAAAAAGAAAGATTAATAAATAAACAAGAAAAATAGTACATAAATAAAATTAAAACAATTTTCTTTCCCACAAGAAGATTATAAACCATTTCAAGCAAATTTCATTCACAGTTATGCATTTGTTAGAGGGTTTTATATGTACGGTAAGTGATATGTTTTTCAAATACGAAGTATTGGAACATGCTACTCTTTTGGCATACTGTTTTTCGCATACTATATAGTAGGGAAGTATTTCATTTTAGACACATGAATCCAACAGTTTGAACTGATTCATGAACGTGAATCTAACTTTGTGGCTTGCAACGTCATCATAAATATATAAATAATTAATATATCACCCAGATTTAGTCATCATTTGTCATCCTTGTGTCAAAAGAAAGCTGTTGAGTTTGATGTTAGTATTAGTTTTTGAAGAGCGTGTTGTGTTGTTAGACGCGTGACAGATTACAGACATGTAAAGCGAACATTAGAATGTTAAACATGGAAAATCTCACAGGCTGATGATGCAGTGGGGCTAATGTTGCGTTTGCTTGACAGACCCTCATCTGCTGAAGCCCCCGTCAGGCAGCAAGAGCTGATCAGTGAGGTGAAACCTGCTGTCAGTCAGCCCTGCTGATGGGTTTGAGTGACACAGCAATGGTTTGGCCAGACTGTGCGGTTCCCTCGCTTTTCTTCTTTGTCTGACATTACCAATCTTCCTCTCTCTCCCTCTCTCTTCCTCAGATACCTTGTCTATCTGCGCATCTGTGGTTCTGTGAAAAAGCCCCGACCTCTTTCCTTATAGATATTCGATCTACAACCGACCTTCACCCCGTCCCCTGTCTCATGATCTAAGTGGACAGATGATATTGCCACCTCCTAAAACTGTAGTCACAAAGACAGTGAAGAGGAAGTAGAAGCAGAAACTGTGCCTCAAAAGTCAGCTGAGATATGCCCTCACCCCCCAATGATGGAGGTAAGTCTGATGCATTTACAACATTCCCCAAACCCTGCCCCCAGAGCATCCATACAGACCCTCTATATACCCAACCCCTTCTTGGAAGGAGGCGCTCTTGAGACTAAAATGTAAAATATCTAAGATTCATCAAGACGAACTTGGTGCTGGCTTCAAAAAGCATGTCCAGAAAGTTTTAAATACTTTTAAAACCTTGAAATTTTAAGGTTTTTACTTTAAAGGATGTTTTAAAGTTGAAGTTTAAAAATTTTGAAGGCCATACGGTTTACCAGAAAAACAGATTAGGTTACTCTGCATGGTTGCTAGTGTTGCTATCCAGATGCTAGAACATATTATTGCCTTGCTAGCATACTTCAGATATATAAAATGCTAGATGTTTGGTAGAGAGATAAATATACAGTTTTTAAATAGTCTTGGCTCATTTGAACATACCGTCAATACCGTTTTTTAACGAGCTTTAATTGTCATTCTCAGGATTTTTTCGATCAGTCTATCAGTTATAAAAGATATAACATCATGAGTGAGATCAGCCTGAAGGTCTGTGCTGAGTTTTGGTGGTTGTGATTTAAATCTCTAGGAGGAATTACAGTCAGAAATTTTAGAAGAATAATTTCAATCGAATACCATTTCTGTTTAATTTGTTATTAAATAGAATAATTGAATCATTGAGAATATTTCTCAAGCCAATATAAAAACTTTAGTGAACTGTCATGTTCCACAGACGATCAAGGAACGTCCCCCATGAATATGCCACCGGCACTGTCCAATCAGAATGGAGTGAAGCGGAAGGTCCACACCAAGAAGAAGAAGAAAGGTTTCATTACAGCCAACGTTGCAGGAACAAAATATGAGATTGGTAGGAAAAACATTCTTTCTTCAATCTATTCATTATGTCAAAATTGTTGATGTAATGGGATATTCACACACAGCGTTTTTGGATTTAAAAATGCAAGATGCAGGGCAGTGGAACCTACTTTAACTTTGTTTATGCTGCGTAGTCATAAATGTGAATTATTGACACATATTATTTATGTTTTTCTTTTCTACATCAGCCTCGAATTACAGTTCCCTATCAGTCAGTCACGTTCGACGTTACGTTGGACTGACGTCATGGGGTCTCGCTTGGGAGCCCAATCACCTCCCAGTATAACTAAACGCACCAATGAACATTGGCTAGTGAGATTTGCATGCCGAGTCCCGCCCACCCGGCTTCCGGGTATAAATAGGACCAGCATCGCTCACTTCATTCATACTTTTGCTTCGGAGCCGAGCGGTTGTAATCAGCCACTCCTTTCTGATCACCTGCCAAACAGAACGTCTTTATTCGACTGGAAGATACGGTGCTTCAGCGATGGTGCGCGTGTCCCAGCTGTCATGTCACCCCCCTGTGCCTTCACGTGAGGTACCTCGGGTCTCGTTTGGCGCTCCGGATGAAGATCGGATGTCGATCGCTGCATCGAAGAGTGGGTTGTCATCCTCGAGTGAGGAAGCCGAGCAGCCCCCCTCGGGGGTCGCTGCTCGTGTGGAATCAGATAAGGAGATGATGGCCATGCTTTCCCGGGCTGCCGCGGGTATTGGGCTCAAGTGGAACCCTCCACCGTCGCCCGAGCGCTCGCTCGCGCTCGCTCGCGCTCGCTCAGACTGAGGCGATAAGTCACATCTTGCTCCGGCGAATTCTGCCAAACCGCCGCGGGTTGTCCCTCAGCCTGCTCCTCGCCGAGGGCGTTCCCCTGCGGCTGCAAAGGATCCGGCCGGACCGGAGGCCTCCCGTCCGGCCCCTCCCCCCGCAAGAAGGCGACGCAGCCCGTCCAGAGCGCTAAACCCTCCAAGAGAAAATCTAAGCGGTCCTCAGACAGGCGACCCAGAGGTGGCAGGAGCTGCTTGTTTCCAGGAGCTGGTGAAGGCACCACTCCTTCCCCCGGAGGAGGGCCAGGTGGAGAATCTTTTGTTTCCTTCTGTTCCGCCATTTTCAGTAAAAGAGCAGTTTCCTCCATCTCTGGGTCATACTCGGTCTAAGATGACAGCGTTGCTTCCTCCCTCTCAGCCGACCTCTCTTTCGCCACGGATGGGGAGCGGGCAGCCCCAGGATGCGCTGCTTCCTTGCCCCTCCCTTTCAGGCCCCTCACAGGGGCTATGGAGCCAGGTAAGTGCACCACACTCACCGCCTCGACTCCGGGACACTACGCCACTCAGCTATGCGATTCAGTTCGCCAGGCGGCCCCCCAGGTTCAGCGGCGTTCTGACTACCTCAGGACACCCCTGTACTTCGGGAGGAGATCGATGTCCTCCTGGCGAAGGGCGCGATCGAGCCTGTCCCTCCACCTGAGATGGAGTCAGGGTTTTACACTCCCTACTTCATCGTTCCCAAGAAAGGCGGGGGGTTACGGCCTATCCTGGACCTGCGTGTTTTGAATCGGACCCTACACAGGCTTCCGTTCAAAATGTTAACACAGAGATGTATCCTCACGTGCGTCCGCTCCCAGGACTGGTTTGCAGCAATCGACCTGAAGGACGCGTACTTTCATGTCTCGATACTCCCTCGTCACAGACTGTTCCTTCCCTTTGCGTTCGAGGGTCGGGCATACCAGTACAATGTCCTCCCCTTTGGTTTGTCCCTGTCTCCCCGCATCTTCACCATGGTCGTGGAGGCTGCCCTTTCCCCGCTCAGGGAGTTGGGAGTCCGCATCCTGAATTATCTCGACGACTGGCTCATTTTGGCATAGTCGCGGGATCGGGTATATGTCACCCGCAGCCTCTGTAATGCCGCTCGGGTTGATGCATATGAGACCACTTCAACACTTGTCATGGGACCGAGTCCCGAGGTGGGCTTGTCACCAGGGCACATTCCGTGTGGTAATCACACCGGCTTGTCGCCAGACGTTCGGCCCTTGGTCGGACCTTGCTTTTCTACAGGCTGGAGTTCCCCTAGGGCAAGTGTCCAGACATGTTGTTGTTACAACAGATGCCTCCACCACGGGCTGGGGTGCCGTGTGCATCGGGCATGCTGCCTCAGGCCCCTGGACAGGACCACGGCGGCAGTGGCATATCAACTGCCTCGAGTTGCTAGCGGTACACCTTGCATCGTTGCTGCAGGGCAAGCATGTACTGGTCTGCACGGACAACACATCGACCGTGGCGTACATCAACCATCAGGGTGGTCTACGCTCCCGTTGCATGTCGCAACTTGCCCGCCACCTCCACCTCTGGAGTCAGTATCGGCTCAGGTCGCTGCGTGCCGTTTACATTCCGGGTGAGCTCAGTCATGCAGCCGACGCGCTCTTACGACAGCTCACGTTCCCGGCAGAATGGAGACTCCACCCCCAGGCGGTCCAGCTGATCTGGAGTCGATTCGGGGAAGCGCAGGTAGACCTGTTCGCTTCCCGGGAATCCTCCCACTGCAAGTTTTTTTCCCCCTGACCGACGGGACCCTCGGCACGGATGCACTGACACACAGCTGGCCCCGGGGCCTACGCAAATATGCGTTCCCCCCAGTGCCCCTCAGGGAGGACGAGGAGCAGGTCTTGCTAGTTGTGCCGTACTGGCCCAACCAGACCTGGTTTCCAGAACTCTCACTCCTCGCGACAGCCCCTCCCTGGCGCATTCCCTTGAGGAAGGACCTGCTTTCTCAGGGACAGGGTACCATTTGGCACCCGCGTCCAGATCTTTGGAACCTCCACATGTGGTCCCTGGACAGGACGCGGAAGACTTAAGTGGCCTACCACCGGCGGTGGTAGACACTATCACTTCGGTTAGAGCCCCCTCTACGAGGCTGGCATATGCCTTGAAGTGGAGTCTATTCTCTGAGTGGTGTTTTTCCCGGCGGGAAGACCCCCGGACTTGCCCGATCAGCTCTGTACTTTCCTTCCTCAAGGTGGGTTGGAGCGGCGGCTGTCCCCCTCTACCTTGAAGGTATACGTCGCCGCCATTGCAGCTCATCCTGTTCCCGTCAATGGCAGGTCTCTTGGAAAGCACGACCTGGTCATCAGGTTCCTGAGAGGGGCCAGGAGGTTAAACCCTCCCAGGCCTCCCCTCTTTCCCTCCTGGGACCTCTCTGTTGTCCTCTCAGGCCTACAGAGAGCTCCATTCTCCATCTTGTCTTTCAAGACAGTGCTCCTGACTGCACTCGCTTCCTTTAAGAGGGTAGGAGACCTGCAGGCATTTTCGGTCAGTGAAACGTGCCTTGAATTCGTGCCGGCCTTGTCTCATGTTGTCCTGAAGCCCCGGCTTGGATATGTGGCCAAAATTCCCACTACTCCCTTTCGGGATCAGGTGGTGAACCCGCAAGCACTGCCCCGGGAGGATGCAGACCCAGCCCTCGCATTGCTGTGTCCCGTCCGTGCACTTCGTGTCTATGTGGACCGCACGCAGAGCTTTAGAAGCTCCGAGCAGTTCTTTGTCTGTTTTGGGGGACAGCAGAAGGGAAAGGCTGTCTCCAAACAGAGGTTGGCCCACTGGATAGTGGATGCCATCGCCCTGGCATATCAGGCTCAGGGCGAGCCATGCCCCCTGGGGGTGAGGGCGCCCTCCACACGGGGTGTTGCTTCCTCCTGGGCGTTGGCGCCTCTCTGACAGACATCTGCAAAGCCGCGGGCTGGGCGACACCTAATACATTCGCGAGATTCTACAATCTTCGGGTGGAGCCAGTTTCTTCCTGTGTGCTGGGAACAAACAGGTGACCGGCTCGGCGTCCTGCTTGCAGCGCCATGCCCCTTAATAAGAGGATTCGAGCGCTTATCTACTCCTCAGATGAGTTCCCCGTCTGGTGAACCCTGATTTGAGTTCCTCCTGCATCCTTCGGTGGCGGACGCGGCGGAGGCGTCTGTCGCCAGGCCCAGTACTCGTGTGCATGCCCCAGTGGTCAGCCCTTGTACTGGACTAGATGCCCATATGACGAGATGTCTTCTTGGTAATCCCATATGTGTACGCGCCACGATACGGTTTCCCTTTTGGTAAACCTGTGTCTTTGGTACGCGCTCCTCCCTGGGGTAGGACATACCATGGGGACTTTACATATGTCGTACTGTCCCTCGGGTCAGTCCATATGTGTTCTACCACACATTACCTCCCCTTTGGGCAGGGTGCGGTCTCCGTAGCGTTTGTGCGCTCCCCCAGCGTAGACAACTAAGCGGGTCGAGCTTATCTGTGGAATTGAGATCCGAAGCTCTCTTCCCTGTGAGGCTCACGTAGGAACAGCAGCTTAGTCCTTCCTCACGTTGGCCTCCCCTCTATCCCGATAGGCATGGAGGCCTAACTCGGCTTACGCGGGGCGCTGGGTAGGTTATGTCCGTGGTCCGTGGTAGGTTATGCCACTGCTTGCCAACATCTGCATCTCCGATTCTTGTAACACGGCCAGTGCCTGTGGCGCTTTCCATAGGGACTGACTGATAGGGAACGTCTAGGTTACTATTGTAACCCCCGTTCCCTGAAGGAGGGAACGGAGACGTTACGTCCCCCGGCCACAGGCCTGAGCCACCTCTGAGACCGGGATACTCTCTCGGCTCCTCTGCAAAATATGAATGAAGTGATCGATGCCTGTCTTATTTATACCCGGAAGCCGGGTGGGGCGGGACTCGGCATGCAAATCTCACTAGCCAATGTTCATTGGCGCGTTTAATTATACTGGGAGGTGATTGGACTCCCAAGCGAGACCCCATGACGTCAGTCCGACGTAACGTCTCCGTTCCCTTCTTCAGGGAACGGGGGTTACAATAGTAACCTAGACTTTTATTTGCCATAGATTTTAAATATGATTTAATCTAATTTATATTGTGTAATTATATTATTCTTAATTGAGAGAATTACTATTAGTATAAACACTATACTTGTACTAAGTCAAAATTATGCAAAACATACTTTAAAGTTGAAAGTTTTTTTTCATATAACCTTTTACTATTACTTCAGAAAACTAAATTAAGTGTTTAAATGTTTTAAATCAAGTTAAACCAAAGCTTAAACTTTCCATACCTGTTTAAAGCAACCATTACATTCAATTTCAGTTTTAAAAGTAATTTAGCTATAACTATGGTCATTTGAAAATTGTAATTAAAAAAAGTTTCTTTAATGTGAACAAAAGTTTACTGAAGTTTATTTTTGGCTAGATTAAAAATGTTGACCACGCTATGTATATTTTAACTTACTATAAGCAAGTTCTTTACTGTAATTCTCTCAATTCATATAATTCATATAATTACTTAACAGGCATATCAGTATTTCTAGCTTTGGTTTAACCAGATTTCAGTCTAAGCCACACTGATTTGTTTTGTTTTTTTCCAGTAATTCTGATGTTATGGAAAAACAACATCATCATTATAATATTGCCAATTACTACAGCTTTGTAATGTTTTTTTGTTAAGATAATGAAATGCAGACAAAACATTGTTGAAGCACTTAGATTCATGCACAATCATTATTAAGGTTTTTATTTATTTTTATTTTTATTTTTTATTAAGTAAAAACAATATGATTTCTGCGGATGAATTCTACTAATGAAGTCAGTTGTTGGTCCCCATAGAAAGACAAATATTATCCAGTATTGTCAAAGGAATCTAATTTGATTTATTTGTAGTTCGTGTTGTCATTGAGGAGATGACCTTTCATAAAGCCAGAGATGAGGATGAGATGGCCAATCTCATCTGGAACGACTCTGCCGTGCAACATGAGAAAATCGCTGAGCTCAGGAACTACCAGGTAGTCTGATTTTCCTTTCAGTTCAAAGAATGAAGCAATTGAACATGTTGCTAAGGTTTCCTCTAATTTTACCTGTTTTTAAGAGAGGTTACCTTTATCATGGCTTGTATATGGCTTGTATACCTTTATCATCCTTCACAGGCATTTGCAGTTTTATCAACAGAAGTCATCTAATGAACTGTATATAATTTTTCTGGGTTAAGTATTATACAATAGGAAAGCATCAATTGAGGTCACCTGAGGTCAGAAAATTTGTCAGGAACAGATTTTAACCAAAGTCCTGTTAGGGCAGATCAGTTAATTGAGTGGCCATTGGACTGTGGCTGTGTTCAAAAGCGTAGCAATGTTTCTACTTGTTCCATTACTGCAGCCACATGAAGGTACCGGTACCTCCATTAACAGACACGCTTCTGAGGCAGCGTAGCGGTCTAAAGATATTTGGAGAGAAGACAATAAGACGATATTAAAATAAGAAGATAAAATCAGATGCCATTTTATTTTTTAGTTCAACTCATGGGATTGACTGCACAGGACAGTGAGTGAAGGATACATATGTGGTCTTCAAAATTTGATCAGTTCAATGCATCTCAGTAGACAGGATGTGTCACTGTAAAATGTAAGCAGGGACGAGATGGAGTGACAATCCAAATGCAAGCATGAGTTTATCTGAAAACACTGATACGCCAGGAGAGAAACAGCTTGGAACACACATACAGGTACAATGACTGACAAAGAACAGCTGAAGCACAGCGTTTTAAATAGTCAGGTTAACAAGGGTCTGATGAGGGACAGGTGTTGGTGATTTGTTGTCATGGGAACTATGGCGACAAACAAGGTACAAGGAAAATCAGGAACCACAACAGGAAGTGCACACAGAGCAAATGGGAAATGAAAATACACTTCAAAATAAATCACAAGACACAGGCACTGAGATTGTGAAATAGCCCAAAGTATAATCCAAAGGATGCTCCAAACACAGTCCAGGAGGCATGTGGAGTGGAGGGGGAACAGGGAACGGGGAGCCAGGGCGGAGCAGGCAGAGAAGGTGTTAAGGGCAGTGCTGGTGGGACTGAAGACCGCTGGACACCACCATGGCGGAGTAGATGGGTCTGATGATCCCCACGGTGGAGCAGAAGACCACCTGAGCAGAACTGATCAGGCAGTTTGGCTTCAGGGGCTACGTCAAAACAGGCAGAGAGTTCACTGATGAATTCTGGGGTCATGTTGGAGCAAACAGGAAGTTTATGGGCAGATGCCAACGCATCGGGCAAAACTAGATCCGGTGCCCCTGCAAACGGAGAAGCGTACTCGCCCCAGACACACAGTATGGTCATTGTTGTAACGGAATACAATCGACAGTGGGGGAATCTCTGAGACTCCCTGACTTGATACCACTGCAGAGACGCCAGATGCTTGCACCAACTTCAGTGGCAAATGCCTAGGGACTTCTTTGGTAGCTTCAGGTAAAACGTTCATGACGGCTGGAGACTTTTGTGTGGCGGCCATGATGACTCAAGCATAGCGGATACAGCGTGAATGTTGCATTCCTCCTCCACAACACCCACAGTAAAGGTTGTGATGTAAGATCTATGTAAAACTCCAGTGAGGATCATGGAATGAGTGAGCTAAGAGGCTCAGATAGCCCCCTGTGAAAAAAACATCATAAACCATTCATTTTCCAAGGATGTTAAATTTGCCAGTTCAATAAAATAAAGTGAGAATCCAAATATGAGCACGAGTTTATTTGAAAACACACACACAGATAATCTAACCCCAGTAACAAGCCTACTATCCACATGAACGAATCAGAAACATAATCCACATTAGACAATCCAGGAGTGAAACAACATGACGATGACGCATGTTTAGTCATGTGACGCATATTGGAGCGATAAATGTATTTATACCATTATTCACTTCTACACTGTTGCTAAATATATGTTACTTTGTACACTCTTCATATTATAGTCCTACAAAGATGACTGAATTTACTCGCAGTTGCTGTCCTGTGGCAAAACATGAGAATAGTTGTGTTTTAGACCAAACATATGTTCGCATCAGTGAATAGTGAGATATTTTGCTGAATAAAATGATATCACCTAAAGAATAGCATGAGAACTTAATGTCTGTTCCATCTGTATCATCTGTGAGCTTTTACTAGGTTTTACACATACTCAATAAGGTGAATTTAGTGTTTTCCAGCATTTCAGTGTGGATGAGACTCTTTTGGAAAACGCTATTGTGGACTGAGAACGGAACAAAAATGTTTCAAATGTATCTGGAATAATGTTTTCATGGAAACTAATAAGAGTAACTTTGGCGACAAACAAGGTACAAGGCAAAACAGGGGCCACAGAAAGTGAACAGAAACGTTGTGAATTGAGAATATACTTCAGCAGACACAGCAACGGCATGACTTCCTAATTTACATTTAGCATTTGGCAGACGCTTTTATCCAAAGCGACTTACATTGCATTCAAGGAACACACTGAATCACAGCTTTCCTTGGGGTCAAACCCATGACCTTTTCATTGTAAGCACCAATGCTCTACTGATTGAGCTACTGTAAAGCTATTTACATTTTTTCAGCATTTAAATGCAGCCTGTGTTTTAACAATATATGTAAAACCAGCAATAAAATCTGGCAACGTAAATTTTGTTTAGATCAGGCAAAAAACACTATTTTCCAGCCTGTCCATCTTATGAGCATGTTTATGTCACGGTTTGCGAATTCATTGTCTCTTAGGATTGACTGTGTATGATTGTGAGATGAATGTGGGAGGCGTGGTCACTGATCACCGCCACCATCATCGCACACACCTGAATCCCATCTCCCTCTGCCTATTTAGTTCACCTCTTCCCTCACCACTGTGTCGAGTCGTTGTTCAGCAGAGTGTTTCCTTGGTGTCCTCGGTTTTCCCCGCTTCCAGTGTCCGTGTTCGCCTGTTCCAGTGTCTGCCGTCTGCGTGTCGTTGTGTGTTCCTGGTTCCCGTGTCCCTTGTTTCACCTCCACGCCGCGCACTTGGATGTCACCGCTTCACGTCACCATCTACAGCCCATTGAGTCTCTGCGCCGTCAGTTCCTGGACATTTCTCTGTTTATTCATCACCTTCAATAAATACATTTCGCACTTGAATCCAGTCTCCTCAGGCTCATGACAGAACGACTCGACCCCACGATGGATTCAGCGAATGCACCCAACTGGCAAGAGTTTGTTGCTAACAACATGGCGCGCCTGGACAGGCAGGAGGAGCAGATGTTGGCCACCGGGCGCGCCGTTTCTACACTGGCGGCGCAGATGTCCGAGCTCGCCAGCAAATTCCAACAGCTGCCTGTTCCCGCTGCGCCAGCCACACCGCCGGCCCCTCCCCCCATCAGCCGCCCCACAGGTCAGTCAGAACCACATTTACCACCACCTGAACGTTATGCCGGGGAACCGGATTTTTGCAGATCTTTTATCACTAAGTGTTCAGTCTTCTTTTCATTGCAACCTCAAACATACTCCACCGAGCAAGCCAAGGTGGCCCTGGTCATTACGTTACTCTCGGGGCGGGCAGCCAAATGGGGTACGGCGGTGTGGGAGAATCAAGACCCGTGCTGCTCCTCGTTCCAGGCCTTCGCGGAGGAGATGAAGAGAGTTTTCGACCGGTCGGCAGTCGGCCGCGAGGCAGCACGCAGGTTATCCGATCTCAAACAGGGAGATCGGTCGGTCTCCGACTACGCCATCGAATTCCGTACGCTCGCGGCCGACTGCAAGTGGAACGAGGAGGCGCAGTGGGACAGGTTCCTGCATGGGCTGGCTGACCGTGTCCAACGAGAGATATACGCCCTGGATCTACCCCCACAACTCAATGGTCTCATCGAGCTGGCGCTTCGAGTAGACGCTCGTTTGGAGCGCAGTAAGTTCCGCTCCACCCCAGCGGTAGGTCCAGGGTCCCCCTCGGTAGTCCCACCACAACATCCCGGCACGGTCAGTTCCTCGTCCGATCATGAGCCCATGCAGGTTGGTCGAGCTCGGCTTTCCCGGGAGGAGAGAGAACGCCGCCGAGCCCTAGGTTTGTGTATTTACTGTGCCGGCGAGGGGCATTTCATCCTCCAGTGTCCGGTAAAAGCACGCGCCCGCCAGTAAGGAGGGGGCTACTGACGGGCGCAGTCACCATGAACCGGACCTCCTCTTCGACTCTCCTCCCGGTAAGACTTCAATGGGCCAACGAATCTCGTCACTGTTATGCACTACTGGACTCCGGGGCTGAGGGCAATCTCATGGATCATTCCTTCGCACGTCAACACAGGATCAACACTGAGCACCTCACCCATTCCATTGCCGTCAACGCCTTGGGCGGCCAAAGCCTTCCGGACATTGCTCTCAGAACCATTCCACTCACACTGATCACAGCAGGTAACCACAGAGAGACCATAGACTTTTTTATCACGGACTGTCCCTCTGTTCCCATCGTCCTCGGTCATCCCTGGCTAATCAAGCATAACCCCAGGGTTGACTGGGGACACAATAGCATTCTTAACTGGAGTGATCAGTGTCATGCCTCTTGTCTCGTGTCTGCACGTTCGTCTGTGTCTAGTTCTGTGTTGCAGGAGGAGCCGATGAATTTGTCTAACGTGCCCTCGGAGTACCTCGACCTGAAGGAAGTGTTCAGTAAGTCTCGGGCTGCTTCTCTTCCTCCGCACCGTCCCTACGACTGTGCGATAGATATTCTGCCAGGTATGTCTCCGCCTAAGGGCAAGTTATACTCTCTTTCCATTCCGGAGAGGGAGGCCATGGAGAAATATATTTCTGATTCTTTGGCTACCGGGTTCATCCGCCCCTCTTCTTCTCCAGCGGGGGCGGGATTCTTTTTTGTGGGGAAGAAGGATGGGTCTCTGCGACCTTGTATTGACTACCGAGGGTTGAACAACATCACGGTAAAGAATACCTATCCTCTACCGCTAATGTCTTCAGCCTTCGAGAGGTTGCAGGGAGCATCAATCTTCACAAAATTGGATTTAAGGAATGCTTATCATTTGGTCCGCATAAGAGAGGGGGATGAATGGAAGACAGCATTTAATACCCCCAGGGGACACTTTGAATACTTGGTCATGCCGTTTGGGCTGTCCAACTCCCCAGCTGTCTTCCAAGCACTCGTCAATGACGTGTTGAGAGACATGATAGACCAGTTCACGTATGTTTACCTGGATGACATACTGATTTTTTCCTCGTCTCTCCAGGAACATGTTCAACACGTCCGGCGAGTGCTCCAAAGGTTACTACAGAATGGTCTTTTTGTCAAGGCGGAGAAATGCGTTTTTCATGCACAGTCTGTTCCTTTTCTAGGGTATATCATCTCGTCGGAGGGAGTGTGCATGGATCCCGACAAGGTTAAGGCTGTGGTAGAGTGGCCAACCCCGGACTCTCGCAAGGCCCTGTTGAGATTCCTGGGGTTCGCCAACTTCTACCGACGTTTCATCCGCAACTTCAGCCAGCTAGCCGCTCCTCTGACAGCCTTGACCTCCCCCAGAACTACGTTCAGGTGGTGCAACGCCGCCGAAGCGGCGTTCTCCAAACTTAAGAGCCGCTTCGTTTCGGCTCCCATTCTGATCGCCCCTGATCCCACACGTCAGTTTGTGGTGGAGGTCGACGCTTCAGAGGTGGGGGTAGGTGCGGTTCTCTCCCAGCGCTCTCCCTCAGACGATAAGATGCACCCTTGCGCGTTTTTTTCCCATCGTCTGTCCCCAGCCGAGCGTAATTATGATATTGGTAACCGAGAGTTGTTGGCAGTCAAGCTAGCGTTGGAGGAGTGGCGTCACTGGTTAGAGGGGTCAGGGGTGCCCTTTCTAGTTTGGACCGATCACAAGAACTTAGAGTACATCAGAACCGCCAAAAGACTCAACTCCAGGCAGGCGCGGTGGGCCCTTTTTTTCGGACGTTTTGATTTTTTGTTATCTTACAGGCCGGGGTCCAAAAACATCAAGCCCGATGCCTTATCACGCATTTTTGATTTTTCCGAGCGCCCGTCTACTCCCGAGTGTATTTTTCCTGAGAGACTCATTGTTTCTTCACTCGTGTGGGAGATCGAAGCGAAGGTCAAATCGGCCTTAGAAGGGGTAACGCCTCCGCCCGGGGGTCCGCCGGGTCGATTATTTGTGCCGGAGGAAGTCAGATCCGAGGTCATCCGATGGGGTCACTGTTCCAAAATAGCTTGTCATCCAGGAATCAGTCGCACTAACTTCTTAGTTAAACAACGATTCTGGTGGCCTAAGATGGCCTGTGACATCCGAGATTTTGTTTTGGCTTGTTCCGACTGTGCCCAGGGTAAGACTTCCAATCGTTCACCAGATGGGTTGCTTCAGCCGCTGTCAGTGCCTTCGAGACCCTGGTCCCACATCGCGCTAGATTTTGTAACCGCCCTCCCACCCTCCCAGGGGAACACGGTTGTTTTAACCGTAGTGGACCGGTTCTCGAAGGCAGCACATTTCATACCCTTACCCAAATTACCATCCGCTAAGGAGACAGCGGCATCTGTCATTGAACACGTCTTTCGTATTCATGGCCTCCCGACAGACGTGGTCTCTGACAGAGGGCCCCAATTTATATCCAAATTCTGGAAAGAGTTTTGTAAGTTACTGGGGGCGACTGTAAGCCTGTCTTCGGGTTTCCATCCCCAGAGCAACGGCCAGACCGAACGAGCTAACCAAGACCTTGAGAGATGTTTACGGTGTACGGTGTCACAGAATCCGTCTTCCTGGAGCCAACAACTCCCGTGGGTTGAGTACGCACATAACTCGTTACCAGCATCATCCACGGGCCTTTCGCCGTTTGAGTGTAGTCTAGGGTACCAGCCACCTGTTTTTCCCAGTCTGGAATCCGAAGTCGCGGTCCCCTCCGCTCACGCATTCATCCAGAGGTGCCGTCGCACTTGGAGTAGAGCCCGCGAGACTCTGCTACAAGTGGGGGCGCGCACCAAGGCCCAGGCCGATCGCCACCGGTCGAAGCCTCCCGTCTACGTCGTGGGTCAAAAAGTGTGGCTTTCCTCCAAAGATATTCCTCTCCGCTCCGTGTGTAATAAACTGGCTCCCAAATTCATTGGCCCGTTCCCTGTCACCAAGATCATTAGTCCGGTGACAGTCCGCCTCAAACTACCTCCCGCGTACGGGAGGATTCATGCCGCCTTTCATGTTTCCAAAATTAAGCCCGTTTTTCGTTCTCGCATTAATCCGCCCACCCCGGTTCCTCCACCGCCGCGTCTCGTAGACGGGGAACCTACTTATTCGGTAAACCGTATTCTGGATTCAAGGAGGAGGGGACGCGGATTTCAGTACTTGGTGGACTGGGAAGGTTACGGCCCGGAGGAGAGAAGTTGGGTACCTGCCAGAGACATATTGGATCACTCCCTCATCGATGATTACAATCGACAGGTAAGTGCCTCTGGGAGCGTCGAGAGACGCTCCTAAGGGGGGGGGTACTGTCACGGTTTGCGAATTCATTGTCTCTTAGGATTGACTGTGTATGATTGTGAGATGAATGTGGGAGGCGTGGTCACTGATCACCGCCACCATCATCGCACACACCTGAATCCCATCTCCCTCTGCCTATTTAGTTCACCTCTTCCCTCACCACTGTGTCGAGTCGTTGTTCAGCAGAGTGTTTCCTTGGTGTCCTCGGTTTTCCCCGCTTCCAGTGTCCGTGTTCGCCTGTTCCAGTGTCTGCCGTCTGCGTGTCGTTGTGTGTTCCTGGTTCCCGTGTCCCTTGTTTCACCTCCACGCCGCGCACTTGGATGTCACCGCTTCACGTCACCATCTACAGCCCATTGAGTCTCTGCGCCGTCAGTTCCTGGACATTTCTCTGTTTATTCATCACCTTCAATAAATACATTTCGCACTTGAATCCAGTCTCCTCAGGCTCATGACAGTTTATTATAGAGTAAAAAAAAGCTGACTATTTGTAAAGGTGAGGCTGTACGAAGCGCACGGTGAAGACAAAATATATAACGATAACATTCTTTATTATAATCCACAACATCATCAAATACCAACAAGACTGGACAAAGAAATGAACAAAACAGGGAGTAAAAATAGTGTACAGGGTGTATACAGATTCAATTTGAAAATGAATAGAACGACAGGTGAACATAATCAGAAAACTAAGTCAAAACAAAGCATACATGTTACACTCTCACATCGTCCGGCTTTTTGCCATGCTGCCATGTTGTCTTAAAATATAGCAAAAGCAGGTATCTTAAGAGGCATCTTAATTAAAAGCTTTAAAGAAATACTAACAATTCTGAAATTCTAAAAATAAATATTTGGTCTTCAATTTTACCACTGGAGTTACACATTTGGTTACAAAATATATCAGATCTAATGCTGGAAAAGAGCAGCTTCAAAATTTTGCATTTTATTTTCTGAAGAAGGAAAGCAACAGTGAATGACATGAAGATGAGCGAAAGATTACAGTTAACTCCAAATTTGCTTTTGCAACTTTGATGTTTTTTTTTACTAAATCAACTTTTTCAATCTTTCATATTGAAACAAATGACTTTTACATCCAATCAGTATGACCTAAAAGGTCTGTATGAAACATTGTGTCTCTGCATCTCTGTCTAATATCACATGATATTTTACAGCCACAAAGAAAAATGGCTGAAACAATTGGTTTTGATGTTTTTCTGCATGAAACATATTTTTTTTTCAGGACAAACATGTTGTTTTCACACTTACAAAAAAGGTTCTTCGTTTTTTTTTTTCCCCTTTGCTATCCTGTGATTAGCTCAGCTGCCAAGCTACAGGTCATATGAGTCAAATTAATGGGCCTGTTCAGCCTCATTTGCTCAAAGAATACAGAAAAACTCACCACCCCCATCCCTTCCTCTTTGCATTCAAAGCAATTCATTCATCTGTCAGTACCTACAACTACATGGGCTCTGATGCAGAACCAATTACCTTGGCCCTTAGAGTCAAAATTGATCGTCTTTTTTAGTTTTAAATTAAAAACAATGTGGGGAACTAAATAGGGGTTAAGAAAGGTCTGACAACCACCTTTTGTTTTGGGTCTGTAATTGGACATAAATGTCAAAATATTATAGTCTCAGTTCAAGACTTGAGCTGTAATGTTGTGTTTTTCCTCTAAGAGGTGAATAACCGAGTGCCCTCTAACAGTGTGATTATTTTCCTCAGAGAATAAACCATTTCCCAGGAATGGGTGAGATCTGTCGGAAAGACTGCTTGGCAAGGAACATGGCCAAGTGAGTTAAAAACTTGATACCATATCAGATCATGACTGATTACAGCTGCCCTCCAGCCAAGCAGCATTGACTTGCTCTTGTTCTTACTTAATTTCAATACCTTCTTCTTTTTCTTAGAATGATTAAAAGTCAGCCTCAGGAATATAGCTTCATCCCCAAAACCTGGATCTTCCCAGCCGAGTGCACACAGTTCCAGAACTACGTAAAGGAGCTGAAAAGAAAGCGCAAGCAGAAAACATTTATCGTTAAGCCTGC
Source organism: Rhodeus uyekii (assembly GCA_037043235.1). Lineage (NCBI taxonomy): Eukaryota > Metazoa > Chordata > Actinopteri > Cypriniformes > Acheilognathidae > Rhodeus > Rhodeus uyekii. The sequence continues at coordinate 322,392 of JAWRVZ010000088.1, forward strand.
GAATGGGGCCATGGGCCATGGGTAAGTTACAACAGATTGGACGTTTTGTGTCCTGTATGACTGAGAGTTGTTTAAAAAACCCTAGTTGGCCTTTGAATAAGGTTGGGTTATAGCTAGGCTGCGAGGATCTGCAAGGATCAGATTTGAGCTTTGGTTGCGTTGAGATATATTTAAACATTTGTGGTTAGTGCCCACTGTGCATGTGTCTGCCCAGCTGGTTGTTATTCTAATCAAAACTATGAGAATGAGGTGAGAATAGCCCAAAAAATGTTCATTAAAATGTTATTCTTTAAACTAAAAAAGCAGAGGCTAATGGCTAATTCATGTCCAATTTGAAAGTTCAGTGCAGCTGCCATTAAGGGTGAAATGTGACAGTTGTTAAAACAGATGGAAGTCAAGAGTGAATACCTGGGTTAAGGTTAGGATTTTTCACTTTCACACTGATAGGAACTTATATTGGACCTGAACAACAGAGTCAGTCCTGGTTTCTCACACGGTTTTTTCTTCCATTTCTGTCTCAAACAGAATTTGGGTTCTTAGCCTCTGTTGTCTTTTGGCTTGCCTAGTTGGGGACACTTAATATTCAGAAACATTGTTAATTTGACTGTACTGAGAATATTGAAATGAGGACTGATCTGAGCTCGTTGATGTCGCTTTAAATTATAACTGAATTTAACTTTTTATTTTTGATTATCTTTACACAGTTATTGAATGAAACTGAATCAACACTAAACTGAACTTAGCTGAACAATTACACAGTTTTCTTTTTAGTTTTCTTTACAGCTGAATTGATTCTGTTTGCATCGTTGATTCATTATTTTCCTGTTTATAAGCTGCTGTGAATCAATCTGTATTGCATAAAGTGCTATATACATAAAGGTGAATTGACTTATACATAATATTGTGCCAAAGCAAGCATCAATCCTAATGGTAAACTTGAAACTGTTAGAATCCTCTAACCCTTATAATACACCCAATCCCATTTCTTTATCCTAATGCTGAAACCTCATACCTATGCTGAAAGTGTACAACAGCAGATGGGGCACTAGATTTATTTATGACTGTCTTTTATCCGTTTGAAAATTAATATTTCTGTGGTCATACGCTACAGCTAGCCGGTACTTATTAAAATGAGAAGTCATCAAAGGTTGAGTTATTGTGCTGCATTTAACAAGTGAAAGGAGATCGTCTGCTAGGCTGGAGATTAAATTTGAAAAAGCGTAGCGTGACGCAGGAAATTAAGTTATATCTTCCTACGTAATTTATTTTTCAGGCCGAAAACTAAATGAATATTGTTTGTGTCTAAGCAGAGGCTTGTTAAAAACTGTGGCGGGCTAAAAGACGAGATCCCCACTGGTGCCAAATTAAACAGTCAGCCAAAGTGGGTTTTGATTACCTGCCATCAGCCCTCATCAATCATGTCATGCAATTCAAACAACCCCATTATCCTCTACAACATAACACAACACAAGCTACTGGACGGTAAACACACACCTCCGCCAGTGGACGCCAAGCGCAAGACTAGAGACTGTGTGCCAATACGGTGGAGATAAGGAAGATTGGCCAGTGTGCTGCTTTTGGCTGAGTATCAAATTCAAGTACTCAGAAATCCCTTTGCAAAACAGAAACAATTAATATTTAATTATAATTTATTTATTTATTTATTGAACAAACACCTTTTAAGGGTAAGCAGCAATAGATGTGCATTTTTTTATTGAAAACAGAATGCAATTGAAGTGTAATAAATCCTATGGCTCCCTCAAGAGCCACTTAATACGCTAGAGACTCAATCACAGTAAATCATTTTTAATTGTTTTAATTCAGAATATGGAGCGTCTCAATGCTATGCGGGTCTTTTTGTGGCCCTTATTTCTGTTTGGTCATTTTCTGCAATTTTGTGCTTGTACTAATGAGTGAAATGTATCATGAGCCACAAGAGAACACAATTCCTGAGAACGTTCAGCTGTGTTTTAATAGCGCTGAACCTCTACATTGAATTGCAATAAGAACAAGCAGACAGATCTGTTGCAGTATTTCTCAGCTGACATAGCTAACGAATTAACTGTGATGTTCAAGCCGTCCTTTAGCAGTTTGCGGTCCATGGAAAGTTAACGTCTCAGGTAATTGTTGAGGCCATGCAAACCGGATGAAGAGAAACATGTATCCAATTAAGTCAATGCAGACCAATGGCTGTATATTTTACTGTCAAAATGTTTTTTCTAAGGCCCCTTTGTTTGTTAAACATTCAAACTTCACTTTTTCATGTGTTTGGAACTGGTGAACACACCGTTGTCTGTATTCTGTAACAGCAAAGAGCTGGAGATCTGGTCAACCTCAAAATCAAAGGAAATAAATGATGGCAGGGCTTAAAATAGACCAAGTCTGGTCTTATTAACCTGGGCCTAGTCAGGGTCCAGGGACCAGCAATAGAGACAACGCCTTAATAATCTCGCTCTCTGACACACTTCAGAGGTTTGGATTCTTAACAAACAATAAAATATGCACCACATTTTTGGGATGTGTGCTGAGAGAATCTTATCCAATTTTCTCCTAGGATATCGCTGATTAGAAACTGCGAAAGGCTCCCAGTCCAGGACCACTTCATTGTGCAGGAATACTTGGACAAACCCTTTCTCATGGAGGGCTACAAGTTTGACCTGAGATTCTACATTCTTGTGACTTCCTGTGATCCACTGCGTGTCTTCCTCTACAATGACGGCCTGGTTCGAATGGGTACAGAGAAGTACCACACGCCAAACGAGTCGAACCTGGTAAGTTGGCTTATGACATCATGAAAATTTGAATTCTATGTAGTAAATGAACTAGTAGAAAGTCATAAAAATTGCCTCCATTAATCAATCCTCCATTAGTCAAAACCCAGGACTCCATAAAACTTATATAGACAAATTTCATAATTGAGCCAATCCTGAGACATAGAAGCAATTCCTGATAGATAAAAGAAATTGCAAATTCTGTTTGAGATTGACTTTACCACATACATAATTGAGGTAAGAGACATTAGAGTAGACAACATATTTAATGTAATGAGAAGGAGTATCTTTCTGCAATTCTTGCATTGAATATTTTTGGTGAATCTATTATGAACGACACATTGTAAACTTTCGTAAAACCATTCTAATCTCGAGTCACTGCAAAATGAATACACCTGTTAGATCTCGTTAACACTCCCCCCCCCATTTCTGGAAAGGAAGTCGGCCACAGCCATCTGCGTAACAACACGGCTCCCAGCCCACTGTCCGACTCGTCTGTCTGCAAGACAAAAGGGAGAGAAAAGTCAGGAGAGTGTAATAGTGGCCCGCCACAAAGTGCAGCCTTTATACAGGTAAAAGCCTGTTGGCACTGCTCCGTCCATTGGACCGGGTCCGGGGCCCTCTTTTTAGTGAGATCAGTCAAGGAGCTGGTGACCTCCGAAAACTTGGGTACAAACCGCCTATAGTAGCCAGCCAGCCCCAAAAGCCAGTCTCACCTTCTTCTTGGTCTTGGGACGCGGGCAGGTCGCAATTGTAGCGGTTTTATCAATTTGGGGCCGCACCTGCCCATGACCCAAGTGGAACCCCAGATACCGTACTTCCACCCGTCCAATTGCGCACTTCTTCGGGTTGGCCGTGAGCCCCGCAACGCGCAGCGACGTCAGGACCGCCCTCAGGTACTGCATATGCCGCTGCCAATCATTACTATAGATAATAATATCATCCAAGTAGGTGGCAGCGTACGCTTGATGGGGCCGTAAGACGCGGTCAATGAGGCGCTGAAACGTAGCTGGAGCCCCGAACAACCCAAAGGGAAGTGTGACGAACTGGTGTAAGCCAAACGGAGTGGAAAAGGCCGTTTTTTCTTGGGACATTGGCGTCAGGGGGTATCAATACCCTTTCGTTAAATTCAATGTCGAGTAAAATCGAGCAGTGCCTAACCGATCGAGCAGCTCGTCAACCCGGGGCAACTTTGAAATTGCGTTTACCTTGCGGTAATCCACACAGAATCTGGTCGAGCCATCAGCCTTCGGAACTAAGACTATCGGGCTGCACCAGTCACTGTGTGACTCCTCAACTACCCCCATGTCAAGCATTGCCTCTAATTCATCCCGAACTATTTTCTTTTTGTGTTCAGGTAATCGATGTGGTCGGGATAGCTCGATGTGGTATTTTATTAGATTTGTGCGGCGGGGAGAACACGTCGGCAAAGTCGTGCTGTAATTTACTAACCTCGGCCAGCTGGTTAGACGAGAGGTGCGCCCCACACGGGACCGGAACTACGGATTCAGGTTTTAAGTTTGGTTCCGGCCCAAGCTCTTCCCTCCCACTGTCGTGGCCAACTGCACGGAACCCACCTCTCTCCACAGTTTTAGGAGGTTGACGTGGTAAATTAGACGTGTCCCCGCTCTATCTGTCCGCACTACCTCATAGTCGACATCCCCCACCCGCCGTGTGACCACAAAGGGCCCTTGCCACTTGGCGAGTAATTTGAACCTGACGTGGGTAGTAAAAGAAGTACTTTCTCTCTCGGTGCGAACTCGCCTAGTTGGGTACCCCGGTTGTAGAGTCGACTTTGACGTTCCTGGGCCTTAAGCAAATTTTCCATTTTGAGCCCCCCCAGTGTGTGGAGTTTTGTTCTCAGGTCCACTATGTATTGAATTTCGTTTTTCGCGTTAGTAGGTCCGTCCTCCCAAACTTCCCTAAGGACATCGAGCACCCCTCGGGGCCGACGGCTGTAGAGAAGCTCGAAGGGTGAAACCCCAGTGGAGGCTTGGGGGACCTCGCGCACCGCAAACATTCAGGGGTTCCAACCAGCGTTCCCAAATTTTTGCATCCTCGTGAACGAACTTACGAATCATATTCTTTAAGGTCCGATTAAGCCGTTCTACCAGACCATTGGTTTGAGGATGGTAAACACTTGTGCGTATGGATTTAATCTCCAATAATTTGTATAGTTCGCGTAGTGTACGTGACATAAACGTTGTGCCTTGGTCGGTGAGGATCTCTTTCGGGATCCCCACCCGGGAGATAATTCGGAAGAGGGCATCCGCAACACTCTTTGCCGAAATGTTGCGAAGCGCCACTGCTTCCGGGTCCACGAGAACTAATGCAAGGCGATGCCCTTGTGCTGACCGCTCTAATGGTCCGATGAGGTCCATACCAATTCTTTCGAAGGGGACCTCCATGAGCGGTAGAGGGCGCAATGACGCTTTTGGGACAGCCAGGGAATTAACCAGCTGGCATTCATGGCAGGCCGCACACCACCTGCGGACGTCTCCATGAATGCCTGGCCAATAGAATTGGGCCATGAGACGGTTAAGTGTTTTGTCCTGCCCTAAATGTCCAACCGGCTATTGGGTTGTGGTGGGCCGCCTGGAATAGCATTTCCCGACGGCCCTTCGGTACTAACAGCTGGGTTATATCTTCTTTTGTCTGCATGTCCTGCGTCATGCGATATAACTTGTCTTGGATTACTGCAAAATACGGGTAGGAGAGAACACGTCCAGGCTCCATGAGGTGACCATCGATTGATTGAACCTGGTCAAAGTCATGCCGCAGGGTCTCATCCCGAGACTGCTCCAGGGGGAAGTCCCCGAAGGGGGGAAAAGCCACGGCCCCTCCCCCGACGGGGCCCCCACCCCTGGGACGGTCTCGGGTGGACCTGGGGTCACCTCGCCCGCCCCAGCGGTTCTCACCCATCTCGGGGATCTGGATCAGCGTATCCATCTCCATAGAGGCACACTGATCCTGGAAATGTCCCTGCTCCCCGCAACGCCAACAGAGCGGCCCAGACTTCTCCTCCACACTGGTGGCAGCGGGACCAGCCTCCTGCAGGTGAGACGAGAGAGAGGGGTTAGCAAAGGATACTGGGTCGGAGCCTGACGTCCCCGACCTCGGGAGTGGCATGGGCCGGGCCAATGGGGCCAGGGGGTTGATCCGCTGTGCAGGGAACGGCGAGGGTGCCCTTTGCTGGGTTCTTGGAGCCGGCACCGGTCAAGGTCCTTCTCGGGGCCTGAAAAGAGGGACAGATGAAGGAGAGGGAGAGAGTGAGTGGCTGGACCCATAGGCGGCCAGGTGGTCTTCCGCCTGCTGGACCGCCTCCTCCAGTGTGGCTGGTCAGTGGCACTTCACCCATTCCGCCGTTTGCTTCGGAAGCTGTCGACAGTATTGCTCAAGGACGACCACCTCAATCACTCCATCAACATCCCGGCTCTCCGATAGCAGCCACTGACGACAGGCCCCCCAGAGCCGCTGAGTGAAGGTGAAGGGTGACGGATCGGAAGTGTTGCCGGTGTTGTTCCGAGCTGCGCACCACCCTTTGCAGAATCGGCCTTTTTAGATCCCGGTAGCGAAACAAATCCTGAGCCGGCGGCTGCCTCGCTGCAACCTGGGCATGCCCCGACAACAGGGGAATCAGTCGCACGGCCCACTCACCCTCAGGAGCCTGTGGCAGTGGCAAGCCAGTGGCAAGCCTCAGCCATGTGCTCGAATGGTTCAATAAAGGCCTCTGGGTCATCCCCAGGCCCCATTTTCTGCATAGGAACCTGAGGCGGTGGTGGCGCCACGGCGCCACTGAGGCGGTGGCGCAGCGCCACGGGTCAGCATGTCTCGCAGCAGCTGGTGGTCCTCCTGTCGAGCTCCATCAGGGCCTGGAACCTCCTGTCATTTTCCTCCCTGAGCTCCATAAGGGCCTGGTGCTGTGCATGATGAAGGTTGGCGAGGGATGTCACAACTTCACCCAAAGGCACCGATTCCATGATCACAAACGCCAGATCACTGTGTATCTCCCGGGTTTCGGCACCACTGTGACACCTTTTCAGTTGTCAGGACAGGAGAACAATCAGACTGCGTTTGGTCAAGCGTTTGGTCAACAAATGCTTTTCAGCAGTCCCCAGAAGCAGCATGTGGTGTGGTCACAATCACCCGGCCTTCTCTCTCTAGGCCCGGCTTTTATCCTGTCTCTCGAGTCACTGCAAAATGAATACACCTGTAAGATCTTGTTAACAGAGGCATGTCCCTTAACCGTCAGCCCTCCTAAACTCCTCCTCCGCCTACAGCAGCCTCTAGACCACGCCCCGCTGGCCACACTAGGGTTTACAATGAATGGTGTGAAAAAGGAAAAACATCCAGTCCTGGGGCGAAAATTCCTTGTTGATGTTGACTGAATCAAGCTGATAGAAGAGCAACTTTGACTGAAATAACCACTCGTTACAACCGAGGTTTGCAGCAAAGTATTTGTGAAGCCACAACACACACAACCTTGAGGCGGATGGGCTACAACAGTAGAAGACCCCACCGGGTACCACTCATCTCCACTACAAATAGGAAAAATAGACTACAATTTGCACAAGCCCACCAAAATTGGATAGTTGAAGACTGGAAAAATGTTGCCTGGTCTGATGAGTCTTGATTTCTGTTGAGACATTCGGATGGTAGAGTCAGAATTTGGTGTAAACAGAATGAGAACATGGATCATGCCTTGTTACCACTGTGCAGGCTGGTGGTGGTGGTGTAATAGTGTGGGGGATGTTTTCTTGGCATACATCCTCTGATGGCTACTTCCAGCAGGATAATGCACCATATAGCAAACACAGTATTAGTATGGTGTTCCTAATAATCCTTTAGGTGAGTGTATTCATAAAACGTTCTATCTTTTTAAAACGAATTCTGTGAATTATTGTTAGGAAATAAATTTGTTTTATTTACATATACAGTGGGTATGGAAATACAGTGGGAAGAGTCAATTTTTGTTTCTAATTGACTGTCAGTGTTTTTATCAGCTGGAACAAATCGTTGTGAAACTGATTCAATTGATAGTTTCACTGTGCCATTGCTTTACTTGTCGTGTGGACTTTGCTGTACTTTTCTATTTAGAATGATTTTAGTGCTATATCTTTAACTTTATCATCCATGATATGAACAAGCCTTTAGCTTCATTAGCTAAACAATAGCTCTTTTCAAGCTGATGCAAGTTAGTTCTCTGCTCTCTTTCTGCCTGTGTGAGTTTGTGTGCCACCATTCATCCTCCATATCACTTGTTTAAAACTGTAAAAGGCAGTATCACCCACAGGATGTAGGCATGACCTTAATACTTGGTATTTTGTTTGAAGTTAGAAGAAAACTCATTTTATAGATGCTGAGATGTGAGAGTGAAAAAATTAAGGGGGTCTGAATACTTTCCGTACCCACTCTATGTACTTCTTTCAGCTGACATAAAGCTAATATAGTTTTTTTTTGTGTTCAGAACCAGCTGTTCATGCACTTGACCAACTACTCCGTAAACAAACACAATGAGAACTTTGAGCGAGATGAAACAGTGGACAAAGGCAGCAAGCGGTCTATCGGTTGGTTCACAGAGTTTCTTCGAACCAACGATTACGACGTGGCCAAATTCTGGGGCGATGTATCAGTAAGTTGTTTTTATTTCTATTCCTTCTCTTAGTTATCTTTTAATTTAAGGCTGCATGATACGATGGAAAAATGTGATAATAGTGTAAAACCTGGAAGTTTAATTCGCTGCTGGTTCCTTCAAGATTTTCCTGAGGGGTTTTATATATATATATATATATATATATATATATATATATATATAATTTATTTATTTATTTTTTTAAATTGATGAGCAATATAAAGCCTGTGGAACAGTAGCTTGACGATACTTTGACGTTTTGTTCTACGAAGTACACTGTTCACACTCACACTCCAAGCTGTCTTATCCAGTACCTTACTAAAACGTATGTTTTCAAATTATAAACAACTGTTTCAAAATGTGAGATTTCATTATAGGTATGTGGAATTTACATTGTAAAACAAAATGTCAAAGTATTTTAAAACCCCATAGAAAAAAATCTGGAAAAAAACAGTTGCAAATTAGTCTTGCAGTTTCTGTCTTCAAACTACACCACTATATATGACATGATGAAAGATTATTTAAATGATTTTCAAGTAGATTTCACCATTTGTAGTGATGTGACTGTGGCTGTACCATTTGTTTTATTCTTTGATCCGATACCTACAATGTCAGGGGTGGGGGATGAAGGGAAGTGTGAGAGAAGGGCTTTTAAAAAGGGCTTTTATTAATAATAAAACAAAATACAAACAAAACTACCCCGAGGGGAAACCAAGACAACACTAGACTTGACTTGACATACAACAACAGGTAAAAACGATGACGATCCAGCACAGGAAAGCAAACACAAGGAGAATACATAGGGAACAAGCAAGGCAGTAAATGAGGCAGGACAGGTGGGGCAAATCAACCAGTAACGGGGTAACAAGATGGGAGGGGTTACACAAGAGAACGGAGAGCATAGGGCACAAGAAACACGTGACTCATAAGCCGCATGTTCACACAAAACAATGTAAAACACAAAACCGAAACCATACTAGCCCGAAGTATCAGTATCCGAACACCATGCCCTGCACAGAAGACAGGAAAGGTCTCACAAAGACAAGACAATAAGGCGGTTTCAGGGCTCTGTCACAGAACCAAGAGTAAACTACACTGAAGTGAAAAAACGTGACATTCAATGCCAGTATTGATATCAATAACTTTAAACCAAACTGAGCTTTTAAATTATTTTTAATTGTATTTTTAATTATTTTTATTGTGCATATTAGTAGCATAAGCGTTAGGATGAGAGAGGACCCAAACGTTGACAGGATGGTAGATTAGGCTCAAGAACGTAATTGAGGAGTGAAACAGTGAAAATAATAGGGGCTGGGCACACATTGGGGAAATAGGCTGGACACGGTTGAAACTGAACCACACTCGATGGCTTATGTTGTAGACAAGGCAATGACTGAAAGAACTGGAGGCTTGACACTTGGTGATGATACTTGATTTAGCACCAGACTTGCTGCCAGACCAGGAGAGTCAACGAACAGGGCAGGGCAGGAACCAACATAAGATACACATGCAAGACAAGACAGGATATATATATATATATATATATATATATATATATATATATATATTGTAGGGGAATTTACAGTTAAGACCCGAGGACCAGATATGTTGAATGAAGACCAGGAGTCAGAAGTGCAGTCAATAGAAGAAATTTTAGTGAAGTTTAGTTTGCAGTTTCATCAGCAGAAGCCAGCTTCAGGTCTCACAAGGAGTTCGTAGGCCGCCCCAAATACAATAACATTGTTACAGCAATTATACTCTAACAGAGGGTGCTAACTACGTCAATGATGACGTTTAAATGATTCTGATTGGCTAAGAAAGAAAGAAAGAAAGATAAACAAAACTAGTAATTTTCCACACAAGAGCAGACAGTGTGAAGCAGATCTTCGTTGATCACAGGGTTGACGGGTTCGTGACGTGGCTTGTCGAGAACAACAGGTCATTCCGTCTCCTGATTGTGCCAGTTAATCACCTCACCAATACAGACCATATTAACGCACACACACGCATACAGCTTCTCCAAGGCTGAACTCGGCTCAGGCTCCAACAATCAACAGAAACTTCCCAAAACATTCTGATAACATGTTCTATCTGTTGAGACGTGCAGACAATATTCATCCTTACTCGATGGAAAACTACAGAAAAGTAAAGAAAGGATATAACGAATAGAAATCCCTGACTTGATTATAAAGCACTCTTTACAACTCATTCAAATAAGAAAAAGGAAAAGAACATAAGACAAAGAAGCATATGAAAAATAAGAAAAAGAAAATAATATAGGTGCAAATAGAAAAAAAAAGAATGTATATATATATATATATATATATAAGCGGCAATGGATTTCCAAATCGTATCTTTCACTATATATATTTATACGTACGCTCTGCTCAGCACCGCTGCGGATTGAAGAACACGGTTATTAAAAGACGGGACGAAGCCGAATTTGTTTGCGAAAGCACATTAGACAGGCAGAACGCAAGAAAGTATGCAATCTAGTACAGCGTGATGACCTCACGAATATGTAATCAGCGAATGCGTTTACACGTGTGTTGTGACTGTGTTTACGCTGTGAGCAATCATTGTGTTTGCAATGTTGGAGAATATAATTAAAGGTTTGTATGGAGAATGGAAGGTGTTTTTATTGTATACTGGTAAATCTCTGCTGTTAGTTGGTGCACATATGCCTTTTGTTGTTAGCAAACATATACAGTGTATGTACATTTTTATAGCATGCCGATCGCTTCATCAAATAAATCACCATATTGGGTGTTGGTTATCTCGATCATCGGTTATCTCAACGCTTTTTGCAACCCCCGAGGACGTCGACATAACCGTATTCCACTGTATATACATAATAATTGTGAATCCGTTTCGCCTGCAAACAGGTGCACTGAAGAGGCAACAGCAAGATTATTAGATTTTTTACAGAATTGTTTAATGAGCATTCATATGAAATATCATTTTTTTTTCTGTAACAATGGAAGAGCCTTTACTGTCACTTTCACTCAATTTAATGCGTCCTTGCTGAATGAAAAAAATATTACTAACGTCAAAACTTTTTGATACAAAACAAAATGGTTGTAACACTTTGAATTTGTTTATTGTGAAGTTATTCCCAAAATAATTGCTTATAGTCAAATGAGTAGGAGAAATACTTCTAACCTATTTGATAATAAAGAATAAAACAAAAAAACTAAAACAAACCCCCAACAAAAAGCGTCTTCTATACCATCTTCTACAAAAAGGTCATCTTCTTATGTGTTATTTATTATTGTATGTATTTGTTTTTCACTTACGTTTTAGCATCTTTAACCACAAGCAATGTCTTTAAGGCACTGTGTGAAGCTAAAAGAAGTTCTACAAATAATGCGTACAATGTCGTTGCTTCACACACGTCAGAAGACATCGCTTACCCAGATTTCCCCCCACATTTCCATTAACTTTACAGATTAATGGCTTTAATTTTATATCGCAATGCATATCACAACACTGATGATAAGCTTATCAAGATTAGCAGTATTTTTCAGAATTTGATAGATCTTACTTTAATCGGCCTCCTGGCTCAGGTTTCTCAATTGTATCAAATGTTCCTTTCAAAAGCGAATCTGTTTCCTGTCAGTGTGTTACCAGTGTGACAGCTCTGCCCTTATCTTTCCCCTGCTTCTGTTGACACTGCCTTTCTCTTTGCTGCCCACTTCTCTCTTTTGATCTAATTGTAATTCTTCCATCTTTTAAATTGAGAGCTCATCCACTCACTGCACGTCTGTATCTGTTGACTCCTTTGCCAAGCGTTCAGAAGTGTCACAATTTACCCAACATGCACCCTCCCTGTAATCCAGTGTCTTGCTTTACTTCACAAGTTGTTCTTTTTTATTGAAGTAATTTCTCAGATGTGAAATCCGGTCAGAAGGCACTACTGATAACTAATGTTAAATTCTCATTCATGTTTCAGAACAGATATGGATGAACATTTTGAGTCGAGCTGAGAACACACACAGACACACACACAATTCTTTAGGTTCTCTGTGGAAGGTGCATGCTGGGATCTAACCTGCTTCTCCAGAACTGCATGTTTGGGGTCCACGGGACGCTCAGCAAACGTCCCGCCAGTTATCTTCCCCTCATACTTCAACACCGCCTCTGTTTAATCATGCAGGGAGACCGCCGGCCTGCCAGACCTCTGATAAGAGAGGACAGCAGCTGATACAGGCCGCCTGTTCCTGTCTTCCTACGATCTGCCCCTGTCTTCTCGTAGCGTGCTGTCAGTCTTTGACCTATCATGTCTCTTCAGGGAGCTGGGATGTTAATGAGTCCCTCATACGGACTGTTTGCACATGCAATGAGATTTCACAAGCATGTCCTCACCGAAAGTTAACACAATGTCATGCATATCTTGCGATTAGTGCAGTTCAATTCACAAAACATCCACCTTTGAATGTGCTGTTTGGAGTTGTGTTGACTTTCATAACAAAAGCGTATTTTGTGCATGTATTCGCAGGAGCTGGTGGTGAAGACCCTAATAGTGGCCGAGCCACATGTCCTCCACGCCTACCGTATGTGCCGCCCGGGTCAGCCACCAGGGAGCGCCAGCGTCTGCTTTGAGGTTCTGGGTTTTGACATCATCCTCGACCGCAAGCTGAAGCCCTGGCTGCTAGAGGTATGTTTTCAGCTCCTCTTCCCAATCAGTCCACACTTTTCAGTTTTCGATCCTATCTGTGCTGATATACAGTGTACAGTCCTCATTTGAGTGTCCTCATCTCTTAGAAGTAGGATATGTCTTATGTTTACACCACCATAGGAATGTCTTTTTTTACCTCTTGACCATCTAAACACTTCTTTATTTCATTATTATTTACATTTGTATTGTTATCTAACTGTGCTGTCCACACCTTTTCATTGCTAAAAGAGAGTTTGCCAAAAGAGATGTCAGCTGTTAGTAAATCTGGTCTGAAATGTATTACCAATAAACTGTAAAAACATTTCTGATGTTTTTACTGAAATAAATGCCAGCCGTGGTTGCCAGAATAATAATTCAATGTGTAAAAATGTAAACAACTTAAACGGGTAACGGGTAAACGGGTAAATCTGCACTGCCACACTAATTAATGACAGTTCATTAATGAAAGTTTCCATAATGAAAAATTTGTATTATTCAAATTACAAACAATTCTTGTAGTAATAGTTTTACGTTAGTGGGTTGCTAAGGGCACAAATGTACAAATAGCACTTGCAAATATTGGGTAAAATAATGGGTTTTTAATTAAAAAATATTTTAATTCAATGCTTTTTAATATTGTATACAATTTACCATCTTGGATAATTATTTCACTGAGGTCATTGAAATACATTCAAGGATTGCCTAATTCATGAAGGGTAATTTAAGTCAAGTCAAGTGACCTTTATTTATATAGCATTTTTACGATAGAGATTGTTTCAAAGCAGCTTTACAGTGGTCACAGGAAAACAAATAACAAATAGTTTGTTTTGGCTGTACAGCAGCTCTAGAAGAGCAGGCCAATCAATAATATTGATGAATATTAAGTGTTAAGTGTCCCCAAATAAGCATGCCAGAGGCGACAGCGGCAAGAAACCATAACAGAGATATATATACTGGAATGACTGCCAAATGATGCCCAAATTTAATTTTGTGGAAATGGGAATAGGATGAAAAGTTGAGCAAAATTCAACGACGTGAACTCTGTTTTGCTAAAGATGTTGTATTTCGAGTCAGTTTTTCTCCAGTTAAGGGAAAACATTCCCTGTAATTCAGCTAAACAAGAGAATCCCACTGAAAGATGATCTAAAGAGGCAGTTGCTTGTGTGTTTGAAAACAGTTGGTTCCTTAGGTTCTGTGGTTTGTGTTTTTATTGTTCTGTTTCTCATTTTCATTTCCTTTTGCTGTGGTGTTCTGTAATGTTGGATGACAGTCATCTAAACAACATTTCCCAGCCTGGAGATCTTTTAACTCGACAAACATAAAACGATTGTGCTGACTATGCCACTTTATGATGGTTATTGCTTAACCATATTGCAACTATATGTTTTGGTGAATAATAGAAGACACCAACATATCACGTTTTTTTAACTGACTTGTTAAGGTTTCGATGGTGAATTAAATGTATTTTGTTAAAATGAAAAAATGGTCAAAATCATTTTTTAATTGTTAGAGTTCTGTTCTGTTTAGGGTGGGCTTTGTGTTTTATTTCAGTTGTGTGACATTCATTTTCCTGCTTTCACAAGACCCTGTTTACACCTTGTATTAATATGCGTTTTAAGCAGACAAGGAAGACACTTACCTGTTTACACCTGTTATTTTATTCTGCCTCTTTTTGTCCACTTCTGTCCTGAATCTTTCAAGGGGAGGGACTATGGGCGGGTAAATATAATGATGATGAAACAGGCGCACGCAATTTACATATGAACATAATCTGAGAAAAACATACAGAGAGCAGTAACTTTCTTTAGCCATAAGATCATGCGAACACTGAGCGAGTGTTAGAAATCAGGAATGGTAAGAGAACATTGTACTCAGTACGTTTTTCATCTTCAAATTAAAGTTAGGTCTCTAGCTAAAATTTAAATCCCATCTTGTTAGCGCACTTCCCATAATGGTCGGTAGGTGGAGAGTAAGCAGTCATTTGGGGCTGTTCGAACACTTTCGGCCATGAGTGTACTCCATGAAAACTATCCGGTCGAATGCATTTTCGACTTCGTCTGGAAGTGTTTGAAAGTGAACAAGCTCAAAAAGATTTAGATGCTGTTTTCTCTGTTTTTAGTGTGATCCGATCAACCAAAACACAACGAATAACAGGTGAAACAGGGCTTCTGTGACCTTGGCTTCTCATTGTTTTATTTGTTTAGAAAGGTGTGTCCCATTTTTGTTAAATAGTTTGTTCAGTGTATGTAAGCGTGTGTTTCTTTCAGTTCTTGGTCAGTCCTTTTTTCCCGCCTCTTCTGCCCCTTGTTTCTGGAGAAGGTTCTTTTGTTTTGCTGAGTTGATCCATCTTCTCACCTGATTGCAACCTACACGTGACATGTTTAGCCTAATTTTAACGTTTAACTAACAATTGGTAACTAAAGGTTTTGTAGGGCTTTCAATTGACGTTTATATGATGACATAAGCTGTTTACATTTTTTGTTTCGTCTGCAATATTTTCCCATGACATCTTTGACTATTAGGACGCATCACATCGACTGGTTTTAAGAAGGTGTGTCAGGTAAAAACTATTTTCTAGCTGAGTGCATGGACGCGTCCTGTGTGAACGGTTCTTCACTCGTTTGGCTCTGCCTGCCCACAGTAAGGGTCATTTTGATGAAGCATGTTGACTACAGACTGGCAGAAAGTTGGTACTTAAAAAATAAATTAAAATAATGAAATTATATTTTCAGTATTTTTATTTATTTGATTGTCCTATGTTATATTGTCAGTCCTACAAAAAAAAAAAGTGTGCTTTTGACTTGAGGAATGTGTCCGCCTTTAACATCTAAATAGGGGTTCCTGCTCAACAGCAAAGATAAATGCTTAAATTTCAGCATATTCAGGAGTGACATGCAGCATAAACACAGGGCTGAGTTTGCGTACACCAGAGCAAGAGCAGACTCTCTCCCCTCTTTCCTCCGTTTGACAGACACGCCGCAGAAATGTAGGTCAGGACTGTGAGTTAAGACGGTTAGGATGGAGGAATGCTGGCGCTCTTACATGTGGGGTAATGCTCCGTTTGCTAACCCAGAAAGTTCCATGTCAGGTTTTCGGGATTGCCCACACTTCTGTGTGGCAGTTAAAGCATGACCTAAATCTTTTAACCCAAACTTCTGGCTGCAGCTTCCATCTTACTAACCGATTCTAGAATGTAAAATGCCTCGGGATGATTATTTTTTTTCCTATTGGTGAAATCCTCTGAAGAATGTGATCTTTTATTAGAAACATTTTATTTTTTTTGATAGACCCACTAGAGAGGGAATTTTATTAAGAGATTGGAATCACACTGCTGGCTGGATTCAAACCTGCGACTCCCATGTGAGCACTACTTTATGACACATGCGCTCACTGCTAGGCCATGGCTCTGAAGGAAACGTTTTTTTGTGGATCAGATTTTCTTTTTCTTTTTACCTACATTTTTGACACTCTTCGGTGAGACATTAGAGAGGAGATATTATGAAGGTAGTAGAATCAGTTTGCAAGGTTGATCTGAATCCAAAAATGTTTTTCAGGGCAAGTCGTTGAGTACGTTTATAAGGTATTTTATTTAACTTGTTATTGGCATAAACTATTGAGAGGGGGTATTTTTGTGGAACTGGATCACATTTCAGGTTGTAATTGAACTTTTATATTCCACATTATCACCGTAGCTCAATGCTTTTGTGTTACCTGCTAGGCCATTATCCCATTTTTTGTTGCTAAGTCAAGTCATTGTGAAATGTTCAGGTTACAGGTTTGAGGAATGTCTGGTGTTGAGTGACGGTTGTTCCCCTGCAGTTCTCCGTGTCTCTTCACAGGTTTTAGGAGAGAACACAAACTGTGGTGGAAGATGCAGTCGTTCAGCCCCAGTGATAATGATCCCTCAGTGCTACTAGCAGCCGCCACAAACTCCCATCAATTAACATCCCACAAGCTCCTCACTGAGGGGGAAAAAAAGCTGTTTCTTTTTCACGCTACATTTACTGAGCGAACATTTATTTCCGATTTCAAGTGATTAGTCAAGACACATATCCACACTTCAGCATTTGACAGAGAGAGGCAGGAGGTGTGATTTTCTGCTGTCTGTTCTCTTATGAAAGTTTCAAAGCTGACTGTCGTAATCTTTAGTGGATAAATATTGGCAAATGTCCTTTATGGTATTCTTTCAACTTCCTCCATCGTCCTCTATTTAATTTCAGGCTCACTCTTATCAGATATTCTGTAAAATTTATTTCTTTGAAGCAGAAATTGTTATGACTGATCGTCAATTATAATTTATTCAGGTTTCAGTATATGTGCAGGTCTTCTGATTCTTTTATCAAGACTCTTTACTGCCTTCTCCAGTGGCAACAAAAAAGTCAAATGTAACCTCTTACTTTGACAGAGAAATGCCATATTCTCCTTTTTTCCATCGCTTATCAACTGCTTTTTCATTTTATTTTCAGTTTCTTTTCCCTCTTATTTGCAAATGAGGCTGAAATGTCACCTGGGGTTTTATTATACCTTCAAACTGACAGCTCTTTCTCTCTCCCTCTCTCTCTCTCTCTCACTCAGTCACACACATCTTACTGAGAGCTCAAGAACTTGTTTTTTAGAGGACCCCAGCTCAAATAAACATTATGATACATTGACAATTAACACTCAATTGCAACAAAACACTAACACACACACTGAAATCCACAACAGGTTCTAACTCACACTTTCTCGAAAGCACACATTGAATGAATTGACACATTTAAACGCGCATACGCACATGCAAAATTATTATTCTAACAAACACTATTACACAAATACACCACAAAATGAACAGAAAGCATAACTTATCCCTAACAATCCCTTAGCATAAGGGAGCAATCCCATAAAAGCGCAAATGGTAGTGGAAAGTTTTGCGCGTGATCTACTGACGATGTGCAATTGAAAGACGCAGCCGAAGCATTTCCATAATGACCAACGCAAATTAGCATCTGGTTTAAGACATGCTTTTCTGGGCGTTAAACAAATACCAGTAAATTGATGAGCACAAACCTTTGAAAATCTCTATGTGTTTTGAAAATGAAGTGAATTTATACATATAACTGTACTCTAATAGTGGGTAGACAAAAGATAACACTTACTGCAATACAAAGTTAATTTTTCCAGATCATATTTTAAATTGCTTTCACTACAGTGAAAATATGAAAGCTAATTATTTATTTGGGCCTAATCAAATCAATTTTTTCACACAATATAAATGGGTCTTTATGCAAAATGTATGTCTAAAGTGGATATGCATAAACATATGCATACAGTTTTTACTATTTGTATAATATTTTCACAAATAGCTCTTTTCTGGGTACAAATCTTCCCCTTAAAATATGGTAAAGTAGGTACACACACATACAATCATTACACACAAACACTGTTAAAATAAGCACTCAAATACACATCACAGGAATAGTAACATACATAGGCCAACATAAACCTAAACTAAAAAGACACAAATGTGTTTGCGTGCACACAGACGCACAACACACATTGCTAAAACAACTCAAACAACACTCAAATACAGAGACTGAATGGATCTAACATTTTAAAAACAGCAACACATATGTGCCTTAACACACATTGGCTAAATAAACACTTAACGCATACTTTTGCAGACATACAGCTGAAAGGACTCACACTTACTCAAACCCCCACACACACAAGCTGCAGCAGCACTTTAGCTCTGGCCAAACAGCTAATGTTTTGAGGCTTTTGTACTGATTTTATCATCTCTGCGGGTTTTATTCTCCTTCCATTGACATTCAAAACATTTGAGCCATTGATACGAGCAGGAACACAAACATGGAAACCGGAGAAACCTCACTCTCTTTAGCTCGCCTCATATCATCCGCTAAACGTGGTGAGGCACCATTGTCCACGTCTTCACCAGAGCGCATCATTAACATGTTAATCTGGGTGCTGCTCATTCGCAGGGCTGCTGGGAAGTTTCGTCCACTCTACAGGTCAGACAGAAGCATCTAAGGGACTTGAATAGCCATTAGTCAAATGTTGTGGTGCAACATTGATATCACTCCCCCCCTGGGCCATCTCTGTCGTTTCCCCCCTCTTTTTTGTAGAAACTGCTCACACTGGAGCTGTTAAGCTGGCATGACGAATAATGCAAAGGCACAGCGACAGAGAGAAAGAGAGAGAGAGAGAGAGAGAGAGAGAGAGAGAGCGCCAGACAGACAGACAGGGGGAAAACATGGCTTCTCAATTTACCTCTTTCAATGAGTAGGCTAGTGTCTGGATGGTTTTGAAACACTGCTGTTTCAAATCTTAGCAAGCTGCCTACCTAGAAAGTATTTTAGGGCAACATAGGGGCGCTCACAACAAGACATCTGTTTTAAAAGGTAGGTGGCAATATCATGTTGCCTAGTGTTTGACTACAATTTAAAGCAGCATTGTGTGTATTTTTCAGAATTAAGCGATATGTACTAGCGATATGTTTAAAACGTAGTTTGAAAGTCATTCACAATTTTACTTTCAAAGTGTGGAATATATTGTGAAATATGTACATGCATGACCGTTGGAAAATAATTTGGACGTAAAAAGATTTCTTTATATGAGAGTTTTTTTTGATGATGAAATAAAATAAAGTATTTTTTTCTATTTTGGAATATGAAATGAAAATAATTACAAATTAAAAACAATACATTTCTGAAAGAGTTAAAATTAAATTGAAATTCAAAGACGTTTGACAATAGTAACATTGTATGCATAATGCATAGTAATTAGTATGTTTATAGTAAATGTTTTGGTTACCTACAGTAGATGGCATACCACAATACCTGTTTTGGGGCTAAATACTCTTGACTAAACATACCTCTAAAGGACATATTTTCATCATTTATTGTATAAATTATGTTATTGAATGAGTTTTTCTTTTTCTTTGAAGATGTTTCCAGATGTCCAAAAAGGCTATGGTGCAAAAAAAAAAAGGGAACACTTACAGTATAACTAACACTAACCAAGTCAGTTAAACTTCAGGGATATCAATCTGTCCAATTAGGAAGCATACGTGATTGTGAATCCGTTTCACCTGCTTTGGTGCAAGTGAAAGTGACCACAGGTGCACTGGAGAGGCAACAGAAAGACAAACCCCCAAAAGGGAATGATTTTGCATGAGGTGGCCATAGACAATTGTTCTCTACTTATTCTTGACTGATTTGTCTTTAGCTTTGTGTTTTGTTAGGGTCCTTGTCACTGTCTGTAGCTTGAAGCAATACCTGCAACCCAGTCAGGCTGCACAGGTACTCCTATTCCTCCAAGATGGCACATTTGGTTTCTTTGTATGAGGAGGATCATGAAAAGAACCCTAGAGTCATAAAAAAATGATAACTGTCAGTAACAGACTTCATGAGGGTGGCATAAGGGCCCGCCTGTGCTCACAGATCAGCACCTGTGTGAAATATTACTAAAATTTGGAATTGAAAATCGAGAATCTCTGGGACATTATGTATCAGAACAGCCGAAGTGGCCAAGCAGCACCACAGAGTGTCCAGGAGTGTCCACTGATCCCGCAGGACACCATTCGCCATCTCATCAGAAGCATACTCTGAAGTTGTTGTGATTGCATACAGGCACACGCACTACCGACTTACATTATTGATGTTGCATTAGATTATTATTGTATTGGTACATTACAGTTGCTGTGATGAACTTCATGCAAGTTGGATCGGCATGTAACTGTTAATGATTTTGGTTTCTATTGACTGTTGTCACATCAATTTGTCCTTAACAAATTATAAAATGTATATAAATAAAGATCTTCAAATTAAAATTTTCATTCATTAAGATACACTGTGTGATTTAGGTTTTCCCTCAATTTGTTGAGCAGTGAGCATTGTGAGCATTTACTTGAGTAGCAAAATGATTTCAGATAGAAAGGTCTTGTTGTATCAAAATGAAAAATTTATTAAAATGAAGCGAGTTTTTGCGAAAAGAAATGTGCACACACACACACACACTCTTATACTATTATTTCAGCTGCATTTTCACTAATACAAATGCACTAGCATTGATCTTAAACAATTTTCTGTTCTATCTCTTGGATTCTGTGTGCGTTAAATATAATTGCAGAGACTGTACCTGCAATAAGCACAGAGTAGGAAAAATAATAATAAAACAAACTGACTTTATTTTGTGTTATCTCTCGTGAAGGTTGTGTCCTTGACGCGGTTGGTTTTCTGACAATCATTAGAGAAGCAGCAAGCGTCCAGGGACAGGAAGTGCTTGTCAAGTGTTTGCCAAACGCAGGTCAAATAGAGCTTTAAGAGCTCATCCGCACACCCAAGATCGTAGAAAGCACACGTATCTTATCTAATGCCCCTCTTCTTAACAATTCCTAACCCTTTTTCTTAACATGACTTAAAAATATTTTTGGGGTGGAACACAGAAGTAGCTTTTTTAAATAGAACTTTTACACAGCGTTTGTCATAGAACTGTTAGGACCGTTTATAATTTTAGTTTTGTGTGAGAAACACTTTAAAGTCGTACAATCTGGATTATTTTTTGGAGCTGGACAGTGGTGGATACTATGAATTTCTATTTTTTGTTCAAAACAACAACAATTTGTCATTTTTGGGTTAACCATCCCCTTAATTTAGCTAAGCTGGTCAGGCCATTTTAGGGTTTTTGACAGTACCGTACATAGATAGTGGATTTTTTTTTTTTAGGAGCATAAAAGATTTAAGAAGAACCTTAAAAACATTTGGTTTATTTGGTGGTTTAAAAATATTTTTAAATTCTACTATATGCTTAAATCTTTTAAACACTATGAATGTGGTTTTATGCATTAGGAATTCATGCATAAAACAGAATTTTACAACTGCCATCTTCCTTAAGATTTCTCACAGGATGATGATAAATTATGCAACACATGCGTCATGATATGTGATCTCTGCTTTGTATGTATCCGTATAAACACACATCTAGCGTATTAACTGTGGGGTTAATTTGATTTTCCTTGCATGTATTAGCTGGCACACTTCTCTATTTAATTTCTATGCCCTTAAGTTGTGAAAACAGTGGTTCATGGAGTAAAAACTCTAGGTGGCAGTGTTGCTCTGTAGTACTGTTCAGGTTTATTAAAAAATATTGCAGCGATCTATTCATCAGTCTATGTAAGAACAAAACTAAACTACTTATCTTTTTTAATGCAATATCACAAAACAAAAAAAGTAGTATCCTTCAAAAAAGGCCTGCCTCAAATCTTTCTATCACCTGGATGTTTATTGTGTGTATGTGTGTTTGGGAATTTCTGAGAGGGGGTCAGGTCAGCGACTGGCCCTGAACACGCACAGAAACACTGATTGGGTTTCGCTGTTGGAAGCAGCCTCTCCAAATGTGACAAAAGAACAAAACTGTGATTGATAAGGATGTGAAACGCGATCCGCACGTCTCTCTCCGCAGCTGCTTCATTAGCAGAACTCAGATCAGTATTCCTGTGTGTACAGCGCGCAGTGAATTTGAGCAAGTGTTGTTAGTTTATCCTGATGTTGTTGTTTATTCTGCATGCATGGTATAGCACCTTTGGTTCTGGATCTGCATAGTAATGCATTTCAAATATCATCATATTATTTAACTATTACTAATATTTCCATTTCTATCCCAGAGATTCTTTCCCAGACACCTAAACATTTAAAGCACACAACCATTCATAAATGTACCATTTATTTTCTCAACAAAAATATTCAGATATCCTCATAAAGTTTAGATATGTTTATGTACTGTAAGAATGCAGTATACAACATGAAGGTAAATATATTAAAATCTGAGTAAACTTAATTTAAATTAATAGTATGCACTGGAATGATTGCATAGGGAAATCATAATCCACTCACTGTTGTTTTTTGGATTACCGACAGGCCATGAATATACCAAAACTTTGAGGAAAGTTACTTTTAGAAATTGTTACTGAGTGAAATTAAGTTTATTTGTTTAACTCTATTAACTATGATCTAAAGTCCTTTACTTTTTCCTTTTTTATGTGCAATTTATTTATTTATTTATTTTTCAACAAACCTCTGAATGCAATTGCAAAATCGGACACTTGAGGAAATATATATTGTGTTTGAAAGATGCATTTCATTTTCTTCTGTTAATAATAATAATAATAAAAAAACGAATGTAAAAGAGTGTGCCAGTCATAGGTTCTTTTAAACGTTTAAACAGCCCAACACAGCTGTGTTATAAATCAAGTGTGACCAATTGCAGTGTATATTTAAATGTGTGAATGAAACAAGACCAAGTCCTCACAATTTGTTAATAATTTTTTTATTTAATAAATAAAAAGTACATTTATGTCCCAGTTAAACTTAATGTTGTCACCTTTTACATCAAATAAAGGAAAGAAACCAAAAGCAATTCTATTTCGTATTTTTACATTAACAGTGTAATTCATGTTCTATTTATTAAAACCAAATAAATTACATCAAGTCATCGTTTTAAGCAACTGTACATTTATTCCAAAATAACTAAAGGCAGTAACAGTTTAAACAATATATTTGATTTTTGAACTGATGTTCAGATGTTTTTTTAAATACTATGTTTTTCTTTCTTCCAGAATTGTCAGTAATCATGCTCCTTAAACACTGGTCACAGGCACGGAGATATATTTTAATAATTAGCAAATGTTTATTGCTCACTAAAAACCAGTCATCTTGTTTTTAGGCCGTTTCAAGTTTGATTTTGATGTGACATAAAGCGCTTAGTGCAGAACACGCACAAAAACAAGATTTATCATGTGAACCAATCATACCCAGTCACATCCCATCATAGCCAATCATAGAGGCATTGCTTCCTCTCACGTTACTTAAGGCATCTGCTTGAGAAATCATTCTCAATTACCCCCCACTAAACCCACCGCATGCTTTAGGGGTGTCTGTTAAAAGTCAGTGGGCTCAGGGGAGGCAGGCGAGATGTGCTGTCCCGCTGTAACTTTACCTGCTGGTGTTGCTGTTGGTCAGTGTTACTTTACAAAATCACTTGATTTATACACTTTGAAATATTTGCATTGTTTTGTTTTTTGTAATATGGGTTATTTCCTCGGAGGAAACACGATCCTGAATAGGGTCCATTGATAGGATAGATCTATAATTTTTGAGCGTGTTAAAGGACAAGCATTTTTATAAGATCATCAGTATTTTTGTTCCGTTAAGGGAAAGCTTGCAAATTTTAATTGTGTCTATCTGCTATTAGCATATGCACAACTTCAGAGCTAATAGCCACAATTTTCTCTACAGAGATACATTATTCTCAGAACAGCTGGATATCCTGTAGTTTGACCCATAAGTCTCAGTGAAACCACAATGAAGGTGTGAAAATTAAATATCAGTAAAATCTTTTGATGGTGTCAAGGAGCTTTTGTAAAATCCACTTGTGTCAGAACGATTTTAGTCAAAAGGTGTTGAATTATTAAGAAAAAAACTGAAAACATGGCTGACATCCTAAATCTTCAGGACCCCTGCATGGCAGCTCTTGATGAGGTGTCTTTGTTGCTTTGTGAAACGGGCCATCTGCAGGGCATCTACACAGCGAGAGGTGATGTGGCCCAGCTCGTGAGCTAAGAAAGCGTGAGACGGATCAGCTACTGCTGCTAGGGTTACGGCTGATACAGTAAATTCATTGATTTAGTCCACCCTCCCACCAAACCCCCCTCCGACGCTCAGTTGTGATGTAAATATTATCTTACGGTCCTCTCCTAAGCGATCACCTTTCTGAGGGAGATTAACATGCGAGTGGGGCTGCTCTATTAAGAGCCCAGCAAGGGGTGGCTGTGTGTGCTGTCACCTCTCTCTGTCGCTGCCATCTTTCTCAAACCGTTTGTCCATGCTGACGCTGAAGCACTATTGCTGTGTCTCTTACACACTGTAATGTGCAAAGCTGTACCCAAAACTAATTTTTGCCTTATCGGAGCTGGCAGCAGAGTGAGCGAATGCTTTTGCTGTTGTTTGTCATGGATGGAATACAAAAGAGCATATTATTATCTGAGGTGACGAAAACTCCTCCAGGATACTTACCTGCTGATAAATGGCATTAGGACTAGTTCTTACAAACATTTCTGCTGCCCTTTACTCATCTTCATATCGTTCCAAACATATTCCTTTTACAAAATATATGAATATCCTATCAAAAGACCATTGCATAAAAAATGTAATGTACTGTAGCTAAATGTTGTGAGCTGTTAACAAAATGGTTGAAAATTCAAATATTAAATCTATAATTTGTAATAAACATTATTTCACCAAAATGTCTTATTGACTTATCAATATATTTTATTTAAACATAATATTCAGGACAACTAAATGAATAGTTCTATTTGAAGGAGAATTAATAACACAAAGTAATAATATACTTCCTTGGCTGTGTGTTTTATTTGAAATACAGATGATTAATAAATGATTTATAAACCCTCTGTTTTAGGTGGAAAAAACGTTTCACCCCGTTTTTTGGGAGCTTAGTGTCTCTTTTAGTATATCCATCATAAATCTTACAGCTCACTGTACTGACTGTCAGAGGGAGTTACCCTATCTGCTCGATCATGCTCCTTCCGTCCATCCTTGTGGCCATTTCCTGTAAATATCAGTAGATAGTAATGGTTGAATGAACGGCACCACAAAGTCGTAATTATGAGTGAGAAGTAAAGCAAATAATACTGCTGCAAATGTCATCGCTTCGAAATGGATTTCGGAACACAAATTCGTGAGGCAGGATGGAAATAGGACGTGCCGAACTGTGTTTTAAGTTTGCGTTTGGCACGCATCCACATGTTCTCGACGTCGTTCAGATCTGCGAAGTTGTGCTGATGAACCACAGCGTCGCAAGTGTTGATTCTTTGGTGTAAGTCGGAAAGATTTGCATTTGCCGCCCAGTCGTCTGAAATTACGTGATCTGTGGCCATTTGAATATAGGCACCTAAAGTCCATGATTACATGAAACTCAGCATGGCGAGAAATACAACAGCTTGCACGGAGATCTGAGAATACAGAAGGTAAATGAAATGTTGGTGGGTCTGAGGAAACAGCGATCTGTTTTCACCCGGAGCCGAGAGTTCAGTGAAGCTGCAGTGAAAGCCAGTTACGCCAGCAAGTATTCATCCTGACGAGAGGCAATGCAAACAGAAGATTTCCGAGTTGCAGGGAGTTTGATAAACGATTTCAGCTCTTTAGCAAAATGCAGTTTTCGCAAATAGATAAAGTTAATTTGTTTACATAAAAAACACACACACATACTCATGTATAAACTTGCAAATTTTGAATTCAGAATTGCTTCCCAGAAAATGAATTTTAAATAATTTATATTTGATTTATGTTAACATGCAGGACAGTGTTTTTAAGTTCCACAAAACTGTGACAAAATGCTTTATGTAATTGTAAAATAACTGAATTTTTTTTATGCATAATGCACTTAAATAAATGCAATTTTGAAATTGCACATACTACGTAGGTTGTTCATATTATATTTTGTAAAAGGACAATTCATTGAATTTAAAGATTTTTATAATTTAATATAATTTATAATATAATGCACTAACAAAAAAGCGGACTTATTATTACTTCTATGTAATTTTGCTATGAGTTTACTGGTCTGGCCCCCTTGACATCAGATTAAGCAGTATGCCCCCCCCCCCCCCCCCCCGACCAAAATGAGTTTGACACCCCTGGTCTAGGACATGGATACCTTTAGAGTGCAGCAGAGCTAGTTCTGCATCCATACATTTGATGAAAGTGCTCGGCCGAAGGGAAGCACCCGATATTGGTAAGCCTTGTCCCCAAAGGCGAACCTGAGGAACTTCCGGTGTTGTGGGTGGATGGAGATATGGAAATATGCGAACTTGAGGTTGATCGTGGCGAACCAGTCCTCAGACCTGATTTGTGCCATGATTGCTTCAATGTTAACATTTTGAATCCAACTGCATTACACATCGGTTGAGAAGACGGAAGTCTAGAATGAGACAGAACCTTCCATCCTTCATAGAAACTATGAAGTACCGACTGTGAAACCCTGATTCTCTGGCTGTTAGGGATACATATTCTATGGCCCCTTTCTCCAGTAGTGAGACTACTTCTTGTTCCATCACCAGAGTCTGCTCAGGGTCCACCACAGTGGGTAGTACTCAGCTGCAATCAGGTGGGCAGTGTTGTCCGTACGGACCAGTTCATGCTTGTTTAGAAGCAGTGATTTAAATCGGCCCAGTGCAAGACGTACTGCTAGCAACTCAAGGTAATTGATATGCCAATGCAGATGGGGTCCTGTCCAAACCTCTGAGGAATCATGCCTATTGTATGTGGTACCTCAGCCAGTGGTACCGGAAAGCAGCACACCCTGTCCCTGACCCTGCCTGGGGTGAGGCATGCCTGGACACTTTCTCTAGGGAAATTCCTGCCCATAGAAATGCAAGGTCCGACCACAGGCTGAATGTTTGGCAGCAGGATGGGGTTGATTGTCTACATTAACATTTTGAATGGGAACTTGTGAAAGGCCCAATTCAAAACTATGTTGCTTCATTTGCCTGGCTCCACGGTTGAGCAGAGGGTGCCTGAGGAGGCATAAAATTCTCGAACCGGACTCTACTGCCCGCTAGCGATTGGAAAAGGAAATGAGAGTGACAAGACGTAGTGTCACTCACTGCCATCCATGTCCTCTTGGGACCCAAAGAAACTGCTCTCTCATTGAGAAATTGCATACCGGAAATTTGGGAACAGAAAGGAAACCGAACTAAAAATTCTCCTTCTGGCCCTCCTTCGGTAGAGGGAGCAGTGGTGCAACCGTCTCTCAAAGAGCCTTCTATCTCTGGGTCACCCGTCTCAAGAACACCACTTGGCATGGCACTTAGCAGGCCGAGCAGGGTCAGGGACAGGGTGTGCTGCTTTCCTGTGGGCTAGGTGGAGGCTGCTGCTGTGGCAGTGCAGGAGTGGAGGAAAAAGCCGCATGGGACTGCCCTTGGTGACGAGCATGCAGAGGTGCTGCAGCCAACAGCGGGGTGGAGGCAGAAGCAGGCCCCTGGGGCAGGATGTGCTTTATAGCTATAACTGCTGGGCAAAGTTCTCGACCACGTTACCGAAGATGCTGGCCTGGGATATAGGGGAGTGGAGAAAACAATATTTGTCGGTTTCGTGCAAATCAGTCAGGTTCAGCCAGAGATAGCCGTAAGCATGGACGAGAACTTACAGGTTCTGGATGGGAGATGTAAATTACTCTTGCAGACGTTGTGGGCACAGCTGCATTGCTACTGAACACTCCATCAGAGGGATATCTATATACCTTTTGGCCACCCCACCAGCGAGGGTTGTGAGGGGGGATGAGGCACCAGAGCTCTGAATGAAACGCTGGGACCCCCAATGAGAAAGACCAGCAATTTAATCAGAAAACTTTCCTGTAGCTCAAACAGTAGAGCATGGTGCTTGCAATGCCACAGTCATGGGTTTGATTCCCAGGGAATGCAAGAACTGATTAGAATGTCGCTGTCTGTCTTGAATGCAATGCAAGTCGCTTCCGATGAAAGTGTCTGCCAAATGCATAACGTGAGGCAGTGATCGTGACTGTCAGATGGTGCCAGGAAACGACCGCATCCAGAAACACATGGGTGTAATGACATGTTTAAAAAGATGCAGTCACAACCGTGTTTGCTCTTTTAGGGAAATACTCTTTTGTAAAGTGCTGAAGCGCACAGGGGAAAGTTGCATCACAACTGAACAGGACTGAGCCTGTAGCTGTATTGAAAAAAATGCTGCAGGAAGCAGCAACCACTGCTGAAGCGACCTCACTCGCAGCACACTGAAGAGGCTTTCCCACAACTCATAGGCACACTCGTCGATGATACATGCAGCTCCGAAGACAAACCTCTCGTCTCTGAAGTGAAAGGCTAAATGGGCGATAGCAACAGAACTTTCATCATGCCAATGTGCATTGGCTCGTTTACTTACACTCAAAGATGATTGGACTCTCAGACGAGATCCCAATTCGTCAATTCAGCTCTGATATAACGCTGACTGACTTTTGTGTGAAACCAAATTTAAATAAATGAATACTTTTATTCAGCAAGGATCCATGAAATTGATAAAAAATGACAGTAAAGACATTTACATTACTAAAAAAAAGAAGCCAGCTTCAGGTCTCAGAAGGAGTTCGTAGGCCGCCCCACATACAATAACATTGTTACAGCAATTATACTCTAACAGAGGGTGCTAACTACGTCAATGATGACGGTTAAATGATTCTGATTGGCTAAGAAAGAAAGAAAGATAAACAAAACTAGTAATTTTCCACACAAGAGCAGACAGTCTGAAGCATTTCTTCGTTGATCACATGGTTGACGGGTTCGTGACGTGGCTTGTCGAGAACAAGTCATTCCGTCTCCTGATGGTCCCAGTTAATCACCTCACCAATACAGACCATATTAACGCACACACACAGATACACCGCTTCTCCAAGGCTGAACTCGGCTCAGGCTCCAACAATCAACAGAAACTTCCCAAAACATTCTGATAACATGTTCTATCTGTTGAGACGTGCAGACAATATTCATCCTTACTCGATGGAAAACTACAGAAAAGTAAAGAACTTTAACTAATAGAAATCCCTAACTTGATTATAAATCACTCTTTACAACTCATTCAAATAAGAAAAAGGAAAAGAACATATGAAAAAAAGACAAAGAAAATAATATAGGTATAAATAAGAAAAATAAAAGAATATATATACAAGCGGCAATGGATTTCCAAATCGTATCTTTCAGTTTTAATATAAAACTAATTATATTTAAACTAATATTACAGTTTTTTTGTATTTTTGATCAAATAAATTAAGTCATGGTAAGTATAAGAAACTTCCTTCCTTCAAAGTAAATCATTTTTTTAAATTATTTAAAACCTGTGACCAGTAGTGTATGTTTCTTAAACTAAAATATGTCAGGTTATTAAGAAAGGCATTTTTTCACTTGTATTTCTTAATTTTTCAGTTGTTTTTCTCTTCCTTGCAACAATACAAGCGGTGAAAGATTAAGTTTCTGGTCAACATTTCAAATACTGCAGCACTGAGCATAAAACTTATGAATGATTATTACCATACATCACTGCGATTGTGCACGAGCTGGTCTAATTTCCTGTGCAGTTTTTTTGTTTTTTTTTTCCAGTTCTACAGAGAAAATAACTCTGGCATCTGATGAATTAGCTTGTCTTGGCAGGAATGTGACAGATTATACTAATGCACGGAAAGACAATTCTATTGCTCAATTATCTCTAATTAACTGCTCAAATGATTCTGAATGGTTATAAATGATTTAATTCAAACAAGTATGAAAAACAGAATGGAAAGCATTGGTTTTGCTGGTTGTGGTTGTGTTCAGATTGTGCCATTTTTCCGGGCAAAGTGAACCAAACAAATCTGATCTGATACATATAAAACGTAGATGTTTGCTGATTACACTAGGTAATGACAAAATGAAAGGGCTCACACAATATATTTGCATTTTCATGATTATTTCTTTCCCAGTCAGCTGTCAGTAATCCATGAAGTGACAGCACTTGAATAGGTTCCTCATTTGAAAAGCTAAAAGATCATCATCGGCATCATCGTTGGTGGTTCTTTTACATTCTCTGAAAGGAAGGACCCAAAACCTCATTGCAACACAAATATAAAACAACGCGAGCCGCTGGGCTCTGAACCATTTCTGGGCATTAGGCAGAAGGAAATTCAAATAGGCTGAGGTTGAAATCCAGATCAGCCTATCACCAAATAATATCCAGTATGAGGCAAGAGTTGAGGTTATACAGAGAGATCAAACAAGGTGCCGACAGTATCAGAGAAATCCAAGCTCACGGTGAAGACAGTCTCAAGGAAAGACAATTCAAGCAGGCAAGCAATGTGCTGAGGGAGAATTCGGACTCCAGAACCAGGTCAGATGGTCAAAACCAGATGAGCTATCCAAGACCAGTGAGCTCTGGGGGCCATACAGGCAACCACAACACAACTGGGCCATAGAAAAAATATAAACAAAGCAAATAGTTATCCCAAATTTAACACGATATTGGCAAAAGAGGATGGAGACACAATATATATAGCAGAGAAATTAAGAGACAAAGAAACACTTGAGTGGAGTTGTACATGGAAGAGACAGAAGCAAAACAAGAGAAGAGAAAACAAAAGAAGCGATCAAACCCGAGTGCAGACAGGTTCAGCATAATGGACTGGTTGGTTTGTTGCCTGGCTGATCACATTTGTGTCGTTGTCCCACTCAGATATTTAAAGAAAAACAACAGATGTTTTGTCATGTAACAAGCAGGGCAGGAAAGATCTTTAGCAGATAGTAGATAGCATCAAATATGCATGCAGTCTTTCTTCCATTTTCTTATTTAATGCCACCACCCACTATATGTCATGTGAATTGTCTGATAATCAATGTCTGTGCTTTGAAAGCTCAGCAGCAAACAAGATCAAAGTTGCAATTGTTTGAACTTTGAACGTCACATGACCTGCATGCAGCACTTCACTCCATAGAGGACATAATTTACTCTCCCTCATGTTGTTCCAACCCCATATGATTTTCTTTCTCCCAGGAATCTAAATTTTAAGATTTGTTTTCCATGCTCCTTTCCAAGCCATTGCAATGAATGGACAATTAAATTGTCCCTTTCATATGAAACACAGACCCGGGTTACATATATAACCCAGAGTTGCTTTCAAACATTATTATAAATAAATCAGTCATAAACATTGTTCATACAAGTCTGTGTTCATCTGTCAACCTCACACGCTGATAGAAGAATTTTAGTTAATACTGTTTTTCTTACATTTTTGATATCAGACAAAATTGCCGACAGTTTTGGTTACCAAACACAATGAATGCCTTCTGACAGGAACTATATTAGATCCAATGGATATATATTAGATCAATACAAGATATGGGATATCATAATAACTCAAATCTACGGACGCCGATGCAGACGGATGTTCACTTCACGTGTTCGCTTACTTCTGTACGCATCGCCCACGGATAGCTGATTTTCTCTCTATTTTATGCATTATTCTTCGTAATAGCGATGATTTCTTAGAAAGTAAGTGGTAAGGATGGACGTGAGAAGAAGAAATGCATGATGACCATGGAAATTAAGCATTAAATTGTGAATAAATATGAGCGTGGAGCCCGCGTGAGTGATCTAGCACGCAGGAGCACAGAGGAACTGTGGGCGATGGAACATACGCAGGTGTTGCAACAGCTGAGAAGTAGTGAGGAGGAGGGTGAACCAAGGAAAACATTTCTACAAGTGAAATTAAGGAAGGAATGGCTATGTGGCAGAAGGTTTCTGATTTAATTGAAACAAAACACCCTGATAAATCGTCTACTGGTCGTGCTTCGGCGCTTTTTGACGACAAGTGCCTTACTAACTTTGAAAGGGAGATTGAAACAAATCTCCCTCGATTTGGTATTTTTTTTAAAAGGTCTGCACCAAGTGAAAGTGAAAGTGAGGGTAGTCAGGTGAAAATAGGTAAGAAAACGAATAGAAAATAAGCAAAACAATAATATAAAATCGAAAAATAAAAATAAAAAAGTGACTCAAGTTCAGTATTGTTAATTTAAGTTTATGTAAGTTACGTAGTGTTCGTGTAAGGTACGATACCAAATCAAGTATCTGTGTACCAACCTCCTTCCTCCCTCCTCCGCACCTGCGGCTACTGTCGGTGTACTGTCTGTAAAAACTTATAATTAAAACCACATTTTATTTGATATCACACGAATCCTTATACTGTATACATGTACTATAATTGTGTGTGTGTGTGTGTCTAAACCATTAAAAAAAGATTATTATTTTTTTCTCCATTTTTACGGATCTGGAACAGATTAATTTGTTTTCTATTATTTCTTATGGGAAAACATGATTCTAGATATAAGCAATTAGAGTTAAGAGCTCCACCCTGGAATGGATAATGCTCGTATCTCGAGGTATTACTGTACTATCTAATTAGGCTGATCTAGTTCTAGTTAGAGTCACTGGTTTCAGTTAAGAACTCATTGGAAGGGATGTTTATCAGTGAATAATATACATTTCTGTCAGCTTCTCACACAAAGCTGTCCTTTAGCTTCAGAAGAATTTATATATAGTGCAAGCCACTCTATCAACATCATGGCCAATTGTGGTTCTTGGGACGCTAAGACAGAACTTGATTTTAATGAGTTGATGCTCTCTGATTTCAGTAATGGGTAATAATGACCAGTTCTACCGTGGCTTCTCAGTCCCCTTTAAAAGTTAGTGACTGCTTCAGGTTTTGGTTTTGAAATTGAAGAAAACAATATGAAAGCAAAAACATCTCTCTTTTTTTCCCCCTACAGATCAATCGTGCTCCGAGTTTTGGGACAGATCAAAAGATTGATTACGATGTGAAGAAGGGGGTTTTACTCAATGCCCTGAAACTGCTCAACATCAGGTATGAAGCAATACTCTCTCCTGGGTCCCATTAGAAAGAGAAAAGAATGAGTTAATCAGAAAACTTACTCTCCATGGTCAGCTGTCCACCAGTCTTCTGTGTTTTCCTAAATATTTATTCCTTGATCTCTTCTAAAAAGTTATCTGAAAATCGTTGATGGGTCCTCATTGTCACGGCTGTAGGGAGACGAGAATGAGGAAGGCTCGGAGATGAGAATTAACTTAAACCTCTTTAATAATGAAACTTAAGCAAAAAAGAAAAAGAAAAAAGGAGCACTTCTTGTCAAAATGTAGTGGAATAAACACTACAAGGAAACTGATAACTATCGACAGAAACTGAAGGAAACATGGGCTTTACATACACAAGGGTAGAATAAGGGAAATTAGACACAGCTGACAAGACGAACGAGGTGATTGATGACACGAAAGGTGAGGGGAAATACACTGGGAGATCACAGGAGGAAACAGGAAGTAGACAGAAACAAGACAGACCTGTAACACTCATGTTGTTTTATTTAAAATAATAAGGAAAAGGATTGTGGAGGGTTTTTTTTGGTCATGAGCACATAATGTGCAGAACCTGTGGCATTTATAGTATGATCTGATGCAATGTGAAAGGCCTCCAAAAGTATTTTGACACTTTTGGATATGGTGATTGGTCAACCTTTTTTCAGATCTATCAATCTTTTTTCATAGAACGTCTCAGGTTACGTATGTAACCATAGTTCCCTGAGAGGGAACGAGACGCTGCGTCGAACGCTTTGAGGAAATACTCGAGCGCTGTCTCGCGAAGCACATTATGTACACTTCCATCGTGTGCGTGAGTGATGGTCGCAGGTCGGTGACGTCACGAACTAGGTCATAAAAGAGCGCCGGTAACCCGGAAGCGGCAGCTTAGAGGTGTCTGAGCAAGCCCGGAAGGCGCAAGGAGCTGAGGCCAAAGTCGCAGCGTCTCGTTCCCTCTCAGGGAACTATGGTTACATACGTAACCTGAGACGTTCCCTTTCAAGGCTGCATCAAACGCTTTGGGGAATGATATACCAATGCCACCTCAGTGACGAAGGCTGGCATGTGTCTCGTAGCTCACTACGAGAGGACCCGTGTTCCCGGAGCGGAGTTGAGGTCAAGCTGGTAAAACCTCAGAAAGGTAAGCGGGGAAGACCACCCTGCCGCATCACAAACATTAGATAAAGACACACCTGATATAAGGGCCTTAGAGGCAGCCATGCTCCTAGTAGAGTGGGTACGGACCCTCAGAGGCGATGGAGATCTGGCCGACTCGTAAGCCAGGGTGATAGCCTCAGCTATCCACCTGCTTAAAGTAGGTTTGGATGCTGGGGCCCCCTTGGGGGTCAAGTCAAGCACTTTTTACAATACAGATTGTTTCAAAGCAGCTTTACAGTGGTCACATGAAAACATTATAAACAAAGTTTGTTTGGCTGAACGGCAGCCTTAAAAGAGCAGGCGAATTAATCCTAGCAGGGCTGGATGCAGAAGTGCAAACAACAGAGGGCAATGAGTTGATTCCTCGGACGCAAGCAGATCTACTTGTGCTCGGCCGAACCTTAACCAAATCTGCTCCACTAGCTGGAGCAGTCCCTTTGGACCAGAGGAGGATCTGCCGCGCCAGTTTGTAAAGTAGTCGTGAATGCAGACCCCCCTGATGATTAATATAGGATACTACAGTGGTACTGTCGGTCTGAAAAACCACATGGTGGCCCCTGAGGTCTGGGAGGAACGCTTGGAGCGCCCTCCAAACAGCCATCATCTCCAGCAGGTTTATGTGCCAGGATAACTGGTGTTTGTGCCACAGACCTTGGGCGGAGCGATCCCTCACGACCGCTCCCCAACCCGTGAGAGATGCGTCCATCGATAGCATTACATGTCGACAAGGAGCACCCAATACGGGTCCTTGAGACAGAAACCAGGGTTTCTTCCACATATCCAAGGCACGTAGGCATCGTCGCGTTACCTTGATAGTGCGGAAAGGGTTGCCCCTCGGGGGAAACCCTCTGGTTCTGAGCCACCACTGTAATGGCCTCATGTGCAGCAGCCCGAACGGGATAACGCTGGAAGCTGCTGCCATGAGACCCAATATTCGTTGAAAGTGCTTTATAGTGATGGACTGGCCTAATTTTACTTTCTTCATGGTTGACAGGATCGAATCGATGCAGGCGGGGGATAGCCGCGCAGTCATTGAGACTGAATCCCATACAATGCCTAGGAAGGTGGTTCTCTGAAGTGTAGAAAGCACACTTTTCTTTGCGTTCAACCTCAACCCCAACACTCTCATGTGTGCGAGAACAACATCTCGATGTTGAACCGCTAACTGAGGCGACTGGACCAGAATCAGCCAGTCGTCGATGTAGTTTAATACTCTGATGCCTTGGAGTCGCAACGGTGTTAGTGCTGCGTCCATGCATTTCGTGAAGGTGCGGGGTGATAAAGCCAGGGCGAACGGAAGTACTTGATATTGGCACGCCTTCCCCCCAAAGGCGAAACTGAGGTACTTCCTGTGTTGTGGAAGGATGGAAATATGGAATAAGCGTCCTTCAGATCGATAGTGACGAACCAGTCCTCGGACCTGATCTGCGTCACTTTTTGTTTCAGTGTCAACATTTTGAATTTCAGCTTCATGACAGAACAATTCAGTAGGCGCAAATCCAGGATGGGCCGCAACCGTGGGTAGGACCCCGCTGAACCTGGGCGGGCGAGACCCGAACTGGATAGAATACCCTTTTTTATAATTCGCAGGACCCACTGAGATACTTCTGGAAGACATATCCATACATATCCTGTCAGAAATTCTACTAGGGGAACCAGCCTCTCGAGGCTAACCTCTGGTATTTGTGTAGAACACACTCCAGGGCCCGGTTTTCTGGGGAACGCCTGAAGTGAATGCTCTAGGACCCTCCTTGGAGGGGGCGATCTCCTCAGAGCAACCTGTGTGATAGGCGGCAACTGAGGAGGGACGCCTCCAAGAGGCCTGGCGCGTCTGGCGTCAGGACCTCTTCGAAGTTGCCTTCTTAGCGAGGATGACGGTCCTCAGATCCGTCCTCCTGCCAGAAGGCTGAGGCTGAGAACGTCTGCCTGACCCCCCGGTTTTCAGGGGGGGTTGGCGGGTAAAGACGCTCTGCCTCTGAGCCTGTGGCTGGCTCACAACCCCGGTATGAGGGTGACGAGGCAGAAGCACATTGCAACGCCACCTGTTGTTTAGCCGCCTCCTGGAACTTATCGACGACCGTCTTAACTAAATCGCTGAAAAGTCCAGAATGCGACAGAGGGGCGTCCTACATAAAATTCTTCTCTTTATCTTTTAGGGAAGTGAGATTAAACCATAAATGCCTCTCTGTTGCCACACAAGCTGCCATGGAGCGACCAATAGAGGCTTTCCTCAGTTCAGCCACAGCCTGTGGGCCTATGCCTCCGCCCTCATCGAGATCCTCCAACAACTCTGCTTGATAGGCCTGAAGCAGGGCGGTGGTGTGAAGACACGCCTGTCTGGCTGGCCGCCGAGTATGCCTTGCCCACATGTGCCGAAGTAACTCTCATCGGCTTAGTGGGCAACGGCGGGACTTTAAGCAACGATACCGGTTGCGGAGAAAGGTGGCTCGCAAGTGCCTCCTCCACTCTCGGCATCGTGCCATAACAAAAATCACGCGCACCAACCAGAGTAGCATACGAGTAATTTTGTGGTGTAAATACTCTGGAGGTGGCTGGCCTCCTCCAAGATCTGGACACCTCAGCATGCAGATCAGGGAAAAAAGGTAGGTCCCGGCAGGGGGGAAGGACTCGTGCTGGCAGAAAACGTTCATCCAATTTACTTCATTTTGGACGAACAACACTTTCCTCTGCTGGCCACACAATATTTAATTTGGCACATTAAATTAGTCACAACCTCAAGCAACTCATCATAAGCTGGAGAATCTTTGGCAAATCCTCACTCTCCGCATCAATACTAACAACGTCTAACTCCTCAGAGCTAGACAATTGCAGTGCTTGTCCCTCTGTTTGGCCGGAAGTAACCGCCCTTGAGCGTACTTCCAGAACCATACCAGAGACACTGGATCCGCTGGGTAAGGGTTGAGATAGGGGAGCACCCGTCTGAGGCCCCTCTGACAGATCCATTTGCGAACCCCAGGACTTAGATTGCCGCAGAGCCTCAGCTCACGAGCGCTGACCTAGCATGCTCCGCTCCCAGACATATTACACATAAAGCATGCGTATCTCCTCCCGAAAGATAACGCGGGTAAGGAGACGCACACTGTATAAATGCCTGATTTGCCATTTTCAATAAGGTCCCTGTAGTTTTAAACTAATCTCGGGAAAAACTCAGAAAGCCAGCACAACTCAACACACACTCTTTTTTCACACTGTGCTTGCGAAGACACCAAAAGCTGTCGCTTCTGGGTTACTGGCGCTCTTTTATGACCTGGTTCATGACGTCACCGGCCTGCGACCGTCACTCACGCAAGCGACAAAAGTTTACATAATGTGCTTCGCGAGACAGTTCTCGAGTATTTCCCCAAAGTGTTCGACGCAGCGCGAGTTCCCTTGAAAGCACTATTTCTCTATTCACTATTTCTCTTTTCACTATTCATGCACTATTTGTTTGTTGGCCATAGGGGAACTGGTCCCTTGACTTTTTTTTCACCATTCTGTAACCTGATGAAGTTTGGGTTCCTTGTCACTGTCCCCTCTGGCTTGCTTAGTCAGGGACACTTAATATTCATCAATATTATTGATTGGCCTGCTCCTCTAGAGCTGCTGTACAGCCAAACCAAACTGTTGCATCATTTTCTTGTTATCTCTGTAAAGCTGCTAAATGTGTAAAAAAGTACTTTACAGTTAGAATAATACTATATATCGCAGTCCTTTTTTTGACATAGGAATTGATGTAATGTGAATTACCAGCTTTACTGTATGGTTATGAGTTAAAATATATGGATATAACAAGGTCCTATTATCCTACTAGTCTCAGACACAATATTTATAGTTTTATGGTCATAATTTTAAAATAATTACAGTATTTGGATTTTTTTTTTTATTGCTATGCTGTATACTTGCCCTCTATACTTAAGTTGTAAGTGCATCACTGGGAGGGTAATGCATTTTTTTCAAACTGAAGGATTTTTCTTGGATTTTATTGTATTTAACTTAAAATATTCCTTTATGTGTATGTGTGTGTATGTTTGTATGTGTGTTGTGAATGTTGTCTTGTGCTTACTTTAAAAATGTTGGTGACTGAATGCCTGTGTACATCTGTGTATGTATAGTTGTATGTTAGTATGTGAGGTATCTGGTGATTGATTACCATAGACCTGGCCTTCAAATCCCAGATCCATCTTTTGTACTAAATATACCAGATCGCCCAACAATGGTCCTAGAGTTGGAAATAACTGCAGACAAACTCAATACGGCAGTGGATCAGATTTCAAGGATGCATTGCTACCATTCTGTTGTAGTGACTTTCTTGGAAGTCTCCACAGACGTTTACTGTGTCCCAACTGATCCAGTTCTTCCTAGTAACATATCAAAGCAACTCCTGAGTTATTTCCCCAGCAGTGGCAGAAAAAAATTCAATAACTCAGTGACAAGAACTCAGAAGTGTGAAAGTCGTATCAATAAAACGAGAGGGTTCCCCAGCGGTTCAGGAGCCCACTGACCCTGAGTGACCACTGTCAACAGCAAATTTGAAGGGCCAGTGAGCGATGAAATCTTGAAGTATTGAATGCTGTCAAGTCGAGTGATGTATGGAGTCTTGGAGTCTTTCAGGATTTCGGCTGGGAATTTGGGCTGCTTTCAGTGCTATTACTTGAGCATTTCCTGTTTTTTTTTCCTTCTAACCAGAGCGAGTGATAAACGACGGAATCTGGCCCAGCAGAAAGCGGAAGCCCAGCGACGGCTGTACGGACAGGGATCAACGCGAAAACTCACGTCTGGATCTTCGGACTGGGAAAAACAACGTCACCTACTCGAGCGTAGGAGAGAGGAACTGGTGCGACCCATTCAGTTGTTAGAAAGCTTCCTTCTTTTTTTAAAGCTCTTAATGGACCACCCCCATCTTACATTTATCATCTCATTTATCTGAATCCAGTTCCTAAGTCCCTCAGATCTGCCAATAAAGCTCTCTTACATGTCTTACACTACAGTCTTAAATCGAAAGGTGATAGACCCTTTGCAGTTGCTGCTCCACCGTTAAGGAATCAGTTGACACATCTTTACTTTCTAGCCTTTCCTGGATATTAACTTGTATATGATTAACTGTTGTTTTGTGTTTTTTTTAACCCTTTTATTGTTTATTGTTTTTTGTGATTTAGTTTTTTTTTTAACCTAAGCACTTTGGTTAGTGTAGGCTGAATTAAAATGTGCACTATAAATGACATTGTCTTACTTGCATTTTATTAGGTTATTAGGTCATGTTTAAGTAAAGTTAAGCCATGGTTCTAGAGTTGTTGAGTCTTTGTGTCAGTGAATAAAAAGTTGCAAAACCTTCCAAAAAAAAAAAAAGAAAAGAAAAAAAAGTTTTCATACTTCTAAATGCAGACATATAGACAAAGCATGTTTTCAGTGTGTAGAAGGAGCTTTGTGCACCAGTTCTTGATTGGTCTTTTGATCATCTTTTTATTATATGAAGAGATGAATGAGGTTGAGATGACTGCAGGTAGGTGGTATTTTCAAAGGGCAAAAGAGACGCAAAAGAGGAGTGAGATTTGGGGATTGGGGGTTGAGCGAAATATGCCTGTGCCAGCATTTAACAGAGATCAGTGACTATTATAGAAGACACCCTGCTACGCCACTGCATATTGACCAGCTGACCTTTCCGCAATTATAGTTTTTGATGTATTCAAATGGTACAGTGGGAGTTAAATCTATATGAATTATGAATGGGCCGCCTGTATTAACAAGTGTGGAGGAGAGACTGTTATACACACCTGCTAACTCTCAGACTTCATTAAGGTGCCTTGTAATATGGGAAATGAGTTATTCAGTGACATTGTTATTCTATTTTGGCTGGCTAAATTACACTACACTAAATTACACTTGCAGAAACAAGGCACTGTTTCTTTGTCGTTCTTCCTACTTCTCACCACTTATTCACTTGTGTTGTGCTTTCAGAAAGAAAGACTGGCCCAAGTCCGCAAGCAGGTCTCCAGGGACGAGCACGAAAAGCGGCACCTGGGGAACTACAGGTAGGGAAGCCGCTTTGATGATTGTTATCCTGTAAGAATGCTCACTTACACCTGTGGGGTCTCTTGTGGCTTGGTTTGGGATATGTGATGGTATGAAACAATTTCTTAGGCTCTCATGTGAGGACAAAGCAAGGACAAAGGTTGTTTCTAAAGCTTGAAAAACTCTATCTTTTTAGGCAGAAAAATAAGATACGGCACCAAGGCATGTCCAGTGTTTATGGATCATTGTGATTATGAAGATGCCTCCATGCATGTTGTTCAGTGATTGGTAATTTTTTATTTTTTTACATAGATATAGAGATCTGTGTGACAACAATAAAGGCCAGGTCTAATTGCAGAAATATTCTTTGGACTGGAAAATGACACATTTTAATTTATATATGTCACACAAATAAGTTTGTTTGACTAAAAGCCATGTGAAAATAATAATTTAAACCGAATACTACTTATTCATTCATTTACATGCCAAATTATAGTCACTTTTTAAATAACTATACAATATATTTGAAATTGATTTACTGCCTCACTCACAGCAGTACAGACTCTACTGCTGTAGAATCACCCAAAGTTATCAGAATTTTTATATAATCTTGATAGACAAGAAGATTATTTTCTTAAGAACATTAAACTCCAAGTCACTCCTTTAATGACTACTAATGTTTCTCAAAGACAAATTTTTCAGCAGCCAAATGCTTGCATTTTATTGCTCTTGTTATTTGTTACATTCAAATTCAGTTACAGGAAGACCTATCATTAAGATCTGATTACCTTGACCAAATTGCACATACATCTCAACTAAGCCTTGTGTTTGGTATGGGGTAGGATGGCTTCTTCATAGTGAAATCGCACCAGTTAGCATATCTGCATTTGTCATACAACGAGTCACTTTGTTATTGCTACAAATCACTTCTTATTACCGAGCCTCCACATCAGAGCCTCAGAGGAGGAATACAAAACGAATCTCTTTTCCTAAATAGGTCATTTTATGTTTATGGGCGTATCTGCTGTTCCGTTCAACTCTAAATAAAAACACCCCAAAAGATGCTGAAACATGGGAAAAAAAGTGTTTGGGTTTGTGGGTCAGACCCAGATTTCAACATGCCATATGCCGAAGACTAAGCACACTTACTCTTACTAGATTACTTCTCCCACATAAGTTTGTCCATCGTGCTTGTAGCTCTTAATGGATTTGGGGCGGTTTATCGTCTGATCTGAACATTTACATTAGTTGATCTTTTGATTACATTGAAGCCGGAATCCAAAAGAGCCATTTTGAATGTCACACGGCAAGTGAGTTTTAGTTTATCAGATGGAAATTTGGAAATATGGAGGTATAACGTGTCACTCGCTCCACCTTCACTTAGATTGAGGGCCCATTATTTTGATCAGTGGTTCTCAAATGGCAGGTTTTCAAGAACGATGGTAAGTGCAAAATGAAAAATCAGCTGATGATATAATCATGCTAAGTTGTGATAGCAAAGGCTTATTACACAGTTTTCTGGAAAAACTAATGCTGATTGGTACTAATGCTAATGCCACATTTTGCAACACTCATGCCACTCATGCTTTCTGTATTTAACCTTTTGTTATCACATAATAACTTTATTTATTTATCACATAATAACATTATTGTGACTGAAATCTTTATATTTAATGTTCATTTATTTATTTGGTAAGTACCCAGGGTAATAATCATGATACTTCCTGCAGCTTGACAGTTTTTATTGCAAAATAAACCGCTTTATGATGGTAGAACATCATCTTATGATCTCTGCATTACGCCTTACATTAACATTTCAAAGGGAGAGAAAACACTACCCATACGTTTTTTTGCTGACGTCAAAGGCTGTCCAATCAAACTCTACAGTATTCTGGCACAGATACATGTGTGACTGGTAGCTAATTCTAATACTGTGTTTAGCTTGCTAATCACAAATCACACTTATGATGTTGTTTATGTTTATATATGATTTAAATACATTTTTTATTTTAAGAGTTTCTTATTTATTTTGGCCAGTGATATGTGACACTTTACAGTGTTTTACAAGGTGTTCTTTATTCATTACATTTCCACATTAGTTAACATGAACTAACAATAAAAATACTTTAAAGCATGTATTAATCTTGGTTATTGTTAGCAAAGATAAAAAAAATTATAAATAGTGTATTCACTTTTTATACTTAATGTAATCGGTTATCAGTAATGGTAATACATTTCAAGGAATGATGCTGTAGTCAGTCACCCTCTGATGCCTAATGTAAAATCTAGGTCCTTGAGCAAAGCCAGTTGCTGGTTTTGATTATATACACAACCCAATATGGCGCTGATCTGAAGATCCATCACACAGATATAGACAAAGGTTTACACGTCTCTGGCTTTTGTTTAGTCTTAATGTCTAATATAAAGACAAGTT
Organism: Rhodeus uyekii; assembly: GCA_037043235.1. NCBI lineage: Eukaryota > Metazoa > Chordata > Actinopteri > Cypriniformes > Acheilognathidae > Rhodeus > Rhodeus uyekii. The sequence goes on from JAWRVZ010000088.1 coordinate 365,530, forward strand.
TATTAATCATTAGTATATACACAGCATTAATGGACAAATGCATGTGTGAAAAGAACGATTGAGGTTTGTTTAAGTGATTTAGAAAAGCAGGCAGACCAGGCCGCTAAATCAGATAATCAGATAAAGCTCTTTCTCTCCCTCTTTCTCTCTCTGTACAGACGTATTTACCCCCCAGAAGACAAGCTGCTCTTGGAGAAATATGAGAGTCTCCTTTCAGCTGCCTTTCAGACATTCCTCGCTGGGCGAGCAGCTTCACTTCAAAAGGAAATGAATAATCCACTGAAACGAATGAAGGCATGTACCTGAGTCCACCCCCCCCACAACTACTTCTTCCTACTACTTGGTCTTTTTTTCCATTTAAAATAAGATATGTTGAAGTATTTTACCTCCTAACTCTCTTTGTGCCCATCTGTTTTTCATTATTACAGTTTAAGGCAACCATCAGTACTACTACTGCTCATTCAAAGGGTTAGGGATTTAAACAATCCATTTGTGCTACACACATGAATGCTACCTCGAATTATGTGGCTAGTTGAGGAAAGATGTGCTATTACTTTTCTAAGCGATGAGATATATGATTTTTTTCCTGCCACATAATAAAACTGGCCCATTGACTGACACTGTAGTCTGAGCCATACAGAATCTGATGACGTTATTTGTAAAACTACCAGGTATTAATAATTTAAGGTAGTCAGGCTAGCTTTTGTGTAAAATAGTAGTTGTTGCAAATTACACTAAATACAGCTAATTACAAGCGGAATATTCTGGTAATAGTAAAGAAATAATAATAAAGAAAAAAATAGTAAAGATCTATAGAAACCTCAGAGTAGAAAACAATAAAAAAGGTGATCATAAAAGTCACCTTGTGAAATATGAAGTTGTAATTTCATGATAGAAAGTTTTAGTTTATATATATGTAAATATATACAATTTTGTAGAGAAATTGTAACTGATATATAAAATTACAGTTGCAAAATAAGTCTAAGGTTTCAGGTTTATTAAGTCTAAAGTCAGCTATTAGATGCAATTGTGTGATATGATGTTAATGTAACACTGTTGATGCACGGGCGGAGCCGGCAGGGCTAGAAGCTTGGGTTCAGGGCAGTGTCCAAGGAGCTTGGGTTCAGGGCAATGTCCAAGGAGCTCGGGTTCAGGGCAGTGTCCAAGGAGCTCGGGTTCAGGGCAGTGTCCAAGGAGCTCGGGTTCAGGGCAGTGTCCAAGGAGCTCGGGTTCAGGGCAGTGTCCAAGGAGCTCGGGTTCAGGGCAATGTCCAAGGAGCTCGGGTTCAGGGCAGTGTCCAAGGAGCTCGGGTTCAGGGCAGTGTTCAAGGAGCTCGGGTTCAGGGCAGTGTCCAAGGAGCTCGGGTTCAGGGCAATGTCCAAGGAGCTCGGGTTCAGGGCAATGTTTAAGGAGCTCAGGTTCAGGGAGATATCCAAGGAGCTCGGCTCTGGGGCAATTTCCCGCTAGTGCAGGCTGGAGAGTAGCTGGCGCAGCGGAAGAGGGCGCAAGTGCAGGCAGGTTTGTAATGGGTGCTGACACAGGCTGACGAGCAGCAGATGCTTGTGTTTGCTGTCTGGATCAGGGGGTAGAAGCTCTCCAGACACCTAATAATGGCTTCCTGCCAGCTCAGTCCAGTGGGGTCTGGGAGGTCTCTCGGGTGGTGGTAGTTCTCCCTGCCTGTTCCAGTACAGCGATTTCAGCGAAGCATCATCAAACGGCGTGACAGTGGCGAGCACGCTGAAGTCTCAGGATTATCGGAGGAAGTCCATGTCCTTATGGGTGATAGCGATGAAACAGTTTTAGTAACAGTTCTCCATCTCAGAGCGTATAAATTATTTTGGAGGTGACTCAATCCTGGTCAATTTGTTCTGTAACGCTGTTGGGTGTGGGATGATGCAAGGCATGGAGAGCAGGGCTCAAACCGAAATCTCTCTTCATTTAGAATCAGAATCAGAAAGAGCTTTATTGCCAAGTGTGCTAGCACACACAAGGAATTTGTCTTAGTGCTGAAGCTTCCAGTGCACATTTACAACACAGCATGAACAAACAAACAAAACAAAAACAATCACTGTAGAGCTCAACACTGAGGCAGCCTTTTGCGGCGCCATCTTCTCTCCAGAAATACAAGAATGCAGTTTAGCAAGCATTACATAGCAAACACAACAAAACAAAACCTTACATAGCAAACACAACAAAACAAAACAAAACATAACACAGCACACGTGGTCACGTGGTGGGATTTTTTTGTATGGAGTGGGAGAGGAGATAGATAAGGACAGGCAGACGGATGGAGGGGGGTGAGTCTATTGTGTTGTGTGGGAATGTAGCCATAACATCAGATGTTTTTTAGTTCAGTTCTATGGTTTGTGCCCAGGGAAAGATAGCAGACCAAGCTGTCAGGCTGACCTCCCAACCGAGAGATAGGAACAAGTGAAGTTCGGGTGGGCAAATACAATTTTTAATCCATTTGATGATCTTCGGTAATTTGCCCGGATCATAATCAATCAATCAGTTCTGGTCCTCAGCACTCGCGTTTAATCCGTGCAGCTTCCCTAGACATTACGTCCAGCCTCATGGCCAGACCGGTTACAGTCCGTGAAAGTTCACCGATCTGACTCGCAGTCTGGACTGCGTTGTTACGGTTCAGTTCCTCAATCTGTATCACTCTCTGATCTAATTCCTTCAAACGGTCACACACAGCCTCAAAGCATTTATTCATTTCCACAGACAGCGGCTCTGTGAATTTGCTTGCAGCTGTCTTACCAATCTTCCGATAGGTCAGGGCAATCCCAAAGCCAAAGAATAGGAACCCCGCTATCAGTAATTCAATCATATATATCTTCTGCATCTTCTACGGACAGAGCCTCCAGGCACAGGACCTGCCAGCTGTTCCATGGGTCCATCACGTACCCTGCAGCAAAGGTCCCGTCCGGGCAGGTGGGTTCTCTCGGAGCACCCTTCCTTTGTGAAAAAATCTTATCGATCGCGCTGATTGACCAGTTAATCAATTCCATTTCAGTATTTTCAGGAGTCCAGTAAGCAGCGGGTCAGAGAAAAAAGACAAAATACCAAGCGCCAGAAAGCAGAGCGGGAGCAGAGAGAAAACACGTCTGCACTGTACAGAAGCAGGAAGGAGACACAAACCAAATACTTTAAATACATAAAAACGGCATGCTTGTGTAAAAACCTGGGAACACAGAGAAATTTGGAGAACATGGAGAAACATCCATAACCACGGGAAGCATAGGTAACAATCGACAAAGACTAGGGAAAACATGAGGGTTTATACAAGAGGAGATTGGGAACAGGTGATGAGACGTGATTGAAACAAAAGGTGAAGGATATGACACAGAGGAAGCACACGGAAGGAGACAGGAAGTGTGAAGTGACGCGACAAGGCTGTGACAGTTGTAGTTTGTTTCATAAAGAAATTTTAGTAAGGATCTCAATTAGGTTGACAACATTAATGATTTACTCTAAAAAAGTGTTTAAATTATTGATCTACTGTACCTAAGCGTGAATGGCAACATTTAACTGAATACATCATTTTGTGAAATTATGGTAATACATATTCTAATTAGGGCTGTTATTAATTAATAATCTAATAATCTATTTTTTATTGAATTAATTACACAATGTGCTGATTAATTTAAGTAATCACTATTCAAAAAATCTAATCACTAATCATATTTTTTTTTGTTGGAGCAATTATTCCAAAAAAATTATTTTAAAGTTATTATTGTGTTAAATGACAAAAGCATCACATAGACCATGGGTGTCAAACTCGCTCGTGCTCCAGACTTCACCATGCCGTCGCTGTGGAATTGTAGGCCATCCGCTACCCCTCGGCTCTCCATCCTTTTGACTCCTTCAAGGTCCACCCTCCCCCTAGCCATAACCTCTGCCCTCGGACACACCAGTTTGTCCTTAGCCCTCAGGATCGGCACTTCTATCTTGTGGTGGTTGCTGTGGCTCCGTCGCTGCTGCCCAAGTCATTGGCTTTCCATCGCTCCCTTGACTCTACGTCTACATGAGTATGTCTTCTCTCAGCAGCTACCTGTCCGTCGGTTGTCACCAGGGGTCACCGTCATGGCTATTGTCCTGGTGCCATGGGCTATTGTCCTGGTGGCACTCTGGGTCAGCAACATCCACCCACTCACTCTATCTTCTCCACTATGGTCTCCATCTTCTCCCTTTGCATGCTCCTCTCACCATCCCTGCACCATCTTCTTGGCCATCTCTAAAAGCCCCCACAATCCTTTCCTCACTTCACTTATTACAGTGTGAGGTTGAGTCTTTCAGGAGGGGGTGTTCGGTCAGGGATATTCAGTTGTGTTGTAACCTAGTTTAATCTCCATTGACTTTTATATTTTTCATTCATGAGTTTATATCTCATTTGTTTAGTTTTCCCTCCACATATGAGTTGTTATGGAGTTTCATTTAATTATCACAGGTGTTTGTCATTTTCTTTTATCCTTAATTTATCTTTGAATCTTATTAAGGCACATTTACCTAAATCTTCATCTTTGTGTGCGTATCCTCAACCCGTGCTTACAGAAATCTTGAATTGTATGGGCATTCTAACTGCATTCTATAGGCTACATCACCCAGTGAACATCACCCTGCTTCATGTTCATCATCAGTCAACTGTTTGAAATATAACACCTATGTAGGTCTGTGTTGGGTTGGGTGCATTAATCGACAGCCCTTTATTGAAGTGGTTCAATTAAACCTTAAAGGATTTGAAACTATCATGACTGATTTTTTTATAATAAAATATGAAAATGCAATTGTTTTAAAAGCTTAATTAGTCTTGTATACACATTTTCCTGCTGCATTTCATGGCATTTCTTTTCTCTTCAGATGGAGTTCATTATTGTGCTTTGCAACCTCTGAAACCTCTGGATGTTCATTTAATTGGAATTTTCAAGGCTGGATCTTTGTACCCATGTATATGACTGTTGCATATTGTTGAAAGGGTTTCATCCCTCATGGATGAAAATCTGGCTTTGGAGTGGGGTTGCGCATGAGTTTGAATGGAGATGGTTGTTAGTTTTGAGGGAGCCGTCTGTTGATATGGCAGGGGAGTGTGTGAGCCATTTCCTACAGAGCTAGTGTCTGGCTTATTTGGGCAAGATTTAAGAGCTCTGAGTTTATGCCATGGTCATGTGATCTTTGACCTTCTTTTTTGTCAGTCTGTTTATGTATTGCGGCTTCAGTCTTTCAACAACCCTGAACATTTAACATTAGTCTAGGGCCTGTCAATCCACACAAATTTACAGAGTTTGGGAAGTTATTCAGAATAAGTCATTGGTATCATTAGTTACTAATTATTTATCTAGTTTTAATGGGAATACTTTACTAATTACTCTGTCTAAACAGTAATCATATTACTCTTTACTCTTTTACTTTTACTGTTTACCAAAGTGGCTTGTTCCAGAATCGCTGGATTGCAATAACCGGCCCAATTTACATGTCAACAGTGCCTACTCTTAAAGCAGTGCTTCTCAATTATTTTCTGTCGCGCCCCCCCTAGGAAGAAGTAAACATTTCGCGCGCCCCCCCTCCCCCTATTTTGGAACTTTCGCTTTATTGTTTCCATGGCAACGCGTCATGCTTGTCACGTGACAGACCGCAGTCACAATAAGCGCTGTATGATAGATGTTTCAAATTTATTTAGTTTTTTTCTTTTTATCAAAATAACTACCTGATATTCAGATTCTCAGATATGTGGAAGTGAATGTTTGTCGCTTAAAAACCTTTATAATGATCAAGTTCTCTGAGCGCGTCTTTTTTGGATCAGTGCCAGATAGCGCGTGAAAACACGTGTGAATTTAGCGATTGATCACGTGACACATGAACACCAGTGTGATCGTACACATCAACGGGTGAAGGGTTTGTTATCTGAACTTCATATCTGCTGCTCTTGTTCAGTGCAAGAAAACCTACTCCCTGACAAAAAAGCATGTTCCCCACGGTCACGTGCGCCCCCCCTGGCATCGCTCCGCGCCCCCCACTATTTGAGAACCACTGTCTTAAAGTAAATAAATGCCCAACATCCATAGAACCCTTTTCATTCCACAAAACATTCTTTATAGTGAAAAAGTTCTTTAGATTGTTAAAATTCTTTTAAGAACTGTTCACTGAAAGTTTTTTGTCAAACCCAAAATGTTTTTTATTGCTACTGATTTCACATGTAAAGAAGCATTTACATCCTAGAATCACAGTAGGAAATAAAAAAGGTCAATATAATGCAGAGGATCACTGAGAGGGTTGAAAATGGTCATGAAAATACAAATGATGTCACTAAAAGTTTTAGGAACCAATGACTACAAAATTTGTAGACATGCTATTAGAATTTATTGTTTGTCTTACTCAAATGTATAATGTATGAATATTTTCTAATAGTAATGTTATATTGGATATCTCTGGACATGAGAAAATCTGATTTGACAATCGATAATATTTGGATAATTTTTTTTACAACTGTAATATAATATTATATTATAATATTGAATTATCTGAGAATTTTTGTGATATCATTTAGATTTTCATGGCCATTTTCCTTAATTGACAGATTCACATTCATTTGTTAAAGTTGAACATACTTTTAATGCCAGTCACTGGACATTTGATTTGTAAGTGTCGGGAAATATGCAAGAAGCAATGTAATGTCATTTTGCAGAGATGTCAAAACTGTCAAAAAGGGAGATGGTGTGTGATGCAGAGAGATGACGAAGGAGCGCAGGTTTCAAACAGAAACTCTATTCATAAACTAAAGTACAGTAGAACCCCGATTTACGAAATTAATCCATTCCGAGGTTGGTTTCGTATGTCAAACTTTTTGTATGTCGGTCAGGCTTCAACATGTTAATTGCCTAATCCGTTCCAAGCCCTACAAAAACACCATATTCAGCATGGGATGAAGCGCATCCCAGCTTCATACTTCTCAATAATCTACCTTTTCGACTCAATGAAAAACACCCTCTTCTTCCCTTTGACTTCAGCAACAATCTTCACATCCATGGTTACTGATTAGAAAAAAGTTTATGCTAACAGAAGAGGCTGGTGGGAGTGATGCTGGCAGGATTGTGTTCCCCTTCTTACATGGACAATTCCAGCCATCCCTGTCATAAAGTGCGAAATGGACTATTCCAAAACTTCAGGAAGTGCCTGAGAGAGAGCTGGTGGATGATTAATGAAAACGAGTTCGGCTGAAGATTGTATATAGTTTATTGAGTGAAATACAGGGAATTAGTGCCAATCGTTGAGGTTTTTGTCGATCTATGCACCTTTAATAAATACCAGTTTTGGATCATTCCCTGAGTGAGACATCATTGTTCTGACCGGACAAACTGTAGTCTTCATCCAACCTGAACCAAAATCAGCGCAAATATCAAAACAAAACTCGGAAATCGTCGCCTCGCCGAGATTTATTTTTTCGCATCTCGATCATTTTGTCGTAACTCGGGCGGAAAAAACCCCGAAATCTTTTATCGTATGTCGAACTTTTCGTACGTAGAGCGTTTCGTAAGTCGGGGTTCTACTGTATATTAACTACAAACAGAAAACTGCACATTTGTGCAAAACGCTTGGAGTAATTGGAGATATTGAGACACAGAACACGGCATCCACACACTGGGTAAACGATGTCAGACAGCAACTTCAACATCAACAATAGATCAAGACATGGGAACTCATGAGGGTTTAAATACACGGGATAATGGGGAACGGCTGACGAGACTAACGGGAAAGTGATTGACATGACAGGTGCAGGAAATAACACAGGAAGAACAAGGAAAGTTACAGGTAGTGAACGAAACACGACATGACTGTGACAACCACAGGTATGTTTTTCGTGACCTTATGCCTATACTGGAACAACAGCGGAGGAACGGAGGGGGACCAGGAGGAGGAATAGATGGGATGGAACATGTCCAAAAAAATAAACAGTCCAACGGGGAGTGGAGAGTGGGAGGAGCCAGGGGGAAGCCATTAGCAGGGGGTGCCAGATGGAGAGATCAGCCAGAGGACGAGGCCCCAGGGCAGAGCCATGGTAACGGTCAGGTGGTGGATGGAGCCCTGGGGATGACCGACTTTGAAGACGTCCTCGCAGAAGGTCCAGGTGAAGCCGACGAGCCCACGTGAGACTGCTGGCCCTTGAGACCGAGGTGGAGTCGCGGCGATGAGCATCCGAGGCTGAGCCGGAGAAACCGAGGACAGAGACGGAACCGTTGGGACAGAGGCCGAAGCAGAGCCGGGGGGGAAGGATGAGCCAAAAGAAGGCAGAGGCAAGGTGATGACTGACCAAGGCAGAGCCGGAGGGACAAGGGAGCCCGGTGGAGCCGTATGGACAGGGGTCTTCGCATCTGAGGGATGGAGGTGTCGATGTGTCGACTAGCCGAGGTGAAGCGATGGGCACAGACATTGGAGGTGGAATCCAGGGGACCTCTGTGTCTAGCTATGTTGGTTGAGCAGCAACACACAGTGGCTTCCAGATATAGACAGGAGCCGGTGATGGGGCGTCAGACATCAGCAGAAGCAGGGCAGAGTGATGGACTGATTGTGGAGGTGGGAGAGGGAGGCTGTGTGTGAACACTGGAGAGGAAAGGGGTACAGTTCAGAGAGCTCGGGTTCTGGGTTGGACGAGACCAGTGGGACAAGGGTTCTGGGCTAGATGGGACCAGCAGGGACAAGGATTCTGGGCTGAACGGACAAGGGTTTAGGACAAAAACAAAATTCCTCTAGGTCGTGGGTGGGGTTTCCCTCCCTGCACTCAAGCTCCACTAAACCTTCCTTGTTGATGGATGGCGTTGCCAGCTCACGCATCTGATCAGACCTCTGTGGGACGGGTTCCAGGGCAATGACTCCTTCTGACCTCTGTCTCGGTTTGGGCTCATCTCTTGCGGCAGCATGGTCTCGGTGGGCTCAAGCGACATCCTCTCATTGGTCGTTCTCGGCAGTAGAGTGGGGCTGGTGTCGTCCTCTACCTGGCCGAAGGTGAACAGAGAGTCGTTGTTCACCAGCACCCACTCCACGTAGTGTTTCTTCTCCTCTGGACCACCTGCTGGAAGGTGTGCCTTGGGCCATGTGCTCAGTCCAGCGTGGTAGAATCTGCTGAGCACGCTGTCCAGGTAGTCTGGCACGCCAAATTCAGGAATTCCTGGGTGTGAAGTTCCAGCGGATGGTCTCCCTGCCCCAAAAGCAGCAAGGCAAGAGCGAGTAAATCCATTGAAAGTCTTTAGGGGGTGACTACCTGGTCGATTGTTCTGTCATACAAGGGAGACGGTGTGCGATGCAGAGAGAGGACTGAGGAGCGCAGGTTTCAAACATCTTTATTCATAAACTAAACAAAACCAAGGACTTTAACTACAAACAGAAAATGGCACACTTGTGAAAAACTTTCAAAACAGGAGTGCTCAGAGATATGGAGACACGAAACACGGCATCCACACACAGGGTAAACATCAACAGACAGCAATGTCAACGTCAACAATCGACCAAGACATGGGAACACATGAGGGTTTAAGTACACAGGATAATGGGGAACAATTGATGAGACAAACAGGGAAGTGATTGACATGACAGGTGCAGGAAACAACACGGGAATAACAAGGAAGGTAACAGAGAATGTTGCTCTGTTGTTTACACTCGCTTTTCACAACCACAAGCATTCAGTATAACATTAGCAAAGGTAATTTCCATCTCTTTACAGCAACTTTTTGTAACACATGCTAACAAAATTAAATCTCCTTTTGGAGATGTGTCCTTTGCACACTCCTGACTTGAGCTATTTCTTATGTCACCACCATCCCTGTTATACATGATGATTGTGGCCTTTTTTCTCTTCACCCACTGCCTGAACAATAAGACTTTGAATTTGAGAACAATGGAAGGTGGCGATGAGCAAAAGAACCAAGTTTAATGCACTTAAAATCTCTCTCCATCTGAGCCAGAACAACAGATCAATGCTTGGCTTATTGAGTTACAGCTGGGATAATATTTCTGCTTGAAAAGCATGCAACATTTGTAATGGAGAAACACCATAGTCCATGAAACACAGATCAACAAAAAAAAAAAGTGAGGGCAGATTCAGAAAATTATTGATCAAATTCTTGAGACTGTGATTCAGTCCTCACCAAAATACATTTATTATTTGTTTATACAGCTGTACGGCTGCCCTTTTCTTATCTGAACTACTGTCATTATCAAATCTTGTTTTGTTTGGACTTACTGCTTTTATTTTTAAGAACCATTTGATAGATACTAAGGGCCTTTTTAGATTAAAATTTAGTTTTGGATTCGAAGCCTCTCGATCTCTCGTCAAAATTACTAAAATAGTAGTATTATACACCGAAATATAAAAATATATTTAATATAGAAATATAAAACGTATAATGTTTCGTGTTATTAAATAGTAATTAAAATAATAGTGACTTTAAATTGAAAACACTTCTTCTTTGATGAACATGTTTCTGAATTAACAATTATTTTGATATTTAAAACTAAAATGGTCATGTTGGTATAATCATGTTGAGTTAGTAATGAATTAGTAAAGGTGAAAACGTATGTATTAAAGTTAAAAAAATGTGAAAGGTAAGGCATACAGATAATTAATAGATAAAATAAAACTTATTTATCAAATGTACTTCTAATTTATGACTAAATCAAGTACCTAATGGACCAGTGAGTTAGAATAATTAGATAATTGCAAATTAGATAATTGAAGAGGAAGATTTTTTACTAACCTTAGAAAAATATCAATAAACTGGTCTGCTTTGGTCATAAGCTTTGGAGTAGGTCATGCCAATAATATTTTATTTAAGTCTACTATTGTAGGTAATGCCTATGGTAATGGTTTCAGACCACTGGTAATGTGTCCAGGCTGGTAAGTTTAGAGCTTTTCTGTCTCATATGAACTGAGCAGTTGCAGTGAACCCGTACTTCAAAGTCAGCAACAGAGTGCATTATTTGAAAGAAATGACAAGACAAAATGCTGTATAGATTATGATGTGTTAAACTCAAAAGTGTCCAGAAAGGAATGAAGGAATGATTCCAGATGGATTCCTGAACTCTGGCTAAGCACATGGTTTCGATTCATGCCAAAAAATTGTTTAGGTGTTATGCACTGTAACGCAGTTAAATGTTCGGGGAGGAAGGAGGTGGGAACCGGCAGACATTTAACAGACTTTAATAACAAAATAAAACATAAATCCAAAATAAACATAATGGCGGCAGCCCCTCGCGGCCGACTGCCGCCCACACAAACACAGACCAAAACATAAACTCCAGGCCTGGTCCTCTCTCGCTTTCACTGTCGTCGCTCCTCCTTTTAAGTCTCCGCTCCTCCGTGAGGAGAGACACCGGTGACTTCGCAGGTGACGCTCATTGTCAATCACGCCACCGACTCTCGTGACGCGCTCACGGTCCCTCGACCCTGCCCTGCTCGCCACATACCCCCAACGCCCTTCGCAGGCCTGGGGGTACCCACGAGTCTGCGTTCTACTCCCCCCCCCCCCTCCTCCGGGGGGGCCGATCACGGCGGCCGCGGTACCTGGGGGTAAGGACAGACGAGGCGAGGGAAAAGGAAACGGAGACAAGAGGAGCGACAGCGACGAGAGAGGGGAGAGAGGAAAAAGAAGGGAAAAAATATATAAAAATCTTGGTCCGGTTCCCCGACCCGCTGCCTCTCGGTCCTCGACCGCTCGAGAGGTTCTTCCTCGCGGTGCCATGCGATGGCACTGGGCGCTGTTCTGTGGACGGGCTGGTGCCTTCCTCCGCCTCCTGCCGGCCGGTGACGACTCCTCCTGGCGAGGGCAGCCGGCAGCGAGTCCCCGTTCCCCGCTCCTCCCCGTTCACGGCGGACGGCAGCGGGCTCTGGCGAACGGGCGACTCCTCCGCTCCCTCGTGGACGGCAGCCTCCCACCTCGACCCAGGAGCACGGCAGGTCTCCCCGTCCCACACGAACCTCTCTCGCTCCAGCGCCACCGCCGCGGGCAGCACCTGACGATCCTCACGTCTTCTTCTGAGCTGCCCGACCCCTGCAGCACCGCGTGTCCCTCCGACCTCCCGGGTTTCATACGGGTTTAAATGTTCGGGGAGGAAGGAGGCGGGAACCGGCAAACATTTAACAGACTTTAATAACGAAATGAAACATAAATCCAAAATAAACATAATGGCGGCAGCCCCTCACGGCCAACTGCCGCCCACACAAACACAGACCAAAACATAAACTCCAGGCCTGGTCCTCTCTCGCTTTCACTGTCGTCGCTCCTCCTTTTAAGTCTCCGCTCCTCCGTGAGGAGAGACACCGGTGACTTCGCAGGTGACGCTCATTATCAATCACGCCACCGGCTCTCGTGACGCGCTCACGGTCCCTCGACCCCGCCCTGCTCGCCACATGCACATTACTGTTTTGATTACTTATAGTTTGGACCAGATAATAATGCGCTTAAAATATTTTGGAATGAAGAGCCCTCACAATTGTTTTTTTCTTTTCTGATTTCATACTAATATATCCAAAACAATTATATTTTGATTTTATTTTTCAGTCAGAGCATCTATTATTTCATCCATAAAAAGTATACATTTATATCAACACATAGTAATATATAGGTACTTAAAGGAATGTTTCAGAGTATTAAAACAATACAACATTCAATTCAGTGAAATGCAGTTTGAACTGACTCGTGGAAATTAATTATACTACTGTTGAAGCGTAAATTAAAGATTCTATTAAAAAGTGATACTCTCAAGTCACAAATCAAGGAGGGATAGTAAATCTACAGTGTTGCTTAATTTTTTGTTTCCCACAGCAATAATAATTCACAGCAGTTTCTCAAAACCACGTTTTTGGTAATTGAACTTATTTTCTTCTGACATTCAGTAAAATCACTAGGGAGACCATCTTGTGCGTTTTCTTGTGATTTGTTCTACAGGAGGAAGATATCCTAGACCTCCTGGAGCAGTGTGAACTGGATGATGAGAAACTGATGGGAAAAACCTCTAAACAGAAAGCACCTAAGGTAAGTACTCACATGGAAACTTAAAGCCATTACATTTACCATATATATATACATATATACACACACAGTCATGACCAACATTGTTGGCAACCCTGAAATTTTTCCAGAAAATCAAGTATTGCTCACAGAAAAATATTATATTAACACGTTTATTGCCTTTGTGTGTATTGGATCAGAACAAAAAACAAATTTGATATAATTTGTACCATTCTCTCATATTGGAAGGGCACCTTTTCCCAATAGCAATTTTAAGATCTCTAATCAGGTGTTCACTCATTGCTGGCCACTACAGAAGTCAAGTCAAGTCACCTTTATTTATATAGCGCTTCTTACAATTCAAGATTCAAGAGTTTTATTTGTCACATACACAGTTATATACAGAATACACAACCGGCAGTGAAATGTAAACAGGTCCGCTCCATGGACAGTGCAAATAACAGTTACAAAAAACACAAGAGATTAAAATAGAAATAGAATAAAAGTACTATACATATGTAGAATTATGAATAAATCAAGTTAAAAAAAAGAGATGTGGAATAAAATAAGTGAGATAACTGTGAAGTAAACTGTAGATTATAAAAATAAAAATAAATACTTGGTTAACAGAAGTACAGAAGTATAATGTGCAAACAGGATTATAACAAGTCGTTACATAGTAACAATGAGACCATAAAGTCCAGTGCAATATCAGTATGTGGATGTTTATACTGAAGTCAAGTCAAGTGAAGTCACGTGATGTTAGTGACAGCGTTCAGGAGTCTGATGGCCTGGGGGAAGAAACTCCTCCTAAGTCTCTCAGTTTTGGCCATCAGGCTTCGGAAGCGCTTACCAGATGGCAGCCGGGTGAAGTGAGGGTTTGCGGGGTGATTAGTGTCCTTGATTATTTTTTTAGCTCTTCCTCTGCAGTGTTTGATGTAGACGTCCAACAGAGATGGGAGAGCTGACCCTGAGATGCGCTCGGACAAGCGTACCACTCTTTGCAGGGCTTTGCAATCGTGACTGGTGCTGTTACCGTACTATGCTGGGATGCACTGAGACAGTATACTTTCTATCGCCCCTAAATAGAAAGTTTTCAGGATAGCTGGAGAATCCCTGAATTTTCTCAGCTGGCGCAGGTGGCAAAGTCTTTGCCTGGCCTTTTTCACTTGTGTCTGGATGTGTGCAGTCCAGGTCAGGTCCTCAGAGATGTTTACACCCAGGTACTTGAAGCTGCTCACTCTCTCTACTGGTGTCCCGCTGATCATAAGAGGGGAGTATGTCCGTTGCTGTCTCTTCTTGAAATCACAATCATTTTTTTGGTCTTGCTAACATTCAGAAAGAGACAGTTGTCCTGGCACCATGATGTCAGTTGCTCCACCTCGCCCAAGTATGCCGTCTCATTGTTGTTGGAAATGAGGCCCAGGACAAAAGTATCATCTGTAAACTTGATGACAGAGGTGGAGCTGTGTGTGGCAAACAGTCATGTGTGTAGAGAGAGTAGAGCAGGGGACTGAGGACACAGCCCTGTGGAGCTCCAACACTCAGAGTGATGGAGGTGGAGGTGAACTGTCCTACTCTCACCACCTTTGGTCTGCCAGTGAGGAAATCTTCAATCCAGTGACAATCCAGAGAAGAATTCAGGCCGAGATCAATGAGTTTGATGGTTAGCTTAATGGGAACTATGGTGTTAAAGGCTGATCTATAGTCATGACGTGACTATGACGTGACGTGAGAGATGGCATCTTCAGTCGATCTATTGGGACTATAGGCAAACTGAAGAGGGTCCAAAGTGTCAGGAATGGAGGAGCAGATGATGTTCTTGATGAGTCTCTCAAAGACCTTCATGACTATAGACGTGAGAGCCACTGAACGATAGTCATTTAGGCAAGAGGGTTTAATGTTCTTAGGGACAGGGATGATGGTGGATTTTTTGAAGGAGGTGGGGACCACAGATGTTGCAAAGGACTCATTAAAGATGGATGTGAAGAGTCCAGCGAGCTGATCAGCACAGGACCACAGAACACGACCTGAAACACCATCCGGCCCAGCAGCTTTCCTAACATCCACACGCTTGAGTGCCCTCCGAACCTCATCCTCCGAGATGGAGATCACGGGATTGTTGCTGCTCTGAGTGATTCTCTCTGACGTGTCACTCGGCGTCGTTGCGCTGTCGCAATTACATTCAAAGGGTTCAGCTCTCACCTCTGCAGAGGATTTAGTTCCAAAAGCACAGATGGTCCTCAGTCCCTGCCACAGGGAGTCGTTGAGCTGGAAATGAGACTCCACTCGATCCCTGTAACGGAGCTTTGCGGCTTTACTTTGCGGAGAGCATAATAGGATGTTTTATAGTCCCTCATGTCCCCTGATAGGAGACCAGCGTTGTATGCAGTAGTGCGTGTGTTCACTGCAGCGCGGATTGGATTCTGATTAGATAATTGTCAGGGTTCTGTCACCTCAGTTTGGGTTTCTAGTGTGCTGGTTGACAGAACTCTGACACTGCCCCTTTGTTGTACCTTGTGATTGTAAACCCCGCCCATCTTGTTCCCTCGTTTCCCCTAATTGATCCCATCTGTCTCTACTCATTACCTTCCTCATGTGTTCGCTATTTAATCCTGATGTGTTTGCTGTCCTGTGTGGTGTTGTTGTCATTCTATGGCTGTCTGTTCATATGATGTTCCTGGATCTGTGTTACCCGTTCCATCCGGTTTGTTTGTGTTCTTTGTTAGTTATATTGTTAAGTTAATGTTTTCCCCCTCGTGGGTGTTTTCTTTTGTATGTTTATTTTGTTATCATTAATAAAACCCACGTTTCCCTGCATTTGAGTCCTCCCTTAAAGTATTCCGTGACAGAACAACACCAACAATATGAGGACTCAGCAGGGAAAGGGTTCCCACCCTCCACCAGCCTCCATGGAGACCCGCCCTTCATTCCATCGGATGATGCAGTTCAAAATACTGAACTCCCTCCGCCAACACGGGGCGGACTTAAGAACATTTGCGCAGGAGTTTGGCCACACTGCAGCAGGGCTGGGATACAATGAGGCGGCTCTCAAGGATCTTTTCAACAACGCTCTTGATGAGCCCCTCTGCTGCTGGAGGATGAGGGGGCTGGAAGGGCTGGACTTTTGGGACTTTGTAGAGTTCCTTATATCACCCCCTGTCGTTCCGACCCCGGAGGAGATTCTGGCAGCGGTGGTGCCCCCGGAATTGTCTGGAGGTACCACAGCGTCACGCCCTCGCACAGGGAAAAGGAGGAGAGGGAAGGCTTCTTCTCCCACTGCCGGCCCGGAGGCCGTCGTCCCAGAGCCCGCTGCCGGCCCGGAGGCCGCTGCCATCCAGGGGGCCGCCGTCCAAGAGCCCGCTGCCATCAAGGGGGCCGCCGTCCCAGAGCCCGCTGCCATCCAGGGGGCCGCCGTCCCAGAGCCCGCTGCCATCCAGGGGGCCGCCGTCCCAGAGCCCGCTGCCATCCAGGGGGCCGCCGTCCCAGAGCCCGCTGCCATCCAGGGGGCCGCCGTCCCAGAGCCCGCAGCCATCCAGGGGGCCGCCGTCCCAGAGCCCGCAGCCATCCAGGGGGCCGCCGTCCCAGAGCCCGCAGCCATCCAGGGGGCCGCCGTCCCAGAGCCTGCAGCCATCCAGGGGGCCGCCGTCCCAGATCCTGCAGCCAGCCAGAGGTCCGCCGGTCCAGAGCCTGCAGCCAGCCAGGGGGCCGCCGTCCCACAGGCCGCTCGACGCCTTCGTAAGCGGAGGAGGAAAAGGGCCTTCTCCGATCCGCCAGTCCCGGAGGCCACCCCGAGTCTGCTCGCCCTGCCGGCGCCACCGAGTCTGCTCGCCCTGCCGGCGCCACCGAGTCTGCTCGCCCTGCCGGCGCTCTTGCCGCCTGACCGCCCTGAACTCTTGCCGCCTGACCGCCCTGAACTCTTGCCGCCTGACCGCCCTGAACTCTTGCCGCCTGACCGCCCTGAACTCTTGCCGCCTGACCGCCCTGAACTCTTGCCGCCTGACCGCCCTGAACTCTTGCCGCCTGACCGCCCTGAACTCTTGCCGCCTCACCGCCCTGAACTCTTGCCGCCTGACCGCCCTGAACTCTGCTTGCCTGAACTTTTGCGGTCCGACCCGCCGGTCCTGACTGAGCCCGCCTGGCTCACCTCTCCGACGCCGCCTGACCCGCCGGTCCTGACTGAGCCCGCCTGGCTCACCCCTCCGGCGCCGCCTGACCCGCCGGTCTTGCCTGAGCCCGCTTGGCTGGCTCCCCCGGACCCGCCCTGGCCCTCCGCCAGGGCTCTAGAGCTGCCGGAGCCACCTCGGCTCATCCCTCCTGTTCCGCCTCCCTGAACTGTTTATTTTTTTTTTTTTCTTATTGAGGACTTTTTTCTTAGTTATTTTTTCATTTCAGTTTGGTCCCCTGTCTTTCATTTCTTGTGGTACTGTTTAGTCTGGTGTTCATGTAGGGACGCCAGGTGGCGTCCCTTTAGAGGGAGGGTAGTGTCAGGGTTCTGTCACCTCAGTTTGGGTTTCTAGTGTGCTGGTTGACAGAACTCTGACACTGCCCCTTTGTTGTACCTTGTGATTGTAAACCCCGCCCATCTTGTTCCCTCGTTTCCCCTAATTGATCCCATCTGTCTCTACTCATTACCTTCCTCATGTGTTCGCTATTTAATCCTGATGTGTTTGCTGTCCTGTGTGGTGTTGTTGTCATTCTATGGCTGTCTGTTCATATGATGTTCCTGGATCTGTGTTACCCGTTCCATCCAGTTTGTGTTCTTTGTTAGTTATATTGTTAAGTTAATGTTTTCCCCCTCGTGGGTGTTTTCTTTTGTATGTTTATTTTGTTATCATTAATAAAACCCACGTTTCCCTGCATTTGAGTCCTCCCTTAAAGTATTCCGTGACAATAATGTTGTTGTTGTAATTGTTTGTGTGGCTTGCTCTGTTAGCGTGTTGATGAAGCAGAGATCCACATCAGTAAACTCGCTGACGTCAGATGAACTCGCCCGGAACATGTCCCAGTCGATGTCATCAAGAGCTGCCTGTAGCGCGATCTCTGAATGACCTGCGTTTAGCTTCCCTCCTCACAGGGGGTTCCTGAACGAGCCTTTGTTTGTACTCAGGTGTGAGGAAAATGGCGGCATGGTTCGATTTGCCAAAGGCTGGCAGTGAGCGAGCTTTATAGGCAACTAAGAGTAGCAGTTGTCTCAGAGTTTTTAAACTGAGAGTAGCAGTGGTCCAGTGTGTTTGCTCCTCGTGTGGGACAGGAGACGTGCTGCTGAAAGTTTGGCAAGACTTTCTTCAGGTTTTCTAATATTAAATTCACCCGCAACGATGAAAGCAGCATCGGGGTGTCTGTTTATGGAGCTGCTGATGGCATCATGGAGGCCAGATAAAGCCAGTCCCCTGTCTGCCTGTGGTGGAATATAAACCACAGTGGCAACGACCGATGAAAATTCCCTCGGCAGATAGAATGGGCGGCAAATGATAGTTAAATGTTCCAGGTGAGGCGAGCAGGATTGCGAAAGAATGGAGATGTTTCCAGGATCACACCATTTCTTGTTAATCATGAAACACACTCCTCCGCCTTTGGATTTACCGGCCTCGGCCGTTCTGTCCATCCGAAAAATAGAGAAGTTCTCAGACGGCGTCACAGCTGTGTCCGGGACCGCGGGCATGAGCCATGTTTTGGACAAACAAAAGATGTTACAGTCTCTCATGTCCCGTTGAAAACTTACCCTGGCTCTAAGATCGTCCATCTTATTCTCCAAGGATTGGACATTTGCGAGCAGAATGTTCGGGGGAGGAGGACTGAATGCTCTTTTCCTCATCCCAGCACGTTTCCCGCTATGTTTTTTGAATCTTTGCCTTCGAGTCGAGTGGCCATTGTTCAACTCGGCGTTCCAGTGAATCTCAGGTGGCCACAGAGGATTGGTGAAAGTGTCTTGAAACAGGTCAGTGTAGCGGTAACCAATGTCCGAAGTGTTTTGCTGTCATAGCAGATCAGTGCAGATGATAGATTTGTAAAAAAAGAGAGTAAAAGAGAGTCAAATAATAAGTAAAACCACAGTCTTAGCGGAGCGACCTGAACGGCGACCGAACGCGGCGGCGCCATTTTAAGGAAAGTATTGCCCACACCTGTTACCTCCCCCAGGTTAGTTTAAAGGCACATCACATGCTTGAAACAATTCAGGGTGCAAATACATTTTTTATTTGAGTTTTATGTGAAATTTGCTTTTTTTTCCTCCTTTTCTTGTTTTGATCCAATAAACGTGTATAGCAAAATGTGTTAATGCAATACTTTTCAGTGAGTAATACCTTTTTTCTGGAAAAATTTCAGGGGTGCCAGCAATTTTGGCCATGACTGTGTGTGCATGTGTGTGTGTGTGTGTGTGTGTGTGTGTGTATATATATATATATATATATATATATACACATTATATATTTGTATAAATGCCGTCAGGTCATAAACCAAGGCAGCCAGCTCTGACAAACTAAATATTTCCATGGCTGATGCTTTGTCCAAACTAAGTTGCATTAGATTCAAGGTATTCATCTATTCAGTTCATGCATTCCTTGGAAATCAAACCATGACCTTGGCAATGCTTTCACCATGCTCTACGTTTTGAGCTACAGGAATGCTATGTGTACTTGAATGAGGTAAAACATCTTCAAGAGGCAATGAATTGTGTCATCATGATTAAATGCAACATAATTAAATTCAAAATGGTATTATATTACAATTTTTTTCAATTATGAAAAGGAGTATGCAGTGCAGTATAGTTTATTGCA
This sequence comes from Rhodeus uyekii, assembly GCA_037043235.1. NCBI lineage: Eukaryota > Metazoa > Chordata > Actinopteri > Cypriniformes > Acheilognathidae > Rhodeus > Rhodeus uyekii. The sequence goes on from JAWRVZ010000088.1 coordinate 385,310, forward strand.
AAATAAAAAAGTAGTTGGGAGACTAATTTGATTACATAATTTGCAATGATTCATGGGAGTCTGTGGTGGCCACTGATCTCTTTTAACACAGTTCTTATTACACAGCTCTCTGATTGATGAAATCACACTGACTTCTGCTTCTAACAAAGTCAATACAAACATTCAAACTGATTTAAAAAAAAAATGTAAGTTGTCATGCTCAGTTTTAAATCTGAGTGCATTTGATCACTCGACAGATCATAGTATAAGCAACCAATTCACAACATTGAATTCATTGGGAAGCCTATTGCTTAGTCTTCGTGCTCATGGAGAAACTTTATGGGATTATTACTTGTGAAATACTTCCCCTTCTTTTAGTTTGGGGTGAAATATGTCCCAAGAATACTCTCGACAGTTTTCATTAGATGCACTAATAGAGATGTTACAGACACCGTTTGGCATGGAATGATATTAATTGGTTCACTTCTGACTTGGCAGAAAGTAGGTTTCATTTCGGCAGTATCTGCTCTGATGGATTGGAACACCGTTAACAGTGCCATTACAGGGTTGTCTGGAATAATCTGACAAGACAGAAATTAAGCCATTTAAATAGTCACAAGCAGCTCCTCTTAAAAATGGCAAGGAGACCAGGATCACTCTGAATTCTTTCACAACTATGTTGGAGATTACATTCAAAGTGTTAATTTAAACAGACCTTTAAGCCAAATTGGAGTTGAAAAGGTGAAATTAGTGCATTCAAGAGGCTAATAGTCAGTGCATCCCAAGTGTTGGACAGATATTCAATTCGTTGTTCAATACTTCTTGAAGGACATAATAGATTAGTTGCCCTGACATGCAGGGTTTGTGTTTCAGACCAAATGAATATGTTTTTTTTTTTCTGTGACATTAATCAAGACTTCAAGGAAATCAAAACAGGGTTCACCAAGCATGCATCACTGCCGCCCTTCCATTTTTCTATTAATGGCAACCATTAATTGGACTCAGGCTGAAAGCTGAACTGATTTTTTTCCGCCAGGATCTCCTCTCATCATTTCTACTTGCGGTTGTGTTTATGTGATTGTTTGCTTGAAGGTCCTGTCCTCCATGCCTGAGAGCAGCCCGACACCCAAAGGGCACAGAGACACTGAAGACTCTTCAGCCAGCTGCAGCGACAGTAGCTCTGGTTCTGACGCTGATGGAGAAGACGAGAGTAGCAGCATCATGCAGGAGAAACTCAATCGCCCTGAACGCTCCAGTGAGTTCCTCTTCTTGGATCTGGGAAATAAAAAATGGTGTTGGTTCTCTTTTTCTCTAAATGGTTCCTATGCAATCAAAATGGTTCCATAGGTCAGGATAATGTATAGTTTTAAATTCATGCTTGAGAAAGTTCTCAGCAGACAACAGCAGTTACAACTCTGATGGAAATGCAAAACAAAACTAGATTGCCGCCATTGTAGTCAAGAACTATGTTTACTCATGAAACATAGAGATTTACCACTCATTTAGACCTACCTCATTTCTAAGCTGTAGTAATTTCAATGTCTGTATTAATGTATGTATTTGTGTGTGTGTTTCATATATGTAAGATTTATTATATATTAATTATATAGACCTATAACATATTTATAAGATTTTGCTTGTTTTTGAAAGATGCTTATGCTCACTAACACTGTATTTATTTGATTAAAAATACAATAAAGCTATAATATTGTGAACTATTTAAAATTACTGCCCTGTGATGGAATGGCCAATCAGTTCAGGGTGTCTCTTGCTACAGCACTCCTGCGACTCTAAAGAGGATTAGTGGTTTGGAAAATTGATTTAAAACAACTTTACTTTTGTAATATATATTTAAAAATGTACTTTCTTCTTCTGATGGTAAATCTAAATTTTCAGCAACCACTTCTCAGTGTCACATGATCCTTCAGGGTTCTTTCTGATATGCTGATTTAGTGCTTAAGCAACGCTAATTTATTATTATTTTCATCACAATTGAAAACAGTTATGCTACTTTTTTATGTAAACCATGAGATTTATTTTTCAGGATTCTTCAATGAATATAAAGTTTAAAAGAACAGCGTTTATTTGAAATGGAGCTAAGAAGTTTTTTGCAATAATGAAAAAGTCTTTACCGATACTTTTGATCAATTTAATGCATCCCTGCTGAACAAAAGTATTAATTTCTTACAAAAATATCTTACTGACCCTAAACTAAAATTTGGTTTGTAGTGTGATGCCGAAGCAGGACTCGGAGAATAAGTTCCAAACAAAAGAGCTTTATGCAAGAAAACACGAAAACCTAAATAATTTAAATACAACAGAAATGTCACTTCTTAGTGCAAACTCGGGAAACAAGGAACCTCCACACTTGACCTCCTGCGACTCTAAACTTTGTTTATATTGTTTTTTCTGTGACCAGTGTAAAGCTGCTTTGAAATAATCTACATTGTAAAAAGCGCTATATAAATAAAGGTGACTTGACTTGACCTGAACCTGACATGAACATAGAACACGAACCTGACATGTACATAGAAACGTTCACAACTGACAAAGATAAAGGAGCACACAGGTATTTAATGACAAACACGGGATAGGGAACAGCTGACGAGACTTAGGATCGTGATTAGACACAGACGCAGAGTGTGCAGGACCTGGAAGATACATAAAGGGACCTGGAAGGGAACAACGCGGAACAAGACCGTGACAATACACCCCTTCCCAAAAGGCGTGACCTCATGTTGCATAAGGCACACCTTGCGGAGGGAAGGGAGGGGGAACAGGAGAAGCTGGCGGCGCTTGGAGCCTGGTCTCCCCTGGAGGCTCTGCCTCCTTTGCCCCACCTGCCCTCAAGGTGTCGTTCCTACCCTTTCTCCACCCAGGTTCTTCTGGCCAATGCATTTCCCACTCCATCTTCACCAATTAAGTCTTTAGGGGTGACAAACCTGGTCAGTTGTTCTGTTACATCTACTGGGAACAGGTGCGATGCGGAAGCAGGACTCGGAGAATAAGTTCCAAACGAAAGAGCTTTATTCAAGAAAACACGAAAACCAAAATACTTGAAATACAACAGAAACATTCACAACTGACAAAGACAAAAGACCACACGAAGGTATTTAATGACAAACACGGGATAGTGAACAGCTGACAAGACTTAGGATCGTGATTAGACACACACAGGACCATGTAGGACCTGGAAGATACATAAAGGGACCTGGAAGACCGTGACAACCAGAGCAATCAAATTGTATTGATACATTTACAAGACTTCATTAATTAATTACAAAATTAGTTTTGATAACACATAATATTTAACATCCCCCCCACTCCCCAATTTTTTTTCAAATTAATTTTCTATACTTTGCTATCACAAACTGCTTTTGATGCAGCTGTCAGAAGTTAATTGACTGCAATCGATTTACAGATGATCATTTAAATGCCTTTCACATTTGCATCAAATATTTCCAGTGTAGAAAACTTTAATTATTGTAATGGGGGTGGTCTAGTTTTGTTTTGTGTCAGTCTTCCTGTACCGAGTTGTTATTTTGAGAGCTTTACTGGATCTCAGTAATGGACCTCTGACGTTATCTGTTCCTAGTTTGAGACCAGCGGATTTCTGGGTTCTGCTCAGTGGAAAAGCTATTTATCATCTGTGGGGTGGGACTATTAGGTTAGACTTGGAGGTTCTGGGATGTTCTGCTGCTAAGACGCTTTTATAGGTGCTATCTGTCCCTCGGTGGTTTCCAGATGACTGCAAGAGCTGCTTATGGCTTAAACTTTTAAGCAGCCTTTTGTCTAGCCAGACACATTAAATCTTCAGTGCCGTTTGCAGAGCCTGAGCTAAATTACAGATGTAAATCTACTATAATGCATTTGTTTACCTAATTAATACATGAAACAGAGAAAATCCATCTTTTTTAATTAGGGTCACCGTATGCACCGGCCCAGTGCAGTGGCTCTTAATTTGACTGGCTGACTGCAGCAGGTGATGTCGTGAGAGGTCCCCCGACTCTCATGCGATGCAGCTTTAATGAGATTTTCTGATGTTTCAGTCCGCTGGTTTAAAGGAAGACCAGTCGTTCAGCTTGGGGAAAGCACAGGTTGGGGAGAGGTTCAGAGAAGCACTTCTGGCATACCTTGAAAACTGTGCAAACAAGCCCTGAAAAATGTTTGTTTTATAGTAGAGCTTATTTAGAAGCTGAGTGTTCTTTGGGTTCCAGCAGCTCAAGCATCCCGTGTGCAGCCTTTATGGGACACAGCTAAAAAAATAATGATTCTGAAAAGTAGGTAATACTTAATACTTTTTGTGCTATTATTTTAACAGTTTAACTGTTTATGTCAAAATAATTGTTTTGATTATTAGATACAGGCAAAAAAGTAATAGACAGTAATCAGAAAGTGTCTAACAGGCATAGGGAGGGCCAAAATTATGTATTTTCTATTTTGATAATAGTTTACAATAATGTACCCTATTTTGCCTGACACAGTTGAAGCTATGACTTTTCCATTAGCCACTAAAAGAGGGACAAAGAAGCAAACTGACAGGCTTATGTGGTGTATGAGGGGTCACTGGTTGCTGCCAGAGGGGCATTAGGCCATTCTGGGGTGACATTGTTTGTCCCCTTTGCCCCTCACACTATCCTGAGGCCATCTGCGATTTTCCAAGCTAAGCTGTTATAATACCGCATTTGGCAACTTCTTCCCTCAAGACTAACGGATGAAGCAGCCATGCTGCTGGCCAGTTCACAAACTGGAGGTCATTCAAAATTGTAGATTTGCTGTATGTGTGTTTCAATTCACCGTCCACTCTGAGTTGGAAACCTGACAGCCACTCAGGCTTGCAGGATGATCGCACTGTGCATTGATTAATTAAAGCTTTCTTTGTCAGTTATTGGATTTCAGATGCTTGACTTTATTTCCATGGAGATTCAGGAGGGTGTGTCAATGTATGTGTCTTAAATTGAAGTCAAATGATTTGGTCCTTTGTTTTAGGTCGTGTTCATTGGAAACCAACCCCTAAACCAATGCGAGGTCCTTCCTCCTCCCCCAATCTTTCTGGGCTCATCCGCCGCTCCATGTCCTGTCCACGCTCCATATCCTCTCTGACTGCGCAGTCCCCTACCAACGACAACAGACAGCCAAAAACAGCCACTCACATTGCTAATGCATCGACTGCAGCCACTCAAACAGCAGCCACCATGATGCAGATGACCCCAGGTCGACCCCACACAGCATCTCGGTCCCAGTCGCTCAGTCGCAACAGTTCTACAAACAGAGTTCCACACAGCAGCAGTCTAGGTGCCATTCATCCCAATACGGCAAGTATTATTTCTCTTTCTATCGCACACTAGGAATATTAGAAAATTACCATATTGCTCATTCTATTTATTCAGCATGTGTACTGAAAGTCCATTTGCATGGAACACCGACCCAGTCAAAAGATTACAATTTACAGAATACAACTAGAGCACACTACGTGGCATCAAGTATCCCATAAAACAATGACCTTCAATTTCCATTTTAATGAATGAACCGGAAGTTCCAGGGTTAATTTACACGAAATTACCCCCCCCCCCCCCCCAAAAAAAAAAGTGTGTATATACATAGGTGATGCTTTAAATGCAATAGCTCAGAAATTAGAATCATAATGAAAATCACCATCATCTTCATCTTCCTAGCATTATTCCCACTCATTTGCATTTTGATTTGGCACAGGTTTTACACCTCAGTGCTGGGCCACATTCACATCCACACAAACATTCCTACAATTTGGCATATCCAATCCAACTAACCTGTATATTTTTGGACTGTGGGGGAAACCAGAGCATCTTGAGGAAACCCACACTGACATGGGGAGAAAATGCAAACTCCACACAGAAATACTCTTAGCTCAGCTGGGGCTCGAACCAGAGACTACCTGAGCCACCATGAGCCACCAAAATCTTCACTGAGAATAAAAAATAAAATAATAACCAATTAACCTGCACTCACTGAAATAATGATAATTTATACATAATGTTGTGGATAAATCTGACCTGGGTTTTTCATTTTGGAAACATGTAAATAGAAACATAAAATTGGCAAAATGTTTTTTTTTTCCTCCCAAATTTTTTTACAATTATAAATAGCAAAGGCTACATAGTTAACATTGTTACATACTGTAGTTAAATGGGAAATATGTCAGCGTTTGTAATTTTTGACTCCGCTGTAGACAATAAGCATTACACTACTATTTAATTCTGAACATAGACATACATATCTGCATGGACACATCTATCTGTTTCTTTATCCTAAATGTCCTCAAGAGAGTCTGAACAGATGTTGACAAAGATGGCTGATTTAGAGACGATTTGGCAACACACCACCTGTAAAAAATGAAAAGTGTCATTTTTATTTTCCCATCGCTGTCCTGAATCAGTCTAATCCATCAAACAATAGAGATTCAACACACACACAAACACAAAATCAGTCAAACTGTGTTTTCATATTTTAATAGATTCTTCTCATTTTCACACTCCTATATCCACTCTCGCTTTCTCACTCTCTCTGGACACACCTTGGAGAGATATATTTGTCATATTGTGGAAAAATTTGGAGTGTGAAGCTTAATTGGGCCTGTATTTACGGGCACATTCATCTCGTGAATACCAGCACTCCCCCTTGTTCAAACTCTCATTAAGGAATAGTAATCAGGAAAAACAGCACATACTTATGCACTGTTTAATAAGACTTTAGACTGTGTTCAGCAAGACAGACTATTAAAGCTACATGCTCTTTTCAGAGTAATTGTAAATAGGATGCATGATCATCAAGTTAATAAGACTTCATTTTCTAATAATGGAACCTGTAAATAGGGTTTGTGTTCTTTCCTTAAAACTGTTCTAATACAAGAATGTTGTGCTGTGTTTGTAGAACTCTGTTAAGCCTCCATAGACTGTATTCCTTCTTTGGAAATGTTTTGCTCTGTATATCAAGCACTGATTTTGGTAAATCAAATTAAAACATGCCTGTGTCGCTGAAACAAGCTCTATTGTAAGAAGCGCTATATAAATAAAGGTGACCTGACTTATATACCCACTTTGCAAAGAGGAGTGTGCAAGTGTCGCATGCTAATGTACATGTACTCAAAGATGATTGGTCTCTCAGGCAAGATCCCAATTCATCAGTTCAGTTCTGATGTAACATCGAATGTGACTGACTGATAGGGAACTGATAACATGCAGCGGTTAACTTGAGAAATTGCTACCTGATTCAAACCCTTTCAAATAGTTTTTGGCCAATTCAGATATTTTTGACTTAGTCAGTCCTTGCCCTCGCTTCATCACGGGCAGGGATGCACACAGTCTTTGTGTTGCTTGTTCGGGAGAGCATGCACGGTCACTGCTGGAGGGCACTGGCTATGTTCACTGCGAGCAGTTACCGATTCATATACTCTCTTCCCACCTGGCGGTCTTTGATGAAGCTTAGCAAAGTGCCGCACCAGATCCTCCTGTGGTCGCAGGGAAAAACTGCTCTCAATCCTGCTCTCTCTCAGGGCAGCATACATCCCTGGGATCCAAAACATAAAATCAGACATCCTGTCAAGGCAGCGGCCGAAACCCAGGGAATGGAGGCTCCATCAAGAAGTGGTGGAGCAGATATGGGAGAAGTTCGACCGAGATTAAGTGGATCTGTTTGCATCTTGACAGGTCTCACTGTCCGCTCTGGTTCTCCCTCGTGGATTGGACAGCATTGCCAAGGCTGTACGCTTTTCCCCTGATTGCTCTGCTCCTGGGAGTTCTGGTTAGGGGTCACCAGGACAAGGTCCATCTCACCTTGATAGCCCCACGGTGGCCGGGCAGAGTGTGGTTCACAGATCTAGTGTTCTTCCTCAACAGAACTCCTTGGGAGATTCCAATCATGAGGCTTCTCCTTTCCCAGCAGGGAAATAGCCCAGAACTGTGCAAACTGTGGGCTTAAACTCGGACCCCCAGCTTATAGATTCGGGTCTCTAAACCAAAGTTGTTGAGACCATCCTCCACTCCAGAGCTCCTTCCACAAGGAAACTGTATGCCCTGAAGTGTAAACTTTGCATTTCCTTGTGCAGTTCCATACCTGCTTACCATGTACCTTTGTGTGGCATGTCTTTGGGGAGAGACCTACTTGTTACATGTTTCCTCTGTGTACCCCAGTGGTTCTCAAATAGTGGGGCGCGCGGGACCGTAGGGAACATGCTTTTTTTGTCAGGGAGTAGGTTTTCTTGCACTGAACAAGAGCAGCAGATATGAAGTTCAGATAACAAACCCTTCACCCATTGATGTGTACGATCACACTGGTGTTCATGTGTCACGTGATCGATCGCTAAATTCACACGTGTTTTCACGCGATCTGGCACTGATCCAAAAAAGACGCGCTCAGAGAACTTGATCATTATAAAGGTTTTTAAGTGACAAACATTCACTTCCACATATCTGAGAATCTGAATAGCAGGTAGTTGATGACAGAGCCAACAAGTTGGTGACTATTTTGAATAAAAAAGAAAAAACTAAATAAATGTGAAACATCTGTCATAGAGCGCTTTTTGTGACTGCGGTCTGTCACGTGACAAGCATGACGCGTTGCCATGGAAACAATAAAGCGAAAGTTCCAAAATAGGGGGAGGGGGGGCGCGCAAAATGTTTACTTCTTCATAGGGGGGGCGCGACAGAAAATAATTGAGAAGCACTGGTGTACCCTGAGGCTGAAGCCTGCAGTACGTAATAAGGTGCTAGCCTGGAATTTGTCCTTGGTGCTCCAGTACCTATCCCAGACCTCCTTTGTACTTATCGAGGAGGTTCCAATCAAGTTTTGCCATTACATCCCTAAAAAGAATTGGAGATCTTCAAATCCTGTCTTGCACATCTTTTGCAACCTCATGCTTGGAATTCTAGAATGAACAAGTGGATAGTTGAAGCTATCTCTCTTGCTTATGAGTCAGCTGGGTTGATCTTATGACTTTATAGCGATCTGAACCCACTCAACTCAATTAGGTTCTACTAACTACCAACACTGTTACGGGAACCTGAGCGCTAATTTAGTGCTCTACCTTTCACTCGTTGGGCCCACATCGTTTTGGCAGATCCTTTGAAAGGGAACGTCACGGCTATGAAATGTAACCTCGGTTCCCTGAAGAGGGAATGAGACGCTGAGTCACCTTGCCACAGCCTGCTGGTTTCTTAATATGCACTCCCCCACATTTTTAGGCTGATGCTTCTCGTATTTGGCATGCTCTTATAGCATCCTGGTTCATGACGTGTTCTCATCTCACGTACATTCCATTGGTTCGATTTCACATGTGCTTCACAGCGTAGTCACGCAAAGCATTACCATATGGTTTTTGACACAGAGTCCTCTTCAGGGAACCAAGATTACATTCGTAACTGAGAAGTTTTACTAAGTTGCAGCAAAAACATACATATATATTTTAAGTACAACAATTTTATTATAATCAGCATAAAGGCAACAAAATATACTGCTAAGATGTATAAATATTTTATATACTAAACTAATAAAAAGATTAAAAAAATACTTTACTGAATAAATTTGTCTTTTTTCATCACTATAATAATTATATTTTTTTAAATTTTGGGATGATACAGCCCCAGCATGTTCTTTCGATTTCTGTGATTCATCCTCATAGAGCCTTAAAATTAGATACACCCAACCCAAAGTGTGTAATTTAAACATTTTTGAAAGTTTTTGAAGCCTTATGTCTAAAAGTAGAGATCATTGTTATTTCCTTTTAAAAATGAACAGTCAGGTGCCTTATGAACACTGCTGTAATGGCTGAAGCAAACCTGATGACTACAGAGAAACGACGTCACACTTAATAATTCATCTTTATTTTGCTGGTTCTTTGTATGTGCATGCGCAGGGAGAGACCCCATTGAGTAAAGAGCAGGAGGCCGAGCTGATGCAGCAGACGCTGGCTGCGCTCGGGGAGATGAGGATTCGTTACCCCGGGAAGAGCGAGGAGGAGGCAGAGGCCGTGTTGGATGAGGTGAGCTACGCAGCTGAGAGAAAACGCTCGGTCAGGGCAGGCGGACCGGCTGCTCTGCTCCTCTCATTCCCTGAACTCATTTGAGGATGTCCGAGCCGTTTGCAGCATCTCTCACTATATGTGGAGTCATTAGACATCCACCTGTATGCTTAATGAGATCCATTAGCTGTCTTTGCAGAAACACAGCTGGCCAACAGCACCTGTTTAAGACACTTTCCAGCATTCATTTACACATCACTTTCACGGCGCTTGATCTGGCGTACATTTCCACATCAACAATCATGTAAACACAGCATTTAACTGGAGCTACACAATTGGATTCTGCTCTATTACCAGAGCTGTGAAATTGTAATTGCTGCTTTTCATGAATATGGTACACTTTGGTAATTATTTTATTTTAAACCATTAGAGGCGCGTTATTAGGTGTATTAGGTTATCTAACAGAAAATTAACCTTGCGTGAAAAGTAGCTAGTTTTAATCAGACTGATATATCACACTGATACCTAAAACCACCTCGACCTGTGTGAAGGTAAAATAGTAGCAAAATTTGAGAGTTTGCAGATTTGAATTTTAGAATCTGTAAAATAAATATTCACAGTAGCAATTGAGTTTTGTAACAGGAATATCGCAATAATTAATAGTAATTTGCAATAGTAGTGGAAATCGAGGCACTAAGATTCAAGGGCTATACTGTAGGATTTGAGAAGCTTACAAGTGCTTACTTGTGGTTGTACAGCAAAACTTATGTAAAGTACACACACACACACACACACACACACACACACATATATATATATATATATATATATATATATATTTACAGATGTGTACTAATCAAAAGCTAATTGCTTTTCACATCAAAGCTGTGAGTGTGAGATTCTACTTAGAAGTGTGAATATTTATCATACACATTCTCAAATTTTCTCAAATGTTCTTTTACTTTCATAGACCCCTTAAAAAATGTCTTTCTTGACCGCATTCAACAATTAAAATAAAACAGCAGAATCATAATTTTGACAGTCTTGTAAATTGAAATTAAATTTGTTTTAGTAAATATTTTATCTATGTATCTATCTGTCTATCTATCTATCTATCTATCTATCTATCTATCTATCTATCTATCTATCTATCTATCTATCTATCTATCTATCTATCTATCTATCTATCTATATATCTATATATCTGTCTGTCTGTCTGTCTGTCTGTCTGTCTGCTTTACAGCTATATAGCGCTTTTAAAGGCTAGCTGTTAGAAAAATAAATGATTTAATTCTACTTTCATAATTTTTAAACAGACTGCAGTATTAACTACATTTATTAAGCTAAATGATTCAAGTATGTTTCTCTGTTAGTTGAAAAATAATGTGAATAAATAAATGGTTATCTTGAATAGGAAATGCTGTAAATGACAAACCAACCAGTTTTTTGGTTGTAAAACTTCTTAGGTTTTAAATTCTATTTAGGATAATAAAAATGACTAGAAAATAAAACAGCTGATATAATATTTAGTTTGACCTCCTGATATTGACAATCAACATATTGAAGGTTAAGCATCTCTTTTCACTGACATTTGACTCCTGAATGCTTGGATTTCACCTGCTTTGGTTTTACATTGTACATGTTTGTAATAAATATTTCTTAATTTTTTTGTTCTAATTCCGAGTCTAAATGAGTTGTTAAGATAAATGATAAATATGACCATGTTTATGACATCTTTTTACACTCAAAACATGGGAATAATTTATCTACTCATTTTAGTGGAAAGTACGAGAATTTATTCACTAGAAGCAGCGTCCACTGGTGCATGCTGTGCAACCGGGACCCAATGAGGAGAGTGTGTATATTTTATTGATAATATAACTGATGTAAATATATTCAAACATTCAGATCAATGTTCCAACATGTTAAAAATTAATTTGTTGGGAGAAAACTCATGTGAATTGACTTTTCCTATTCAAGGTCCTTGTGTTTGTAACAAAAAAGAAAAGATTCCTGTAGCAGATAGATAGATAGATAGATAGATAGATAGATAGATAGATAGATAGATAGATAGATAGATAGATAGATAGATAGATAGATAGATAGATAGATAGATAGATAGATAGATAGATAGATAGATAGATAGATAGATAGATAGATAGATAGATAGATAGATAGATAGATAGATAGATATACATACATACATGACTAAAATTTCTGGCACCCCTGATTTTTTTCCAGAAAATAAAGTATTCCTCACAGAAAAGTATTGCATTAACACATATTTTGCTATACATATGTGTATTCCCTTTGTGTGTATTGGAATGCAAATTTCACAAAATTTTACATAAAAATCCCCAAATAGCCTGAACAAAATTATAGGCACCTTTCAAAATTGTGAATAAATAAGATTGTTTCAAGCTTATGATGCTCCTTTAAACTCACCTGATGCAAGTAACAGCTGTGGGTAATATAAAAATCACACCTGAAAGCAGATAAAAAGGAGAGAAGTTGACTTATCCGATCTGATCCGTAAAAGGCAACTTTATGTACTTTTAGCCGTCCTACAGCACAAGCACAATCATGTAGTCCGCCATTACTGGTGTTGCTGTTACGTGTGACGCAGCCGACACGTGATGTGATGACATCATCGTTCTCACAAAAGATGCGGATTGGCCGTCCACACGAGAACGCAAGGGTGTCGTTCTCAGATCTTTCCACTTTAGAACCCGTTCTCCAAAGAGAGCAGATTTAGTCACCCAGAACGCCGGATCCGTGTGGACGCAACGCCAATCCGATACGAAATGTATGCGGTTACAGTGATTCGCGTTCCCGTGTGGACGGGCCCTTAGTCTTTGCATTGTGTGTCTGTGTGTGCCAACAGAGAACTGTCTGAGGACTTGAGAACCAAAACTGCAGAAAAATATCAACAATCTCAAGATTACAAGACCACAAGTCCTCTGTCCACAATGTGTGCAACATTATCAAGAAATTTGCAACCCCATGGCACTGTAGCTAATCTCCCTGGATGTGGATGAGAATAATTGATGAAAGTTTGCAACATAGTCTGCATGACTTGCATGATAGTCTGGATGGTGGTTAAGCAAGTTCCTCCGAAATTCAAGCTGTCGGGCAGGCTCAGGGTGCATCAGTGTCAGTGTCAAAAAAAGCAAGCCAAAATCCTTCAGGGAAAACATATTGTGGACAGATAAGACCAAGGTAGAGCTTTTTTGGTAAAACACATCATTTTACTGTTTACCGAAAACGGAATGAAAAGAACACAGTACCTACAGTCAAATATGGTGGAGGTTTAACAATGTTTTGGGGTTGTTTTACTGCCTCTGGCACTGGGGGCCTTGACTGTGTGCAAGGTATCATGAAATCTATTTTGGGTTGCAATGTAGGGCCCTGTATCAAAAAGCTGGGTTTACGTCCGAGATCATGGGTCTTCCAGCAGGACAATGACCCCAAACATCCTTCAAAAAGCACCCAGAAATGGATGGCAACAAAGCACTGGAGAGTTCTAAAGTGACTAGCAATGAGTCTAAATCGTATTGAACACCTGTGGAGAGATCTTAAAATTGCTGTTGAGAAATGGCACACTTCCAATATGAGAGACCTGGTACAGTTATCAAAGGAAGAGTGGTCCAAAACACTTTTGGGTGAGAGGTGTAAGAAACGTATTGATGGTTATAGGAAGCGATTGATTGGTTATTTTTTCCAAAGGGTGTGCAACCAAATATTGAGGTAAGGGTGCCAATAATTTTGTCCAGCCCATTTTTGGAGTTTTGTGTGAAATTATGTGAGATTAGCTTTTTTTCCCTCCATTTTTGTTTTGTTCCAATATACATAAAGGCAATAAATAAAATACTTTTCTGTGAGCAATACTCAAAAAAATTCAGGGGTGCCAACAATTTTTGCCCTTAGTTTATATATTCAATAAAAATATTCAGTCTTTCACAAACAGAGAACAATTGTGGATATTGCAATAATACAATTATTTTCATTTGCTCTTTTAGATTCTGAACAACTGGAAATACCATAAACCAAAAGTTGCATCTTACTGGCTGGTGAAGTTAGACGCCACCAAACAAAAGAAGGTGAGTGGACTAAATGGTGCATGATTTTTTTTGCACATAAAAAAAAAAAAAAACTAAACGCTCAATATTTTTGTAATGAGTTTGAGTCTCAGGTGACCAAAATATATGGAGAGGAAGAGAACTGAGGATTTAAAAATGCCATTTGGATCTGTCTTAACAGAAAACATGATGCAACAAAATGAAACAGTTCAAAGCCACTCAATTTCAGCACTATTACAGTAGTGAACGACAGGTGGTTACAGCAGGTTACAGGTGTTTTGATTTGACACAGTAGGGCGGACGTTGTAGGATGGGCATGACAGACTGATATAATGAGGAATTGTCTCGTTCCACAAGCTGATTATCAGCCAAAGTTTGAGAGATCAATCAGAATAGAGTTAACATGTCTCATACAGGGCCATTAAATCAGACATATTGTTGAAAGTCACTTCACAGATGTCGATGAACAGAATAGAATGAGGAAGCTGGAGGGAGAAGAGGAAGATTGGTGAAAACTCGCTGAGACTTTTTCCATTACTCTTCATCTGTATTTCACTGTTCACAGTACCCTCTAGTATCTTTGGGAATGCTGGTTCATTTAAGCAAATTAATTAATCGGGACATTTCATATCAGTGAATGATTCATTGAATAATCCAGAAGTTCCAGCTTTTTATTTATTTTTTAGCAAAATAAATATTTACATTATTTAAACTGTTATTATCATTAGTAGAATCATAGTTTATTTTATCTGTGTTTAGTGTTAATTTATGTGTACATTCTTAAATAGCTTCAGTCTAGTTACAGCAATGACTTTCACAAGATTTAGCTTGACTTTTTGAGATGTGTGTACAGTAGTTTCAGTATTTTCCCCAAAATGTATAGTTATTGTGTATATTTTTACGTACTATTATTTCATGAAGGTTTTGGACATTGTTCGTACCAACATCCGCTCAGTGCTGCAGAGGATTTGGAATGAACCAGATGTGGAGAGTCTACGTCTTTATCGCCTTTTCAACCGTGTTTTTAACCGTCTGCTCTGGAGTCATGGACAGGGGCTCTGGAACTGCCTCTCCAGCTCTGGGTAAGAGCTTTATATTCTGCCTTAAAAGTCAACATGAAATTAGAATTGAGCCTATTTAGAATTGAGTTTTATTAATACACATTTCTGATCTTGTGCTAGCTGAAAATGTCAGGTGCTCTGCTGAAAATTTGCATATTCATGGCTCCTCATATGCTAAATTAAGAAAAGGGTGTAAAGTTACATTCAAGCTATTTTAAGGCATGAAGAATTTTTTTCACAGGAAAAAGCATAGAAGTATGTAATTTTAGTGCTCAAAAATTAGTTTAAAAGGGTCAAATTATTGACTACAGGGCTTTACATTATTTTGTTCCATTATTGTTTGACGATTAGTCGGTGTGGTTTTTGTCGTGGCAACTGATAAAAATAAAGCAGATCGCTCGGCGAATCGTCACGTTTTAAAAATGTGGCGCTCCCATTGAAAACAACTGTAAACAATAATCATCGATATCAGTACGACTAACTGTGATTTACTGCACTCTTGCTTGTGTGAAGGTGGCCTTGATTGGTTAATTATTATTCATTATTTCACTTGTAAATGTCACATTATGGAAGATAAGAGGGTTGGGGGGAGAGTTTAATGTTGAAAAGACATTGAGACAGAACCCTGGCCATGAGAAAATCGGTTTATCCATTTTTTATCATTATTGACTCAATCGTAAGTCTTGATATAGACTTTTACTTCTTTAGAGAGTCACACATAGAAGCATACACGCTTGCTGTTATTATACACATAGACTCTTACATGCTGCGATTTTATCAGCTCTGAGAGCAAACAGCAGGGACTCCTCCTTATTGACCGCCTTTCTCCCGCTAGTCATTGCGAGCGCTTCTCGGAGGCTTTGTGTGGCCCAATCACTCTTGTAATTGCCACAGAGTGAAGGATGTTATATAGCCAGGTTTAGACCATTTGGAGTTGATGAGGGCGAACACAGCTCTAGGGGATTAGAGGCAGTGCCAGCAACCCATGCTGCTTCTGTTTAATCAGGGACTGACATGTGAAGGTGGCCCATGAGCGTTAGCACGGGAAGGAGATATCAGTGGGAGAGCACTGCATAGCCTCCCTGCCTGTAATGTACAATTCAGATCCATAGAAGTTACATTTCATCATCTCTACAATGAAACCTCATCTCCTCCACCTAGACTTTAAAGAGACTTTTTATCGTTTCTTTCTTCAACAAGAGCCAAAGGAACGAGAATCAAACCTTTTAACCTTCCTAAGAGATTGTTCCAGCAGTGTGTATTACAGTAAAAGCTGGCCCGTATCACTCGTATACGACATATGACAGCAAAATGACTAGAAATTTATCATAAGTCAATATTATGATGTTCTTACATTTATTTTCCAGTAAAATTAAGTAAATATACTTAGCTTAGACATAGACAGTAAATATACTTTGAAACAACATTAGCTGTGCAAGATGATGAGTAGAAAGTAGAAAGTTGTGAGTTGAGAATTAGAATGATCTATTTTCTAGTTAATTCTCACTATCTAGGGATTTTGCCAGTAAAGCTGGCATGACATGATAGTTCATTATATCTATTTGGTAATATCTTTTTGTGAATGGTCATCCATGTATATGTTTAATCTTTTCATTTTTGTTTTGACGTTAATAATCAAAATGTCATAATCTTCCAGTGAAGACAGACTTCTCTCTTGTGACATATTACAGACTTCTCCAGTTAATTAGGCTGCTTAAACTATGCCCCTGCAACATTGACTGCAAACTCGCATTTATTTTTATTTTTCAATAATCTGTTACACTCTGACATACTATGTCACAAAATGGAAAAAAGGCCTGTTGCTGCTTCATGTTATCATGACTTTAAAGCAAATCATTTTTTAGCCATTTTGACTTGTAGAGATAGTCCTACTCTTTGTTTGTGTTAGATATTTCTCTCAGTGGGCAGAATGTATTCATATTATTTTGATAATACGTTATGCATAAGTGTGATGAATTAAGTGTGAAAATACAGAGTGGGATGAGTTGCACACTGGGTGTCCATATATTTATTTAGCTGAACCATTATATATTCAATTTGGATGAATTTTACTATGCTAGTTTTACTGCTTTGAATCTTAGTAAGACTTTATTTGTTTGGAATAATCTTATATTTTAGTGTTTTCCATGGTGATCACGTACAACTACAGTAATCAAATAAAAAGTATCTAAAAAATGTTTGATTAGCTGGATTATGTAAAATAAAATAATTACCCAATGACTGGCTATTTAATTTGTAAACTGTTTGCAGCAAATGATAAGGATGCCACATAATATTGTTACTGTGATATAAAAGTATGCATACCATGACGTATAATGTTGGCACACTTACTTCTTGGCTATAGTATTTACGTGAATATATTCCTTCAGCAGGTCATCGTGGGAGAGTGTTTTCAGTAAGAGCAGTGAGGTGGTGACCGCACAGGAGCTGAGATGCTCCCAGCATGTCGTACAGTTGTGCAAAGACTGTCTGCTTGTTGTCTACAAGTTTGTGGCGGACTCGCGCGGTTCTCTCAGCGGACTTAGCCCAGACTGGGACGACACAAGGTATAGTTACCCTCCTTAAGTGCCCATAATAATGCTCCTAAAACTTTTTTTGATTTTTGTTTTGTTTTCCTTTAATGTTTGTCTTGTAATATTTTATGTGTGAAATTTTGTATGCTGCCATTTTGGCCAGGACTCCCTGGTAGAAGAGATTTTTATCTCAATGGGATTATTCCTGGTAAAGTATGGGTTAAATAAAATAAATAAAGCAATGCATTGACACTGATATCACCATTAGTACAGTTAACACTGTAGAGCTGTAATTTGCAAATTATAAAAAATTAAAAACAAAACACAACAGGTGGCACTGGCTATAGTAAAATTAAACAAGAAGGATAACTTGGAATTAAAACTTTGGAGAGAGTTTCTGTGCATACAAACATAATGAATCAAATTTTTAATGTTAAGCCAATAATTGTCTCTTCAGTACAATAAAATAGACCTGCTTTTTTATATAAATATTGAGCTTTCCTAATAAAAGTCTCTTTGGATAAAAGCGTCTGCAAAATGCATAAATGTGAATGGTTGACCATTATACAGAAGTTTACAACTGATTAAAAAAACTCAGCCTTGTGTAAATAATGCAATATACACACAATTTGTATTTACGAGAAAGTGTTCCGCATTTTTGTGCCCAACACTCTTTCATTAGCGCTTTTGTGCATTAAACATGCATTCAAACCAGAAGCACATCTATGTATTCTCTCAGTTCATTAGGAGGAAAGTTAATTCAGTTCTGTTTACTGAAACCAATGCACAGTTTGGTTCTCATCACCTTATGTTTGACAAGTTCAATTGATGTCAAACCGATTCTACAATTCCAATTAGTTGAATCAGTTTTGTTAAGTTATTTTAAACACTGCAAAGTTTGTAAAGAAACTGCAAATGAAATGCAATGAATATGTAAAGAGATGTTTCTACAGACATACAGGCTGTTCTGGGCAGGAATTGAACTTAGGTCTCCCGTATTTCTTATTTACAAGCTGAGTCTAGCACTCTGGAGATGAGTCCTTGCAATAAGACTACACAGAATCGGCAAAAGTGCATTTATTTGAGAATCACAAATCACAGGACACAGTAAATCACAGTAATTCTGAAACTGTGCTCACATTTACTGTTGCTACCTTACTATTTGTCTTAGCCCATTGACATTTTTTTTGGCTCTAGCATAAACCTAAAAAAAAAAATGTTATGCTTAAAACAAGACCAAAAAATATTAAAGAAATATTTTCTGAAGATAAGTCACTTTGCAGTTATAAGGTTCTGTCTAACATTTTTGTCAAAAGTTATTCACATATTCTCATTCTGTGACAATTTATTTAGATTATGTGATGTTTTTTAGGTTGTGTACATTTTGGGACTTTTTATTTAGAAAACAAAAAGGTTCTATCTACATCTAAACCGAATGGAATGCAAACACTTTGAAGCTCAACGTCTCACATGGAACTCCAGATTCCATGCATTCCTACTGAAATGACTGGATTTCACCATGAAATTTAGCTAAAAGCTACTAGTCAGTTTACAGCAAGAAAAAAAAATCCTTAATCAGTTTTTTTTTTTTTCAGTATACATTACTTTTTCAGTAAATAAAATATAAACATCCTGAACACAAATCTAGCTATTAAAGGGCCAAGCAGAAGGAAGGCATTATAAGTAGGGACCAACCAAATTCACAATTTCACGGCCGTGACATTTTTCAGGAAATCGGCCACTTTCCGTGAAAACACCCAACAAGCGTGAAATAGTGTTAATTTTTATTGAAGGGGAGTTCAGAAGTACCGTGATAACTTTTTATACAAATTGTTTCAAATAAATTCATTTTCTTTGCACGTTTTTCTGAACGTACATAGGGCAATTCATTTACTTCTTTATTTATTTGTTCAAGTTTCGTTTTGCCTTTTTTTCTATCTCATTTCCATTTCCGGAATAACGGAAAATATAGAAAATTTAGTTTTTGCCATGTGAGGAACTGATAAAGAGTATACCAGGAGCAGATGATCGTAGCGTCTTAGCCGGGTTTGCAGCCTACAAAACAGCAGCAAAAGAAGTTCCGCCGGATTCGAGTATAACAGCATTCTGGCGTTCGCACAGCAGTCGGTTTCCTCTGCTGAGCCGGCTGCATTACGCTACCTTTCTGTACCAACGAACAGCGTTGACGCGGAGAGAAGTGTCAGCTAGTACATAAACGTCAATGCACCGCAGCGACAGAATATGTCAGCAAACACGTTGGTCGGCCAAGTTTTGGCCACGAAAAACTGTAAACTATTTAATTAATGTCCTGTGGCATTGCGGAGTCTGTGGCTACATGCGTTGTAGTCGTATTTTGTTTCCTTTTTGTTTTTTAGTACAGGTGAACAGTCGAAAAGTGGTATTTTAGAATACAAAACAGCGGGTGTGACAGCAGATGGACTGATTTCAGTGATTGGTGCCTAGTAAAAATTGTACCCGTGAATTTTCCGTGAAATCGAATGTTTTTTTAAAAACCTTCCATGAAATTGCAAATTTTTACCCGTGAATTTAGTCTGTCCCTAATTATAAGTCATACCAACATGGCTGGCAGCATCAGACTAACGGCAGTAAGCAGCTAAAGACATTTTAATATGACTTTAGTTTAAATGGCTGAAAAATCACCAATAAAGTCATTAGTAATTTGATTTAATGGTTTATCACTTTCGACCAAAAGGTGGCGCTGTAACCAAATTGATATGTCCAAACTGATGTTGTGTGTTCAGATTGAGGTGGCATTGATACAAGCAAAGTTTGCTGTCAATTGGCCAAAGCATTGTTGACAGAGTCATTTTGGCATCATTGCGTCAAATTCGTTGCTACGTAATATGAGAACACCTTTGACTCAATACTCATAATTATTTGTCAGCGCAGTCTGAAGTCAATGATATGATTTGATTTTGGTCAAAATCGGAAAAACGTTCTGGGAGGAGTTAAAAAAAAGTAGGTTTTAAAAGTAAAACAACATGGCGGACAGGAAGTTTGGCCGACTATGACAAATTTGGTATCTGTGTTCGCGGCCTGACTCAAGGAACATATTAAGATCATTTGTTTTACAATAGGTTCATGTAATAAAAAGTTATTAGCATATTTGTAAATGTAATTATAACCTTTGAACACAAGGTGGCGCTGCCCTGAAGTTTTTTAGTGTAGGGTCAGAGAATGGTGCTAAAGACACATATAGTTTCATTGAATATAGCATTTTAAGTTCTAAAATTCTAAATGGCAGATATGGGAAATTGTGTTGTGAATAATGCGTTGCGGAGATATAGCCTCGCTTTCATTTCGGCGGGCAATTTGTCAGATTAAACGGTTTGACGAATCAGCTTGATACCCATAACTTTTGGTCGGCATGGTTGGAAGATGATGTGGTTCAAATTTCATGAAAATCTAGGACAGGGGTGGGTCCTCTATCAGTGTGCCAAATTTCATAATTTTCCTGCAAATAGTTCTCCCCATACTAGGACTTCCATGGCAGAAGAAGTGGAAGAATAATAAGAACGGGAACAAATACGATGTGCTTGGCCCCTAAAAATCAATAAACAGTAAAAGATATTTCGCCACCTTGGAATTGTAAGGTTTATCTTCAAGTTTATCATGTTGCATTGACTAACGCAAAGGTCCAGGGTTTAAAGTGACTTGTGTAAGCAGTGCTTCATGCTGACAGTGGACTTTTTCAATGAAATTTTGTTCACCTTTAATTACAAAACTGATTCTTGGAGAGCATTTTAACTTGTCCTTATTAGAGTAATTTGTTATTAGAGATGATCAGCTCCATTTACATCACCTACCTTCTTGATGTGCCTATGCAGACATTGTGTGTGAATTTTACCTGAGAAGCCGCATACATTTAAGCCCTTGTTCATAGTTTAGGATTCATTCAGAATTATTAAGATTCAGATTCTGTCCTTCAAGTTTGGCCTGTTTACTACCTGGAAAGTTGTCCTTGTTTGCTGGACAGCTCTCATCCTGTGATTCCACCCCCTTGGGCTTTATCTTTTGGTTTTGGATCACACTCTTTCCCCTCCAATATGTCTGATCTTTGGCCATCAACCTTTGTCCACCTGCTTGCTGTTTTTTTTTCTTCTTCTGTATTTCCATGTAGCCTCAGAGAAACCAGCCAGTCATTTTCGATTTCCTCTCAACTCTACCATCCTAGCCAATATCCGCTCTCTGCTCACACTTGTGTTCTCTCAGGACATGCCTCATTGATGGCTCATTGCTGGAACGGCCCTTGGGGATCCGTTATTTTTCAATCAGCCGGCATCTGCTTTGCCTCGTTAGGAAAATGATGCCTGGGTAACAGTCTCATCCTTGCTTTTTACTCCATTGCTGCCTTGTCCTTTCTTGTTCGGTTCCACCAGGTGACTGTCCTCCATCAGGTGGCTGTCCTCTCTCCGATTGAACTAACCCTTTAGCTGTCAACACAAAATTGAAATTGACCACATATAGGTCGTATTCTCCTTAATTGAATCATTGAAAATTATTTCAAAGAAATGTTTGAAAAGAATTAAAAATATTTGATTATAACAACTTGCTCTCTAATCACCTGTTATATGCTGGCAATGTTTTTCTTCTACTTCATCCAATCAGTTTCTTATGGATTAAATCAAGTCACTTTTCTTCTTGGTTTTTTTTCTTCTTCAGATTATGGAGGTATGCAAACATTCACCTAACATAAGCAAAATGTGAAACTTATCTTTTAAAACTAATGTTATATGATTCTGTTACTCCTAAAGCAGTAAATGATTAAAATCCACTCACAGAGTAGACTGCTTCATTAATAATAATGACTCTAGCTAAGAATAATAATTTGGGCATTATGGTGCAGATTTAGTTAAGGATTAGATGTAGAGTTTCACCACCAACTCTGCTCATGAAGTCATTAGAATTCAGTGTTTAATCATAAAACGTAACAACAACTGAGAAAATTACAGTGGAGTTCACTTATCTCGAGTCACGGTTAACTCGCCAATCCTATTATGACAACGTTTTTTTGAAGTGGAACTGCCAAACTCCCTATTTGTCTTAGTATTTTCGGTTCTTTAATGTCGATTCCTTAATGTCGGCGAACACTAGTATCTCGAGCAAATATCTCGGACAAACTCGCGGAAGTGGCGGGTGTCTAAGACTCGTGGAAGTCTAAAGCCTTCTAGATGCTATCTTGGAAGAGGAGTTGCAGGAGTTGAGCTGAGTCGAGTGTGTCTGCAGTGAGTGTGTGTTTGTTCAGTGAGTCGAGCGCGTCTGCAGTGAGTCTGTGTGTTCAGTGAGTCGAGTGTGTGTTCAGTGAGTCGAGCGCGTCTGCAGTGAGTGTGTTCAGTGAGTCGAGTGTGTGTTCAGTGAGTCGAGCGCGTCTGCTGTGAGTGTGTGTGACTGTTTACGCTGTGAGTGAAATTGTGTTTGCAATGTTGGAGAATATAATTAAAGGTTTGTATGGAGAATGGAAGGTATTTTTTATTGTATTCTGGTAAATCTCTGCTGTTAGTTGATGCACATATGCCTTTTGTTGTTAGCAAACATATACAGTGTATGTACATTTTTATAGCATGCCGATCGCTTCATCTAATACATAGATATATTGGGAGTAGGATATCTCGCTAAACGGTTATCTCAACGCTTTTTTGCAAACCCCGATGCCGTTGAGATAACCGAACTCCACTGTAATTGTATTGTTCTAAGACGACATTGAAAGTTTTGTGAGATTTTTAAAAACTTAAAGATGGAGGTCTTTCTTAACTTTTGAAAAACCTAATATGATATTTGGTGAATGGGAAAGTCTCCTTTTTCTCTCAAAGTGTCTAAAAGTTCTCTTTCAAAGTTTTATGCAGCATGTGGCAGTTGGGTGATAAAGTGTAGGCTTTAAACAAGCAAACAGACGTGAGATATGTGCAGATCTCCGAGCGATTGTGTGTAATTAGTAAAGCACACACACGTTCGAAGGTTAGACAGCTGGCGGTTCTCTAGGGGCTTTGCACTGGCAGGTTTTTCCAAGAACTGCTCAATGATCAAAAGCCAAAGACCTGGAGGAATCCTCACAGAGGTCCAATTAAACACTGCCTGCAGCCTGATTGGACCCTGAGTGATGGAGCTCTCTCATGGATGAGACTTCCTTACAGGGAATTCTTCAGAGCCAGAAAGGCCCACCTCCATATATGTTCATATTTGAATTTCATATTCCTTTGACATTTCCTTTTGTTGACCAAACTCAGCAGTCTGTAGTGAAAAATATGCTAATGAGACTCAACCCCAACCCAAAACCATTTCCTGAGAACTCACCTGACTGGATCTCCCAGAGGGAAGAACCAAAAAATCGGGCTTTAATGAAAGGGGCATAGAGAAAGCTCATATGCGCATGATGTGAAAGGTGGCTCAGTATGTGGGGCAGAGACATTCGTTGATATTCATCATTGAACAGAGTTTTTATGATCCACCTATGTAAAATATTGCTTATTGTAAGGAATGCACTGCAAACAAATGCTTAGTGCCGTATCACGAGTAGATTCAAGGGCATTATTTTATGAA
Source organism: Rhodeus uyekii (assembly GCA_037043235.1). NCBI lineage: Eukaryota > Metazoa > Chordata > Actinopteri > Cypriniformes > Acheilognathidae > Rhodeus > Rhodeus uyekii. The sequence continues at coordinate 409,515 of JAWRVZ010000088.1, forward strand.
AGTTAATTTGATTCTTCCCAAGTCTCTTGGCCCCGTCTTTCTGCAGCAGGGGCTTTAGAACAAATCTTCTTTAGTTAGATAAAGAGCGGCCCTAATTTGTACTGGCATTATGTATTGCTGTCATAACTACATCTTTGCATTCACACAAAGCCACTTCTTTAATTCATACAAAGCCACTTCCTGGACTTGAAGTACATTGGATTTAAATGAAGAGACATGACACCCATTCTTCTTTTCTTTTTCTTTTTATTACTTAAAAAATTAAATAATTTTTTGAACCATTTTTTGAATTGTTACAGAATATGTCTAACTGAAATTCTTGAAAAATAAACACTTTTTATTTGGTCTGAAGTCAAATTGATTTTGAAGCAGCTTTGTTTAATATATTTTTTGTAAACTCAAAAAGTCAAAGTCATTGTGACACAACTAATATGCAGGAATTCATTTTTTTAACTCAGTAAATCTATTAGAAATGTAAGAACTATAAGATGTTTTCTGTTCATCATTTCATATATCTTTGTTTGTCATTGGCCCACATTTTCATTAACCAGTACTTCTACAAAAAAGAGGCTTTGTCGGTTAGTAGTTTGTTTAAACAATTTAGTGTGCAGTTTATTTAGCTCTTTAAAAAAAAACATTGTTCTGTGTTATTTAATTAATTAACTGTTTAAATTGCCTTGTTTTTAGCAGAATTATAATTAAGCTGCTCTGGTGTTAGCGAGTGTGGATCTTCAGCTGTCCAGACTGGTTACCCTCCTTGTCTCTGTGTAGGCTCTAATTATCTAACCTGTTGTTCTGTGCATTAAATAAGTTCTTATCTGTTAAAACAAGTCACATCTAGCCACTTATATCACTCATTATTAAAAAGTGTAAACGTGAGGGTCAGTGGAGGGGGATTTAAAACATCAGAATGGAGAAGGATTGGAAGCTGAGAGAGAGGGAAAGTGCCTGATCTCATTAGGTGACCTTTGTGCTTCTAATCCTGCTTTTGAGTCTGGCATCCAACCCCTATTTCTGATCCCTCTCTCTGTTTGTGCAGGTATCTGCTGCCAGTCACCTCCCAGTTTATCATCAAGTGGCCGTCTTCTGGCTTCAGCCGCTCTGCGTCCTCGACGCGCCCCCGCAGCGTCTTTACCGCACGGATGGGCCACTTCTGATGGCCGCTGGACTCCGACACCTGCTGGAGGAGATCATACTCATACCTCTGTGAGAAGTGCATAATGTCTGGGAACTTTGCAAATTCCTGAAGCGTATTTAAGAGGATTTGGCCACCTGCTTTGGCAATGCATCAGATGCATATGATCGACAGTTCTCTGCTGTAAAAAAAAAAAAAAAAGTCTGCTGCATTGCTATCTCCCTTAGGATGCTTGCAAATAAATTCATCATGTTCATTATCTTTACAAGACTGTACAATTTATTACATGGATTCCAGTGAATGTGTCATTGTCATGGAATCAGAAAAGGCTATGCGCGACATTTTTTTGTTGCTTTGTGGAACTTTTACACTTTTTTTTCCCCTCAATAATTTTAATTAATAACATGGTGTAATTTTCTTAATAGTCAATTTAGAATTTACATAAAAATTAAATTACAACATAAAATTGTATTCACCTGGCCATTCACCTGTGTTTTCAACAAATATGCGTGAAATGACTGACTATTTAATTTATGGCAATAGGCACACACACACACACACAACAGCATGATGTGTTGCAATGCCCAAAGATGTGAGTCGAAATCAGGAATTTGTTTTCCACTGTGGGGAACCTTGTGGACTTCAGTTTGATTTATTAATTCAAAATAATCATAAATACAATGTGTAAATGTAATGCATCTCATAAAATTGACAAGCTCACTTTTTTTTTTTTTTTTTTTTTTTTTTTTTTTTTTTTATGTGCACGGTACAGGAAACAGTTTTTAAATTTTAAAATAGTACAAAAGGCATGTGTCCCATGTGAAAGCCCCTCAAAGACTGATTTAGAAAGGGAAAGAGTGTTAAAAGTATTAAATGTAGGGCCAGGGTTTGGGTTAGAGGTTAGATCTAGGTTTTTATTACCATTAAAACGTAGGAATTAAAAATGCTTACTGTTTGGAGTTAATGTGTTATTCTAGACTATAGTTGCCTGTTCTGAATTTAAAGCTGAGATCACCTATCAACTTAAGGGACATAAGTCTCTTTTACATAACTTTTATGAGCCATATTGTGTAGATGCAAACATGAACCTCAGTGTCTGAGCTGTCTGATGTGTTTTTGCAGTGTTGATGAGAGGGAAATTCAATATTTCTGCTGGTAGAATGTGTTTGATAATTGTCTATGAGCTCAGTGTGCTAAACCTTGATGGCTGCATCTTAAAAATACTTGAATTAATTTATGCTATTTATTTTATTAAACTGTCTCTGTTTACATCTCATTTAAATTAATTTGTTTTGGCCATAATTGTTCGTTCTAACCATTGCATTACCAACCAATGTATCAATGTTTTTATGAACAGAATAACTTTTTATGAAAGTACTATAACAAGTGCTAATTGCAGAGCTTTGCTTTGGATCTAATTAGGATACAGTAGATGTTCATGTAGTGTTTTAGTAAAAGTGACCTGGATGTGTCAGCTCAAACCACGCTGTGCCAACACTACTCACAACCAGCAGTGTGTTATCTTGGTGTGTTATCGAGGAGCTTTTTTGTTGTTGGTGGTTAGTAAGAGAAGTTGTAGTGACAGTGTTCTGACAGCCAACTATTTAATTCCCTCTGAAAACAGCGGGACAGATCACATCATTTTGCCCGATTTACCATCATGTCACAATGCCAAATATTATTTTTGACTGGATTTTCATTCAGGAGAATGGTTTTTAATAGCAATAAAAGGCTTAAAACATCTAAACAGACTCCAGAATTGTATTTGCGAATCTCATTGAGCTTCTTCTGACCTCTGTGACTTTTGCTTCTTTCTCCTGAGGGTTTCTTAACACAAGCTACCTTACACACGCCACCCATACAATCCACAGCATGACACTTCATGTCATTCCACACAGTCTCGCATGAGATTTCAGCGCATAACCTTGTCATGTTTTGATCTAACCTGAGGTCATTCTTTAAAACTAAAAACTACACTGTAAAACTACTTGTTTCTTCCCTTGTCTCTTACAACAAAAGAGAGACCGTGAGTGTGTTACTTAGCAACAGCAGAGAGAATCATTGTAATTGAAACACATGTTGACACGTCAGTGTGTTTCTTGAATCAAAGAAATGAAAATGTCAACAGCTGACACTTGAAGGTAGTTTTGATTAACTCAGTACATTCTATTTTCAATATTTTTTGTGTTTGTCAAACTGTTTTTGCAGTTTAGTTAGCAGTCAACAGTATCGCGGTCCCTGTAAAAGGGACAGTTCATCCTAAAATGAATCCTAGTGTTGTTCTGATATAATGTTGTTCCTCTTTTCTTTCATTTATGGACCACAAAACGAGAATTTTTCAAAAATGTCTCACTCACGCTCATCCATATATTGGCAGTAAGTTAGTGGCCAGTAACAAGATGCAAAAGTAACGCAGAATGATCCCATGTGACATGTGCTGTATGTTCCAAGTGTTCTGGGGGTATACAATGGGGTTTAGTGAGAAAAAACGCTTTTATTTAGCAAAATTCTTAACCTTGGCCATTGGGCTTCTCTGCATATATTCCCTCAGACAGTGGGGCTATATCCCTCGTTCACATTTCTTGTTTATATTTGTTCAATACATATTTTATTTGGTCAAAAAGAGGAATTACTTTTAATTTTTTGCAGATACCCTTCCTTCATAGAAGCTTGTACACAGTCTGTGTAATGCAAGTATTCCACTGCACTATAGGAGTCTCAATGGTAGAGGAGCATGTTAGAATTACATGCTAGTCTCTTGAGCCTTCTGCTGTTGCCCACATATAAAGGTTTCTCAGTGACTATTTAACGGATCATTGCCATAGACACTTTCATGCGCTGTAAAGTGTGAGTTTAAAGCCTCAGATTACCTGTGAATGGCCAACAAGAATAATATGATTCTGAATGCTTGAAAGTACTTACGGTGAAGTTTACTTTTTTTCCTGCATGACTTACTGTCACAAAACCAACTCCTACTACAGTGTGTGCATTTCTACGGCTCAGCTGCGTCTGTGTCAGAAAAGCCCATCTGCCAACTGGGGGCTTGTCCGAGATCCTTCTGGAGATTATTGAAACCTCCACTCTAGCCAGTTTTGCAGACAGACCCCAGTGCACTGATGTTCTGAGCTCAGGGACTCAACAGCTGTCTGGGGGTCACAACTCCCTCTTTCATGTCGAGTGCTGATGTATTCAACAATCTCATTCGAAGCACTTGGTTAATTAGAACTCTTGTATTTTTCAAGTGTGGTGATTCATACCATTACCTTTGCCCCCCTCAGTCATTGTGAAGGGCGGCTTGCTAAATGAAAATGGATTCATTACCATTGATAACTTTTTCATCTATCTTCTGTGGGAAAGCAAGAAAAGTCTAGCTTGCCTCCTGTCCATCTTCTCTTGACCCACTTGCAGGTATTGATTCAAGATTACAAACAGCCACAGTGATGGCTCGATTCTCACTGAGCAACTAACTTCTAGAAAGCCAGACATCTGCTGTGAGTTGGAGTGGTCAATTAATGAGGAGAATGAATGGTCTTGTCAGCCTGTCCAATGTTTTTGGGTCTTATTGTCAACACAGCAAATGTTTTTTATTTGTAATCGAATACATACACTCCTGTGACCTGAACTCATTATGCTTGCCTTTTCTTCTGAGGTTTCCTAGAACTGGAATGTCATGACCTGAACAATCCCTGGAATATTTATGAAGCCCCGTGGTCCCAAATGAGGCAAAACAGGCTTTGAACAATCGACTTCTTAACGTTCTGTGATTTACTCTCCACTTCTGAACATAATTAAGTGTGGAATGACAGTAATGGTTATAATTATAATAATTATAATTACAATAATGATTATAGTTCTTAGAGGAGAGGTGAGTGGAGAAGATCAGTTCTTTACAATGTGGGAAAGTGACTAAATATGTGCTTTACCAAAATGTGTCTTTTCCTTTTCAAAATTACTTGTAATTTTCTTCATAAATATATTAATAATTCACTAACCATTCTTATCACAAATGCTTTCAAAGAGTGGTATTGACTAAAAAAGCCTGAACAACTGATTGCCTGGACAATATTGCTGTTATCTACATCGTATCCTTCTGTTTAGCATCTTATGCAGTTCTCATCTTATCAGTTTCACACAGTGAGGGGAGATGCTTGCAATGTGGGATTAATAGGGAAATCCATATGTGCTCTCAAACTTACACCATCACTCTCCAACCTCTAAACCCTCTCCTGTCTAAGGGGCCATTTACACAACACCATAAGGGGACATTTTTCAACAATTTCCATGCGTTTTAACTGTTCATTTACATGGCAACAGCAATTTGTGGGCCTGAAATGTCTCGGTTACGAATGTAACCTTGGTTCCCAATCATTTACATTCACATTTATGCATTAGCCAGACACCTTTATCCAAAGCGACTCACATTGCATTCAAAGAACACATTGACATTATAATCAGTTCTTGCTTTCCCTGGGAATCAAACACATAACTTTGGTGTTGCAAACACCAATGCTCGACTGGTTGAGCTACAGGAAAGCTAGACAGTCATGTTCTGTACAGGAAAGCTATCAATCAGTCATATACGACATTACATCAGACAGCTGACGAATTAGGATCTCACCTGAGAGACCAGTCATCTTCGAGAGTAGCTAAACGTGCCAATGCATGATTCCAGTACCTCAAGAGAGGTGGAGTCCCCTTTCCTATTCCCCAATATAGTGATCATAAGTCACTGCACGCTCCCTGTGTCGGGCGATATCCAAACTGGTGGTACAAGAAGGCCATCTCTGGCTGAACCTGGCCAATGCGCGGGAGACTGACATTTCTCGGCTGCACAGAAGCCGACGGAGGTCATTAAACACATCCTGCCCCGGTGGACCGATGCTGCATCCACCCTGCCAAGAACAATTCTTCCTCTCTGATAGCAATGAAGAAGTGGAATTTTTCTTCAGGGACACTAAAATTTACTGTATTTTGTGATATTGTAGTAGAAATTAATAAATACCTAGGGTTGAATTTGTTTTCTTCTAAGTGTAACACTGGTTCCTGTCTGTCTGTGTAACACGTGTTCCTGTCTGTGTCATCGTCTCACTCCCTACACCTGTCTTGTAATTAGTCATTAAGTTTCACCAGCTGTTTCTCATCCTGTGTCTCCTTATATACTCCGTCCTGTCCTTTTGTACCTTGTCGGTTATTGTATGTTCCTGGTTCCGTTTATGCTGTCGTGTGTGGATGTTTCCCTTTTTTGAGAATAAATCCTTGTTTATCTGAAGTTCTGCCTGCCCTCGTTCCGCATCGCACACCAGCACCCTGTTATCGTAACAGGATAACCGACCCGGGTTAGTTACCCTAACAACTTCCTATGATGGACAACAGCGTCTCCCCAGCCTTGGCCCAAAAAGCGGTGTTTTTGTTTCTTTCCGCGGCAGCCGTGCGAGCCTGGAGGCTGCACAAGAAGCCTGACAAGCCCGCGACCGAGCCTGTTGCTTCCGTTGCTTCCTGTTGCTTCTGAGCCCCCGACAAACCGTCAGTCAGCGCCGATAACCCCAGCCTCGGCACAAACAGTGGTGATTTTGTTTATCACCGCGGCAGCTGTGCGAGCGTGGAGGCTGCACAGGGCTGCCGCGCCGGATCCCGCGACCCGCCAGCCAGCGCCGGATCCCGCGACCGCGGCCAGTGAACGGTTTCCCCATGCAACCGCGGCCAGTGAACTGTTTCCCCAGGCAGCCTTCGCGGACCTTCCAGAGCCGCCGCCGGCCTTCGCTGATCTCCCAGAACCTGTTACCGGTCCGGAGGCCGCCATCCCAGAGACTCTCGCCCTGCCGGACTCTCGGTGGTCCCCGAGCCACCGCAGCCTGAACTTTGCCTGTCTGAACTCTGCCCGCCTGACCCACCGGATCCTCCTGATCCACCGGCCCTGCCAGAGGCCACCTGGCTCAACCCGCCAGTACCGCCTGATCTGCCTGAGCCCATCTGGCTCAAGCCGCCGGTCCCACCTGACCCGCCGGTCCTGCCCAAGGCTGCCTGGCTCACCCCCCCCCCCCCGGCACCACCTGACCCACCGGCCTTGCCTGAGCCACCCTGGCTCATCCTTTCCCTCCTCCTGGACTCTGTTTTTGTTTTTTTGATGGGAGAGTTTATTTTGTTTTTTGTGTTTTCCTGTGGTTTTGAGGACTGTTTATTTTTTTATTATCTGGTTTCCTTGATTTTGCCATGGTTCGGTTCTGTTCCCCGCCCACCCTCCGCAGTTGTCACCTGGTCGGCGCGAGGACGCGCCTACCGGAAGGGGGGCGTTATGTAACACGTGTTCCTGTCTGTGTCATCGTCTCACTCCCTACACCTGTCTTGTAATTAGTCATTAAGTTTCACCAGCTGTTTCTCATCCTGTGTCTCCTTATATACTCCGTCCTGTCCTTTTGTACCTTGTCGGTTATTGTATGTTCCTGGTTCCGTTTATGCTGTCATGTGTGGATGTTTCCCTTTTTTGAGAATAAATCCTTGTTTATCTGAAGTTCTGCCTGTCCTCGTTCCGCATCGCACACCAGCACCCTGTTATCGTAACAGTCTGGGTCTTCTTTGTCACTTCCTGTCAGTCTTGTCATTGTTCTCCTGCCGTGGTTCTTGTTTTGAGTTTTATTCTAGTTCAAGTTAATGCACATGCGTGCTTGTTTTGTTATTTAAAGTCTTTTTGTTTTGGTTTACATTAAAGTTGAGTTTTCAGTTGAATCCTGCCTCGTTCTCCTGCACACCAGCACACCCCATTGTAACACTAAGAATAAAAGATAAGCAGATGTAACTGATTTTAAGGCCTCTCTGAATGTAATAGAGCTGTTTTTCAATGAAAGGCGAAAGACCTCTAGCTTAGTTTCTAGCTCCGCTCCATTTTTCTGGTTGCTCTCTTGAGGGCCCGAGTTTGCTTGTTGTACCACGGTGTTGGACTATTTTCTTTAATCTTCTTTAAGCGCAACGGAGCAACAGTTTCTATAGTGCTGGAAAAGAGAGAGTTAATAGTTTCTGTTGCAAAATCAAGTTCTTCTAGGCTATCTGGGATGTTGAGTAGATGAAACTGATAAGGACGATTATTTATAAAGCTATCTTTTGTGTTAGGAGTGATAGTTCCCTTTCAAGGGAACTCGGCGCTGCGTCGATCGCTTTGGGGAATACTTGGACACTGTCTCGCGAAGCACAATATGTAAACTTCCGTCGACCGAGTGTGAGTGACAGTCGCAGTTCGGCGACATCACGAACCAGGTCACAAGCACAGTGGTGTCTTCGCAAGCACAGTGTCAGAGTGTGTTGTGTTGTCGCGCTGGTTATTTGAGTTTCCTTTGACTGATCTTTCCCTATACTAGTTTAAAAGAAAAGGGCTCTCCAATTTTCAAATGGCGAATCAAACATTTGTGCAGTGCCCGTCTCCCTGCCTTCACTACATTTCGGGTCACTATGTGTGTGTTGGGAGCAGAGCTTGTTTAGACAGCGCTTTTGCGCGCTGACTGTTATCACTGCAGCCAGCCACCGCTGCAGGTGCTCCGCTCCCGGCTGGCGGTCTTTGATACTGAGTCCGCCCAGGCTCGGGCTCCCCAGTGCTCGGATCCCACTGTAGTCGAGGCTCTGCGATGATCTATGTCCTGGGGTTCGCAAATGGATCAGACGGCAGGGTGTGAGACGAGCGCTGCTTTATCTCAGCCCTTTCTCGGCAGTACCCATGCATGTCCGAGGGCTGTCACATCTGATCAACAGAGGCACAGACGCTGCCAGCTTTAAATGCTGAGAGAAGATTCGCCACTTTTCTCTCCAGTATGAGGAGTTATTCGAGGAAGTGACTCGCGCGCCATGTTGACTATTTATTACCGGCAAAGAAGCGTTCCTCCTAAGAAAATAAATTAGACAAACGCGTCCTGTTAGCGCGAGTCATCCACCCGCAATATATAAAAGGATCGATCCTGAGACTGAGGAGGCGCTTGTGAGCTAACTCTCTCAATCAGTATTGATGCAAAAAAAAAAAAACTACACTGCTCTAAAGTGTGTGGTGGAACCTTCTGTGTGGCTGATTGTTCCAGACGGACCGTTTTTGACTGCTGCACTGCTGTTTCCTGTCTGCTCGAGTGGATTGCGTTTGTACCGTCATATAAACTTGATTTTTGTTTTAGATCTTGAACTCAACGTTCGTTTATATTGCTAAATACAATATTTTACAATATTTTTCCCGACTTCATCAAACAACTGGTCAACAAGTTGGATCAACACACGCGGTGAGTCATGTCATCTTCTCTCAAAATTGTCACTTGCACTGCCTGCTTCATGCATAGTCTGTCTGTCTCTGTCAGCTGTGAAGGGTTCACATGTCATAAATGTAGGGACATAATTAGGCTGACAGAGAAGATTTCAGAATTAGAGACACGCATCCAAACTTTAATCGAGGATAGTAAGAATGCAAGGGCTTTAGATACTACTTTGGATGCGACTAGCTTAGCAAACCCTGTACATTGTTCGGTTCCGGCTGTAGAGCCCGTGCAGCAGGGCAACTGGGTGACTGTGAGACGGCATAATCGCGGGTCAAAAAACAACTGTTCCATTCCGATCAAAACATCAAACAGGTTCTCCCCACTCAGTGACGCACCCACTGAGAAACCTGTTGAAAGTGCCCTAGTGATTGGCGATTCTATTACTCGGAATGTGAAAATAGAGACTCCACCCACCATAGTCACATGTTTGCCGGGAGCCAGAGCGCCTGACGTCAAAGCAAATTTAAAAGTGCTGGCTAAGGCTAATCGTAAATATTCAAAGATTGTTATTCACGTCGGCGCTAATGATGTCCGACTTCGCCAGTCGGAGATCACTAAAACTAATATTAAAGAGGTGTGTGAACTCGCAAGTACGATGTCAGGCACCGTAATTTGCTCTGGCCCTCTTCCTATGCGCAGGAGTGATGAAATGCTTAGCAGATTATCCTCACTCAATGGCTGGATGTCTAAGTGGTGCCCGCAGAATAACATAGGGTTCACAGACAATTGGAAAAGTTTTTGGGGCAGACCTGACCTGTTGAAAAGAGATGGTATTTATCCCACCTGGGATGGTGCCGCTCTTCTCTCTAGTAATTTGGCATATAGTCTTAGAGCTAAACCTTGACTAACTGGGGTCCAGGTCAGGAAGCAGACAAACTGGCTAAACCGACCGTCTGCTAGCTGTCTCACGTCACAGAGGTCAGATAAATTCCAACACATAGAGACTCTTTCACCTAGATATCATCCTATAGAGATTGTGTCTGTTCCCCGAATTAGCAAATACAAAAATCTCTCAAAACCGTTTAAGAAGAAAAATTTAATTGATTTACAAACAACTAAGAACGGATATAACACAAATGAATAAATGATAAAGCTTGGGTTACATACATTTTAAAATCTTGCTAATTACTTACAAAGCATTAAATGGTTTAGCTCCACAGTACTTGAGCGATCTCTTAACACATTATAGTCCTTCACGTCTATTGCGATCCCAAAATACTGACCAGCTTATAATACCTAGAATATCAAAGTCAAAAGTCAAAGTATGAATTTTGCAAGAAAAGAAGTCCATGAAGTCATTAGTGCTGTGCTGATTTAAAGCTGGGGTTGAGCTGGGGTTGAGGCTTTATTTCTTGTTAATTTAGTCACTGTATCAAGTCAAGTCAAGTCAAGTCACCTTTATTTATATAGCGCTTTTTACAATGTAGATTGTTTCAAAGCAGCTTTACAGGAAAAACAATATAAACAAAGTTTGTTTGGCTGAACAGAAGCCCCAAAAGAGCAGGCGAATCAATACAATTGATGAATTTTAAGTGTTAAGTTTCCCCAACTGAGCAAGCCATAGGCGACAGCGGCAAGGAACCAAAACTCCGGCAGGTGACGTAACGAATGAAGAATAGAATGGAGAAAAAACCTTGGGAGAAACCAGGCTCAGTCGGGGACCAGTTCTCCTCTGGCCAACAGCCAAACAGTGCATGATTATTATATTGACAACAATTCAAGTCCAATATGAAGTCCAATTTGGTCCGGTTGGAGATGGGTTCATGATCGTCACAGGGGAGGGTCCAGTAGAGTCACGGTCTCCGCAGACACTTCAGGGCAGTGCTGTGCTCGTGTCCAGGTCCTTCATCTGATCTGGATACGGCCCGGATCCGGCTGACCACGGTAACCTCGGAATAAACAGAGAACAATATCAGCGTAGATGCCATTCTTCTTCTGATGTATCGAGTACATCAGGTGTTATGGGAATGTTCTCGGTTCCGGCTTATCTAAATTATGCAGCCTAACAATCATTTTACATGATTTGGATTAAAATGTATGTATAATGTGTTATGTGTATGCCAGGTTGAAAAGATGTGTTTTTAGTCTAGATTTAAACTGACAGAGTGTGTCTGCTTCCCGAACTGTATTAGGAAGACTGTTCCAGAGTTTAGGAGCTAAATAGGAAAAGGATCGACCGCCAGCAGTTGACTTTGATATTCTAGGTATTATAAGCTGGTCAGTATTTTGGGATCGCAATAGACGTGAAGGACTATAATGTGTTAAGAGATCGCTCAAGTACTGGGGAGCTAAACCATTTAATGCTTTGTAAGTAATTAGCAAGATTTTAAAATGTATTCGGTGATTAATAGGAAGCCAGTGCAGGTTTGACAGAACTGGGCTAATATGCTCATACTTCCTGGTTCTAGTAAGAACTCGAGCTGCTGCATTTTGGACCAGCTGGAATTTGTTTATTAAGCGTGCAGGGCAACCACCTAGTAGAGCATTACAATAATCTAGCCTTGAACTCATGAACGCATGAACTAACTTTTCCGCATTCGTCTTAGAGAGCATATGTCGCAATTTAGATATATTTTTAAGATGGAAGAATGCCGTTTTACAGATGCTAGAAACATGGCTTTCAAATGAAAGATTGGTATCAAAGAGCACACCCAGGTTTCTAACTGACGACGAAGACTTGACAGAACAGCCATTGAGTGTTAGGCAGTAGTCTAGATTATTACGCGCTGAACTTTTTGGTCTAATAATTAGAATCTCTGTTTTTTCAGAATTAAGCAGTAGAAAGTTATTAGTCATCCAATTTTTTATATCGGTTATGCATTCTGTTAATTTAGTGAATTTGTTTGTTTCATCCGGATGAGAAGAAATATAGAGCTGAGTATCATCAGCGTAACAATGAAAGCTAATGCCATGCTTCCTAATAACTGCACCCAAAGGAAGCATGTACAGGGTGAAAAGCAATGGTCCTAACACTGAACCTTGAGGAACTCCATACTGAACTTGTGACCGATATGACATCTCCTCATTTACTGCTACAAACTGATAACGGTCAGATAAGTATGATTTGAACCAGGCTAATGCAACTCCACTAATGCCAACATAATTTTCAAGTCTATTCAGAAGGATTTTGTGGTCAATTGTATCAAATGCAGCACTAAGGTCCAGTAACACTAACAGAGAGATACAACCACGATCGGATGATAAGAGCAAATCATTAGTAACTCTAATAAGAGCAGTCTCAGTACTATGATATGGTCTAAATCCTGACTGGAAATCCTCGTAGATGCTGTTTCTTTCTAGAAAGGAACATAGTTGTGAAGATATTGCCTTTTCTAGAATCTTTGACAAAAAAGGTAGATTCGATATCGGCCTGTAATTAACTAATTCTGTAGGATCAAGTTGTGGTTTTTTAATAAGCGGTTTAATTACGGCCAGCTTAAAGGTTTTTGGTACGTATCCTAATGACAAAGATGAATTAATAATATTAAGGAGAGGATCTATGATCTCTGGAAGCAACTCTTTCAGTAGCTTAGTTGGTATTGGGTCTAGCATACATGTTGTTGATTTTGATGATTTAACGAGTTTAGACAATTCTTCCTCCCCAATAGCAATGAAGGAGTGGAATTTTTCTTCGGGGACACTAACATTTACTGTATTTTGTGATATTGTAGTAGACGGTTGCATGGTTATAATTTTCTCTCTAATATTATGAATTTTGCAAGTAAAGAAGTCCATGAAGTCATTACTGCTGTGCTGTTTTAAAGCATCTGGGGTTGAGGCTTTATTTCTTGTTAATTTAGTCACTGTCTCAAATAAATACCTAGGGTTGTATTTGTTTTCTTCTAAGAGGGTGGAAAAGTAAGCAGATCTAGCTGATTTTAAGGCTTTTCTGAATGCAATAGCTGGAAAAGAGAGAGTTAATAGTTTCTGTTGCAACATCAAGTTCTTCTAGGCTATCTGGGATGTTAAGTAGATGAAACTGATCGGGAAGATTATTTATAAAGCTATCTTTTGTGTTAGGAGTGATAGTTCTACTATATTTATAACAGGGAGTTAGTTTTTCGACTTTGGCTAAAGGTAATCTACACGCAACTAAGTAATGATCTGAGATGTCATCGCTCTGCTGTAGAATTTGAACAGTATCAACATTGATCCCATGCGACAATATTAGATCTAAAGTATGATTATGAGAATGAGTGGGTCCTGATACATGTTGTGTAACTCCAATAGAGTTTAAGATGTCTCTAAATGCCAATCCCAATGCGTCTTTTTCATTATCTACATGGATATTAAAATCACCGACAATTATGACTTTATCTGCAGACATTACTAGTTCTGAGAGAAAATCAGCAAATTCTTTGATAAAGTCTGTATGGTGCCCTGGTGGCCTGTATAGAATAGCCAGCACAAAAGTTAAACAGGAATTATTACTTGCACTAGATAATTTTACATTGAGGACCATCACTTCAAAAGAATTATATTTCAAATTAGACCTTTGAGCAGTACTGATCGTGTTACTATAAATTACAGCAACACCTCCTCCTTTACCTTTCAGACGAGGCTCATGTTTATAATAGTAATCTTGAGGGGTGGACTCATTTAAAGTAATGTAATCGTCTGGTTTTAGCCAGGTTTCTGTCAAACACAGCACATCTAGTTTATGATCTGTAATTATATCATTTACAATAAGTGCTTTTGAGGAAAGGGATCGTATATTCAGCAACCCAAGCTTTATCATTTGTTCATTTGTGTGATAACCGTTCTTAGTTGTTTGTAAATCAATAAAATTTTTACCCTTAAACGGTTTTGAGAGTTTTTTGTATTTGCTAATTCGTGGAACAGACACAGTCTCTATAGGATATCTAGGAGAAAGAGTTTCTATGTGTTGTAATTTATCTGACCTCTGTGACGTGAGACAGCTAGCAGACGGTCGGTTTAGCCAGTTTGTCTGCTTCCTGACCTGGACCCCAGTTAGTCAAGGTTTAGCTCTAAGACTATATGCCAAATTACTAGAGAGAAGAGCGGCACCATCCCAGGTGGGATGAATACCATCTCTTTTCAACAGGTCAGGTCTGCCCCAAAAACTTTTCCAATTGTCTATGAACCCTATGCTATTCTGCGGGCACCACTTAGACATCCAGCCATTGAGTGAGGATAATCTGCTAAGCATCTCATCACTCCTGCGCATAGGGAGAGGTCCAGAGCAAATTACAGTGCCTGACATCGTACTTGCGAGTTCACACACCTCTTTAATATTAGTTTTAGTGATCTCCGACTGGCGAAGTCGGACATCATTAGCGCCGACGTGAATAACAATCTTTGAATATTTACGATTAGCCTTAGCCAGCACTTTTAAATTTGCTTTGACGTCAGGCGCTCTGGCTCCCGACATCTATTGCGATCCCAAAATACTGACCAGCTTATAATACCTAGAATATCGAAGTCAACTGCTGGCGGTCGATCCCTTTCCTATTTAGCTCCTAAACTCTGGAACAGTCTTCCTATTACAGTTTGGGAAGCAGACACAGTCTGTCAGTTTAAATGTAGACTAAAAACACATCTCTTCAACCTGGCATACACATAACACATTATACATACATTTTTAATCCAAATCATGTAAAATGATTGTTAGGCTGCATAATTTAGATAAGCCGGAACCGGGAACATTCCCATAACACCCATAATATTGGTCTCTGTTTATTCCGAGGTTACTGTGGTCAGCCGGATCCGGGCCGTATCCAGATCAGATGAAGGACCTGGACACGAGCACAGCACTGCCCTGAAGTGTCTGCGGAGACCGTGACTCTACTAGACCCTCATATTGGACTTGAATTGTTGTTAATATAATAATCATGCACTGTTTGGCTGTTGGCCAGAGGAGAACTGGTCCCCCAACTGAGCCTGGTTTCTCCTAAGGTTTTTTCTCCATTCTATTCTTCATTCATTACGTCACCTGCCGGAGTTTTGGATCCTTGCCGCTGTCGCCTATGGCTTGCTCAGTTGGGGAAACTTAACACTTAAAATTCATCAATTGTATTGATTCACCTGCTCTTTTGGGGCTTCTGTTCAGCCAAACAAACTTTGTTTATATTGTTTTTCCTGTAAAGCTGCTTTGAAACAATCTACATTTGTAAAAAGCACTATATAAATAAAGGTGACTTGACTTGACTTGACTCTATAAACCCGTGAGGATTATTTCCACTCTCGTGGGCAGTCAAGCATATAAAGCAGGGTTATTGGGGTACCTCGATGAGAGCATAAAATATAAATATATTTTTATTATATAAATCTATCTATCTATATATATTTTATATTTATAAAAGAGGCATCTGTGGCTCAAACTTTTAAAGATAAGGAAATAAGTTCCTACTGGACACCCCTCTCTCGTCTTCTGGGCTTTTTCGGCGACACTGTTGAGACGGTCGTCGATAAGTTCTAGGACGCTGCTAGCAGCAGGTGGCGTTCAGTGTGCTACTGCCACGTAATTAGGGGCTGTGAGCCAGCCACAGCCCAGAGCTCCTCACATGGGCCGCTCTGAGGCAGAGCGTCACAACCCGCTAACCTGAAAAATGCGCTTCTTGATTTTTTCAGACGTTTATTTTGACTGCTGCACTGCTGCTGTTTCATGTTTGCTCGAGTGGATTGCATTTGTTTGCGTCGTATAAACTTGTTTTTGTTTTAGATTTTAAACTCGATGTTTGTTCTTATTGCTAAATACAATACAATACTAGATTATTTAATAAACTGTAATCGTTAGCTTTAATCTTAGTCACTAAACTCGTTAGCATTGTGCTATCTTACTGTCCGTGCATACAGCGTTTTCTCGCTCGTGCTTTTTTTCCCGAGTTCATCAAACAACTGGTGAATTGGATCAACACACATGGGTGAGTGATGTCATCTTTTATAATTGTTACATGTACTGCCTGCTTCATGCATACTCTTTCTGTATCTGTCAGCAGCAAGGGCTTCATATGTGATAAATGTAGGGACATAGTCAGGCTGACAGAGAAGATCTCAGAATTAGAGACACGCATCCAAACTTGGATAGTAAGAATGCAGCAGCTTCCTGCGTTACCCTGCTCAGGCTGCTGCACGAGGTCGCTACAGTGGTGGCTCAGAACCAGAGGGTTTTCCCCGAGGGGCAACCCTTTCCGCTCTATCAAGGTCATGCGGCAAGTCTTACGTGCCTTGGATATGTGGAAGAAACCCTGGTGTCTGTCTCATGGACCCGTATTGGGAGCTCCTTGTCGACGCATAATGCTATCGACGGATGTATCCCTTTCGGGCTGGGGAGCAGTCTTGAGAGACCGCTCCACCCAAGGTCATGAGCACCAGTTATCCTGGCACATAAACCTGCTAGAGATGATGGCTGCTTGGAGGGCGCTTCAAGCGTTCCTCCCAGACCTCAGGGGCCACCATGTGGTTGCTCAGAATCAGAAAGAAAGAGGTTTATTGCCAAGTGTGCTTGCACACAAGGAATTTGTCTTGGTATTGAAGCTTCCAGTGCACATATACAACACAACATGAGTTTACACAGCAAATAACAATGACAATACATAACATACACAGTACATGTGGTCACATGCTGGGATTTTTGTATGGAGTGGGAGAGGGGATAGATTGTCAGCCATAACATCCTACTGCATTGTTTTTCTTTCCCTGCGCTCTGCCCAGCATTTTATCTCTTATTAATTCAACTATTCAAGAGGGAAATGGCCTGTGAAAAGAAACTTTTCCTGTGCCTAGATGTTCTAGTGGCCAGTGATCGTAGTCGCCGTCCTGACGGTAACTGTTCAAACAGGGTGTTTCCAGGGTGAGCAGAGTCTGTGATGATTTTTCCTGCTCTCTTTTTCACTCTGGAAGAGTACAGGTCCCGGAGGGCTGGCAGGGAAGCACCAATAATCCTCTCTGCAGTCCGGATTGTGTGATATAGTCTACCGATGTCAGATTTGGTAGCTGAGCCAAACCAGACAGTGATGGAGGTGCACAAAACAGACTCAATGACGGCCGAGTAGAACTGTATCAGCAGCTCCTGTGGGAGGTTGAGCTTCCTCAGCTGACAAAGGAAGTCTCTGCTGGGCCTTTTTTACAATGGAGTCAATGTGATTGTTCCACTTCAGGTCCTGAGAGATGGCGGTGCCCAGGAACCTGAATGACTCTACTGCTGCCACTGTGCTGTTCATGATGGTGAGTGGAGGTAGAGCAGGGCTGTTCCTCCTGAAGTCCACTATCATCTCCACTGTTTTGAGCATGTTGAGCTCAAAGTTGTTATAACTGCAGCAGACAGCCAGTTGTTCAACCTCTAGTCTGTAAGCAGACTCGTCACCGTTTCGGATGATGCCGATGGCGGTGGTGTCGTCTGCAAATTTCAGGAGCTTCACAGAAGGGTCTTTAGAAGTGCAGTCATTGGTGTACAGCGAGAAGAGCAGTGGGGAGAGAACACAACCCTGGGGGGCGCCAATGCTGGAAGTGAGAGTCCTGGATGTGAGTTTCCCCAGTCTCACTCGCTGTTGCCGGCCTGTCAGGAAGCTGGTGATCCACTGACAGATTGAGGATGGCAAGGAGAGCTGGGTCAGTTTATCTGTAAGAAGATCAGGCATGATGGTGTTGAAGGCCGAACTGAAGTCCACAAATAAGATCCTTGCATAAGTCCCAGGTCTATCGAGATGTTGCAGGATATAATGCAGTCCCATGTTGACTGCATCATCCACAGACCTGTTTGCTCTGTAGGCAAATTGAAGAGGATCCAGCAAGGGTCCAGTGATGTCCTTCAGGTGGGCCAGAACTTTTAAATGACTTCATGACCACAGATGTGAGAGCAACAGGTCTGTAGTCATTAAGTCCAGTGAATTTTTTTTTTTTTTTTTGGGACAGGAATGATGGTGGAGCATTTGAAGCAACAGGGAACCTCACACTGCTCCAATGATCTATTGAAGATCCGCGTGAAAACTGGCGCCAGTTGGTCAGCGCAGGCTTTCAAACAAGCAGATGAGATGCCGTCTGGGCCTAAAGCTTTCCTTATCTTCTGTCTTTTGAAGATTTTGGTTAACTGCTCCACACAGACCTTAAGCACTGGTTGGATGGCGGGGGGGGGGGGGGGGGGGGGGGGGGGGTGGGGTGCAGGAGGTGTTGAAGCATGTGTGAAGTGTAGTTCAGAGAGGTTTTGAGGTGTGTTTGTTTGAGTTTCTCAAACCTGCGGTAAAAAGTATTTAGCTCATCCGCCAGATGTTGATTCTCAGCAGGTCAGTGGGAAGGTGGCTTGTAATTGGTGATATTCTTCAGGCCTGACCAGACAGCAGCACGGTTGTTCAAAGAAAACTGGTTTCTCAGCTTTTCAGAATAACTTCTTTTAGCTGCTCTTATCTCCTTTGTCAGTCTGTTCCTGGTCTGTTTGTACAAAACACCATCCCCCCTTCTGTAAGCGTCCTCTTTGTTATGACAAAGCTGTTTGAGTTTCCCTGTAAACCATGGTTTATCATTAGGAAATGATAAGAATGTCCTGGTAGGAATGTGTGTATCCTCACAGAAACTGACGTATGATGTTACAGTATCTGTTAGCTCGTCCAGATCAGTGGTAGCAACTTCAAAAACATTCCAATCTGTGCAATCAAAGCAGGCTTTTAAATTCTGTTCTGCTTCATTAGTCCATCTTTTTACAGTCTTTTTTGCAGGTTTAGCTGATTTCAGTTTCTGCCTGTGGGATGGTATAAGATGAACCACACAGTGATCAGAAAGCGGAGTGATATGCATTCTTTATTGTGGTGTAGCAGTGGACAAGAATATTACTGTCTCTGGTGGGACATGTAATGTGCTGTCTGTATTTTGGCTGTTCACGGGAGAGATTGGCTTTGTTAAAATCCCCAAGAATGATTAAAAGAGAATCTGGATACTTTTGTTCAGTCTTAGCTATTTGTTCAGCCAGCTGTTGTAATGCCGTGCTGAGGAATGGTCTGGAGGAATGTAAACATTCACGAGAATAAACGAGGCAAACTCACGCGGTGAATAGAAAGGTTTACAGTTTATGAAGTGAGTATCTAGGTTAGGAGAGCATATCTTCTTCAGTGTTGTAATATCCGAACACCAACTTTCGTTGATGTAGAAACACAAACCTCCACCTCTCGTTTTCCCGGTTAGCTCCGTGATGCAATCTGCTCGGAACAGCTGGAAGCCCTGCAGATATAGTGCATTGTCCGGTGTGTTTACATTTAGCCAGGTCTCAGTGAAGTACAGTGCAGCAGAGTTGAAAAAATACTTGTTAATCCGGGTGAGGAGAAGCAGTTCATCCATTTTATTAGGAAGAGAACGGAGATTAGCAAGATGAATACTGGGAAGAGGAGTGCGGACACCCCGCGAGCGGAGTTTGACCAGTTCCCCAGATCACCTCCCTCGCATGCGTCTGGCTGCTCGGTTTAAAGAGACAGTCGCGACTCCAACGAGGATATCGAGTAAAACGTCTGAATAATCAAAAACCACAGAAATATTGTCTGGTGCGTGTTACCTAATGTCCAGTAGTTCGTTTTTGGTGAAAACAATCGGAAAAGAATGACTAAAAGCAGAACAAACAAACAAAGACAAGACAATCATTTAAGAGCTAAAAACCGAGGCTGCCATCCGTGGCGCCATCTTGTTGCAACTACTCTGCTCAGACCGACAGTACCACTGTGGTCTCCTATATAAATCATTAAGGGGGTCTACGTTCGCGACCACTATACATACTGGCGTGGCAGATCCTCCTTTGGTCCCAAGGGAAACTGCTCCATCTACGGTCAGTTCACATCCCTGGGACCCAGAATGTGGGAGCAGACTTCCTTCCACAGGCGCCGACGCCCGGGGATTGGAGGCTCCACCCATAGGTGGTGGAGCAGATTTGGTTCAGATTCGGCCGGGCACAAGTAGATCTGTTCGCGTCCGAGGAAACTACTCATTGCCTTCTGGAGTATTCACTCCTGCATCCAGCCCCTCTCGGGGCTCACACTGGTTGCTCCAAGTTGGCCGGGCAGAGTGTGGGTTGCGGATCTTGTTTCCCTGCTGGATGGAGTCCCCTGGGAGATCCCAGTCAGAGTGGACCTTCTGTCCCAGGCAGCAGGCCTGATACTTCACCTCTGCCCAGAACTTTGGAAACTGTGGGCTTGGTCTTTGAGGGGGCCCAGCTCATAGATTCTGGTCTCTCAACCGAGGTTGTTGAGAACATCCTCCACTCCAGAGCTCCCTCCATGAGGAAGCTGTACGCCCTGAAGTGGAGACTTTTCACTTATTGGTGTTGCGAGAAGCAGGTGAACACAGTTACCTGTCACATTGGTAAAGTGCTAGAGTTCCTGCAAGATATATTTTTCGCTGCAGGGTTGTCCCCGTCCACCCTGAAGATTTATGTGGCTGCCATTGCGGCTTACCACGTACCTCTGGGTGCCATGTCCATTGGCAGGGACCCCCTCTTCACATGCTTCCTCCGTGGTACCATTAGGCTGAGGCCTGCAGTCCAGGCCAAGGTTCCTGCCTGGGACTTATCCCTGGTACTCCAGGGGTTGTCCCAGACACCCTTTGAACCTTTGGATGAGGTTCCTCTAATGTTCCTCACTTTAAAAACATTATTATTGTTAGCTTTAACATCGCTAAAGAGAACTGAGGATCTACAGTAGAAAGCCTCCACCCCAGGCCAGGCAAAGTGCTCACTCATGTGGCCAGGTCTATAGTTCTACAGGCCTTCTGCCATCCCCCCTTCGGTGACCAGGACCAGGAATTTAAAAATAAGGTCTGCCCAGTGTGAGCACTGGACACTTACGTCCATAGGTCTGCCCCTTGGCGTAAAATAGACCGGTTATTTGTGTGCTTTGGGGCTTTTAGTGGGGCCCCAGCATCCAAATCTACTTTTGAGCAGGTGGATAGTCGAGGCTATCAACCTGGCTTATGAGTCAGCCTGATCCTCTTCGCCTCTAAGGGTCCGTGCCCACTCTACTAAGAGCATGGCTGCCTCTAAGGCCCTTGGGCGTGTCATTGTCTGATGCCTGTGATGCGGCGGGGTTGTTCCCCCCCATACCTTTCTGAGGCTTTACCAGCTTGACCTCACTCTGCTCCGGGAACACGTTCCTCTCGCAGTGAGCTACGAGACACTCGTTGGCCTTCGTCACTGAGGTGGCGTTGGTATATCGTTCCCCAAAGCATTCGACGCAGTGCAAGTTCCCTTGAATGGGAACGTCTCAGGTTACGTATGTAACCATAGTTCCCTGAGAGGGAACGAGACGCTGCGTCTTTGGCCTCAGCTCCTTGCGCCTTCTGGGCTTGCTCAGACACCTTTAAGCCACTGCCTCCGGGTTCTGGCTCTCCTTTATGACCTGGTTCGTGACGTCACCGACCTGCGACCGTCACTCACACTCAGTCGACGGAAGTTTGTATTTTGTGATATTGTAGTAGACTGTTGCATGGTTATAATTTTCTCTCTAATCTTATGAATTTTGCAAGTAAAGAAGTCCATGAAGTCATTACTGCTCTGCTGTTTTAAACCATCTGGGGTTGAGGCTTTATTTCTTGTTAGTTTAGTCACTGTATCAAATAAATACCTAGGGTTGTATTTGTTTTCTTCTAAGAGGGTAGAAAAGTAAGCAGATCTTGCTGATTTTAAGGCCTTTCTGAATGCAATAGAGCTGTTTTTCCACGAAATGTGAAAAACCTTAAACATCTAGTGATGTTATCAAAACAGTTCAGTTCCAATTGCAATTTATAAGCATGGTTCTTTATGGAATTTTATATAAAAGGTTATTTCGAGGAACGCTAATCTGATATTGTTTAGAGGTGTTCAGTGTATCTCAGTGGCAAGTTTCTGATTTACCGTGTAAAGTACGATGCTATATATTAATGATAGCATATGTATACACTTTTAACAATGTAGTTTCTTGTAATATTTGCAATATTGTTGCAATATTTACTTAAAATATATAAATTGTTTGAAAACAGAAATGGTATATCAACCTTTAGCAAGGCTGTTGGCTGATGAGGAAAATTATTTGTTTTGTGTTTTTGTGTCTTTTTGTACTGTTGTAACCCACATTTTCTGATGGAGGAAATGGAGATGTTATGCCAATATCCAGCAAATCACCTCAGTTGAATAAAAATGGACAATGGAATTGGCTAGTTAAAATATGTTTGCCAATCCACTTCCCATGTATACGGGTATAAGACGTCGGTACACATCCACTCATTCAGGTTTATGCTAAGGAGCCGAGACAGCGATCCTGGCCATACAGCAGGGAATGAGAGTTACATCTATAACTAAGACATTCCCTATCTGTGAGTCACATTCGACCTTATGTCAAAGACTGAAAAATGAGATTCCTTTGGAAAGCATCACATCCACTGAACTGTGTTACAAGTGTTGGAGAGGCAAATGCTGGCAAGCTGTAACATGCCCTCACAATCATAACCTACCAAATTTCCCACGTAAGCCCAAGAAATAAGTCCTCCATCCATGGTGGAAGATGGAAGATGTTCAGGGATACGTTGGAAGGGATACGTTTTTCCATGAAGATGTTTGTAGCTGCTGTTCCTTTTGTATGCTGCTACATAGGAAGAGTGTTTCAGTTCTGTATTTTTTTAAGCCATGACCAGTGTTGTTAATGTCCCACAATTTTTTAAAGGTTTCTAAGTTTATTTAGGAGGTCTCCTATAATAGGTTTATATGTATCCAAGGTCAGAAAACCCTTTCATTTTCTCAGAATATGCATTAAATAACAGCTCATTCTTTTAAAGATTCTCAAATGTTTCATTTGAAGCAGTTCAAAGATTCAGTCTCTCTCAGTCTCTTCCATTAGCCTACTGTGGTCTGTCAGAAAGTGAAGTTTGTTGTGATTGGTACAAACATTAGCCATAGAACAAACGTGAATGACTGATAAAACATTACAGTCTGTTAACCCAACTCTTGATCCATCCTTTATCATTATTCCAAGTAATGACAAATAAATATTGTATTAATCGACACATTAATTTACACGGCTGATTACCTAACATGTGTTGCCATTTCTCGTTTAACCCGTTCATGCGCTTACGCCTGGGTCAGAGCTTGCGTGAAGGACCACACATTTTCCCGTCAAGTTTGCTTTTTATAAATACCAATTATTGCGTTGAGAGCGGTGTGTACCTTCTTTTGTGCGTAAGCAACATTTATAAATGAATTTTCGCCTTAGCGGCGATAGGGCAGCCTCCGTGACTTTGGTAAAGAGACAGGGACAGCTCAAAGAGGTGGACCTTGTATTGGTATCGAAAGCAAACCAAACCAATCACTGCAAACCAATCTTGGTGAATGCACATCATGATGCGTTTAGCCAAGCTATGCAAAGCCAAGATTTGTTTTATTGGAGGGACAGCCTCTATTTTGTCCTTTACTAGGGAATGGAGGACAGGGAATGGAATCCATCCAGTAGCAGCCTGATGGTGGTGATATCATGGTATCACTAAGCAAGGATGTGCTTTTTAACTGCTGATAACTAGAAAAGTCCTTGACAGTGTCAAGAGGCCAAAGAGGCCACCTTGAGAGATGGGGGTGTTGTTGGCATCCTGCATTTCTGCAGGTTTCAGCCAGAGATTGCGTTTCTGGACCACCAAGGTAGACATCATCTGGCCACATCAATTCTGGCTCAGAACTACCTTCAAGTAGTTATTTGACTGATTTGGCCTGGTGAACTTGGGATGGCCATCACATACAGGGTTGAGGAGGCCTGTCCAGTGGCACTGGATGTCTTACAGGCCGGGATGGGACGGGAGACACGGACACAAATCATGGAGGATTGTGAGAGTGGAGGAGGCTGCAAAGTGGCTTTGGGTAGTAAAAGTGCCTTCCACAAATTCTCCAGCATCTCATGCACTTCTAGCAAGAAATGCCTGGGTTCAGAACATGGTTGTGAATCATTTGCAACATCCAGGAAACAATCATCCAACCACAAGTGCTCAGGACAAGGTGGAGGGTTTTATTTGTGTCTGATGCAGCCTAGGCAAGCATGGCCGTCAACTCTGCTAAAAGGATTGGCTTGGCAACAGTATTCCCACTGTAACCCTCAGGTCTCCCAGAGTGTTAGCCAGATTTGTGTCTCTGCCTTGAGTAGAGGCAGTGGGCTGGGTTACAGGAAAGGAGAATCTTGCCTTCACAAAGAGTTGAGATTGCAATACCGACATGGTCGATGAGAGCATGAACCATCCATGAACTCCATCTCAGCATGTCTGTTATGGCTGTCAGATGAGTACAGGAAACGGCCGCATCCAGAAGCGCCAAGGGAGAAATAGTTGCACTTAACTGTGCACTGAACTCGAAGGTGAAACAGAGCTGAATGCAATTTCACTCCAGCAAGAGAGATCTTCTCAAGATTGCAAGCACTTTTAGAAGCAGGAAATTCTCTTTGTGAGGCAAATGGAAGCGAGTGATAGTCGTATGCAACCACTCGGCTCTGACGCTGAAATCTGAATGAGTAGATGTATGTTGCCATCTCATAGACCCATTTGTTCAGTGGAGTTCCTCTTCCCAATTGTATTGGCCAATTTTAAGTCATAGGTTATTGAGGGTCCCAAGTGAGACCCCATTTGTCAGTCTTCAACATAACCTCAAGCGTGACAGATGAGGGACCCAGCATTCATGGTCATATTATTCTCTTCAAGAGTAATATGTATTAATCTTGATCTGTAAGCGGACATAATCAATGAGTTCTTCAGTTGTTCTCTATTAAATTGATGTAACCCTGCTGGTTTGATCTGAGCTGCGGCTTTTTTAGAATTTATGCCAAACATTTAATCTCTTCCTCCTACACAGGATGGCAGAAATACAGGTTAATCTGAGCTCACCGGCTGCTGCAGACACAAGATTTAAGGCTCTGACTTGGCCAGCCTGGGATTCTTGAGTGAGCAACTGTGAATTACTTTAACAGGTGTGAATGTCTGTATGTGTGTGACCTTCTCTACAATTTAGCAGTTTGTGCAAAAGTTGTGATGGCTGCCTAATTTATTTATTCCTAATACCCGTTTCACATTTACCTTTATTCATCTGACAGTCAAATCAAAAGTGATCCAAGAGTACTAATTGTCCATTTCTCTGTGTTTGCGGAACAGAGTGTGTGAGAGGTACAGAGTGGAAGATGCACGGAGTCCAGTTGTGTGATTGTGCTGATATTCAATACAACTGCACTCTTGCTTTTGTAAATTTGCTTAAATATATCTTGACTTCAGTTTTAACACTTGACATGTAAGTAAGACACTTAATTCTCATCTGTCTGTCAAACACTGAATATTTGCATGGAGACCTTCTTTCCAAAAATGGATGTTGAGTATATGTTGTTGAGAATGTTGGAGAGAAGCCAAACCATGTAAAATTTTCGGATGACAAGGGTGAGATGTGTTAGTAATGTAGCATGAAATCAGTATGGTAAATAAAGCTGTCTGTTATCTCTCTACCATGTGATGAGGCAGAAGCCAAAGGATTTAATAGGACTTACTCAAGAGGGAGTTGATGCCCGCAGGAGAATGCAAACGTCTTCCTGTCAAAAAAAAGTCAGACAGCTCCTTACTTGCTCTCCTGGCTTTCTCACCCTGGTCCTAATTTAGTCACCAAGTGACTGCAGAGATAAGTGATTTAGTTAGTGTTACATTGTTGAAACAGTTTGACATAGTGACATTGCATATTTGTTGCCTATAAATATGTCACTTCTTGTCACAAATAATTGTTTACTGTACTGTTTTTATGGAAACAGACTTTAATAGGCTGTGAAGTCCCAACGTGATATCACGAGAATTTGAATGTGTTTTGTGTAAAAGGCATTTCTACCACATGTACATCTAAAACGTGAAACATTTACATGTGAGCAGCCTTAAAGATGTTTCAACTTTTTAATATATCAGTATTTAATTAATTGTATTAATTGGTTGATTATATGTTATTAATCATCATCATTTTCAAATTGAAAACATTAAGAGCATTCATTAAAAAATGTCTTTTAAAAGAGCATTTAAAAAAAAATCTTTGTAACTTCAGGGGCCACCTTGTTTCAAATGATTATGTAATTTTAAACAAATTACACAATCTAAAAAAAATAATTAATTGATAGATATCATTAAGTCTGTCTGTGATTTCATGAAGAAACCAAAACATCTCTGACAATAAGTAAATCGAGAAGAATTGTTGTAATCCAGTGATTTTTTTTCTCTCATGCATCTGAAAACAGATGGTATGGTCCACACGAAGGTCTGATCTCACTATCATCACGTTTGTCTGTGATTAAATAAATGTTACGTCATAAATCTTTTTTATTGAGCAATTAACTTATATTAGTTAAATCAAATTAATATTTGATGAGACCCTTTGCATCTAAAAGCTTTTGTCAAACATGCACATAGTTTTTCAAGTAAGTTTGCAGGAGGGTTTTTTCAAGTGTCTTGGAGACATTTCCACAGTTCTTCTGTTCTTCTGTCTCATTTTTTTCTGTTTCTTCATGTAATCAAAGACAAACTTGCTGATGCTGAGATCAGGTCTCTGTGTGGAGCACACCGACTATGGAGCATACTGACTACTGTCAGGTACGGAGATGAAATACTTAGAACTGGTGCAGTGCGCACTGAGTTCTTGATAACGACCAAGTCAAATCAAGTCACTTTTATTTACAAAGCACTTTTTACAATACAGATTGTTTCAAATTAGCTTTACAGTGGTCAATGGAAAACAATAAAAACAAAGTTTGTTTTGGCTGAACAGCAGCTCTAAAAGAGAAGGGGCCTCATGTACTAAGACTTGCGTTGAATTCATACTGACACATTACGTACGGACAAAGCTGTGAATGTGCGAACGCACAAAAAAATCCAGATGTATCAATCTCTGCGTTCGAAGGATCCCGCACATATTCTCTTCGTACATCCCGATTCACGTGAAATTGAGTCCACATGCACAAGCACAACACTCCACCCAGTCTCCTCCCCTAATAAAACTGATTTAAATATGGTGATGATTCCACTTGGGCAAAAGAAAGCAGTAAGAAAATGGCAAAAGCAAGAGGTAAGAAACGAAACTTCACAGAAAGTGAACTGGAGGTGCTTCTATCAGAGGTAGAAATAAGAAAAAATATTTTATTTGGGAGTTTGTCCTCCGGAATTAATAATAAACTGAAAAAATGTGAGTGGGAGAGTTTGGCTGAAGCCGTCAATGCGGTGGGATCCGAAAGTCGCGCTGTCAGTGAGATTAAAAAGAAATGGTCCGATATAAAGGTGGACATTAAGCGGAGAACTGCTGCGCACAGACAAAGTGTGGGCAGAACAGGCATTGGCAAAGGGGTCGATGAGCTCACCCTTTGAGCAGAGAGTTGCCTCGATTATGGGTGTGTGACAGAATCAGAGAACTGCATTACCCAACATGCAATCTGCTAAATGGAAGGAGTTCCTGTGACATGGAAGGAAGTGGTGAGTTAATTAAAATGACAGGTGTGCAAGTGTTTGGCGGGAAGTGTGAAACAAAGACAGAAAGAGATGAGCAGGAGTGAACAGTCGTTGAGAACAGAAGGAACAAACTGTTGAAGATGATCTGAGAGAAGAAGAGTTGTTTATGCTGGAATTGATGTTCCTGGCGGCCTGATTCTTTGTCCTAAAGCGCTGTCAACTGACTGACCTGTTTCGTGCCACATTCAAAGGAAGGGAACCTATGAGCGAGCGGAAAAAGATTACTGGCCTGTGGTCCCATACTCCGGTTCATCTGGTGATCCTCTGTGGTGTGGTCAGTGGAATAGAGACACTCTCCTGCTTGAACTTCAAGTAAACCCGCATACTCACGCTCACTTATCCACAGGTACACTGACACAAACACACACACCCAAACACTCCAAGGTCTCAAGCAACGGACATGGGGAAACATCTTGACTGTGGTATGTTTATTTGAAATGACCGAGTGATGGTGTTCTTTGTGTATAATTTTGAGTGAAGATCAATTGTGATATTATTTCTGTTTGCCTGTGTTGATCTCAAATCACGATAAGTGCCACTAAAAAGTATTGGCGTGTGAAATTACTGTAAATAAATAGCATGCATATGATTTGTGTATATGATAAATTGAGTTTAAGTAAAGCAACGGGTTGAACAAATGGACTGTGAACCTATTTTATTTATCGTGTAACAGGTGGTATAAGCTATCCTGGCTTTAATTTCCTTTTTAAAGGATTGCTTCTCTCTGGCGCCCAAACAAACATAAGTTAATCATAATTCCAGAGTGCCACCGTTACAGGTGACACGCTATTCTCTGGAGTAGTACCTACTGCTGTGGGAGACTCGGATTTACAGGACTGCCATGAAGGTAACCAATTTCTAATTTGTTTTACTTTGTATGCATTTGAAAAATGAAATGGGTAAGCTATGTGTACCAATATAGCTGATCAAGAGTACACCATAGATTTTACGGATCCATTGCAGTTATGGCAAATGCATGTACCCATTAATGTGGAACAGACTCAAATCACAGTTAACATGTGCCTGTGTTTATTTAGACTCATATGATGCAACAGCTGGAACATCCACTGGCACGCACTCGGAATCCGCCCCTCCTGAGCAGCCAGTGCCCACTGTGACCATCGTTTCCAGTGCTCCCCCCAGTGTTGAGGCGCATCCGTCTGGCCGCGTCTTGACTCATGCAGTTCTGGAGTCACAGCAGCAAATTGTTATGGCCATCGGAGAAGTCAACAGTCACCTAAAAAATATCAGTGATACACTCACAGACATAAGCCAGTCATTAAAAGAATTGGTTAAAAAATGAACTTTGTCTCCATTTACCATTTATTGTTGCAATCACATGTTGAAGGGCCTGAATGGCTTATTGGTTGGGCTGCACATACGTTGGTCCTGGGTCAGGGTCATCTGGCTGTGCTGCCACCTCACCAAGTGGTATGACATGTCTGTGCGCGACATTGTGCAGCACACCACAGGCCATCACAATGCGGCATACCTTGTCAGGGCGGTATAACAGCATCCCTCCAGTCCTGTCACGACAGCGCCACCGACATTTCAGCTGCCCAATCGCCCACATCATTGTATCTGTGCTCTCGATCAGTTGGTGAGGCGGGTTAACAGCCACGTCTTTAGTGGATAACCACGGTCTCCTGAAGGGTTGTTGTATAATTAAATGCAAATAAATAAAAAGTATTATTAGATTGAACCATAACTTTAAACACGTCACTCGCCGAGAAGCCACCCATCGTGCACCCTGCCAGCTTGGAGTCTCATCCCAACCATGCTGTTTGTAAGGATGTATGAATCATGGGTTGACCCAGGCCACCTTGCCACAATATTTGTTAGGCGCATTTGTGCATCACATATTATTTGCACATTTATTGAATGGAAATATTTCCATATTATATTTATAATATGGCGCCTTTATAGCAATGTGTGTGCAGTCGATCGCTCCGATTACATTAGGAAATCCGGCTATCGCTGTTGTGGATCAAGTGTTGCAGTTTTTCTCTTTGCCAAATAATTCTTCTCAAAGGTCTTTGATGCCAGAATATAGGTTTTATTCTTTCAAACAAAACCGAGTCGATTTGCAGATCTCCTCACGAGAAAGGGAAATCTCCCATTATATATACCTAGTTCCTAGACATTCTAAACATGTTACGTTATTGTTTATTTTTCTCCAAATATTGTC
This sequence comes from Rhodeus uyekii, assembly GCA_037043235.1. Classification (NCBI taxonomy): domain Eukaryota; kingdom Metazoa; phylum Chordata; class Actinopteri; order Cypriniformes; family Acheilognathidae; genus Rhodeus; species Rhodeus uyekii. The sequence continues at coordinate 439,573 of JAWRVZ010000088.1, forward strand.
CAATTGGCCTGAATACAGCACTCTATGTCCATATATGGGTTCAACCCCCAGAGCTGTGGTGTGTGTGGGTCTCCAGCCTTTTGCAGACCTCAGCACTTTCTCAGCTGAATATCATCATACAGATATTATAATGTTATTATAATAATGGTGTATAATCATACAGTTGAATTATGATACAATACTTATTATTCGTGCAATAAACACTTCAACATCGCTGCAAATTGCATTTTAATGTTTGGCTGGTCAACTGCGTCATATGGAAACCTTATATACCTGGCAGCCATGCGGATGATCCCGTCCCATTCAGCTGGCATTGCCCGGCTCAAAGACGACTGGCTTATTCCAGAGCGGTCTACCAGTTCCCTTTGGAAAGAACCAGTTGCCAGGAAAGCAAGTGTTGTCAGCACCTGTGACGGAACGGGTATCGCGTGGCTCCTCGCTGTCTCTCTCTCTAGATTCGGACCCAATTCAGCACAGAGTTCCAAGAGGATAGCCCTCCGAAATCTGAAACGGCTGATAAGCCAGTCATCATCCTGGGCCAGAAAGTCACTGTGGTCCCTAAACACTCGTTCTCGTCTGATTCTGCCATTAGCAATGTCCTCTAATAAGGCCAAAGCTGCCATTGCCGTAGGCTAAGGGCTGTGTCAATTTGCACATGCTTTTACAGTATATGTTCTTACTTAATTGATAGAATATTCCCATAATGCTTGTGTTGACTATATATGTCAATTATTTTATAAATTGTAAAAATTAATAGCAATGCTTCCCACAGGTGGTGATGCGATAGATTTGTAGAACAATTCGTTGTGTCATGTTTGCAGCTTCACTTCATTGCTTGTAGGAGTCGCCAACAGACAAAACAGTGAGATATGTAGTTACGCCTGACATGAACTTGCCGTGGAGAAACGCACATTGTCACGTTAGTTTCACTTTTAGTACATCCGACCATGAGCGTGAAAGCTGGCGAACGCAACGTTTTTGTGTTGTGTGTCAGGCTCAGTTGGGGGACCAGTTCTCTGGCCAACAGCCAAACAATGCATGATTATTATATTGACAACAATTCAAGTCAAATATTAAATCCAGTTTGGTCTGGTGGGAGATGGATTCATGATCTTCACAGGGGAGGGTCTAGAGTAACGGTCTCGGCAGGGACTTCAGGGCTGTGACTTCAGGGCTGGACTTCAGGGCTGTGTTGGGTTTGTGTCCAGGTGCAGGTCCTTCATCTGATCTGGCTACGGCCTGGACTCGGCTGACAATGGTAACCTTGGAATTAACAGAGACCAATATCAGCGTAGATGCCATTCTTCTTCTGATGTAACGAGTACATCATATGTTATGGGAATGTTCCCGGTTCTAGCTGACCTAAATTATGCAGCCTAACAATCATTTTACATGATTTGGATTAAAAATGTATGTATAATTTGTTATGTGAAATCCAGGTTGAAGAGATGTTTTTTTAGTCTAGATTCAAACGGACAGAGTGTGTCTGCTTCCTGAACTATGTTAGGAAGACTGTTCCAGAGTTTAGGAGCTAAATAGGAAAAGGATCGACCTCCAGCAGTTGCCTGTGATATTCTAGGTATTATCATCTGACTATAATGTGTTAAGAGTTAAGGAGCTAAACCATTTAATGCTTTGTAAGTAATTAGCAAGATTTTAAAATGTATTTGGTGTTTAATAGGAATCCAATGCAGTGTGACAGAACTTGGCTAATATGCTCATACTGCCTGGTTCTAGTTCGAGCTGCTGCATTTTGGACCAGCTGGAATTTATTTTTTAAACATGCAGGGCAACCACCCAGTAGAGCATTACAATAATCTAGCCTTGAGCTCATGAATGCATTAACTAACTTTTCTGCATTTTTCATTGAGAGCATATGTCGGAATTTATATATATTTTTAAGATAGAAGAAAGTGGTTTTACAGATGCTAGAAACGTGGCTTTCAAATGAAAGAGTGGTATCAAAGAGCACTCCCAGGTTTCTAACTGACAACAAAGACTTGACAGAGCAGCCATCGAGTGTTAGACAATAGTCTAGGTTATTACGCGCTGAACTTTTTGGTCTGATAATTAGAATCTCTATTTTTTCAGGATTAAGCAGTAAAAAGGTATTAATCATCCAATTTTTTAGATCTGTTATGCATTCTGTTAATTTAGTGAATTGGTACGTTTCACCAGGATGAGAAGAAATATAGAGCTGAGTATCATCAGCGTAGCAATGAAAGCTTATGCCATTCTTCCTAATAATTGCACCAAAAGGAAGCATGTACAGGGTGAAAAGCAACAGTCCTAACACTGAACCTTGAGGAACTCCATACTGAACCCGTGATCAATATGACATGGTCAGAGAAGTATGATTTGAACCATGCTAATGCAATTCCACTAATGCCAACACAAGTATTTTTGAGTCTATTCAGAAGGATTTTGTGATCGATTGTATCAAATTCCGCACTAAGATCCTGTAACACTAACTGATATATAATTTATTTAAACAGCAAAATAATTTATAACTCTAATGAGAGCAGTCTCAGCACTATGATACTTTCTAAATCCTGATGGCAAATCTTCATAGATACTGTTTCTTTCTAGAAAAGAACATAATTGAAGATATTGCCTTTCTAGAATCTTTAACAAAAAAAGTAGATTCGATATCAGCCTGTAATTAACACCCTCAAAGTGTCTCTAGTACCCATCCCCCCCACCCCCCCAAATTTTTGTTGAAGGGCCTCCCCGAGATACCATCAGTAGGCCCAGGTGGTCTTAGGGTGAAGGGCCCAGGGCAGAGCGCTTGGGGAAATAGTCCAGGCAGGGTGAGGCGCACGGGAGGAAAACTGAAACTCTCTTTATTTAAACACCAAAAAACAAAAGACTGAAAATAAACTGAAACGGCACATAATAGTGCAAAACACGGAGCACTAGGAGACACAAAGTGACATCCACACACACGGATAACATCCACCACGTAACGTCAACAACTGACAAAGACAAGGGAAACATGAGAGGATTTTATACATGACAGGATTGGAAACAGCTGACAAGACTAACAGGATGAGTTATTAGGTGAAACAAGGGCACGGAAGGATACACTGACAGGACCCGGAAGTGAGCAACAAGACGAGACTGTGACAATGGTGTTACTACAAATTACAGCAACACCTACTTAGTTACCCATCAGGGGCATATTCTTCGTACCTCGCTAACTCGCTTAGCTGGATTAGATTGTTGGCGACTTCGCTTGATCTTGGATTGTTTGGTTCTTCGACGCTCATCTGGGACTGGTTGTCATAGTAACAGGTCCGTTGAATTGAACCTGCACGGGAGCAGGCTTACTTCATGATGGCAGGATTAGATCAAGTGATGTGGGAAGTTTGTCGCAGCATGTCCTGTCCGTTTTTACAAACTGTAAAAACTGTTGCTGAAGGTTTAATACAATATATTTAATAGAATTATAAAAAAATATAATATTAAAAAATAATAATAATTAAAAATATATATATGTATATATAAAATTGTGTGTATTGCCTTGCGCTACTTTGTGGCATGTTCCTTTATACTGTTGGGATATGGAGAACATTGTGAAAGTGCTGTCTGTCGTGCCATTCGCAAAGTTTTTTTTGTGGTTTTTACAAACCACTTAAGACCCCAAGTTATTGAAGAGAGCTTTTTCGCTATTACAGGTACATTATAATTGATCAGAGATTATGAATTCATGACCATGCCAGTAAATATTACCCAAATGTATTGGTGCCATAGACTGCACACACATTGCCACCATCAGAAAGCAGAGGACCCTGAACGCGAGGGCTGGGTCTTCCTCCTCCGGGGGCAGTGCTTGCAGGTTCACCACCTGATCCCGAAAGGGAGTGGTGGGAACCTTGGGCACATATCCAAGCCGGGGCCTCAGGACAATGTGAGACAAGGCTGGCCCGAATTCAAGGCACGTTCCACTGACCGAAATGCCTGCAGGTCCCCTACCCTCTTGAAGGAAGTGAGTGCAGTCAGGAGCACTGTCTTGAAGGACAAGATCTTGAGCTCCACTGACTCGAGGGGCTCAAAGGGAGCTCTCTGTAGGCCTGAGAGGACGACAGAGAGGTCCCAGGAGGGAAAGAGGGGCGGCCTGGGAGGGTTTAGCCTCCTGGCCCCTCTCAGGAACCTGATGACCAGGTCGTGCTTTCCAAGAGACCTGCCATTGATGGGAACATGGTGAGCTGCAATGGCGGCGACATACACCTTCAAGGTAGAGGGGGACAGCCGCCGCTCCAACCCACCTTGAAGGAAGGAAAGCACAGAGCTGATTGGGCAAGTCCGGGGATCTTCCCGTTGGTAAGAACACCACTCAGAGAATAGACTCCACTTCAAGGCATACGTCAGCCTCGTAGAGGGCTCTAGCCGAAGTGATAGTGTCTACCACCGCCGGTGGAAGGCCACTTAAGTCTTCCGCGTCCCATCCAGGGACCACACGTGGAGGTTCCAAAGATCTGGACGCGGGTGCCAAATGGTGCCCTGTCCCTGAGAAAGCAGGTCCTTCCTCAAGGGAATGCGCCAGGGAGGGGCTGTCGCGAGGAGTGAGAGTTCTGGAAACCAGGTCCGGTTGGGCCAGTATGGTGCAACAAGCAGGACCTCCTCCTCGTCCTCCCTGACCTTGCACAGGGTCTGTGCAAGAAGGCTCACTGGGGGGAACGCATATTTGCGTAGGCCCCGGGGCCAGCTGTGTGCCAGTGCATCTGAGCCGAGGGTCAAAAAAAACAACTGGCAGTGGGAGGATTCCCGGGACGCGAACAGGTCTACCTGCGCTTCCCCGAATCGACTCCAGATCAGCTGAACCGCCTGGGGGTGGAGTCTCCACTCTCCCGGGAATGTGAGCTGTCGTGAGAGCGCGTCGGCTGCACGATTGAGCTCGCCCGGAATGTAGATGGCACGCAGCGACCTGAGCCGCTGCTGACTCCAGAGGAGGAGGTGGCGGGCAAGTTGCGACATGCGACGGGAGCGTAGACCACCCTGATGGTTGATGTACGCCACGGTCGATGTGTTGTCCGTGCGGACCAGTACATGCTTGCCCTGCAGCAACGGTCGGAACCGGCGCAGTGCAAGGTGTACCGCTAGCAACTCGAGGCAGTTGATATGCCACTGCCGCCGGGGTCCTGTCCAGGAGCCCGAGGCAGCATGCACACGGCACCCTAGCCCATGGTGGAGGCATCTGTTGTAACAACAACATGCCTAGACACTTGCCCTAGGGGAACTCCAGCCCTTAGAAAAGCAAGGTCTGACCAAGGGCCGAACGTCTGGCGACAAGCCGGTGTGATTACCACACGGAATGTGCCCTGGTGCCAAGCCCACCTCGGGACTCGGTCCCATAACCAGTGTTGAAGTGGTCTCATATGCATCAACCCGAGCGGCGTTACAGCGGCTGCGGATGACATATGCCCCAGGAGCCTCTGAAACTGTTTCAGTGGGACCACTGTTTTCTGCCTGACCACTTTCAGGCAGTTCAACACTGACTGTGCACGTTCGTTGGTGAGACGTGCTGACATGGAGACCGAGTCCAACTCCAACCCGAGAAAAGAGATGCTCTGCGCAGGGGAGAGCTTGCTCTTCTCCCAGTTGACCCGAAGCCCCAAATGGTTGAGGTGTCTGAGCACCAAGTCCCTGTGCTCGCACATCTGATCCCGCGACTGTGCCAAAATGAGCCAGTTGTCGAGATAATTCAGGATGCGGACTCCCACTTCCCTGAGGGGGGAAAGGGCAGCCTCCGCGACCTTGGTGAAGACGCGGGGAGGCAGGGACAGCCCAAAGGGGAGGACCTTGTACTGGTATGCCTGACCCTCGAACGCAAAGCGAAGGAACGGTCTGTGACGAGGGAGTATCGAGACATGAAAGTACGCGTCCATCAGGTCGATTGCTGCAAACCAGTCCTGGGAGCAGACGCACGTGAGGATGCGTCTCTGCGTCAACATTTTGAACGGAAACCTGTGAAGGGTCCGGTTCAAGACACGCAGGTCCAGGATAGGCCGTAACCCCCCGCCTTTCTTGGGAACGATGAAGTTGGGGCTGTAAAACCCCGACTCCATCTCGGCTGGAGGGACAGGCTCGATCGCGCCCTTCGCCAAGAGGACAGCGATCTCCTCTCGAAGTACAGGGGCGTCCTTGCCTGCCACTGAGGTAGTCAGAACGCCGCTGAACCTGGGGGGCCGCCTGGCGAACTGAATCGCATAGCCGAGTCTGATTGTCCGAATGAGCCAACGAGACGGAGTGGGAAGCGCTAACCAAGCCCCCAAACTCCGTTCGAGAGGCACCAAAGGGACGACCGACGAACCCGCGGGGGGGGCAGCAGGGAGCTCTGAGGCCCAACCCAGGAGGCATGGCGTCCCGGAGTCGAGGCGGTGAGTGTGGTGCACTTACCTGGCTCCATAGTCCCCATGAGGGGCCTGGAAGGGAGGGGCATGGAAGCAGCGCGTCCTGGGGCTGCCCGCTCCCCATCCGTGGTGAAAGAGAGGTCGGCTGACAGAGAGGAAGCAACGCGTCGCTCACTGTCAGCTTGGACCGAGTATGACCCAGAGATAGAGGAAACTGCTCTTTTATTGAAAATGTGGGTACCACTGGCCCTGGGGCCAGTGGCGGAACAGAAGGAAACAAAAGATTCTCCACCCGGCCCTCCTCTGGGGGAAGGAGTGGTGCCTTCACCAGCTCCTGGAAACGAGCAGCTCCTACCACCTCTGGGTCGCCCGTCTCAGGACCGCTTAGATTTTCTCTTGGAGGGTTTAGCGCTCTGGGCGGGCTGCGTCACCTTCCTGCGGGGGGGAGGGGCCGGACGGGAGGCCTCCGGTCCGGCCGGACCCTTTGCGGCCGCAGGGGGACGCCCTTGGCGAGGAGCAAGCTGAGGAACAGCCCGCGGCGGTTTGGCAGACTACCGCCGGGGCAAGATGTGACTTATCGCCTCAGTCTGCTTCTGCACCGTCGAGAATTGCTGTGCAAAATCTACGACAGTGTCGCCAAAGAGGCCAACCTGGGAGATGGGGGCGTCGAGAAAAGGAACTTTGTCAGCATTCTTCATCTCAGCCAGGTCCAGCCAGAGATGGCGCTCCTGGACCACGAGTGTGGACATCGTCTGGCCGAGGGCCCGCGCCGTGACCTTAGTCGCCCGGAGGGCGAAGTCGGTCGCCGTGCGCAGCTCCTGCCTCAACCCCGGCTCAGACCTACCCTCGTGCAGCTCTTTAAGAGCTTTGCCTGATAGACCTGCAGGATGGCCATGGCATGCAGGGCGGAAGCTGCCTGTCCAGCGGTGCTGTAAGCCTTGGCAGCCAGGGCTGCTGTTGACTTACCCGCCTTGGACGGGAGGCGCGGACGATTGCGCCAGGTGGCAGCATTTTGCGTGCACAAGTGCACCGCAACTGCACGCTCCACCTGTGGAACGTCCGCGTAACCCTTGGCAGCCCCGCAATCGAGGGTAGTGAGAGCGGAGGAGGTCAGAGAGCGGCTTCGGGCAGTAAAAGGTGCCTTCCACGACTTACTGACCTCCTCATGCACTTCCGGGAAGAAAGGCACCGGGGCGGAGCGAGGCTGTGAACCGCGCTCCGCACCCAGAAACCAATCGTCCAGCCGCGAGCGCTCGGGCGACGGTGGAGGGGTCCACTCAAGCCCAATACCCGCGGCAGCCCGGGAAAGCATGGCCATCATCTCCCGAGGGTGGCTGCTCGGCTTCCTCACTCGAAGATGACAGCCCACTCTCCGATGCAGCGATCTACATCCGATCCTCATCCGGAGCACCAAACGAGACCCGAGGTACCTCCCTTGAAGGACCTGGCGTCTCGCGTGGCAACTCGACGGCACACGGTGTGCAAGAGGAGTGGGAGGTTCGTGAGGGCTGGCCTGACGAAGAAGCTCCCACTGTAACCCTCAGGTCACCCAGAGTGCTAACCAACCCCTCAGCTCTACCATGAGAAGCAGAGGGGATATGGGTAGCAGCAGAGGGTGCTCAAACCTCCGTATCAAAGAGGGCGAGCCGCGACCGCAACACCGACATGGTCATGCGCCCACAGAGAGAGCATGACGCATCCACAAGCGCTCTCTCAGCGTGCTGTCTGCCCAGACACGAGAAACAGCGCTCATGGCCGTCAGATGAGGTTAGGAAACGACCGCATCCAGAAACACACGGACGAAAAGGCATCTTGAAAAAGACGCTGATCGTCCGCGTTTGCTCTTTTAGAGGAAACTGCTCTTTTTTCCGACCGAGGCACAGGGGGGTGACACGACAGCTGGGACACGCGCACCACCGCTGAAGCACCGTATCTTCCAGTCGAATCAAAGACGCTCTTTTTGGCAGGTGATCAGAAAGGAGCGGCTGATTACAACCGCTCGGCTCCGAAGCAAAAGTATGAATGAAATGAGCGATGCCGGTCCTATTTATACCCGGAAGCCGGGCGGGGCGGGACTCGGCATGCAAATTTCACTAGCCAATGTTCATTGGCGCGTTTAGTTACACTACTGGGAGGTGATTGGGCTCCCAAGCGAGACCCCATGACGTCAGTCCGACGTAACGTCGAACGTGACTGACTGATAGGGAACAACATTTTGTGGCCCGCGGGACAATATGAAAGTTTAATGTAAACACGCCCCGCGAGTTTTGAATGAATAGCGCTTTACCGCGTTGTGTGCGGAAGATTCCTTTTTTGTGCAAGCTGGAGCTGTATAAATCAGCCAATCTCAGTGGAGTATATGACTCCCAGGGGCCAATGACAGTGGAGTAAATGACTCCCGGAGGCAGGGCATCGGCCGGGCTTGATGCAGTCAGACAGAAACATTTCACAACTACGGAGCTGCCCGTGTAACTTCACATTTGTCAAAGCAGTGTTTGAAATTGAGCATGTTCTACTTTGAGCTGGACAAAGTCAATGTTACTGTTATCATTGCGAAAAATGTGTTATCATAACGAATCTGCAAATGAACGACCAGCTCCATTGACAGTGTCACCGAGGGGAGTGGAGCTCCGCTGGGACACTCAGCCAGATCCCGCCCGCCGTCCAGCTTGAGCCTCATCAGTGGCCTCAGTTTCCCGTCCCGGTTACATAATCAACGGGACATCTGTGTTGGCTAGATTGTCCCGATGAACCCATGGGGTTAATATAGAAAATAAAATCCAGTAAATAACGCCTCCGTGGCTTCATCCCATTTTATATAATAAATATATTAAAGACGTCCCACAGTCCTAGCTGGTAATTATCAGCCTGGTAGCAGGAAAGTCTCATCAGGAAAGTATGGAAGCCGTTTCCGCCACAGTTGAGTCATAATAATGAGAGGGATTCTCAAAATAATGACTTAGTATCTCGAAAAAATGAGAAAGTTTCTCATAATAATGACTTAGAATCTCAAAATAATGAGAGTGTTTCTCATAATAATGACTTGGTATCTCGAAAAAAATAGTAACTTTTCCCTCAATCTTGAACTTCAGTAAGTCCAAGTACATGGCTACTTACTGACGATCATCTTCAAGCTATACTGAGAGTCTCAACTGTTTCCTCTCTCAAGACAAATGTGACTCAGCTATGTGAGAGGAAGCGCTGCCGGGTCTCTGGCAGCAAGAAGTAGGCAAGACAAGTCATATTCAGAAGACCCGTTCATGTTCTTCAATATTCTGTTTATGTTCAGGACAGTTCATGTTCATAAGAACCCATTGAAGTTAAAGAACTGTCAATAATGACGTTTGAGAAAATATTTATATTTTTTTTGTGGAATACTTGATTAGGCCCTGCCTCACCCAAACTCTGCCTCCTTCAGCCACCAGCTAATTTGAGTTTGAGACCCCTGACCTAGATCATGTTGGATATAAAGTGAATTTTTTTTATTAAGAGACAAAAGCATTTGTATCGAACAGAATGGTGTCAAGAGTTCAAACTCTTGGAAGTAAATTAAGCTACAAATCTTCAGACATTTTACGTTTGAACATGTTTTATGCAAAAAAAAAAACACATTTCACTTCTCATTTCATTTATAAAAACACATTTTCTTTTAAATATTTAATATGCGCTTTTATTTATTTTTAAATTAAATTTATTTTTAATTTGCTTTTTATTTTATTTTATTAATTATAAGCTTATACAAAACATACACAGAACCATGAACCATCTGCAGTTCTCTTCTCAATCCCCAGTGTGGGAAATCTTGTTATTGTCAGCCGTGCATGCTGGATTAATGCTTGAAGACAAAGGTAAATGGTACATATAATATTTAACAAGAAGAGTACGGCAAACACACAACACTGTATTGACGAGAATGGACACAGATTAAGACCAACACAAGGCTTAAATACACTTGATTAGGGAAGTGGGAACAGCTGACAAGACTGATGAGGTAATAGGTGCAGATACAGGTGAGACAGATGGCATAAGGAGCGAACAAAAGGGGAGTTAACAGGTAAACATGACAATCACGAAGACAGGGATGACAGAACCGTGACAGTACACCCCCTTCTGCAAGGCATTACCTTACGCAGTATGAGGAACACCTTGTGGAAGGAGGAGGAACAGGAGGACTAGACAAACATGACAGACAAGAGAAGGGCAGGAGGGTGGGCGGTCACCCTGGAGACCGGAGGATCAGGGGCCCAGGGCGGCACAGCCTTCCAGGGTGGCGCTGGAGGATACGGGAGCCGAGGTTCCACAGGAGGCTTCGCCTCCTTTGTCCCACCCACCCTCATGCTGGTGTTATAACCCAAAATGTATTGGGAGGAGCTCTGGAGGAGCAGGCAGGGCGAGGAGCACAGGAGGAGCCGAGGAAGTCCTCCTCTTTCTCTTACGCCTTCTCCCTCTGCGTGGCCGATCTGGAGCGGGCTCGGGCGCAGACTGACGAGTTGTCGCAGTAACAGGCTCTGGCTGACGAGTTGTCGCAGGAACAGGCTCTGGCTGACGAGTTGCGCGCTGAGGAGTGGTGGGTGGCTGGGCTGGCTGTCTGGACCGGGGATATATACGCTCTCCAGACACTTAATTATGGCTTCCTGCCAGCGAAGTCCTGTGGTGTCTGGGAGTTTCCTCTGTTGATGTTAGTTCGCTCCGATCCAGAACAGCGAATTCAGCGTAAAATCATCGAGCAGTGACATGGTGGCGAGTGCGCTGAATTCCATCGTGAACTTGAGGAAGTTGGTGTTTCTGTGGGCAATGGTGATGAACTCCACACGATAATCTATCTTTCTCTTGTTTTTCAAAAAACTCTTTCTTGGGTGACTAACCTCGGTCTGTTCTTCTGTCAGGCGTGTGTGCTGGATGAATGCTTGAAGACGAAGGTAAGTTGTACAAATAATATTTATTTAAACAAACCGAGTACGGGAAACACACAACACTGTATTGACAAGAACGGACACAGACTAAGACCAACACAAGGTTGTTATAATTGTCCCATGCAAAGTGTACAATATGTCACTGAATGGTTTGATGAGCATGATGAAAATGAAATGAATGGTTTGGCCTTCACAGTAACCACATCTCAACTTGAGTACATTTTGCTTTTTATTTTATTTTCTTTCTTTTTTTGCATTTGAATTCTTTTATTCAAAGCAATTTAATTGCATTCAAGTTATTGCAATTTATTTTATTTTTTTAATAAGTCCATTCATTCCCTGGGAATTCAACCCATTACATTTTTGCATTAACACTTTGAGCTACAGGAATTAACAAAAATAAAATAAAATTGAACATTCATGAGATATTTTAATCCTATGTGTTACAGCACTCTCCACTATCATCATCAAAATAGCATTTCTTGTTTGGATAAATAGTGTTCTATTCATCCAGTACTGTTCGGGAGTCTGTAGAATCAATGCCAAGGTGAACTGAGGCAATTCTGGCAACATGTGGTGGTTTAAATCCTTGTTAAGAAACTTTATGTTTTTATTTTTATTTTGAAACTATATCCCATTTCTGTGTGTGAGATATAAAGTACATGTGTGTGGCCAACTCTGTTTTGTGGACCGTATTATGTCTACTTCCAGGTCCTGCCACCTCATTCTCCACAGCATAAGGACTATAAGGCCGATCCTCAACTCCTACTCTACCAAGCTCCCGGCTCCAGTCTTTTCTGGAACCTCTTTCATTGCCGGACAACCAGCATCTGCTACACACCCCCTTGAGGGATTTCAAAATACTGTTTGTTTTCAACCTCCAGAAATTCTCTCACATTACTCTTCTCAGGTCTTTTCACTGACTGCCAATATCTGCAATAATTCAGTTCGAAACACCGTTCCTGACTCACATGTCTGCCAATACACCCTCTGCCCCCATTACCTTCATGCCGTCATCGAGCTGTGTCTCTCCACATGGAGAGTTTCTGGCTGTTTAGCGCCAAAAACATCTCCATCATTGACTTGGACTGTCGCATAGTATCATTATGAAACCTTTATGCCACAGCTCCTAACTTTTACATTACCGTATTTTATTGTTTAGTACACAAAGCTGCTTTGAAGCAAACTGTATTGTATAAAGCAATATATAGATAAATGTGACTTAACTTGTTTGAAAGAACATACTGTAGAGCTAATTTATAGCTGAATTGAATAATTAAATCTGTTGAATTAATTAAATCTGTTACGGATGTGAATTGAATAAACACTGAACTGACTTGAGCTGAATAATAAAACTGTTGTGTTTTGAAGGGCTGCTTTATATGAGTGATGAACTTTGCAATGTTAACACAGTTATTGAACTAACATTCAACTAAAGTGAGCTGAATAAAGACACTATTATTTTTTGCATAATTGCATATTACAGAAGTGATGTAGTTTCATAACTAAGTTTTCAATATCAATACGCTATTTTTCCTTTATATTAATGCAAAGTTATTTTGGAACAATCTGTATTATACTAAGCATTGTGTAGATACGTATGACTTGACTTATTTGGCAAGACCTACAATTCTACAATTAAATGCATCACATGTCAAAGCGATAAGAGAATGAGAAACTTGTACAGTACAGATGAAGCTTGTATGGGAAAAAATTGTGAAGAGATGCACCTGTAACTTTGCACAGATATTCAGCACTGAACTGATTCATGTTCCTTTGACCATTGCTGACTCGTGCCTCCTACAAGCTCTGAAAACAAACGACCCTCCTGTTTGTAGATAGATAGATAGAGAGAGAGAGAACACAAGATAGAGTGCAATTCAAACTCTGTTAAGGTGAAATGAAAAACATTTCCCTCCTCTATCCACCATCTGACCTCCACGGACACTGGATTGTTTTTTGTTTTGTTTCATTTTTTCCAGGGCTTAGTGAACTGTTAGGAATGGTAGTTGGGAAAATTGTAGAATAAGAATCTGTCAGTTTACAACAACTGACCTTACATAACTGATGGCAAGTGTAATAAATCATCACTTTGTGATTTCTGTGCCCAAAAGTTGCAGACTATTTCTTACAGGTTTAGTTTGGCCAAAAACGAACATCCTGTAACTATTTACATGCCCGGATGTCATTCCATGAAGTTTTTTATAACTTTTTTCTGTGGAAGACAAAAAGAGAAAATTATCTATCTATCTATCTATCTATCTATCTATCTATCTATCTATCTATCTATCTATCTATCTATCTATCTATCTATCTATCTATCTATCTATCTATCTATCTATCTATCTATCTATCTATCTATCTATCTATCTATCTATCTGTCTATCTGTCTGTCTGTCTGTCTGTCTGTCTATCTGTCTATTTGTCTGTCTGTCTATCTATCTATCTATCTATCTATCTATCTATCTATCTATCTATCTATCTATCTATCTATCTATCTATCTATCTATCTATCTATCTATCTATCTATCTATCTATCTGTCTATCTGTCTGTCTGTCTGTCTGTCTGTCTATCTGTCTATTTGTCTGTCTGTCTATCTATCTATCTATCTATCTATCTATCTATCTATCTATCTATCTATCTATCTATCTATCTATCTATCTATCTATCTATCTATGTGTCTGTCCGTCTGTCTATCTGTCTATCTATCTGTCTGTCTATCTATCTATCTGTCTATCTGTCTATCTGTCTGTCTGTCTGTCTATCTGTCTATTTGTCTGTCTGTCTGTCTATCTATCTATCTATCTATCTATCTATCTATCTATCTATCTATCTATCTATCTATCTATGTGTCTGTCCGTCTGTCTATCTGTCTATCTATCTGTCTGTCTATCTGTCTATCTCTATCTGTCTATCTCTATCTGTCTGTCTCTCTGTCCGTCCGTCCGTCCATGTAAAAAGTAGTGCGAAAATCCGTTCTCCATAGTTTCCATTCTTGTGAAATTAAATATGGAATCTAAACCTGATTAAATTCCATGAAAACATTATATACATTATTATACCCAGGAGTTATGAAGTTCCAAAAGCTCCTGTTTGTAAACAATATCAGTTCCATAATATGGTGTATTTTTAAGTGAATCAGGATATTCATAAAAAAGTAGGCTACAGAAGGAATTGATTGACTCTTGAAAGTGAACATACCATACCAGAACGGATTCAGACCAATTATAATACAAATTAATGTATAAATAGTGATTGGGCTGTACAGCCTGACTGCAAGTGATGTCAGTGGAAAGGAAAGTTGTTTCAGACGAAAAACTAATTATTTAATTGTTTTATTAAAGGTTATGAAGTGAATTGTTTTTCTCTGGAATAACAAGGATGATGAATAATTCACAATAAGACAAGGAATATACACAGAAAAATTAAATAGGGTCAATTTCATTTCATGCTGACTTTAACAGATGAACGTTAACCATACGTTAACATTCTAAAGAACGTATTCTTAACATTCTTAGAATTTCATTGTAAAAAGAACATGCTTTTCAGTAAAGCATATTACACACAAAGATTACAATTTAGTCCAGATTTATTCCCCTGTTTGATTCAAATGTTCCAGTTTGTAGCTTTTTTTGAGTGATTAACAAACATTCTGGTTTATATTTATGATCCTGAAGGATAAACAACAATGTTGGAAACCACCCAGATTTTTTCCTTTATTCTTCGAGAAATGAGGTGGTTTTCAGAGCAGATGTTCCTGTTTTACAGGAGTCTCTGGGAGATAAGGTTTGAATTATGAAGGGAAATATTTATCCAGGCAGAGGAATATTACTCTTCCTCGTCACTCGGCCACACATTTGCACAGGCAACACACAATATCCAGGGGAAGTGGAGGAGTTAACCTCATTTGTTGCCAGGGGTGATAAAACTAACCCAAGATCAACCAGACAGACATACAATGACAAATGTGTGTCTCTGACTGCTTATATACTACCAGTCAACTGTTTGGAATGAAGATTTTTTGTATTTTATTTATGTTTTTGTTATGCTTTTTTATGCTCGCCAAGGCTGCATTTATTTAAATGACAATTAACCAGTAACATTGTAATGGATTTTTTTCCTACTTGAATATATTTTAAAATTTACCAGCAAACACATTTATAATATTACCAAACATTGTTTTTCAACAGATTGTTTTTCCATTGTAATATCCCATTTAATTGCATATGTGGCAACATCACTATGCATGTACCTGCAAAGGAATCATATTTAAAACCAAACCCATCCGGAGAAGTATTCACTCAAACAAACGTGACAACTAACCTCAATCTTCTCTATAATTCATTACACAGTTTCTGCAGGTACACTGCAACACACTCTTTAGTAATTTCTGACATACTCATGTTTTAAATCATGGTGTTTTATTGCATTTTATCATCACCCCACTGTCAAGACTTATTCACTTCTCTGTCATGATATGCATAACTTCAGCTCTTATCCATTGAATAATAATCTTTCAGTGAATAAATCTTATCAGCTGTGAAATTTGGCACTGGGCGTCTGTTGGCTGATGACATATAAAGATAAAATGCCTCAAAACTCTAGTTCTCTTATGTCAGAACGTTAACTGTGATGCTTTAGTTTTAAATTTCAGTCTAAGTAAAGAATAAATGAAATGTCACGACTATATTTGACGTTAATGAAATATCCCATTATCCAGGGCCTCCAAGATGAATTTAAAAAATCATTAAGAGATACATTAACACAGATCAAGCTACTCAACTTACCAGAGGAAAAACACATTTTATCCACCCAGCCGTGAGATTAATGGCTTTATAAACATGATTAATGAGCGTTATTTGTGTTGACAGTCCTTGAGTGACATGTCACAGGTGTGAGGTAGCCCACAACAGCTTCCTCTTAAAAGAGACTGTACAGCTGTCTTCTTCATACCTTCTCCATCAGCGGCAGAACGCCATGACTGGGAGCAAAGCCTTTGACTGTGATGATAAACATTTTCCAGGCTCACAAGGAAAGTTTTTGTTCACTTCCAAATCAAGGAGTGCTCATGGTCTTTAGTGTTCCCAACGGACCGGCCGAACTGAAGAAATAGTTAAGCTGTCATCCAGCGATCAGACACAGCAGCCCAGCAGACATTCAGAGAGCAGTTGGCAGGATCCATGAACATTCTAAGGGATGAAAAACAACCTGAATTAGGGCTCATGAAACGAGAATTCAGTCAAGCTGACAGAACATGTCAGTAGTTTAAATTTCATATCTCAAATTCCTTGATCCTCACCTCTTAATTTATTAAGTCTTTGTTTGATCTTTTTTTTTTTAAAGAAGAAGACAAGTTAAAGAGTTAAATGGGTGTTTCTTCAATTATGGACACCTTTGGCCCTGGAGACCTTCCGAAAATAAACTTTCTTAAAGCCCACTTTTCACACTCTCACTAGTTTATTTAAGTTGCTTGCTATGTCAAACAGTGAACACTCACAGGAGAATCTGCCATTTCTGTACTTTCTTTGTCTTTCTAAACCATTGTAAACAAATGTTATTTTCGCCACAGCTAAAATATAGTTGAATTCATTTTTTTCACATTTTGGAATAACTAGTTGATTACTGGTGTGCATTTTGAGACCATTTTTTTATTTCATGAATTGAAAAAAGGCATTTGAAAATAAATGTTTCCAAGAGTGTTTTATTGTACTCTTCATCCAAGAGAAAAAAAATAACTATATAACTAAAATATTGAAAAAGTCATAAGCATTTTGGTCCAGTTTCCCTTAGGGCAGTCAGTTCTCAGGCCTTTTCTGTCTTGCTCAAGGGCACAATGTTGATAGAACAGGACTGCAATCTCAGTAACTCTCCGGTTCATGGATCACTTACGACAGAACAGACAACCTTTGTGTAAACGGCCCAGTTCCTATAGCATCAGACTGCCACTAAACCCGCAAATTAGTCAGCCAGGAGGGAAACATTTCAAGCCACCAGCATTCCACTGTGGTCTCCTGTCTAGGCCGTAACCTCACCTGTGCAGAGAGACTCAGATCAGACGATGCCTGAATCCTGGGCCACCTGGGTGGAAAGAACTATAGCTAAGTTTATAAAACACAAAGCCAACTGATAGAATTGTACTCTTTATGCTCAGCAATATTTGCTGATATATATGATCATTGTATTTCGTTAATACTGATATTGCTCTAAAACTGCAGACTACAAAGCTACAAGCTACTAATAATTTTAAGTTGTTAACCTACATATAACTATTTATGAAGGTAGCCAACTTTTTAAGCTACAAACAAAACAGCTACAGTGAAGGCAGAAAGATATTACAAATTCTAAAATATCTGGCACAAAAACAGTCTTTTGAACTGATACTTTTACTTACAGCACATACAATAAATACAGTGATAAACAGAAGAATTTGACTAAACTTTATTTTACTACTGAAAAAATGCCGCTTTGAGGCATGAGTGATGACTCAAATGAATCACTAAACATTTAAAAAGAACCATCTGAATGAAACTATTCTTCTAAAAAGGGCAGCATTGCTTTGATGGTTGTAATGCTCTGTGTGTGATACAATATGATGTTTTAAAAAAATCACTATTTTTTACATTGTTACTTGTCAGGGAAAAATCGTAGCTACTGTCGAAGTATTAAAAAAGTGATTGGTAGTAAGTAGCGCTTACATTTTCAGTTGCACGATTTTCAAAACTGGTAATAAAATGAAATATAGAGCCAAAAAAAAAAAATGCAGAACCAAAGATTTACTAATTAATTTCATACATATTATTACAGGAACAGTCTCAACCCAAGGTTAAGTGACTTACTCAAGGGCACAATGGTGATATTTCATGAAAAAAACTCTTCCGGGGTTTGAACCTACAACCTTTCAATTACTGGCCCAGATCTTTAACCACTAAGCTACATGACCCACCCAAAATCAATTTAATACAGTTACCCACCCAGAACCATTTTATTGGCCTGGTGGCTGAAAATCTGTGCGGTAATGCTTCGTTGATTCTCTGTAAATGATATATGAAATGAGACATTTCCAGTGTAAACACACAGAACAGAAACAGGTGTAGGAATTACTAATGCTCAATGAGGTTACAGAAAACCCCACAATTCCATCAGCCACATTAACTCTGGCTCGGAAACCCTACAACTCCACCTAGATCCATCCACTCCACCCTGCTCATAAACACCAAGGCTAACTGGAACTCTCATCTGAAGTTTACTGCCGTTTTGCTATTTTGCTACAAAATCAAAAAAGAGGTCAGGATGAATCATCATCATGTTATTCTGGAAACTGGATTTCTGTTGTGCTTTGTTGTGCAAAACTCTGTAGTGGGATATTGCCAGGTAATCACTATGTGTTGTTAAGATGTTCTGAGTTGCTAGGTGGTTGCTTCCAGGTCCAAGTCAAAAGAGTTTACTCCAATGTCTTTATCATTTTCTGGTCTCAAGATTTGGATTGGGTGACTCTTTCAATTTCCCCACCCATTCATCATATCTTTGCCATATGGAGATCGTAAGTCCTCCTCTAAATGTGCTGGAACACCTCTTCTCAGCAAGCCACATGATTTGAGGTTTCATTCATGCCATAAAAACAACCACGTGAGACAGTCAGAGCCAAAATCTAATATGTACGTTTAGTGATTGAGCTGTATAAGCATTAGTCAATATATTGAATATAATGTTACTTTTAGCAAGACAGTGACCAAAATAAATAAATAAAAAGTTTGAACTGATATCTTGGTAATCTTCATGGATGACCAGCATGCACGGAAAACTGAATAACAAAATCCCAAGCACAACTAAAATCACAATCCAGACCTAATCCGTCCACCTCATGCTGGATGTGTGTGGATGAGGGACCTCTGTGCCCTGTGATGCATGTGTGTGATCAAACCTGAGGCACATGTGTTTTGGCAGCGTTTTGATGTAGTTCTATTTTAAACCAGATGGTGGTGTTCTCTGCAACGGTTCCATGAATCAAACCCAGAACATCTACTTCCTATCCCTTTTTATTCATTAAAAAAGATGGGAATAATAAGTCCCTGAGAAACGGAAAGAATTTGATGAAGCCATATTTAATAATGTATTCATCCTGCCATCTCGCCTGATTTCCGCACCCCTGTTGCAGTGGTGACTAGCGAAATCTCTTGTAAACTCTCTGTACCTCTTTATACATCTCCACCCAAACACGCACACGCACGTATTCTGTTTCTCTACCTTCATGGGGACTCCCAATATGAATAATGTTTTTTATACTGTGCAAACTTTATATTCTGTCCCCTTATACTAAGCATATCCATCACACATGTAGCATTTTTACATTTTCAAAACACACAATTTAGTATTTTTATTAATCTAGTTCTAATACAATATTTGTGATCTCTCTCTCTCTCTCTCTCTCACACACACACACACGCACACACACACGCGCACACACACGCGCACACACACGCGCACACACACGCGCACACACACGCGCACACACACACGCACACACACACGCACACACACACGCACACACACACGCACACGCACACACACAAATAACCAAAATAAACATGCATTTAAATGTTTAACAATGCTAAGTTACAACAATGCAGGTTTTCTATGAATGTAATTACACACACATCCTGCTCATTATGGGACTGTATCTGATTTTTAAGTTAATTCTTAAATAAATCTGAAAAATTATGACTGTATGACATTTGTGACTGAAACCAAAGAACTACACCAAATTAAATTATGTTCATTTGAAAACAGAATTTCTGAACATGTTAAAGAAACAATGTAAATGTATTAACACATTTTCTTGTGTCTTTTTAATTTTATCTCATGAAGTAATAACAGACTTAGAAGATATGTAGATATTTATTTTTTAGCATATTTAATATTGTAGGAATCAGATAATGCTTGTCTGATTAACATTCTCAGAATATTTTTGAGTAAATATTTTGTTCATAAAAAAAAAATTATGAAAATTACATTTTAGGAATTTTGTGTATGTATATTTGTTAAAAATATATACCTGAATTGTATCAGCCATCATCCACCTGCTTATGAAATAAGAATTGCTATTGGCCATGAAAAGTCTGTATTGGTCGTATGTTAGTTGCAACCACAGTCAATCAGTATGTTTAATCTGTTAATTATATCAGTTATAACGAACAGATTCTTCTGGTGATATGAGTGATATTACCGTATATTAAAATCACAGGTCATTTTCCAAAAAGAAAAGTGTTTTGTGTAAATTGTGGATTGTGTGACAAGCAGCCCTGACATGGAGGAGAATTCAGAATGTGTGGGTGTCTCCACAGACAAAAGACAAGGTTACGTGCGTATGCATGTGCGTGCGCGTGTGTGTATGTGTGAAACTCTATTTGTGCGGCTCAGAGCACACCTGGCAAAATGTGTTTCTAATAATGAAATGAATTTTGCTTCATAAGCTCCATATGCAGATCCACAATTATGTGGTGGTAGATTTTATGTCATAAATTGGCTCAGCTGGAAGCCTGGTACACACAATAAGCCACTATCAACATAACCAGAACACACTAGATACACATGATGAGTGTGTATGGGTATTTGTGTGCTGTGTATATATTTTTGTTTAGTATTTTTTATCTAAATCAGTTTTTTTTTTTGTAAAATATAAATAACATTCCAATAAACAATAAAGCCTAAAATCAAATAATTTTAAAATAAATAATTACGAATAAATAATTAAGAAGAATGAAATAGGCTATTATCAATCTGATTCATACCTTCTTGTTAATGTGTTTAATATTTGGATTTGTACGCACACACACACACACACACACACACACACACACACACACACACACACACACACACACACACACACACACACACACACACACACACACACACACACACACACACACACACACACACACACACACACACACACACACACACACACACACACACACACACACACACACACACACACACACACACACACACACACACACACACACACACACACACACACACACACACACACACTGTTTTACACACTCTCTCTCTCTCTCTCTCTCTCTCTCTCTCGCTCTCTCCAACGAACAATACCGGGTCCAGCACGGCTCTCTCTGTCGATGAAAACACTCCAATCCTGTGTTGATGAGATAGTTAATTAGCTATCTTCTCGATCACATCTGAATTGGAGGACTTTGAACAGATGAATAAAACAAAAAAGAAATTGCTGGCAAACACTTTTGCTGGCACACGTGCTAATCAAACAAAGAAATATCTAAATCTTTTGCATACAAAGCTTTGGGACACATTAATTTAATCATTTTGACTGAATGTAACTCATGTTGGCTTGATAACTTTGTTCAACACATCCATCTATTTTCATGCTTGTAATCTGCACATTTTGGAGAGTATATCATATTGAAGATGAGATCCTCAAAATATTTATGACAACAATTAAAATGGCACAAAGACACCATATGAGGCCATTAGTTCCACTGATAAAAGGAGGGCAGTAAATTTCTCACATTTCTCGGATTCAAGCTGGGATATTAATGTAGTGTTGCACTGATCATTTCCGCTGAAATTAATCTGAGAACTCAACAAAGGATATTAACAATGAAACCACACTGAAGACTTACAAATAATTTATCTTAATATGTATTATTTAAGCAGCATGAAACAACAAAAAAGTAAAAGGTAACCAACTCTCTCTCTCTCTCTCTCTCTCTCTCTCTCTGTCTCTGTATATATATATATAGATTTACTTTTTCCACAACAACTGTAGAAAAAATATAAGGATTTTTGAATTATAGTTTAGGGACAGAATTCACAAAAATATTAAATGAACAGTTTTGCTCATACAAAACCATGGGTAGACAATACAAGCATTTGCATAACTGAAACTTTGTCTGAAAAGTTATAGTGACTTATAGACCTTGTGTCAAACTATCCGCAGCGCAGTCTCCCCTAAATATTAAGTATATATAAATTTATTTTCAGTCTTTAGACAAAATATGACCATGTCAGGCATCAACATACTTTAACGGTTTCACCCATACACACATTTGTGTAGACCTGTCCAAATGGTAAAGTTCACTGCCCAGCTTGAAGCCCTAACTCAATTCACTCCAAATCAACACCCACGGGTTATTGAGACCCTGCATGAATGCAATGGAATGACTGTAATGTCGAGGTACGTTTAGCCTCTGTAATGATAAACCCTCTGGATTCTGTAAGAATAATCAGCAGCTTTTCTTCTGCCTGCTGATGAATATTCGCAGGTGATGAAACTCCAGTCAAAGCACAAAGGGGTCTGGGGATGTTCAAAGGCAGGTTTGTCGATGTGTATCTCTGTGTCGGCTCTAATAATCACCATCTCACATGCTGTGCGTCTGTAATCCCACTAATTAAAACCCGCTGACAGTTCACGCACACTTCATTGTTGTTGACCACTGAAGCTTTTGACATTTCGACGGAATTAAACACGTTGATGCTGCTGTCATTTACAACAAGGCCAGGTCTGAACAAACCCACAAATGTATATATACATCTTTAATCAATAGTACACTGCTCTGTATCCTGAATTTAGATTTTTGAGTGCCACCGCCACTGCCAAAAGTGTTGCTATACAGACACAATAGTCTACGCAGTGGCAACCTCTGGCTGGGGAGAATGCACGTGGCAGACTATTCCCGCCGGCCAATCAGATGGAGCTACCGAGAGATGAAACCAACGCTTTACCTCGAGCCCGCCTGAGGCGAGTCATTAGGGGGAAGGAATTTTATGCCCCGTACCAGCGCTCAGAGCTCTCAGATACAGAAAAGTTAAAGCTCATCACTTTTCTCCACCCAAAATCACTGTGTCCTTGAATGTAGAAGACCCGTGGAAGAATGTATGGAAGGGCTACATCAACCTTTAGGTGTCACTCTGCTTTCAAGAATGTTTCAGTGAATACGCAGTCAAGCAAAATGATGTCTTGTGCAGGACCCCTGTGCTTCTACACAACCCAAATTTATTATGACATATCTGAACTTCCTCTATAAATGAGGAGACGGCTTTCAGATTCCTGCGGTTCTTGGAGTGGTGTTTGCATATAGATCCATCCCTATTACAATGGTGTAAATGTTTTTGCACTTTTAAGTGTGCGAGTGTTTGCCGATGCCCCAGCAACGATGAGCATTCAAATGATAACAATGGAGCTCAGAGAAGATCTATCCATACAAGGAAAACAAAAGGAAACAAAAGACGCAGAGAAAGCACCCAGTGACCTCAGCACTGCATTTCAAACACTGTGTCCTGTGTATGTATGTTCTTAAAGACTTCCAGATGTGTTGTGTTCTGGACACATGCATATTTCTGCTGCAGGAAATGAATGTGGTTTTGTCTGAATGGCGTCTTTT
This sequence comes from Rhodeus uyekii, assembly GCA_037043235.1. Taxonomy (NCBI): domain Eukaryota; kingdom Metazoa; phylum Chordata; class Actinopteri; order Cypriniformes; family Acheilognathidae; genus Rhodeus; species Rhodeus uyekii. The sequence goes on from JAWRVZ010000088.1 coordinate 463,262, forward strand.
CAAAAACGATATTTGTAGTTGGCTAGATTTAAAGGAACATTTTTCCATGCTTGACTTTCCTGCATTGGAATTAAGTGAGATAGCATCAGTACCCAAAGATGCGGATTCACATCGCTATGCGGCCAGAGATGGGCTTTTACTTTTTCTGCATACACCTGGAAACCAGCAGGAGTTTTTTTCTAAAAAAAAAACGCAACTGAATTTGGATGAAGGGGTTTGTATAAAAACATAAAAATTTTAGAAAATAAAACGTGAATTGTAAACAAATTGTAAGAATAAATATCCACCTCTAAACCTAACCATCAACAAGGTGTAGAAATACTGTGCGAAAATGTAGGAATGAGATCGTACAAATTTGTACGAATTGCCACAAGAGCTTGTTGGATGGTATCTACACAGTTAAAGCTAAAAAAAAACACATTGAAACACAGCTGTATCATAAAAAACGGTTGAACAATATGTGTGGCATTTATTGAAAGGTTTGGATTGCTTTGAATCCCGAATTTTAATATTTTAGCTGTCAATGTTCTAATTGTTCCTTAGTTCATTTTAAAAGGACATCACATTTCATAGGATTAGAGCAGTGTTCATTGAAATGTACCTTCAAAAATATATAAGAACTGCACACCTGTTCAATGAAGTTTCAGGGTCTGTCTCAGGAGATGTGTTGTCATTAGATATTCCTGGTATGTTTCTAAGAAAAGCAAATGCAAATTGACTCAGTGGAAGGCAATACTGCTGTTGTTTTTGTCGTGGTGATAATAAGATTTATATGATTAGGTGAGAGAGTATAAACCACACTTTTTTTCCCTTTTTTACTACAAAGCTGCAGGATTGTGGAACAGCTTCAAAACATTGTCTTTTGTTGTTATTGTTGTTTTATTTTGGCTGGTGGAAAACAAGAAGCGATGAATGTGCAGCGTCTGTATCTGTGTGGCTGGGATTTCCATGCCTGAAGAAGATCATTAACATTGTGTACCACCTCCCTCTCAGATTCTGCGAGGGCAATTTCCAAAAACAAAAGCATTTAGGTGAGTTGAAGGCAAACCCGTCTGTGTGCATGCATGAACGAGAAAGCCAGAAGAGCAGGCTGGGGGAAAAAATGATGGGTGTGGAGTACATGTGTGTGTATTTGTTATAATGAAGATAGGAGGGCCATGTCCCTGCTTTTCTCTGACCTAGTTTACAAGTTTGGAAGCGTGTGTGTGTGTGTGTGGGTGTGTGTGTGGGTAGGGAGAGACAGAGAGTGGAGAGCTGGGTTTCAAATCCAGCAGTCAGACAGTAACGGTGCCAGATGACCTTGGGTCGGTCCGTGACCATCTGCCACCTCCATCTCTCAGAGTTCGGCTCTCTAGCAAAACTGTCATGAATGTCACATTGTGGTTATAGATTTATTTAACGTGCTAAAGGACAGTTCACACATATAGAGTATGCAAATACATTCAGAGACAAATTGGTTTCAGTTGGTCAACTGTTACATTCAGTGGACAAATATTGCTGTACAATGTCTTACTAAACTGTTTTCACCTATTTCACCTGCTGGCCAAAGCTATATATTTCTGATGTAGTCGTTTTTCAGTGCTATTTTTTTCTTTCTTTCACCTAAAATTAAATGATCTAATGTAAATTTTTGGAAGTATATGTATAAATAACTTGGTTTTATACTTTTTTTCTTCAAAAGAATGTTTACCCTCATAATGCATGTACAGACGAACAATACTGGCTGTAACTTCCAATAGTTATCAGGCTATTGATTTAGGAGCTTTTTACATGAAACCATTTTCAACTGAAAACAGACAAATATGTCTGTGTTTTGGCCTCTCATTTGCATGACATCGGCATTTTGGGGGCATAAAAATGTGTTTTCAAGTGCAAGATTTTGAAAAATATTCCTTTGTCATCTTTAACTGTAAACTAAACTTGAATTTGAATTTGTGAAAATGGTGACATCATGTGCATTGTGTATTATGTGTGTTTTACAAAGTAATGTCGCCAACTACTGGCTTGGCAGAATAACACGGCATTTTTAGTTGTTTTCACAGATCTGTGTGAAAGGGATTATTTTTGACAATGAAGAAACTTGTCAAAAACACATACAAAAAACAATTCTGTTTTTACTACATTGTTGTTGTATAAAGTAGCCTGAAAAATACATTAATCATGGGGACAGATACACTTGAGTATAGATTTCTGCAATGCAGGTAAAAATCTCAAACATAACAAAATTTTAAGTATATGACAAAAAATAGGGTTCATTAGTTAACGTTAGTTAATGCATCTAACAATTTATCTAACATTGAACAATAGATTTGCTAAAATATTTATCAATCTTTGTTAGCAATAGTTAATAAAACAGCAACTGTTCATTGTTATTAGCACCTTTTGATTTGTATACTGTATTAGTAAAAAATTAAATGTGCATTATCTTTAGATTTTTTTTAATCCTTCAGAAGCATTTTTCATTGTTAGATTTATAGACATAGTGTGTATTTTTGTTTATTTAGAAATATTTCACCTTCATCGGTGAACATTGTTTTAGAAAAAAATATAAAAATGAAATCAAACAAACTAATATGAAATAAACCTTAAATAAACTGAATGGTGTTTGTAAAGCATATATTATACGATATGAACCTATGTTTTTACTTTGAGCTAACATGTTAATTAACAAATAAAATATTCTCACCCAGAACAGCCGTTATGTATTTGAGAATTTATAAAATACCAAAATATAGAGTGCCACCTGCCACCTGCACATTTTTCTTACTGTTTGAGGATTGTTTCCTTACTGAAGTCATGTAATTTAAATTTACATTCAAATGTATGCTCTTGGCACCTATTCTTGCCTATGCAATCCTCAAACGAGTGCATGCATTTAATACTTCAGCACATAAGACCAGCTTTAAAACCACAGAGTGCCACTAATAACAAAAGCAAGCATTTACAACTACTCAAACTAAATTACTTATTAAAATAAATCTACTAAACAAACATACTAAACACTTGTGCATAACACGTTTGAGATATGCAGGAGGTATGTCTAAAATGGTGTGGCTTATTGAGGAGAGATGTGGTATTACTTATCTTTGTTTAAGATAAAAGACATTTCTGCCTTGGTGGACTCGCTTTGAAGGAGGGACTCAAACCATAACTATCAACAAGAATATTATGGACACTTAAGGATTGTAGCGTTCTCAGTAGAACTTCAGAAGTATATATATATATATATATATATATATATATATATATATATATATATATATATATATATATATATATATATATATATATATATATATATATAAATAAAGAAATATATAAGAAGTTCAGCTAAACATAAGATCTCACAACAACACCTGATGGTCTCCACACTCACTCCAGGTTTCCTGTACAGATTATTGAGGAATTTTCTTTTATGTGTTAATTATCTGCAGTTTTTCAGGAGTGTCTGAGAAGCAACTGGACTCTGCATTCCAGACGTGAGATAAGGACTGAAGGATCAGTCTGCTTATTAGTGCTGTAATCCTTTAAATGAAGCCTCCTGACATTTCTCACTGCTGCTGCTTTAGATGAACATCTTCAGCTCATAAATCTAAGCGCTCTCTTCACACAAGCTCAATCCCGATTCTAAGGCCTGAGGTTTAGTGGAGGACTCAGAGCTAAAATGATCACCAAACACCAATGTGCCATTCAATGGAGCAGAGTTTGTGATGCCTCTTGTAAATGTGTAATTATACTGGGTAAAACATCTTGTAATACAATAATTATTATAATGTAATACTGCAATAATTAAGAATCATATTTATTTGTTTTTAGATTTTTAAGAGGCTGTTATGGAGCCCTGCACACGACATGCATGAAACAAGTAAATAGTGCCACAAATTAACAAAGCATTCCCATAACTTACCAATATATCAGCATGTTTTGCTAATTTGCTGATGTTGAGTAAATTGTGTGCACGATATAATAATACGTTCCTTCACTTTGTAAGAATTCGTCCTCTTGTTTTAGCTAAACCAAAATGAAAGAACAAATTAGTTAAATTTGACCATGATTTATACAATTGCATGTATGTCTGCATGTTTTGTCCAGGACTGATTTTAAAAATAGCAACAGGAATATCCAAAAATACACCAGAAATAAAAAAAAATGATGTCTGTTATTATTAGTGAATAAGTAATGTCTGCCCACTGGTGTCACTAATTGTAGACTAAATGTTTTTAACTTTTTTTTATTTTATTTTTTTTATATTAAAAAAACCTGCATATAATTACATCTGCAATTAACTTCTGTAATTACATCTATTACACTGCTGACCCTACTCTTTCACCAACACTTAAAGTGGAAAGTCAAGTTAACATTATTTACTAAATGGATTTATCCTCTAATATTTTGTAGTAAGTATGCCGCCATCTTGCAGTACTACAACCTGTGACGTGACGTGATGGCACTCTGGACTTTTAGCAGTAAGTCCACTAAACGAGGGAGAGCGTTTTCACTTTTGTCTCCTAAACTCAGGAATACCCTTCTTAAAGATATTTGTGACTCAGAGACAGCATCCTAGTTTAAAGACACTATCCCATCTTGAATCTAGATTAAAGACACACTCTGCATTCACATAATGCATCCCATAACCTTGTACTCCAGTTATATCAGATCTAATGCACATAATTATCTTTGCTCAAAATGCTATGAAGAGCAGCTATGCTAATTATTTTCCATTCACTTTTCGGGATACCCATCCTGAGGTAACGAGAGATCACGCCAGCCCCAGTTGCAATCCAGTCTCTTACGAATGCTTCAAAACCTGTGAAGACATGAAGAGATGAGTCCTGCAAGGACTTCAGATGATGACAACTTTGAATCAACATGCACCACTAACAACTCTGATATGTATTGTAATTATTGTCAGCTTTTAATGATTACTTTAATGATTACAATGCTCATTGTTTCTGCCTAAAATGAATACAGTTAGCTCTTTTTTAGCATGATTTTAGCATGATTTATATCATCTTAGAAATGTATATTTTTACTCTGATAACGGATCACTCTAATATGCAATGTAGACACATGCTTTTTCTGTAAAGCTACATTGAAACAATATGTAATGTGAAAAAAGTTATATAAATCTCTCGACAATTGTATCTGTTCAACTCAGGCAAGACAACCAATGCTGTGATGTCACAGGTTGTAGTACTGCAATATGGACCCTTGCTACAAAAGCTATAACAAAATAACTTTTTTAAATTTTAAATGTTTTATATTTATTATATTGGTCACATAATTTTTTATTAGAGTGGAAATCCATTTACTGCTTCATTTCCACTAACTATTACATGAAACCTGTCTCTAATATCTCTCATATATCAAGGCAAGCGGCAAAGGTACAAAAGTACATTCCACTAAACAATTAATGGTAATATTATTTCACAATGTCCTTTTTACACATAACATGAAATAACTAAAACAGGTACCTAATTTATATTATACTTACTCTATAATTGATGTATGATAATTAAAGACACAACATAAAATGTAACAGATTTTACAACAGCTTCGAAGTGGCTCATCCAGTCAGAAAAGTAATTTTATTCTAGAAAATAACAGCTATATCAGTTCTAAAAAAAGAAAGAACAATTTTAATAAAAAGTTTAATAATTTCAGTTTACTAGTATATTATATATATATATCTTATATATTTCTCAACAGTCTGTTGCCATTTTTCTGAAAAGCCATCTGAAATTGATATAAGAGGGTAGAGTATTGTTGACCTCAGTTCTGACTTTGGGAAATTGCTCTGACCTTGTAGTTCTTACGAGAGGAAACAACCGGGCACATACCAAACAGGATGATGGTTTGAGCTTGAATCAAAGGAGAGAAAAAAAATCTCCCCCTTTCATTTACACATGGAAAGAGCACCTCATGGATCAAGTTAGCTCATCAGCTCTGTCCAGCATCAGACCTCTGTCAGCTCATAACACACACACACACACACAGAAATGTTTGGAATGTATGCTTATATAGAGCTGATGTTATATAGACACATTGTAACATCAAATATATAGAGAGAATAAGAATAAGAGAATGCTTTAAAGAAAGGGGGAGGTGTTTGGATACATAGAGAGAGCAGCTTGTGGGAGTTTGAAGGATGTCAGAACGGGAAAATTCAGTATTCTGCCTGAACAGCATGCACTTCAGGGTCACACACAAATACGCCAACTGACATCCTATTAATAACATAATTAAGCAGGTCTCCCTAAAAACAAAGGGAATGTTAACAAGATCATCTTAACAGTGATCACCTTTCCCAAAATTCACATGAGAAATATTTAGAAACCTGGACAGTTTATATTCTGGCAGTCAGCTATCAATATACAAGTATAAAATTAAAAGAGAATTGACAGAATTTAACAGCATCAGGAAATTCACATATATCAGGGTTATTATATTTATGCGTTTGCAGACACTTCTATCCAAAGCGACTTAACACTGCATTCAGGGAACACATTGACATTCTAATCAGTTCTTGCTTCCCTGGGAATCAAACCCATGACCTTGTTATAAACACCAATGCTCTACTGGTTGAGCTACTGGAAAGTTAACTAAACTAAAACGATAATAATAATTTAAAAAATGTTGAAATAAAACAAATGAACATTTTCATCTACGAGGAACCAGGAACATTTCTAATTTTCATTTAATGTAACTTGGAAATGGAAAATTAATGGAAAAAAACAGACAACTAAATTACTAAAACTTAAATTGGAAATTAAAATTAAAATGGAAAATATAAAATAATATTTTTTAATGATAATTTTATAATAATTTAGGAGAAGCAGGATGCAGAAAAACTTCAATTAATTTTCAACACGAAAACAAAAGACTTTAAATCTAAACTCAAAGCGGCACACATGTGCAAAACTGGAAGCAACTCGGAACAGGGGGAAACATCCTCACACAAAACTGAACACGAACAACTGACAGTGACAACAATCCACAAAGACAAAAGAACACAGGGTTTATAACAAACACAGGATGGGAACCAGCTGACAAGACTTAAGGTAAGTGGTTAGACACAGACGGGAGCGTGCAGGACCTGGAAGATACATAAAGGGACCTGGAAGGGAACAACGCGAGACAAGAACATGACTACAATAGTAACTCAATAATACTAAAATGGCACTGATGTTTAGATGTTAAATACAAATCATGTGTGCATTATGTAAGTTTTGAAATAATTGTTTATACATTGTTCATGTTTCATGTATTAATAATTCAAAACAACATGTAATTTGTGTGTCACTGTTTTGAAGATGTTTGCAATTACACATTTTTATTTGTATAATAATGATTTATTGTTACATGAAATGTGTCTAACATAAACACTGTGAAATCCTCAGGATAAGTTCCTCAGTATATCATATAGCCTATATCTATAATACATTTTCCTCAAGAACAGTGTTAACAATATTATTATTAAAAGTAAAATGAATAAGTGCTCCACCACTCAATGGCATGAAGGGAAGTGTGTTTGAATAGTTGTTATACATATTTCTTGAACACTCCTCCTACTCTCCAATAGTCCCACCCTAAATTCTTAGATTGGTCAGGCTGTTCAACAAACAGAGCATTATTTTTTTTATATTGAGTCTTTTATACTTTCTAGGTAAATAAGTTTACACTTACACTTGTAGTGATTTTTTTCCACCTTGGTTTCTTATCTTTATTAAGACATGAAACCATGAAGACTTCTCTTTATCTAAAGTCTTTATGTCTATACTGTTATGAATACGAGCTCCGTGCTCCGCGGTCCCCTCTTTGGCCACCGGAGGGAGCTCACATATATACTTACGCACTTTCCCATCATGCAGTTCATTTGACTGATTGTCACAACAGCTGAAACACCATTATATGAACTGTAAAAGACTCCATCATCCATACACCAACTGCGAAGTAGGGATGGGCGATACCTGACTTTTTAAATTTGATACGATATCGATATTTTTGGGTATAATTTTACCGACACCGATACCGCTTATTTCTTAAATGTGTATGTGATTTTTCAAAAAAAAATTAAAGTTATATATATATATATATATATATATATATATATATATATTTTACACAAAGGCAAATTACAGGCAAATTGCATCCACACGACACATACGACATATTGGCCATTAATAAATGTATTACAAAAGTAAATTTGACAACAAATAAATAAAAATGTTTAAAATAATACAGTATTTTACAAAAAATATTGATTAAATAAAATACATCATAACATGTCACAAATATTGCATCTCGCAATACTTTTTTCTGCCGTTGAAAAGTATCACAACACCACGGCACGCTTTCTTTCTACCATAGTGCCATTCTGTTTATGCGCGCGGACAATCTGCGCGACGCGTGCCATGAAAGTGACGTGTTTGCTCGCATTTCTCACAGTCATCATGTGACACGGGTGAGCTGAATGTCAGAGGGAGATTTCAGTTTTAGCACAAACATTAAACAGAAGTACCGAAAACACTTTTTGCAGAAATTGATGCAGAAATGATTCATTTAATTTCAATATCAATATTTTTGTGGAGATATCGATACCAAGTAAGTAGCTTGTGAGTATCGATATCTCGATACTGCAGCATCGATACGCCCATCCCTACTGCGAAGTCTTGTTCTAGCACGGCTGACTTTTCTGAGTGTTATCATCTCGTCCTGGGTGCCTGTTATCGGTTCTGCGTGTTTCTCCGTGATTGATTCTGTTCTGCCAGCTGTGCCTGGATTATCGCTCGTGAATGTTCTCTGCCCGTCTTGACTTCCCGCTTGGATTGTCATACCTGATGATGTCTGCCTGCCTTAATGACTCTTGCCTGGAATATCATTTACGTATGCTCTCTGTTTGTCCTGACCATCTGCTTGTACGACCACTCTTAATAAAGACACGGGATTTCTGCCCGTGAGTACCTTTTGTTACAGTTACATACATTTGTATTCTTTTTTTACTTTATTGTTTAACTTTTTTGAAGTGTAATATTAGTATCTTAAAGTATCTTTACTTTTATCCTTACTGGTAATAAAGTATCTTGCATATAATAAATCATTGTTACACATGGGCTCTATTGGTTTATTGGCTTATTATAGTGTTTGCATTATTTCTTAACATTTAATTTTATACAACCACATTTTTCCATCAATTAATTACATAAATTATATATTAATTGTTTACATTTTTTAATTAGAAATAAATAATGCAAATAATAATAACAAAAAAAAAAACCCTGCTGTTTGAAAGGTTGGTATTAGAAATGACGAAAACACGAAAACTCAACAGAAAACAAATAACAAAAACACTTGTTTTAATCCAAAGCTGCAAAATACTGCCACAAATCTTAAACTAAACCTCTTCAGTTTTGCCAGGAGAACTAACAGTGACTGAATTGTTCTGTTTTGTGGCAGGCGATGCATTTTCGTTAAGTGATGTCATGTGGCCTGCTGTGTCCGTCTCTGAGAGGCGACTGGGAGAATTTCTCATTTCTGCAGCCACTCACTCACAGTGGGGGAATGACTACATCTCTTTCTCATTTGCAGGATGTACAGGGGGAGGTGCGGAGAAATACCTTTACTGGCAGTGCAAAGTGCACCCTAGAGTTGCCCTTGGATAGTGCATAGACATACACCACTATACCTTAGATGTTCATTGGCTCTCTGTTCCAATACTACAGCAAATTAGGCTTTTAAAGAGCCAAATCTTTGTCTTCACAGTATCTTTTTGGTGAATTGCTTCAACTATATGTGCTACATAGTTTACTTATCAATGACAAAGCTGTAGCTGTTTTCAGATTTTTTTCAATTAACAGAACTCTTTTTAAATGAGACATTAGTGAAGCAATTTGGAAACATGTATTATTTGTATAGATTTCTTCTATAGCATTCTATAGATCCCAATCCACTGCTTCAAGTTTCCTACACTGAATTAAAAACAGTTTTAGTGCCAAGCTTCAAATAACTAATTGCAAATTAATAATATATACACCTCAATTTATCTAAATCTTATTTGTACAAATTTTCAATACGGCCAAGGGCCAAGACAATATGACATTTCACTTGATATACATTGCTGCAAATTATATTATAAACGAGCTATGCAGGATTTCAAGCTATTCATGGCTGATATTAATGTAACATAGTTAATGCAATAATAAAGCACAGAAGACTTATAAAACCCCACTTTATTATGTTAAATCATATACTTCAATTTCTGCTTTTAAACATCAGTGTATCTCAGTGCTCCTTGGTGGTTCTGTTATAGCTCTATTATGCTCTAATATGATCTTACACCTTGTTATGTTTAGTAATAAGGGACACAATAAACAAGGACTGTTAAAAGCCTTTATGGTGAATGACTACTGCATAATGTGAACAATCAACCACTCTAAATGGCATCTTAATTAAATAAAGTACTTAAATAAGTGAAGCTTCATTTCCACTGGCAATTGTGTCAGCACACAAAGATTTTTGGAGTTCCTTTGAATTAAAAGATAATTCTAGAAATCCATAAAAAATCCTTGGCAAAAGCCTGCAAAAGTGTAAACAAATTTGATCTAAAAAAAAGGAACTTGATTACCAAAAAATAAATACGTAGCTAATGATCGTAATTACACCAGAGTAATATCAGCCCTAGGGCTGTAGCGCAAACTTCCTCTGTTGGCTTTTTTCACTTGCTATGTCTCGTCCGCTTTCCAGGCTAATTGAGAGTATTTGTATGTCGGCTTGCTAATGAAGGTCTAGATGTGCCTGTAGCCTCTACTGTTACACTAATTCAGATAAAAGCTTGACTTCAGCTGCCATACTGACATTCAAGGTGTAAGATGGCTCAGCTCTCATCTATCAAAATGGCCATTAAGGGCTGAGGAACCTAATTAGCACGACAAGATCTAAAATACACTACTCCTCCTATTCACAGCATGCATCCCTTAATCAGATAGATTGTGGCTAATTGCTAAGACATTGAATTGATTTCCACCGGTGGAGTACGAGTGCTTTCAGGGCCCAAGTTAAGATGTGCTTTTATGAGCGCTCTGACATGTATAACCTGCCTGGAAATTCAAAAGCAATGCAGTCAGACAATGTTGTGCGGTTTCAGTCAACCAAACTCTTGGAATCAGAAATATCAATATAAATTCCTGTTCACAGTATATAATGGTCACTTGAATTAAATCAATTAAATGTCAAGCATGATTATCCAGAAAGCATGTCAAGCATGATGATCCAGTATCACAACGCATTATCCAGAAATATCACAATGTTCATCAGAGAAGGTTGAATATAAGGAATATTTCAATACAATCTGGTATCCAACATAGAGAACATTTCATACATACACTCTCTGTAAAAAGCTGCACTGGAATGATACCCTTTCAAAACAAACACATTTTTATCTTATTTACCCCTAAGTGAATAGGGGACAGTGGTAAGAGAGTCAGACTAGTAATTTGAAGGTTGCAGGGCTGAATCTTCAAATGTGCAGGAAATGACTGACGTGCACCAAACACCCAATCACTCCCTGAGTGCCACAGCAAAATGGCTGCCCACTGCTCCAGGAGTGTGTGTTCCTGATTTACTGTTCACTACTCCTAATGTGAGTGCATTAACTTGGATGGGTTAAATGAAGAGGACAATTTCTGAGAATGGGTTCTCATACTCGACCTTCACATCACTTTTACTTCATTAAAGGGTGCATTTAAATACCTTAAATGTAAAACATATTAGTACCTAAATATGAAATATTAGAACTTTTTGAAATTGTATTGATGCAGTTCCAGTGACAGCTTTTTATTATTCTGAAAGTGCAAACCAAAGTTAAATAGCTTGGTCTGTTAATTTTCTATTTTATTCATTCATTTATTTATTTATTTATTCGTATAAATAAATTGAATTAAGAGTTTCATGATCATCAAGACTCCATTTAGTTTACCAAATATACTATTTAAGTACAAAACAGTAGACCAGACCAGGTCTACCGTTTTATATATATATATATATATATATATATATAATTACTCTATATGTAAATATAAATATACAGATTGAAATATATATATATATATCATATCGTTTGATATCATTTATGTGTTACTCAAAAATAAACAGAAAATTTGAAGAACATTTATTTAAAATAAAATGTACTTTATCGGTGTGGGTCACGATGACCAGTATAACATTTTCTCTATATTTAGACATTTATGAAGACAAACATAGAAAATTTTGTTTAAAGCCAAAGCTTTTTTTTGGATGAAAAAAAAAAAATCAATAACTTTCTTTTCAAGAAAATGTTTTTTGGGTGAACTATCCCTTTAACTATGCATAGTCTTTTAAGTACTACGAGTGGCATAAACTTTTTTCATAACATGGGCCTGGTCTGTGGAGACCACTGACAAGATGATTTGAGAAGCTTGCTTTAATTCCACTTAAACAGAGCTGCAATAAAATAACGAAAAAAGAATCGCGGAAACACATGAGACCCGCCGCAGTCTGGGAAGCTAGAGCAAAATCTCATGAACTCATGATCATGAAGATGCAATAAAGAACTAGAACGGCAGACCAACAGGCTCTGACAGAGAAAAACGCTCCCCACCTACAGCAGATAATAAATCAGACGCAGGCGAATTAAAAAACCAACAGAAGAACAACAAATATGGCGTGTCTTGCTGGTTTTAAGTGTCCATACCTTTCCCCCTTCACTGCAGGAGGGGAAGAGTATAATAACTTCACCTCTCTCATTGTCACCTAGAGAAACATTGGGATGATTTTCAATATGTTTTTTAATTACGCTTGCTTATTTCATCATTAGCTTAAAAAAAGAGCATGACTGCCAGAAGTGGCCGGGGTCGTGTGGGGATAAAATGACAGAGAAAAAGTGTTCATGAGAAAACTCTTTTGTATGAGGGAAGATGATAAAATGAGAGCGAGAGAGAGAGAGAGAGGGAGAGAGAGAGAGAGAGAGAGAGAGAGAGACAGAGAGAGAGAGAGATGAGAAGGTGGTTGTGGTCTGTTGAGTATTAAGAAGTAATGGAAGTAGAATAGAATAGTTTTTAGTACAGTAGAGTTTTAATAGTACACCTAAAATTAAAACTTTTTTTATTGTAATTGGAAAGACTGACTGTCACGGGTTGTTTCCAAAGTGTACTCACATAAATGAAATGACAAAAATAGCAGTCTTCAAATAACTTTGAAACAGAGATACAGAAAAACAGGCTTGCAACACTTCACAAACACGACATTAAGACAGGTCAACTAAACTCAGGAAAGATGGATTATAAATTCTAAACCGAATGTGGACTTATAAGCTAATTAATAAATTATAAAATAATAAAGAACAAATTAATAATTAATAATTAAACCAATGAGACAAAAACTGGGTCAAAAGTAAAATAGCAACTGAACAAAATGAAAACTAAAACAAAACAAAATATAACCCTATCATTACTTTCTCCTCCCGAAAAGCATGACTTCACACCAGTCCAGTCCAACTGGGGAGAGAGAGTGGATGACCTTGAGTTGTGGTGGTCATCATGTGACCAGGGAAAGTGGCAGTGCAGGTGACCAGGAAGGCATCAGTATCTCAGGGAGAAAGGGAGTAGCTGGTGGTCCAGGATGCCAGGGAGGCACCGGCAGTGGAGGGAGACATGGAGCTTCAGCTATCGGGTTGTAAGCAAGAACGGACCTTGGAGTGGGCATAAGGGCTGGAGCCATTACTGGACTCTGGTCAGGGGCTGGAGTCGATGTGTGTGTGGCCCAGACACACACAAATGTTAGCGCCATTATGGGCAATGCAAAGCTCTCTGGGCTGAGATCTAGGGCTGAGGTGAACTCTGGAGAACATGCTTGAGCAGGTCATGGGATTTCACTCTCTTTTTGAATTTCTCTGACTGGAATATACTCAGCAATTTTATTCACTGGAACTGACTGGGGAACATTAATCACTGGGGCGGCTTTCTCTGGTCTTGGGAGTGTTGAACCATTCGCAGCAAACACAAATGTATAAAATTCAATAAAGCCTTCCTTGAGTATCGAAGAAAGAAATAGAAATCATGTTTCTTAATTGTTCAGTCAGTAATTAAATGATTCTTTAGATCACTTTATGTTTTTTTATAAGAGGTTTAACATCATCCAGCTTTTGGTTTTTGGTATGTTTCCTAGTAACAATGATGAATTAAAAATACTATGAAGAGGATCTATAACTTCTGGAAGCATCTCTTTCACTAGCTTAAACAGTATAGGGACAGGCTATATTGTGTCTCAGATACTATCTTTGCCTGAGGTAAAGAAGACACCATTAAACTTGAGAAGGCATCTGATTAACAGAATAGTTCTGCATAGCAGAATCTGATTGTATTGATTGTCTAAAGCCAACATGATGGGAAAGGAACATTGGGAAGCACTAGCCAAGCTCCCAAACTCTGCATGAGTGGCACCAGAGGAACAATCATGTTAGACATAAATACAGGGTGTTAAGCTTTGAATCCTTGAAGCACACAAGGCTGTGGGATTTGTGTGCACTGTGGCCAGAGAGCAGGAGGTGAGGGGTTTGTGTCAATCATGTAAAGACTGCAAGCTGTGTGACCCAGGGAGTGCGGAATCTGCTCTTTCTTTTGAACGTTTTGGAAACACTGCTTGTGGGACAGTGTTGTACCAAAGAAAAAGTGAACCAAAGACTCTCCACTTAACGTCTCCTGAAAAAGAACAGCTCTCATCATCCCTGGTTTCTTTATCCTCATCTGGAGCCCTGAATGAGAAATTAGTCTTGCCATAGAATGAACCACCTAATGGAATGGAAGTCCATGAGGGTCCATGAGGACACACCTGGAGGAAATGAATAGGAAATGCATCCATTGGTAACAGGACGGGAAGTGGCTGAGGTGACTCTCTGCCTTTTGGAAAGTATAAGAGTCATTACCTCAACGCTCCCATAGCCATGCAGTAAGAGCATGAACCAACTACGAAAACTACTCCACCATGGAATGGCTAAAACTGTATCTGTGGTCGTGGCTGAATGAATGGAGCATATCAGATTTTTTCTGTTATATCTGTATGTCCGTAGGAGTGGCTGGCATGTAAATTCAACATGCCATTTCTCATTGACCTTTTCTGAAGAATCGGGTATTTGGGGCTCCCATGTGTGACCTCCAGTGTCCGTACATTGACAAAATGATGATGTAACGGACAGATAGGGAACTACATTTCCCTTTCGAAGGGAACTCTACGCTGCATCCCCTAGGGGTCGCTTTGGGGAATACCTCCGGTATGACAGGTGTTTGAAGCAAAAATACAATCACGCTAATGAACTTGACATTGGCCAGCAGGTGACCTAACCACAGGTGCGACTGCAGGTATAAAGGGGCACCTAAACAGAACGTCATCACCTTTTTCAATCTTCAGGAGACGGTTTGTTTCTAGTGTTTATCACGATGGCCTGCAAGGAGAGCAACTATCGTCGCTGTGTTCATCCGTGTCAGCGTTATCTGACGCCTGATGACTCACACGATACGTGTGTTCTTTGTCTTGGTGAGGATCATGCACGCTCAGTTCTCGAGGGAGCGGCGTGTGTGCATTGTGAGCGCTTCCCCTTGAGAGTGTTGCGCTCGCGTTTGTCCTTTTTCTCGAGGGAATCGGGTCAGCCATCTGTACCTGGCGGATCCGGTACTGCTGCAGCTGAGGCGAGCAGGAGTCTGCGTTGCTGGGGCTCACAGATGGAGCTTGCCGAAAAGCTGGAGAAGGTTAGTGTTTCCCAGCCGTCGGAGGCTGACGCGAGCGAGCTTCTCGAGGGGAGCGCGCCTTCGCCTTCTTCCTCGCGGGAGAGCGCGCTCCCCGCGAATCTAGGCGAGTGGGAGATCGCGGTCAGCGAAGATATTTCTGAGCGTTCTTTCTCCGCCTGTCCCGCGTACGACGAGCTGCTGACAGCTTTGACTCGCACCACTGAGCGGCTTGATTTGCCGTGGAAGCGTGAATCAGCTGACCGCCCGTTCGGTCACTTGGATGAACGCTTCCTCGCGAGTCATAGGCGTCAGCCTCGGGCGCCCCTTCCTTTTCTGCCTGATCTTCACGCTGAGGTGCGGAGGTCATGGGGGAAGCCTTACTCTGCGCGTATTTTCTCCTCTCAGCCTAATTATGCTGACGTGGAGGACGCGCAGAGTTATGGTTATACGAGGATGCCCCCAGTCGAAGAGACGCTCGCGAGCTATCTCTCGGTGGGCATGGCTTCCACGTTAAAGGCGCCCTCCCTGCCGTCGAGTCCACTGCGTGAGACTTCGCGCCTCAATGGCAGGGCATATGCGGCAGCGGGTCAAGCTGGTGCAGCCCTGCACACCATGGCGGTGTTGCAGGCTTATCAGGCAGACCTGCTTAAAGACCTGGACCAGGGCCAGGGGCTCTCTCCTGAGGCGGTGGCTGAGCTGCGCCGCACTACAGACCTGGCTCTCCGCGCCACCAAACAAACAGCTTTTGCTATTGGTCGCTCTATGGCGGCCATGGTGGTTACGGAGAGGCACCTCTGGGTGAACCTGGCTGACATCGGGAAGGAAGAGAGAGAGTTCCTTCTCAATGCGCCGGTCTCGCCTCATGAGCTTTTTGGGACTTCTGTCGAGGCAGTGGTTTCGAGGTTCAAGGAGGCGAGGGCGCGTTCGGCGGTTTTCAAGTCTTTCATACCGCGGCGCCCAGGGCCCAGGTCTCGGGCCACGCAGGGGGCTGGCCCTTCCAGATCTGAGGATCTGCGACAAAGCCATAAGGTGAGTACCGCCACCCGTGCGCCCCCGCCTTCGAGCGGTAGGCGATCGAGGAGGCGGGAAGCCCGGGGGAGGCGTAGGCAACGTCGGGAAGGAGCTCAGGCTGAGCACCGAGGTGCGCCCTCTGGTGAGGCAGCAGCTGTCTAACCCCAGCGTTCCCCCCCTCTCTTTTTGCGAGGCCCTGAAACCTAACATCTGTCTCCTGCCGGACCAGTGATGTGCTGGGTAGTTTTTCAGTACTCTAATTCTGCTGTGCTGAGGTCTGGCGGGCCAGACAGGTCCACGCAGGTTCGGGCATGCGTGTTCCCCTAGTTGCAGTTATCCCGGCGTTGAGCGTAGCAGGCCTCCCTAGCTTCCGTTCCTCCGTCTCTCTCGTTCCTGGAGGCAGAGCGTCGTCAGGCCTCCTCTCTGAGGGGAGTCGTAGGCCTCCGCTTTTGGTATTCAAGAGTTTAAAAAAAAACAAAAAAAAGCCAGGGCGTTGTCAGGCCTCCTCTCTGAAGGGAGTTGTAGGTCTCCGTTCTTGGTATTCAGGGAAGCGTTAGCTCCACCCACAGCTTCACAAGCGCACGGAACGTTGTTAGGCCTCCTCGTTTAGTAGAGTCTGCCTACTTTCGGCGAGGCCTCCGTTCCCCTGAGCTCCGCCCGGGCTATGTGAGCTAGAGTCGGTGGCCCCAATGGGGCCCCCTCGCCTAAGCCTGTGGTGTAAAGAGGAGTGTTGGGGCCGAGGCCTTCACTCTTGAGCTCAACCTGCAGAGGGCGTAGTAGGCCTCCTCTCATCACGAGAGTTTTCTTTACTGAGGCCTCCGCTCCACGGAGCTCCGCTACGAGCGTCGTCAGGCCTCCTCTCTGAGGGGAGTTGTAGGTCTCCGCTCTTGGTGTGGTAAGGCTGCTGCGCTTGGCCTTCACCCTAGAGCTTCGTAAGCGCAGGGAATGTTGTCAGGCTTCCTCTTATAGTAGAGTCTGCTGCCTTTCAGCGAGGCCTCCATTCCCCTGAGCTCTGCCCGGGCTATCTAAGCTAGAGTCGGTGGCCCCAATGGGGCCCCCTTGCCTAAACCTGTGGTGTAGAGAGGAGTGTTTGGGCTGAGACCGCCACTCCTGAGCTCAACCTGTAGAGGGCGTAGTAGGCCTCCTCTCAATACGAGAGTCTTCTTTACTGAGGCCTCCGCTCCACAGAGCTCCGCTCAGTGAACTTAGAGAGTGGTAGGCAAGGGAATAAGTTTCTTGCTTCCTCTTGTCGTCTGATGCGTTAGGGTGTCGCAGGCTCCTCCGAGGGGACCGGGCCTCTGCCCTGTGAGCCTCCGCTGCGCTCTTGAAGTACAGGAGTTTCAGGCCCTCTCTTCGTGAGAGTGTATCCTTCGGGAGGTTGGCCCCACTTCTCTGAGCGAAGCGGTACTGCACCTCAGTTCTCGCTTGAACCCAAATGTTTTGGGTCGGCACGAGGGCAGTGGAGTCACTCTTGACTCCCGAACTGGACTTGGCTGTACGAGCGTCGTCAGGCTGACAATTTGGCCTCCGCTCTGGTGAGCTCCGCTTGTAAGAAAGTGGTTCCTCTGAACCCCTTTGCTGTGCCACAAGCGTTGAGTGCTGTTCCCCTCTATGCTCTGGAGGAACAGCTGCAAAGTGCTGGCTGTGAGCCTAGCCGCTCTTAGAGCTCAGTAGCGCCTGAGCATGTAGGCCTAGCAGTTGCAGCTCTAGGCCTCCGCTTTGCGGGCTCAGTTATGAGTGGAGTGGTTCCTGTACTCCCTCGGACTCTAGATCGAGCGTGGTTAGGCCTCGGCCCTGTACCTTGAGGCCTCCGTTCTCTAGTAGCCCCAGCCCAGGTCACTGCAGGTTTTTGGGACAGTTCCCCTGGGGGTCTCTGACAGCTGGCTTGCGCCTATTAAGTGCAGTCACTCCCTTCAGCATGGTGGCGTTGGTATTCCGTTCCCCAAAGCGACCCCTAGGGGACGCAGCGTAGAGTTCCCTTCGAAAGGGAACGTCTCAGGTTACTATTGTAACCATAGTTCCCTGAGAATAGGGAACGAGACGCTGCGTCTCTTGCCATGCTTCGGGCCTTCCTGCAGGCGTCTCCTTCAGATTTGAAAAGATGATGACGTTCTGTTTAGGTGCCCCTTTATACCTGCAGTCGCACCTGTGGTTACGTCATAGGCGGCTGCTGGCCAATGTCAAGTTCATTAGCGTGATTGTATTTTTGCTTCAAACACCTGTCATACCGGAGGTATTCCCCAAAGCGACCCCTAGGGGATGCAGCGCCTCGTTCCCTATTCTCAGGGAACTATGGTTACAATAGTAACCTGAGACGGTTTGTTTTAGTATATAGTACATAATGTATACTGTCACTCTATTGTGGCAAAGTGAAGTGCTGCAAAAGTATCTTGTTTGATCTGAGCAGATACGATTTTTTTTCCCCTACAGAATTCACCTCCTGCTGCCGTAGTTGACCAGTCACATCATCAATACAGACAAGAGTGTCTGTTCCAGTGGCAATGATACATGACAAAACTGTATCATCATTATGTTTCACAGATGAGGTAAGATACTTCCTTCCTCATAAGTTCAACAAGCCATTGCAGTAAACGTCTTTGAAAGAAAATGTTTATTTATCATTAAATTACATTTTGTTACCCATAGTCATCCATAAGGTCACACTTCCTGTCGGTGAGGTCTATTGTCACTTCCTGTGTGTCGTGTCAGGTTTCACTTCCGGGTCTCTTCTGTGTTTCCTCTCGTGCCCTTCCTGCACCTGTCTTGTTCATTACTATCATCGTTAGTCTCCGCAGGTGTTCATCATTCCCTTGTGTAATTAACCTTCTTGCATTTACCTTGTCTTTGTCGGATGTTGACGTTGTCTTTGTTACGCTTAGTGTGTGGATGGCTTTCTGAGTTCCTTGAGTTTATGTTTTGTTCAATTCTATGCACAGGTGTGCTTCTTGGTTTTGTATTTAAAGTATTTTCTTTTGATTATTATTAAATGAGTTTTCAGTTGCAAACCTGCCTTGCCTCCATCTTGTTCCGCATCACACACGTCCTGTTCCTCGCCATGTGAAATGTATTTAGACCGATTTATTGATGCACAAACACCTATCTCTGTCTAAATGTATGGGATTTAATTTTACTGTATTACTTCAACAAGTCACACAGTATAATGTTTTAAAGAGGAAATTTTGTTTATTTATCATTAAATGACAAATATTTAGATATATAGAAATATAGAAGGAATATATCTAAATTTAAGCCATATAATTGGACTATATGACTTTAACAAGCCATGTTGAAGGGAATTGTTTAAAGAGAAAATATGTTTTATTGTTTTATTGACGTATATTTAACATATTTAATATGCCATATTCTATATATATTTCTTTATATAGATGATTGCACATCTTTTGCTTTAGTCATATGAATGACTGCAGAGGCATCTTCAGTTTATTTTCCCCCTGCACTTGTCCCACAGTAAATCTCTCACCTGTGAAACACTAAACACGTGCAATGGTTCAATTCCCACAATACAGGAGGTCAAAGACTCACATGTGCGTCTTTTGAAACGAGTGATGTCAGCTGTGCAATTCTTTAAATAGTCACCTAGGGAACATAACACATATAGCTCCAAGTGCTTTTCCAAGGATCAAGTTTGTACTGACACTCACTTACATCCCATTACCATGGGAACCTTGATGAGAGGCGAGAGCAACTTTCCCAAGATGCAGATACTGAATAATTGTACAAATAGATATAGAATAATGCAAAACTAGTGCCATTTATTCCCCTCGTTTACATCTGTATTTTTTAACAACAAATGGCTAATATCAACTCGTATAGCTTTTGCTCCGTCCCCAGCCTCCTTGCTGTGTTGTGTAAATAAAAACACAAGCAAAAAATAAAGGGGAGCACCCTAATTGGTTTTATGTATTTATAAAATTGAAGTGCCATAATATTCTACATGGTGAAATCTGGTCCTCAAGTCAACCCTGTTACCATAACATTTTCCATCAAAAACACCGTCATAATGACAACCTCATTTCATGCAGTGAACTCCTCAAGTACAATCTAGTTCTCTTTGAATTCTTCTCTTTGAACCACTTGATCAAACAACTGGTCAACAAGTTGGATCAACACACGCGGTGAGTCATGTCATCTTCTTTAGCAATTGTTACATGCACTGCCTGCTTCATGCATAGTTTGTCTGTCTCTGTCAGCTTTGAAGGGTTCACATGTGATAAATGTAGGGACATAATTAGGCTGACAGAGAAGGTTTCAGAATTAGAGACACGCATCCAAACTTTAATTGAGGATAGTAAGAATGCAAGGGTTTTAGATACTGCTTTGGATGCGACTAGCTTAGAAAACCCTGTACATTGTTCGGTTCCGGCTGTAGAGCCCGTGCAGCAGGGCAACTGGGTGACTGTGAGACGGCATAATCGCGGGTCAAAAAACCACTGTTCCATTCCGATCAGAACATCAAACAGGTTCTCCCCACTCAGTGCTCCAAGTGCACCCACTGAGAAACCTGTTGAAAGTGCCCTAGTGATTGGCGATTCTATTACTCGGAATGTGAAAATAGAGACTCCAGCCACCATAGTCACATGTTTGCCTGGAGCCAGAGCGCCTGACGTCAAAGCAAATTTAAAAGTGCTGGCTAAGGCTAATCGTAAATATTCTAAGATTGTTATTCACGTCGGCGCTAATGATGTCCGACTTCGCCAGTCGGAGATCACTAAAACTAATATTAAAGAGGTGTGTGAACTCGCAAGTACGATGTCAGGCACTGTAATTTGCTCTGGACCTCTCCCTATGCGCAGGAGTGATGAGATGCTTAGCAGATTATCCTCACTCAATGGCTGGATGTCTAAGTGGTGCCCGCAGAATAACATAGGGTTCATAGACAATTGGAAAAGTTTTTGGGGCAGACCTGACCTGTTAAAAAGAGATGGTATTCATCCCACCTGGGATGGTGCCGCTCTTCTCTCTAGTAATTTGGCATATAGTCTTAGAGCTAAACCTTGACTAACTGGGGTCCAGGTCAGGAAGCAGACAAACTGGCTAAACCGACCGTCTGCTAGCTGTCTCACGTCACAGAGGTCAGATAAATTACAACACATAGAAACTCTTTCTCCTAGATATCCTATAGAGACTGTGTCTGTTCCACGAATTAGCAAATACAAAAAACTCTCAAAACCGTTTAAGGGTAAAAATTTAATTGATTTACAAACAACTAAGAACTTGGCTAAAACCAGACGATTATATTACTTTAAATGAGTCCACCCCTCAAGATTACTATTATAAACATGAGCCTGGTCTGAAAGGTAAAGGAGGAGGTGTTGCTGTAATTTATAGTAACACGATCAGTACTGCTCAAAGGTCTAATTTGAAATATAATTCTTTTGAAGCGATGGTCCTTAATGTAAAATTATCTAGTGCAAGTAATAATTCCTGTTTAACTTTTGTGCTGGCTATTCTATACAGGCCACCAGGGCACCATACAGACTTTATCAAAGAATTTGCTGATTTTCTCTCAGAATTAGTAATGTCTGCAGATAAAGTCATAATTGTCGGTGATTTTAATATCCATGTAGATAATGAAAAAGACGCATTGGGATTGGCATTTAGAGACATCTTAAACTCTATTGGAGTTACACAACATGTATCAGGACCCACTCATTCTCATAATCATACTTTAGATCTAATATTGTCGCATGGGATCAATGTTAATACTGTTCAAATTCTGCAGCAGAGCGATGACATCTCAGATCATTACTTAGTTGCGTGTACACTACCTTTAGCCAAAGTCGAAAAACTAACTCCCTGTTATAAATATAGTAGAACTATCACTCCTAACACAAAAGATAGCTTTATAAATAATCTTCCTGATCAGTTTGATCTACTTAACATCCCAGATAGCCTAGAAGAACTTGATGTTGCAACAGAAACTATTAACTCTCTCTTTTCCAGCACTTTAGACACTGTTGCTCCGTTGCGCTTAAAGAAGATTAAAGAAAATAGTCCAACACCGTGGTACAACGAGCACACCCGGGCCCTCAAGAGAGCAGCCAGAAAAATGGAGCGGAGCTGGAAAAAAACTAAGCTAGAGGTTTTTCGCATTTCATGGAAAGACAGCTCTATTGCATTCAGAAAAGCCTTAAAATCAGCTAGATCTGCTTACTTTTCCACCCTCTTAGAAGAAAACAAATACAACCCTACGTATTTATTTGAGACAGTGACTAAATTAACAAGAAATAAAGCCTCAACCCCAGATGCTTTAAAACAGCACAGCAGTAATGACTTCATGGACTTCTTTACTTGCAAAATTCATAATATTAGAGAGAAAATTATAACCATGCAACCGTCTACTACAATATCACAAAATACAGTAAATTTTAGTGTCCCCGAAGAAAAATTCCACTCCTTCATTGCTATTGGGGAGGAAGAATTGTCTAAACTCGTTAAATCATCGAAATCAACAACATGTATGCTAGACCCAATACCAACTAAGCTACTGAAAGAGTTGCTTCCAGAGATCATAGATCCTCTCCTTAATATTATTAATTCATCTTTGTCATTAGGATACGTACCAAAAACCTTTAAGCTGGCCATAATTAAACCGCTTATTAAAAAAACACAACTTGATCCTACAGAATTAGTTAATTACAGGCCGATATCGAATCTACCTTTTTTGTCAAAGATTCTAGAAAAGGCAATATCTTCACAACTATGTTCCTTTCTAGAAAGAAACAGCATCTACGAGGATTTCCAGTCAGGATTTAGACCATATCATAGTACTGAGACTGCTCTTATTAGAGTTACTAATGATTTGCTCTTATCATCCGATCATGGTTGTATCTCTCTGTTAGTGTTACTGGACCTTAGTGCTGCATTTGATACAATTGACCACAAAATCCTTCTGAATAGACTTGAAAATTATGTTGGCATTAGTGGAGTTGCATTAGCCTGGTTCAAATCATACTTATCTGACCGTTATCAGTTTGTAGCAGTAAATGAGGAGATGTCATATCGGTCACAAGTTCAGTATGGAGTTCCTCAAGGTTCAGTGTTAGGACCATTGCTTTTCACCCTGTACATGCTTCCTTTGGGTGCAGTTATTAGGAAGCATGGCATTAGCTTTCATTGTTACGCTGATGATACTCAGCTCTATATTTCTTCTCATCCGGATGAAACAAACAAATTCACTAAATTAACAGAATGCATAACCGATATAAAAAATTGGATGACTAATAACTTTCTACTGCTTAATTCTGAAAAAACAGAGATTCTAATTATTAGACCAAAAAGTTCAGCGCGTAATAATCTAGACTACTGCCTAACACTCAATGGCTGTTCTGTCAAGTCTTCGTCGTCAGTTAGAAACCTGGGTGTGCTCTTTGATACCAATCTTTCATTTGAAAGCCATGTTTCTAGCATCTGTAAAACGGCATTCTTCCATCTTAAAAATATATCTAAATTGCGACATATGCTCTCTAAGACAAATGCGGAAAAGTTAGTTCATGCGTTCATGAGTTCAAGGCTAGATTATTGTAATGCTCTACTAGGTGGTTGCCCTGCACGCTTAATAAACAAATTCCAGCTGGTCCAAAATGCAGCAGCTCGAGTTCTTACTAGAACCAGGAAATATGAGCATATTAGCCCAGTTCTGTCAAACCTGCACTGGCTTCCTATTAATCACCGAATACATTTTAAATCTTGCTAATTACTTACAAAGCATTAAATGGTTTAGCTCCCCAGTACTTGAGCGATCTCTTAACACATTATAGTCCTTCACGTCTATTGCGATCCCAAAATACTGACCAGCTTGCTAATTACTTACAAAGCATTAAATGGTTTAGCTCCCCAGTACTTGAGCGATCTCTTAACACATTATAGTCCTTGACGTCTATTGCGATCCCAAAATACTGACCAGCTTATAATACCTAGAATATCAAAGTCAACTGCTGGCGGTCGATCCTTTTCCTATTTAGCTCCTAAACTCTGGAACAGTCTTCCTAATACAGTTCGGGAAGCAGACACACTCTGTCCGTTTAAATCTAGACTAAAAACACATCTTTTCAACCTGGCATACACATAACACATTATACATACATTTTAATCCAAATCATGTAAAATGATTGTTAGGCTGCATAATTTAGATAAGCCGGAACCGAGAAAATTCCCATAACACCTGATGTACTTGATACATCAGAAGAAGAATGGCATCTACGCTGATATTGGTCTCTGTTTATTCCGAGGTTACCGTGGTCAGCCGGATCCGGGCCGTATCCAGATCAGATGAAGGACCTGGACACGAGCACAGCACTGCCCTGAAGTGTCTGCGGAGACCGTGACTCTACTGGACCCTCCCCTGTGACGATCATGAACCCATCTTCAACCGGACCAAATTGGACTTCATATTGGACTTGAATTGTTGTCAATATAATAATCATGTACTGTTTGGCTTTGGCCAGAGGAGAACTGGTCCCCCGACTGAGCCTGGTTTCTCCCAAGGTTTTTTCTCCATTCTATTCTTCATTCGTTACGTCAC
The DNA here is from genome assembly GCA_037043235.1 of Rhodeus uyekii. Taxonomy (NCBI): domain Eukaryota; kingdom Metazoa; phylum Chordata; class Actinopteri; order Cypriniformes; family Acheilognathidae; genus Rhodeus; species Rhodeus uyekii. The sequence continues at coordinate 488,573 of JAWRVZ010000088.1, forward strand.
CTGCCGGAGTTTTGGTTCCTTGCCGCTGTCGCCTATGGCTTGCTCAGTTGGGGAAACTTAACACTTAAAGTTCATCAATTGTATTGATTCGCCTGCTCTTTTGGAGCTGCTGTTCAGCCAAACAAATTTTGTTTATATTGTCTTTTCTGTGACCACTGTAAAGCTGCTTTGAAACAATCTACATTGTAAAAAGCGCTATATAAATAAAGGTGACTTGACTTGACTTGACTTGAGCAGTTGCATCTTTATTTGCTAATGTTAAATAGATGAATAAATACCGTAGCATATGTTACTTATTGGTTAGTTAATTTTAACCTTAATTTTAACAATTTAAATTTAACATTAACATTTAAACCTATAGTAAAATGTTACCATCTAATATGTTTTTTCAAGAAAGCACAATCATATCACAATCAACTCTTTTACTATAATTTATAATGGTAGACAATAAACATAATAAAATATAATAATAATAATAATAATAATAATAATAATGTAGTAAAAAGGAAATACTTAAATGCATATTTCACATCAAAAGTCATTTCTCATCAAGCACATGGCTTGTAATGTCCAATTAAACTGTGGACCATAGTGGAAATGAAGAAAAGTACAGCATGTCTTGAATGTACTGCAAATTGTTTTGGAGAAATTAATAAATGTGAAATATTAAATATCTATTCAATATGCCCTTCCAAGCCTGAATAAACACTCACCATTAGAATTGCCTAGTCGTAATAGTGTTTTAATTGGACATTTAGAGCCAAGAGTAAGGGTTAACTCGATGATTATTGAATTTCCATTTACCAGCTATAAAAAGTCACTTCAGCTTAGCTAAACCGTGATACAGAAGTGTCTAGATAACAGTGGGTGTCATAGCACCAACATCAGATCAGCCAGTGTGGATCAGAGGGGGCACCCCCTGTTTGGATATGCTGCTGCTGGCATTCTCATCGAAGGTCGTTTTGCGCTCCACAGTGAAAACAATGAAAGGAGTCCAGGCGTCCCTGTCAGGGTGAAATGCGGCCGTTGTGTAGATAACAGACACCCATCTCCAGCATTATAGCTTGGACAATACCGTGAGGAGTAATCCCTCTTCATGGGGTCTGATTTCCCCGTCACTGCTGAGCGTTAGCCACGCTGAGAGGCAGCGTCTGTAAATGACATCAGCACAAAAGCAGAACTCAGGGCCCCTACTGGAGGCTGCTGGGCGTAGAATCGGGAATGATAGGGGAACAGAAAGTGCTCTGGGTGTTGCGCGGATGTGAATCCCACAGTGTGACCACCCATCAAATCCCCCTCAGAACTGACCTGCTGGAACATTCATCCACCCTGTAACCAAACCTCCATGGCCCAAGATCTGACAGCTGCTCCCAGAATATTGTTCTTACGAGACAAGAGCTTCACATCACTCGAGCACAACATAAGGGGTGCGGGAACTGGTGTCATTATTTCCATGTTAGATACTCTAAAATAAGCGTCGGTGCACCCTAAACGTCTTTTTTCCTTTTGTCCCTTATGATTGTTTCTTGTCAGATCGTATAACATTAACCCAAGTCAGATGTAAAAGTCATTGAAGAATGTATACATTCTTCTTTCTTTTATGTATGAATGTTTAACACCTAAGATTTTGGTCATGAGTGACAGCGTTGACTGGGCGTTTGAAACGACCGGTCTTGCATCCTTATTTTCATTTGAATTGATGTTTGACTTGGTTGAATTTTGTTAGTGAATAAGATGCAGGTTTTGCTTAAAAATGATTGTTCACCTCCTCTGATGATCTCTCTCACAGTTTAATTGGCTTGTGTTTATTCTTCTCAAATGTTGGGATCAAGTTTGACAAACACCCTGAAAAGTGAAGCCAAAAATGTTTATCTGGTTATCTGGTGGCTGGCTGCAGTATAGGTCATAAACTCCAAATAATCGTCCAAAGATGGTTTCTGTCATTTTATGTGGTTCATGCTGACGTATGCTTCAGAATTAATTTTACCAATACATTTTAGTTAGTTATTTGATGCTAGAAAAATGGGGTGTAACATCATAATTGAAAGCTTTGCGTCTGTGAAAATATGGGAAGACCTTGACACAATGGCTCCACTTGATCTCCACAGCACAGATTATAAAATCGGCACACAATGTCAGCATCATTTCTGCAATACGTTGCTTAATTTTTCTAGAGTGGAAGGAAGTGGGGACATGTTGTCCATCATTTTTTACAGTTTATGGTTGGGAAACTGTGCACAGATGATCACACAAGTGTAGCTCCCTAGAAGAACACTAATACAGTGAGAGTTGATTGGATTCTGGGGATTTTCTTGGTCAGAACATATCAACAGAGATTCAGTCTTGTTCAGTTGTTTGCAATTGGCTTCAAATGCCCTATGTGTCCTTTATCCTCATATAACTTTAGTTTATTGAGAGAGCAGTTCATTTGATTTAAAGGGGAGATGAAGATGCTTATTACCATTGTAAATTAGTTTTCCTCCCGTGGCTATTAAATTGTTTCTCATGTGCCTTTCCTTCTTCAGGACTCATATTTCGATGTTTTTGATTGGCAGTTATTTAAAGCTCTGATCAAATATATACGTACTTAGCAGGGTATGTGGCTCAGAACATTAATATATGCTAATTACCAGATAACAAGGGGAATAACAGGCCAATGCTCATTAAAAGTCACACAGACTTGATTTCATTTTTCATCTATTAAAACTTCGACAGAGCTGTACAAAAGTGATTGTTGAGCGGTCATTAGAGAGGACGATGATGAAAGAAAAACTCAGCAAGGCATTGTGTTTCATTGAAATTGCTCCCCCACCATTAAAAAAAAATGTGATTCAGAAAAATGTGTACTTTTCTTTAAATAATATATAGAAGGATTCACTTGAAGCCACTTGAGGATACATACCTGTATGTATGTACATATATATATATATATATATATATATATATATATATATATATATACAGTAATACCTCGGTTTACGAGCGACTTGGTATACGAGCAAATCGGTGTACGAGCAAGGAGGGTCGAATCGGTGTACGAGCATTGTATCGGTGTACGAGAAAAAAATTCCCTCACCCATGCGTAGTTCTGTGTGGAAAAAGTCCTAACGCTCAGCATCCTTGAGCGCATTTTTACATGAAATATCCTAATGACAGCCTCTCATAACAGTCAGGAAGTTCCAACCCCTTTTATAACCCTTAACTCATTCATTGGCTGCATCATTCACCACAGTGATATTTTTATAAGTGATTTACAGAAGTTTTTACCTCATATTCTAAACATTAATTAATTGTGATCACTATTGTTCACGTAGTGAAATATACACGGTTTTATCCAAATAATAAACAAATTAATAGGGTTAGACAAACCATATTTTTATACAAACAACATATAAGCCTCTCCTACAAATGAGCACTGTTTTCATGTTCGCCGGACCTGCCGTTTCTCTGCAGTATCGGCAAAAGTGCAAGGAGTAAAATGTGACTTCTTACCCCGTGAGCGGGGCTCGTTTTAACAGACAGCGGGTTAGTTGTAACACCATGTTATTGTTACACTTATTTCATGTTTTGTTAGCTTGTCTTGTCTGAGTTTGTAGTAATTTGTTGTCATGGTATCTAATTGGTTTGATTGTGTTCAGGTGATCATGTTTAGCTCCCTCATTCCCTGTGTGTATATAGTCTGCCTGTTTAGTTCATTCCTTTGTCGGTTATTGTTTAATGTTACACGTTCCTGAGTGCTACCATTAAAAGGTCTTTTCTGTTCATCGGCTGCTTTTGTCAGTTCCTTCCGAGTCAGCGTGACAGAATAACCGACCAAGGCTAAGTCGCCTACAAAGACTTTTTTTCTCAATGGATCAATTCCATCCCCGGTCCGGACAGCAGAAGCAGGCCGCCACGTCCTGGCTCCCGAGCGGCGCGTCCACGCCATGGATCCCGGGCGCCACGTCCACGCCATGGATCCCGGGCGCCGCGTCCACGCCATGGATCCCGGGCGCCGCGTCCACGCCATGGATCCCGGGCGCCGCGTCCACGCCATGGATCCCGGGCACCGCGTCCACGCCATGGATCCCGGGCGCCGCGTCCACGCCATGGATCCCGTGCGCCGCGTCCACGCCATGGATCCCGAGCGCCGCGGCCACGTCATCCAGACAGCGGAAGTCGGCTGATGAGTCCACCCCAGAGTCTGAAAGGGAAACTAACCTGAATCAATGGCCAACGGATTCAACTCCCACCCATATCCCCACCCCCATCTCTTCGTTCTCCTCGCCGGTTCCGTCCGGGAAAATGGATATTCCGGTTCCGTCCGGAAATCTTCAGTCTATGGTCCTGTCTGACTCCCTGGTCCCGTCTTCCCCGCTGGTCATGGCCAGCCCCCTGGATCCGTCGACTCCAAGGGTGTCATTGAAACCCTCAGCTCTGCCCTCACCGCCGGCTCTGTGCAGTTCGTCAGCTCCGCCTCAGGTTTCAATTCCACCAGCTCAGCGTGAGAACGAGTCCCCGGCTGCACATGAGACCTCCAGTCCCAGGTCCCCATCTCGACCCATCAGCCCATCGACCTCGCTTCGGCTCTGCATGTCCTCGTCGCCTCCGTGGACCGTCTGCCCTGTGTCTCCGCTGGATTCGCTCGTCTCTCCAAGTCGGCCTCCGACGATCGTCACTCAGCCTCCGCCACGGACTTCCGGGATTTCGGCGATGCCGAAACCCTCCACCCCTACGCCGTCATCGGGCTCCTCCCTTTCTCCGACCTCCCTGTCATCCTCACTCACCACAGCGTCGTCCAGGTCATCCGAATCCCCGTCACCATCTCAGCCCCGCGACCCAGCAGCTCTGCTTCGGGCTTCAAGGCCATCGAAGGTCCCCTGGTCCATCGGCCTCTCTCCTTCACCGGTCCTTCCACACAGCCTGGTGTCGCCCCCGTCGATCGGCTCAGGGGTTCCGCCCAAAGCTCCACCCTGGCTCCTCCCACCGGCAGCACCACCTTGGGGACTTTCTGTGACTCCTGGTTGTCCTTATCGACTTCCAGCGCTACGCCCACCTCCGAAGCCGCCTCCCTCCTCAGTTGGACATTTAATCGGTGCGAGGACGCACCTTGCCGAGGGGGGGTGTAATGTTACACTTATTTCATGTTTTGTTAGCTTGTCTTGTCTGAGTTTGTAGTAATTTGTTGTCATGGTATCTAATTGGTTTGATTGTGTTCAGGTGATCATGTTTAGCTCCCTCATTCCCTGTGTGTATATAGTCTGCCTGTTTAGTTCATTCCTTTGTCGGTTATTGTTTAATGTTACACGTTCCTGAGTGCTACCATTAAAAGGTCTTTTCTGTTCATCGGCTGCTTTTGTCAGTTCCTTCCGAGTCAGCGTGACAGTTATCCAATGCAAGTTCATTCACATATTTTTATTTGTTTAAAAAAAGTTGCATCTTGATGATCATAAGCATAACTTTTTTCCTTTATTTTTTACATTTGTTGTGTTTTGAACAATGTAATGACATGAAAAACGTTTTAATAGGTTAATACAATGCAAAATATATGATTATCGATGCAACTTGTTCAATGCGGCTTAGTGTTACAACTATTAACTAACCGCTGTCTTGTTTACTTCAGGACTGGATAGCAGCCACTATTTGTTTTTCAAAATGGTACCACCTTTTAGCCAAGAAGATGGTAATCATAACAATATAAGATTAGACAATCTTTCACACATTCTTTGAAAATCGAAAAACAACTACTATGACAAAAAATATTTACATGCTGCCAAAAGAGTTTTTCCTGTGGTTCTCATCCAAACTTCGATGAAATTTCTCGAAAAAATGGCCAGAAGACATGTGCAAACAGTGTGATGAAAAGCCCTTTAGCACGGCACATTTATGCCCCTGCAACTATCTTAAAAAAAAAAAAAAAAAAAAAAAAATTCGCTGTTATTATTTACCCTGCGTTACTTTGTGCCCCGCGCTCCCCTAGTTCTCTCGCGGCTCCCGCGAATTCGTTCGTTCGCGGCTCCCATGTTCCACGACTTTAACTCTGGATTATCACTTGTTTGTTTTCTGCACTATTATAATAAATTCACTCATTTGCTTTCATCCTTGCTTTCCCCGCTCCCCTCTCCTCCCTCCTCTCTCTCCTCCAAGCAGGCTGCTCAAACCTGACATGCATTACATTAAATTGTCAAGTATTTCTAGAGTTTAATTGTCAATTATTAATTAGTATTTATATGAGATCTTAATGGTTACAATTTTAACTGCAATTAATAGGGTAAAACCAAAAAAATATTTAAAATGGGCATTTGTGGTCATGTGGAACGAATTAATTGATTTTTAGTGCATTCTTATGGGGAAATTTGTTTTGGTGTACGAGCATTTTGGTTTACGAGCTCCCTCTTGGAACGAATTAAACTCGTAAACGGAGGTATTACTATATATATATATATATATATATATATATATATATATATATATATATATATATATATACACACAAGAAAGACAGTCATAATATGCAATAATTAGTGTTGCCAATTTAATGCATTAATGTATTATAACGTGTAATGTAGTATAAAGGACAGCAAATACAGGGAGAATAAATAATCATAATAAGAGAATCAAACACCATGTCCAAGACAGATGATGTGGACAGGAAAGTGCATGGCTCAAGCAAGCACTGGGGTGTGTTTACCAAAAGCATTGTTATCCATCTATGGCCACAAGTTCAATTGAATTGTGTTAGTAAAGATATAATTTGTGATATTAGTTGGCTTAAACTCACCCCCGAGGCATAGGGACAGATTCTGACCAGGCTCAACCACTGCTTAGGTTTAGTGGGCAACCAGTCTTGAGTTACAGGATGATAGCAGGTGGCAAGACATTTAAGTATAGCATTTTTGTATTTGAAAAATACAAAAAAATACTTTGTAGTACTAAATCTGTCCATCCAGCATCGGATGAGCAAATTTGCAAACAAGAAAGAAAGAACAAGAAAGAAAGAAAGTAATTTAAATTTATTATACTGGAAAAGGCCATTTCTAAAGCTTTAGGACTCCAGCAAACCACACCACAAAAGGTGAAAACATGAAACAGCGGTGAATCTCCCAAAAGTGGCTGGCTGGTCAGAATCATCCCAAGAGCGCAGCGACTACTCATCCAAGAGGTAACAAAAGACCCCACAACAACAAGTTGTCAAAGTGTTCATCAGTGTTGACCCCACCATAAGAAAGAGACTGGACAAAAATGGACTGCAAGGCAGAGATCCAAGACAAAAACCACTGCTGAGCAAAAAGAATATTAAGGCTCGTCTCATTTATGCCAGAAGAGATCTTGATGATACCCAAGACTTTTGGCAAAATAGTGGATGTGTGTCCCATTACATCTGGCTTAAAAGTAATAATGCTTTTCAGAAAAGAACATCATACCAACAGTAAAATATGGTGGTGGTAGTGTGATGGTCTGAGACTGTTTTGCTTCAGGACCTGGAAGACTTTCTGTGATAAATGGGACCATGCAATTGGCTGTCTACCAAAAAAAAAAAAAAAAAAAAATACTGGAGAATGTCTGGCCGTTTGTTTGTGACCTCAAGCTGAAGCATACTTGGGTTTTGCAGCAGGAAAGTGATCCAAAACACACCAGCAAGTCCACCTCTGAATGGCTGAACTAAAACAAAATGAAGATTTTGGAGTGCCCCAGTCAAAGTCCTAACCTGAATCCTACTGAGATGCAGTGATATAACCTTATAAAGGCATGTCCTGCTTGAAACCTTCCAATGTGACTTAATTACAGGATTCCTCCATAGCACAGTAAAAGACTCGCAAACATTTGATTGCAGTTGTTGCTGCTTAGTGTGGCCCAACCAGTTATTAGGTTTAGGGGGAGAGCAGTTTTTCAAACAGAGCATAAATCTTTATAACAATCATGTTATCTTTATAATAACAACCAATTTAAATTAATTTAAAAACTGCATTTTGTGTTTCCTTGTGTTATCTTTGTTTAATATTAAAATGTTATTGATGATCTGAAACATTTAAGTCTGACAAACATGCAAAAAAAAAGAAGAAATCAGGAAAGGGGCAGACTTCATTTTTACATCACTGTATTTCTGTACAAATCCACAGCTATCATAGATATCATATCATAAATAAAGTATTACTTGTCACTGGCATTAACAGGGTCATTGCTTAGTGAGTCAATGTAGTGTTTACTTTCATGTTGTCTACTCTTCAGTATGGTGAGGTAACCACAAAAACTCAACATTACCAAAACTCTTTTAAATGTCAAACAAATAACAGCATTAAACACTAACAGGTCTTTACTTTCACCAAAAAAATAATAATAACAAACAACAACAACAAAATCACTTCATTTAGGGAGTTTTTTTTCTTATCCATTCCTATGCAAAGCATGTTGGGAATTGGAAATGCATAGTTACATAATCCACTGCATATTTTCCAAAGTTGTTGAGACAAGTTACAATAAACTTAACAATAAAAAATACCAATCAATTGTTTTTCTTACCAACAATGGTAAGTTGATTTCATGAACCAATTAAAAGGGTTAATTAAAACCATTTTCATTTTTAGCTTGCAACCACGCATTTAGTTAAATCATGGTAACAGGTCCCCTGAATTATATTTTAGTGTCTATGCAGTATTTTATTTTACATTTAATTACTTGTAACACGAGGTACTCACAGGCAGGGAACCAATCACATGTCTTTAATAAGAATGGTAGTGCAGACAGATAGTCAGGACAGGCAGAGAACATACATAAACGATAATCCAGGCAGGGAAGTCAAGACAGGCAGCTAACATTCAAGAGCGTAATACCAGGCAGAGATCAGGACAGGCTGACAGAATCAAACACGAGAAAACAACAGGGTCAGTAACGGGAAATCAAACAAAGGTATCAAACAAAGGTATAAACACTCAGAAATGATACGACACAGTAGCAAAATAAGACTTCACCTTGAACTGCTAGGAAAGCAGGTTTAAATCATCTCTGTGAATGTGTAATGGTTCGCAGATGGTGCGATAATCAGTCCAATGAACAGCATCATGGGAAATGTGGTGCGAGTGTGTGTCAGTATATGTGTGAGCTTCCTCCGGTGGCCAGAGAGGGGAGGCGCAGAGCTCGTATTCATAATATTACTAGTATTTCTCGTATTGAGTAATAACATTTATTTTTACTTCTGACAAAACTTTGTTACTTTATTTTATCTGTACATTTGTTATATTGTATTTATTTGCCCTATTGCTTGTAATTTCTTTGTTCTAATTTTATTAATGACTAGTTACTTGTCTTAAGTATTTGCTTGAGAACACTTCACTTACATTAATCAGCCTAGTACAGGGGTGGGCAAACTACGGCCTGTTGGGCTTTTTAATCCGGCCCGCCGAACTCGTCAAACTTGTATTAAAACTCTTTCATTGTACATTTCTGTCACAAATGCCAATGAGGTTCCCACCAGCGACCACCGGAGGTCGCACTCTCCGGAGTTCTAATTCACTTGGACTACAATTCCCATACACTCACTTTCCTGGACTGATTACACCACACCTGTTACATATTCCCACAGACTATTTAACCCTGGCTACCCAGCAGATCCGTGCGAAGTTTTGTTTGCCCCGGCCACAATTCTGAGCGTTATCTTCACCTGTTTACCTTGCCTGTGTATTGACTGCCTTGTTCCTCGTTCACGATCCTGTTCCGCCTGCCTCCTGTTTGTTGTTTGCCTGTTCTCCGGATTCTGACCGTTTGCTGCATACCCTGACCTTCTGCCTGTTTTTGACCATTCTCTCTGCCCTGCCTTGGATATTGCTGTTTGCCTGGTATTTCGACCTCAGCCTGTTTTGTACCACTCTCTGTTTTTATCATTAAACTGCAAATGGATCTTAACCTGCCTGAGTCCGCGTTACAGAAAACTTCGCCACCTACAGATCCAGCGGTAGTTCAACACTTGTCCAACGAGCTATCAGCCCAGGCAAACCAGCTGGTGAGTCATCAACAGCAGCTGGTAAAATTGACTTCCATGACAGAGGAACTGATACAGGCAGTGCGTTGCCTTCAGCAACCCATTGCAGCGTCTAACGCATCAGAGAGTTCCTCGAACCCGGTTGTCATGCCGATGAATGCTGAATCCACGCATAGTAATCCCCATCTTGCATTCCCGGAAAAGTTTGATGGTACTTCAACCAAATGCAAAGGCTTTCTCATGCAATGCTCACTGTTCCTGGCCCAACAACCTACCCGTTACGCTACTGACCAGAGCAAGATCTCACTTATTTGCTCATTACTCACTGGGAAGGCTCTGGACTGGGCAACGGCTGTGTGGTATAATCAAATGTCAGATCTAACCTCATATGATAACTTTATCCAACGTATGAGAACTGTTTTTGATCATACAGCAGTCGGTAGAAGCGCTGGGGAACAGCTGCTAACGCTGCGGCAAGGCAACAGCACCGCCATGGAATTCGCTCTGACGTTCCGTACACTCGCTGCACAAACAACTTGGGTAGAAGACACATTAAAAGTACTGTTCCGCCAAGGTCTGAATCCCGAGTTGCAGTCTGAGCTGGCATGCCGAGACGAAGACAAAGATCTAGACCAATTCATAGAGCTGGCTATTCGCATCGACAGTCTGATCCGCTCACGAAGAGCCCACCAAGTGACCTCCGCCGTTCAACTTCCGTCTCACAGTGACAACGTAGAACCCATGCAAGTGGGACAAACTCACCTTACTCCGGAAGAGAGAGAACGCCGATTCAGGAATCACCTCTGCCTCTATTGTGGCCTGGCCGGTCACCTGAGGAACGAGTGTCCCACACGCCCGTCACGACGATCTTATAGGGTGAGTTTACTCATTTCTGCTTCTTTTCGCAATAAGTGCTTCGATCTACCAGTTACCATTATCCATCAAGCACAAACCATCCAATCTAAAGCACTGATAGACTCTGGGGCCGCAGGAAATTTTATTGATGAGGAATTGGTGCGTCAATACCGCATCCCACTAATCCCGTGCAAATCTCCCTTGGCAGTGGCAGCGCTAGATGGACGACCTCTGGGGACTGGTCGTGTACTACACACCACCACCGACCTAGAACTTCAAGTGGGTGCCTTACACACCGAAATCATCCGCCTCTTCGTCATTCACTCCCCACACAACCCTATCATTCTGGGCTTCCCATGGCTACAGGTCCATGATCCACAAATCTCCTGGCAAGAGAGAGAAATAACCCGATGGAGCTCTGACTGTCAGACCAAATGTCTTACTAGCAACCGTCTCACACCCATCAGAACGACAGTCATGGCCAACACCTCTACCACCGTGCTCGGCATTCCGGGGGCATATGCTGATCTCCAGGAGGCCTTCAGCAAGATCAAAGCATCAGAATTACCACCTCACCGAGCCAACGACTGTGCCATTGACTTACAACCCGGTACATCACCTCCCAGAGGCCGCATCTTCCCACTGTCTGAACCTGAGGATAAAGCCATGAAGGCATACATCAAAGAGGAACTGGAGAAGGGGTTCATTCGACCCTCTACCTCTCCTGCAGCTGCAGGTTTCTTCTTTGTGGGGAAAAAGGATGGGGGTCTTCGGCCCTGTATTGACTATCGTGGGCTTAATGAGATAACGGTGAAATTCAGGTACCCCCTTCCACTGGTCCCTGCTGCATTGGAACAGTTAAGGACCGCCAAGGTCTTCACCAAGTTAGATCTTCGCTCCGCATACAACCTGATCCGTATCCGAGAAGGAGACGAATGGAAGACGGCTTTCTCCACCAACAATGGTCATTACGAATATCTAGTGATGCCCTTCGGACTCTCCAATAGCCCTTCAGTGTTCCAATCGTTCATCAATGACATATTCCGAGATATGCTGAACCAGGGCCTAGTCGTATATATCGACGACATTCTGATCTACTCAGATTCTATGGAGGAACACATCCAGCAGGTACGCACAGTTCTACAACGTCTCATCAAACATCAACTCTACGCCAAGGCTGAGAAGTGTGAGTTCCATCAGTCATCAATATCCTTCCTTGGGTACATCATAAGTCCGGAAGGAGTCGCTATGGATGAAAGGAAAGTGCAAGCTGTCCTGAACTGGCCTCAACCCACTACCATAAAGGAGCTACAGAGATTTCTTGGTTTCTCTAACTTCTACCGACGATTCATCCGAAATTTCAGCTCCGTTGCCGCCCCGCTTACAGCCATGACCAAACGAGGTACCCCCAAACTCCAATGGGGTTCTGACTCTATCCAGGCGTTCGAAGAATTGAAGAAGAGGTTCACATCTGCCCCCATCTTGCATCATCCTGACCCCAGCATACCCTTCATAGTAGAAGTTGATGCATCCAACACTGGAATCGGAGCTATTCTGTCACAACGGCACGGTACGCCACCCAAACTCTTTCCTTGTGCCTATCACTCTAGAAAACTGTCACCCGCCGAACAGAATTATGATGTGGGCAATCGAGAACTATTAGCAATGAAAGCAGCATTCGAAGAATGGCGACACTGGCTAGAGGGGGCGAGACATCCATTCCTAGTATTGACCGATCACCGCAACTTGGAATACCTACGATCAGCCAAAAGACTCAACCCACGGCAGGCTAGATGGGCATTATTCTTTACTCGGTTCGACTTCTCCATCACATACATCCCAGGCTCAAAGAACACCAAGGCAGACGCACTCTCACGACAGCACGATTTCACCCATCTGAACCCCCACCCAGACCCCATCATCCCAACCTCACTCATTCTGGCACCAGTTCAGTGGGATATCATGACTGAGGTCACCCGAACACATGCACAAGACCCACCCCCGGCAGAATGTCCGGTAGATCGGACTTTTGTGCCTCCGCAACTCAGGGAAAAGGTAATGCGTTGGGTACACTCGTCCACCAGCTCGGGTCACCCAGGGATTGCAGCTACAATACGTCTGATCCGAAACCGATTCTGGTGGGACACAGTACAGGTAGACACCACTAACTTTGTAAATGCTTGTCAGACATGTGCAGCCGCTAAGACACCCCGACAACTACCCGCAGGACTATTGCAACCACTGCCCATCCCACAGCGACCATGGTCCCACATAGCCATCGATTTCATCACCGACCTGCCAGTCTCTCAAGGTAACACCACCATCATCACTATCATTGATCGATTTTCCAAAGCTTGCCGTCTAATATCTTTGCCTAAGCTTCCCTCAGCTCTGGAAACAGCCGAGCACTTGCTCCATTATGTATTTCGCTACTACGGACTACCCGAGGATATTGTTTCAGACCGAGGCCCCCAATTCACATCCAGGGTGTGGACCGCCTTCTTCCGATTGCTCAATGTCAATATAAGCCTCACCTCAGGATATCACCCCCAATCCAATGGACAAACCGAACGTCTGAATCAAGAAATCACCAAATTCCTCCGTATATACTGCCAACAGAACCAAAATGACTGGAGTCGATTCCTCCCCTGGGCCGAGTATGCTCAGAATTCCATCCGCAAACCTGCCACCAACCTCACACCCTTTCAGTGTGTTCTGGGATTCCAACCACCGCTGTTTCCATGGTCAGGTGAACCGTCCGAGGTGCCAGCCATCAATGACTGGTTTAAACGAAGCGACGCGGTATGGAATCAAGCACACGTCCATCTCCAACGAGCAGTGAACAGGACCAAAGCCCAAGCAGACCGTCACCGACGTCCTCAACCGAACTACACACCGGGACAATGGGTTTGGCTGTCAACTAGGGATCTACGCCTACGGCTACCATGCAAGAAACTCAGTCCCAGGTATGTGGGTCCATTCAAGATTTCTAAACAAGTTAATCCAGTGTCTTATCGTCTTGAACTTCCTGCCACTTACCGCATCTCTCCTACATTCCATGTATCCCTACTGAAACCGGCCGGTGGTCCGAGGGTGGAACCAGAAGGCAGTGACCCAGGCCCCCCACCCTTAATCGTGGAAGGCGAGGAGGCATTTCAAGTGCGAGGTTTGCTAGATTCCAGACGTCGGGGGCGCCAGATCCAGTATCTGGTGGACTGGGAGGGGTACGGCCCGGAGGAAAGATCCTGGGTCAACACTGATGACATCACTCACTTTCCTGGACTGATTACACCACACCTGTTACATATTCCCACAGACTATTTAACCCTGGCTACCCAGCAGATCCGTGCGAAGTTTTGTTTGCCCCGGCCACAATTCTGAGCGTTATCTTCACCTGTTTACCTTGCCTGTGTATTGACTGCCTTGTTCCTCGTTCACGATCCTGTTCCGCCTGCCTCCTGTTTGTTGTTTGCCTGTTCTCCGGATTCTGACCGTTTGCTGCATACCCTGACCTTCTGCCTGTTTTTGACCATTCTCTCTGCCCTGCCTTGGATATTGCTGTTTGCCTGGTATTTCGACCTCAGCCTGTTTTGTACCACTCTCTGTTTTTATCATTAAACTGCAAATGGATCTTAACCTGCCTGAGTCCGCGTTACAATTTCCCTGTAATGTCACTCAGTCGCGGCTGCAAGCGACAGTGGTGCTGAAGCTTTGGTGGAGAGTAGGCGTGTGCCATTCACAAGACAAATAGTTTGCCCACCCCTGGCCTAGTATCATATTTTTTTGCTGTTGTATCAAAACTGGTTTTTGAGAATTACGAAATTTCACATGCATCTATACCTTTGATATTATAAAAAACAATGTGATTATTTACTAGTGGGCATAAAATAATAGGATGCAGTGTAACAAGGTCAGAAATGGATATTAATTTTGACAATGACTTAAAGCCATCATTTTGAAAACTTATTGGTACTAAAACCGATAGATGTCTGAAAAACACATGAACACCACCATGCCATCAGTCATTCAATAACAAATAGATTTTGTGTTGTTGGTTAATTGTTATTGAGAAAGAAGTAATGATGGTGATGGAATTTTTTTGTTTGCTAAAATGGTCAATTTCACAAGTATTTATTTATTTATTTTTACTTTTTTTATGTATTTGTATTTACACAGTTTCACACAGTATTTGGAATTTTATTTTGATGCAAATGAAGCTTTTTATATTTTATTAAGATTTTTTAAAGATTTTATATTTTTATTTTAAATACATTTTCATTTATTTATGCTCGTCTCTGCCTATTGCCAAGCACTATAGCTCATTATTCCAACGATGGTAGGTAGTTGGAGTTGGCAAGCAACCTGTGGAGCAACCTGGCACATTAACACAGAATATGCAGTCACAGGTGTTTGTCATCAATTTACAAAGAATGTGGCATTCTCAACCATGATGATTTCTCCAGCCATATCATAATGTAAACATACAGCACTTATTTGATTATTTGACATTCAATTTTTTCAATAATTTTCAATACTACTTTACAAAAACAAAAAAAACCTTCTACTGATTTAATGCATGTCAGCTTCACCTGCACTCACAAGCCTGCAACGCTTTTAGCCTCAAACCCTCCCTCACCAAACAGCTACACAAACAAACACTTTTACATGTCTGTATTCCTAATGGATGCTACTCTGTTGTCCATTTTCCTTGCCCCAGGAAAACCGGATGGACAGTCGGTGCACTGCAGTCTCCCACAACCAAAGACCCAATGCTGTTTATCTCCTAATTGATTCTCAGAGGAAAGTTGGAGATGGACAGCGTCAGTCTCACATTACAAAGCAGCGTGTGTTAATAATGTATCATTGGAGTTTCCATTGATATGATTCTGCCCTAAACTTCTGTCTGTCCTTCCTATGACACTTTTGCGGCAGGTTGACTTATGTGGCTCTGTGTAAATGATTTACGTTTTTCCTCCTATTAAAAACAATAATTGCTTTTGATGATAATTGAAAGAAACTAGCAGTATAGGTGTGCAGGTGAAGTGATGTAGGAACACAAATGGAAAATTGAATTATGTTGTGTGTTCCAAAGTAAAATGCCTTAAAGCTGAACACTGTAAATAATAACAGTTTTCCCAAATGAACCAAATTTGTTGAATTTGAGCTAGATTGTTTCTATTAATGCATTACCATAAACCCTAAAGCTGTGATATAAAATCCGTAAAGTGGGTCTAGATAGACATTATTCCAATCAAAATGAAAAAGAAGCCTTCATTATCCCTCTTCAACATGAATGATTATGCTTTGTCAAATCAACTTGACCAATCCAGAGTCAAGTCATGATATTTTATACATACCCTTGCTATAACGTCATTATTAATTTTTTTCCATAATTTTTTTTTAATTTCAGTTTTAATAATTAATCACAAGCACAAATTAGTTGAACTTGACAGCACACCTAACCTTGGTTCCCTGAGGGGAACGAGACGCTGCGTCAAAAAGCCAGGGGAAATAGCCTTGCTTCAATCACGTGAAGATCTGTGCAACCAATGAGAGACGAACTCGTGTGAATGCGTCACCGCCGGCACGTGCCGGTGACGTCATGAGGAAGAGCATAAAAGCGCGTCTGAAACCCGGACGCGTCAGCATGAATGTCTGAAGCGGCCACGGAGTCGCAAGGAGCTGAGGCAAAGACGCAGCGTCTCGTTCCCCTCAGGAAACCAGGGTTACATTCGGGGACCTCGAGCTGCGTCAAAGCGCTAGGGGAACGCTATACCAACGCCACCTCAGCGACGGGTATGTCCCAGCTCACTGAGAGAGCACCCTGGTTCCTGGGGCGGCATCGAGGTCCAATTGGTAAAACCTCATAAAAGTGTGCGGCGGAGACCAGCTAGCCGCAGCACAAACATCAGACAAGGACACTCCGGAGAGGAGAGCCTTGGATGTCGCCATACTCCGAGTGGAGTGGGCTCGGACCCTCAGAGGAGAAGCCTGTCCGGCCAACGCGTAAGCTAGATAGATAGCCTCAACTATCCACCTGCTAAGGATTTGCTTGGAAGCTGGAGCCCCCTCAGGAGCCCCAAAGCAAACGAACAGTTGGTCCGACTTACGCCAAGTGGCAGTCTTGACAACGTAAGCGTCCAGTGCTCGCACTGGACAGACCTTGTTCCTGTGCTCCTACTCATGATCGTCAAATGGGGGAGGGCAGAAGGCCTGCAGCGTGATAGACCTAGCCACATTAGTGGGAACCTTTGGGACATAGCCTGGCCTCGGGTGGAGAAAGGCTTTCGCCATCCCGGGCGCGAACTCGAGGCATGAGGGAGCCACCGAGAGGGCCTGAAAGTCCCCGACCCTCTTAAGCAAGTTGATGGCCAGCAAAAGAAGGGTCTTAAGAGAGAGGAACTTGATAGAGATTTCCTCTAAAGGTTAAAAGGGTGCCTGGGACAGGCCTTGGAGTACCACAGACAAGTCCCAAGCCGGCACCCTGGTCTGTGCCGCAGGTCTCAGCCTTAGTGTGCCACGGAGGAATCGAGTGACTAGGGGGTCCCTGCCCAAGGATAGCCCACCCAGAGGTACATGGCAAGCCGCTATGGCAGCCACATAAACCTTCAAGGTGGAGAGAGACAACCCTGCAGCAAATCTCTCTTGCAGGAACTCCAGCACTTTGCCGACTTGACAGGTTACTGGGTTCACCTGCCTTTCACTACACCAGGACGTGAAGAGTTTCCACTTCAAAGCGTAGAGTTTCCTCGTGGAGGGAGCTCTGGACTGAAGGATGGTCTCAACAACCTCGGCTGAGAGACCAGATTCTATGAGCTGGACCCCTTCAGGGGCCAGACCCACAGCTTCATTAGCTCTGGTTGCGGGTAAAGAATGCAACCCTCCGCCTGGGACAGAAGGTCCCTCCTGACCGGAATCTCCCAAGGGACTCCGTCGAGGAGGGACACAAGGTCCGCGAACCATATTCGGGAAGTCCAGTGGGGGGCCACTAGCGTGAGATGGACCTTGTCCCGGCGAATCTTGGCCAGAACTCCCGGGAGCAGAGCGATCGGGGGAAAGGTGTACAGGCGTAACCTCGGCCGCGCATGCACCATGGCATCCCGCCCCAGAGGCGCTGGATGTGTTAGCGAAAACCACAGAGGGCAGTGGGTGTTCTCTACCGAGGCAAACAGGTCGACCTGTGCCTTGACGTATCTTTCCCAAATCTGCTCCACCACTTCGGGGTGGAGCTGCCATTCCCCTGGTCTTTCCCCCTGTCTCGATAGGGCGTCTTCTCCCACATTCTGGACCCCCGGGATGTAGGCCGCCCTGAGAGAGAGCAGCCTCCCCTGGGCCCAGAGGAAGATCTGCCGCGCCATCTTGTATAGTGGTCGCGAACGTAGACCCCCCTGATGGTTGATATATGCAACCGCAGTCATGCTGTCGGTGAAAACAGTGACATGGTGGTCGTGAAGATCCGGCAGGAACGCACAGAGTGCTCTGCGGATCGCCAGTAACTCTAGCATGTTTATGTGCCAGGTCTGGTGCCGACTGTTCCATAGACCTTGTGAGGAGCGATCCTTCATGACCGCCCCCCAGCCCGAGAGGGAGGCATCTGTCGAGAGAGAGAGACTCTCCGACCTAGAGCCCCCAGCATTGGGCCTTGAGACAGAGTCTAGTAAAAAATACTTTTTCTAGGACGAGCGCTCCTGGTCTCCGCCGGCCAATCAATCTCCAGACGGGAGACCGCTCGCGCCACAACCTCAACTAACTCCTCGAATGCCAGCGAGGAGGGTGGCGAAACCTCCTCGACCGGGTCAACACTAGCTAGATCCATCTCACTTCCTGAACTTGATAAAGCTAGTGTTGGAGTCACAGCACGAACATCTCTAGGGGAGTGCTCGTGACTGGGACCTGCTTGATCTTGTGAGGGCTGAGGTAAGGGAGGACCCACCCCAGCTGCCTCAGCGAGATCCATTTGTGATCCCCAGGACTGAGAGCGCCGCAAAGCCTCGGCTACTGCAGGTCCCGAACCGCAGGGAACACTGGCCTGAGCGGCCTCGTTACAGACCGCCAGGCGGGAGCGGAGAGCATGCAAGGAGAACTTCTCCTCACAGCCGGCATTCTCCCAAACAGATGACACACATAACATGTGTATACTTGCCCGTTATAAAACTAGGACAAGGATAAACACATGGTCTGAAACTCTGTTCATTCGCCACACTTCTCACACTCATATTCCCTGATTTTTAAAATATCTTAGTCTTAAAATCACTCTCACACAGACACAGCACGCTGAAGACATTCAGAGCTGACACGTCCGGGTTTCAGACGCGCTTTTATGCTCTTCCTTATGACGTCACCGGCAATCGCCGGCAGTGACGCATTCACACGCGTTCGTCTCTCATTGGTTGCACAGATCTTCACTTGACTGATGCAAGGCTATTTCCCCTAGCGCTTTGACGCAGCTCGAGTTCCCTGAAAGAGAACTACATTTCTCAGTTTACTTGACCCAAAATATTATATTTACCTTTTATATGTTTTTATGTAAGGTATTTATTTATATAAGGTCAACCAATTAGATTTTACAGTGGTGATAATGTGAGAGAATAAAGATGTTGCGGTGGGAGAGCAGAATCATGTCATTGTTACTTTTATGAAGCAGATCTTATGCTATGTTCTCTGTTAGTCAAGCATGGTTGTACCCTGCAGGCCTGTGTTGACCATCATTCTCACGGGTTTGCACCTCATGTTGTGTTGTATGGATTAAAAAACAAAAAAAACAAAAAACAATATTGAATTAATTGGTATTCATGCTTGCACCATATATTTAATTATACAATCAAAGGTCATGCCCTCAAATTAAGTTTTAAAATGCGTGTAAAATTGGTAAAGATCCGCTTAAACATTTTTTGATGAACCATAATCCCAACTGATAAATCAGATGGATTGATAAATGGATGTATGAGAAGCCTTCCCAGAGGATGGGTTGCTGTTAGTAAGGAGAAATCCCTTAAATCAAACCTTTTTGCATTAATAGTGGAGAATACATACAGAGATTGGTTAATACTTTTGGCCATATGGATTGGTTAACAGGCAGACAGAACAAGAGTAAAGTGTAGGCTTTTGAAGTTTTCCATGAATCAATATTGGTCTATTTAAATATATATATATATATATATTTTTTTTTGTTAAAGATGTAGAAGATCTAGTTGTAATGAGCATGAATACTGTTTACGTATTTGTGTTTAAGTAACACAAAATGTTTATAAAAAACATAAAAAATAGACCTTGACATTTGCTTGAAAACATTACTGGTTATGCACTTCATGGAGTTACAGGTGAGAATGATGTTCTGCCTTTAATTGATAGTGGAAGCTATAGAGGCACATATTCAGCTAAATCATGGTGCTTCTGTTCTTTTAGCTTCAACATTTTTAAAAAAGTGACAAAAATACTTTTTTTTTTTCTAGACGACATTTAGCTCCAAGTCAAAGAACAACAATGCATTTTTTTCCTTCTTTTCTTTAGGATTGGGAAAATGTCACATACAGCATTAGAACATGAATGTGAAACTGATACTTAATTAACCCAAGTGAAGGTTAGTGTTGTCACAAACTGAGAAACTCTTGAATTATGTATGACTGTGCTGATGTGGTTATTTATATGATGTCTAATAGTGTGACCACTGAATATAATTGGTCTTCATGTATGAATGTAAAATAAAAATGTCAAGGTCTTTCTTGAATCAAATAATCCTTAAGCTGTGTTCTTGTGTGATGCATTGTGTTTGTAGCATAATGGTTGCATGTTGCCAGCAAATATAGATTCACATAATATCATCATAAAAAAACATTAAAAAAAGTTAATCCTGTTCTGTACTGTACTGTATTAAGTATAATAAGCAACAACAACTATTATTATGTATTAACATTATACTTGTCACAACAGCAACAGTAATAATAATAATAATGTATTATTTATGTATTTGTTTATTTATTTATAAATGTCTTGATATCTGATCATTGAAGTATTTACCAAGTTAGGATATTCAGCAGTTCTCAGTATTTCCACTCATTAGTATCTGAAAGCAGATCAAATTTAATCCTTCATAATTCCAATAAAATTACACTTCAGTGCAGGTGCAACTACATTTTTGATTACAAAAAAGTAGAGTTTGTCTTTTCATTTGTTTGTCTTTTCTTGACCCCAGGAACCAAGAAACAACAGCAAAGCTTCCAAAATTAGCTGAGCCTCTGTGAATGTACAGGCAGTGTTAGTTAAGACATACTCAAACACGCACGCGCGCCCAAACACACACACACACATAGAAAAATCACTACTAACCAATAGAAATGCTGTGTGCTCCCTCCTGAGAGACAGAGTCTCTGATGCACTAAGCTGTTATTATATAGATATATCTCTACAAGCAACTTCTCATGATCAGACCCCATGTTCTCTCTTTTACCCTTTCTCATTTTTATTGCTATTTTATGGTAACACACATCTTATTTCAATTTGACTTGTTAATTATATTAAAATAAATTAAAAAGCCAAAAGAGTAGACAGTTCAACTCATTTAAGTCATTATGATTGACCACTTTTCAATTTACAGCTCTTTTTTTCTGCCACCTCTATTTTAACCCTTTCACAAATGTATAGCAGTGGTAATTTTCAAATTATAAAAATTATTTTGCTAAGACAAGCATCATTATTACTATTTTTCTTACATAAAAAAAAATAATAAAAAAAATAACAAAAAAACCCAGCTAATCATACCTCAAATCATGCAGCTGGATAGATAGAGGTGTGTTACTTTCCCCATCAATCAGGCTGAAAAACCTTTATAGACCAACACTGGGCCTTAAATTCAGAAAAAAAATGATAAGAAAGAATTGGCAGTGAACTGCCAGTGGAACCACCCAAAATACCTTAGCAATCACACAGCAATGTGTTAAAAACCACTCTGAGCACCTTTGCTGCTGTAACCTTACCCACAACTCCTTGCCATCAAAGCAATGACATGGACAAGAACCACTTTTAAAAAATTTGGTTCAGCTTTTGTTTTAACTGATTCCCTGATATTCATCAGCACTATGTCAATTTTTATCAGTGTTAACAGATATTTTCTGCAGCCATTAACTGAGATGAAACGTTGGGAACCTATACGACAGCACTAATCCGTTAGCAAACACAGAAGTGTTGTAACCTTAGAACGGATAACCGGCATCTACCACTGAATAGAGCCATGATTCATTTCCGCCTCTCAAAGAACCCCTGAGAAATGAAATAAATACATTAAAACTGCTCTGACCTTGTAATAGTGATTGTTATTCCAAGCAGGATGGACAGATATTCAGCTGCTTCTAAAAGTGACAGAGGCAAGTTTGCTGCTCCAGGCTAACAATTTAGTTTGGGTGTCCATGGGGGTGGGATTAGGTGTATTTGTGTGAGAGAGTGTGTTTGTATTCCTCTGTGCGCAAATGAGTGTGTGTGTGTGTGCGTGTGTAATCATATTCCGCTCTCTGGTAATTAACTTGACAGCATGAAAAATGGCCGTGATAAACGGTCTCCTTCTATAAAACACAAATATCCCATAATATTTTTTTGCCGTAAACTCAATGAGCAAAAGACATTGGGGATTTGATTGCACTAATCACGTGGAATCATTCTAAAGCTCAGTAACAGAAAAAGATGCATCAACTTTTCCTCTATTGTAAGGAGAATAATACTCTGCAGTACTCCAGGTCTGTTACTCTGGCTGACACATGATTTAGTCTTTGCTCTCTTGTGTGTTCTGAAACCAAATGAATGAAATTTAATGATTTCATAAAACTATATGCTTGTAAACCTATAGAATTCTTCTGAACTTTCAACTTTCTTCACAGTTTCACTGGATAGTTTAATTATTAATTTAATTTATTTATATACATTAAATACATATTTATTGTAATTACCAACAATTTATTTTTGATCATGATGTGTGGATTGGAGTCATTTGTCATAAGATTTACTCATGCACATCATCCAAATTTTCTTCAGTCAACATCACTGAATCAATCTTAATAACATTGGTTTATAACACCACAACTTTGAATGGGTATAAATGACCACTGTTTACAGTAAAAAGTTGCAATTTTACTCGTGACAATGCTACTTTAGATATGTAGATATGTATATACATTTATTATATGTATATGATATGTATATTATTTATATATAGAGTAAAATTGCAACTTGATTGGAAATGAAATACAATCAAATATTCTGTTCACAAATCAAATGTCAAATTTTACATATAACTGTTTAATATTTTATTCTACATTTTCATATTTAAAGATTAAATTAAGAAGCGTTTGATATGCAGAAAGTACACAAGCTGAAGAAAATGTTAAATTTTTGCAAGACAGCTGAAATTGGTCCGTAAGGTTAGTATGAAAAAAAATGGAAGAAATGAAACCTAAAATTACTGAATATAAAAAAGTCTTGTAATATTCAGTAACTGCTATAATATTGTGACAATTTACATGTTACAAAAAAAGAGCTAATGTCAATAGAAATACAATAATGTTGTAAATGGGATTAGCCCTTCATGGAGTTAAAATTTGATTTGAAATTTGAGAGCTTGCTCTGTCTCTAATGCCAGTGCCATGGTTGAAAGAGCTAAATGTATTAAACCTGCACAAAGTTTTAAAATGCATATTGCACAGATAAGGAATGCAGTACTGTACCTTTTTCTAAAGTAATTAGGAGATATTTTTTCATTTCTGTCATTAGTCAAACTGACAAGATTTCCCCTCAGGCCAGGCTCCCTTGTGCTCGCTGCCACACACCTCTCTCAAACACACTACCATAATGAATGTTTACAACACACAGGTAATGGGGTAAATATTGGAGTCATCAATTATTGAGGTTGAGGGACAGGCAATCAAATCCCATGATTATTGAGTCTTTAGAACGCAGCTTCGCGTGTAGACCGTTGTCTGGCAGGCAGATATCTCTGGCATTGTCCTTATGAGTTGGTAGTGCTAATGCTTGTGTTAATGAAACAAAAAGGATGAAAACAATGAACTGACACTGTTAAGATGAGCGATACCTCTTAAAAAAAGACAATAATGATATTGCAGTAACAGCATATTAATGTCTTAAAAAGACAAAGGTTAAGAAGACAATTAAATAAGTAATGAACAGTAAAATATAATGTATAGTATAAAATTAAATAAATATAATTCTAGTTGAATCCTAAACTCAGAAAGCAATGGAGTGTACCACACACATTGAAAGAAAGTGAGGGCTTTGTCTGTTGTGTCAGATATATGGAAACATCATTTATGTGGAATTTAAAAACAACTGAATTTCTAGAGGCAGTCTTTAACTTTTGTGCTGATGCCTGCTGGTTTGTTTTGACAGAGCTCTCTTGTTCAGTTTTCCAGTGTCACATTTTGATTTTAACAATGAAATTTCAATGTAAATTAAACCCTGAATGAATTCTGAAATGTCTAAAATTAATTTGATGAAACAGTTTAGTATTTTCTTCCTCATTCAAGATGGCATTCTATGAGACATTTGAAAAGCTCTACCCCTGTGAACTGCAGGTCAGCAAATTTAGTTTGACAAGAATAAAGCACACAAGCAAAAGCCTTGCACCCACAGCTTGATATGTACATGTATAGCTGCCTTTTTGTAGCGGAAAAGCTATTCAACACACTTTTCCAACATTTGAAAAGGCTATTCGAAAGACTTTTGGGGGGTTCTTAGAGAGTTCTTGGCACCATCTTTGAAAGCTAATTTAAAACAGAGTTTTAGGAAAAGACTGAATGTACTGATAGGCCTCTAGTAAAGGCATTTGTCTGTGCATTCATGCACCAAAAAAAAGAACAAAAGAAAAACACCAATCAATTTGCAGTGAAAAGAATACAAATTTCATATGAAAATCAAAGAGCCATTCACTTTTCAATACATACAACCTTCCATCATGATCTGGTTAACAAATGCACATTTCATGTTCTTGCTGACGGACTGGCTCAGACATTAACAGTAAATTCAAGTTAAGGATTCACCGCTGAGCGTTTGGCATTGTTGCTCTAGAATGGCACAAATGGGATGCTATGGAAGAGCAAATGGAATTTAGCTCTAATTTGTGAAGGGCACTTAGTGCTAGCGCTAATGAGTCCACATTAGAAGCTAGCTGTGCAGCTGGGTTCAGCCTGCAGGAGTGTAGATATGCCCAGAGCTGGAGATGAACCAACTTAGTCTGCTCACCCCAGAACATTCAACGTCATCCATCCATCCATCCATCCATCAGCTCTATGCTGCAGTAAACTGCAAACAGAAATAATGCAAAAATGATGCTCTGTGGTGTCAGTACCATTTTGTAATCCCTTAATAAAAATGAAAAAAGTGATCACATTACGTCAGGGAGTTAATTTAAAATGTTTCAGTTATTCATTTAATAGCTAAAAAAATAAAAAATAATTCATTTACTCTCAAGCAGTTGAGTTATAAATCTGTTCCCTTTCAAGGGAACTCGCGCTGCGTCGAACGCTTTGGGGAATACTTGGACGCTGTCTCGCGAAGCACAATATGTATACTTCCATCGACCGAGTGTGAGTGACAGTCGCAGGTCGGTGATGTCACGAACCAGGTCATAAAAGGAGCGCCAGAACCCGGAGGCAGTAGCTTAGGTGTCTTAGGTGGCAAGCACAAGTGTGAGAGTGTGTTGTGTTGTCGCGCTGGTTGTTTGAGTTCCTTCGACTGATCTATTCCCTAGACTAGTTTAAAAGAAAAGGGCTCTCCAATTTTCAAATGGCGAATCAAACATTTGTGCAGTATGCTATGTGTGTGTGTGAGCAGAGCATGTTAGGACAGCACTTTTTGCGCGCTGACTGTAATCACTGCAGCCAGCCACCGCTGCACGTGCTCCGCTTCCGCCTGGCGGCCTTTGATACTGAGTCTGCCCAGGCTCGTGCTCCCCAGGGCTCTGATCCCGCTGTAGTCGAGGATCTGCGGTAATCTGGGTCCTGGGATTCGCAAATGGATCAGACGGCGGGGTGTGAGACGAGCGCTGCCTTATCTCAGCCTTTTCCCGGGAGATCCTGTGCATGCCCAAGAGCTGTTACATATGGCACAGACACTGCAATGATCTATCTCTGAGGAGTTTGACTTTGTCAGCATTTAATGCTGAGAGAATATTTGCCACTTTTCTCTCCAGTATGAGGAGTTTTTCGAGGAAGTGACTTGCGCGCTATGTTGACCATTTATTGCCAGCAAAGTAGCATTCGTCCTAAGAAAATAAATAATTAGATGATCGCGTCCCGTTAGCGAGAGTCACCCCCCCCCCCGCGCGATATATAAAAGGATCGATCCTGAGATCGCTTGCAAGCTACCTATCTCAATCAGTATTGATGCAAAAAAAAAATAAACCCGTAAGGTTTCTTACACTGCTCTATAAACCCGTAAGGATTATTTCCACTCTCGTGGGCAGTCAAGCATATAAGATTCAAGAATTTTATTTTCACATACACAGTTACATACAATATAGAGCTGACAGTGTAATGGAAACAGGAAAGCAGGGTTATTGGGGGACCTCAATGAGAGCATAAATATACATGTATTTTAATATTATATAAATCTATATATATATATATATATGTGTATATCTTCTGGGCTTTTTCGGTGATACTGTTGAGACGGTCGTCAATAAGTTCTAGGAGGCTGCTAGCAGCAGGTGGCGTTCAGTGTGCTACTGCCTCGTTGCTCTCAAATTAGGAAATGCTCGTTGCTCTCAAATGCTCTCCAGAAACCTGGGGGGTCGGGCCGGCACTCCCAGCCTCAACCCTCTGGCAGGAGGATGGATCTGAGGACCGTCATCCTCGCCAAGAAGGCTACATCAAAGAGGTCCTGGTACCTGGTACCTGGTGCCCTCCTCAGCTGCCACCCGTGAGTTTGGTTGCTCTGAAGAGATCGCCCCCTCCAAGGAAGTGGTCCTAGAGCATTCACTCCAGGCGTACCCCTGAAAACCGGGCCCTGGAGCGTCTGCCACTCAAGCTCCAGAGGCCAGCTTTGAGAGGCTGGTTCCCTCATTAGAATCTCTGGTCGCATCTCATGCCTACCAGAAGTTTCTCATTGGGTCCTGCAATATATATATATTATTTTCCTTTAGCAGGGTTCTACCCATCGTGGTGAACCCTGAGCATGCTCTGGTCACGGAACAGGAAGTAGACACTCTGTTGAGGCAAGGGGCCATAAGATGTACCCCCTCGGACAGAAAGTCAGGCTTACAGTTGTTACTTCATCGTTCCCAAGAGGGATGGAGGATTGCGGCCCATCCTAAATTTGCACCTTCTAAATCACTCGTCATCAATGTTGACATTGAACTAGATCATGACAGATCAGATCCGAGGACTGGTCTCTCAGGCAGCAGCATCCTGCGGTACCCCACTCGGACTGCTGCATGAGGTCGCTACAGTGGTGGCTCAGAACCAGGGGGTTTTACCCAAGGGGCAACCCTTTCCGCACTTTCAAGGTCACGCGGCTTGGCTTACGTGCCTTGGATGTGTGGAAGAAATCCTGGTTTCTGTCTCATGGATCCGTATTGGGAGCTCCTTGTTGACGCGTAATGCTATAAACGGATGCGTCCCTTACGGTCTGGGGAGTGGCCTTGAGAGACCGCTCCGCCCAAGGTCATGAGCACCAGTTTTCCTGGCAAATAAACCTGCTAGAGATGATGGCTGCTTGAAGGGCGCTTCAGGTGTTCCTCCCAGATCTCAGGGGCCACCATGTGGTTGCTCAAACCGACGGCACCACTGTGGTCTCCTATATAAATCATCAGGGAGGTTTATGCTCGCGACCATTATACATTATACAACTGGCACGGCGGATCCTCTTTTGGACCAAAGGGAGACTGCTCCATCCACGGGCAGTTCACATCCCTAGGACCTAGAATGTGGGAGCAGACTTCCTGTCGAGGCAGGGGCCAAGGCCCGGGAATTGGAGGCTCCACCCTGAGGTGGTGGAGCAGATTTGGTTGAAATTCGGCCGAACACAAGTAGATCTGTTCGCATTCAAGGAATCGACTCATTGCCCTGTGTGGTTTTCACTCTTGCAACCAGCACTGGTCGGGCTGGATTCCATGGTTCAGACATGGCCGAGGCTATGTCTCTACGCCTTTCCCCCGATTGCTCTGCTCCTGGGAGTTCTGGAGAGAGTTCGCCGAGACAAGGTCCGTCTCACACTAATTGCTCCATGTTGTCCGGGCAGAGTGTGTTTAGCGGATTTTGTGTCCCTTCTGGACAGAGTCCCCTGGGAGATCCTAGGGAGGACTTTCTGTCCCAGGCAGCGGGCGTGATGCGTCACCCCTGCCCAGAACTGTGGAAACTGTGGGCTTGGCCTCTTAGGAGGCCCAGCTCATAGATTCTGGTCTCTCAACTGAGGTTGTTGAGACCATTCTCCACTCCAGAGCTCCCTCCACGAGGAAGCTGTATGCCCTGAAGTGGAGACTCTTCACTTCTTGGTATAGCGAAAAGCAGGTGAACCCAGTTACCTTAGCATTGGCAAAGTGCTGGAGTTCCTGCAGGATAAATTCACTGCAGGGCTGTCCTCGTCCACCCTGAAGGTCTATGTGGCTACTTACCACGTACCTCTGGGTGGCATGTCCATTGGCAGGGACCCCCTCGTCACACGCTTCCTCCGTGGTACTATTAGGCTGAGGCCTGCAGTACAGACCAAGGTTCCTACCTGGGACTTATCCCTGGTATTCCAGGGGTTATCCCAGGCACATTTTGAGCCTTTGGATGAGGTTCCCCTAAAGTTCCTCACTTTCAAGGCATTATTCTTATTAGCTATAACATCGCTAAAAAGAGTTGGGGATCTACAGGGGCTCTCTGTAGCTCCCTCTTGCCTTGACTTTGCGCCTGGCTACTGCCTCCGGGTTCCGGCGCTCCTTTTATGACCTGGTTTGTGACGTCACTGACCCGCGACCGTCACTCACACTCGGTCGACGAAAGTTTACATATTGTGCTTCGCAAGACAGCGTCCAAGTATTCCCCAAAGCGTTCGACGCAGCGTCTTGTTCCCTCTCAGGGAACTATGGTTACATACTTCACCTGAGACATTTAATGACCTACAATTTGCAACCATATTGAAACACCTGCAATGCCATAGACTGATTAGGTGATCAATAAGCTCAAATAAAGAATAAATTCATGACAGTATTGTAGTATTTGTGACCTCCACTGTAGTCAATATTCTAAGTGCACTACAGCCTAAAAATCAGCGAACACCTCATACTGAACGCTCCAGACCACCAACTATAACCTGATGTGTACTATACTAAAAAATGTATGTCTATCTGAGAAGATTCTCAAGGTCATTGTTTCATGACAGCTATCCCAGTCATCACCAGGGGCCTCATGTACTAAGACTTGCGTTGAATTCATAACAAAACATTACGTACGTACAAAGCTGTGAATGTGCGAACGCACACAAAAATCCAGATGTATCAATCTCTGCGTACGAAGGATCCCACGCATATTCTCTTTGTACATCCCAATTAACGTAAAATTTAGTGCACATGCATGAGCACAAAACCCCACCCAGTCTCCTCCCTTAATTACACTGATTTATATATGGCAATGAGTCCACTTGGGCAAAAACAAGCAGTAAGAAAATGGCTAAAGCAAGTGGCAGGAAAACAAAACTTAACAGAAAGTGAATTGGAGGTGCTACTATCGGAGGTAGAAATTAGAAAAAAATATTTTATTTGGAACTTTGTCCTCTGGAATTAATAACAAAAGGAAAAAAATATGAGTGGGGGAGTTTGGCTGATGCCGTCAATGCGGTTGGATCTGAAAGTCGCACTGTAAAGTATCTTTAAAAGAAATGATAATTGTCTTCAGTGGATAAGCGCGGTCTCCTGAAGGGTTGTTGCATAATTAAATGCAAATAAATAAAAATAAAAAGTACTATTAGATAGAACGTCTAGGTTACTATTGTAACCCCCGTTCCCTGAAGGAGGGAACGGAGACGTTACGTCGGACTGACGTCATGGGGTCTCGCTTGGGAGCCCAATAACCTCCCAGTGTAACTAAACGCGCCAATGAACATTGGCTAGTGAAATTTGCATGCCGAGTCCCGCCCCGCCCGGCTTCCGGGTATAAATAGGACCGGCATCGCTCATTTCATTCATATTTTGCTGAGGAGCCGAGAGTGTATCCCAGTCTCAGCGGTGGCTCAGGCCTGTGGCCGGGGGACGTAACGTCTCCGTTCCCTCCTTCAGGGAACGGGGGTTACAATAGTAACCTAGACGTTCCCTATCAGTCAGTCACGTTCGACGTTACGTCGGACTGACGTCATGGGGTCCCTATGGAAAGCGCCACAGGCACTGGCCGTGTTACGAGAATCGGAGATGCAGATGTTGGCAAGCAGTGGCGTGCCAAAGACAACTGCCTCTGCGGACGTAACCTACCCAGCGCCCCGCGAAAGCCGACTTAGGCCTCCACGCCAATCGGGATGGAGGGGAAGGCCAACGTGAGGAAGGACTAAGCTGCTGTTCCTGCGTGAGCCTCACGGGGAAGAGAGCTTCGGTATCTCAATCCCACAAATCAGCTCGACCCGCTTAGTTGTCTTCACTGGGGGAGCGCATAGACGCTACGGAGACCACACCCTGCCCAAGGGGGAGGTATTGTGCGGTATGACACATATGGACTGACCCGAGGGGCAGTACGACATATGTAAAGTCCCCATGGTAGGTCCTACCCCAGGGAGGAGCGCGTATCAAAGAGACTGGCAGAGCAGAACTGCCAAGGGAAAGACACGGGTTTACCAAGAGGGAAACCGTACCGTGGAGCGTACACATATGGGATTACCAAGAGGGAATCTCGTCACATGGGCATCTAGTCCAGTACAAGGGCTGACCACTGGGGCATGCACACGAGTACTGGGCCTGGCGTCAGACACCTCCGCCGCGTCTGCTACCGAAGGATGCAGGAGGAACTCGAATCAGGGTTCGCCAGACGGGGAACTCACCTGAGGAGTAGATAAGCGCTCGTTTCCCCTTAATAAGGGGCATGTCGCAGCAAGCAGGACACCGAGCCGGTCACCTGTTTGTTCCCAGCACACAGGAAGAAACTGGCTCCACCCGGAGATTGTACAATCTCGCGAATGTATTAGGTGTCGCCCAGCACGCAGCTTTGCAGATGTCTGTCAGAGAGGCGCCACGTGCCAACGCCCAGGAGGAAGCAACACCCCGTGTGGAGTGCGCCCTCACCCCCAGGGGGCATGGCTCGCCCGGAGCCTGATATGCCAGGGCGATGGCATCCACTATCCAGTGGGCCAACCTCTGCTTGGAGACAGTCTTTCCCTTCTGCTGTCCCCCAAAACAGACAAAGAGCTGCTCGGAGCTTCTAAAGCTCTGCGTGCGGTCCACATAGACACGTAGTGCACGGACGGGACAAAGCAACGCGAGGGCTGGGTCTGCCTCCTCCGGGGGCAGTGCTTGCAGGTTCACCACCTGATCTCGAGAGGGCGTGGTGGGAACCTTGGGCACATATCCAAGCCGGGGCCTCAGGAGAACGTGAGACAAGGCCGGCCCGAATTCAAGGCACGTTCCACTGACCGAAAATGCCTGCAGGTCCCCTACCCTCTTGAAGGAAGCGAGTGCAGTCAGGAGTACTGTCTTGAAGGACAAGATCTTGAGCTCCACTGACTCGAGGGGCTCAAAGGGAGCTCTCTGTAGGCCTGAGAGGACGACAGAGAGGTCCCAGGAGGGAAAAAGGGACGGCCTGGGAGGGTTTAGCCTCCTGGCCCCTCTCAGGAACCTGATGACCAGGTCGTGCTTTCCAAGAGACCTGCCATTGACGGGAACATGGTGAGCTGCAATGGCGGCGACATACACCTTCAAGGTAGAGGGGGACAGCCGCCGCTCCAACCCACCTTGAAGGAAGGAAAGCACAGAGCTGATCGGGCAAGTCCGGGGATCTTCCCGTTGGGAAGAACACCACTCCGAAAATAGACTCCACTTCAAGGCATACGCCAGCCTCGTAGAGGGGGCTCTAGCCGAAGTGATAGTGTCTACCACCGCCGGTGGTAGGCCACTTAAGTCTTCCGCGTCCCATCCAGGGACCACACGTGGAGGTTCCAAAGATCTGGACGCGGGTGCCAAATGGTGCCCTGTCCCTGAGAAAGCAGGTCCTTCCTCAAGGGAAAGCGCCAGGGAGGGGCTGTCGCGAGGAGTGAGAGTTCTGGAAACCAGGTCCGGTTGGGCCAGTATGGCGCAACTAGCAGGACCTGCTCCTCGTCCTCCCTGACCTTGCACAGGGTCTGTGCAAGAAGGCTCACTGGGGGGGACGCATATTTGCGTAGGTCCCGGGGCAAGCTGTGTGCCAGTGCATCCGAGCCGAGGGTCCCGTCGGTCAGGGAAAAAAACAACTGGCAGTGGGAAGATTCCCGGGACGCGAACAGGTCTACCTGCGCTTCCCCGAATCGACTCCAGATTAGCTGAACCGCCTGGGGGTGGAGTCTCCACTCTCCCGGGAATGTGAGCTGTCGTGAGAGCGCGTCGGCTGCACGATTGAGCTCGCCCGGAATGTAGATGGCACGCAGCGACCTGAGCCGCTGCTGACTCCAGAGGAGGAGGTGGCGGGCAAGTTGCGACATGCGACGGGAGCGTAGACCACCCTGATGGTTGATGTACGCCAAGGTCGATGTGTTGTCCGTGCGGACCAGTACATGCTTGCCCTGCAGCAACGGTTGGAACCGGCGCAGTGCAAGGTGTACCGCTAGCAACTCGAGGCAGTTGATATGCCACTGCCGCCGGGGTCCTGTTCAGGAGCCCGAGGCAGCATGCCCGATGCACACGGCACCCCAGCCCATGGTGGAGGCATCTGTTGTAACAACAACATGCCTGGACACTTGCCCTAGGGGAACTCCAGCCCTTAGAAAGCAAGGTCCGACCAAGGGCCGAACGTCTGGCGACAAGCCGGTGTGATTACCACACGGAATGTGCCCTGGTGCCAAGCCCACCTCGGGATTCGGTCCCGTAACCAGTGTTGAAGTGGTCTCATATGCATCAACCCGAGCGGCGTTACAGCGGCTGCGGATGACATATGCCCCAGGAGCCTCTGAAACTGTTTCAGTGGGACCACTGTTTTCCGCCTGACCACTTTCAGGCAGTTCAACACTGACTGTGCACGTTCGTTGGTGAGACGTGCTGACATGGAGACCGAGTCCAACTCCAACCCGAGAAAAGAGATGCTCTGCGCAGGGGAGAGCTTGCTCTTCTCCCAGTTGACCCGAAGCCCCAATGGTTGAGGTGTCTGAGCACCAAGTCCCTGTGCTCGCACACCTGATCCCGCGACTGTGCCAAAATGAGCCAGTTGTCGAGATAATTCAGGATGCGGACCCCCACTTCCCTGAGGGGGGAAAGGGCAGCCTCCGCGACCTTGGTGAAGACGCAGGGAGACAGGGACAGCCCAAAGGGGAGGACCTTGTACTGGTATGCTTGACCCTCGAACGCAAAGCGAAGGAACGGTCTGTGACGAGGGAGTATCGAGACATGAAAGTACGCGTCCTTCCGGTCGATTGCTGCAAACCAGTCCTGGGAGCGGACACACATGAGGATGCGTCTCTGCGTCAACATTTTGAACGGAAGCCTGTGTAGGGTCCGGTTCAAGACACGCAGGTCCAGGATAGGCCGTAACCCCCCGCCTTTCTTGGGAACGATGAAGTAGGGGCTGTAAAACCCCCGACTCCCTCTCGGCTGGAGGGACAGGCTCGATCTCGCCCTTCGCCAAGAGGACAGCGATCTCCTCCCGAAGTACAGGGGCGTGCCTGCCACTGAGGTAGTCAGAACGCCGCTGAACCTGGGGGGGCGTCTGGCGAACTGAATCGCATAGCCGAGTCTGATTGTCCGAATGAGCCAACGAGACTGAGTGGGAAGCGCTAACCAAGCCCCCAAACTCCGTTCGAGAGGCACCAAAGGGACGACTGACGAACCCGCGGGGGGGGGGGGGAGCAGGGAGCTCTGAGGCCCAACCCAGGAGGCATGGCGTCCCGGAGTCGAGGCGGTGAGTGTGGTGCACTTACCTGGCTCCATAGTCCCCATGAGGGGCCTGGAAGGGAGGGGCATGGAAGCAGCGTGTCCTGGGGCTGCCCGCTCCCCATCCGTGGCGAAAAAGAGGTCGGCTGAGAGAGAGGAAGCAACGCGTCGCTCACTGTCAGCTTGGACCGAGTATGACCCAGAGATGGAGGAAACTGCTCTTTTATTGAAAATGTGGGTACCACTGGCCCTGGGGCCAGTGGCGGAACAGAAGGAAACAAAAGATTATCCACCCGGCCCTCCTCCGGGGGAAGGAGTGGTGCCTTCACCAGCTCCTGGAAACAAGCAGCTCCTGCCACCTCTGGGTCGCCCGTCTCAGGACCGCTTAGATTTTCTCTTGGAGGGTTTAGCGCTCTGGACGGGCCGCGTCGCCTTCCTGCTGGGGGGAGGGGCCGGACGGGAGGCCTCCGGTCCGGCCGGACCCTTTGCTGCCGCAGGGGGTTGCCCTCGGCGAGGAGCAGGCTGAGGAACAGCTCGCGGTGGTTTGGCAGACTCCCGCCGGGGCAAGATGTGACTTATCGCCTCAGTCTGCTTCTGCACCGTCGAGAATTGCTGTGCAAAATGTCGCCGAAGAGGCCAGCCTGGGAGATGGGGGCGTTGAGAAAGCGAACTTTGTCGGCGTCCTTCATCTCAGCCAGGTCCAGCCAGAGATGGCGCTCCTGGACCACGAGTGTGGACATCGTCTGGCCGAGGGCCCGCGCCGTGACCTTAGTCGCCCGGAGGGCGAAGTCGGTTGCCGTGCGCAGTTCCTGCATCAACCCCGGCTCAGACTTACCCTCGTGCAGCTCTTTAAGAGCTTTTGCCTGATAGACCTGCAGGATGGCCATGGCATGCAGGGCGGAAGCTGCCTGTCCAGCGGCGCTGTAAGCCTTGGCAGCCAGGGCTGCTGTTGACTT
This sequence comes from Rhodeus uyekii, assembly GCA_037043235.1. NCBI lineage: Eukaryota > Metazoa > Chordata > Actinopteri > Cypriniformes > Acheilognathidae > Rhodeus > Rhodeus uyekii. The sequence goes on from JAWRVZ010000088.1 coordinate 523,353, forward strand.
ACCCGCCTTGGACGGGAGGAGCGGACGATTGCGCCAGGTGGCAGCATTTTGCGGGCACAAGTACACCGCAACTGCACGCTTCACCTGGGGAACGTCCGCGTAACCCTTGGCAGCCCCGCCATCGAGGGTAGTGACAGCGGAGGAGGTCAGAGAGCGGCTTCGGGCAGTAAAAGGTGCCTTCCACGACTTACTGACCTCCTCATGCACTTCCGGGAAGAAAGGCACCGGGGCGGAGAGAGGCTATGAACCGCGCTCCGCACCCAGAAACCAATCGTCCAGCCGCGAGCGCTCGGGCAACGGTGGAGGGTTGCTACTCACATTTCCGCGGCAGCCCGGGAAAGCATGGCCATCATCTCCCGAGGGTTGCTGCTCGGCTTCCTCACTCGAAGATGACAGCCCACTCTCCGATGCAGCGATCGACATCCGATGCTCATCCGGAGCACCAAACGAGACCCGAGGTACCTCCCTTGAAGGACCTGGCGTCTCGCCTGGCAACTCGACGGCACATGGTGTGCAAGAGGAATGGGAGGTTCGTGAGGGCTGGCCTGACGAAGAAGCTCCCACTGTAACCCTCAGGTCACCCAGAGTGCTAACCAACCCCTCAGCTCTACCATGAGAAGCAGAGGGGATATGGGTAGCAGCAGAGGGCGCTCAAACCTCCGTATCAAAGAGGGCGAGCCGCGACCGCAACACCGACATGGTCATGCGCCCACAGACAGAGCATGACGCATCCACAAGCGCTCTCTCAGCGTGCTGTCTGCCCAGACACGAGAAACAGCGCTCATGGCCGTCAGATGAGGTTAGGAAACGACCGCATCCAGAAACACACGGACGAAAAGGCATCTTGAAAAAGACGCTGATCGTCCGCGTTTGCTCTTTTAGAGGAAACTGCTCTTTTTTCCGACCGAGGCACAGGGGGGTGACACGACAGCTGGGACACGCGCACCACCGCTGAAGCACCGTATCTTCCAGTCGAATCAAAGACGCTCTTTTTGGCAGGTGATCAGAAAGGAGCGGCTGATTACAACCGCTCGGCTTCGAAGCAAAAGTATGAATGAAATGAGCGATGCCGGTCCTATTTATACCCGGAAGCCGGGCGGGGCGGGACTCGGCATGCAAATTTCACTAGCCAATGTTCATTGGCGCGTTTAGTTACACTGGGAGGTGATTGGGCTCCCAAGCGAGACCCCATGACGTCAGTCCGACGTAACGTCGAACGTGACTGACTGATAGGGAACCATAACTTTAAATGCATCACTCACCAAGAAGCCACCCATCGCACACCCTGCCAGCTACCAGCTGCCACCCAACCATGCTGTTTGTAAGGATGTATTAATCATATATTGACCCAGGCCACATATGGCACATATGACATATGCAAATTCATCTTCAGAGGGTGCCTTATATGTGTGTGCAGTCGACCGCTCCGATTACATTAGGGAAACCGGCTATCGCTGCAAATTGCATTTTAATGTTTGGCTGGTCAACTGCATCATATAGGAACCATCATATGGGAACAGCTGGCATTGCACAGCTCAAAGATGACTCGCTTATTCCTGAGCGGTCTTCCAGTTCCCTTTGGAAAGAATCAGTTCCCAGGAAACCAAACGTTGTCAGCACCTGTAATGGAACGGGTATTGAGTGTTTCCTCACTGTCTCTCTCTCTCTAGATTCAGACCCAACTAGATTCGGAGGATAGCCCTTGGAAATCTGAAATGGCTGAAAAGGCAGTCATCCTGGGCAAGAAAAACATTGTGGTCCCTAAAAACTCGTTCTCTTCAGATTCTGCCATAAGCAATGTCCTCTAATATTGCCAAAGCTGCCATTGCCACAGACTAAGGGTTGTGTCAATTTGCACATGCTTTTATATGTTCTTACTTAATTGTATTATTTATAGTATATTCCCATTGGGCTTGTGTGACAATATATGTAAATTATTTTATAAATTGCAAATTAATAGCAATGCTTCCCACAGACTTGTAGAACAATTCGTTGTGTAATGTTTGGCAACTATACAGGCAACTTCACTTCATTGCCTGTAGGAGTCGCCAACGGACACAACAATGAGAAATGTACTCACGCCAGACATGAACTTGCCGTGGAGAAATGCACATTGTCACATTAGTTTCACTTTTAGTACATCCGACCGTGAGCGTGGAAGCTGGCGAACGCAATGTTTTTGTGCGTTAGCAGTGTTGATACATGAGGCCCCAGGTCACCTTGTTCTTACTTTTTGTCACAAATGAATGGCCTTAAATTGCCTGAAAGAAAAGACAAAAACAAAAAGTTTGATGGCACAGAGATTTGACTTTTCATAGGAACCAGGCTGCTCAAAGAGGATGTATGAGAAGCTTTAAAGAGGAAAAAAAATGGTTCAGGAAAATTCTGGTGAATTTTTTTCCCCTAATATCTTTCCCCTGGAGCAATTACATTTTAACCCTGGTCTTGGATGACTCTCAAATGAACATATTTTGTGTCTCTGTTTTCTGACACACCCATTTCTTGGCTTGGAGTCTCTACTGATAAACTGATGAGTTGACCCTGGTGTATTTGAACCAGGAAAAATTCAAAATGTGTTGTGTTAGGGGAACTTCAAGAACAGGGTTTGCAACAAGTACACTGGAGAAGCCATTTGATGTCTATATCCAGGGTATCCAGTCCTGCACCTGGCAAGCCATCTTCCTGCAGAGCTTAGCTGCAACCCTAATTAAACACAGTTGAACCAGCTAATCAAGGTCTTCAAAGGTAGCAGGTGTGGTATTGCAGATTGGAGCTTGAATCTACAGAAAGGTCCTCTAGGAGCAAAACTGGACCCCAATTATTTAAATGGATTGCCACAAATACATTTACAGACCACAAAAAAGATAGCACTGATTACTAATTTGGTATAGCTGACATAAATGATGATGAACTTTTCAGTTTACAGCTCAAATCTTTAACCTCTTCACAGCTACAAGATTAAAAGCTACATCCTCCTTTCCATTAGTAGGGACAAACAATTGCATTCAGTCATCAGAGACTTTGTTGGGGAAAAAGAACAGGGGCCTCATGTATCATCTCTGCATATGTACAAAAACTTTGTTTATGCCAACGTTCACGCTCACGGTCAGATATAATTATGCAAATTGACATAACCCTTAGTCTATGGCAGGGGTCTACAACCTTCAAAATCAAATCTTTACTGCCGAATAAAATTCACGGGAACCACAAAACCTATGTGATCCCTAAAATTAAAATAACACTGCATATAAAGGTTTAAATCCAGTTTGCAATACAAATAACTAAAGTGTGTAGCATTTATGAAATTACAGAACTACAAAAATAAAATTAATGTTACATGTTATTGCTGTTTGTGACAATGCAAAACATCCAAGTCAAACACTGGCATATGTAAGGTTACTTTAAAACAAAATACATGGCTTTCTGAGTCCTTCCCTTTTTTGTGGAAATAATAATAATAATAATAATAATAATAATAATAATAATAATAAAAATAATAATAATAATAATAATAATAATAATAATAATAATAATAATAATAATAATAATAATAATAAAGAGCAGCCTACTTTTAAAAAGTTGAGTTTGAAAGTATGTCTGTCACGGAACGATTAATGGAGGACTCAAATGCAGGTGAAAGTGAAGGGCATTTATTATAACTAAAATACAACCAAATACACAAAATAAAACTGCCTGTGATGGGAAAACAAACTAAACGAGATTACAGACCAAACAAATAATACAAACAAACTGGATGGAACAGCAGGGGTAAAAACAGAGAACGAGCAGACCTGGGGCATATTCTTCGTACCTCGCTAACTCACTTAGCTGGATTAGATTGTTGACGATTTCGCATGATCTTTGATTGTTCGGTTCTTCGACGCTCATCCGGGACTTGTTAATAGTAACGGTCCGTTGAATTGAACCTGCTCGGAGCAGGCTTACTTCATGTTAGCAGGATTAGATCATGGCTTGTGGAGGTGAAATGGGAGGTTTGTCACAGCCATGTCCTGTCCGTTTTCACGGGAGAAACCTGTTGCTGAAGGTGCAAGGATAATTCGTAGAGTTTTTAGGATTAAGCGCATATTGCGATAGACAGGATCTGTTAGCAGAATGGAACAGTATTTTGTTGGAAAAATATAATTTTTCATGTAAGGGTATTATTTATATAATGCCAGCTGTATGGGACAGGATCATCCGCATGTCTACCAGGTATATAAGGTTCCCATATGATGCAGTTGACCAGCCAAACATATAAATGCAATTTGCAGCGATAGCCGGTTTTCCTAATGTAATCGGAGGAATCGACTGCAAACACTGTGCCATCTGAATTTGTTTTTGAATCAGAAACATTTCTTTTCAATGAATTTTCAAATAATATGTGGTGCACAAATCCGACCGTGAGCGCGAAATATGGTGTACCCATAGTTTTTGTGCGCAATGTTTTAGTATAAATTCAACACAAGTTTTTGTACATGAGGCCCCAGGGGTCTCATTTATAAAGTGTGCATACACACAAAACGGGTCTGGAAACATGCGTACGGCAGTTCCCATGCAAAGGTTGTGATCTATAAAAAACAAACTTGACAGGAGAATGTGTGCAACTTTAAGCAAACTTTGAGCTGTGCGTATGCACATTCTGGAGACAAAGGGAATTGGCAACACAGATGGTGAGGTTGTGAACTGAAGTTAGATTATAGAAAATAAATTTGAGAAGAACGATAATAAGAATTAATTGATATTTAATTTTCACTTCAATTCATCCGTTATATTCACGGGTGCACATAACTGGTACGCAGGTACGCATGCGCAACAAAAATCAGAAATGCGTAGGCCCACTTGAGTCACTAAGCGCCTTTGCGTACTTAACCGATCTTCTCATCTCATCGTACACAACCTTACAGTAAGAGATGTCCAAAAAGCGACAGACATTAAGCAGTTTTTTTGGCGTTTCACCACCTTCAAAGAAACGCCAACTGGAGCCTGAGCCGAAAAGTTAACGATGCACTGAACGATGCACAGCGCACTGAAGTGCATATCATTCACGTGAAGGGGGCACGCGGATCATGCAGAGCATTGCTCACGCCAGGGGTCAGAAACCTATGGCTCGCGAGCCATAAATGGCTCTTTTGACGCCGCCCCCCGCCGACAGATCGATTGCTCCGCTACTTCCGCGTTCGTGAAGGACGGGTAGATCGCCTCCGCACCCCCCCAGGTCGATCGCGCCGCACAACCCACCCCCCCCCCCCCCCCCCCCCCCCCCCCCCCCCCGTCGACAGATCGATCGCCCAGCTACTTCCGCATTCGCGGAGGACAGGTCGATCGCGCCGCAGAGGACAGTGGAGGCGACAATGATGGCAAAACGGAGGAGGACAGTGAGAAAGACTGCACTTATTAAGACAATGCTACATATGTGAGTACCAAACACAATCTCCTGGTACTCACCTGAGTAACTCACTGAAAAAGTTATGTGCACCCCTGGTTATATTCACATTATCATGAAGATTAAATCCAACAGTGTTATTTGTGCCGATTGTTTTATGCTACATCTAGTAAAATCCAAATGTAATTCAAAATGTATATAAAAAATGTATACAAAATATATTATACATGTAAAAAATGTGCCTTACAGTCACATTGTCCATATTTACATTTACATTTACTCATTTAGCAGACGCTTTTATCCAAAGCGACTTACAATTTGAGGAGTATAGAAGCTATTTGTCCAAAGGATACAAAAAAACACATAAGAGAGCTTACAATACAAAGTTTCAAACATTCTGAACACAAGTAGCACAAGCATGGGGAATAGAGAAAGGAAGAGTACGTTTTTAATGAGTGTGTGTGTGTGTGTGTCATGTTAGGTGCTCATGGAAGAGGTGCGTTTTTAGTAGTCTTTTAAACTTCGACAGGGAATCTGCATTCCAGATGAGGGCAGGGAGGGCGTTCCACCAGCCGGGGGTGGTGAATGAAAATGTTCTTATGATCATTCTTTTTCCTCTCTGTGATGGAACCACCAGTCGTCGCTCAATGATCGATCGAAGGTTTCTGGTTGGTGTGTAGATTTGTATCAATGAGTGGAAGCATGAAGGTGCTGAGTTTGTGTAAGTTCTGTATGCAAGAGTCAGTGCTTTGAATTTGATGCGTGCTGAAAGAGGGAGCCAGTGTAGTGAGATGAAGAGTGGAGTGACATGTGTCCTTTTCGGTTGGTTGAAGACCAGGGGTCTCATTTATAAAGCGTGCGTACGCACAAAACGGGGCTGGAAACGTACGTACGCCAGTTCCCACGCAAAGGTTGAGATCTATAAAAAACAAACTTGACAGGAATATTTGCGTACCAGCAAATTGTGACCCATGCGTACAAACATTTTGGAGACGGAGCGGTTTTGGCGACAACCGATGGTGGGCTGAGGGATTGACAGTAGAATTAATGAAATTAAACACATTGAACTTGAAAAGTTGTGCACATTATGGAAGCCAGTTTCCACCACGGTTGAGAAAGGGGAAAAAATATTAAGTCGAAATAATGACTTAGTATCTCGACATAAAGAGAAACTTACTCTAAATAATGACTTAACTTCTCTTTTTCTCCGCATGGTCAAAGCGTGTAAATGCGAGATCACAGCAAACATGACAAGTTCTGTAAAAACTGCTGTCTTTGTCACGGTTCTCTCAGGTTCCGTTTCTAGTCACAGAACCGTGGCACTGCTCTTCCCCCCGCCTTTGTGTCTTGTGATTGTAAACCCCGCCCACCTTGTTACCTCGTTTACCGTGAGTGTTGTCAGCTGTTCTCAGCTCGTTACCTTCCCTCATGTGTCCCTATTTAATCCCGGTGTGTTTGCTGTCCTGTGTCGCGTCGTTGTTGCTTCATGTCTCTCCTTGCCCGTGGTCCTGTGAGTAGTGGTCACTGAGCTTCCGGTTTCTTTATGTTCATTGAGTGTGTCGTTATTATGTTTAAGTTAGCGTTTTCCCCCTCGTAGGTGTTTTTGTTGTACTCATGTTTATTTTCCTTTTGGTAATAAATCACTCTTACCCGCATCTTGAGTCCTCCCCTTGTCTGTAACGTGACAGTCTTAGTTAAAGTTGTGTAATATATAAAATGCAATCTGTAGCAACATGAATTATAAATTAACAGTATAATTTGCACACTTTTCCATGTGCATAGGAAGGCATGGAAGTGGAACAGAATTAAAGCGAGGCGGTTAAAGCGAGGCGAGGTGGTTATTAAGCGAGGCGGTTACCATGATATCGAGGAGCCGGTGAAAACTGTTGCATCAAAAATGCACGATTTACAAAACTATCAGATTAACGTTGGATTTATTCGTTAGGTTTATTCGTTAGGTTTAAGTGTAACGTCTTCATAAAATGCATGAGTACATGTGTTAATATTAACGCGAATTTCGCGAATGCTCTTTGATGTGCAGTTTCATCATAAATAGTCACTATAATACAATGAAATAATAATAATAATATAATACATCTTACATAACAAATGTATTTGTTATAAATGTAACAAATTATATATACTATAATTCCTCTGTTTGAAATCCATGGATCACTGTGCTGCTGCTTATTCATACACAAAAATACAAACGAATAAAATATTAAATACTATGTAATCCCCTCTTATATACTGATGATTTTTATTTCATGTTCTTTAATTATATTATTGCTTATCACACTGACTTTAACAGCTGTTTTACAGACCATGCGTAGAAGCACGAGAGGTTAAGTCATTATTTCGACTGAAATAAAAAAAAAAACTTTTCTCAACTGTGGTGGAAACGGACTTCCATACACATATAGACATATCCATATAACTATTAACATACAAATCACTTTCAATCCTCATTATCTAGGATAAAACGTCCTATAAAACATGCATGTCCACAATAGCAATTTATATAAATAAATGGTAATAAATTATCAAATAAAAGTGTATCAATTTAATTTATTTTACTTTCACTTGCTAATGATCTATGGGTTTATGTACAATGTCTAATTCATATGAGCAGGTGTAAAGGATTTAATGCGATCGCTGTAAACATAAATACTACAGTGACACTCCTGCTTCTACGGCATGATGGATGCGCTGGCATTGCTGGAGGACTATAGCAATGGCAGTTGGTGCTGCCATATCCCAATGCCAATGGCAACACACTCTGTCGGTGACTGGCGAGCCTTCCCCCCCCCCCCACTTTTAAGTCGGACCTCTTCTTCTTTTGTTTCGGGAACCGTCTGGTCAGCTTAACCAACTGCATTTACAGTGGCTGTCACATGCTGCCATTCCACACTTTTTTGTGTGTGTTAGTGACGCCAATACTATGGCTACCAAACAAAATAAATGTCCTTTCCTCCACCTCTGTCACAAGAACCTCTGTTTCAGTGTCTGTGAAATTTCCATTGGTGCCATTTTTACGCATAAAGAACCTCTTGCTCCTTTATATTATTATGCACGGCATTATTATAATAATCATGAGCTGATTTGCATGGACTATATATGGTTGAAAGGGGGCGGGTAAAGGGCGGGATGTCTTTTTTTCACGTGCACAAATTATCAGTTAGACTGTGATTTATAAATGGAAAACTGTGTGCAGGTGTGCGTGCGCACGGTTTTATAAGTCTCAATTTTTGTTTGCGTAAGCCATTTTTTGCTTTTGGGCGCACGTAAACTTTTAGTAAGGATCCTACGCACAGTTTTATAAATGAGACCCCAGGTGAGCTGCTGCGTTCTGGATCAGTTGCAGGGGTTTGATTGCACTTGCAGGAAGTCCAACCAGAAGAGTGTTGCAATAGTCCAGTCTGGAAATGACCATGGCCTGCCAGAAGTTGTGTAGCTTGCTCAGTTAGGAATGGCCTGATCCTCCTGATGTTGTACAGTGCAAACCTGCACGATCGAGCCGTCTTTAAAGAAAATAGTCCAACACCGTGGTACAACGAGCACACCCGGGGCCTCAAGAGAGCAGACAGAAAAATGGAGTGGAGCTGGAAAAAAACTAAGCTTGAGGTTTTTCGCATTTCATGGAAAGACAGCTCTATTGCATTCAGAAAGGCCTTAAAATCAGCTAGATCTACTTACTGTTCTACCCTCTAAGAAGAAAACAAATACAACCCTAGGTATTTATTTGATACAGTGACTAAAATTAACAAGAAATAAAGCCTCAACCCCAGATGCTTTAAAACAGCACAGCAGTAATGACTTCATGGACTTCTTTACTTGCAAAATTCATAATATTAGAGAGAAAATTATGACCATGCAACCGTCTACTACAGTATCACAAAATACAGTAAATTTTAGTGTCCCTGCAGAAAAATTCCACTCCTTCATTGCTATTGGGGAGGAATAATTGTTTAACAATGTTTAACTCGTTAAATCATCAAAATCAACAACATGTATGCTAGACCCAATACCAACTAAGCTACTGAAAGAGATGCTTCCAGAGATCATAGATCCTCTTCTTAATATTATTAATTCATCTTTGTCATTAGGATACGTACCAAAAACCGTCAAGCTGGCCGTAATTAAACAGCTTATTAAAAAAACACAACTTGATCCCACAGAATTAGTTAATTACAGGCTGATATCGAATCTACCTTTTTTGTCAAAGATTCTAGAAAAGGCAATATCTTCTCAACTATGTTCCATTCTAGAAAGAAACAGCATCTATGAGGATTTCCAGTCAGGATTTAGACCATATCATAGTACTGAGACTGCTCTCATTAGAGTTACAAATGATTTGCTCTTATCATCCGTGGTTGTATCTCTCTGTTAGTGTTACTGGACCTTAGTGCTGCATTTGATACAATCGACCACAAAATCTTTCTGAATAGACTTGAAAATTATGTTGGCATTAGTGGAGTTGCATTTGCCTGGTTCAAATCATACTTATCTGACCGTTATCAGTTTGTAGCAGTAAATGAGGAGGTGTCATATCGGTCACAGGTTCAGTATGGAGTTCCTCAAGGTTCAGTACTAGGACCATTGCTTTTCACCCTGTACATGCTTCCTTTGGGTGCAGTTATTAGGAAGAATGGCATTAGCTTTCACTGTCACGCTGATGAAACTCAGCTCTCTATTTCTTCTCATCCTGATGAAACGAACAAATTCACTAAATTAACAGAATGCATAACTGATATACACAATTGGATGACTAATAACTTTCTACTCCTTAATTCTGAAAAAAACAGAGAGTTTAATTATTAGACCAAAAAGTTCAGCATGTAATAATCTAGATTACTGCCTAACACTCGATGACTGCTCTGTCAAGTCTTCGTCGTCAGTTAGAAACCTGGGTGTGCTCTATGATACCAATCTTTCATTTGAAAGACATGTTTCTAGCATCTGTAAAACGGCATTCTTACATCTTAAAAATATACCTAAATTACGACATCTGCTCTCTAAGACAAATGCGGAAAAGTTACTTCACGCGTTCAGGAGTTCAAGGCTAGATTAATGTAATGCTTTACTAGGTGGTTGCCCTGCACGCTTAATAAACAAATTCCAGCTGGTCCAAAATGCAGCAGCTCGAGTTCTTACTAGAACCAGGAAGTATGAGCATATTAGCCCAGTTCTGTTAAACCTGCACTGGCTTCCTATTAAACACCGAATACATTTTAAAATTTTGATAATTTTTTACAAAGCATTAAATGGTTTAGCTCCCCAGTACTTGAGCGATCTCTTAACACATTATAGTCCTTCACGCTCAAAATACTGACCAGCTTATAATACCTAGAATATCAAAGTCAACTGCTGGCGGTCGATCCTTTTCCTATTTAGCACCTAAAATCTGGAACAGTCGTCCTATTACAGTTCGGGAAGCACTCTGTCAGTTTAAATGTAGACTAAAAATACATTTCTTCAACCTGGCATACACATAACACATTATACATAATTTTTAATCCAAATCATGTAAAATGATTGTTAGGCTGCATAATTTAGGTCAGCCGGAACCGGGAATATTCCCATAACACCTGATGTACACGATACATCAGAAGAAGAATGGCATCTACGCTGATATTGGTCTCTGTTTATTCCGAGGTTACCGTGGTCAGCCGGATCCGGGCTGTATCCAGATCAGATGAAGGACCTGGACACGAGCACAGCACTGCCCTGAAGTGTCTGCGGAGACCGTGACTCTACTAGACCCTCCCCTGTGACGATCATGAACCCATCTCTAACTGGACCAAATTGGACTTCATATTGGACTTGAATTGTTGTCAATATAATAATCATGCACTGTTTGGCTGTTGGTAAGAGGAGAACTGGTCCCTCAACTGAGCCTGGTTTCTCCCAAGGTTTTTTCTCCATTCTGTTCTTCATTCATTACGTCACCAGCTGGAGTTTTGGTTCCTTGCTGCTGTCACCCATGGCTTGCTCAATTGGGGAAACTTAACACTTAAAATTAATCAATTGTATTGATTCCCCTGCTCTTTTGGGGCTGCTGTTCAGCCAAACAAACTTTGTGTATATTGTTTTTCCTGTGACCACTGTAAAGCTGCTTTGAAACAATCTACATTGTAAAAAGCGCTATATAAATAAAGGTGACTTGACTTGACTTGACTCTTTGTAATGTGATCTTTGTAGGTCAGGTGGTCCTCAAAGATCACTCCAAGATTTCTGGCAGTCCACAACAGGAGTGCAGGAAGAGATGGCGTGACTACATGTGATACAGAATAGCATGACATACCGTTTTATTAGAGAACTGCAGAACACAGTGTAAAAAGGAAATATTTTCCTTAATGTACATATATCACGAAATGTCAAAGTCTGCAAAATACAGTCATGAAGCACAATCGCTACTCTTCATCGCTCCTAACTACTATGGTGTTTCTTACAAAACCGTCAAGAAGCATGTCTTAAATTTTCGTCTTAAATTTTCACCTACAAATTAATTGTGTGATTTTGTCAAGGTGTTAACGATCAGTCTATTTGCTAGAAACTTATAAATCCTCCAGTGACCCGGGTATGTATTGCTTCATGATGGCACTGCTGGCACTGTTGGAGGATTACGCAATTGATGGCAGAAACAATACTTTGCCACTCACATTGCTTCTTTTTCTTACTGTCCCCACAGCTGTGTCCACCAAATAACACAGTTTTTCGAGCACAGGTGTGCGTACGCACAGTTTTATAAATCGGAATATTTTTTGGGGTTTGCCATTTTTTGCTTTTGGGTGCACATAAACTTTTAGTAGAGATCCTATGCACAGTTTTATGAATGAGGCCCAAGGAGCTGAGACCAGAACCAAATGGGAACTTTGATACAATAGGTTACTAGATGGCACCTAGGACAAATTCAAACTCATGAAGTGCTCTTGTTCAGTGATTCCCGACTGACCTCAGATTTTTAATTGGACATCTAGTGGTGTCCAAACACAGTAGCAAAACTGTTTACGTAAAACATATATATTGATACAAACACATGAAATGACACAACTGTTTTACAAGCTGATGGAATAAAACAGGCAACTCCTGTTGGCATGACTTTGTCATGTACCTGCACCTAATGGACATGGATCTATCAATAAAGAACAATGATGTGAAGATTTTGGACAGGGAGAAAAATGTTTTAAAAGAAGAGTGAAAGAGGCCATCTTTGTAAAACTGGAACAGCCATTTCTGCAACAAGGCCTGTCAGTTACTCACAATGCTGTCCTTTCATCTTTAACGCAGCATTTTCGCCCCAATTCACACAGCAATTGCCATTCACACAATCTGGGAGGCAAATCCCACAGCGAATCAAATCTTACCACAGTGAGCGATCCAATCAAATGTCAGGGAATCTCTGCAATCTGATTAATCTACTTGTATGAGAGGCTAAACCTCTTGAACATACAATATAAAAGAATGTGTCCTTCCAGATGTGCGAGAATACATTTAAGGAGACAATCTGCAAATAAGTCTAGTCACCTTTATTTATATAGGGCTTTTGACAATACAGGTTGTTTCAAAGCAGGATTACAGAGATAACAGGAAAATAATGCAAAAAACAAAAACAAAATTGATAGCATTCAGGATGGATCAGCTCTATACGAGCAGGCCAATCAATAATATTGATAAATATTAAGTTTCCCCAATCAGGCAAGCTAGAAGCAACAGTGGCAAGGAAACCAAATTTCATCAGGTGACTGAAGAAAGAAAAAACAAACAAACACAGTTAGGGGACAGATCTCCTCTGGAAAACAAACAAACAGTGCATGATTATGATATAGGAAGAATTTAAAATCAGAAGTCAGATTGAGATGGGGACATTCAAAATTGAATCTAATTCCATCTCATTGGGACCTTCAACGTGGAGGGTCAAGCAGAGTACAGTACGGTACAGTGACTGCAGACACTTCAGAGCTGTGTTCTGGTCGTGTCTAGGTGCAGGTCCTTCATCTGATCTGGATACGGCTGACTACAGTTAACCTCAGGATAAACAGAAAGACTAATATCAGCATAGGTGCTTCTTATGTGTGTCAAGTCTTAAAAACTGATTGTTTTATATATCCTGCCACACAATCTAAATGTAGTTAGTTATCTCTTAAAAAAATAAAATAATAAATATATATATATATATATATATATATATATATGTGTATATATATGGATGAATGTCAATGACAATGGATACTGATGATTTCTCTCTATTTTTTAGCTTCTTTTTCCTAAATAGTCAGCAAATTCAATAGAACATTTTAATTAACCATTAAACAGCATCTACTTTAACAGCTGGAGAATTAAAGGCAGCCACACCATAATTTACAGAGTGATTTACACACAGATGCTGAATATTTTACACCGCACAGCTGGACAGGATGTGGCATACAGTGTTCCATTTCAATTTGAAATAATGAATTAAATACGTTTATTTGGTAGTTCTGTTTGTCAAAGCATTGAAAACTCAAAGCCTCCTACAGCCACACACACACACACACACACACACACACACACACACTCTAGATTTGACACATCTCAACTGACAGTTGATTTGAAACAGCACCAGCAAAAGCAGTAGCAGGACAGGCTCCAGTGCTCTTGGGCACTGACACATCTAATACGTTTATTGTTAATTGCAGCCTTTAGGGACATTTACTCTTGAATTAATTAATCCATGCTAGGTCTCTGTAGATATGAGATTAGTCCATGAAGAGTAATATTTCACATCAATGGACACGTTTCACATTCAATAAATTCAGCATCAACAAGCTACGTTGTATGTGGTGTAAAGTTCACTGGACAATGTCTTCCATAAACCTCATAAGGATGATCCCATATGTTTAAAGAAGAAAACTGTAAAAAGTCTTCCTTAAACCTCAAAAGGATGATCATATTTTTATAAGCATAACATGTTACAGGGACATTGCATCGCTTGGTATTGTGATGAAATTTGTCTTGCAAGGGAAAATTCAGCCCCCCAGAAATTCCCACGCAAACCAACAACAGCTATAATAAAACCCCACGGCCCTCAGTAGAGAGTCAGTTATCATTTCAGCAGACAAAGAGAAATTTCTCTGAATAATTCAACTAATGAACGTGAGCCAAAAATGACGAATAGCCGTCATACTGGTTTCTTGTGATATCATGCATCCTGTGGCATATGTTTCCCTTCACAAGAATTTCGTGCCAAGGCCACTTGCTAATGAAAGACAAAACAATTACTGGCTTATGAATTAGGTTGCACTGTGTTAAAGTATTAAAAATCAGAAACTTTAATTGATAGTTTTACCTCATATATTTAACAAGACAAAGAACAAAAGAAAAAAGAAAAAAATGTGCTGAGACCTCTGGTCTTAAAATTTGTGATTTTGTGTGTTTGTCTCTCCAGTGTGCTGGAGTCGCGCGCTCTCTTGTCTGTGATATGTCTTTTGTGCGGGGCATGATGTTTGTATCCCGGCACTTCGGTCTTGTTCAGTTTCAGTTTTGTGTTGGGGTTTCGGACATTCATCCGTGTGTTTGTCTTCTTTTGTGAACACAGGAGATGAGTGTTCGCTCAAGCTTGTGCGCTATGTTGAGTTCGGTGAGAGGTTTCGAGCTTGCTCACCCAGCACACTCTCTTGTCTGAGTCAGTTGTTGTGTGGCACACGGTTTGTGTTTACATTGGCCACATGCTTTCATGTCATGTTCTGCTTGTGCTGTGTAGCGCGTAACTCGAGCTGCGTCAAAGCGCTAGGGGAAATAGCCTTGCTTCAGTCACGTGAAGATCTGTGCAACCAATGAGAGACGAACGCGTGTGAATGCGTCACTGCCGGCGATTGCCGGTGACGTCATGAGGAAGAGCATAAAGCGCGTCCGAAACCCGGAAGCGCCAGCTCTGAATGTCTTCAGAGTGCTGTGTCTGTGTGAGAGTGATTTTGAGACTAAGATAGTTTAAAAATCAGGGAATATGAGTGTGAGAAGTGTGGCGAATGAACAGAATTTCAGACCATGTGTTTATCCTTGTCCACGTTTTATTATGGGCAAGGATACACATGTTATGTGTGTTATCTTTTTGGTAGTGGAGCATGCGCAGTCGGCACTTGAGAATGCCGGCTGTAAGGACTGCGAGAAGTTCTCCTTGCATGCTCTCCGCTCCCGCCTGGCGGTCTGTAACGAGGCCGCTCAGGCCAGTGTTCCCCGCGGTTCGGGACCTGCAGCAGCCGAGGCTTTGCGGCGCTCTCAGTCCTGGGGATCACAAATGGATCTCGCTGAGGCAGCTGGGGTGGGTCCTCCCTTACCTCAGCCCTCACGAGATCAAGTGGGTCCCAGTCACAAGCACTCCCCTAGAGATGTTCGTGCTGTGACTCCAACACAAGCTTTATCAAGTTCAGGAAGTGAGATGGATCTAGCTAGTGTTGACCCGGTCGAGGACGATTCGCCACCCTCCTCGCCGGCGTTTGAGGAGTTAGTTGAGGTTGTGGCGCGAGCGGTCTCTCGTCTGGAGATTGATTGGCCGGCGGAGACCAGGAGCGCTTGTCCTAGAAAAAGTATCTTAGACGAGCGTTACCTGCCTGCTCGCGTCACTCCTCCGCGCCGAGCTATGCCCTTTCTACCCGATTTACATGCTGAGGTATCTAGATCTTGGAGAAAGCCAGCCTCCGAAAAGGTTCATACACCAAACAGTGCGATGTATACCAATCTTTTAGGGGCTCAAGGTCATTGTTATGGGGGGATGCAGAAAGTGGACGAGGCTCTTGCGAGTTACCTCGTGCCCCAGTCTGCGTTCTCCATTAAAGCTCTGGCGCTCCCCTCCAAGCCGATGCGCGTCACGTCGTCTTTGGTGGGGAAAGCATACTCAGCTTCTAGTCAGGCTGCAGCGTGCCTACACACCACGACACTGCTGCAGGCTTATCAGGCTGAATTGCTAGGGGACCTCAACGAGGGCGGCGGTATCGGTCCGGAGAGACACTTATGGCTTAATTTGTCAGCTATGAAGGATAGGGACAAATTTGTTTTGCTGGACGCTCCTCTGTCCCCTTCAGGCTTGTCCGGCGATGCCGTAAAAAGCGTCGTCGACAAGTTCCAGGTGGCTGCACGACAGTAGGCGGCGTTCAGTAAAGTTCTTCCCCGGGGGGCTGGTTCCCCTAGTAGAATTCCGGGACGCGTGGTTACGGCTACCCGATCTCTCAGTGGGTCCAGCGCACAGTGACCTTAGGGTATGCCATTCAGTTCGGGGTTTCACCACCCCGGTTCTCGGGGGTCCTACAGTCAGTGGTAGGCCCTCAGCAGGCTCTGGTCATGGAACAAGAAGTAGACACTTTGCTGGCGAAAGGGGCCATCGAGAAAGCAAGTCCGGGTTCTACAGCCGGTACTTCATAGTTCCGAAGAAGGATGGAGGGTTGCTGCCTATTCTGGATTTACGTCTCTTGAATCGTACGGTCAGGCGTCTAAAGTTCAAAATGCTAACGCTCAAACAGATCGTAGTGCAGGTCAGATCCGAGGATTGGTTTGTCACAGTCGACCTCAAGGACGCATATTTCCATGTCTCCATCCTTCCGCAAAACAGGAAGTTCCTGAGGTTCACCTTTGGGGGAAAGGCGGACCAGTATCGGGTGCTTCCTTTCGGCCTAGCGCTCTCGCCCCGCACGTTCACAAAATTTGTGGACGCTGCTCTAGCTCCGCTGCGGTTACGAGGCATTCGTGTATTAAATTATATCGACAACTGGCTTATTCTGGCCCAGTCGCCTCAGTTAGCAGAGCAACATCGAGATGTAGTGCTCGCACACATGAAGGAGCTGGGGTTGAGGCTGAACACCAAGAATAGTGTTCTTTCTCCTGCTCAGAGAACCACTTTCTTAGGAGTCATTTGGGACTCAGTGAACATGTCTACTTGGCTTTCCCCCGAGCGCATCCAAGTTATTCGTTCAGCCATCAAGAGCATCAAGCTGGGCCAGCTACTCACGGTGAAACACTTTCAGAGAGTGTTAGGGCTCCTGGCAGCGGCATCTAGCATCATCCCACTGGGCCTGCTGCACATGAGACCCCTGCAGTGGTGGCTAAAGACCAAGGGGTTTTCCCCGAAGGGGAACCCGCTTCGCACTATCAAGGTCACGGAACGATGCCTACGCACCCTGAGTATGTGGAAGAACTCTTGGTTTCTGTCTCAAGGCCCAATGCTGGGGGCTCTGGGTCGAAGAGTCTCTCTCTCGACAGATGCCTCCCTCTCGGGCTGGGGGGCGGTCATGAAGGATCGCTCCTCACAAGGTCTATGGAACAGTCGGCACCAGACCTGGCACATAAACATGCTAGAGTTACTGGTGAACCGCAGAGCACTCTGTGCGTTCCTGCCGGACCTTCACGACCACCATGTCACTGTTTTCACCGACAGCATGATTGCGGTTGCATATATCAACCATCAGGGGGGTCTACGTTCGCAACCACTATACAAGATAGCGCAGCAGATCCTCCTCTGGGCCCAGGGGAGGCTACTCTCTCAGGGCGGCCTACATCCCGGGGGTCCAGAATGTGGGAGCAGACGCCCTATTGAGACAGGGGGCAAGACCACCTGAAGTGGTGGAGCAGATTTGGGAAAGATACGTCAAGGCACAGGTCGACCTGTTTGCCTCGGTAGAGAACACCCACTGCCCTCTGTGGTTTTCGCTAACACATCCAGCGCCTCTGGAGTGGGATGCCATGGTGCATGCGTGGCCGAGGTTACGCCTGTACGCCTTTCCCCCGATCGCTCTGCTCCCGGGAGTTCTGGCCAAGATTCGCTGGGACAAGGTCCATCTCACGCTAGTGACCCTGGTGATTAAAGTAAGAGTGCAGAGTAGCTAGGTATTGAGGTGTGTTAACGGCTGATTGTTTCAGACAGACCATTTTGACTGCTGCACTGCTGCTGTTTGCTCGAGTGGATTGCGTTTGTTTGCGTCGTATAAACTTGTTTTTGTTTTAGATTTTAAACTCGATGTTTCTTTCTTATTGCTAAATACAATACAATACTAGATTGTTTAATAAACTATAATTGTTAGCTTTAATCTTAGTCGCTAAACGCGTTAGCATTGTGTTATCTTACTGTCCGTGCATACAGCGTTTTCTCGCTCTCGCCTTTTTCCCGAGTTCATCAAACAACCGGTGAATTGGATCAATGCACACGGTGAGTCATGTCATCTCTTATCATTTTTACATGTACTGCCTGCTTCACGCATACTCTTTCTGTCTCTGTCAGCAGCAAGGGCTTCATATGTGATAAATGTAGGGACATAGTCAGGCTGACAGAGAAGATCTCAGAATTAGAGACACGCATCCAAACTTTAATCGAGGATAGTAAGAATGCAAGGGCTTTAGATACTGCTTTAGATGCGACTAGCTTAGCAAACCCTGTACATTGTTCGGTTCCGGCTGTAGAGCCCGTGCAGCAGGGCAACTGGGTAACTGTGAGACGGCATAATCGCGGGTCAAAAAACCACTGTTCCATTCCGATCAGAACATCAAACAGGTTCTCCCCACTCAGTGATGCACCCACTGAGAAACCTGTTGAAAGTGCCACAGTGATCGGCGATTCTATTACTCGGAATGTGAAAATAGAGACTTAGAAATAGAGAAAATAGAAACAGGAAGCAGACAAACTGGCTAAACCGACCGTCTGCTAGCTGTCTCACGTCACAGAGGTCAGATAAATTATAACACATAGAGACTCTTTCACCTAAATATCATCCTATAGAGGCTGTGTCTGTTCCCCGAATTAGCAAATACAAAAAATTATCAAAACCGTTTAAGGTTAAAAATTAAATTGATTTACAAACAACTAAGAACGGATATAAGACAAATTAACAAATGATAAAGCTTGGGTTACTGAATATACGACCCCTTTCCTCAAAAGCACTTATTGTAAATTATATGATTACAGTGCAAGTAATAATTACTGTTTAACTTTTGTGCTGGCTATTCTATACAGGCCACCAGTGCACTATACAGACTCTATCAAAGAATTTGCTGATTTTCTCTCAGACTTAGTAATGTCTGCAGATAAAGTCATAATTGTCGGTGATTTTAATATCCATGTAGATAATGAAAAAGACGCATTGAGAGACATCTTAAACTCTATTGGAGTTACACAACATTGTATCAGGACCCACTAATTCTCGTAATCATACTTTCGATCTAATATTGTCTCATGGGATCAATGTTGATACTTTTCAAATTCTGCAGCAGAGCGATGACATCTCAGATCATTACTTAGTTGCGTGTAGATAACTATTAGCCAAAGTCGAAAAACTAACTCCCTGTTATATAGTAGAACTATCACTCCTAACACAAAAGATAGCTTTATAAATAATCTTCCTGATCAGTTTAATCTACGTAACATCCCAGATAGCCTAGAAGAACTTGATGTTGCAACAGAAACTATTAACTCTCTCTTTTCCAGTAGTTTATACACTGACACTCCGTTGCACTTAAAGAAGATTAAAGAACACCAACACCGTGGTACAACGAACACACGCGGGCCCTCAAGAGCCAGAAAAATGGAGCGGAGCTATAAAAAAACTAAGCTTGAGGTTTTCCGCATTTCATAGAAAGACAGCTCTATTGCATTCAGAAAGACCTTAATATCAGCTAGATCTGCTTACTTTTCTACCCTCTTAGAAGAAAAAAAAAAATACAACCCTAGGTATTTATTTGTGTAACACAGGACTCACAGGCAGGGATCCAATCGCAATGTCTTTATTTAGAATGGTCGTACAGGCAGGGGGTCAGGGCAAACAGAGAGCAATCGTGGTCAGTAATCCAAGCAGGGGTCAGGAAGGCAGGCAGAACAGATACAGAAACGATAGTCCAGGCGAGAGGTCGAGGCAGGCAGATATCAGTCGTCAACGTTATTCCAGGCACAAGGTCAGGGCAGGCAGAACAGGATCAAGAAACAGGTAACAGGCAGAATCAGAACAGATAAACAGGATAGGAATAAACGCTCAGAATGATAGCAATTGCAAATCGAGACCTCGCAGTGAGTGTGTGTGTGAAGCAGTCTTTTATAGTACATGATAATGATATACAGGTGGTGTGGCAAACAGTGAAGATGGAGTCCAGGTGTGTGTGTAATCAGTCTAGTGTGATGGTTGCTGGGAAATGTAGTGTGTAGTGAAGTGTCAGTATAAGTGAGTGAGCTCCTTCTGGTGGCCAGGGAGGGGAGCGCAGAGCTCATATTCATAACAATTTGATACAGTGACTAAACTAACAAGAAATAAAGCCTCAACCCCAGATGCTATAAAACAGCACAGCAGTAATAACTTCATGGACTTCTTTACTTGCAAAATTCATAATATTAGAGAGAAAATTATAACCATGCAACAGTCTACTACAATATCACAAAATACAGTAAATTTTAGTGTCCCTGAAGAAAAATTCCACTCCTTCATTGCTATTGGGGTGGAATAATTATCTAAACTCGTTAAATCATCAAAATCAACAACATGTATGCTAGACCCAATACTAACTAAGCTACTGAAAGAGATGCTTCCAGAAATCATAGATCCTTTTCTTAATATTGTTAATTCATCTTTGTCATTAGGATATGTACCAAAAACCTTTAAACTAGCCGTAATTAAACCGCTTATTATAAAAACACAACTTGATCCTACAGAATTAGTTAATTACAGGCCAATATCAAATCTACCTTTTTTATAAATTCTAGAAAAGGCAATATCTTCACAACTATGTTCCTTTCTAGAAAGAAACAGCATCTACAAGGATTTCCAGTCCGGATTTAGACCATATCATATTACTGAGATTGCTCTCATTAGAGTTACAAATGATTTGCTTTCATCATCCGATCGTGGTTGTATCTCTCTGTTAGTGTTACTGGACCTTAGTGCTGCATTTGATACAATCGACCACAAAATCCTGCTAAATAGACTTGAAAATTATGTTGATATCTGACCGTTATCAGTTTGTAGCAGTAAATGAGGAGGTGTCATATCGGTCACGTGTTCAGTATGGAGTTCCTCAAGGTTCAGTACTAGGACCATTGCTTTTTCACCCTGTACATGCTTCCTTTGGGTGCAATTATTAGGAAGCATGGCATTAGCTTTCACTGTTACGCTGATGATACTCAGCTCTATATTTCTTCTCATCCTGATGAAACGTACCAATTCACTAAATTAACAGAATGCATAACTGATATACAAAATTGGATGACTAATAACTTTCTACTGCTTGATTCTGAAAAAAAACAGAGATTCTAATTATTAAACCAAAAATTTCTGCACGTAATAATCTAGACTGCTGCCTAACACTCGATGGCTGCTCTGTCAAGTCTTCGTCGTGTTACATCCTGTGTTGTCTTAGTGTTTTGTTTCCAGGCTGTCTGGTGCAGGAGAAGGTGTGTCCGGCAATCAAGCCACCAGCGATCCTGATTGGCCTGTTCCTGATTGGACCAACCCTAGGTTGAGTGAAAAGGACTGCTCCAGAGAGGATCTAGGCCGAATGTGGGCCATTTTGTTGTGCTCTGTTTTGTTTACTCTGGACTTGATGGTGTTTGTTGTGAACTTTGTTTTTGTTTCTTTTGACGTCCGTTTTCATTAGTCAGTATTGCTTTTGACTTAATTTATGTTGTGTAAATATCATTTGTAAAACACTCAGTTTAAAGAAGTAGGGAGTGGATGCCATTTTCTTTGCATCTGTTGTTTGTGTGATGTTTTGAGTTAAGGGAGTTAGGGAAGTTACATTGTATTTTATTTTGGTATATTTATTTTTCATTAGGGAAATTAGAGGGTATTCAATTTGAGTTATTTCGGTTTGTTATTTTGGCCTTGTCCACTCCTGAAAGCTCTGAGATTCACTGTATGTTTTGGTTGAATAAATGTATTTTTTTTTATCACGTAAACTTTGAGTGAGTGCACATTCATTTATGTTATGTCTGGCCCTAGACGGTCGTAACAGTCGTCAGTTAGAAACCTGGGTGTGCTCTTTGATACCAATCTTTCATTTGAAAGCCACGTTTCTAGCATCTGTAAAACGGCATTCTTCCATCTTAAAAATACATCTAAATTGCGACATATGCTCTCAAAGACAAATGCGGAAAAGTTAGTTCATGGGTTCATGAGTTCAAGGCTAGATTATTGTAATGCTCTACTAGGTGGCTGCCCTGCACGCTTAATAAACAAATTCCAGCTGGTCCAAAATGCAGCAGCTCGAGTTCTTACTAGAACCAGGAAGTATGAGCATATTAGCCCAGTTCTGTCAAACCTGCACTGGCTTCCTATTAAACACAGAATATATTTTAAAATCTTGCTAATGACTTACAAAGCATTAAATGGTTTAGCTCCACAGTACTTGAGCAATCTCTTAACACATTATAGTCCTTCACGTCTATTGCGATCCCAAAATACTGACCAGCTTATAATACCTAGAATATCAAAGTCAACTGCTGGCGGTCGATCTTTTTCCTATTTAGCTTCTAAACTCTGGAACAGACTTCCTAATACAGTTCGGGAAGCAGACACACTCTGTCAGTTTAAATCTAGACTAAAAACACATCTCTTCAACCTGGCATACACATAACACATTATACATACATTTTAAATCTAAATTATGTAAAATGATTGTTAGGCTGCATAATTTAGGTCAGCCGGAACCGGGAACATTCCCATAACATCTGATGTACTCGATACATCAGAAGAAGAATGGCATCTACGCTGATATTATTCTCTGTTTATTCCGAAGTTACCGTGGTCAGCCGGATCCAGGCCGTATCCAGATCAGATGAAGGACCTGCACCTGATCACGAGCACAGCACTGCCCTGAAGTGTCTGCGGAGATCGTGACTCTACTAAACCCTCCCCTGTTTAGATCATGAACCCATCTCCAATCGGAACTAATTAGAATTAATATTACTCTTGAAATATCAATATAATAATCAAACTATCAATCAATAATCAAAACTTAACACTTAATATTCATCAATTGTATTAATTTGCCTGCTCTTTTAAGGCTGCTGTTCAGCCAAACAAACTTTGTTTATAATGTTTTCATGTGACCACTGTAAAGCTGAACGGGCGCGCCACTCCTTTCTTCCGTGCGGGTGTAGCAAAGGCAGGCTACCAGGAAATGTATAAGGGCTGATTTGGGGTATAGCAATGTGCCAGGTGTGTCTGTCAGAACACGACAGAGAAGGAAGAAATTGTCTCAAAGTGATTTATTCGATTAAACAGGTCAAAGAGGGGGAGCCAACCATTAATATGAGCTTCAATAATGTCCGGTAATGCTGAAGGAGATTGAGATGTGGGAGCACAAGAAGCACATGTGATCAACAATCTCAGTAATGTCCTTGCTCAAATGGATGAGCTTGGATGGAGACTTGGATGGAAGGGAGTGCAAAGGAGAATGGTGTGTGTGTGTGGGTTTCCTGTAACAGATAAAACAAGTTTCTAGTAACAGAATTACACACACACATATATATATATATATATATATATATATATATATATATATATATATATATATATATATACAAACTATTGGCTTCTCCCCTCATACATGAACACAATTATTGTCATTATTTATTATTACTTTATCTGAACATAGCAGATCAAAATGTAAACACAGAAAATGAAGCACAGCTAAATTAGCATCGGGCTATAACACTTCAATAACTGCGTCATAAAGACGAGTATGTGCATAAGCAAACATAGTGGTAATTGTGAACTCACTCTTATAAGACGCACAAAACACACAATGGGCACTCGTTACGAGGCTGTTAACCAAGTTATTGACTTTTCTCCAGCACTCATATATAATAGTTAACTGATATCTGCCGCGGTGGGTGATATATGATTCACTCTGAACTGAACCGCTTAACTTTCTGAACTAATGCGCGCCGTAGTTTCAGAATAAAAGTCCCCTGAAACAATCAGCGCAACAGCACTCTTATTCCTCTCATACGGCCTTTTTCACGGCGGGACCGCTGCTACAACTTACGTGCAGGGGATGAAAGAGCCACAGCACAGGGGTGAAAGAGCCGCATGCGGCCCCGGAGCCGCGGGGTTGCCGACCCCTGGGCTAGACAGCCATCGAGAACTGCACCCCACCCATTGAGAGAGGTGTCCGTAATGACCAATTTGTGATGAAAGCACGCCCCAAGAACGGGATCCAAATTCAAAAACTGGTCTCTTTTTGCATAAGAATGCTACAAGGCTATCTGCAGACCACCCTTATAACCCTTGATGATTGGCTTAAAGGAAGAAGCCCTGTGCTTTTGAGCCAGAACTGAAATGCAGTAGACTGATGGAATGACATTGGCTGTTGCTGCCATGAGACCCAAAAGCCTTTGAACTTGACAGATCTTGGCTTAACCCAGAGCCTACAGTAGCAATCATCAAATCTACACATGCAGGAGGAAACTATTACTAAATTGTGGTCGAATCCCATACTTCCCCTAGAAAAGTGGTTCTCTGACTTGTAGATAGCACACTCATTGTGAGGTTCAGTCTCAGATCTAAACACCTCATGTGGACTAGCTTGACATCTAAATGAGTCAAAGTAAATTAGAATCAGAGTTTTAAAGTAATTCAAAGCACAGATTCCCTGAAGTTTCAGAGGAGCCAGAGATGCATCCATGCGGGGTGATAAAGTTGGACTGAAAAGAAGAACTCACCAATGCTTCCCTCGGATCCAAACTTGAGAATCTTCCATTGTTCTGATAGCATCTTGAGGTGAAAGTATGCGCCCATTAGATCTGTTGTGACAAACTATTCCTCAGATTGGATTTGAGACACAATGAGTTTGAGTGTTAGCACTTGAATCTGTAGGTCTGTGGAGTACAGATCAGGGGCCTCATTTATAAACGTTGCTCTCTACGCAATAATTGGTATTTATAAAAAGCAAACTTGACGGGAAAATGTGAGGTCCTTCACGCAATCTCTGATCTAGGTATACGCACAAAAACGGGTGAAATGAGAAATGGCGACACCGTCGGCAGATGGAAGGAACACGTGAAAGTGAAACTGGATCGGTATTTTTCAACCTTTTTTTTAGCCATGGTACATTTTTGTATTGAAAAGGCACACCACCCCCTCCAAGGTGGGTCCTAGAGCATTCCCCCAAGCGTTTTCCGGAAACCCTGGCAATGCTCACAGTACCAGTGGCCAGCCTCGAGAGGCTGGTTCCCTTAGTAGAGTCACAGGCCGCGTGGTCGCGTCTGCCGGGCATCTCTCAGTGGGTCCTGCGCACGGTAACCCTTGGGTATGCCATCCAGTTCGGGGTTTCTCCACCCCGGTTTTCGGGGGTCCTACAGTCCCTGGTAGGCCCCAAGCAGGCTCTGGTCATGGAACAAGAAGTAGACACTCTGCTGGCGAAAGGGGCCATCGAGTATGTACCCCTCGCAGACAGAAAGTCCGGGTTCTACAGCTGGTATTTCATATTTCCAAAAAAGGATGGAGGGTTGCGGCCCATTCTGGATTTGCATCTTTTTAAATCACACAGTTATGCGTCTAAAATTCAAAATGCTGACGCTAAAGCAAATCGTAGTGCAGATCAGGTCCGAGGATTGGTTTGTCACGATTGACCTCAAAGACGCATCTTTTCACGTCTCCGTCCTGCCACAGCACAGGAAGTACCTGAGATTCGCCTTTGGGGGAAGGCGTACCGGTATCGGGTACTTCCTTTTGGCCTGGCGCTCTCGACCTGCACGTTCACAAAGGTGGTGGACGCTGCCCTAGCTCCGTTGCGTTCACAGGGCATTCGTGTCCTAAACTATATCGACGACTGGCTTATTCTGGCTTATTCTTATTATTTCACACATGAAAGAGCTGGGGTTAAGGCTGAACACCAAGAAGAGTGCACTTTCTCCCACTCAGAGAACCACTTTCTTGGGGTCATATGGGACTCAGTGGCCATGTCTGCTCTGCTTTCTCCCGAGCGTATCCAGGCCGTTCGTTCAGCCGTCAAGAGCATCAAGTTGGGCCAGCCACTCACGGTCAAACACTTCCAGAGGTTGTTAGGGCTCATGGCAGCGGCATCCAGCATTATCCCACTGGGCCTGCTGTACATGAGACCCCTGCAGTGGTGTCTCAAAACCAAGGGGTTCTTCCCGAGGGGAAACCCGCTTCGCACAATCAAGGTCACGGGGCGATGCCTACGCACCTTGAGTATGTGGAAGAACTCTTGGTTTCTATCTCAAAGCCCTGTATTGGGAGCTCTTGGGTGACGCATGATGCTCTTGACAGATGCCTTCCTCACAGGCTGGGGAGCGGTCCTGCATACATCTACCAACAAGAGGGTCTGCGTTCGTGGTCATTGTACAAGATGGCGCGACAGATCCTCCTCTTGAACCAGGGGAGGCTGCTCTCTCTCAGGGCGCTTACATCCCCGGGGTCTAGAATGTTGGAAAAGATGCCCTGTCGAGACTTAGGGAATGGCAGCTCCACCCCGAGTTGGTGGAGCAGATTTGGAAGAGATATGGCAAGGCACAGGTGGATCTGTTTGCCTCCGTAGAGAACTCCCACTGCCCTCTGTGGTTCTCTCTAACACATCCTGCATCCCCCGATTGCTCTGCTCCCGGGAGTTCTGGCCAAATTTCGCCGGGACAAGGTCCGTCTCACGCTAGTGGCCCTCCACTGGCCTACCAGAATATGGTTTTTGGACCTCGTGTCCCTCCTCGATGGAGTCCCCTGGGAGATTCCGATCAGGAGGGACCTTCTGTCCCAGGTGGAGGGTTGCATTCTTTACCCCCACCCAGAGCTGATGAAGCTGTGGGTCTGGCCCCTGAGGGGCCCTCTGACCCAGAGCTCCCTCCACGAGGAAACTTTACCCCAAAAGAGCAGCTAAATCAATACAATTGATGAATTTTAAGTGTTAAGTTTCCCCAACTGAGCAAGCCATAGGCGACAGCGGCAAGGAACCAAAACTCCGGCAGGTGACGTAACGAATGAAGAATAGAATGGAGAAAAAACCTTGGGAGAAACCAGGCTCAGTCGGGGGACCAGTTCTCCTCTGGCCAACAGCCAAAAAGTGCATGATTATTATACAACAATTCAAGTCCAATATAAAGTCCAATTTGGTCCAGTTAGAGATGGGTTCATGATCGTCACAGGGGAGGGTCTAGTAGAGTCACGATCTCCGCAGACACTTCAGGGCAGTGCTGTGCTCGTGTCCAGGTCCTTCATCTGATCTGGATATGGACCGGATCCAGCTGACCACGATAACCTCGGAATAAACAGAGACCAATATCAGCGTAGATGCCATTCTTCTTCTGATGTATCGAGTACTTCAGGTGTTATGGGAATGTTTCCGGTTCCGGCTAATCTAAATTATGCAGCCTAACAATCATTTTACATGATTTGGATTAAAAATGTATGTATAATGTGTTATGTGTATGCCAGGTTGAAGAGATGTGTTTTTAGTCTACATTTAAACTGACAGAGTGTGTCTGCTTCCCGAACTGTAATAGGAAGACTGTTCCAGAGTTTAGGACCTAAATAGGAAAAGGATCGACCGCCAGCAGTTGACTTTGATATTCTAGGTATTATAAGCTGGTCAGTATTTTGGGATCGCAATAGACGTGAAGGACTATAATGTGTTAAGAGATCGTTCAAGTACTGTGGAGCTAAACCATTTAATGCTTTGTAAGTAATTAGCAAGATTTTAAAATGTATTCGGTGTTTAATAGGAAGCCAGTGCAGGTTTGACAGAACTGGGCTAATATGCTCATACTTCCTGGTTCTAGTAAGAACTCGAGCTGCTGCATTTTGGACCAGCTGGAATTTGTTTATTAAGCGTGCAGGGCAACCACCTAGTAAAGCATTACTATAATCTAGCCTTGAACTCATGAACGCATGAACTAACTTTTCCGCATTTGTCTTAGCATATGTCGCAATTTAGATATATTTTTAAGATGGAAGAACGCCGTTTTACAGATGCTAGAAACATGGCTTTCAAATGAAAGATTGGTATCAAAGAGCACACCCAGGTTTCTAACTGACGACGAAGACTTGACAGAGCAGCAGTCGAGTGTTAGGCAGTAGTCTAGATTATTATGTGCTGAACATTTTGGTCTAATAATTAGAATCTCTGTTTTTTCAGAATTAAGCAGTAGAAAGTTATTAGTCATCCAATTTTTTTTTTTTTTTTTTTATATCATTTATGCATCAGTTATGCATTCTGACACTCTTTAGCTGTCGATTCCAGGTTTCGGCACGCTTTTATGCACTCTCATGACATCACCGGCATGTCCCTGGACGCATTCAGTGACGCATTCACACGCGTTTGTCTCTCATTGGTTTCACAGATCTTCACATGACTGACGTCAGGGTATTTCCCCAAGCGCTTCGACGCAGCGTCTCGTTCCCCTTCAGGGAACCAGGGTTACATACGTAACCCGAGACGTTTTCATGTGCGATTTATTTTCTTATGTGGTGAAAATGGGCTTCCATAACCCACACTGTGCCCTTCAAACAACATTTTTCGATAACTTCTACTTCACATTGAGTGAAGTTACCTTTTTATGAATTTGTGAATCTGTGAATCACACAGAATCTGTGTTTGCCATGATTTTGCATCCCATGAATATTAATTTATGGGCAACTATGGGCATGACATGAAGCTGCAAAAGCTGCACTACACTTATTATAGATTATGATTTATAAAGGGAAACCCGCATAGGATGTGCGTACACACGGTTTTATAAATCCAAATATTTCTGTGCGTACGCATGTCCCATGTTTCATCCATATGCCACTTCTGATGAAAATCCTACGCAAAGTTTCATAAATGAGGCCCCGGGTCACATAGATCTTAAATTAGACACAGCCCCCATCCTTCTTGGTTACTTAGAAATTCTGGCTGTAGAAGCTAAGCAGACCTTTTGGAAAGAGTACATATTCTTAGAGAGAGCAAAAAATTAATAGAGAGACCACAAAATTTGTGTTAAAAAGGGCAGTACACCATCAAAGGAAAACAAGGAGGATTAGAGGCAAACCCAATCTTTCTTTAAAACTCAACCTTTCTTTATAGTTACAGAACCAAATGAGATACATTAAGAAGTAGTTGAAAGAGGTATCTCAGCTCAGGACCCTCTAGGAGGCCCCGGCATCTAAAAATACTTTGAGGAGGTGGATAGTCGAGGTTATTCCCCTTGACTTTCACATCAGCTAGACTGCCCTATGGTGGTTTGTGCCCACTCCACTAGGAGTGTGGCAGCCTTTCAGACTCTTCTGGCAGGAGTTCTTCTCTCGCCTGCATTTTGTTACGGCAGGCTGGTCCATCTTCGGCCTTCATCACCGAGGTGCCTTTGCTCTAACGGTCTGCTAGCAATTCGATACAGTGCGAGTTCCCTTGAAAGTGAACATATTAGGTTATGTATGTAACCATAGCAACCTGAAGAGGGAACGAGACGCTGCGTCTTTTTTCCCCTCAGCTCCTTGTACCTCCAGCCTTGCTTCAGACACTCTCTAAGCTGCCGCTTCTGGTTTCCGGCGCCCTTTTATGATCCTGGTTCATGTCGTCACTGACTGTCAGCGATCATTGACATAATTTTTCGATCAAGTGCTTCATGAGACTACACTCTTAACCTGAGATATTTAACCACATGATAAGAATCATCTGCTAAAAATTTGTGATATTTGCATTCCACTTTGCAGTGGACTTTTCACTTGTATAATATTTAATTATTAACCGTAATATGATCGGAACCATGTTTTGTGATCCATTGCAGCACTAAAAGATATATCAAATCATGTGGCTTGTTAAAGAGAAGCTTGATGTCAGATTTATGATTGTAAGTGTAAATGGTCCTACTCGACCCACACCGAGCAGGTTTCAAACCATTGTCTCTGGCATAGGAGGCAGGTGCTCTTACAAAGATGCCAAAGACTGCAGCTAAAGACTCTACTTGTCAAGGTTCTGTGACTTCAGTTTGGGTTTCTAGTGTGTTATTTGACAGAGCTCTAACACTGCCCCTTTTTTGTGTCTTGTGATTGTGAAACCCCGCCCATCTTTTTCCCTCGTTTCCCTTAATTGATCCCATCTGTCTCCGCTC
The DNA here is from genome assembly GCA_037043235.1 of Rhodeus uyekii. Taxonomy (NCBI): domain Eukaryota; kingdom Metazoa; phylum Chordata; class Actinopteri; order Cypriniformes; family Acheilognathidae; genus Rhodeus; species Rhodeus uyekii. The sequence continues at coordinate 553,784 of JAWRVZ010000088.1, forward strand.
GTTACCTTTCCTCATATGTTCCCTATTTAATCCTGGTGTGTTTGCTGTCCTGTGTCATGTCGTTGTTATTTGTTGGATGTCTTCCTATGGTTGTTCCATGGCTGTTCTGATGTTGGGTTGTATCAATGCTTCCTGCTTCCCTGTGATTTGTTATGTGTTAGTTTCATCTTAGTAATGTTTTCCCCCTATGCGGTTTCCTTTTGTATTTGGTCATGTTCCTTTTTGTTATATTAAATATTCCTTTTCCTGCATTACTGAGTCCTCCCTTATGTGAAACATGACATTACTGTCAGTTGACGTCTAAATTCTTGTGGGAGGTCAGGGTAGTGAGGTTTACAGCTCTTACTGGCCTACTTCTGTTACTTTTCAACCCTGAACTAAATCCAACCACAACAGCATAAAGAGTACGAAGGTTAGCCAGTACAAAGCCACACAGCAACGACCCAATAAATGCAAGAAAATCTAGTCATGCACTGAAAATCATTCAGAACATTTTAGCAACTGCATGGCAATGTTGCACTTTCAAAACCGTAGCATTTTGGCTGCAAGTTTAAATTAGGCAGTACATTTTTGTTTTCTTCCAAAAAGTTTTTTTTGCTACTCCCTTTGGTGCTGCTAGAGACAAATAAATGACATGTTTCACCTTTAAGCTACTAAATCAATGAAAGCATACATACAGTGGGATATAAAGTCCTTTTTAAAAAAAATCCAGCGACAACCACCAACAGCGAAAGGGGATGAATCTTAAATTGCAGGTTCTGTCCATCAGCTGTTGTGTTGTAAACTTGGAGGACAGGCAGAAGAGGCCTTTCTTATGGAGCTGCTACCTGGGCTGCTAATTTCAGTTGATAGCTGACAGCGTGTCACTCCAATCCACATCCAGTGCACACCTGCACTCTAAAACTGCTCTCTGTATTGATAGGGTGCTATTGCTGTGGCTTAGTGTGGCCCTTGTGAATAAATAGACTATTAGTTAGAAAAACATTTAAACAATACACAAAAGAACTCTGAAAAAAACAATGAGAATGGAAGGGTGAAAAACAGACACAGAGAGGATGCTAAGAGACAAGCTCACCCCAGTGCACAGTCATGCTCCACAAACCTGAAGTCAGTGGCTATGTCCGTCCTTTAAACCAGCAGCACGCCAAACGTTGCTATCAGCTTTTCTACTGCTACTGTCAATCAGTGTCATTCTGGATCAACAATGCAGAACCCCTCTTTACCTCCAACCCTTCCCTGGGCAGAATTCCCCTCAAACTTTCTCCACATATATTTATTTCTTTAATAGTGGCAGCAGATCAATACAACTATTCTTTCTGCAGCAACATCAGGTTCCCATAACAGAAAGAGTAGCCTGTCAGAGAAAAAGACCCTGATTGACACATATGGGTGGAAGGAAAAAAGAAAAGAGAAAAGTAAATGAGAAGAAAGGCCTGGGACAGCAGTCATTAACACAATTTGGCATTCATTATACAGAGATATTTAACTAAGGATTGTCACAGAGAGAAGTTGTTGGCAATGCATTTTCACTTCCTTTCGTCACAAATGTTAGCTTTGTCAGAAATTCCTTGGTGTCAAGTCACTTTTATTTATATAGTACTTTATACAATAATTTTTTTCTTCAAAGCAGCTTCACTGTGATAACGTCTCGGGTTACTTATGTAACCCTGGTTCCCTGAGGGGAACGAGACGCTGTGTCGAAGCACTAGGGGAAATAGCCTTGCGTGAGTCACGTGAAGATCTATGCAACCAATGAGAAGCGAACGCGTGTGAATGCGTCACTGCCGGCCGCAGCCGGTGACGTCATGAGGAAGAGCATAAAGCGCGTCTGAAACCGGGGCGCGTCAGCCATGAATGCCTGAAGCGGGCCCGGATGCGCCCGGAGCTGAGGCCAAGACACAGCGTCTCGTTCCCCTCAGGGAACCAGGGTTACATAAGTAACCCGAGACGTTCCCTTTCAGGGAACTCGAGCTGTGTCGAAGCACTAGGGGAACGCTATGCCAACGCCACCTCAGCGAGGTCAGCATCCGGGTGTGTCCCAGCTCACTGAGAGAGCACCCTGGTTCCCGGGGCGGCATCGAGGTCTAGCTGGTAGAACCTCATGAATGTGTGCGGCGAGGACCAGCCAGCCGCAGCACAAACGTCAGGCAAGGAGACTCCGGAGAGGAGAGCCTTGGATGCCGCCATGCTCCTAGTGGAGTGGGCTCGGACCCTCAAAGGAGAAGCATGTCCGGCCGACTCATAAGCTAGACAGATAGCCTCGACTATCCACCTGCTCAGAGTTTGCTTGGAAGCTGGGGCACCCTCGGGGGCCCCAAAGCAAACGAACAGTTGGTCCGACTTACGCCACGTGGCAGTCTTGTGAACGTAAGCGTCCAGTGCTCGCACTGGACAGACCTTGTTCTTGTGCTCCTGCTCATGATCGTCAAATGGGGGAGGGCAGAAGGCCTGCAGCGTGACAGACCGAGCCACATTAGTGGGAACCTTGGGGACGTAGCCCGGCCTCGGGTGGAGGAAAGCTTTCGCCATCCCGGGCGCAAACTCAAGACATGATGGGGCCACTGAGAGGGCCTGAAGGTCCCCGACCCTCTTAAGCGAAGTGATAGCCAGCAAAAGAAGGGTTTTTAGCGAGAGGTACTTGATAGAGATACCCTCTAGAGGTTCAAAGGGTGGCTGGGACAAGCCTAGGAGTACCATGGACAAGTCCCAGGCAGGCACCCTGGTCTGTGCCGCAGGTCTCAGCCTTAATGTACCACGGAGGAAACGAGTGACTAGGGGGTCCCTGCCCAAGGACACCCCACCCAGAGGTACGTGGCAAGCCGCTATAGCAGCCACGTAGACCTTCAAGGTGGAGGGGGACAGCCCTGCCACAAATCTTTCTTGCAGGAACTCCAGTACTTTGCCAATTTGGCAGGTTACTGGGTTCAGCTGCCTTTCACTACACCAAGAAGTGAAGAGCTTCCACTTCAAGGCGTAGAGTTTCCTCGTGGAGGGAGCTCTGGACTGCAGGATGGTCTCAACAACCTCGGCTGAGAGACCGGCCTCTATGAGCTGGGCCCCCTCAGGGGCCAGACCCACAGTTTCAACGGCCCTGGTTGCGGGTGAAGAATGCAACCTTCCGCCTGGGACAGAAGGTCCCTCCTGATCGGGATCTCCCAGGGGACCCCGTCGAGGAGGGACACAAGGTCCGCGAACCATATTCTGGACGGCCAGTGGGGGGCCACTAGCGTGAGACGGACCTTGTCCCGGCGAACCTTGGCCAGAACTCCCGGGAGCAGAGCGATCGGGGGAAAAGCATACAGGCGTAACCTCGGCCATGCCTGCGTCACGGCATCCCGCCCCAGAGGCGCTGGATGTGTGAGTGAAAACCACAGAGGGCAATGGGAGTTTTCTACCGAGGCAAACAGGTCGACCTGTGCCTTTCCGAACCTTTCCCAAATTTGCTCCACCACCTCGGGGTGGAGTCGCCATTCCCCTGGTCTCGCCCCCTGTCTCGACAGGGCGTCTGCTCCCACATTCTGGACCCCCGGGATGTAAGCCGCCCGGATGGAGAGCAGCTTTCCCTGGGCCCAGAGGAGGATCTGTCGCGCCATCTTGTAAAGTGGTCGCGAACGCAGACCCCCCTGGTGATTGATATACGCAACCGCAGTCATGCTGTCGGTGAAAACAGTGACATGGTGGTCGCGAAGGTCCGGTAGGAACGCACGGAGTGCTTTGCGGATCGCCAGTAACTCTAACATGTTTATGTGCCAGGTTTGGTGCCGACTGTTCCATAGACCTTGTGAGGAGCGGTCTCTCAAGACCGCCCCCCAGCCCGAGAGGGAGGCATCTGTCGAGAGAGAGACTCTCCGAGCCAGAGCCCCTAGCACTGGGCCTTGAGACAGAAACCAAGGATTCTTCCACATACTCAAGGCGCGTAGGCATCGCCCCGTGACCTTGATAATGCGAAGCGGGTTCCCTTTCGGGGAAAACCCCTTGGTCTTTAGCCACCACTGCAGGGGTCTCATGTGCAGCAGGCCCAACGGGATGACACAGGAAGCCGCTGCCATGAGCCCTAACACCCTCTGGAAGTGTCTGACAGTGAGTGGCTGGCCTAACTTGATGCTCTTGACGGCTGAACAGATAACTTGGATGCGCCCGGGGGAAAGCCGGGCCGACATCGCTACTGAGTCCCAGACGACTCCCAAGAAGGTGGTTCTCTGAGCAGGAGAAAGGACACTCTTCTTGGCGTTCAGCCTCAACCCCAGCTCCTTTATGTGTGCGAGCACTACATCTCGATGTTGCTCCGCCAACTGCGGCGACTGGGCCAGAATAAGCCAGTCGTCTATATAGTTTAAGACACGGATGCCCCGTGACCGCAGGGGAGCTAGAGCAGCGTCCACGACTTTCGTAAACGTGCGGGGTGAGAGCGCTAGGCCGAAAGGAAGCACCCGATACTGGTACGCCTTTCCCCCAAAGGCGAACCTCAGGAACTTCCTGTGTTGCGGAAGGATGGAGACATGGAAATAAGCGTCCTTGAGGTCGACTGTGACAAACCAATCCTCGGATCTGATCTGCACTACGATCTGTTTGAGCGTTAGCATTTTGAACTTTAGACGCTTGACCGCACGATTCAAGAGACGTAAATCCAGAATGGGCCGCAACCCTCCATCCTTCTTTGGAACTATGAAGTACCGGCTGTAGAACCCGGACTTGCTCTCTGCGAGGGGTACATACTCGATGGCCCCTTTCGCCAGCAAAGTGTCTACTTCTTGTTCCATGACCAGAGCCTGCTGAGGGCCTACAGCAGACTGTAGGACCCCCGAGAACTGGGGTGGTGAGACCCCGAACTGAATGGCGTACCCTAGGGTGACCGTGCGCAGGACCCACTGAGAGATACCGGGTAGCCGTGACCACGCATCCCGGAATTCTACTAGGGGAACCAGCCTCCCGGGGCTGGCCTCTGGTGCTGATGGCATGTCCACCACTGGGCCGGGATTTCCGGATTCCCGGGTGGAGTGCTCTAGGACCCTCCTCAGAGGGGGTGGTTTTCCCATGGCGGGCTGACTGGTCAGCTGCTCCAGGGATACACCACCTTGTTGCGGCTTGGCGTCAGGGCCGCTTGCTCTTAGCCTTCTTAGCGCTCAGGACAGCCCTCAGATCGCCCCTCTTGCCAGAGGCTTGAGCCTGTCGCCCCGACCCCCCGGGATTAGCCGGAGGAAGACGGGTGGCGACACTTCGTTTTTGAGCGGCCCTGTGTGAAGAGCTCTGAGACCCCCTTTGACTGGCGGTCTCACGTGGAGGGCGGCGGGGAATAACTTTACTGAACGCCACCTGCTGTCGTGCAGCCTCCTGAAACTTGTCGACAACGCTTTTTACGGCGTCGCCGAACAAGCCCGAAGGGGACAGAGGAGCGTCCAGCAAAACAAATTTGTCCCTATCTTTGATGGAAGACAAATTGAGCCAAAGATGTCTCTCCGTAGCCACCAGAGCTGCCATGGAGCGACCGACAGAGTAGGCCGTCTCCCTAGTGGCCCGGAGAGACAGATCCACGGTCCGGCGCAGCTCTGCCACTGTCTCCGGACCGATACCGCCGCCCTCGTTGAGGTCCCCCAGCAACTCAGCCTGATAAGCCTGCAGCAGAGCCGTGGTGTGCAGGCACGCTGCGGCTTGACTAGAGGCTGAGTACGCTCTCCCCACCAAAGACGACGTGACGCGCATCGGCTTGGAGGGGAGCGCCGGAGCTTTAATGGAGGACGCAGATTGGGGCACAAGGTAGCTCGCAAGCGCCTCATCCACCTTCTGCATCCCCCCATAGCAATAGCTTTGAGCCCCTGCGAGATTCGTATACATCGAACTGTTCCGTGTATGAACTCTCTCAGAGGCTGGCTTTTCCCACGATCTGGATACCTCGGCATGCAAATCGGGAAGGAAAGGCATAGCTCGGCGCGGGGGAGTGACGCGAGCCGGCAGATAACGCTCGTCCAACATACTTCTTTTAGGACGGGCGCTTCTGGTCTCCGCCGGCCATTCAATATCCAGACGAGAGACAGCTCGCGCCACAACCTCAACTAGCTCTTCAAACGCCGGCGAGGAGAGTGGCGAAGCCTCCTCTGCCGGGTCAACACTAGCTAAGTCCATCTCACTATCGGAACTCGACAAAGCTAATGTTGGAGTCACAGCACGAACATCTCCCGAGGAGTGCCCGTGACTGGAACCCGTTTGGTCTCGTGAGGGCTGAGGTAAGGACGGACCCACCCCAGCAGCCTCAGCGAGATCCATTTGTGAACCCCAGGACTGAGAGCGCCGCAACGCCTCGGCCGCTGCAGGTCCCGAACCCCGGGGAACACTAGCCTGGGCGGCCTCGTTACAGACCGCCAGGCGGGAGCGGAGAACATGCAGAGAAAACTGCTCACAGTCTTTACAGCCGGCGCCCTCAAGAGCCGACCGTGCATGTTCCACTCCTAAACAGATAACACACATTACATGTGTATCCCTGCCCGTTATAAAACGAGGACAGGGATAAACACACGGTCTGAAACTCTGTTCATCTCTCGCCACACTTTTCACACTCATTCTTTGATTTTTTAAGCTATCAAGTCTCAAAAACCACTCTCGCACAGACACAGCACGCTGAAGGCATTCAGAGCTGACGCGCCCCGGTTTCAGACGCGCTTTATGCTCTTCCTCATGACGTCACCGGCTGCGGCCGGCAGTGACGCATTCACACGCGTTCGCTTCTCATTGGTTGCATAGATCTTCACGTGACTCACGCAAGGCTATTTCCCCTAGTGCTTCGACACAGCTCGAGTTCCCTGAAAGGGAACTGTTGTTCAGCTATACGTCTCTATGAGTCTCTTTTTAGAGTAATTTTTAAACGTGCAGGGTACACCAGTGCTTTCAATCAGAAACGTTTGTTCTTCACTATTAACTAACTATGAACTACAATGTTTTCCTCAAACTCCAACTTACTGCACATGAATAGCTTTTAAGTTAAGGTATTGGCTAGTATTAAGGATAATAAACAACCAATGTAATAGTAACATGCATGCTAATAAGAAACTGGTTAATAGTGAGAATTGGACCCTAAACTAAAGTCAAGTCACCTTTATTTATATATCGAGTCACCTTTATTTATATTTTTACGATACAGATTGTTTCAAAGCAGCTTTACAGTGGTCACAAGAAAACAATGTAAACGAAGTTTGTTTGGCTGAACAGCAGCCTTAAAAGAGCAGGCAAATTAATACAATTGATGAATATTAAGTGTTAAGTTTCTCCAACTGAGCAAGCCATAGGCGACAGCGGCAAGGAACCAAAACTCCGGCAGGTGACGTAATGAATGAAGAACGGAATGGTGAAAAAACCTTGGGAGAAACCAGGTTCAGTCGGGGTACCAGTTCTCCTCTGGCCAACAGCCAAACAGTGCATGATTATAATATTGACAACAATTCAAATCCAATATTATGTCCAATTTGGTCCGGTTGGAGATGGGTTCATGATCATCACAGGGGAGGGTGTAGTAGAGTCATGGTCACCGCAGACACTTGAGGGCTGTGTTGTGCTCGTGTTCAGGTACAGGTCCTTCATCTGATCTGGATACGGCCCGGATCCGTCTGACCACGGTAACCTCGGAATAAACAGAGACTAATATCAGCTTAGATGCCATTCTTCTTCTGATGTATCGAGTTCATCAGATGTTTTTAGAATGTTCCCGGTTCCGGCTAACTTAAATCATGCAGCATAACAATCATTTTACTTGATTTGGATTAAAAATGTATGTATAATGTGTTGTGTATGCTAGGATGAGGAGATTTTTAGTCTACATTTAAAAGATTTTTAGTCTACATTTAAACTGACAGAGTGTGTCTGCTTCCCGAACTGTACTAGGAAGACAGTTTAGGAGCTTAGGAGTTTAGGAGCTAAATAGGAAAAAGATCGACCGCCAGCAGTTGACTTTGATATTCTAGGTATTATAAGCTGGTCAGTATTTTGGGACCGCAATAGACGTGAAGGACTATAATGTGTTAAGAGATCGCTGAAGTACTGTGGAGCTAAACCTTTTAATGCTTTGTAAGTAATTAGCAAGATTCTAAAATGTATTCGGTGATTAATAGGAAGCCAGTGCAGGTTTGACAGAACTGGGCTAATCTGCTCATACTTCCTGGTTCTAGTAAGAACTCGAGCTTCTGCATTTTGGACCAGCTGGAATTTGTTTATTAAGCGTGCAGGGCAACCACCTAGTAGAGCATTACAATAATCTAGCCTTGTACTCATGAACGCATGAACTAAGTTTTCTGCATTTGCCTTTGAGAGCATATGTCACAATTTAGATATATTTTTAAGATGGTAGAATGCCGTTTCACAGATGCTAGCAACGTGGCTTTCAAATGAAAGATTGGTATCAAAGAGCACATCCAGGTTTCTCACTGATGACGAAGACTTGACAGAGCAGCCATCTAGTGTTATGCAGTAGTCTAGATTATTACGTGCAAAACTTTTTTTGGTCTAATAATTAGAATCTCTGTTTTTTTTTCAGAATTAAGCAGTAGAAAGTTATTAGTTAAACCATTTTTTTTTAATCAGTTATGCATTCTGTTAATTTAGTGAATTGGTACGTTTCATCAGGATGAGAAGAAATATAGAGCTGAGTACCATCAGCGTAACAGTTAATGCCTAAAGCGTAAAGCTAATGCCATGCTTCCTAATAATTGCACCCAAAGGAAGCATGTACAGGGTGAAAAGCAATGGTCCTAGTACTGAACCTTGAGGAACTCCATACTGAACCAGTGATCAATATGACATCTCCTCATTTAAAGGATAGAATAAAGTGTTATGATATAAATCAACCTGACAAAGTGGCTAGTAGGATTGATAGCATTACATTCCTATGCTGAAATCCACCAACATTTGGTGGCTGGATGGGTGTTGATGTCAAGCCCTGAATACAAAATATCCTTTAACGTGCAGATGCAACTGCAGTTACAATTTATTTAAAACACACAAATATTCCAAGGTGTTCCAAGGCCAAACTATTTTATTTGTGTGAAGAGCAGATCCAAAAGTGATGACTGCCTGTTTCTATTTAGTTTCAATCACTAGCAACACTTTTTTTTTACAAGTATATAGTAAACTCCTTACACACTGCTTTCATTTGCAAACCATTACTTTACAATTAATTCAATGTTAATGTATTGTAGACTCTATAATATTACTATAATAACTCTTTCCACACCATTGAAAGGGACATTTCTGTAATTTATGGGACAACACATCATCCATTAGCAGAAATTTGCAGTTCCTGTGTAATTGTATCATGAAGCATATGTGAAATCAGAAAATTTGAAATATGGTGAGCAGCAATCTTTGTGTTGTTTGTTTTGGACCAGAGCATCCACAGTCAGCGCTCGAAGGTACAGGCTGTGTTCATTGTTTCCATTACATACACTCCACTCCCACCTGGTGCTTGGTCCTCCGTGCTTGGCTCCAGCTGTTGCCAAGACTCGGCAGCAGTATAGGTCTTGGGGGTTGCATTTTATCTGTCAGAGTTGTTAGAGATGGCCCTTATCTCTGCCCTCACCTTTCAGAGCCAGTGCCTTTCCACCTGGGTTAAGATTGCACACTCTGCAGTTACTTCCACCAAGGGGGAGGCACTGGTGCTGCAATTATCCATCTCAGGGTAATTGGCTTTTACTGCCACAGAAGCTAGAGATGAATATTTGCCACTTCACTCTGCAGCCTATGAGGAGCTGGTGGAAGTTCTGAATCATGTTGTTGCCAGGTCTGAGGATTGGTTCGTAGCAATGGATCTCAAGGACGCATACTTCCATCTATCCGTTCTTCCACAAGACAGGAAGTTCCTGAGGTTTGCCTTCAGGCACAAGGTGTATCAACATTGGGTCCATCCATTCGTATAGCTTTATCACCCTAAACTTTCATCAAATGCATGCACTAGCATTGTTGCTTTTTCAAGGTATATATGCCCTGAACTGCATCGACAAATTATTTATTTCAGCAGTTAGCGTTTGGTTAGTTGGGTTCGACATTGAGATGTCATTCTCACTGACATATTTGGGTTAAACCTCTATTGTAAAATGCCTATATAAATAAAGGTGACTTGACTTAAAGTTGAATGAAAACAAGTGAAGTGAACTCCATTTTTCCAGTTCAGAGGACCTAGCTGTTGGATCCGATGGCAGTAGTGTCCAATGTTATGCATTTTGGCCTACTGTACATGAGGTCCCTGCAGTGTTGGCTCAGGACCAGGGGGGTTTCCCCAGGGGTAAATCCTTTTTACATGAACAAGGTCAGGTGGAAAAGTTCATGTTCTTTGGCCATGTCGAAGAAACCCTTACTCCTTTTAAATGGTAATGATGGAAGCATCTCTCACAGGGTGGGGACTGGTCCTAGATGGACAAGCCCAAGGTCTATGGACTGACACATTTTTGATGGCTGTCTTCCAGGCTCTCAGACTTCAGGGGCCACAATGGGCTTTTCTAGTCAGACAACACATTCATGGTTCGCTATTTAAATCCTCAGGGGGGTTTGTGTCCACTTTGCAAACTGGCACACCAAACTCTCCGGCTGTTACCGTTTTCTGATTCTGTCTGTCTGCTTCGATGTTTGCCTGGATTTTCTGTTTTGCAGCCCTACGTACCTGGAGGTCCCAGAGCCTCTGCGCACACAGCCCTGCACAGAGCCTGAGACGACCTGTCTGCCAGCGCCAGAGCCCATAATGACCCATTGGTCAACGCCAGAGATATTGCTTCACACCCTATCCCACCCTTTATCATCTATATCCCTGTCTTTGTCTGCTATCCCTGTCTTTGTCCTGTACGGCTGATTGTTGCTGTACGGCTGATTGTTTCAGACGGACCATTTTGACTGCTGCACTGCTGCTGTTTCTTGTTTGCTCGAGTGGATTGCGTTTGTTTGCGTCATATAAACTTGTTTTTATTTTAGATTTTAAACTCGACGTTCGTTCTTATTGCCAAATACAATACAAAACTAGATTGTTTAATAAACTGTAATCGTTATCTTTAATCTTAGTCACTAAACGCGTTAGCATTGTGCTATCGCGCTAACGTGTTAGCATTGTGCATACAGCGTTTTCTCGCTCGCGCCTTTTTTCCCGAGTTCATCAAACATCAAACAACTGGTGAATTGGATCAACACACACGGTGAGTCATGTCATCTCTTATAATCCTTACATGCACTTCCTGCTTCATGCATACTATTTCTGTCTCTGTCAGCTGTGAAGGCTTCACATGTCATAAATGTAGGGACATATTTAGGCTGACAGAGAAGATTTCAGAATTAGAGACACGCATCCAAACTTTAATCGAGGATAGTAAGAATGCAAGGGCTTTAGATACTGCTTTGGATGCGACTAGCTTAGCAAACCCTGTACATTGTTCGGTTCCGGCTGTAGAGCCCGTGCAGCAGGGCAACTGGGTGACTGTGAGACGGCATAATCGTGGGTCAAAAAACCACTGTTCCATTCCAATCAGAACATCAAACAGGTTCTCCCCACTCAGTGACGCACCCACTGAGAAACCTGTTGAAAGTGCCCTTGTGATTGGCGATTCTATTACTCGGAATGTGAAAATAGAGACTCCAGCCATCATAGTCAAGTCAAGTCACCTTTATTTATATAGCGCTTTTTATAATGTAGATTGTTTCAAAGCAGCTTTACAGGAAAAACAATATAAACAAAGTTTGTTTGGCTGAACAGAAGCCCCAAAAGAGCAGGCGAATCAATACAATTGATGAATTTTAAGTGTTAAGTTTCCCCAACTGAGCAAGCCATAGGCGACAGCGGCAAGGAACCAAAACTCCGGCAGGTGACGTAACGAATGAAGAATAGAATGGAGAAAAAACCTTGGGAGAAACCAGGCTCAGTTGGGGGACCAGTTCTCCTCTGGCCAACAGCCAAACCGTACATGATTATTATACAACAATTCAAGTCCAATATGAAGTCCAATTTGGTCCGGTTAGAGATGGGTTCATGATAGTCACAGGGGAGGGTCCAGTAGAGTCACGGTCTCCGCAGACACCCCAGGGCAGTGCTGTGCTCGTGTCCAGGTGCAGGTCCTTCATCTGATCTGGATACGGCCTGGAGCTGACCACGGTAACCTCGGAATAAACAGAGACCAATATCAGCGTAGATGCCATTCTTCTTCTGATGTATCGAGTACATTAGGTGTTATGGGAATGTTCCCGGTTCCGGCTTATCTAAATTATGCAGCCTAACAATCATTTTACATGATTTGGATTAAAAATGTATGTATAATGTGTTATGTGTATGCCAGGTTGAAAAGATGTGTTTTTAGTCTACATTTAAACTGACAGAGTGTGTCTGCTTCCCGAACTGTAATAGGAAGACTGTTCCAGAGTTTAGGAGCTAAATAGGAAAAGGTTTGCCCGCCAGCAGTTGACTTTGATATTCTAGGTATTATAAGCTGGTCAGTATTTTAGGATCGCAATAGACGTGAAGGACTATAATGTGTTAAGAGATCGCTGAAGTACTGTGGAGCTAAACCATTTAATGCTTTGTAAGTATTTAGAAAAGATTTTAAAATGTATTCGGTGTTTAATAGGGAGCCAGTGCAGGTTTGACAGAACTGGGCTAATATGCTCATACTTCCTGGTTCTAGTAAGAACTCGAGCTGTCACATGTTTGCCGGGAGCCAGAGCGCCTGACGTCAAAGCAAATTTAAAAGTGCTGGCTAAGGCTAATCGTAAATATTCTAAGATTGTTATTCAAGTCGGTGCTAATGATGTCCGACTTCGCCAGTCGGAGATCACTAAAACTAATATTAAAGAGGTGTGTGAACTCGCAAGTACGATGTCAGGCACTGTAATTTGCTCTGGCCCTCTTCCTATGCGCAGGAGTGATGAGATGCTTAGCAGATTATCCTCACTCAATGGCTGGATGTCTAAGTGGTGCCCGCAGAATAACATAGGGTTCATAGACAATTGGAAAAGTTTTTGGGGCAGACCTGACCTGTTGAAAAGAGATGGTATTCATCCCACCTGGGATGGTGCCGCTCTTCTCTTTAGTAATTTGGCACATAGTCTTAGAGCTAAACCTTGACTAACTGGGGTCCAGGTCAGGAAGCAGACAAACTGGCTAAACCGACCGTCTGCTAGCTGTCTCACGTCACAGAGGTCAGATAAATTACAACACATAGAGACTCTTTCACCTAGATATCATCCTATAGAGACTGTGTCTGTTCCCCGAATTGGCAAATACAAAAAATTCTCAAAAGCCTGCCATCCATGGATTCTGTCAGTGTTTTGATCTGTTCACCATCAATTCACTAAATTAACAGAATGCATAACTGATATAAAAAATTGGATGACTAATAACTTTCTACTGCTTAATTCTGAAAAAACAGAGATTCTAATCATTAAACCAAAAAGTTCTGCACGTAATAATCTAGACTACTGCCTAACACTTGATGGCTCTTCTGTCAAGTCTTAGTCGTCAGTTAAAAACCTGGGTGTGCTCTTTGATACCAATCTTTCATTTCGTTTCTAGCATCTGTAAAACGGCATTCTTCCGTCTTAAAAATATATCTAAATTGCGACATATGCTATCTAAGACAACTGCGGAAAAGTTAGTTCATGCGTTCAGGAGTTCAAGGGTAGATTATTGTAATGCTTTACTAGGTGGCTGCCCTGCACGCTTAATATACAAATTCCAGCTGGTCCAAAATGCAGCAGCTCGAGTTCTTACTAGAACCAGGAAGTATGAGCATATTACCCCAGTTCTGTCAAACCTGCACTGGCTGCCTATTAAACACCGAATACATTTTAAAATCTTGCTAATGACTTACAAAGCATTAAATGGTTTAGCTCCACAGTACTTGAGCGATCTCCTAACACATTATAGTCCTTCACGTCTATTGCGATCCCAAAATACTGACCAGCTTATAATACCTAGAATATCAAAGTCAACTGCTGGCGGTCGATCTTTTTCCTATTTAGCTCCTAAACTCTGTTTTTTTCCTATTTAGTTTTTTCCTATCTTTTTCCTATTTATCTCCTAAACAGTCTTCCTAATACAGTTCGGGAAGCAGACACACTCTGTCAGTTTAAATCTAGACTAAAAACACATCTCTTCAACCTGGCATACACGTAGCACATTATACATACATTTTTAATCCAAATCATGTAAAATGATTGTTAGGCTGCATAATTTAGGTCACCCGGAACCGGGAACATTCTCATAACATCTGATGTACTCGATACATCAGAAGAAGAATGGCATCTACGCTGATATTATTCTCTGTTTATTCCGAGGTTACCATGGTCAGCCGGATCCGGGCCGTATCCAGATCAGATGAAGGACCTGCACCTGGACACGAGCACAGCACTGCCCTGAAGTGTCTGCGGAAACCGTGACTCTACTAAACCCTCCCGGTGTAGATTATGAACCCATCTCCAATCGGACCAAATTAGACTTAATATTAGACTTTAATTATCAATATAATAATCAAACTGTCAATCAATCAGATCGATCAATAATCATAACTTAGCACTTAATATTCATCAATTGTATTCGCCTGCTCTTTTAAGGCTGCCGTTAAGCCAAACAAACTTTGTTTATAATGTTTTCATGTGACCACTGTAAAGCTGCTTTGAAACAATCTGTATTGTAAAAAGCGCTATATAAGTAAAGGTGACTTGATTTGACTTGACTTGCTAGCCCTCCAGCCCTCTGTCCGCTGGAGATCATCTGTCCTGCACCATCGCAGGTCCTACCGCCTCCAATCTTGTCAGTAGTCTGGGAATCCTTGGCTTTGCCTCCAGCCTTGGATCCCTTCTCTCCACCTTGGCCTTTCGACCTGTCGGCTCCTCCTACCAAAACTCAGGAGACAGGGAGATAGCAGAAATACACAACATTACATGTACAAGAACGTTCAGAAAAGTAGAGAACACAGGGTAAAAAATGTATGACCAAACAAAGGAACTAATGAGGTAATTAACGAGGGACAGATGAAAGAGAAGTTTAACAGGACATAGATGACAGGGAAAAAAAACAGACAAATTGTGACAGTTTCTTGGGAATAGCAATGGGGCTCGAAACTGGTGTGGTGTCTGGAGCTGGTTCATGGTCTGGAGCAGGCTACTGGAGCTTTGTGAGTGTTAAAATAAACAAAAATAAAATGAAAGCTGTTCCACATCACAGACAACTGCTGCACAATCAGCAAAGCATAATGTAAAATAGTTCAGGCCTGGTCCTCTCTCACCCCTAACTGTTGTCGCTACTTTTTTTTGTTTCCTCTGTGTGACCAGTGCACACTCATTATCCACTGGCCTTGCGGCGATCTCTTACGGCCCTCTGCCTCATCCTGCTTTTACACATTATTATTATTATTATTATTATTATTACTTTTTAAATATTTCAGGTGACGGCTACATTTGACACATGGCTGAGCGAGAGAAAGGGAGGCAGAAACTGTGAAATGCAGTATGACTGAGAACTGGGAGGGGGCTTGAGACCCAGCAAAAGAGAGATGGGACAGAAAATGAGAAAGACAGAAAGTTGATGTACACTGCATTGTCTAACCTCTCTCCCAGCACATATAGCAGCAGTGACACCATGTCATTAAAGCACACCGCAGGCGTCTGCTCCCAGAGAGAGAGAGACGGAGGCCAGCATGACAAACACAGACTCGTGAAACTGTTTACTGTATGTTTAATGATCATAACCATGACTGGCAGTCATAATAATAACTAGGGCATCACTTATGATCTGTGACGCCTCTCATTACTGTGGCTGGCAGGGTGAGATTTGAACACGCCAGCAATGTAAACACTTTTAAACCTGATCCCTGATCGACATCAAGAAAGTTTAGTCAAAATCATTATTGTACATAAAATGTTTCCTTGTGATACCTTGTGATGCACTGTATTTAACATGCATGTAACTTTCAAGTATTATATATAGTCCTGTTTTAACAGACATAGCTTAGATTAAGCCGAGATTAGTTCTTAGTTTAATCAGGACATCTAAAAAACATAGCTTTCAAAAACGTGCTTTAGACAAATACATTACTGCTGTACTTTCTTTCAGTTAAAAAGGCTCAAACATGCATTTTATTCCAAGACTAGGTTCAAGCCTTGTCTCTGAAACCGATAAGCTATACAGGTATGTTGTAAATGTATGATACATTTTTTAATAATAATGGCTTCTGTAAATTAGCTATTTTATTTTTTCCCCTCTTACTGATGCTATTCAAAGTGTTTCATATAATGTCCAGATTCAAATTCAAGTTTGAATGATGAAAAGTAAAAAATATATATAAACACATGTGAGAGCACATTCTATATTTCCATTTCCTGAAGGATATAGCAGTTACAAGGAATAAAACAAAGCATTGTTGTATGGTTAAATAGAAGCATGAACATATGATGTCATTGGTTTTGCTCAGATTGTGAACATTGCTGAAGTACTTGATACAGATTTTAGTGAAAATTTTCAGTGTAGTGAATCTTTATTATGTACCAACTGTGTTGGGGTAGGTAAATGTTGCGGGGTAACAGTGTTTATTTAAATTGATGAGGATGCAGTAAGATCTTGTGAAGTCACACAGCGTCACGATGGTGGGAGAAGCAAGACCCGTAGAGCTGAAGTAGTGACCCGATGGTGGTGGTGGTGCTTGAGTCAGAAGAATGAACAAGAGACAGTCCCAGAGTAGGGGTAGATGTACTTGGGGAAGAGCAAAGTGTGCAAATAGCAGGAGCGGAGGGAAGCACGGGGACTGGCAGACAGGAGAGCTGGGGAGAAAAAAGAAAAGGGAAGGAAGCAAAAACAGAACAGAAAACTAAACTACTCAGAAGGGCCCAAAAAGGTTATGGGCTAGAAAAGAAAAGAAAAACCCTACACAACAAACACTAAGAAAACCAGACACATTGAACAAGACTAAGACTAAGCAGGAATTTGATCAAAACAGTAGGAAACAAAAGACAAGAGTCAGGGAAATCTGAAAAACAGGGATTCAATCTGGCACAGGATTGGGGAAATATAAAGGGTGAAACAATGGGGAAATATAAAGGGTGAAAAACAAACAAAGAACAGATACGAGCCATGAGACATAACAGGATAACAGGGGTGGAGAAACAAGGCACATGACAACATAATAACCAATTGGTCTAGACAAACAAGGACAACACCAACAACTCAAACCGGCGCCTCGACAGATTGTTATGTGTAAAATGGAGGGTCAAATTTATTTATAAAAAACTTTATTACTAATAAAATAATGTTGCAAATTTCAGTTTTCAGTTTCTCTACAGAAGACACTACACTGTAAATTAATTACGGGTCAAACAATTTTGGGATTAATCAGATTACTTTTTCAAGTAAAAAAAAAAAAATGAGTTGCTTTTTCAAATAGGTATCGCAAGTTACTTTGTTTTCCCATTTATTGACTTACAAAAATCTGAAGTGTAAAGGCATTGTGTGCTCTGTGTGAACATGATGGTTGTTATAGTTGTAAACCAAATATGATCATTCATTTACTCATCTCACTTGAACAAAAACAGATTGAGTATTCAACAAAATGAAAATACAAAATACTATGCGTACCTCCAATAAGAAAATATGTTAAATAAACAAACGTTTTTATGCATTTGATCTCAATCTCTTTTTATGCAATTTGACCAATTGTTGGTGTGAAAGTGAATATACATTCAAGTTCAGATAGAACTTTTTTGCTATTAATTTTTTTTTTTAAATAAACAGGCCCGAACCAAATGAAAAGAAGTAGTGCACAAGTAACGTTGTAACAGTTCATAGTTCAGGAAGGAGGAAGCATGAACATGCAAACATTAAGACGCTTTAATAATCAAATAAAACAACAACAAAATGAAAGTAACGCCGCCCACACAAGCACAACACAATGTAAGTTCCAGGCCTGGGACTCTCATCCTTCACTGGCGTCACTCGTCCTTTTATGCTTCTTCTCCGGTGCAGCACGCATTATCAGTCACACCACTGACCTCGTGATGCTCTCTCAGATCCCTCAGCCATGCCCCGCTTGCCACAAATGTAAATGTACTAGTTTTCTGAAAAAATAACGAACGCAAATATTAGTTATTACGCGATATTGTGATGCCTTATATGTTGAAGTATCTTTTCTCAACACTGCTCATAAGTTATACCAACTATTTCTCTTTATGCCCTAAAATGAGCAATCCAAGGAAACAGTATCAAGTCAAGTCACCTTTATTTTAATAGCGCCTTTAACAACAGAGATTGTTTCAAAGAAGCTTTACAGTGGTCACAGAAAAAAAAGGGTTTAGGGTTCTGTCACTTCAGTTTGGGTTTCTAGTGTGTTAGTTGACAGAGCTCTGACACTGCCCCTTTGTTGTGTCTTGTGATTGTAAACCCCACCCATCTTGTTCCCAGCTGTCTCTACTCGTTACCTTCCTCATGTGTGCCATTAAATCCTGGTGTGTTTGCTGTCTTGTGTGGTGTCATTGTCTGGATTGTCCCTTTATGTCTCTTCCTGGGATGGTTAGATCACCGTGTTCATCTGGTATTCCTGTGTGTATGTATTATGTGTTACCTGTTTAGTTTAGCGTTCTGTTTTCCCCCTTGTGGGTAGTTTTATTTATTGCATTTCTTTTTGTTATGCAGACGTTTTTTTCCTTTACTCCGCTCTGCTCTTTGCTGGAGCTTGGTATTCTGTCTATTTTGTTTCTTTTTCTCTGACCCGCTGCTTGCTGGACTCCTGAAAATACTGAAATGGAATTGATTAACTGGTCAATCAGCGCAATCGATAAGATTTTTTCACAAAGAAAGGCTGCTCCGGGAGAGCCCACCTGCCCGGACGGGACCTTTGCTGCTGGGTATGCAGAGGACCTGCCAATTATTCCATGGGTCCAGTGCCTGGAGGCTCTGTCCGTAGAAGATGCAGAAGATCTATATATGATTTGATTACTGATAGCGGGGTTCCTATTCTTTGGCTTTGGGATTACCCTGAAAGATTGGTAAGACAACTGCAAGCAAATTTACAGAGCCGCTGTCTGTGGAAATGAATAAATGCCTTGAGGCTGTGTGTGACCGTTTGAAGGAATTATATCAGAGAGTGATACAGATTGAGGAACTGAACCGTAATCTATGCGAACTAAACCGTGACAACGCAGTCCGGACAGCGAGTCAGATCGGTGAACTTTCACGGACTGTAACCGGTCTGGGCATGAGGCTGGATACGGTGCTGAGGACCAGAACTGATTGAACCGACTGATTGACTGATTATGATCCGGACAAATTACCGAAGATCATCAAATGGATTATTAAAAAAAATTATTTCCACCCAAAACTTGGTGGCGCCTGAAATGGCTGTGGCTCAGAAACTTAACTTCATTATACAGTAGAACCCCGAGTTACGAAATTAATCCGTTCCGAGGTTGGCTTCGTAAGTTGAATTTTTCGTAAGTTGGTCAGGCTTTTACATGTTAATTGCCTAATTCGTCCCAAGCCCTACGAAAACATCATATTTAGCATGGGATGAAACGCATCACAACTTCATACTTCTCAATTATCTACCTTTCAATTCTACGGGGAGCACCCTCTTCTTCCCTTTGACTTCAGCAACAATCTTCACATCCATGGCTAGTGATTAGAAAAAAGTTTGTTAACTGGGCACAAAATAATGGCGATGCAGCACACAATGAAAACAAAACTTGTATGCAAAAGCATGGAAGGACTTTAGAGTTAGTGGGACGAAATGGGAGAGGAAATGGGAGAAGACCGCCGCTATGCAGAGGCTGGTGGGAGCCATGCTGACCAATAGTAGAGCAGGATTGTAAAAAGTGTTCCCCTTCTTACATGGACTATTCCAGCCATCCCTGTCATTCAGTGCGAAATGGACTATTCCAAAACTTTCCCTCGGAGTTCAGGAGGTGTCGTGACTGAGAAGAGAGCTGATGTATGATTAAGGTAAAAGAGATCGGCTGAAGATTGTATATCGTTTATTGAGTGAAATACAGGGAATTAGTGCCAATCGTTGAGGTTTTATCGATCTATGCACCTTTGATAAATACAAGTTTGGGATTATTCCCTGAGTGAGACATCATTGTTCTGACCGGACAAACTGTAGCCTTCCTCCAACCCGAACCAAAATCAGCGCGAATTTCAAAACAAAACTCGGAAATCGTCACCTTGCCGAGATTTTGTTTTTCGCATCTTGATCATTTTGTCGTTACTTGGGTGAAAAAAACCCCGAAATCTTTTATCGTACGTCGAACTTTTCGTACGTAGAGCATTCCGTAAGTCGGGGTTCTACTGTACTTGTATACTTGTACATGTGTAATGACAATAAATGTGATCTATCTATCTAAATTCCTCTCGTGTCTCTCTTGTCCTGGTCGGTTGTCGTTAGTGTTTCGATGGTTGTTAGTGTGTGTGGATGTATCCTCCTGGCTCCCCGTGTTTTGCACCCTCGCATGCCTTTTTGTTTCTAGTTTTTGAATAAAGTGTATGAGTTTTGAATCTCCGTGTGCTCCGCATCTCACACCAAAACCTACAACGTAACACCAGCAACTACTGAACCTTGAGGTACTCCATGCTGAACTTGTTTAATATTCATGTATATAACTTAATTTGCTGCTACATACGGACAATGGAAAGATAAGTATGATTTGACAAATGCCAATGCAAATCCACTAATGCCAACATAACTTGAGTCTAACCACGATGAGATACGAGTAAATCATTTGCAAAGCTAATAAGAGCAGTCTCAGTACTACAAAATGGTCTAAACCCTGACTGAAAATCCTTGGAGATACAGTTTCTTTCTAAAAAGGAACAAAGTTGTGAAGATAATGCTTTTTCTAGAATCTTTGACAGAAAAGGTAGATTTGATATCGACCTTTAACTAATTATGTAGGATCAAATTGTGTGTTTGTTTTTTTTTTAAGCGGTTTAATTATAGGCAGCTTAAAGGTTTTTAGTATGTATCCTAATGACAAAAAATAATTATATTAAAAAGATAATCTATGACCTCTGGAAACATCTCTTTCAGTAGCTTAGCTGGTATCAGGAACTCTGGGTGTGGAGAATGGTCTCAGCAACCTCAGTTGAGAGACCAGATTCTATGAAATGGACCCCCTAGCGGCCAATCCCTCAGTTTCCTCAGTTCTGGGGAGGGATGGTCTATTGAGCCCCCTGCCTGGGACAGGAGGCCCCTCCTGATCATAATCTCCTATGGACTGCCATCAAGGAGGGACACTAGATCTGGGATCCATACTCTGCCTTGGGAACATGAGACGACTATGGTGAGACAGACCTTTTCCTGGTGAACTCTCTCCAGAACTCCCAGTAGCAGAGCAATTGCGGGAAAACTCCTCCACTTTCGCCATTGCCACATAACCGTGCACTTTCCCTCCCACCAGAAAAGTATAGTGCATGGACTGAGCACTTTGCACTAAGTGGGGGTCTAGGTTTCTTCCACCAACACCTCTGCCTCAGGGTTGTGCTCTAGAGCAGTGGTCCACAACCCCCAGGCTGTGGACCGGTACAGGTCCGTGGATCAAATGTTACCGGGCCAACCAAGGAACATTAAATTATTTCCATTTTGTTTGGAAGATACAAACATTTGTTTTGTTTGGAAGATACTCTCCTACCTATTGAACTCAAAAGCACAGTTCACAAATGAATCAAGTCTGGGTGGCTCGCCGTAATCATACGCACAGTGGCATCTCATGTCCTGAACTGAACAAAGACGTTATCACACAAAAAACCCAGCCTTATAGAAATGAGGCTGAAATAATAAATCAAGAAACATTTCATATTTCACTATAGCAACATGTTTCAATAACTATTAACTGAACATTATTACAACACTTACTGAACACACTGAAACTTTGTCACTAACTCATTAGCTTTAGCCCGCGTGGCGTTGACTCAACATTATGCACAAGGCTCATATAAACACCACACACACACATATCAATTTGAAAACACTTGCATATTTACTAGTTTTTACTAATTTACTAATCACTCACCAAGGCCTTATATACTATAACAAGTTCATTCGCGATGTTCCATGGATCCACATTGACCTCTATTCCTAGATATCTGCCTCATCAGGTGAGCTGATGGTCATCAAGTGCAGGTGATGATCAGAGAGCCTCATGTGATTCATAGTTGTTCCCTGGTGATGTGTGACAATAACATATTTCATTAAAATATCATTAATAGTATTTAGTTCATATTGCAAATTAATTATTGTTATTTTGATTTTTAATACATGCTTTAAAATAAAGTTTTTTAATGTTTAACGTGCCTCGAAATGCACAGCATTATTCACTGTGTTGAAGTAATTTCCATTGACATATGAAGAGAGGGCGGGACTTATTGTATAGCTGAGCCGTTAAGCTTGGTAAAGCCATGCAGTTTCCATCTAAACTTTACCCATGTTTCCTCCTAATATCCACAATTATTGCTTTAAATTATGGCATTCTGTTCAAAATTTAAATGTGTCCCATACATTTTGTGGTCTGCGCTGCCTGCCAATATGATCCAGTCTGTGCCATCGCGTCTCTGGACCAGAGCAAGCTGTGTGTGCATGGTGGTGGTTTGTGTTACACTGACATGACTCCAGACTTCATTCACCCTGATGGAAACCATATTTACAATAATCATGTATTTTCATGATTTATATTTATGAATCATTCCCTATCCCTAGCAGTACACCATGTATAAAATAGTAAATGTGTAAAATGTGTAAAATTTACTTGTAAAATGTGTCTATTTATAAAGTAAGATCCAGGACGCTTTAGATTCTAGAGAGCATTTGATTGGACAGAAAATCCGATGAAAAGCTGGAACTGAGAGACTGTAAGATTTGATTGCTTGTATTGTCTAAACAAAAATGTTGTCATTGTTTTTGAGCAAACTAGCTCATAGATAACAGTACTGGTAGCATATTCATACTAAAAGCCACATACTAAAACTAATGACTGACGAATTGGGGTCTCACCTGAGAGCCCAATCATCTTCGAGTGTAAACAAAACTGACCAATGCACATTGACTTGCGAGATTTGCATCATGCACCCCGCCCCACTTTGGAGTTGAACAGTTCTTCTCTCTGCCGTGAAGTGTAAGAGAGTACGAGTCGAAAGAAGCTCTTCATTGGTGTTGGTGTGATGGCGCTTAAGTGGTGGTTGTGAGAGAGAATTTCTGCACACTGCAGTCCTTACATTTACATTTATGAAATTGCTCCCTGGGATCGAACCCATGACCTAGGCATTGTACGCATCAATGCTCTACTGATTGAGCTACCGTACCATAAACAGTGCAGCAACCTGTTTCCCTGTGCACTTCAACACATATAAAAGAGCATTTCCCTGAAAGAGCAAACATGGGTGTGACTACACTATGTTTCTGGATGTGGTTCTGGGTGCACCATCTGATAATCACGATAAATGGCTCCCGTGTCTGCTTAAAGCAAGCTGAGGTTACGTCCGTGGATGACTTATGCACCCACTTTTGTAAGATTACCATATTGGTGATGTGTTCGAGACACCAATACCTCTCTTATGTCCTGATCATGTTCCTTTTCTGTGAATTTACAGAGTGACCTGAGGATTACAGTGGGGGGATAACCTGCCAAACCGATCTCCATGGGTCGCTCACTTCTCTAGTGAACCACAAGCTGTGGAGTTTCCAGATGTAACGGACTCGGCCACGCCCCCGGCACCTTGCTCCCCTTACACTCCGCCCACACGCTCTGCATCACCAGAATACTAGCACCTGTTCCCAATCATCCCACGGACTCAACCCTCGCTCCATGAGCATTTCTAATGACTACCTGTTCCTACGCTTCCCCCGATCTTCGCTTCCCAGACTCATCTCCACGCTTACTGGTCACTGTCATGAGAATCTGCATTCCACTACCCTGCACTCAGCTAAGATCACTCAAGATTCCAACTCACTGCATTGCACCCGTTTTCTGCTTTGTGTCCTGCCGATTCAAATAAACCAGCTTGAACTAACCTCTGTTGTTTTGAGTCTGTGTCATGACACCAGATAAGATTGCTGGTCCTTCTCATAGGTGTTTTTTTAGGGCTCTGACGAAGGATCTGTAGTTAGTCTCTGTATCAGAGTTTGGGCTAGAGTCCTCGAGGGATGGAGACTCGGCAGCGTTGCCCTCTTTGTGGAAGGTAGCGTTGATATAAACTGTATCTCTGGTTCATTTGACAGCTTCATCAGTCTTGGCTATGCGATTCAGTTTGCCTGGCATCCCTCCAAATTCAGGGCCATTCAGTTCACCTCAGTGCTGGACAAGGATTCTCCAGTCCTACTTGTCACGGTTCAAGGGTTCATCGACTCCTCCTCCTTGTTGTGCGGTATTTGAGGCATGGTTACTGATTACCATTTATCCCATTCCAGCTGCACATCTTATCCTCTCCCTATTTATCCACCCTTCACTAACCTCCTGTTGTCAGTTCATTTCAGATCACGCAGCCTTCGTCCTCCTGTGTTTCCGCTGACGTCTGCTGTGGATTCTGTCCCGTTCCCTGGCCACTGTGGTCCCTGCTTCACTGCAGCCCGTGCTCGCGCTTCCTCTGTCCTGCCTGGCCGCCATTGGAACTCAAACTCTCCTTCACTTCACTGGATTGTTTATTCCCTGTTCAAATAAACTCACTTAACTCGCACTTGGATCTAGCGTCTTTTCTAGCATCACCTGACACTACTAGAGCCGGTTCCTCCAGCAAATATGAAGTCAGGAATCAGCAGCCCTTACTTCATTGTACCCAAGAAAAGCGATGGGTTACGATAATTCTTGGACCTACGAGTTTTGAATCGGGCCCTTCACACGTTCCCGTTCAAAATGCTGACACATAAAAGTTTTTTTGAATGCTCAAGTCCAAGAGTGATTGACTTATGGGATGCGTAATAGCATGTATTGATTCTCCCTTGAAACAGAGCGTTCCTGTACTTTGCGTTTGAGTGGGGGGCATATAAGTACAAAGTCTTACACTTTAGGCTGTCCTTGTTGCCTTTCATCTTTATGAAGGTCTTGAAGGAGCTACTTGTTCCCCTTGTTCTGGCCCATTGACAATAGCACTGGAGCTTCAGTACCTGTCACATGGGGCTTCGTGTCAACTGGGAAATTAGTGAACTCTTGCCCATGCAGAGGATCTCTTATATTAGTATGGAGTTGGACTTAGTAAAAATCACAGCATTCCTTACGATTCCTTACTTATACTTTGTCTGTGCTGAACTGCCTGAGTGGCGCAGAATAGTGGCCCCACTGAAACGTTGCTCTTTCTGCATATAAGGCTTCGAATGACAAGCACTTTGGTTTGTCACCAAAACATTCCCCTACAACGAGCAACCAGGCATAGTGTTGCCTAGAGAAATGCCTCAACCAGAAATGCTTTGGAACTGCATTGGTAGACTCTTTGGACATATCCCATTGCCAGTTGTTTTACTTTTGGGTATAACGTCTCCATTCCTTCTCTCAGGGAATATTTAAATGGTAATCTAGATAACAGTAATGCATGTGTCTGCATGCAAGGTAAGTGTGGGGGGCGTGGTTACTGATCACCTCCTCGGCGATTATCACCCACATCTATCACCCACATTTATCACCATTATCTCATGGTCATTGTTCTCTCATGTGTCGGTTCGGTGCCTCCTGTTTCCTGCACCGTCATGATCGCCTCTGGGATTTATCACCGCACCCTCTTCACATGCACCAGCCCATTGAGTACCTGCGCCACCACAACCAGCCATCACCCGGACTTTGTTTGTTATTTTCACCAAACTTATATTCACTTACAACTGAATCCTGTCCTTTATCCTGTCTGACAAGTAATCTTCTTTGGCATCACAGCAGAAACCCTATTTTGCAACCTTTATTTTTAAGAGAGTTGGTGTGTTAAAAAAATCTATTACATAGTAACAGACTAAAAACAGTGCATTTATAAAATATTCCTTTTTTATGACAAAATCCTTCCTAATTTAGCTTTCGAAATCTATGCTTTGTCAAATAAATCTGAAAATAAGATGAAATATTATACTAATATAAGAAAATTAACAAGGACAGCCATCATTGTACTCACACTCTATATAAGCTCTGTCACAGAACCACCAGAAACCACAACACCAGATCTCAACACTCCGCCCACAAGATCCCAATCACCCGAATTCTAATCACACACACCTGTCTCTGCTTTAAGGACTCTATATATTGGCCATGTTCCTGGTACTCTTTGTCCGGTCTCGTCGATGTGTACAGACGACTCACCTGACTCCATCACTATAGCGCCGACACTCTTCTTTGACAACTATTGCCTTCGTCCAGCCTGATAGAAGTTACTCCGTCTTCTGCGTCATCCTCCTATTATCCTCCAGTGCCCTCCTGCTCTGCGTTATACTTCTTGTGCATCCTAAATTAATAAACTATTCAACCATCTGACCTGCGTCTACTCTTCTGTGGCGTGACAGAAGACCGGACCTGAAAAGGGGTTAAAATGGAGAATAACGCCACCGCTAATCAACCTCCTGATTTGGTTACCGAACTCATCCAAACTTTCCAGCAAACATTAGCCACGCTCACCTCAGCGCTTCCTTCCTCGCAGGATGGTGCGGCAAGTCCCGTGGCCCAACCAGCGCCATTCTCTGGCCCGGCGGGGGATTGCAACGGCTTCCTAATGCAGTGCTCCCTGGTCTTTGATATGCAGCCACGGCGATTCCCCACAGATAAGTCTAAAATCGCATATATTATGTCCCTGTTATCCGGTCAAGCCCTACAATGGGCGAGATCCTTATATGAGTCCAACTCCCCAGCTATGCACTCTATTGAGGCCTTCACATCACACTTTAAGGAGGTATTCAGTCGATCTAATGATGTGCTGTCAGTTCATGATCAACTCTATCAAATTCGCCAAGGTCAATCCACCGTCGCAGACTATGCTGTTCGTTTCCGAACCCTCGCAGCGACCAGCGGCTGGAACGAGACTGCCTTACTCACCACCTATCGTCAGGGTCTGGCGCCTGCTATTCGTTCCCAGATGGTCATTTACGACGACTGTACGGGATTGGAGACTTTCATAACCAAGTCTATTAAGATCGCCCAACACCTTGCAGCTATTGATCAGAACACAGTCCCTTCGCATCCTCAGATCCCGATCTCTACCACCAGCCCTTTAGTGTCCACACCAGAACCCATGCAAGTTGACTCTTACCATCTCACCAGCTCTGAGCGTACTCGACGCATTACTCAACACCTCTGTCTCTACTGTGGAGCTAGCAATCATCTGCTGTCTGGGTGTCCTGTAAGGCCACCCCGTCCAGCGGTGAGTATCGTGTCCATAACTCCTGCCATTTCACACCTGAACCTCACTCCGATTACTCTAAGTACTCCACTATACTCTGTTTCAGCGGAGGCTCTCATCGACTCCGGCTCCTCGGGGAACTTCATTTCCGACCGCTGCCTCAAACGTCTCCACATCCAGACGATCCCCTACAAGCAACTCCTAAATATTAACACCATCCTGGGAAAACCTCTAGGTACCATTACCCATCACACACCCACCATCACACTAACAGTTGGGTGCCTCCATAGGGAAGAGACGTCTTTTATGGTACTGGAGGGTTCTAACACCGATATTATCTTGGGGCGTCCATGGCTAGCAAAACATCAACCCATGATTACTTGGACAAATGGGGAGATTATTAAATGGAGTGAAAGGTGTGCTCAAACCTGTCTAGCGGAGGTGTCACCATTTAACTATTCCACTAAAATTGTTTCATCCATCCCTCTTAATTCTACATCCATCGAAAGCCCAAAAACTAACAGTAAGGTCGAGCTTCCCAGTGAATACTTGGCATTTACGGATGTCTTTAGTAAGACCTTAGCTACTAAACTCCCGCCACACAGACCATGGGATTGCGCCATAAACCTGCAACCAGGGGCTGTATTACCTAGAGGGAAGATTTATTCCCTGTCTATCCCTGAGCAAAAGGCCATGGTGGACTATATAAACGAAGCCCTTTCCCAAGGTTTCATTCGACCGTCAACATCTCCTGCAGCCTCTAGCTTCTTTTTTGTGGCAAAGAAGGACGGTGGCTTAAGACCGTGCATAGATTATCGAACCCTCAATTCTCAAACGGTGAAGAACCGATATCCACTTCCCTTAGTTCCGTCAGCCCTCGAACAACTGCGAGGGGCTCACATTTTCTCCAAATTAGATCTACGTAGTGCTTACAATTTAATCCGCATACGTAAGGGAGACGAATGGAAGACCGCTTTCATTACCCCGGCTGGACACTATGAATACCTGGTCATGCCCTACGGTTTGTCAAATGCCCCTGCTGTATTTCAAGACTTTATGAATGAGGTTTTTCGAGAGTATCTCAACCACTTCGTCATCGTCTACATTGATGATATTCTTATTTACTCCCGAAACCTAAGTGATCATCGCCAACATGTCATCAAAGTCTTACAGAAACTCCGTGACCACCATCTTTACCTCAAGTTAGAGAAATGTGAGTTTCACAAGTCATCCATCTCTTTCCTGGGGTATGTAATTAGTGACCTTGGTATTGAGATGGACCAAGGGAAGGTGAGGGCTATCCAAAGCTGGCCAGTTCCGTCCACCATAAAGGAACTTCAACGGTTCCTTGGTTTTGCTAATTTTTATCGGCGCTTCATCGCTAATTACAGTAAAATTACCGCTCCACTCACCTCCCTTCTCAAGAACCGACCCAAGACTTTATCCTGGAACACCTCTGCCAGCGAAGCCTTCCAACACCTTAAGGACGCATTCTGTACGGCCCCAGTCTTGGTCCATCCTGACCCCAAACTACCTTTCATTGTTGAGGTCGACGCTTCTTCCACCGGAGTTGGAGCAGTGCTATCACAACTGCAGGGTGTCCCACCAACACTTCACCCGTGTGCCTACTTTTCTAAGAAATTATCCTCGGCGGAGCAAAATTATGATATAGGTAATCGTGAGCTGCTGGCCATGAAGTTGGCCCTTGAGGAGTGGAGACA
This sequence comes from Rhodeus uyekii, assembly GCA_037043235.1. Taxonomy (NCBI): domain Eukaryota; kingdom Metazoa; phylum Chordata; class Actinopteri; order Cypriniformes; family Acheilognathidae; genus Rhodeus; species Rhodeus uyekii. The sequence goes on from JAWRVZ010000088.1 coordinate 582,791, forward strand.
CTGGCTTGAGGGCGCGGAGCACCCTTTTGAGATCATCACTGATCATCGAAACTTGGAATACATCCGGGATGCTCGTCGGCTCAATCCCCGTCAAGCCAGATGGGCCCTTTTCTTCACAAGATTCAGCTTCACGGTTACATATCGACCAGGTTCCCGTAATTGTAAGGCGGATGCCCTGTCTCGGCAACACGTAACTGAAGCTAGTCCAGCCTCACTGGAGCCTATACTTCCTCCAACCATCTTTGTCAATCCTATTCAGTGGTCTCTTGACGAACAGATCCGTGTCGCACTGCAGTCTGAACCAGCTCCACCAGAAGTCCCTGAAGGGAGATCCTATGTACCCAGGGACCTACGCATTCCCCTCTTGGATTCAGTTCATTCATCTCCAGGATCAGGTCACCCGGGTAACCATCAAACCCTATCACTCCTCCGTCAACGATACTGGTGGCCAGGTATGTCCAAGGATGTGGCTCTGTTCATCAAGGGTTGCTCCACTTGCGCCATTGCCAAGAACCCCCGTCGCCTACCGGAGGGCAAATTGGTCCCCTTACCAATTCCCAAACGACCCTGGTCACATATAGGAGTTGACTTCTTGACCGACCTCCCACCGTCTGACCACCAAACATGTATTCTGATTGCAGTAGATAGATTTTCCAAGGCCTGTCGCCTAATCCCTCTTAAGAATCTCCCGACCGCCATGGAAACTGCACAAGCTCTATTTCATCATGTATTCCGAAACTATGGGCTTCCTGAGGATATAGTCTCTGATCGTGGTCCTCAGTTTGTTTCTCGAGTCTGGAAAGCATTCTTCAAATTATTAGGAGTCTCTGTTAGCCTTTCCTCAGGTTATCATCCCCAAACCAATGGTCAAACAGAAAGGAAGATTCAAGAAATCAGCCGGTACCTAAGATCATACTGTCACAATCAACAGCCCAACTGGTCCCAATTTCTCCCATGGGCAGAATACGCACAGAATTCCCTTCGACAACCGACCACAGGGTTAACACCTTTCCAGTGCGTGCTGGGTTTCCAACCACCTTTGTTTCCTTGGTCTGGGGAACCTTCAGAAGTTCCAGCAGTGAACCATTGGTTTGAGGTAAGCGAGAAGGTTTGGGACTCTGCGCACACCCATCTTCAAAGAGCTGTTAGGAGACATAAGACCCAAGCTGACACAAGGAGATCGACCAACCCCTCTTACCTCCCTGGACAGAAGGTCTGGCTGTCCACCAAGGACATACGTCTCCGACTCCCCTGCCGCAAGCTGAGTCCTCGTTATATTGGGCCTTTCACCATCCAGCGGCAAATCAACGAAGTCACTTACCGTCTCAACCTGCCAGCCCAATACCGCATTGCACCAACCTTCCATGTGTCGTTACTCAAGCCCTATACTAACCCTCTGGTTTCTCCCTCCACAGGATCTGGTGTTGCTGACGTACCTCCTCCCTTAGAATCAGAAGAGGGCTCCATCTACAAGGTGAAGACCATCTTAGACTCCCGTAGGCGAGCTGGCCGTCTCGAGTATCTAGTTGACTGGGAGGGGTATGGACCTGAGGAGCGTTCGTGGGTACCTCGGAATGACATTCTTGATCCCACCTTGCTCACCGAATTCCATCAAGGCAACCCTAACCGTCCATCTCCTAGAGGCAGAGGTCGTCCTCGTCGCCGTCTTCGGAGGTCTTCTGGAGCAGCCCCTGGGGGAGGGGGTACTGTCACAGAACCACCAGAAACCACAACACCAGATCTCAACACTCCGCCCACAAGATCCCAATCACCCGAATTCTAATCACACACACCTGTCTCTGCTTTAAGGACTCTATATATTGGCCATGTTCCTGGTACTCTTTGTCCGGTCTCGTCGATGTGTACAGACGACTCACCTGACTCCATCACTATAGCGCCGACACTCTTCTTTGACAACTATTGCCTTCGTCCAGCCTGATAGAAGTTACTCCGTCTTCTGCGTCATCCTCCTATTATCCTCCAGTGCCCTCCTGCTCTGCGTTATACTTCTTGTGCATCCTAAATTAATAAACTATTCAACCATCTGACCTGCGTCTACTCTTCTGTGGCGTGACAAGCTCAATATCTACAGAGTCTAAAGTGAATAATGGTTTAGACACAGGTTAAAATCTATTCAATGCATAATAAAAATAAAAAATCAATGTGTCATCTTGCTCCAATGCAGCAAGGACATTCTCAACATTATTAGTATTTCATCAGCATAATTGTAATCTTTAAGGTTAACTAACTAGATAATCACACCTAATTCTGGATTTATATAAACGTTTGAATAGAGACTAAAGTATGTTAAGTAGTTTGAGCTTAATTAATTCCACAAAAAGAATATCAATAATGTGTTGCCTTGCTAAAACTGTAATCTGTGTGTAGTTTGTCAATGATTAGCAGCCTAAAGTTAAACTTATGAATTATATAATAAATGTTTATTTTGATAATATTAATGATGGTGGGGATGGTTATGATTATAATTATTATTACCAAATGTAACTATTCTTATATATTTATAAATCTTTTATCATATTAATGCTTTGCACTGTGGTATATCATATACCTCCATATCGTGGTAAAATCACTGTCAATGTTTATTGCTGTAATTGTAAAATATTCACAATTCATTTAGTTAATCCTTTAAAAAAAAGTCTAACACATATCTGTTAACAATTACTATTATTATTATTTTGAGAATCCTTTTCTGAGGTTTTCCTTAAACTTGATTTTAAACTTTATTTATTTATTTATTTACTTTACTTTTTTTCAAAGATTTTCAAACCTTTGATTGCAAAGTTTAATTAATTTGTATTCTGACCTTGCCATCTCTTTCTTTAGTCTATATTCAGCAGCTGAATGCCACACACACAAACAATTAAAAGATAACTTTGGCATTTTTTTCTTCTGCTGAACGCCCAACAATAGAATTGAGAAAGTGAGAATTTTGAAAGAAGCTCACACTGAAGATTTTAATCATCAAACCATTGAATGTGGGAGTTAATTTTGACTGGCAAACTGGCAAAACTTCACACAATTTTTTGAAACGCCCGATATGCTGAAGTCCTTCACAGTTCTGACTTCACAGAGCCTAAGCTCATATGACACACATGCAAAAAAAAATCCAACAAAATCTATTTCACATACATGGAGATGTAACAATACACTTCATTTAAAACAACCCCAATTTCTATCACGCTTCAAATCAGCTAAGAGGATCTAAACGCAGGTAACTATTGTTTGCCAACATTGATTTACCCGGTAATTCACAACAAGAAGCACCTTCCACAAAGAATGTCCATCAAAACTCTCAGAATTTTCTGCATGTTGTATAATAAATAACCTCTGCATGAAAATCGCAAGAGAAACATAACTTTGATCTGCTACAATTCGGCCGAGGGCTGTGCAAGGTTTGTTAGCTTCTTCAAGGCGACTAATGCAGCGGTGGGAGTAGGAGACTCCACTCGGGAATAGACAAAGAGAATGTATTGCCCATGCTGACTAGGGAGTGTGGGGGAGGACTAGGCATGTGTTCTAGTTAATGACATGTCACCAACAGGGATGAAAGGTCAAAACTTAACACAGTTCACAGGAAAGAATACTACATTACTTGCGTTGTTGCCATACTCTAAGGGCTTCCTGCAGAATGCGAGAATGTGTCACGCTGTGGTTTGCACTGAGTAGATTAACTGATGTCTGCTGCTGGGAGCCTCATTGGTCCGAAAAATGATGAGCTTGCTGAATCTGTTTATAAAACTGCTTCCTTTCATCTTTTTGGTTCTTTTTTATGTTTGCCACATGTGCGGAAGATGAAACAAACTTTAATTTTGGTAAAGCAAGAAGGAAACATCTGGTTAGAAACTCTTGTCATGTTTCATCTGTGAAACAGATTACAATCCTAATGCCAGAAACACACTAGATACAAAATGCCGTAGGTCCCATTGTATATTCTCAACTTGTCTTTACCGTGTTACAGTGACTGTAAAAAAACAAAAAAAACTCAGTGCTACCTCAGTAACTCAGTTACCTTCAAGTGTTTGTGCCACTAGATGTGCCGTTATGCAGGTACAGTAGCTGTAAAAGTATAACTAGCTTTACCTTAACCTGCTTCTTCAGATTTTGCATTATGCATTTGGCAATGTGACATCCAAAGCGATTTGCATTGCATTTAAGTTCTTGCTTTCCCTGGGAATCAAACCCATCACTGCACCAATGCTCTACTGTTTGAGCTACAGGAAAGCTAGATTGCATCTTCAAGACAGTTGCTTGATTTGAAAGATTAAAAACATCTTAACACCTGTCATAGTAACACTTTCAAAACTGAAATTTATTAAAAAAAAAATACATGAAATTCAGTGCTCACTGGCAATGTTTTTAAAACTAACCTGCAGGGTAAAGAAAACTATTTTACTGGTCTTTGAAAGACTTGACTTAGACTCCAACTCATAAACTTGAGACTTGCCAGAGACTTGTAAACATGTTAGTCTGTAACATTTCAGCGTACAGACGTAGAAAATGAAACTTACATAAATAAAAGTATTTGAATTCATATAATTCCATAGTATGTTGTTGAAGTGTTTGTGTTGCCTGTCCTGATGTTTGTTTTTTCAGTTGTTAAGTCTGCTGACAAATTATATAATTAGCATAAGTGATTTATGCAATAACAAGAAGATTTGTTGCGCATGGGCTCATCCTTTTGAAGACCAGAAAATCTCTCTGCAGGTGTACTTTGTGAGATGAAGTGATTTGTTTGCACCTTGTGTACAGCATCTGTTTGTTCCCCTCACCATCCAGGCAATCTAAACATCATATCACACCTCCTCTACCCAACACCGTACTCAAGATTTCTGTTTAGAAACTGTCAGACCACAGTTTAGAGACCGGATGTCACTTCTATAGAAGATAAACGGATGTTCCGCTGCTCCTGAGGACACTTCCTGAACCATTATTCTCTCATGCCTTCAGGGCCACTGGCTTACACAGCTTTCCATCTTTGAAATTTAATTGCTCAGTCTTCCCAGACTTCTGGTTGAACTTAACATTGTCCTCCAGGTAAATCAGAGGTTGGCTGCGATAAAGTGGACTCTCTCCCTTACTCTGAGCCCAACTGGTGCATATAAAACCCCAACCTCTGAAACCAAACAACTCAACCTCTTCTTTATTATTAGATCCTTTGTAACCTTAACCTGTGCTTATTTTTACCAAAGACAGCATAAGGAAGAGAAGCCAGTCGTTGATGATAAGGAATGGGAGAAGTACTCAACATGCCGTATTTAAAAGCAACTCCTGCTTTTCATTTATAATCCCAGAAAAAAATCATTTGCAAATGCATTACCTGTTGTTTACAACAGTCCGTACTCTAAGATGCTTATGCATATTAGCGTACAAACCTCAAAAACGAATTTTTCAAATTATGCCATAAGCTCAATGTCACATAAGCCACCACATTTTTATTTACTAATCACGAACAGTGTTGATAATAGCATTATATTTAGATCTGTAGCATTATATTTAGATTGTGGCATGAAAGGTTGCAGTGATGAGCACTGTAGCCAATCACCGACATGTTGAGCAAATGAATGCAGTGATCTTGTCATTACAACTCAGTTTCAGCACTCCAATGAATCCTTTCATCAAAGCTAATATGGCAAACCATGGTGCAAACATGGTCTAAATAAGAGATTTGTTGATTATAATGGACATTTTGACGATAATCCAGAACTCAGTCACTGATAAACTCGCACTGTTTGATTGTCAGCTCCAGCAGTTGTAAAGGGAGCTTAAATAACACAATATTTTCATCCTATAAGAGAAACAATGTGAAGTTGGTTTGATTTACTGACACATGGACAAAGATAATCTGACTGTTCATGAATTATTACAGATCAGAAATCACTGGTAACCATAATAAAATTGTAATATTAAAATTACTTAAATGTTATGGCAATACTGTCGATTCCATATCTTCAAAGTCTGTTTGCAAAGCACCAAAATTGCGACTGATTTACCAAAGAATCCACAGAGAAATATACCGAACAAACACATAATGCTTGAATGAGACATTCACCTTATTGATGATAAATAACCACATTATTACCTTTGAAAGGTAATGTAATTTTTAGTCCAGTGATACTGTATCGCTTGTCTATCCTCTTCAACTCATTAATATGAAAGTTTCAATTTAGTTTAAAGTTACTTATAGTCAGTAGAATTAAGTGTTATGTGATTTTCTTCTGCAGTCTTTCATCTTTCTATGACAGGCAAATATCACAAATAAATGTTTTCTGAGCTTGGTTAAAATAAAATTGGTTTCTGTACTAACAAGGACGTTTTCAGTTCTAAAACTTACAGGATATTCTAATATGTCAAAATCTTATAATACAAACATTTAAAATGGAGTATATAGTTAAAAGTTTGGACACCTCCTTAATTTTAATTATTCTGAAATATGGACAATAATTTCAAGAATAGAAGTGTGGAAATGACCAGCATATCAAAACTAGAAGCACACAATTATTTGATGTCTACTATTTCAAGCATTGAAGCAAGATTAAGATAAAATCCTTAACATTTAGAATACGTCATTTCGTTATACTGTACTTGTACATGTGTAATGACAATAAACTTGAATCTAATCTAATCTAGACTGGCAGGAACGCACAAATTGTATTTTACACATTAGATATTCTGTGTGAATTAATAAATAACAGTAGATTTTACAGAGTAGATATTCTGTGTGAATTAAGGATAAACACTTAAATAACACTTTCTGATATGACATTAACTGCATTCACTGATGTGCAAATAAAAATATAAGAAAAAGATGGAGAATGTCCATAGTTTCTTTTGATAACAGCTGATCTGTCCATCTACTGTGTATTGTTGTAAATGTCAGGTCTTAAAGGAGTTGCTACATCAGACATCAGGTCTCCAGGGAGATCTGGAGTGTGTGATATTTCACACTCCACTCTTGAGCAGACGAGAAGGACCCGTGGACATCCACTCAAGAGCGACAAGATTCACATACAATCCTCACATGCATTGAGTTATCAATCACTCATACAAAGGCATCTGCAATACTTTCAATCTGAGGTTGATTCATGTGGGAATACACTAAGAGAGTGTTTGTTGAATGTGCAAGACTGAAAATGTAACTTTGCCTGTATTTTTGCTTATTTTTCCACATGACTGAAGTGAATGTATTATATGTATATTATATTTTTAATAGTGTACAAAATCACATAATGTTATATATAATGTGTAGTTTTACAATGTGTTGTACATAAGTGAACATACTATCACTGAGTAAATGTGCTTTTCAAGGAAAAATAGTTACATTTGTGTACTGAGCACTGAACATGGACTAGTACATGCCCTTAATAACCAGAGCTTGTTTATTTACAACATCATTTATAGATCATCTCAACCTTATATTGCAATTTTTAGTCCACTGGTCTTCTTCATTTATCATCCATGTGATAATATTGCCTTTTATGAAAACACTTTTGCGCAGCTTTCCTGAAGGGTGAAATCATTTGTAAGCTCTAGTTTGCGTTTTGAAGAGCACATTAATCATTAGGGACAGTTGGACTATATGTAAATTAATGGCATAGTGGTGCTAAAACTTTGACAAATTGCAGTTTCCTCTTTTTCTTCAACAAAAGGAAAGCCCTCTGTTATTTTAATGACCCTAAAAAATCCAGAAGCTCATGGCTACATGTCCACCCTTTAGCATAGCAGGTCCTCCCTTAGGAACATCATTAGGAGAATCAGTCAATACAGCCCATTTGGAAAGTAGTACGGTGAAACACATGATAAAAAGAGAGAGAGAAAAGATAAAATAAAATTGAATATTATGTTTCTTAAGTAATATATACATATCAAAAGGTTAAATATAATATATATAAAAAAATATATATATATATTTTATTTACTGTTTCAGTAATGATTATTCAGCTATCTACAGGAACCTCTTTTTTAAGCTCATTTAAATCTACAGTACCATTAGTAAGACTCAAGTACTCCTCCATCAACAAACCATAATTGTACTATAACTCCTACTGGAGCATTATGCATTATCATTAAAAGGATCAAAATGTTCATAATAAAAAAGATTCACATTTAAACTAATCTATATGGTGAAAATTTATTTTGTATGTTGCTTTCTTTCAAAACAGAAAAATATAATCTGGTACTCATTTCCATTTAATTTGAGATTAGTGCGATATGCTTTTGACATTTGATGAGAAAAAAATTACGAAAAAGTGTTGTGCTGTGGAAGAAGTCGTACGAGTATAAACACATGAGTGTTAATTCGCCCCCCCCCCCCCATTTTTTATATAAATCCATAAAAAGTCATTACAATTTTTTGTATAATAATAATAATAATAAGACCAAAATTGTCCTTGTATGCCTGCTTAAGTATCCCCTGGGGTATGTGCACCGTTGGGAAACTGTTTGGAATCACTGTGTCACGACTGGTGGTGTGCGATGAGGAGAACCACGACGAGACACGGAGAATTCAGAACGGAAAAACTTTACTAAACAGGGAAGTCATCCACACACCAACACGATACACGATTACAGAATTAACAAGAGACAAATGACTAGGGAGAACATGGGAATTAAATAGGAAGGATAACACAGAACAGCTGAACACCAAACAAGGGGGAGTGGCTAACATCAGAGGACGGGAACACCTAAGGGACACATGAAGTGAAACTAACAAGACCCAGGCAGGAACACATGTAACATAACGCCCCCCTTCTGGTAGGCGCGTCCTCGCGCCGACCATGAGACCACTGCGGAGGGTGGGCGGGGGACCAGGCGGGGGACAGAACCGAACCAAGTAAACATGATAACAATAAATAAATAGTCTTCAACCACAGAGAAAAAAAAATAAAAATAAATAAACACTCTTATCAAAAAATAAATGAATAAATAAGTCCAGGAGGAGGGAAAGGAGGAATGAGCCAAGCTGGCTCATACAAGGCCGGTGGGTCAGGTGGCGCCGGCGGGGTGAGCCAGGCAGGCTCGGGCAAGGCCGGCGGGTCAGGCGGCGCCGGCAGGGTGAGCCAGGCAGGCGCCGGCAGGGCGAGAGTCACTGGGGGCGCCGGCAGGGCGAGAATCTCTTGTTCTGTCACGACTGGTGGTGTGCGATGAGGAGAACCACGACGAGACACGGAGAATTCAGAACGGAAAAACTTTACTAAACAGGGAAGTCATCCACACACCAACACGATACACGATTACAGAATTAACAAGAGACAAATGACTAGGGAGAACATGGGAATTAAATAGGAAGGATAACACAGAACAGCTGAACACCAAACAAGGGGGAGTGGCTAACATCAGAGGACGGGAACACCTAAGGGACACATGAAGTGAAACTAACAAGACCCAGGCAGGAACACATGTAACACACTGATCTAGAGCACTAAAAATTCTGTACTAAAGGGCTGACAAAGACTGCTCTGTGAATATGTGAATATTAGCTGGGCTGGGCATACAATCAATATCTATAGGTGTGAGAGCTAAACCTTGTCAGAGGATCTAAATGGCTCTGCATGGTCTATGCTCAAATGCACACCTCACAAACCCTCAGACACATACAACGGTGGTCAGTTTAGTTCTGTCTATGGGATAGATTTCCCAGGTAGTCATATCAGGGTCAGGTGTGGTTTTGAATCAGAATCAGAATAAGAATCAGAAAGAGCTTTATTGCCAAGTGTGCTAGCACACACAAGGAATTTGTCTTAGTGCTGAAGCTTCCAGTGCACATTTACAACACAACATGAACAAACAAACACAACAAAACAATCACTGAAGAGCTCAACACCGAGGCAGCCATTTGCGGCGCCATCTTCTCTCCAGAAATACAAGAATGCAGTTTAGCAAGCTTTACATAGCAACAACAACAAAACATAACCTTACATAATTTTCTCTGTCTCAATAGTGACAAAACTGAGGTCATGCTCATCGGTTCACCCCAACAAATTTGCAAAGCTGATGCTGTAACCTTAATGGTGGATGGCTCTGCTTTGGAATTTCAAACAAAATGTAAAAATCTGGGGGTGATATTCGATGCAAATCTAACATTCGATCCGCATGTACAGAATATGGTCAAAACTTCATTTTTTCATCTCAGAAACATTGCACGATTGCGCCCTATGTTATCTCTCTCGGTGGCTGAAAAATTTATCAATTCATTTGTCTTTTCCCGTGTTGACTATTGTAATGCTCTGCTTGCTGGGTTTTCTAAAACTACAGTAAACAAACTGCAGTATGTTCAGAACTCAGCAGCCAGAATCTTGACAAGGTCCAGGACAATTGAACACATCACTCTCATCTTGGAGTCTCTGCACTGTCTCCCGGTCAGGTTTCACATTGATTTTAAAATTCTAATGCTCACCTATAAGGCCTTGCATGGTTTAGCGCCACAATATATGACTGAACTTTTAACTGCATACACCCCAAGACGCAATCTCCGTTCATCTAATTCTGTTTTTTTAATTGTTCCTCTAACACGTTTATGCTCTATGGATGACCGGGCTTTTTCTTCTTTTGCTCCAAGACTCTGGAATGCTCTGCCCAATGAGATCAGACATGCTGACTCTTATAGTGCTTTTAAATCTTCACTTAAAACTTTTTTTTTTTTACTTGCATACAAGTGATTATTATTGTGTGTTCTGCTTTGCTTTTTATATCATGCATCTTTTCTTTTAAATTAACTTTAATGTATGTTTATTGTTTTTACATGTTTCTGTGCAGCGCTTTGAGATGTAACTTTTAAAGGCGCTATACAAAATAAAATGTATTATTATTATTATTATAGCAAACACAACAAAACAAAACAAAACATAACACAGCACACGTGGTCATGTGGTGGGATTTTTTGTATGGAGTGGGAGAGGAGATAGATAAGGACAGGCAGCCATAACATCAGATGTTTTTTAGTTCAGTTCTATGGTTTGTCCTTGAAAGGAGATAAGGCAGTGCCCAGGGAAAGAGAGCAGACCAAGCTGTCAGGCTTACCTCCCAACCGAGAGATAGGGACAAGTGAAGTTCGGGTGGGCAAATACAATTTTTAATCCATTTGATGATCTTCGGTAATTTGTCCGGATCATTATCAATCAATCAGGTTCTGGTCCTCAGCACTCGCGTTCGATCCGTGTAGCTTCCCTAGACATTACGTCCAGCCTCATGGCCAGACCGGTTACAGTCCGTGAAAGTTCACCGATCTGACTCGCAGTCCTGACTGCGGTGTTACGGTTCAGTTCCTCAATCTGTATCACTCTCTGATCTAATTCCTTCAAACGGTCACACACAGCCTCAAAGCATTTATTCATTTCCACAGACAGCGGCTCGGTGAATTTGCTTGCAGCTGTCTTACCAATCTTCCGATAGGTCAGGGTAATCCCAAAGCCAAAGAATAGGAACCCCGCTATCAATAATCCAATCATATATAAATCTTCCGCATCTTCTACGGACAGAGCCTCCAGGCACAGGACCTGCCAGCTGTTCCATGGGTCCATCACGTACCCCGCAGCAAAGGTCCCGTCCGGGCAGGTGGGTTCTCTCGGAGCACCCTTCCTTTGTGAAATAATCGTATCGATCGCGCTGATTGACCAGTTAATCAATTCCATTTCAGTATTTTCAAGAGTCCAGCAAGCAGGGATAGCGGGTCAGAGAAAAAGAGACAAAATACCAAGCGCCAGAAAGCAGAGCGGGAGCAGAGAGAAAACACGTTTGCACTGTACAGAAGCAGGAAGGATATCTAACTGCAGGCAGGTTTTTTTATGGCTAGTTTTTAATCAGCATGTAGTTAACACTTGCTTTAATTTTAAGAGAGAACACTATGTGATTAGAATATTTTGATAGCTGCTCTTCAACACAAACCCTTTAAACAACCACTGTTTGCACCAGTCTGTGTTATGCTTTCACGGACTCAGCCAGGACTATGATGATTGAGGAATGTATACCAATGTATAGCTCCCAAGGGCTTCATCTATAAATATTAATCCAATCATTGATGACCTGTGCCCGTTTTCAAATTCACAATTTTTTTTAAGATATTGAGGTCAAAACAAAACCGATTGTCATGATCCTCTTGTTTGTCCCTCATGTGTTGCCGTAGCTGTCTTAGTCTGTGATTACCTAGTTAGTTCGTCACCTGTTATTTCCTAGTGTATTTAAACCCCTCATGTGCATCCTGTCTTTGTCAGTGTTTGAATGTAATTGTAGATGTATTCTCCTTGTGCTCCTAGATCTCTGTGTTTTGCACCCCCAAGTGCCTTTTTGTTTGTAGTTTAATAAAAGTGTATTTTGTGTTAAACTTGTAATCCCCGAGCTCTGTGTGTCTCTGTGTTTTACGCACTGCCTCCGGTGTGATTACACCGATCTTAAACTGTGGCCACACTAAGCCATTAGGAAATTAAGTATACAGTAAACCATGCATTTGAAATAAAAATCCAGATTCAATACAATAATTTTTTTTTTTAAATACAATTTTTTTTTTTTAAATTAAAGAAAAATAAAGGATGGTCTGCTGATATAATACATCATATATTTTCACTGGCATATTGAACTCAGTCTATTCAGCAAAACAAAAGCAAAATTGTAAAAAAAAAAAACTAAACAAAAAAAACTTTTTGTACATGTCCAAATAATTCAAGGCAGTGGTTGATGTATTCTAATAATTATATCACAAATGCAAGACAAATTGCCACTTTCACTGTAGCTATATTTATTTATTTGGCTTCTTGGTTCATTAACACAGTGTGGTTGAACTAAGAGCAGCAAATGAAAAGAGCAGCTCAAAGGGTGCATAAAGCAAACAGATAGACTGTAAAAAGTTGACATTGAATGTGACACCAGTGATGGATAGCAGGCAACAAGAGAAGTTTCTGTTTCTCCGCAGAGCGCACAAGATTTCCCTGCACAATTCCATGCATAATCCTCCAAAAGGAAACACAAAGTGGACTACTCAACCAGCCACTTGAAAAGCAAAGATTTTTTTGCCCAACAGGGTGAAAACTCTGACATACGTACAGTATTAAACACAAAGAATTCACCTCATTATACATGTCATGCTTCAGTCAACTCCTGCTTTGTTCCTAAAAATTCCCAACAGCAGGTATTTTTTTAAATCTGCATTTTCTATTTTATATATATATATATATATATATATATATATATATATATATATATATATACAGTACAGACCAAAAGTTTGGACACACCTTCTCATTCAAAGAGTTTTCTTTATTTTCATGACTTTGAAAATTGTAGATTCATACTGAAGGCATCAAAACTATGAATTAACACATATAGAATTATATAAATAACAAAAAGTGTGAAACAACTGACAAAATATGTCATATTCTAGGTTCTTCAAAGTAGCCACCTTTTGCTTTGATTACTGCTTTGCACACTCTTGGCATTCTCTTGATGATCTTCAAGAAGTAGTCACCTGAAATGGTTTTCACTTCACAGGTATACCCTGTCAGGTTTAATAAGTGTGATTTCTTGCTTTATAAATGGGGTTGGGACCATCAGTTGTGGAAGTCAGGTGGATACACAGCTGATAGTCCTACGGAATTGATTGTTAGAATGTGTATTATGGCAAGAAAAAAGCAGCTAAGTAAAGAAAAACAAGTGGCCATCATTACTTTAAGAAATGATGGTCAGTCAGTCTGAAAAATTGGGAAAACTTTGAAAGTGTCCCCAAGTGCAGTCACAAAAACCATCAAATGCTACAAAGAAACTGGCTCACATGCAAACCGCCCCACGAAAAGAAGACCAAGAGTCACCTCTGCTGCGGAGGATAAGTTCATCCGAATCACCAGCCTCAGAAATCGCAAGTTAACAGCAGCTCAGATTAGAGACCAGGTCAATAACACACAGAGTTCTACAGCAGACACATCTCTAGAACAACTGTTAAGAGGAGACTGTGTGAATCAGACCTTCATGGTAGAATATCTGCTAGGAAACCACTGCTAAGGACAGGCAACAACCAGAAGAGACTTGTTTGAGCTAAAGAACACAAGGAATGGACATTATACCAGTGGAAACCAGTGGACCTTTGCTTTGGTCTGAAGAGTCAAAATTTGAGATCTTTGGTTCCAACCACCGTGTCTTTGTGCGAAGCAGAAAAGGTGAACGGATGGACTCTACATGCCTGGTTCCCAGAGTGTAGCATGGAGGAGGAGGTGTGATGGTGTGGGGGTGCTTTGCTGGTGACACTGTTGGGGATTTATTCAAAATTGAAGGCATATTAAACCAGCACGGCAACCACAGCATCTTGCAGTGGCATGCTATTCCATCCGGTTTTGTGTTTAGTTGGACCATCATTTATTTTTCAACAGGACAATGACCCCAAAAACACCTCCAGGCTGTGTAAGGGCAATTTGACCAAGAAGGAGATGCGCCAGATGGCCTGGCCTCCACAGTCACCGGACCTGAACCCAATAGAGATGGTTTGGGGTGAGCTGGACCACAGAGTGAATGCAAAAGGGCCAACAAGTGCTAAGCATCTCTGGGAACTCCTTCAAGACTGTTGTAAGACCATTTCAGGTGACTACCTCTTGAAGATCATCAAGAGAATGCCAAGAGTGTGCAAAGCAGTAATCAAAGTAAAAGGTGGCTACTTTGAAGAACCTAGAATATGACATAGTTTGTCAGTTGTTTCACACTTTTTTGTTATGTATATAATTCCACATGTATTAATTCATAGTTTTGATGCCTTCAGTGTGAATTTACAATTTTCATAGTCATGAAAATAAAGAAAACTCTTTTGGTCTGTACTGTATATATATATTTATATATATTGTGACGGAACGGCTGCCTCCCCCTGATCTCGACGCCGCCCCGTCACTCGTATCGCCGCCCTTCGCCAGGCTCCCGACTGGAGTGGGTGAAGAGAGGAGGGGCGCGGTAATGAGGAGAATTGGCGGCGTGTGGTGGCACACACCTGAGATGCATGAAGCGTTACCACCGCCGCCGATAAATGACGAGCGCGCCTCTCCTCGGGAGGCGGGTCCTTCCCCGTGCATGCACGCTGGTGTCCTCGTGGGTTCAGGAAGGGAGTCGGAGGGTCTAATTCGCAACGCGGCTGACGTGCCAGGATGCCGGGCCGCTGTTTCCCTGCAGTTCAGCGTCAGGAGAGGACGAGCCGCCGGAAGCAAAGCCGCCGTCCTCCGCGCATCAGACAAGAGGGAAACACCCGCGACCGTCGGACCCCCGCCCCTCTCCTGGACCCATCCTCCTTCGCACTTCCACTCCTGCACTGAACGTTTTGCACAACGAGGGCACCAGGTCCCCTGTTTATTTGGACACTTTATTTTACTTTCGTTTTGTATTTGGACACTTATGTTTGAATAAAATGCCTCTCTGGGGCTTATCACCACTCCCACTGTGTCTGTCGTTGGCTCCACCCGTCACAGTGGTGGAGAATGCGGGCAAGGCGGAGCTTAGACGGCGCAGTGGGAGGTCATCGACTGACGTCATCCCACCTCGCTCGCGGAAGATCGGACGAAAACCGGACTTGGACAGAAACTGGATGCGGTCGCGCCTCCCAACCACAATAGGGGTAAGTGATTCCTTTCCTGTTCCCCTTTTACCCCGTGGTTGCGTGAGGCTGTGTACTAAGGCGGTGTCTTTCTGTCCCGGTTCCGATGCGGCGAGGGTGGCCCCGGAGAGGTTCCTTGACCCGCCCACTTCGACCGTATGGGGCCTGGCTGAGGAGGTAGCACTCCCGGGTGGGTGGCCTCTGGAGGACGGGAACGACGCTTAGGGGAGGGGAATGTGACGGAACGGCTGCCTCCCCCTGATCTCGACGCCGCCCCGTCACTCGTATCGCCGCCCTTCGCCAGGCTCCCGACTGGAGTGGGTGAAGAGAGGAGGGGCGCGGTAATGAGGAGAATTGGCGGCGTGTGGTGGCACACACCTGAGATGCATGAAGCGTTATCACCGCCGCCGATAAATGACGAGCGCGCCTCTCCTCGGGAGGCGGGTCCTTCCCCGTGCATGCACGCTGGTGTCCTCGTGGGTTCAGGAAGGGAGTCGGAGGGTCTAATTCGCAACGCGGCTGACGGGCCAGGATGCCGGGCCGCTGTTTCCCTGCAGTTCAGCGTCAGGAGAGGACGAGCCGCCGGAAGCAAAGCCGCCGTCCTCCGCGCATCAGACAAGAGGGAAACACCCGCGACCGTCGGACCCCCGCCCCTCTCCTGGACCCATCCTCCTTCGCACTTCCACTCCTGCACTGAACGTTTTGCACAACGAGGGCACCAGGTCCCCTGTTTATTTGGACACTTTATTTTACTTTCGTTTTGTGTTTGGACACTTATGTTTGAATAAAACGCCTCTCTGGGGCTTATCACCACTCCCACTGTGTCTGTCGTTGGCTCCACCCGTCACAATATATATATATATATATATATATATATATATATAATTGGTATTATTATTATTATTATTATTATTATTATTAAAGTGGAGTTCACTTATCTCGACTCACAGTTAACTCGCCAATCCTATTATGTTGACGTTTTTGAAGTGGAACCGCCAAACTCCCTATTTGTCTAAGTATTTTCTCATCGGTTACGTAGATTCTTTAATGTCGCCGAATCCTAGTATCTCGAGCACAAAATAGGGACATATTCGCCACTTCACATGGTTAACTCGTGACTAAGACAGTTCCTAGTTCACTGTGCATGCGCTGAGTTTGGTTTGCATGTGGATCGCACGTGAATCTCCCACTTAGCGCCTTTGTCTCTATATTTAGTGAGTATTCAGACCACATTTTTAAAAAAGCGACTAGCAACAAATCTAACGACTTTATCTGGAGTTATTGGAGACTTTTGGAGACTCTCTGAAGTGAAAGCACATATCGTTCTTACTCTTCTCAAGGAGCAGCGAGTGCTGCCGCATCCCCATCCCATAGCACTCACAGGCACCCGATCCTCGCACAGCAGCTCTGCCCAGATGCAGGGAATGCAGGAGATATTCACTCCTCCACGTGCAAATGAATCGTGCATGTGTGGGAAGCCGCCACTGGCTGATCACACACACCCTATTTTTATTGTATACTGGTGAATCTCTGCTGTTAGTTGATGCACATATGCCTTTTGTTGTTAGCAAACATATACAGTGTGTGTACATTTTTATAGCATGCCGATCGCTTAATCAAATAAATCGCCATATTGGGTGTTGGTTATCTCGATAAATGGTTATTGCTTTTTTGCAACCAACGAGGCCGTCGACATAACTGAACTCCACTGTATTATAAGGAGGCAAAACACCCAAAACGTCTGTAAAGTTTGTAAAGTCAAAAATTTCCCTAAAACTTTCAGGAAATCAGTGTAGAAATGGCTTACTTCAGATGTCTCTTCACATTCAGTTTTACAGAAGAAAGTATTTAGCCAAAAATGCTAATTTCACCTTTAATTTGACTAATATTAACATTGTGTTTGCCATCTGCTATAGTAAGCATTGTATTTGGCATCTTCTATAAGCATCTAAATCACTTGTGAATGGCAAGAGCACATGGCAGACTGAAACACATGGATAGTGAATTACAACTTATTGAACAATGTTGATTTTGTCAAGCAATGTGTCCACATTAAGTGGAAGTGAATTTTTTGTCATGCCACAATTAGTTATCTCTCTTTACCTGGTCTCCATGTCATTTAAATGTGCACCTGAATATAGCACTAATAACCGAGTCACACCACAGCTCTCACATTGTAAACGAAACAACAGTCAACAGCATCCCTTTGTCACACAATGTGGATTGGCCGTCTGCAAGTAAACACTTCAACAGGTCAAAAACACATGAAACAACATCAGTGCTCACCGCCTCTCTTCCCCTGGTATGGCATGTCCCCTGAGCCATGCATTAAAGACTCTCATCTTTGAGCTTGGCTGTCAGACGCCAGCCCACCTTTCCCCACATCTCTGCAGACATCTCCCTACAATTGTTTTCCAGGCTCTGGCAGGGCAAAGAATATAATAACTAAGCCTTTTGTGACGGAATGAGTTGAGACTGCTTGATATGGATCCGATGCATAAGCTGTATGCATATTGGGCCAATCCTTCAGGGTCTGAATATCATTGCCTGAGGTAGACAGCTATACATACACATTTGACATTTCAGAGAATGCGGTGTTCACTCGATAAACTCACTATAACTGGGATACAATAGTAATAGGTAGTGACAGGAACTGTAAACAAATGAATTCTGTTATTGTCTGTGGAACTGTAAAATAGGGAATTCCCTTTATCCCATGACATTTCCTTTAGAAACTGACTTTATAAGCACGAACAGATTACAGATTCATTCACTAAGCAAATGCTAATAAGAACTAGCATGCACATATACACACAGTTTTTAAACTGATCACTATAACAAGCTTTTAAATTGTCCTCTGTGGGAAATCCCTATAATACCTTGAGAAAGCTATTGGATAGTGTAGCGAGCAGGGTGGGCCAGAGGGCCGTGAGAATGGTGGTGTGAATGATAAAAAAGGAGACGCGACAACACTGATGGACAAGAGAGGACCAGGCCTGGACATTTTAGTTATGGTTATGTGTTTGTTTGTTGGTGGCAGTCATCTGTGAAGGACTTCTTTTTTTTATTATTATTATTAAACTGTTTAAGCATTTGCTAGTTTCCAACACTGTCTTTCCTGAACAACATACAGTGTTATAGGTAGTATTTCAATGACAGCTGTTAGGCTGGAACATTCTTCCTTCTTTGCTCATGGGCACTTTGTCTTCAAAATGTTTTAGACCTATCACCTTAGTTTTAAATCGTATGTGATTAAATACTCTGGAGACAAAGGCAAGAGTCCAGATCATACAAAATTATCTGTATTGCTTTCAAAAAATATTTTACAAAATGATTAGTTCTGCATCTTGATTATGATTTGCTGAGTCATGTTCAAAGCCATTGTAAAATACTCTAAATAGACACCTGGGTGTCACAATCCAGAAAGTGAAGCATGGGGAATAGGTTTGTAAGGAAAACTGGACTTTTTTCAAAACTGAAAACAAAAAGAATTTAAATACAAACTGAAAACAGCTCTTAGGAGACAGCATACCACATATGGGGAACCAGCAACATGAGTCAGCAACAGTAACCAACAAGGACCAGGAAACACGAGATAGTAAATATAGACAAATACATGGGACACACCTGGAGACACTGACGAGGTAATTGATACAAGACAGGTGTAGAAGGATCTCGAAGAACCCGGAAGTGAGCAGGAAGTGCTGACACGATAGACAGGAAGACCAAAGACCTTACTGACAGGAAGTGACAAAGAAGATACACCAGACAGGACTATGGGTGACACTGGGACCTCATCATTCATTCTCCATTTCGTGTAAACACCCCTCTTTAAAAAAGCACTGTAATCAATGGGTTCTTGGGGCTTATTGCTTAAGTTTATTATACAGTGGAGTTCACTTATCTCGAGTCACGGTTAACTCGCCAATACTATTATATCGACGATTTTGAAGTGGAACCACCAAACTCCCTATTTGTCTCAGTATTTTCTTGTGGGTTATGTCGATTCCTTAATGTCACCGAAAACTCGAGTGTTTCTCGAGTATAAAATGAGACAAATTATCAACTTCACATGGCTATTTCGTGACTCATGAGCGTACCTAGTTCACTGCGCATGCGCTGAGTTTGTGTTGCAGGTGGAGCGCACGCTCACTTCAATGACAGTTCACTCACGTTGATCTGAGGGATAACACACTGTCTGCAGGTATTCAGTTTTTTTTTTTCTAAAAATGTCTGGAGGTGGCTGAATCATTTCAAAAAGAGGCACAACTTTGTCTTCAAAGTGATTTGTGGAGAGAGCGCTGAGGTTAAACAGGAGCAAGTGGATTCGTGGCTTAAGACTCAAATGCGCACAGTTCTGGATGAGACTTAGCCGATCGCTTCATCAAACAAATTGTTGTTGTGTAAAAAGACACCAAAAACACAAGCATGTATATTCTCATTTAATCTCATTTTTTCTCATGTACGTCATTGTTACGTCTGGACGGTGTCTCAAATTGAGCGATCAAAAACAAACATCTGATTGTGACTTTTGAATTAACAGAGTGAGACTTGAAGACACACACACACACACACACACACACACACACACATGGAATATACAAAAATGCCTACATACTCTATGCAAACTCATCCTCAGCCATCTCAATCCTGTCTATGATACTTCCTGATCTATGTATGCATGCCCTCCATGTTGTAGTCTTTTTAGTTATTTTTGGTAGTTCATTTAGATGTTTAAATGTGTATAACCTTGTTTAAACAAAACCACTTTATGTCTTTCTACCTTTCTTTGTATCATTTGAATTCGTTCAGCCTTCACTTTCCAAATCTGTATTTTGTTTAATGCTGAAATGCATTGTATAATTTCTAACAGTGTTGCATCAAAACTCAAAGAAACTCCAACAGGATCATAAACTATGCAGATTAGGTTGAACAGAGACAAAAGGAAATTTCCCAGCATCCACCTCCAAGCCAGCGATTGGCTCCACAGCCAAGGTGTGTGAGTGTCCTAATGTTTTTATAATACCCCTGAGATTCAAACATCTCTCTCTCTTTTGACTCTCTCTTCTCTTCAACCCCTGGGAGCTTGCAGGGCCGGAAGGCCCTGCGAGCGAGCCTTCCTACGGCGACCACACTGTCAGACAACAACCATTTGATTCAAACAATGGACAAACAATGGACAAACAATGGACCGAAGAAACAAACCAGCATCCAACAAAGCAACTCTCTCTCAACGCAAGGCTTGGTAACGACACACACACGAGAAATCCAATGCAAGCATCGTTTACGAATTCTAAATGCGTTTAAAGTTTATATGCCCCTTTTAAGAGGTGAATTTCCATGCTGGTTTTCTCAAAGGTTTAATTGTCTGTACGAATGTCGTTCCCTTCCTCTCTCTCTATCTCCTTCCTCCCTCTCTCACACTCTCTCTCTCTCACTCTCCATTAAGTCTGTCTATGTTATGTTTAATGTTTGTTTTTGTAGTTTGTTTAATAAAACACTGTATATATAATCACACATGATTGATTCTGTAATATTCTTGAGTAAGTCACTTCTACGTCTGCATCTTGCTACAATGCTAAGTACTTTGGTACAATAATGAAAGATTCTTCTTTATGACGATGAAGAAGATCTTTGTTAAAGTTCATAAAGATCGCGCGGCTCGTATGAGCGCACATATGGCCGCTGCTTTGAACTCATTGCTAGAATTAATCAGTTCTATAAGCTGAATCAAGCTATTTGTATTCATAATTAATTGTAATCCGTTATGATTAATTATCAATATACACAATTCCCTTTAAGCTGGATCTATGTGCATATTTGGGTCATAACACATGATTAAAATATATACATAGATCCCGCTACCCCGATTACCTTTGAGCTGATTTCGCTACATCATGTACATCAATAAATTTTCATTTTTCTTTCTTGAGGGTTGTTATCTTTGGGCTCTGACATCTAACAGTTGGCTGCGCTTCCACTGTCTCTCTGACAGCTTTAGCGTTGGAATATTGTACTGTTATAAAAGCATAAAACAAGGAACATTTCTTCAGTCATCAGTTGGGAAGTGTGCACCAGGACCTCATAACATGCACATGATTCAAGAAAACAGACATTTTTCTTCAACTCTACTATGACATCACCCCCAAAAGCATACCTGCTCCAGGGTTCACTGAATAGCCTCATATGCTTCACTACAAGACGCTTGATTGGCCAGACAAATTCTTCATGTACTCTTTGCTATCATAGCATGACTGTCCAAAGCATGTCAGCCATACATCTCCATGTGAGGCCTAGTGGTATGTGTTACATTTGTAACCCATATATCTTTACAAAATAAACAAAATCAGATGTTAAAAATTAAAGATCAGTGTTATTGTAGATCACAACATAAACTAAAAGCCGTAAGCAATTTGTGTAGGGTCAAAAATGGAACATCCAAACAATTTAAATATTCATACTAGAGATCTACAGCCATGTGAACTTGATTTCACTAAGTACAACATGTTTCTGTATCAACGTCTTTCTTTACACTGGAACAAAATTCCAATCAACCAGTGAGTTATGAGGGACAAGATTACAGTTTATGTCAAGTTTAGGCTTACATGATGTTAGGGATAAGATATCGGTAGGGTTAGGTTTAGGGGAAGGGATATAATTAAGACTACATTTTCAGGAATGTTTTTCCTGAATTAATAAAATATGTAATAATGTGTTTAAGTGTACATTATTGGATAGACATAATAAAACATGTCTTATTTGTCACTATTGAAATGTGTATGCTCTGTTTAGGTTTAAAGTTTAATGTTTTAGGTTTAATTGTGTTTTAGTTCTGTTTTCCCTTTTCCTGGTTGCCCCTCTCCAATCATCAACGGTATGCTGTTCATGGATGTGATGGCTTCTCATACACTCCCTGCCCACACTTAGAGCACACTTCAGGGCGCTGTACCTTCTGGGTCAGGTCTCTATGCTACATTTTGCTGCCCCTCTGCGGGTATGTCTGTGATCCCTCTGACTCAACCATTTCGGTCTCAGGCTTGTCTCAGACCTGTCTTGTGCTTCCTAGGTCATCTCACTGGCTAATTTAGATATTCAGATTAAGTTTTCCAAGCATTCCCTCAAATTGAGGGTCATTCAGTTCACCTCAGTGCTGGAAAAGGATGCTCCTCTCCAGATTGCAGTCCTATTAGCGAAGGATGCGATAGAGCCGGTCCTTCCAGCTGTTATGAAGTCAGGATATCACAGCCCTTACTTCATTAAGCCCAAGCAACGTGATGGCTTATGACCATTCATGGATCTGTGTTTTGATTTGATTTGGGCCCTTCACAAGCTCCTGTTCAAAATGCTTGCACAGAAATGCTTCTTCGAATGACAGCAAACTCTCACATAATCCTGGAACATCGGCCTGGATACATGACCAAAGTTCTAACCACTCCTTTTAGGGAGCAGGTTGTGAACCTGCAAGCAATGTCCCTGAAGGAGGCAGACCCAGTTTTTGCTCTGCTTCCATCTATGCATTGTGCCTGTACGTGGACAGAATGCAGAATCTGTTAAGGAGGACAGCAGAAGGGAAAAGCTGTCTCCAAGCAGAAGTTGGCCTACTGGATAGTGGACAACATAAAAGAGCAACACCTAACATATTTGCAAGGTATTATTACCTCTGTGTAGAGTCTGTCAGACATGGTGGAGACATCCGACACCATGCCTAATAGTCGTAGGTAAGCTGTGTGGTTATGGCATATGGCGGTCCCATATCCATGAGCTTGTGTCTTTCCCTAGCCGAATCTCTGCAGTCTCTGCATGATATTGACTTCACCTTGAATACCCAGGCTGAATCTACTACAGATACCTTCCATGCAAAAGTCTTCCAAGCAAAAGTCCAGTCCCTATGCAAAATTTCCACATGATACCTCTCTGTGGGGAGGATGTGGTCTCCATACTTTCCCCCTTCTCACCACTTCACACTCACTGAGCGGGTCAGAAGGAACAAAAGTGATTGACTTCCCTTGTGTAAACCTCTGTCCAATTTTCTGCCCCAGCAGGTGCAAGGAGCTTATTGCAGAGCATCAGAAGAGGCAGCAAGAGTGGCACTTTGATAGGGATCCCAATACCTTTAATACCTCTAAATACTTCTGATAAATTTTCAAATTAATATGCTACTCAAGTTAGAAAACTAAAATCCACAGTTTGTTACATCCCATGTTGTCTTAATACAATGGACTACAGCCACCTACAAAGAAAATGTTAAATTGTCTTGCAGCAAACATCATAGTGAACCATTCATTTATTAAGAAATTCCAAGACAGCAGGGGAAAGATCATTGATCAAGACTGGGCACAGTTTTTTTTAATGATGGTGTGAGTAGCTAAAAGATGACATTTATTACATAGTTCCTTGTGAGGTGTTAAACATCATTGGGTTTACTATGGTAAAACATGATTACATTTATAAATTTGTTTTACAAGATTGTTAACGCCAAATACAATAGCTGTGTTCGTGTTCTTGTCTTTGAGAAGTGCTTTCACAGAAAGAAACAGATGGCTAAGGAGTGCACCAATGAACAGTGAAATTCTTCACAAATTTGATGATTCCATCCATGCAACCATTTCAAACCTAGTTCAGATACCTGAGTTTAGTTATGTATGTGAATTTACATCTAATGTATGTTTGATGGAGAATAATCTTTTGGTAGCAGTAAATATTTTTCTAGTAGCAGTTAAAGTGATAGTCCACACAAAAAGGAAAAATGTACCCCTCCTTTTATTCCAAACATATACCGGTACTTATTATTTTATTCTGTAGAATACCAAACAGCATTAGAGCCCCTTTGATTCCCATTGTATTAACAATGGGAAAAAAATACTATGATATGTCTGTTGATATATGTTTTTTTTTCATATAAAAAAATAAAGAGTTTAGACATGCATTGACATCAATATAGGCTACATAATAATTGTTTTTTACCAATTGACATGCGTTTTTAATTATGATACTGCATTTAATTAAAACAGTTTTATGAACTTGAGTATGAAAATTGTTCTGTCATTTGTGCCAAGAAATCAACAGCTTTAAAAAGGAGTCATTTATATAAAATGTTTTTTAGTCAAATAATAAACAAGACATTTTGAAAACAGGTGGTAAAAAACTTCCATGGTACATACAAACTCTCCAAAGTAGAGCCTGGACTCCAAGGATAAGCAAAGGAATCAGGAACTGCTGCTGGGGACCTGAAAATGAGAGGCGTGTTTGCATTGGTGAGTCCTATCACCGCAGTCTCTGTGAGGGGGTTCCATTGGTTCTCTTCGTTGAACCTCATGGGGGCACTGAAATTAACTTAATTGTTAAGATGAGAACAAATTAATTGTGAGTGCCTGCAAATTCTCCACCACAACATTAACAGACGGCAAATAGGCTGGCCTTGACATCGGGTCATCTAAAAGGAAATTCTTTTCCTTTTCTTTGATGTCAAGTCAGGTCAAGTCACCTTTATTTATATAGCCCTTTTTACAATGCAGATTGTTTCAAAGCAGCTTTACAGTGATCATAGGAAAACAATATAAATAAAGTTTGTTTTGGCTGAACAGCAGACTTAAAAGAAAAGGTGAATCAATACAACTGATGAATATTAAGTGTTAAGTTTCCCCAACTGAGCAAGCCATAGGCGACAGCAGCAAGGAACCAAAACTCCAGCGGGTGACGAATTGAATTAATTAAGAACGGAATTGAGAAAAAACCTTGGGAGAAACCAGGTTGAGTCGGGGGACCAGTTCTCCTCTGGCCAACAGCCATACACTGCATGATTATTATATTGACAACATTTCAGGTCCAATACTAAGTCCAGTTTGGTCCGGTTGAAGATGGGTTCATAATCGTCACAGGAGAGGGTCTAGTAGAATGACCACTGCAACCTCGGAATAAACAGAAACCAACATCAGAGATGTCATTCTTCTTCTGATGTATCAAGTACATCAGATGTTATAGGAATGTTCCCGGTTCCAGATGAACTAAATTATGCAGCCTAAAAATAATTTTACATGATTTGGATTAAAAATGTATGTATAATGTATAATGTGTATGCCAGTTTGAAGAGATGTATTTTTAGTCTAGATTTAAACTGACAGAGTCTGTCTGCTTGCCGAACTGTATTAGGAAGACTGCTCCAGAGTTTAGGAGCTAACTTTTGTGCTGGCTATTCTATACAGGCCACCAGGGCACCATACAGACTTTATCAAAGAATTTGCTGATTTTCTCTCAGACTTAGTAATGTCTGCAGATAAAGTCATAATTGTCGGTGATTTTAATATCCATGTAGATAATGAAAAAGACGCATTGCGATTGGCATTTAGAAACATTTTAAACTCTATTGGAGTTACACAACTTGTATCAGGACCCACTCATTCTCGTAATCATACTTTAGATCTAATATTGTCATATGGGATCAATGTTGATACTGTTCAAATTCTGCAGCAGACCGATGACATCTCAGATCATTACTTAGTTGCGTGTAGATTACCTTTAGCCAAAGTCGAAAAACTAACTCCCTGTTATAAATATAGTAGAGCTATCACTCCTAACACAAAAGATAGCTTTATAAATAATCTTCCTGATCAGTTTGATCTACTTAACATCCCAGATAGCCTAGAAGAACTTGATGTTGCAACATAAACTATTAACTCTCTCTTTTCCAGCACTTTAGATACTGTTGCTCCGTTGCGCTTAAAGAAGGAAAAAAACGTCTCAGGTTACTTACGTAACCCTAGTTCCCTTAGAGGGAACGAGACACTGCGTCGGAACGCATATGGGAACGCATTAGCGTGATTGTCTCTTGAAGCGCAATTGAAACCAGGTGTGCGAGTGCAATCACCGAGGGTGATATCATGAGCCAGGAGTATATAGGCACGCAGTGAACTAGAAGCCGCAGCTTGACTAGTGTCTGAAACAGCCGGCGTGCGATGGAGCTGAGGCTACGAGACGCAGTGTCTCGTTCCCTCTAAGGGAACTAGGGTTACGTAAGTAACCTGAGACGTTCCCTGTCAAGGGAACTCAACACTGCGTCGGAACGCATATGGGAACGAGAATACCCACGCCGCCTCAGCGAACGGAGTACGCCAAGCTAACGTAGCTCACTACGAAAGGGCCAAGGTTCCCAAAGCGGGGTTAAGGTCTAACTGGTAGAACCTAATAAAAGTATGCGGTGAGGACCAGCCAGCCGCATCACAAGTATCAGCAAGGGGAGCCCCTGCGCAAAAGCTTTAGAGGTAGCCATGCTCCGGGTAGAGTGGGCGTGGACATGCAGTAGGAACTACTGACCCGCCGAGTCATAAGTCAGTGAGATAGTCTCGACTATCCACCTGCTCAAAGTTAGTACTGACGCTGGAGCTCCCTTAGGAGCCCCGAAGCATACAAAGAGTAGGTCTGACCTACGTCATGAAACCGCTCTGCGGACGTAGGTGTCCAGTGCTCACACTGGACAGACCTTGTTCTTGGACTCCTGGTCACGACTGGAGGGGAGGACATAAGGCCTGCAGTATAGTGTGACGAGCCGGGTTCGAAAGCACTTTAGGAACATATCCAGGTCTGGAAAAGAGGAAAGCTTTCGCCAGACACGGAACAGACTCCAGACAGGAGGGGCCACTGAGAGGGCCTGAAGGTCACCAAGCCTCTAAAAGGAGGAGATGGCTAAAAGGAACACCGTTTTAAGGGTGAGGAATTCCTCCTAGATGTCCTCAAGTGGCTCAGGGGTGCCTGGGACAGAGCCTGGAGAACCAGGGACAGGTCCCAGGGTGGCACCCGAGAGCGTACTGTTGGCCTTAGCCTCAAGGGGCCACGAAGAAAACGCACTACTAGGGGGTCCCAACCCCGAGGGGTACCACTTGGGGGTACGTGGTAAGCCGTAATGGCAGCCATGTACACCTTAAGCGTGGAGGGGGACAGCCCGGCAGCGAACTTTTCTTGTAGAACTCCAGGACGATACCACATGGCAGGTCACTGGGTCTAAATGTTTGTCACTGCACCAGGAAGTGAAAATATTCCACTTCTGAGCGTAGAGCTTCTTCGTGGACGGGGCTCTAGAGTGGAGAATGGTCTCAACGACCTCAGTTGAGAGACCTGAGTCTATGAGTCGGGCCACCTCAGAGGCCAGACCCACAGATTCCACAGTTCCGGGCGAGGATGAAGTATCCTGCCCTAAGCCTGGAACAGAAGGTCCACTCTGACGGGAACCTCCAAAGAGTGCCGTCTAGGAGGGACACCAAGTCCGAGAACTACACCCTGCCCGGCCACTGCGGGGCAATAAAGGTGAGACGGACCCTGTCCTGGCGAACTTTCTCTAGAACCCTGGGAGCAGAGCAACCGGGGAAAGGTGTACAAGAGGAGCCTCAGCTACTCATGTCGTATCGCATCCAGCCAGAGAGAAGCTGGGAGAACAGGGGGGAATAGAGCAGGCAGCGAGCCGTCTCTCGAGACGGAACGGGCCGGAATTCCCCCCATCTGCTCCAACACCTCGGTGTGGAGTCCTATTCCCCGGGCCTCAGCCCCTGTCTCGACAGGAAGTCTGCCCCCGAATTTGGGGACCCCGGGATGTAAACTGCTCGAAGGGAGCTGAGTTTCCCTTTGGGTCCACAGGAGGTCTGGGAGAAAAGCTTGAAGTGCTAAACAGACAGCCACGCTTCCGGCCCATACTATATGCCAGGAGAGGTGGAGTCTGCTCCACAGACCCTAAGTCGAGCGGCCCCTCAGGGCCACCCCCCAACCCGAGCGGGAGGCGTCTGTCAACAGCGTCACGCGGTGACAGAGTGATCCCAGTACGGGCCTTCGGGAAAGAAACCAGGCTTTTCTTCCACTGATGCAAGACCCGCAGCATCGCTTTGAGACCTTGATCAGGCGGGAAAGGTTGCCCCTCGAGGAAACCCCCTGGTTTTTGAGCCACTATAATGGTCACAGATGGCGCAGGCCTAGTGGAAAAGCACTGGGAACTGCCGCCACAAAATTTAACACTTCCTAGAAGCGTCTGACCATGAGTGGCCGGCCTAGCCTCATGCTCTTGACTGTGGACGGGATAGAGGCAACACGCACGGGAGAAACCGTGCGAGATTGACACAAAGTCCCGTACAACACCGAGGGACGTAGTGCTCTGCCTCGGCAAGAGTACATTTGGTTGTGAGACCAAAACCATGCGCTAGGCCCCCTCGGAGGCCGAGCACATCTACTCCAGAACTCCCAGGAGCGGAGCTAGAGCTGCATCCACGCACTTGTTGAAAGTGTGAGGAGACAAGCTAGGCCGAACGGAAGAACTCAATGTAGATAAGCCTTGTCCCCAAAGGCGAATCTGAGGAACTTCCGGTGCTGTGGAAGGATGGAGACGTGTAAATATGCGTGCTTCAGATCTATCGCGACAAGCCAGACCTCAGACCTGGCTTGTACTACAAACTGCTTCAGAGTTAACTCTCTGAATCTCAGTGGCATAGAACTAAAGTAGGACGCAAGCCTCCATCCCTTCTAGGGACGATGAAGTATCGGCTATAAAAGCCCGGACCTCTGGCTGAGAGAGGAACATACCCTATGGCCTCTTTCCCCAGCAATGAGTCGACTTCCTGTCCCATGACCAGAGCCTGCTCGGGGACCACCAGAGTTGGCAGAACCCCCGAAAAATCCGGGTGGATGGACCCGGAACAAAGTAGCGTATCCTTCTGATACGGTACGCAGGACCCATCGAGAGATACCTGGGAGGCGCTGCCACGCCGCCAGGAAATCCTCTAGGGGTATCAGTCTCTCGAGACCGACCTCTGAACAGATGTGTTTTTCCACTCGGGGCCCTGGCTGGCACCAGAGAGCCTCCGAAGCAGATGCTCTAAAACCCTCCTCAGAGGGGGCACCCTGCCCAGTGCGCCCTGTGTGGAGCACAACCGGAAGTGGCTACCTGGGAAGAGCATGACCCGGCCCCCTCGAGGTACCGAGCCTGCTACCGCGCTTACAGGGCACTGATCTACCCCTCGAGGTAGACCAGCGGGGGGGCCCCTGTGAGGCCGAAGGACGCTAGCGTCAGGGCCTTCTGCTCTTTGCCTCCTTAGCCTGGAGGACAGCCCTCAGATCTGTCCTGCCAGAAGGCTGCAGCTGAGCGTGACAACCTGTACTGCCACCCAACAGAGGGGGCTGCCAGGTGACAACGTTCTGCCGCTGAGCAGCGCGGTAGGAGGAGCCGCTGCTGGGCTGCGGCTGGCTCGCAGTCCCAGACACTCGAGAGCGACGGGGAAGAATTCTCCTGAATGCTACCTCCCGCTTTGCAGCCTCATGAAACCTCTCGACGGCTATCTCGATAGCATCACCGAAGAGGCCAGGAGGCATAAGAGGGGCATCAAGAGGATATTCTTATCTCTCTCTCTCTCAGCGCGGTCAAAATGCATGGCGCAGAGAGAGATAGCAGTGGCCCTGCGCAGCTCGGCGACTGCCTAAGGGCCATCCCCTGCCCTCATCGAGGATATGGGCGGCGTCGGGATTTCAGGGGCGGCGATGAGTGGTGGGCGAAATAACTCGCCAACCTCCACTCTAGGCATCGCCCCGTAACCGGCCACAAGAGTAGCATAGTTAGCGGCTTAACGCTGCTATACACTCTGTGAGAAGCGGGCTACTTCCAGGACCTCAACACCTCGATGTGAAGGTCCGGGGACAAAAGCAAACCCCGACGCTGAGGCTGCACTCGGGCGGCAGGCAACGCTCGTCCTTGAACGAGCGTCCCTTGGCTCAGCTGGTCACTCGAGACCCAGTCTCGCCGTTGCCCGAGTCAAACCTCAAGCAGCTCCTCAAATGCAGATGAGGTTGATGGCGGTTCAACCTCATCCACATCGATGCTGACTAAATCCACCTCCAACTTCTCAGAATTGGAGAGGTTCAGCAACGCTTCCTCACCCTGGTCGGAAGTAGTCACCACGTGGTGCGCTTCCGAGTCCTTCGTGAGGGTAGATTTAACAGGAAAGGGAGAAGAAAAGGCGTCCCCGTCTCCAACCCCGCTGTTAAACCCAGTTGTGATCTCCGTGCGCGACCGCCGCTGAGCCTCAGCTGCAGCGGGGCCAGATCACGAGGACCGCGAGCCTGAGCAGTTCCCTCAAAAACTGCCAGGCAAGAGCAGAGAGTGCGCAGCAGCAGCCGCAAAACACTCTGCACACTCAGAGCCCTCGAGCAGTGAGCATGCATGTGACACAGAGAGCGTGTATATCACTGCCCGTGATGAAACGCGGCAGGAGTGACACAACGCCAGAAATCTGTGTAACCGCCATCAAAACACAGGTAAGTGAAAATCAAACTTACAGCCAGCAATGCACCTTACACACACGTTAGCTTCGAGCGCTGTTGAAGACACTAAAAGCTGCGGCTTCTAGTTCACTGCGTGCCTATATACTCCTGGCTCATGATATCACCCTCGGTGATTGCACTCGCACACCTGGTTTCAATTGCGCTTCAAGAGACAATCACGCTAATGCGTTCCCATATGCGTTCCGACGCAGTGTTGAGTTCCCTTGACAGGGAACTAAGCTAGAGGTTATTCGCATTTCATGGAAAGACAGCTCTATTGCATTCAGAATGGCCTTAGAAGAAAACAAATACAACCCTAGGTATTTATTTGATACAGTGACTAAACTAACAAGAAATAAAGCCTCAACCCCAGATGCTTTAAAACAGCACAGCAGTAATGACTTCATGGACTTCTATACTTGCAAAAATCATAATATTAGAGAGAAAATTATAACCAAGCAACCGTCTACTACATTATCACAAAATACAGTAAATTTTAGTGTCCCTGAAGAAAAAATCCACTCCTTCATTGCTATTGGGGGAGGAAGAATTGTCTAAACTCGTTAAATCATCAAAATCAACAACATGTATAGTACCAATACCAACTAAGCTACTGAAAGAGATGCTTCCAGAAATCTTAGATCCTCTTCTTAATATTATTAATTCATCTTTGTCATTAGGATACGTACCAAAAACCTTTAAACTAGCCGCAATTAAACCGCTTATTAAAAAACCACAACTTGATCCTACAGAATTAGTTAATTACAGGCCGATATCAAATCTACCTTTTTTTTCAAAAAATCTAGAAAAGGCAATATCTTCACAACTATGTTCCTTTCTAGAAATAAACAGCATCTACGAGGATTTCCAGTCAGGCTTTAGACCATGTCATAGAACTGAGACTGATCTCATTAGAGAAGAACTCCCTGGCAAAAAAAAGCATGTACCCCAGGGTAACGTGCGCCCCACTATTTGAGAACCACTGCTTTATACAAAGAATAGCGAATAGAACAGACTCTTTGTAGTTGCTGTTTTGCATCGGCAGTGAAAGGGTTAACACGGGGAGTTCAGAAGTGCGGCAAAAAGTGTGTTAGATGGGTGCGCTTGTTACAGTGTGTTGTTCTTCGTTCCGATTAAAGTTAATAAAGAGATCCTCCCTTGACCTGTCATAGAACTACTTCAGACATTACAATATCTTACCTAATGCAGAAGAAGCCGCCTCTTTTTCCGAGATGCGTAGATGTCCACTGTCTTCTCTTCTGATAGATTTGACAATTTTAGTAGTGGATTTATTAAAAAAACGACGAATGTCCATTTTGTTTATTCAGCGCGTAAAACAGAACGAGAAGAGCGTCCACTCACATACCGCAATACTTTGAGATTCGCAAATCGCGGGAGAATGTAATAAAGCTACAGTAATAAAAAATTAAATACAGTAATAAAAAATTATTAGCCACATCTTACTCATTCTATACACAGAACTAATAAGATAAAACAAATACAACGAGAAAATATGAATTCTGTAATAACAAAAAAAAACATATACAAAGCACAAGGCAGGCATTAATTGGCTCTGGTCAATATAATTGGCTCTGGTCAATATAATCACACATGCCCCCCCCAGCCCCCCCCAAACTCCGCCTATGCATACAATGTATATCAACTTACAAATAACAGCATTTCATTCCATACATACACTGAAAAATCACATAAAGAGATGACTCTCACTTTGGATAACATAACATATACATTTTGATACACATAACGGCAAGAAACCTTACATCTGTATGTGACAGACAGAAAAGACAGAATAAATCATATTATAGTCTGTATGCACTGGCAAACTCAAAAGTACTCAAAGTATCTATTTGCTACATTAATTTACTGAGGCGATAACACACTGCTCACGTGACCCGTAAACATTCACTCAGATACGATATAACCATATATCTTATAACGGCAAAGTCAAGGAATAACAATATAACATCAAACACATCTTAACACCATAATAACACTATATTTACATCATTTGAATCACTGGATAACCATTAACTTTGTATATTAAACTATTCAGTGTATGAGGCTAAACAGTAGCATAGCAACCGTAGCATAGCAACGGACGCTATTCACGTTCATCTTATGAGTCAATCTCGTCCTTATCTTTAAATTACAGGTATAACAATTATATAAACATCGTATACTCGCACTTACATGAACATTACTATTAAAATGCTTGGGGGCTCACCTGAAAAAGGGGGCATAGATAGTTTTAAGAACAGGCACAAACACTTGTTTAGTTTCCCTCACGCTCTGTATTATGAATGGGGGAGGGGAACCTGTGTGCCTGCTAATAAATCTCCATGCTCACCCACCCCCTACTGGAGTATTTCGGTACTGCATCATGAACAGATTACATTTAGTTACATACAGTTATACCTGTTACACGTTCATGAGTTCAAGGCTAGATTATTGTAATGCTCTACTAGGTGATGCCCTGCACGTTTAATAAACAAAGTACAGCTGGTCCAAAATGCAGCAGCTCGAGTTCTTACTAGAACCCGGAAGTATGAGCATATTAGCCCAGTTCTGTCAAACCTGCACTGGCTTACAATTAATCACCGGATACATTTTAAAATCTTGCTAATGACTTACAATGCATTAAATGGTTTAGCTCCACAGTACTTGAGCGATCTCTTAACACATTATAGTCCTTCACGTCTATTGCGATCCCAAAATACTGACCAGCTTATAATACCTAGAATATCAAAGTCAACTGCTGGCGGTCGATCCTTATCCTATTTAGCTCTTAAACCCTGGAACAGTCTTCCTAATACAGTTTGGGAAGCAGACAAACTCTGTCAGTTTAAATCTAGACTAAAAACACATCTCTTCAACCTGGCATACACATCAGTGGTGTAGCCACAGGGGGGCCTGGGTGGGCCTGGGCCCCCTCATTTACATGTGCGGCCCCCTCAGATTTTCAATTGTTTAAAATCGCGACTGTGAAAACTAAAGTGAAAACACATATCACCCACCGTACTAGACGATCGCAACACACCCCCAAAGTCAAGAATAGCACGCTGTGCATTGCACCACAACCAGTATTGGCTGAGAGATTAAGGCAATTGACTAGAAATCCAATTGGTTTTCCCCGCGCAGGTTCGAATCCTGCTGACTACGTTATGCTCAGGCCCCCTCATTTTAAGCTGGGCCCCCTCAAAAATAAAATTCTGGCTACGCACATTTTTAATCCAAATCATGTAAAATGATTGTTAGGCTGCATAATTTAGGTCAGCCGGAACCGGGAACATTCCCATAACATCTGATGTACTCGATACATCAGAAGAAGAATGGCATAGGATAGGATAGATGTTTATTGTCATTTCACATGTACAAGTACAGTGTAACGAAATTAAACTTGGAGCAAGTCTCCTAGCCGCAGCATGTGCATGCGCCGCCATACTTTTTTTCCAGAAATTTACAGAATGCAGATCAGCAAGCGTCACATACATTACACATAAGAACATATTACTGCAATTTAACACACACTCATGAGGATTTTTTTCGTTGGAGATTGGGGAGGGAATAGATAAGAACAGATAGAGGCAGGACACGCAGACGGGTGAGAGGGAGAGTAGTCACAACATCAGATGTTTAGAGAACAGTTCTGTGGCTTTGTCCCTGAAGGAAGATAAGGGAGACCAGGCTGTCATCATGCTGGCTTCCCAATGAGAGATAGGGGCAGAAATACAACTCCTTTTTAACAATCCACTCGTTGATCGGTAATTTTGTCCGGATCATAATCAGTCAGTTCAATCAAGTTCATTTCTGGTCCTCAGCACCGTGTCCAGCCTCATAGCCAGACCGGATACCATTCGTGAAAGTTCACCGATCTGGCTCGCTGTCCGGAATGTGTTGTTACGATACAGTTCGCACAGGCCACGATTCAGCTCCTCAATCCCCATCACTCGCCGATCCAATTCCCTCAGACGGCCAGACACGGCCTCGAGGCAACTCTTCATCCCCACAGACAGCGGCTGGGCGAATCCGCTCGCAGCTGTCCCACCAATCTTTCGACAGGTCAGGATAATCCCAAAGCCAAAGAATAGGAATCCCGCTATCAGTAATCCAATCATACATAAATCTTCCGCATCTTCCGCGTCTCCAGGCACAGGACCTGCCAGTTGTTCCATGGGTCCATTGCATACCCAGCAGCATATGTCCTGTCCGGGCAGTTGGGCTCTCCCGGAGCTGCCTTTCTTTGTGAAAAAATCTTATCGATCGCGCTGATTGACCAGTTGATCAAATCCATTTCAATATTGTCAGGAGTCCAGCAAGCAGCGGGTCCGAAGAAGAACAGACAGATACTAGCGCAAGGGCAAAGCAGGTCAGAGCGGAGCTTAGGAAAACACGTCTGCAGTCACGAGAGTCAAGATCCAGAACGGTCAGGCGGAGACTTGATGGGACGTAGGTACGACCTTCTGGACCACCCGGCGGAGCGGGTTCAGCGTGAGTTGCATCCTCAATGAGCTGATCGATCGTCCATTGGATGGGGCTTACCACAATGGCTGGAGGGAGAATAGGTTCAGGTTCCTGGGAGGGGGTTCCGGGGTTGAACTTTCGGGATAATGCATCGGCTTTGGTGTTCTTTGATCCTGGGCGATATGTGACCATGAAGTGAAACCGGGTGAAAAACAGAGAAAATTCTTTGATAAAGTCTGTATGGTGCCCTGGTGGCCTGTATAGAATAGCCAGCACAAAAGTTAAACAGGAATTATTACTTGCACTAGATAATTTTACATTACGGACCGTCACTTCAAAAGAATTATATTTCAAATTAGACTTTTGAGCAGTACTGATGGTGTTACTATAAATTACATCAACACCTCCTCCTTTACCTTTCAGACGAGGCTCATGTTTATAACAGTAATCTTGAGGGGTTGACTCATTTAAAGTAATGTAATCATCTGGTTTTAGTCAGGTTTCTGTCAATTACGGCACATCTAGTTTATGATCTGTGAAGTGCTTTTGAGGAAAGGGATCATATATTCAGTAACCCAAGCTTTATCATTTGTTAATATGTGTTATATCCACTCTTAGTTGTTTGTAAACCAATCAAAAGGGAGCTACAGAGATCCCCTGTAGATCCCCAACTCTTTTTAGCGATGTTATAGCTAATAAGAATAATGTCTTTAAAGTGAGGAACGTTAGGGGAACCTCATCCAAAGGTTCAAAAGGTGCCTGGGACAACCCCTGGAGTACCAGGGAAAATTCCCAGGTAGGAACCTTGGTCTGTACTGCAGGTCTCAGCCTAATTGCACCACGGAGGAAGCGTGTGACGAGGGGGTCCCTGCCAATGGAAATGCCACCCAAAGGTACGTGGTAAGCAGCCACATAGACCTTCAGGGTGGACGGGGACAGCCCTGCAGTGAATTTATCCTGCAGGAACTCCAGCACTTTGCCAATGTGACAGGTAACTGGGTTCAACTGCTTTTCGCTACACCAAGAAGTGAAGAGTCTCCACTTCAGGGGTATACAGCTTCCTCGTGGATGGGGCTCTGGAGTGGAGGATAGTCTCATCAATCTCAGTTGGGAGACCAGAATCTATGAGCTGGGCCTCCTCAGAGGCCAAGCCCACAGTTTCCACATTTCTGGGCAGGGGAGACGCATCAAGCCTGCTGCCTGGGACAGAAAGTCCTCCCTGGGATCTCCCAGGGGGCTCAGTCCAAAAGGGACACAGGATCCGTAAAACACACTCTGCCCAGACAACATGGAGCAATTAGTGTGAGACGGACCTTGTCTCGGTGAACTCTCTCCAGAACTCCCAGGAGAAGAGCAATCAGGGGAAAGGCGTACAGACATAGCCTCGGCCATGTCTGAACCATGGCACCCGGCCCGAGCAGGGCTGGGTGAAAGAGTGAAAACCACAGAGGGCAATGAGTCGATTCCTCGGACGTGAACAGGTCTACTTGTGGTCGGCCGAATCTCAACCAAATCTGCTCCACCACCTAGGGGTGGAGCCTCCAATCCCCGGGCCTCGGCCCCTGCCTCGATAGGACGTCTGCTCCCACATTCTAGGTCCTAGGGATGTGAACTGCCCGTAGATGGAGCAGTCTCCTTTAGGACCAAAGGAGGATCTGCCACGCCAGTTGTATAATGGTCGCAAGCATAAACCTCCATGTTGATTTATATAGGAGACCACAGTGGTGCCGTCGGTCTGAGCAACCACATGGTGGCCCCTGAGGTCTGGGAGGAACGCCTGAAGTGCCCTCCAAGCAGCCATCACCTCTAGCAGGTTTATGTGCCAGGATAACTGGTGCTTATTTCACTGACAGCTGTATATTGTATGTAACTGTGTATGTGAAAATAAAATTCTTGAATCTTATATGCTTGATTGCCCACGAGAGTGGAAATAATCCTAATGGGTTTATAGAGCAGTGTATTTTTTTTTTTTTTTTTTTTTGCATCAATACTGATTGAGATAGTTAGCTCGCAAGCGCCTCCTCAGTCTCAGGATCGATCATTTTATATATCGCGGGTGACTCGCGCTAACAGGACGCGTTCATCTAATTATTTATTTTCTTAGGAGGAACGCTTCTTTGCCGGCAATAAATAGTCAAAGTTCAGCGCGAGTCACTTACTCGAAAAACTCCTCATACTGGAGAGAAAAGTGGTGAATATTCTCTCATCATTAAATGCTGACAATGTCAAAACTCCTCAGAGATAGATCATTGCAGTGTCTGTGCCATATGTAACAGCCCTCGGGCTGCACGGGCAATGGATCTGCCATGAAAGGGCTGAGATAAAGCAGCGCTCGTCTCACACCCCGCCGTCTGATCCATTCGCGAATCCCAGGACCCAGATCACCGCAGATCTCTCGACTATAGCGGGATCTGAGCTCTGGGAAGCGCGAGCCTGGGCGGACTCAGTGTCAAAGACCGCCAGGCGGGAGCGGAGCATCTGTAGCGGTGGCTGGCTACAGTGAATACAGACAGCACACTAATGCGCTGTCCAAGCATGCTCTGCTCCCACGTACACACATAGTGAGTGCACGTTCCCACCCGAAATGTTGTGAAGGCAGGAAGACGCACACTACACAGATGTTTGATTCGCCATTTGAAAATTGGAGAGCCCTTTTCTTTTAAACTAATCTAGGGAACTCAAACAACCAGCGCGACAACACAACACACTCTCACACTTGTGCTTGCGAAGACACCAAAAGCTATTTACCTCTGGGTTCTGGCGCTCCCTTTATGACCTGGTTCGTGACGTCACCGACCTGCGACCGTCACTCACACTCGGTCGACGGAAGTTTACATATTGTGCTTCGCGAGACAGCGTCCAAGTATTCCCGAAAGCGATCGACGCAGCGCGAGTTCCCTTGAAAGGGAAATGAATGGGTCCTCGGGCACAAGCTGCTCTTCAAACTTTGACCACAAGATGTCGGTAGTGTGCGCCATGTTGAAAATCTTAGAGTAATGAACCTTTTTACGATACAGTTGAGGGGAAAGCCTCGGTGCTTCACAAAGCTTCATTTCGCCATTACTATCGGAAAGGGTACACGGAGGTCCAGGAGTAAGGAGAAGGTTCTTGGAATGCTGGTAGAAGAGTATCACAGATAGTGCAGGTTGAGTCCGGGTAACAGTGACGAGACCAGACACTGTGAGTTAAGTGAGTGCTGGCTTTATAGTGCAAGGGGAGATTGCTTGCAGGTGCAGGTGCTCAGTATTCTGGTGACGAGGAGCGTGTGGGCGTAGTGAAGGGGGAGTCTAGTGCCGGGGGCGTGACTGAGTCTGTTACAGTGTCTGTTCATTGTAATTCATCATCTCTCTCCTCGCTCAAAAACTATTTATTTTTATCATATTATTTCTGACTACTGTCTGACTTGCAGGATGAGAGGCCAGACAGGCCTACTGCACAAAGTGATAAAAAGGTGGGCATTGTAGTATTTGTCCTTTTTATTTCTGTTGCATGAGGCTTGCATTGATTTTTGTTTTTAGTTTGATTTTGATAATTATTTTTATCAAAAATGGCACAGGGTGACATCCGTAATCTATATAAACAGCATTTAAAACAGAAAATCCAGTATTTTGACCTGAAATGCCAAAATTAAGGGGAGAAATAGAAGTTGACTCTTGAAAGAAGAGAAAACTGGACAACTTCAGTGGGAACTTTAGAGTCAGTGCTAATACACTCTTTCACACAGAAGACTTTTGCTGACCGTGGATAACAATACATCTTATTGCAGGCAAAAGATGAACATCGATGTCTTCTATTGACAATCAATGAAATAAAACTCAAGGAAGTAAGCATGTTGTCTTGTCTTTTATTAACTTAAGGAAGGCTTTTGTGTGTAAAGAAAAAAAATCGAATAAAAAATGGTATTCAACAATTCTGTCCCGTGCAGCTCTGCCACTAATGTTTTCCAAGTGCACTGGCTGGAGATCATCATCAGGCTGCACCTCCACTACAGGGGTCCTTTCCTTTCTGATGGTGGCAATATTATGGAGTACTGCACATGCAACAATAATGTCACAGGCCTGTCAGTTGCAACCCTCAGACCCTTCAGACACTGAAACCTTTCCTTTAGTTTCCCAAAGGTCATTTCAATGCATGCCCTTGTCCTGGCTAGAGCTGTATTGAAACTGGTTTGTGGTCCGGGGTTTGGGTCAGGGAATGGTGTCATAAAATACTGCCTGCAGGTATAACCCCTGTCACGAAGCATGATCCCGTTGTAAGCACCTGGAAAAATGCAGTTTTTTTAGACTGAATGAATTTATGTAATCCAGTGAACTTGATGTCAAATTGATCCTTACCACGTTCAAATAATGTGAATAGTGTGTGAATGAACCAAGCACACAAGGCACCCATGGGAACTCTCTGCAGTTATCTGTAGTGTCAGCATGGGGGCTGTGATGCCCCATATTTCCAATAATCTGCTTTCTTGCTGAGGTGAAAGAATACAAAAATACATAATTTGTGATGTGATTGTAAAAATGGCTGTTCAAGAAAAAAATTGTAAACACTAGTTGAAAGTGTGAAGAGTTTAAACTTTTTTTTTTTTTTCAAAAGTTTGTTTTCTGAAATCCTCTTGTCCAAGATAACTTGTAGTTGAATCAAAACCCAATTATGTCATGAACATAATTATTATGATAATTATAATTACTTGTAGCTTCTCTGTTTATCACCAACACTAATCACAAGTGTCTGCCATAATCATTGTTTCTTTGGGAATGAAACAAATCAAAGCTGAATTTGAAGAACATCAAACTGAAGAAATAAGCACAGATGCTGAATAAAAAGCAAGCAGAAAAGAGCAGAGGCCATAACTGACTTCAGATTAGTTTGATGGACACCTAGACTTGAAGTGTCTCTGTGATGATGTTCCAAACAGGTTTATAGCACACATGATGGACCGAAAATAGCCATACAGTGGCCTCATCTCTGACAGATGGCTTTACAGAGAAAGAAAAAGCCCTACCGAATCACCTTTGATTGAAACACAATGAGGGTGGCCCGCTGTTCAGTGCTGTGAAAATTGCGGATCAGCACCTTCTGATCTCCGCTCACTGCCCTTGCCATGTTCCACCTTTACTTGATGTGCACTCCTCACCTAAGACCCAGGTGATTGGCCCACAGGTAGAAGATATTATAACACACAAGGGAATGACCTCTGCCTGAAGACTCTAGCCAGCATTTCATATCCTGTTTGGGCTGTCCTAATCTGCAGGGGGGAATGGACAGGATGGGAAGCAAGACTATAAAACACTTTTCCATTCCATTTCGCAAAGATACACCCTGTGAAATAAATTGTCAGCAAAAGGATAGAATAACATATTCATCTATGGATGGACAAGCTAGCGCAGGGACTGAGGGGGATTGTAGAGTAGAAAGAACAAGAGAATAGAGATGCCTGTTGCTGGCTTTAAATTGATGCAGGAGCATTGTGCATTTGTGTTTCTGCAGCGAGTGATTCTGATTTCCTCTCATCTGTCGGCACCTGCTTAAAAAGATCACACTATCGTTTCCTCTCATTTCTGCAACCTTCTCAAAATTGATGTGCATTTAATTCTCCCTGAAATGGTGTATACAAATACTTTGGTTTTGTTCTTTTCTTTTTGAAGGATTTACGTAAGGCACGTGTTCAGTTGAAGCGAATGTATGCGTGTTAACAGAGGCTGTTGATGGGGTCAAAATAGCCTGTTTATTGAATGTCAAACAACAGAAAACAACCTTTCAGTATTTAACCATAAACTCAGAATTTAAGCTTCCTTCAAGAAAAAAAAAACAGTATTGCCTTGTAGCTGAACTAATCATGACTACTTTAAACAAAACTCATCATTGTTTTAATCATGTGTCATTTCGAACCTGTGTACCTTTTAAAAAGTCTTGTTGAACGGCACTAAATAAGATAAAACATGCACTGCATTAATAATTATTGTGTTTTGATGCATTGTATTTTTAAGGCTTGCATTTTTATGGATTGATTTTCAAACATATTTTCATCTTAAAAAAATTCACTTCTGAAATATTTTGTCTGTTTAATTAAAAATATTATTTCACGAGTTCACACTTACCGATGACTCAGGAGTATTAAGGTATGCATATTTGGCGTGCTGTCCGAGGAGAGGGCTCCGAGCTCTGTATTTAGCCCGAACCTGGAGCACTCCCCCCATATTCCTGACTTTGATAGGAACAATTAAGTGTGAGGAGCCGGGGTGGTGGAGGGATGCCGTAAACTGTCGAGGGATGTAGGTGAGTCGAACATGGCTATATATACATGCTTCCTCTTATGCTGATAGGATGAGGTGTAATTGCTGATGATGAGTTGATTGCTTTCATCCTTGAACGTGTTCCTCCCGAACTTTGTTAATAAAACATAATTTCACGAGTTCACATTTACCAATGACTCAGGAGTATTAAGGTATGCATATTTGGCGTGCTGTCCGAGGAGAGGGCTCCGAGCTCTGTATTTAGCCCGAACCTGGAGCACTCCCCCAAAAATTGCAACCCAGTCACAGCCGCTGAAAGATGTTGATGACCCCCCAAAAATTGCGAGGTGATAGCTGAGGGGGTTAGTCGCGAGTTCGGGAGGGCTTCTTGTCTCGTCGGTAGGGAAGTTTGGTGTTCATATTTCCAGAAAGATGAGCATCACTGTTGGGTGGCTGTAGAAAGGCTTCCACTGTAAAGGCTATAGAGGCATAGAGGAGATGATATTGCTTTAGCATTGGAGATGTGCTTGTTGTTCAATTGTTGCAAGAAGGCGAATTCGGTGAAACTTGGTTCCTGGGAGTATATAGGGGTACCTCGGGAACCCTTCCCCCCAGGCTGCCGTAAGAGCAGGGAGGCACGTCGCCACCGCTGCGGTGGAAACCCCCGTGGTCGCTGCAGGAGCAGGAGGTACATCACTGCTGTGATAGCGGAAACCCCTCTGGGCTGCTGTGGGAGCAGGAGGCACGTCGCTGCGTGACAGTGGAAACCCCTCTCGGCCGCTGTGGGAGCAGGAGGCAAGTCGCTGCCATGACAGTGGAAACCCCTCTGGGCCGCTGCGGGAGCAGGAGGCACATCACTACCGTAGCAGTGGAAACCCCTCTGGGCCCCCGCAGCAGCAGGAGGCACGTCACAGTCACGGCAGTGGAAACCCCTCTGGGTCCCCACGGCAGCAGGAGGCACGTCACCGTCGTTGCAGTGGACACCCCTCTGGGCACCCGTAGCAGCAAGAGGCACGTCGCTACCGTGGCAGTGGAAACCCCTCTGGGCCGCTGCAGGACCAAAGAGGTACATCGCTGCTGCGGTGGTGGAAACCAATTTTGGAGAGTTTGGGCTCCCTTGGGAGTATGGAGGCATATCACTCCTGTGGCTGGGCTCTGGTGGGAGAATTGTTGCTGCGGCAGTGGAAAATTCGAGAGACTTTGTTCCTTCGGGAACGTCAATGCTGTGGTAGTGGAGGATTTGGTGAACCTGGCTCCTGCGAGAACGTCACTGCTGTGGCAGTGTAGTAATTTCCCCGTAGGCTGACTCCTGCGGGAGTGTGGTAGAACATCATTGCTGCGGCAATGGAAGCAAGTTCGGAACTGAGCTCCTGCGGGAGCCTCACTGCTGCGGCAGTGGAGTAATTTCCCCTTAGGCTGACTCCTGCGGGAGTGTGGGGGAACATCATTGCTGCGGCAATGGAAGCAAGTTCGGAACTGAGCTCCTGCGGGAGCGTCACTGCTGCGGCAGTGGAGTAATTTCCCCTTAGGCTGACTCCTGCGGGAGTGTGGGGGAACATCATTGCTGCGGCAATGGAAGAAAGTTCAGAACTGAGCTCCTGCGGGAGCCTCACTGCTGCGGCAGTGGAGTAATTTTCCCTTAGCCTGACTCCTGCGGGAGTATGGGGGAACGTCATTGCTGCGGCAATGGAAGCAAGTTCTGAACTGAGCTCCTGCGGGAGCCTCACTGCTGCGGCAGTGGAGTAATTTCCCCTTAGGCTGACTCCTGCGGGAATGTGGGGGAACGTCATTGCTGCGGCAATGGAACGAAGTTCGGGAACTGAGCTCCTGCGGGAGCCTCACTGCTGCGGCAGTGGAGTAATTTCCCCTT
Source organism: Rhodeus uyekii (assembly GCA_037043235.1). Classification (NCBI taxonomy): domain Eukaryota; kingdom Metazoa; phylum Chordata; class Actinopteri; order Cypriniformes; family Acheilognathidae; genus Rhodeus; species Rhodeus uyekii. Next base: position 626,232 of record JAWRVZ010000088.1, read on the forward strand.
AGGTTGACTCCTGCGGGAGTGTGGGGGAACATCATTGCTGCGGCAATGGAAGTTCAGAACTGGCTCCTGCGGGAGCGTCACTGCTGCGGCAGTGGAGAATTTGAGATCTGGCTCCTGCGGGAGCGTAACTGCTGCGGCAGTGGATAATTGAGAGATCTGGTTCCTGCCAGAGGGTCACTGCTGCGGCAATGGAGTAATTTCCCCTTAGGTTGACTCCTGCGGGAGTGTGGTGGAACATCATTGCTGCGGCAATGGAAGTTCTGAACTGGCTCCTGCGGGAGCGTCACTGCTGCGGCAGAGGAGAATTTGAGATCTGGCTCCTGCGGCAATGGAAAGCAGTGGCCATGAAGTTGTAGGTGGGGAGGAGCTGATGCTTGACTGATGAGAGTTTGAAGAGCTTGTTTGATGTGCGATCTGTTTGATCTGATGTGGCTCTTGAAAGCTTCTGAAGACCGGCGGCGCAATGCTTGTATTAGCTGTTGGGAAAGGCCTTTGTGCCGCCGTGGTTGCTGTGCTTATGCGAAATTAATGGCTGGATAAATGGTCTGTTGGGAATCCGGTTTGAAATAGCGTAGCTTTAGTTTGGAACCAAACATGTAATGTAGTTGGAATCGTTGGAATCGTCTATGGAGAGTGGGTCTGATGGGAGTTTAACCTGCGAGTTTCTGAAATGGGAGTTTAGCCTGCGAGTTTCTGAAATGGAGGTAGGCTAGGAGGATTTGATATGGTTGGATTGGAGATGGAAGTTTAGAGATGAAGGTGAGATGGCCTTTCTTCGTTTGATGAAGTAAGAAATGGTTTCGTCGTCCAGTACTGACAAGTCGGAAATTGTTGGATGTAATGGTGAGTTATGAGCGTCTGAGGAAACCGAAAAGCCAGTTTGAAGATAGCTTCACTGCTGCGGCAGTGGGATAATTTCCCCTTGGCTAACTCCTGCGGGAGTGTCGGGGAACATCATTGCTGCGGTAATGGAGGTGGCAGTGGAATAATTTCCATTTGAACTGATCTCATGCAGGAGTGTGGAGGTGAATTGCTGCTGCGGTAGAGGAGAACTTCCTCTGGAAACTTATCACGTGTTGGATGATGGAGATTGTCTCTTTCCTCATCTTCTGTTGTCTCTGTGGCAGTGAAAGCCTTTCTGGAGAGACTGATTTGATCGAATGTAACTCCTGGCTTCCGATGACCTGCGGCCCAGTGCTTGAGTCTGCTAGTTTTAGAACGAAACATGTGATGGGGTGATTGAAGTCGTCTGTGATGAGTGGGTCGGATGGGAGTTTGGCCTGATCTCTTAATTAAGGTAGGCTACGAAGGATTGTTGTTGTTCGTGGAAGATAAAGGCCTTTATGGTTTGGACTACCTTGCTTTCGTCGTGCAGCGCTGACGAGTCAGAATAAGAATAAGATTTGGATTAAGGTTGGATGTTGATAGAATCTGAGGAAACTGAATCAACTTGGCTCGATCATGGCGTTGAGTGGTCAGACAACATTTGGGTGGAATCCTTAGTGAAGAGTGGGGATACAGATTTCCAACGTAATTGGTTGTCTGGAGTCTGAGCTGGTGGGTTGGGTTCTTGAGATAGCTCTGATGAGCAGAGGATTAGATTTCAGCAGAGGGAAGTAGATTTCACCTAGTTAACCCATGGTGAAGCTGAATTGGGGGGTTCTTGGTGTTGTTGAAATTCAATATGAATCGGTGGTGGTGGATAGAGACAATGTGAAGCAGACTATATGTTGGGTGGAAAGTCTTGAACTCTTCCACTCCACATGTAATCTTCCGAAATGAGTGTTTTGAAGAGAAAAAGGCTTGAAGAATGGAAATTTAGAGGCGTTGAGAAATATCAACTCTGAATATTGATATACTGGTTGGAAATGGGTCCACCTCTGGTGGCAGCAGCCTTAACTTCAGTGGAGATGTGTTCTACTGTTGTTGGCGACAGGGGTGGTTCCGAGCAGGAGTGTTTGTGGAATGGCATGAGCATTGCAGAGAACAGGATGAAAGGAGATTTAGCATGGTGAAGAGAATTAGGTGGAAAAAAGGCCAGGGCCGAAGCCACTTGCGGAGGCAACCTCACGCTTGGGTTGACGCCTGGAGCTTGGAGAGAGACAGAAGGGGTAGAAAGGGAAGATAAAGCAGAGTGTCTGGGCCTGCATCGCTAGCGGAGGCAGCCTCACGCTAGAACCGGATTGTAGGGCTGCAGACCAAACATAAGGGAAAGGTTAGGTACGTGCTTCCGTGCTGAGTCTGCACCGCTGGCGGAGGCAAGCTCACGCTTGGGGGGCGGCGTGTCTCACTAAAGGCTGGCATGTGAGGTGTAGTGCTTGAAATCTGCAGCATGCTGCTGTTGCGACTTAACACTTGAAGATCTGGTCTTGCGAGGGAGAGAGATGAAGATTTTGGAGCGAAGGTTTGAGGCATTTTTGAAGGTAGAGTGAATTTGGAGATGGTACAGCTGAGACCTGTATTCTAGTTAGTTTTGCTTTGATCGTTTTCCTTTCACTATTGATGCAAGTGCTGAGGTGTCGTAGGAAGTTGAGTAAGAAGATGGCGGAGGTCTTGATGGAGGAGGTGAGTGTAAGCCTTGGCGTCATAGGGTTCGATGACAGCGTGGTGATGTTGGAAGCTCGTTGCAGTGTTTGTTGAGCTTGGGAGCTCCTTTCATCAGTGGGATACGGCGAAGGAACTTGAGAGAGGAAGTTTTCATCATCAAACAGGTACATCTCAATCTTGGACATTGTGGCAGAAAGGCGGGGCATCACATGATCGCCTGCTAAATTCCAACACGTTGGCTGGTGCTGAGCCAGAGAAAGCGCTCAACAGTTGTTGCTATTCAGTGTTTTCAATCTCTTGAAGATTATTTACAGACATCTAAATATATACACAAGTAATAACAAAACTCCACTATGGTTTGTAAAATACGCTGATTTCCATAAAGTATATAACCTTTCAATTATAAAATTGACAGGGAGTTTAATTTGTATCAAGTGCATGTTGCATATTTAATGACTAAACACACACTTACCTGCTGGAATTCGGAATATCAAATTGATGAAAGTTCACAAACTTATTGGCTTTAAATAGATATAGATCATAGATTTAAATAGATCATTCAAATATCATAGACTTATAAGACTTATCATAGACTTAAGAATTGAAGACAGTGAATTACTTCGAAATAAGAAGTGCATTTGGTTTCTTTTCCAGAGAGTCCACTTAATAGGTGATTAAGTTGAATCATCCAGGCAGTGTTGGCATTGAGTTCTTGATTCTTGTGTGGGCGGCTGAGCGCGCGATCGGGCTGTACTGCACGCGATCTGACTTTGGTTTAAAACAGTCACATTTCAGACGTTGATTCCCCGAAACAGTAGCATCGAGATGGCACAAACTGCTCGTGATTTAGCATTTGCTGAAATCAAAGCGCTGGGAGGATTACAGCTGCTCTTGTTTGCGTGAGCTGACGGAGAGAGAGAGTGTGAGCTGAAACTGCAGCGCGGTTTGCCGAGCGCGCGCGGCGGCGGCGGCAGCGGCGGCCTGGCGCTTTTGGGAAGCTCATTCCTTGCGGGAAGAGGGCGGCATTGCTTGAGACTCAAGCTTGACAACGAGCTTTATGAATGCGGATGTTTTGCTTGCGGTGGCGAGAACATTCCTCGCGTCTCACTGTGCATTTGGTTGTTTGTTGCTTGGGATCCGTTTGTTTGGTCTGGCACCCGTGATGAAATGTCAAGGGTGATATAATATAGTAAGCGTGGTGTTAGGCGGATGAGAAACGCTCCAGATTCCGGAGGTTTTGTAGAAAATCCATCAAAAGTGTAGAGCTCGATTCCGGCTGTATCGTGACCGGAAGGTGGAGCCGTATGCCGTAAACTGTCCAGCTGCCGTAAACTGTCGAGGGATGTAGGTGAGTCGAACATGGCTATATATACACGCTTCCTCTTATGCTGATAGGATGAGGTGTAATTGCTGATGATGAGTTGATTGCTTTCATCCTTGAACGTGTTCCTTCCGAACTTGTTAATAAAACATCATGTATCCAAAAATATAGATATCCATTTTATGTTGCTTTACAAATTCAGAGGATTAAACTGGACATAAAATTCAGCAGCACACATCCGGGAACAGTAGGAAAAGCAGTGAAATATTGAATATGCCGATGCATGATCTCCTGCTTCACCAGCAGGTGGTGCAAGCGCGTGTTGACGAACAAGTCATTCATTCACAAAAACCTCTCGGGTTACGAATATAACGCTGGTTCCCTGAGGGGACTGAGACGCTGCGTCAAAGCGCTAGGGGAAATGGCCTTGCGTCAGTCACGAGAAGATCTATGCAACCAATGAGAGACGAACGCGTGTGAATGCGTCACCGCCGGCACGTGCCGGTGACGTCATGAGGAAGAGCATAAAGTGCGCGTGAAACCCGGAAGCGGCAGCAAAAGAGTGTCTGAAGCGGGCACGGACCTCAACGCTATACCAACGCCACCTCAGCGACGCCGGCATCCGGGTGTGTCCCAGCTCACTGAGAAAGCACCCTGGTTCCTGGGGCGGCATCGAGGTCCAATTGGTAAAACCTCATGAATGTGTGCGGTGAGGACCAGCCAGCCGCAGCACAAACATCAGACAAGGAAACTCCGGAGAGGAGAGCCTTGGATGTCGCCATGCTCCAAGACGTGAAGAGTTTCCACTTCAAGGCGTAGAATTTCCTCGTGGAGGGAGCTCTGGACTGAAGGATGGTCTCCACAACCTCAGCTGAGAGACCGGATTCTATGAGCTGGATCCCTTCAGGGGCCAGACCCACAGCTTCATTAGCTCTGGTCGAGGGTAAAGAATGCAACCCTCCACCTGGGGCAAATGGTCCCTCCTGACCGGAATCTCCCAAGGGACTCCGTCGAGGAGGGCCACAAGGTCCGCGAACCATATTCTGGAAGGCCAGTGGGGGGCCACTAGCGTGAGATGGACCTTGTCCCTGCGAATTTTGGCCAGAACTCCCGGGAGCAGAGCGATCGGGGGAAAGGCGTACAGGCATAACCTCGGCCACGCATGTATCATGGCATCCTACCGCAGAGGCGCTGGATGTGCTAGTGAAAACCACAGAGGGCAGTGGGTGTTCTCTACTGAGGCAAACAGGTCGACCTGTGCCTTGCCGTATCTCTCCCAAATCTGCTCCAGCACTTCGGGGTGGAGCTGCCATTCTCCTGGTCTTGGCCCCTGTCTCGATAGGGCATCTGCTCCCACATTCTGGACCCCTGGGATGTAGGCCGCCCTGAGAGAGAGCAGCCTCCCCTGGGCCCAGTGGAGGATCTGTCGCGCCATCTTGTACAGTGGTCGCGAACGTAGACCCCCCTGATGGTTGATATATGCGACCGCAGTCATACTGTCGGTGAAAGCAGTGACATGGTGGTCGCGAAGGTCCGGGAGGAACGCACAGAGTGCTCTGCGAACCGCCAGTAACTCTAGCATGTTTATGTGCCAGGTCTGGTGCCGACTGCTCCACAGACCTTGTGAGGAGCGATCCTTCAGGAACGCCCCCCAGCCCGAGAGGTAGGCATCTGTCGAGAGAGAGACTCTCTGACCCAGAGCCCCCAATACAGAGCCTTGAGAAAGAAACCAAGAGTTCTTCGACATACTCATACACATAGGCATCGCCCCGTGACCTTGATAGTGCGAAGCGGGTTCCCCTTCGGGGAAAACCCCTTGGTCTTTAGCCACCACTGCAGCCACCCTAACACCCTCTGAAAGTGTTTCACTGTGAGTGGCTGGCCCAACTTGATGCTCTTGACGGCTGAACGAATGGCCTGGATGCGCTCGGGGACATGGCCACTGAGTCCCAAATGACTCCCAAAAAAGTGATTCTCTGTGCAGGAGAAAGTACACTCTTCTTGGTGTTCAGCCTCAACCCCAACTCCTTCATGTGTGCGAGCACAGCATCTCGATGTTGCGCTGCTAGCTGCGGAGACTGGGCCAGAACAAGCCAGTCGTCGATATAATTTAAGACACGAATGCCCTGTAACCGTAGCGGAGCTAGAGCAGCGTCCACAACTTCTGTGAACGTGTGGGGCGAGAGCGCCAGGCCGAAAGGAAGCACCCGATACTGGTACGCCTTTCCCCCAAAGGCGAACCTCAGGAACTTCCTGTGTTGCGGAAGGATGGAGACGTGGAAATATGCGTCCTTGAGGTCGACTGTGACAAACCAATCCTCGGATCTGACCTGCACTACGATCTGCTTGAGCGTCAACATTTTGAATTTTAGACGCCTGACCGCGCGATTCAAGAGATGCAAATCCAGAATGGGCCGCAACCCTCCATCCTTCTTCGGAACTATGAAGTACCGGCTGTAGAACCCGGACTTGCTTTCCGCGAGGGGTACATACTCGATGGCCCCTTTCGCCAGCAAAGTGACTACTTCTTGTTCCATGACCAGAGCCTGCTGAGCCACTGACTGTAGGACCCCCGAGAACCAGGGTGGTGAAACTGGAACTGGATGGCATACCCGGAGGTTACCGTGCGCAGGACCCACTGGGAGATACTGGGTAGCCATGACCACGCAGCCCGGAACTCTACTAAGGGAACCAGCCTCCCGGGCCTGGTCTCTGGTACTGTGAACATATCCACCACTGAGCCGGGGCTTCCGGAAACCCGGGAGGACTGCTCTAGGACCCTCCTTAGAGGGGGTGGTTTTCCCATGGCGGGCTGACTCTGGAGCTGCACATGGGAGACACCACCTTGTTGCGGCTTGGCGTCAGCGCCACTTAGTCTTGGCCTTCTTGGTGTTCAGGACAACCCTCAAATCTCCTTTTCTACCAGAGGACTGGACTTGAACTTGTCGGCCCGACCTTCCGGGGTTTGCCGGAGGAAGACAGGTAGCGACACTTTTTTTTCTGAGCGGCCCTGTGTGAGGAGCTTTGAGACCGTGCTTGCCTGGCGGTCTCACGTGGAGTGCGGCGGTGAAGAACTTTACTGAACACCGCCTGCTGTCGTGAAGCCTCCTTGAAGTTGTCGACGACGCTTTTTACGGCATCGCCGAACAAGCCCGAAGGGGACAGAGGGGCATCCAGCAAAACAAATTTATCTTTATCTTTTATAGCTGATAAATTGAGCCATAAGTGTCTCTCCGTGGCCACCAGAGCTGCCATGGAGCGGCCGACAGAGTAGGCCATCTCCCCAGTGGCCCGAAGAGACAAATCCACGGTCTGGCGCAGCTCTGCCACTGCCTCCGGACCGATACCGCCGCCCTCGTTGAGGTCCCCTAGCAACTCTGCTTGATAGGCCTGCAGCAGTGCCGTAGTGTGCAGGCACGCAGCAGCCTGGCTCAAAGCAGAGTATGCTTTCCCCACCAAAGACGATGTGACGCGCATCGGCTTGGTGGGGAGCGCCGAAGCTTTAATAGAGGATGCAGACTGGGGAACGAGGTACCCAGCGAGAGCCTCGTCCACTTTCTGCATCCCCCCATAACCATGGTGTTGACCCCCAACAAGATTCGTATACATCGCACTATGTGGTGTATGGACTCTCTCGGAGGCTGGCCTTCTCCAAGATCTAGATACCCCGGTATGTAAATCAGAAAGAAAAGGCATAGCTCGGCGCGGGGGAGTGACACGAGCTGGCAGGTAGCGCTCGTCCAAAATACTCTTTCTAGGACGAGCGCTCCTGGTCTCCGCCGGCCCATCGATGTCCAGACGTGAGACCGCTCGCGCCACAACCTCTACTAACTCTTCAAAAGCCGGCGAGAAGGGTGGCGAATCCTCCACGACCGGGTCGACACTAGCTAGATCCATCTCACTTTCTGAACTAGATAAAGCTAGTGCCGGAGTCCCAGCACGATCGTCTCCCGGAGAGCGCTCATGACCAGGACCCGCCTGATCTCGTGAGGGCTGAGACAAGGGAGGACCCATCCCAGCTGCCTCAGCGAGATCCATTTGTGATCCCCAAGACTGAGAGCGCCGCAAAGCCTCGGCTGCTGCAGGTCCCGAACCGCGGGGAACACTAGCCTGAGCGGCCTCGTTACAGACCGCCAGGCAGGAGCGGAGCGTATGCAATGAGAACTTCTCGCAGTCCTCACAGCCGGTGCTCTCAAGTGCCGACCGCGCATGCTCCACTCCCAAACAGACCACATACATAACATGTCACAAAATGTTATGTGTGAAAACAAAATCACTCTCACACAGACACAGCACGCTGAAGTCACTCAGAGCTGCCGCTTCCGGGTTTCACGCGCGCTTTATGCTCTTCCTCATGATGTCACCGGCACGTGCCGGCGGTGACGCATTCACACGCGTTCGTCTCTCATTGGTTGCACAGATCTTCACGTGACTGACGCAAGGCTATTTCCCCTAGCGCTTTGACGCAGATCGAGTTCCCTGAAAGGGAACTGATTTACAGAAATGGATGAAGCAGCAAGTATTTGCGATGACTTTCTGGGCCAGAATTTATGCCAGAGAAACTGATTAAGACGCTAAAACTGTGTTTACATTTAATTCAATGTCTTCACAGTTACTTTCCTTTTGTACAAGCAAGCAGCTTTTTTCTAACGATAATGTAACGTTATTTATTTAATATTATTTATTCAACCCTGTAATTATTTAACCCCAAAAGTTAAAACATATGAATACATTCAATTAGATGTAAATTTTCCATCCAATTTAATTACATAAATCCAATATAAAATTAAACTTTTTAGTTAAGCTTTAACATCATGTAAAAAAGCAACCTGAATAATTACATTTTACTTATGACAGGTTTTCTGTTTCTCTGTAGCGTTTCAACATTTAGGCATTCAGAAAGTTTACTTTCTGGACAGAGTCGACAATGCAAGGGGAATCGGTTCTCATGTGTAGAGAATCCGAGCTACAGGAAACCTGAGGGTGCACTAGATTTCTTTTTGCTTTTGAGTTAACTATTATTAGTTCATTAAAAAAATAAAAAAATCAGGGTATCCCCATCTTGAATTTACTTCACAGAAAAAGTTTTAAACGTTTAACCTCACTAAATGCTTTGACTGTTTAAAAGTTTTGATTTTCTTCCAATTGTTGGAAACATCTAGACAAGCAGTGAATGTCCTAATGCCCAAATTCATCGGTTCCTTTTGAAAGAATTCAAATGTGAATTTGAGACTCTGAGAGAAGCTTAAGTCGAGAGATTACATCAGTCCAAATAGCATTATTAATCCAATGGAAGTATTCTCTGTATTGTAGCAGTTTCACGTCCCTGTTACTACTCCAACATCCTCTGGCTCATTCTCAATGCTTTCATTAGGTGCCGCAAAAAGTCAGAGAGTGGCTTTTTCGTGGAAATTTCTCTCTCAGTTCCTTCAAGGTTGAAGTCCTAAGATTAAAAAAAAAAACCACCTTATTCAGTTTTACTGAATTATTCTCTGGCAATATACTGTGTGTTTGGGTCATTAGAAAAAGTACAAAATATATAGTAAAAATCTGAAATTCTATGATAAGTGTTACAATTTCATCATTGAGGCAACAGACTTTTTATGATAGTCTTGTTTGATATTTTCTCACTGAATATTATGACACAATATTAAAAATGGTGATTATTTAAAAAAAACATATTTACCACATTTACCACACCTTGTCTACAACTGTCATATGCATATCTTCATGTCCATTGCTGCTGAAAACTTTAATTAAGAACTTTGACAGCACAGTTGTTATCCACACAAATGCTGCTTTAATCTTAGAAAAAAAGGGAAACAAAGATGAGATGCCTACTGTTGAGGAAATTATTCTAATTTATCAACAAAAAAAATATTCATGTAAATATCAAGACATCTTAATTTATGTAATGCTTTGTACAATAGAGATTGATTCAAAGCAGAGATAACAGGAAAACAATGCAACAGTTTGTTTTGGCTCTACAGCAGCTCCGAGGGAAGTTACTCCGGTTACTGCGCAACCGTCAGAGCCACTCTAATTTATGCCACGGAAACCTGGCCAGTTAAAATTGACCAGCAGAAAAAGATGGAGGCATTTGATCATTGTTGCCTCCGTTGAATAGCGAAAATTCGGTGAACTGATTTTACGACCAACGAGGCTGTGCGACAGTGTTGCGGCCTCACTCACACTTTAACCGAAACGATGATATTGCGCCGCTGTAAATGGATCCGGCACGTTATGTGGATGGCCGACCACTGACTTCCCTACCAATCATTAATTAGTGCCCAGCGTGGAAGCGACCCAAAGGAGGCGTTCGGCAAACCAGTCAGCAAAATTTCACAATGGAGAAGCATCTGCAGCGACATAGCCTATGCCCACTGTGGGCACTAGGGCTGAAGAAGAAGAAAACAGCAGCTCCAGATGACCAGGCCAGTCAATAATATTGATGAATATGGCAGTTTCGAGTTTCAAGAATGCGCACTCTTATCCGCGTGAGTTGTGTTTTGTAAAAAGCACTATATAAATAAAGGTGACTTGACTTGACTTGTAGCACGAGCTTCATGTTTTCATCGGCCGCATAGTGTCATGTCTCGTCTTGTGTTGGTCGCAGCTTGTTTTTTAACTGTCTCTGCGTGCTTTAATTTGGTCTTGTTTTGTGTGGACGTGTAACTTGTGCGTGTTCTCATTGGCTGCATGCTCATGTCATGTTTTTGTCTGAGCACATGGCACGTGTCTATCCTGTTTATTGTGTAACCCCGCCCATCTTGTTTCCTCGTTATTGGTTTGATTTGTCCCACCTGTCTTCCCTCGTTACTTGCCTTGGTTGCTCAATATATATTCTCCCTGTGTTTGCTGTCCTGTGCTGTTTTGTTGTTATTTATATAAAAAAGAGATAAAACAATAGATATCAACACTTTTACATAGAGATGAAAAGAGTGTAGTTTATTTTTACGACGAAAAAAATGTTTAAAAAAATATTACACATGCCATAATTAAGTGGTTTTTCTAAATCGATGAGTTCTCTGAAAGAGTAAAGATAGTGCATACATGCTTAAAAAAATACAATAACAGTTCAGCATGAAAAGAACTCATGTTCCACTGTATGGATATGATTTGTTTTATTGAGAAATCCCATAAGCATTTAATTTGTAGATAACTCATATGTTTAATTATGTGCACTTTAACAAATGCATATGTTTTGGCTTGTTTGCAAAGCGTTTATCAAAGTAAGATATTATCTAAAAACTTGCATAATCTACCTAGAAGTAAGCATTATGCACATATTCAAATGCATATCTTAAAATCAAAGTTTGGAATTACTCTCTTTATTACCGAGAAGGTCGAAAACAACCTCAAGCTCATTTGCCTTAGCGAAATTCATGCGAACATCAGATATCTTGATCGATCACATCACAAAAATAGTTGAATATGAAGATTAAATAATTTATAAACATCAAATATCAAATCCTGTACAGTTTCCACATCTGTTCATGTTATTAACTAAGATTAATAAATGCTTTAGAATAATTTTTCATAGTTAATGTGATTTAATGTGTGTTCATGTAAAATGATTGTTAGGCTGCATAATTTAGGTCAGCCGGAACCGGGAACATTCCCATAACATCTGATGTACTCGATACATCAGAAGAAGAATGGCATCTACGCTGATTTTGGTCTCTGTTTATTCCGAGGTTACCGTGGTCAGCCGGATCCGGGCCGTATCCAGATCAGATGAAGGACCTGGACACGAGCACAGCACTGCCCTGGGGTGTCTGCGGAGACCGTGACTCTACTAGACCCTCCCCTGTGACGATCATGAACCCATCTCTAACTGGACCAATTTAATAATAATAATAATAATAATAATAATAATCAGTTACATTTATATAGCACTTTTCCAGAGCTCAAAGCGCTTAAGCGCTCCAATTTGGACTTCATATTGGACGTGAATTGTTGTCAATATAATAAATATAATATAATACAATATAATATATAATAAATATAATCATGCACTGTTTGGCTGTGGCCAGAGGAGAACTGGTCCCCCGACTGAGCCTGGTTTCTCCCAAGGTTTTTTCTCCATTCTATTCTTCATTCATTACGTCACCTGCCGGAGTTTTGGTTCCTTGCCGCTGTCGCCTATGGCTTGCTCAGTTGGGGAAACTTAACACTTAAATTTCATCAATTGTATTGATTCGCCTGCTCGTTTAAAGCTGCTGTTCAGCCAAACAAACTTTGTTTATATTGTTTTTCCTGTGACCACTGTAAAGCTGCTTTGAAACAATCTGTATTGTAAAAAGCGCTATATAAATAAAGGTTACTTGACTTGACTTCATCAAACAAATAACCATTTTGGCTTTTGGTTTTCTCAAGCCTCGGTTATATCTACGCTTTTTTTGCAACCCCCGAGGCCTTCAACATAACCGGGTTCCACTGTAGCTGAAAGTGCAATTGCACATGCTCTTTCTGATATATCCGCTTTGTAAGTGTGGTTTGTGATGCAAATGTCAATGTTCGTTGACTTATTTTGTTTATAATGGAAGGTGATTGGGCTCTCAGTGAGATCCAAATTTGTCAATTTTTTTTTACCTTGAGGAACTCCATACTGAACCCGTGATCGATATGACATCTCCTCATTTACTGCTACAAACTGATAACGGTCAGATAAGTATGATTTGAAGCAGGCAAATGCAACTCCACTAATGCCAACATAATTTTCAAGTCTATTTAGGATTTTGTGGTCGATTGTATCAAATGCAGCACTAAGGTCCAGTAACACTAACAGAGAGATACAACCACTATCGGATGATAAGAGCAAATCATTTATAACTCTAATGAGAGCAGTCTCAGTACTATGATATGGTCTAAATCCTGACTGGAAATCCTTGTAGATGCTGTTTCTTTCTAGAAAGGAACATAGTTGTGAAGATATTACCTTTTCTAGAATTTCTGACAAAAAAAGGTAGATTTGATATCGGCCTATAATTAAGTAATTCTGCAGGATCAAGTTGTGTTTTTTTTAATAAGTGGTTTAATTACGGCTAGTTTAAAGGTTTTTGGTATGTATCCTAATGACAAAGATGAATTAACAATATTAAGAAGATGATCTATGATCTCTGGAAGTATCTCTTTCAGTAGCTTGAAGCAATTGGCATGCTACAAAAATGTATACAACAAAAGGCATATGCGCACCAACTAACAACAGAGATTGTAATGGCTACTTTATGTTTATGTTGGGAATATACCTTTAAGACGTCGGATGTAGGCGTGAGTGCGTGCGCACAGGGAGGATAGTTTCTTTGAGTGAGGTGAGAGATCACCGCTCTACCAATGTTATATAGCATAATTACTGTTTCTATTTTCCTTATTTTATTTGTGATTTTTGTCAGAGTGTCTTTTTCCTGGTTTGTACTAACGCTCTTTACATGTTTGAGAAGAGTGTGAAACCCATCTATAAAGGTCGTAATCTTTGACGTCATCAACCAGTGCACTCTGACAACCAGTGCAAGATTTACCAGTAAACGATAAAATCCACCTTTGATTCGAGAGACTCTACTTCAGGTGGGAGCGCGCACCAAGGCTCAGGCTGAGACCAACCAATATTGTGTTCTCGCCTCCACAATTCCAGGCTGGCCTCTTCTGCGACTCTATTCAGCCTAGAACGCATGCAGACGGGGGATATCCAACACATCTTACCTCGTCGGACTGCTACTCTCTCAATCGATACTGGCTGTGGCACCCCCACCTGCTTGTAGCTGAGGGTACAGCTACAGAGGGTACAGCTACTAGCTCCCGCCAGAAGCTGCATCCTCCACTCCCACTCAGTTTCAGCAGCAGACTCCATCCACTAAACAACATGAAGCTGGCCACAGGCAAGCGGCTCAAACCGTACCAGCCCCTGTTAGTGGTGCCCCTAAGGCGGGCAGCTCAGAGATAGAAGCATATTTGGGAGACAGTAGAAGTACCGCTCCTCCCTCGGAGGAGAATCTTTTGTTGAATTTTCTGTCTGTTTTACCCACTTTTTCATTAAAAGAGCAGTGTAACGGAGTTAAACGTTCAGGGAGGAAGGAGGCGGGAACCGGCAGACATTTGAACACTTTAATGATGAAAATAAAACATAAATACAAAACGAAAGTAATGGAAAACACAACATAAAGTCCCAGGCCTGGTCCCCTCTCGTCTTCACTGTCGTCGCTCCTCCTTTTAAGTCTCCGCTCCTCCGTGAGACGAGAGACACCGGTGGCTTCGCAGGTGGCGCTCATTACCAATCACGCCACCGGCTCTCGTGATGCTCTCACGGTCTCTCGACCCCGCCTTGCTCGCCACAAGCAGTTTCCTTTATCTCTGGGTCTCAGGAGTGTGTGGATGGCAGTATGGCAATGCTATTGCTTGATACTTTCACCCCTCTCTCCAATCACCAGTGGGCAGCGAGGCCGGTCCAAAAATGTTATGCCAGGTAAGTGTTGCACAGCACACTCAGACCCCACTTCAGGATTGATTTGCCTTCCGGGTTGAGTCCCTGCACTCTACCTCGCAGCCTCACTGAAGTCCCTCTGACCCTGCTTGTACAGTCTCTGCATGCCTGGCTTGTACTTCCCAGCTGTGTCTTGTTCTCTCATTCAACACTTGTGTATATCAATCCTGTGTTTTCCTCCAGTCTCTGTCCGATATTGTTGCTTGCAGGTCGAGTTCAGTCCGCGTCTCATTCTGTTTTCTTCTTATTGAGCATTTTGCATGATTCGTGCTATTTTGGTTGTATAAAGTGTTTTTGAGCTTTTTTGAGTTATTAAAATTCTATTTAAGCTAATTCCTGTTCCTCTGCGACGCCGCCTTCTTCCGCACCCATTTTTTTCTTTTATTTTCATTAGAAATGAACACAAGTGTAATAATTTTCCAAAAATGTATTCAAGTAGCCTAAATGTAACATAATTTATATAAGTACGTCATTACTACCCCCCTCTGGTGTATTATTTTTAAGTCGTCACCTTTATTTAAGGGAAGCATGGCATTAGCTTTCACTGTTATGCTGATGACACTCAGCTTTATATTTCTTCTCATCCTGATTAAACGTACCAATTACCTAAATTAATGGAAATGCATAAATGGTATAAAAAACTGGATGACTAATAACTTTCTACTACTTAATTCTGAAAAAAAAACAGAGATTCTAATTATTATACCAAAAAGTTCTGCGCGTAATAACCTAAACTTGTCTAACACTCTGGCTGCTCTGTCAACTCTTCTTCATTAGTTATGAACCTGGTTGTGCTCTTTGATGCAAATCTTTCATTGGAAAACCACGTTTCTAGCATCTGTAAAACTGCATTCTTCCATCTGAAATTATATATATATATATATATATATATATATATATAAGATATAAGATACGACATATGCTCTCAATGACAAATGTGAAAAAGTTATTTAATGCGTTCATGAGCATGGTGCATGGAGCGGGAAGCGTGGTGCCCTGCATGCTTAATAAACAAATTCCAGCTGGTCCAAAATGCAGCAGCTTGAGTTTTTACTAGAACCAGGAAGTATGAGCATATTAGCCCGGTTCTGTCAACACTGCATTGGCTCCCTATTAAATTAAACACCGAATACATTTTAAAATCTTGCTAATTACTTACAAAGAATTAAATGGTTTAGCTTCCCAATACTTGAGTAAGCTCTTAACACATTATAGTCCTTATTATAGTCCTTCACGTCTATTACGATCACAAAAAACTGACCAGGCGTCTCATTTATAAAACTGTGCATAGGATCCATACTAAGAGTTTACTTGATTTTACATAATTTAGGTCAGTCGGATCTGGGAACGTTCCCATAACATCTGATGTCCTCAATACATAATAAGGAGAATGGCATCATTGCTGATATTAGTCTCTGTTTATTCCGAGTTTACCATGGTCAACCGGATCCGGGCCGGACATGAGCACAACACAGCCCTAAAGTGTCTGCAGAGTCTGTGATTCTACTAGACCCTCCCCTGTGAAGATCATGAATTCCATCTCCAAGCAGACCTAACTGGATTAAATATTTTGACCTGAATTGTTGTCAATACAATATTCATGCACGGTTTGGTTTTTGGCCAGAGGAGAACTGGTCCCCCAACTGAGGCCGGTTTCTCCCAAGGTTTTTTTCTCCATTATGTTCTTCCTTCATTCCGTCACCTACTGGAGTTTTAGTTGCTTATTTGGTGACACTTAACACTTAATATTCTTCAATCTTATTGATTGGCCTGCTCTTTTAAGGCTGCTGTTCAGCCAAAACAAACTTTTTATTGTTTTCCTGTGACCTCTGTAAAGCTGCTTTGAAACAATCTGTATTGTAAAAAAGCGCTATATAAATAAAGGTGACTTGACTTACGGTATATAGCACTTTTTACAATTGAGATTGTTTCAAAGCAGATTCACAGAGATAACAGGAAAATAATGTAACAGAGTTTGTTTATACTATACAGCAGTTTTAGAAGAGCAGGCCAATCAATAATATTAATAACATTATTAAGTGTTAAGTGACTTTTAAAGTAACTTCCCCCAATTCTGATTAAAAAAAATAACATAATAATTATATATATATATATATATATATATATACAGATGGCCTCGGGGGTTGCAAGAAAGGGTCAAGATAACCATTTATTGAGATAACCCATATCTAATATATAACATATATTACCGATATTCCCACATATAACCCGCAGAGGCAGATAATCCGCACACTCATATAGCCAGTGTGTTTTGGTTTTTGTGTTAAAAATCGTTGGCGTAACCCGCACCCATAGATTGATGAACTTTTTTGTGTAAGATCACATTTAGAATTTTAAATGTTGCTTGCATGACGTTAATTATCCATAACTGTTTAGACTCAGTACACAGTGCTTGTGCGTGAAATTCATTGTTTAGAAAAACAAAAAGCATTCTCTCCCGCTGCGCTGTGCATGAGATGAGAAGAGCCCGCCCTCATGGCAGCACAGCCAATCACGTCTTCTTGCATGATTGACAGGTCAGACAGCCTATCGGCGCCAGCTGTCAGAGTGATATTGCAAGCGCCAAAGACAACAACCCTCGCAAGAATGAAAAATTTACATTTATTGATGTACATGATGTGAGTTATTAAATGAGAATGTAGACGCTCGTGTTTTTGGTGTCTTTTTACACAACAGTGTTGACGTGATTTGTTTGATGAAGTGATCGGCATTCATCTAAAAAAATGTACATACACTGTACTGTGTATGTTCCCTTTCAGGGAACTCGAGCTGTGTCGAAGCACTAGGGGAAATAGCCTTGCGTGAGTCACGTGAAGATCTGTGCAACCAATGAGAAACGAACGCGTGTGAATGCGTCACTGCCGGCGGTAGCCGGTGACGTCATGAGGAAGAGCATAAAGGCGCGTCTGAAACCCGGGCGCGCCAGCTCTGAATGCCTTCAGCGTGCTGTGTCTGTGTGAGAGTGGTTTTTGAGACTGTGTTAGCTTAAAAATCAGGAGAATGAGTGTGAAAAGTGTGGCAAATGAACAGAGCTTCAGACCGTGTGTTTATCCCTGCCCACGTTTTATAACGGGTAGGGATACACATGTGATGTGTGTTATCTGTTTAGGAGTGGAACATGCACGGTCGGCACTAGAGAATGCCGGCTGTAAAGACTGTGAGCAATTTTCCCTGCATGTTCTCCGCTCCCGCCTGGCGGTCTGTAACGAGGCCGCCCAGGCTAGTGTTCCCCGCGGCTCGGGACCTGCAGCAGCCGAGGCTTTGCGGCGCTCTCAGTCCTGGGGTTCACAAATGGATCTCGCTGAGGCTGCTGGGGTGGGTCCGTCCTTACCTCAGCCTTCACGAGATCAAGTGGGTCCCAGTCACGGGCACTCTTCGGGAGATGCTTGTGCTGTGACTCCAACACTAGCTTTGTCAAGTTCCGATAGTGAGATGGATTTAGCTAGTGTTGACCCGGTCGAGGAGGTTTCGCGACTCTCCTCGCCGGCATTTGAAGAGCTAGTTGAGTTTGTGGGGCGAGCAGTCTCTCGTCTGGATATCGAATGGCCGGCGGAGACCAGGAATGCTCGTCCCAGAAAAAGCATGTTAGACGAGCGTTACCTGCCGGCTCGCGTCACTCCCCCGCGCCGAGCTATGCCTTTTCTACCTGATTTGCATGCCGAGGTTTCCAGATCGTGGGAAAAGCCAGCCTCTGAGAGGGTTCATACACGGAACAGTCCGATGTATACGAATATCGTAGGGGCTCAAAGCCACTGTTATTGGGGGATGCAGAAAGTGGACGAGGCTCTTGCGAGTTACCTCGTGCCCCAGTCTGCGTCCTCAATTAAAGCTCCGGCACTCCCCTCCAAGCCGATGTGCGTCACGTCGTCTCTGGTGGGGAAAGCTTACTCAGCCTCTAGTCAGGCCGCAGTGTGCCTGCACACCACGGCACTGCTGCAGGCTTATCAGGCTGAGTTGCTTGGGGACCTCAACAAGGGCGGCGGTATCGGTCCGGAGGCAGTGGCAGAGCTGCGCCGGACCGTGGATCTGTCTCTCCGGGCCACTAGGGAGACGGCCTACTCTGTCGGTCGCTCCATGGCAGCTCTGGTGGCTACGGAGAGACATCTATGGCTCAATTTGTCGGCTATTAAAGATAGGGACAAATTTGTTTTGCTGGACGCCCCTCTGTCCCCTTCGGGCTTGTTCAGCGACGCCGTAAAAAGCGTCGTCGACAAGTTTCAGGAGGCTGCTTGACAGCAGGTGGCGTTCAGTAAAGTTCTTCCCCGCCGCCCTCCACGTGAGACCGCCAGTCAAGCGCGGGCTCAGAGCTCTTCACACAGGGCCGCTCAGAAACAAAGTGTCGCCACCCGCCTCCCTCCGGTAGAGAACCCCAGGGGGCCGGGCCGACAGACTCAAGCTTCTGGTAGAAGGGGTGATTTGAGGGTTGTCCTGAATACCAAGAAGGCTAAGAGTAAGCGGTCCTGACGCCAAGCCGCAACGAGGTGGTGTATCCCTGGAGCAGCTCAGCAGTCAGCCCGCCATGGGAAAACCACCCGGGAATCCGGATATCCCGGCCCAGTGGTGGATATGTTCTTAGCACCAGAGGCCAGCCCAGGGAGGCTGGTTCCCCTAGTAGAATTCCGAGATGCGTGGTCACGGCTAACCGGTATCTCTCAGTGGGTTCTGCGCACGGTCACCTTAGGGTACGCCATTCAGTTCGCGGTCTCTCCACCCCAGTTCTCGGGGGTCCTACAGTCAGTTGTAAGCCCTCAGCAGGCTCTGGTTATGGAACAAGAAGTAGACACTTTGCTGGCGAAAGGGGCCATCGAGTATGTACCCTTCGCAGAGAGCAAGTCCGGGTTCTACAGCCGGTTCTTCATAGTTCCAAAGAAGGATGGAGGGTTGCGGCCTATTCTGGATTTACGTCTCTTGAATCGTGCGGTCAAGCGTCTAAAGTTCAAAATGCTAACGCTCAAACAGATCGTAGTGCAGGTCAGATCCGAGGATTGGTTTGTCACAGTCAACCTCAAGGACGCTTATTTCCATGTCTCCATCCTTCCGCAACACAGGAAGTTCCTGAGGTTCGCCTTTTGGGGAAAGGCGTACCAGTATCGGGTGCTTCCTTTCGGCCTAGCGCTCTCACCCCGCACGTTCACGAAAGTCGTGGACGCTGTTCTAGCTCCCCTGCGGTTACGGGGCATCCGTGTCTTAAATTGTATCGACGACTGGCTTATTTTGGCGCAGTCGCCGCAGTTGGCGGAGCAACATCGAGATGTAGTGCTCGCCCATATAAAGGAGCTGGGGTTGAGGCTGAACGCCAAGAAGAGTGTCCTTTCTCCTGCTCAGAGAAACACCTTCTTGGGAGTCATCTGGGACTCAGTGGCGATGTCGGCTCGGCTTTCCCCCGAGCGCATCCAATCTATCTGTTCAGCCGTCAAGAGCATCAAGTTAGGCCAGCCACTCACCGTCAAAAATTTCAGAGGGTGTTAGGGCTCATGGCAGCGGCATCCAGCATCATTCCACTGGGCCTGCTGCACATGAGGCCCCTGCAGTGGTGGCTAAAGACCAAGGGGTTTTCCCCCCGAAAGGGAACCCGCTTTGCACGATCAAGGTCACGTGGCGATGCCTACGCACCCTGAGTATGTGGAAGAATTCTTGGTTTCTGTCTCAAGGCCCAATGCTAGGAGCTCTGGCTCGGAGAGCCTCTCTCTCGACAGATGCCTCCCTCTCGGGCTGGGGGGTGGTCATGAAGGACCGCTCCTCACAAGGTCTTTGGAACAGTCGGCACCAGACCTGGCACATAAACACTTTAGAGTTACTGGCCTTCCGCAACACAGGAAGTTCCTGAGGTTCGCCTTTGGGGGAAAGGCGTACCAGTATCGGGTGCTTCCTTTCGGCCTAGCGCTCTCACCCCGCACGTTCACGAAAGTCGTGGACGCTGCTCTAGCTCCCCTGTGGTTACGGGGCATCCGTGTCTTAAATTGTAGGACCCTGAGTATGTGCAGATCCGCAGAGCACTCTGTGCGTTCCTACCGGACATTTGCGTCACTGTTTTCACCGACAGTATGACTGCGGTTGCATATATCAACCATCGGGGAGTCTTCGTTCGCGACCACTATACAAGATGGCGCGACAGATCCTCCTCTGGGCCCAGGGAAAGCTGCTCTCGCTCAGGGCGGCCTACATCCCGGGGGTCCAGAATGTGGGAGCAGACGCCCTATCGAGACAGGGGGCGAGACCAGGGGAATGGCGACTCCACCTCGAGGAGCAAATTTGGGAAAAGTACAGGTCGACCTGTTTGCCTCGGTAGAAAACTCCCATTACCCTCTGTGGTTTTCACTCACACATCCAGCGCCTCTGGGGCAGGATGCCATGACACGAGCGTGGCCGAGGTTGCCCCTGTACGCCTTTCCCCCAATCGCTCTGCTCCCGGGAGTTCTGGCCAAGATTCGCCGGGACAAGGTCCATCTCACGCTAGTGGCCCCGCCACTGGCCGTCCAGAATATGGTTCGCGGACCTCGTGTCCTTCCTCGACGGGGTCCCTTGGGAGATCCCGGTCAGGAGGGACCTTCTGTCCCAGGCGGAAGGTTGCATTCTTCACCCGCAACCAGAGCTGTTGAAGCTGTGGGTCTGGCCCCTGAGGGGGCCCAGCTCATAGAGGCCAGTCTCTCAGCCGAGGTTGTTGAGACCATCCTTCAGTCCAGAGCTCCCTCCACGAGGAAACTCTACGCTTTGAAGTGGAAACTCTTCACTTCCTGGTGTAGTGAAAGGCAGGTGAACCGAGTAACCTGTCAAGTTGGCAAAGTATTGGAGTTCCTGCAAGAAAGATTTGCGGCAGGGCTTTCCCCCTCCACCTTGAAGGTCTACGTGGCTGCTATAGCGGCTTGCCACGTACCTCTGGGTGGGGTATCCCTGGGCAGGGACCCCCTAGTCACTCGTTTCCTCCGTGGTACACTAAGGCTGAGACCTGCGGCACAGACCAGGGTGCCTGCCTGGGACTTGTCCGTGGTACTCCTAGGCTTGTCTCAGCCACCCTTTGAACCTTTAGAGGATATCTCGATTAAGTACCTCTCGCTTAAGACCCTTCTTTTGCTGGCAATCACCTCGCTTAAGAGGGTCGGGGACCTTAAGGCCCTCTCCGTGGCCCCTTCATGTCTTGAGTTTGCGCCCGGGATGGTGAAAGTTTTCCTCCACCCGAGGCAAGGCTATGTCCCCAAGGTTCCCACTAATGTGGCTTGGTCTATCACACTGCAGGCCTTCTGCCGTCCCCCATTTGACGATCATGAGCAGGAGCACAAGAACAAGGTCTGTCCAGTGCGAGCACTGGACGCTTACGTTTTCAAGACTGCCACTTGGCGTAAGTCGGACCAACTGTTCGTTTGCTTTGGGGCTCCCGAGGGGGCCCCAGCTTCCAAGCAAACCCTTAGCAGGTGGATAGTCGAGGCTATCTGCCTAGCTTACGAGTCGGCCGGACATGCTTCTCCTTTGAGGGTCCGAGCCCACTCCACTCGGAGCATGGCGGCATCCAAGGCTCTCCTCTCCGGAGTTTCCTTGTCTGATGTTTGTGCTGCGGCTGGCTGGTCCTCACCGCACACATTCATGAGGTTCTACCAGCTAGACCTCGATGCCGCCCCGGGAACCAGGGTGCTCTCTCAGTGAGCTGGGACACACCCGGATGCTGACGTCGCTGAGGTGGCGTTGGCATAGCGTTCCCCTAGTGCTTCGACACAGTTCGAGTTCCCTGAAAGGGAACGTCTCGGGTTATGTATGTAACCCTGGTTCCCTGAGGGGAACGAGATGCTGTGTCTTTGCCTCAGCTCCTGGCGCCTCCGGGCCCGCTTCAGGCATTCATGCTGGCGTGCCCGGGTTTCAGACGCGCCTTTATGCTCTTCCTCATGACGTCACCGGCTACCGCCGGCAGTGACGCATTCACACGCGTTCGTTTCTCATTGGTTGCACAGATCTTCACGTGACTCACGCAGGGCTATTTCCCCTAGTGCTTCGACACAGTGTCTCGTTCCCCTCAGGGAACCAGGGTTACATACGTAACCCGAGACGTTTGCTAACAACAAAAGGCAAATGTATAAGGCCTATGTATCGAGTTCCTCTCATGCTGATAGGATGAGGTGTAATTGCTGATGATGAGTTGATTGCTTTCATCCTTGAACATGCTCCACCCGAACTTTGTTAATCAAACATCATTTGGTGAGTTAACCATGAGTCGAGATAAGTGAACTCCACTGTATATATATATATATATATATATATATATATATACAGTAATACTTCGGTTTACAAGTTTAATTCGTTCCAAGAGTAAGCTCGTAAACCAAAATGCTAGTACACCAAAACAAATGTCAAGTCAAGTCAAGTCACCTTTACTTATATAGCGCTTTTTACAATACAGATTGTTTCAAAGCAGCTTTACATTGGTCACATGAAAACATTATAAACAAAGTTTGTTTGGCTGAACGGCAGCCTTAAAAGAGCAGGCGAATTAATACAATTGATGAATATTAGGTGTTAAGTTATGATTATTGATCGATTTGATTGATTTATAGTTTGATTATTATATTGATAATTCAAGTCTAATATTAAGTCTAATTTGGTCCGATTGGAGATGGGTTAATAATCTACACAGGGGAGGGTTTAGTAGAGTCACGGTCTCCGCAGACACTTCATGGCAGTGCTATGCTCGTGTCCAGTTGCAGGTCCTTCATCTGATCTGGATACAGCCCGGATCCCGCTGACCATGGTAACCTCGGAATAAACAGAGAATAATATCAGCGTAGATGCCATTCTTCTTCTGATGTATCGAGTACATCAGAGGTTATGAGAATGTTCCCCGTTCCGGCTGACCTAAATTATGCAGCCTAACAATCATTTTACATGATTTGGATTAAAAATGTATGTATAATGTGTTATGTGTATGCCAGGTTGAAGAGATGTGTTTTTAGTCCAGATTTAAACTGACAGAGTGTGTCTGCTTCCCGAACTGTATTAGGAAGACTGTTCCAGAGTTTAGGAGCTAAATAGGAAAAAGATCGACCGCCAGCAGTTGACTTTGATATTCTAGGTATTATAAGCTGGTCAGTATTTTGGGATCACAATAGACGTGAAGGACTATAATGTGTTAAGAGATCGCTCAAGTACTGTGGAGCTAAACCATTTAATGCTTTGTAAGTCATTAGCAAGATTTTAAAATGTATTCGGTGATTAATAGGAAGCCAGTGCAGGTTTGACAGAACTGGGCTAATATGCTCATACTTCCTGGTTCTAGTAAGAACTCGAGCTGCTGCATTTTGGACCAGCTGGAATTTGTTTATTAAGCGTGCAGGGCAACCACCTAGTAAAGAATTACAATAATCTAGCCTTGAACTCATGAACGCATGAACTAACTTTTCCGCATTTGTTTTAGAGAGCATATGTCGCAATTTAGATATATTTTTAAGATGGAAGAATGCCGTTTTACAGATGCTAGAAACATGGCTTTCAAATGAAAGATTGGTATCAAAGAGCACACCCAGGTTTTTAACTGATGACGAAGACTTGACAGAACAGCCATCAAGTGTTAGGCAGTAGTCTAGATTATTACGTGCAGAACTTTTTGGTTTAATAATTAGAATCTCTGTTTTTTCAGAATTAAGCAGTAGAAAGTTATTAGTCATCCAGTTTTTTTTTATATCAGTTATGCATTCTGTTAATTTAGTGAATTGATACGTTTAATCAGGATGAGAAGAAATATAGAGCTGAGTATCATCAGCGTAACAGTGAAAGCTAATGCCATGCTTCCTAATAATTGCACCCAAAGGAAGCATGTATAGGGTGAAAAGCAATGGTCCTAGTACTGAACCTTGAGGAAGTCCATACTGAACCCGTGATCGATATGACATCTCCTCATTTACTGCTACAAACTGATAACGGTCAGATAAGTACGATTTGAACCAGGCTAATGCAACTCCGCTAATGCCAACATAGTTTTCAAGTCTATTTAGAAGGATTTTGTGGTCGATTGTATCAAATGCAGCACTAAGGTCCAGTAACACTGACAGAGAGATACAACCACGATCGGATGATAAAAGCAAATCATTTGTAACTCTAATGGGAGCAGTCTCAGTACTATGATATGGTCTAAATCCTGACTGGAAATCCTCGTAGATGCTGTTTCTTTCTAGAAAGGAGCATAGTTTTGACAAAAAAGGTAGATTTGATATCGGCCTGTAATTAACTAATTCTGTAGGATCAAGTTGTGGTTTTTTAATAAGCGGTTTAATTACGGCTAGTTTAAAGGTTTTTGGTACGTATCCTAATGACAAATATGAATTAACAATATTAAGAAGAGGATCTATGATTTCTGGAAGCATCTCTTTCAGTAGCTTAGTTGGTATTGGGTCTAGCATACATGTTGTTGATTTTGATGATTTAACGAGTTTAGATAATTCTTCCTCCCCAATAGCAATGAAGGAGTGGCGTTTTTCTTCAGGGACACTAAAATTTACTGTATTTTGTGATATTGTAGTAGACGGTTGCATGGTTATAATTTTCTCTCTAATATTATGAATTTTGCAATTAAAGAAGTCCATGAAGTCATTACTGCTGTGCTGTTTTAAACCATCTGGGGTATAGGCTTTATTTCTTGTTAGTTTAGTCACTGTATCAAATAAATACCTAGGGTTATTGTTACATTCACTGTCACTTTGGACTCTTATTTTGTCATTTCTAGGTCACATGCTTTCTGTTCCAGATCTCTCCGTCACTCAGTTTCCATCATTACTAATCATCACAGGTGTTTGTCTTTTGGTTAATCACGGTCTGTATATTTAGTTCCCTTTGTGCACTCCTCAGTTGTCGGTTCTCGTTTTCCCTGTGAGTTTATTTCCCTGGTTGAGTACCTTGTTTAAATAAACGTTACTATGTTTCTGATACCTGCGTCGCCGAGTCTTCCTCCGAAGCGCAGGTGTAACAGAAGAACCGACCGCAAAAACAGGATGACAGTGGCGAGTCTATCCGTGGGAGGAGAAGAAAGGAGTTCACCTGGACCGGCTGAGCTCAGCCTCCTCTCCCTTCGGCAAGGCGGCCGGGCGCTGGTGGACTATGCTGCCGAGTTTATTAAGTTTTCTCATCGGGTGAGTTGGGACGATTCAACCCTGAACTTCTATTTCGAGTGGGGGCTGGATTCTGCGGTTATCAGAGCCCAACGATGCCCAGGGGAAACGCTCGCAGAATATATCAACCTCGTACTGTGGCTGAATGGGGAGAGCTTCGAGGTCGAGGAGGTCGTCGACCCAGCGCGTCCGCGTCCCGCGACGGGGTCCACGGGTCGTCACCGTAATCGAGGGAAGCGGAGAGATCTGCCAGCTCCCGTGTCGCATCTGCCAGCGCCGCTCTCCGCGACTCTTTTGCCCAGCGCCTGTTCCCGCGCCTCGACGCCCAGCGCCTGTTCAAGTTAAACAGGAATTATTACTTGCACTAGATAATTTTACATTAAGGACCATCACATCAAAAGAATTATATTTAAAATTAGATCTTTAAGCAGTACTCATCGTGTTACTATAAATTACAGCAACACCTCCTCCTTACCTTTCAGACGAGGCTCATGTTTATAATAGTAATCTTGAGGGGTGGACTCATTTAAAGTAATGTAATCGTCTGGTTTTAGCCAAGTTTCTGTCAAACACAGCACATCTAGTTTATGATCTGTAATTAAATCATTTACAATAAGTGCTTTTGAGGAAAGGGATCGTATATTCAGTACCCAAGCTTTATCATTTGTTCATTTGTGTTATATCCGTTCTTAGTTGTTTGTAAATCAATTAAATTTTTACCCTTAAACGGTTTTGAGAATATTTTTGTATTTGCTAATTCGGGGAACAGACACAGTCTCTATAGGATGATATCTAGGTGAAAGAGTCTCAATGTGTTGTAATTTATCTGACCTCTGTGACGTAAGACAGCTAGCAGACGGTCGGTTTAGCCAGTTTGTCTGCTTCCTGACCTGGACCCCAGTTAGTCAAGGTTTAGCTCTAAGACTATGTGCCAAATTACTAGAGAGAAGAGCGGCACCATCCCAGGTGGGATGAATACCATCTCTATTCAACAGGTCAGGTCTGCCCCAAAAACTTTTCCAATTGTCTGTGAACCCTATGTTATTCTGCGGGCACCACTTAGACATCCAGCCATTGAGTGAGGAATCTGCTAAGCATCTCATCACTCCTGCGCATAGGAAGAGTGCCAGAGCAAATTACAGTGCCTGACATCGTACTTGCGAGTTCATACACCTCTTTAATATTAGTTTTAGTGATCTCCGACTGGCGAAGTCGGACATCATTAGCGCCGACGTGAATAACAATCTTAGAATATTTACGATTAGCCTTAGCCAGCACTTTTAAATTTGCTTTGATGTCAGGCGCTCTGGCTCCCGGCAAACATGTGACTATGGTGGCTGGAGTCTCTATTTTCACATTCCGAGTAATAGAATTGCCAATCACAAGGGCACTTTCAACAGGTTTCTCAGTGGGTGTGTCACTGAGTGGGGAGAACCTGTTTGATGTTCTGATCGGAATGGAACAGTGGTTTTTTGACCCACGATTATGCCGTCTCACAGTCACCCAGTTGCCCTGCTGCACTGGCTCTACAGCCGAAACCGAACAATGTACAGGGTTTGCTAAGCTAGTCGCATCCAAAGCAGTATCTAAAGCCCTTGCATTCTTACTATCCTCGATTAAAGTTTGGATGCGTGTCTCTAATTCTGAAATCTTCTCTGTCAGCCTGACTATCTCCCTACATTTATCACATGTGAAGCCCTGGCTGCTGACAGAGACAGAAATAGTATGCATGAAGCAGGAAGTGTATGTAAGGATTATAGGATATGACATGACTCACCGTGTGTGTTGATCCAATTCACCAGTTGTTTGATGTTTGATGAACTCGGGAAAAAAGGCGCGAGTGAGAAAACGCTGTATGCACAATGCTAACGCGTTTAGCGACTAAGATTAAAGCTAACGATTACAGTTTATTAAATAATCTAGTTTTGTATTGTATTTGGCAATAAGAACGAACGTCGAGTTTAAAATCTAAAATAAAAACAAGTTTATACGATGGAAACAAATGCAATCCACTCGAGCAAACAGGAAACAGCAGCAGTGCAGCAGTCAAAATTGTCCGTCTGAAACAATCAGCCGTGCAGCAATGTCCCCAGAGGAATGCACTAAAAATCAATTTATTCGTTCCACACGACCACAAATGCCCATTTTAAATATTTTTGGGTTTTACCCTATTAATTGCAGTTAAAATTATAAGCATTAAGATCTTATATAAATACTAATTATTAATAATTGACAATTAAACTCTAAAAATACACAATTACTCAATACACAATACACGAAAATTGACAATTTACTGTAATGCACTTCAGCTGAGAAGAGGAGGGAGGAGCGGGGAAAGCAAGTGCAAATGAGTGAATTTATTATAATAGTGCAGAAAAAAACGAAGTGACAATCGAGAGTGAAAGTCGTGGAATGTGGGAGACGGGGAGCGCGAACGAACCAATGCGAAGGAACGAACTTGCGGGAGCCGCAAACGAACGAACTCACGGGAGCCGCATACAAAAGCTGGGAGATAGGCAGATGATATGAGAATCAGGTGCTCAGTGACCACACACACACACACACACAAGCAGAACTAGGAGACAATGAATTCATGAACCCTGAAAGTTACTCTTTACATGTTACATGTACCTGTATATTTCACTACGTGAACAAAAGCGATCACAATTAATTAATATTAACAACAGGAGGTAAAACCGCTGTAAATCACTCATAGTGCACTCATCACTCATTCATAGTGCATAAAAGTATGCACTATGAATGATGGAGCCAAACCAAGCAAAATTGAGAGAATAAATGAGTTAAGGGGTGATAAAGGGGTTGGAACAGGGTGACTATGTTATGAGAGGCTGTGTTTAGGATATTTCCAGTAAAAACAGGCGTGACGATGCTGAGCGTTAGGACTTTTTTAGGACACAAAAATGCGCGTGGGTGAGGGAAAATTTTTCTCGTACACTGATACAATGCTCGTACACCGATTCGACCCTCCATGCTCGTACACCGATTTGCTCGTATACCAAGTCGCTCGTAAACCGAGGTATCACTGTATATATATATATATATATATATATATATATATATATATATATAATTTTTAGCAAAACGTGCACATTTAAAATGATATTAAACATAATATAGTAAGAAATATAGATGAGGAAGAGAGCATGTATCCAATTTAGGGATGGCCTACACTTTAAATCTCTCTTTGTTCTTAACTGGCTATAGTCCCACATTGTCTGGCTGCTGATTGGCAGCGGGGTCTAGAGGGTCCAGCTTTATTGATTTTCTGCTTGTGCTGGCTGCCTGAGCTGTCAGTCAAGTGTTCAGAACAGTAGGATGTCACTGGGCGTGCACAGAAGACATGCAACTATGAACACCAAACAAGCACAACATGTTACTGTGGGCGACAGCCAGAGCACTAGTGGTCAAAAAAGCCCTATCATCTCAGGCTACATGGACCAGTATCATTCTGAATTAAACTAAACCTCTCTCTTGTTTTAAACACATTCAATACCAGACAGAATGAATGGGTTGTATAATGAGTTGTGTGAGAGAGGCTGTCAGGCGTGGCTGTAATATGTTCTGGGCTGATTTCAGTTACATCTGGCAGTGAGTCCAGTGATTAGTTTGAGAGAATAAGCCACATAAACTATGATTAATCTGTTCTGAAGAGCATTGAGAAACATTAGACTTCTCAAACCTCACAGTTCCATCAATATGGTTTTAAAGAATTGAAATGATTCTCCCGTTTAAGAATTGGGCAAGGCAAATTCAGAAAGTTGGGGAAAAGTTTGGAATCTTCAGTACTTCTTTGTCATAACTACAGGTTAACAATGATTAATGTAAATGTAACAATGTAACAATGTAACAATGATTTCTGTGAACATTCAAAAGTATGCTATTAATGTGGAAATCCAAGAACAAAGCAAAAATAATAAGTGATAAAAAATAGGTTACACATTATTATTTTTTATATCCATGTTACAGTGTAAATATACATTTAAGTACTCAGTTATATTAATTAACTACATTTGCTATATAGGATTAGGGTGAGTATAAGATTTGATTTAGGTTAGTGAATGTAATGTAAACAAATGTAATGTTAATGTAATTATGCATAACTTTTATTACTATAGTAAGTACATGTAATATGTAACAAAGTAAAATTATTTTACTTTGACACAGTAAAAATATTTTACTAAACAGAACAACTTGCATTTTAATTTAAATATTTTAACATTTTTTACATACTTTCAGAGGATTTCAACCAAAAAATAAAAAGCATTTTATGTGCAGTTTTATTTTTTTTACCTAAATCTTTTAAACATTGTGGAATCATTAAACTACAGGGATAGATTAAAATTAATTAATGCAAAACATTTTATTTGTGACAGGCATTCCTTTCTTGCTTTCTAAAAATATCTAACTGTCCTTGAAACAATTTACCTGATAAGAAAAAATGATGATAAAGAATTGATAAAGACTTTATCATATTGATGGAAATATGATTTTCTGCAGACAATTTGGGAAATGCTATTATTGAGTTGCACTATTACTTTCTAAATGAAGTGTATATTTATTTTAATTGTCATAAAATTTCATAACAGACAAATTCTTTGCAATATCCATACCAGTTTATTTATATTAGAATAGGCTGTGTTCAAGTTACTTTTATGATGGCTTTCCCTTAAAAACACAGCATAGCGTATTTCCTTTCAAGTACCCATAGTCGGACATCACATTTGTGAGATGACAGAATCCAGTCTCAGCAGAATAACACATGCTCACGCATCAAGCTGTCGGCAGAGAAAACATGTACACCTTCAGGATCCTGACAGGCTGGAAGAGCAGCCATTACCATAGCATGCTTAATTGAGCATTTTACCTTCCCATCTAAACCGTGTGTGTTTGTGCTGCCCGTGACGATCTGAGATGTGTAATTGTGCTCTGCTGACGACTGTTTTTTTCTTTTTTACTTTCACTAGACTATCAGCATCTTTATGTAGATGATGTTGCTACAAAAATACATTTTCCAATGGTCTGACCATGAAATCGTCCTCTCTGACACCTGGATTCTTGTCTGTTAGTCTGGAAACTGGTTTATTGTATGGCTGGACAGTAACATGAAATTCATCTGCAGAAAGAAAAACTTAAAAATAATTTTGTTAAATTAATTTAAAATCTCCTTCCAACTGTTCATCACAATAATACATGCATGCAATTATAAACATTATCACATATTTGGAGCACTTCAAAATTAGCTTATATACGTTAGTTAATGTTATTAGTTAATGCTTTAGCCATTTCCTAAACCTTTATTCATCTTTTATTTTAATTATTGAATAACCCTACTCTGCCCAGTTGATTAATCACAGTAGCTCAACACAATTGTTACCTTTCAAAATGGGAACTCAACGCTGAGTTCCCTAGGAGTCTCTATGGGCAATACTTCCAGTATGACACATGTCTGAAGCATTAATCCAACCATGTCAATTAACTTGACATTGGCTGGCAGCCGCCTTTGACGTCCCCACAGGTGCAACTGCAAATATAAAAGAGGCACCTGACCATTACGTCATCCTCTTTCTTATCTTCAGGAGACAGCTAGTGTTGTCTGCTACGATAGCCAGCCTGGGAAACCACATTTTCCTGTGCTCATCCGTGTCGCGCTCCCCACAAAACCTTTTTTTATCCTCCTCCTGGTCATCTGTCCACCTCCAGAACCTCGTCCTGCTTGTTTGTGCCAACCCTTCGCCAGCCTTCTTCACTTTCCCCTTATCTTATTCATCTCCTCTCCATTGCACGAGGACGTCCCTTCCAGGAGCAGGTGTTCTGTCAAAATAATATTTGTTTGGACTCGTTTTGTCATTGTCTGCCTTTGTCACTCATTTGTTATAACGGACACTGATTATGTTCAGCTGTATGTTTAGTTCTGTTCAGTGTCTGGTGTCGTCAGCTTATGGATGTGTTGTGTGTTACTCTTTTCTTATGGATTATCCTATTGATCTATTAAATATTGGCATGATCTGCATCTTAGATATAGATAGATAGATAGATAGATAGATAGATAGATAGATAGATAGATAGATAGATAGATAGATAGATAGATAGATAGATAGATACATAGATAGATAGATACATAGATACATAGATACATATACAAAAACATTTTCTTTAACAAAAGTGAGGCACATATAATCAGAACTCATATAGATAGATTTCTTTAACCTTTATTTAATTAGCAGTAAGCACTAGTGTGAGTTTGAACTGTCACCTCATTTTCCAAAATATAGTTCTTCAGAGTCTGCCAGAGCTTGTTATATATATATATATTTTTTAAACACTGGCAAGGGAGTTGGGGTGATGGAACGGTTGCTCATGTTGACATTTCTCCAGCATATCTTGGGAAAATGTTGTCAGTGTTTTTCTGACTATGCTTTTCATTTACCAAAAAAAAAAAAAACTTGTGGCATTTTCCAAATCCAGCTCATACTGCAATCACTCTAATCCTCACTTGAGGACTTGCAATCTCTGTCCATCCAGCAGTCTGACTTCCTCTGTCTCTACAGATATTTGGACACGAGCACTTCCCCTCTTAGCTCAGCAATAACACAGCGAGCTCACAGGCTGGAAGCACTGAATAGTAACAAGCCAATACTTTTTGATCTCTGGCGCTAAAACATGGCATGTGGGCTAAACTGCCACTTCACTTGTATTTCTTGGTATCAATAAGCTGATACAACATTCTTTTAACCCCCGATGTGTATGAATTGAAAGTATTTTTGGTTTTCAGACTATCTTGAACCTGCTAAAATCAATGAAAAAACACCAAAAGTTGATAGTGACTGGTTTTTCCAACATGGAAGTAGAACTGACTCAAAAGTAGAAGCTGACTGAATGAAGGTGAGGTGAATGAAGATCAAGATCACCTTTCCAAATGTCATGACTATTTCTGGGCAGATGTTCTCAAAAAGTTGTTAAAAAAAAGAATGAATAACTGACACAAAATATTTTAGAGAAATGTTGAAGACGAAAGGTAGAAAATAGTTATTTTTGTTTGTGAGCCTGTTTCTGCAGGCTTTTGCTTAACCATTACATGATGTTCCCAAAACAGGGACTGTAAAAACATGTCCTTCATCTCATCTACTTTTTTTTAGTGTTCACAAAAGATGGAAAATACCTGAAAAGAGCTGTCCATTAACCTTCCCATTATTATCAATGTGACAGGGCCCCCTGTAAGTGTTCGCTTTAAAATCTGCCGTATTCGTAAAAATGTAAAACGGCTGATGGCATGCTCAGCTGTGAAATCAGACACAGATAAAAACACTTTTTTTTAATGTACGCTCCAATAGAATTTATGTCAAATCAAAAACATTTCTGACTACAAGGCAAATGTTGTATATAAAGAAAGGTGCTGCATCCAGAAAACGGTGTAGTTATGGCATCTACTAGCAGGATCAAACTAAACCATACTAACCAACATTTGACCCCTTAAGTGTGCATCTGCTAAATGAAATAAAGAGGGGGAAAAAGAAAATGAAATGACATTAAACTCAAACATAAGAGTGTGGTTTCATAGGCAGGGTTTACAGTAAGCCAGGATTAGGCCTTAGTTTAATTAGGATATTTAAGTAGCTTAAATAAATGACTTAAATAAGTAAATGTTGGAAAAAACATGACTGGTGTGCACCTTGTCAATGCCACTGACATATTTTAAGATCTGTCAGTGCAAGTTGCTTTCAGTTAAAACAGCTCAAACAAGCATTTTAGTCCAGGACTAAACTCAAGCCTTGTCTGTGAAACCAGGGAAGAACGCTTTGCGTTTGAAACCAACAAATTCTAATTTTTTTATCCCAGAAATGAGAATCTGAAAGCCATGACCCACATGTTCACATACAAAGAGCGTTTGAGATGCAAAGACCATCCCTTTGTTCTCTCTGAAAAATTTCAGCAAGTTTTGTTCCCTCCATTTAGAGAGGAGAAGTGATGGATGGCACTGAGAGAGATTGGAGGCATGAGACGGGCGAGGTGCTGGACTCCATGACCACTGTAAGTGGAGAGAGAGATCTGTTTGACAAACGCTGTGCCCCGTACACGCTGTGTAAAAGCTGTTTGACATCCCACTGTTGACAGGTTTGGCAGAAGAGCTGCATTGGTGCTCAGAAGTGGAATTTCAGTGAATTTTGATGACTCAAAGTTCACATTCCCAAGACAAATGTACTTGAAGGGGCAAAACCTCCCCCGGTACAACACCTCTTTTGACTTCATTCGCTATTTCTCTTTGTATTTTTGGTTTGATGGATATCTTGTTTCTTTTGTTCTGTTTTATTCCAGTACATATACACCACCATCACCATGTGCTTTAAGATGTAGTGTTAGCGAAAACAAATCGTATTATATTATGACGGGAGAGTGAATCTTAGCTGACAAATATTTAATTACACAATCCGTTGTGCTTTTGTTATTTAAATAGGTGTTATCTCACAGCTGAGCTGCTGTACAGTGTCAGAGGTCTTTTCAAGTGAGTGAAAATGTCCTCGGCTTTATTCAGCATTGGGATTTAATATAAATTTATCTCCCCTCAAAAAAGCATTTCCATTACAGGATAAAATCCATATTGAGTCTCAAGTCTGACACTCGTGAGACATCCCTCGAGTTAGACTGACCTGAAAGAACGTGTGAAGTGCAAGCGAATCGATTAAAACATTTGTGTGTGTCATAATCGTAACCGTTGGCTTAGAGATATCAATGTCACCCCATTGCCACGTGGGGAATTTAAGACATCTTTTCCTGTGAATTTATTCTGACATGGAGGTGACATCGCCATAAATAAAGCTTCTATTAATAAAACTCTGACAGCCAAATGCGTTCAGCACTCCTCCAGGGTTTACTTGGGTGTTTTAAGATGCAAAGTGTGCCATTGTGTGGACTCCAAGGAAAGGCAGAAATGTGTTCTAATGCACTTGTCACTAACATTAGAGAAATGTTTATTTGTAGGTAACAGTTTGTGGAAAATGTTCCCTCCATCATCCGCAGGACCACCCTTTCTAAAGAGAGGCAGGGCATTAATCCAGAGGCGATTGGCTGTTGATGGAGTTCTGGGGTACTGCAATGATTGCACCTCACTTTATGAGTGATTTAGGACGAGTTTTTCCCTCGATGTTTTAGTCATTACTCTTAATCACACACTTCAGCCATTCTGTCCGCTTCCGTCGCCCATTTCCTCTGTCTTCGGGCTGACATTGACGGATCGCAGATGCCCCCTGTATCTCCTCTGAGCCAGACAAGAATACTATCACTGTTTTTTTTGTTTGAGACTTTCAGCCTTGAGACTTTCAGCTTTTATTATTATTATTTTTCTTGCCGTTATAGTTTTAAAACATTAGTAATACGAGAAATTCAGAGTGAGTTTAAGGGTGCACATCACCAGCCCCATGCCACATAAATGTAAACTGTGTTTTTGGCTCATGATAAGGATTTTCAGCTCAGCAGAAAATCGCAATTAATCCTCAAACACAGCTCATGAAAATCCCAGAGAATGTCAGGAAACATTAAGGCTTCTTCGCCAAAAATGAATTCCAATATATTCTGCAAGGAGCAAATGTCATACAGCCATCATTACAGGGCTAAAGAGTCGGCAGTATTCCGAGATCATACACAGATCTGTTATCACACTTGAGGGGTAGACATGTAGGTGACACACAGTTCATGCGACAGAGCCCAGGGGGACACACTGGCTTTCTGCTGAGCGTTTGACACCTTTTCCATATGCAAGTACAGGGCCGGACTGAAACTAGATGGATCTGCATTATTAGGCTGGAAATGGGGGTCAGTGTGTTTGACACGAGTGATTCTCCTCATGCTAACAGCTGGCCTTGACTACATTACCCACATCAATCCACATGCTGCTGCCATAGTCGAGATCAAGGGCTGCTGGATTCTGATATAGTGTGAGGCGAAGAACCTTTACTGGTTTAAATTCACAGTTTCTTTTTGCTAAATGGAATCTGGTGGCCTTTTGAGAAAAGCAAGAAAACCAAACTGTACGATAGAGTCTCAATGCAGATAAAAATGAACATTTTAACAAGATTTTTATCACTTTAAGAAATTAAAAATATACATAAAAGCATTTTTTTTTTTTGCAAAGGGCAGAAATCACGCATATTTTGTTCCATGATGCAACACAGCATTTATCCTGCAAAACATGTCTAGCAAACAGCATTTGTCAAAGTGCCAAATACAAATATTTTAATGATTTTTATCATTATTATATTTTATTAACTGCTAATGATAAGACGCTTGATGATGAGATGCATTTTGACTATTTATAGTGCATAACAAAACCCTTTAACCATCACCATATTCTCAAAACTGAAAAGCCTCTTGTACCTTTTTTTTTCTTGGGCACAGAACAGTTTTAAATATCAGTGTTCATAATAACTGAAATAAATAAATTTTTTTCATTTAAATTTTTTTTTTTTTTTTGATGAAGGGAACAAAATAGGGAAAACAGCTGCTGAAATTTCAGCACAATAATGACCTTCGGTTTGGCATGCTTTTACTATGATCCACATATGTGAAGTTCATCATCTGAATGTCATGGCATACTCTATATCCAATACAGCTGACATTTTGTACTTTATGATACCATTGACATATGAACATTGAAGAAATTGACTAATCTCTTATGTTGATGTCTAAATAAAGTACAACTGTAAATATACCTGCCTAGCATGTCCAACAATTTCAGAATCTGCATGTCTTATTAACAATTTCATGAACATTTTATTCAGAATAGAAATTACTTTATAACCATGATATTAATTATATCAATAACCTTAATAATCAGTAATCTAGGTTGTTCTGGTACAGTAATAAATGTGATATTTTCACAGCAATTATATTAAAGCAAGAAAATGTAGTTGTAAAAGTAATGATGGCTGTGAATACAAGTAATCATGTTAATGGCTGTAGCTTTTGTGTTCATTTATCCATCATTTTGGACATGAGTCCATAAATAACAAAAGCAAACAGGCTTTTCCATATGGCACCGTCCAGCTTGTAGAACTCAGCTCTCCATCACTGCCCAGTATGCCAGTGTTTCCCATTTGCTTATTCATGCATGCCATATCAGAGATGAAATTACCATCTCATTACTGGTGTAATTAGTGAAGATCGGTTTATTAGAGCTCATTACACAGGAGTTTTTGGAGCCTTTAAAATGAATAGGCCTATACTGTATGTAAAGCATGTGCTTTGCTTGTGCAAAAAGAAAAAATACAGTATAGCATAAGTACAACTCTATTACATACTTGGATATATTGTAGAGTTTTAAAGATTATTTATTTATTTATTTAAATCTTCCCTTTCAAAGCATTATCATACATTCAATTATGGCATATTAACACACCATCAATAACTTCAAATTTGTTCTGACTTATGTTTTGAGGGTAGGCTACTAGAATTACAATAACTTTGATATGCTGTAAGTTTAAAAGCTCCTCAACTTTAATGTTAAAATCAGAGTATTCCCTTCCTTTGTTTATCCGTACATTCTACATTACAGTTTTTCCGTACATTCTTGGTAGATTCTTGATTGCCAATTCTTAATTATTATGCCATGAGTTCAACTCATGAATGGCTAACTCATGAGAGCTGTGTTCATTGCAGTCTTTATTTTCACTGAATGTTATCTTATATAACTTGCATTCGAGCACTTAATTTTTTTTTTATTTACAGTGATAATCTGCCTCAACCAGCTTCCTCTGTAACCCCTCTGACAGACACTCAGCGAAGAGTAAGAAGATTTCAGAGGAAGGGCACTGCTGGTGCAGTTCATTTTAAAGTACTAGAGATTAGGGTGCTGATATTAGAGGAATTCAGAAACCATTTGTGCTA
Organism: Rhodeus uyekii; assembly: GCA_037043235.1. Lineage (NCBI taxonomy): Eukaryota > Metazoa > Chordata > Actinopteri > Cypriniformes > Acheilognathidae > Rhodeus > Rhodeus uyekii. The sequence continues at coordinate 663,583 of JAWRVZ010000088.1, forward strand.
AATCCATTGAAGTGGCCCATGAACACATGTGACATTTTGAATTATGCCCTTTTCCTCTTAAGAAACAGAGGAAACAGCACTTACAGTTTGTGCTTGAGAGAGACCTGTGGTCTCTAGGACCAGGGGTGGCGGTAGTGATTTTACCACACAAATAAAGTCTAAAACCCTCCTCCTGATTCTACAGATTACAGAGCAGCCACAAATCAGCCAGAGAAGGATTTGAGCTAAACACAACTGTCTAATTCAATTACTAATCCAGATTTGTTCAACTTTAAAAACACAAAATATGTTACATATGTTAGAGAAAAGTAAAGTTAATCATTCTACTGATGATTTCTTACAATGTCTGTGTTTACAGAGATCATACAAATTGCCAAATAAATTATATAAAAAACTATTCTATAAAATTATTCTATCAGTTTCGGTTTCTGGTGTGTTGTTTGACAGAACCCTGTCAAAGTCTCATACATTTATCTTGTATTTTTTTTTCTACATAAATGCATGAACGTAATTTGATCTTGAATCTGTTTTATTTATTTGTTTATTTTTAATTTAATGGAATTTCTGAAGTACCAACAATTTGTGAGCAATTCTGCTGCTTCACTGTGATGAATCCCATATAGCATTTTTCATTTGTAATTCACTCTGGATAAAAACATCTGTGAAATTAATAAAAGTACATTTGAGATACTATTTATCCATATATTCGCTACAGGCTAATACATGTCCTATATGGTAAGTTAGAAGAATCTTTATTATTGGCTTCCAATCCTGAAATGATTCATTAAAATGGTAACACTTTACATTACGATTTAATTTGTTAACATTACTTATTTTACACTAGTTAACATGAACTAAGAATGAACACAACTTCTACTGAATGTTTTAATCTTATTTAATGTTAATCTCAACGTGTACTAACACAATTTTTAAGATCAAAAACTGTATACGTTAATATTATTTAATGGACTGTGAACTAACATAAACATTAAACATTTTATTAACTGCTTAAATGCTGTAAAAATGTATTGCTTGTTGTTTAATTGTATTTAATGTTTTAGCTAAAGTTAACAAATGAGACCTTATTGTAGTGTTAATATTCAAATATATGTCCACAATATAGTTTGTGTAAAGGCAATTTTATAAATTAATATGTGCTGAAATGTATTCATCGGGGACTAAATTCTTTGTAGTTCTCAAACTTACGCCGGACACCGCAGGAAAAGCTTCCACATGCCAAGAAAACCTTCATTTTGCTCCCCAGTGAGTACTAAGGCAGAGAAAGAGTGAAAGAAAAGAGAAGAAGAAAATGTCTGCAGGCTATCCTGGGTAAATGGTTATATTTTCCCTTCGGCAAAGGCCTACATGACAATTGAGAACAGTGGTGTGAGGGCTGGCCTGTCTAATAGATCCCTATAGAGGGATTTGGGTTCCCTTCAGAGGAACCACACGCCAAGCAGACCTCAAGCTGTGACTTTAGGTTATGACTGCTGATATACAATGATTTGCAAGGTTTTATTCATCTACTTGTTTAGCTGTTTGATTGTGGTCTGTGGAAGTGTTGTCAGACTCTACAACAGGTTGGATATGGTGTTCCTTGCATACTGTACACAGTATAACGTGAATGTGGCTAGTTGCTGTTAAGCAGATACATTTCTACCTGATCCGACTCATTTTCATTAATGTAAGTCAACAAAATAGTGTAAATGTTTACTTTGCAATGCAAACAGCTCCTTTACAGTGTACACTATTAACCCTCATGATAATGGGCATCTCAGGAACCGCACTCCACTGGTTCAAGTCTTACCTCTCTATGTCCTTTCAGGTGTCTTGGAGGGGTGAGATGTTTAAATCGCAAGATCACACTGGGATGCCTCAGTGCACAGTGCTTGGACAAATCACTACGATCTGTCATTCAAAAACATGACTGTGACCAAAACCGCTATGCTGATGACACACAGCTCTACCTCTCATTCCAGCCGGGTGATCCGACGGTAGCTGCTCACATGTCAGCCTGCCTGACAGACATCTTTGAATGGATGAAGAACTATCACCTTCATCTCAGCCTTGCAAAGAAAGAATTGCTTGTGATCTCGGCCAACCCAACACTTCATCAGCTTCTTTATTCGGCAAGGATAGCCAGGACCTCAGAGTTGTGACTGATGTTGAGTTAAACTTCTTAGACCACATTACTTGAATGGCAACTTCCTGGAGATTTGCCTTATACAAAATTAGGAATATCAGGGTTTTCTGATAGGAGCATGCTACACAACTATTTTTCCAAGCTCTTGTTTTATTTAGAACCAATCCAAAGTGCAGCAGTGAGAGTGGTCTTTAATGTGCTGAAGAAAAGCAGGTCACCCCTCTCTTTTCAGGGGTGTATCTACTGGGGTGGCCCAGATTTATGCCAGTATAAAATAGTAAGCAGTGTTTTCTAAATTCAATCTTAGCAACTGGACAGCAAACACTGAGGGAGATATATAGGACACATGAGAGAAGGTAGTGATGAGAGACAGCCGGGAACTGATTACTGGAAACAAGAAGGCGGGGCAGACGCTAACGAGACAAACACGCGGCGAATGTAAGTGTGCATTGGCAGACGAGACGACAGTTGACAACCAACTGCGCGCGACACGGACGACATGAAATAACATGGACACGAGAGCGCACACTAGAGGAACGTGATCTCACAGACATGAAGAGAGAGCAGTGTCAGGGTTCTGTCAAACAACACACTAGAACCGAAACTGACGTGACAGAACCTAGAAAAATACAGAGGAGTTCACTTATCTCGACTCACGGTTAACTCGCCAACCCTATTATGTCGACGTTTTTGAAGTGGAACCGCCAAACTCCCTATTTGTCTTAACATTTTTTTATCGGTTATGTCAATTATTTTATGTCTCCAATCAAGACTTAGAGAAACTTGTTCATGCTTTGATCACCAGCAGGGTGGATTATTGTAATGGGCTCCTCACCGGCCTTCCCAAAAAGACCATAAGACAGCTGCAGCTCATACAGAACGCTGCTGCCAGGATTCTGAGCAGAACCAGAAAATATGAACACATCACACCAGTCCTTAGGTCCTTGCACTGGCTTCCAGTTACATTTAGAATTAATTTTAAAGTACTGTTACTTGTTTATAAATCACTCAATGGCCTAGGACCTCAATACATTGCAGATATGCTCATAGAATATAAACCTAACAGATCACTAAGATCATCAGGATCAAGTCACTTAGTAATACCCAGGGTTCACTCAAAGCAAGGAGAGTCTGCTTTTAGCTGTTACGCCAGCCGCAGCTGGAACCAGCTTCCAGAAGAGATCAGGTGTGCTCCAACAGTAGCCACATTCAAATCAAGACTCAAAACACATCTTTTTACCTATGCATTTGCAGATTGAGCACTGTGCTATGTCCGAACTGTTTGCATTTTATTTTATACATATTATCTTTTTATTCTTTTAATCATTTTTAATGTTTTACTTTTATCATTCTTCTTTATGTAAAGCACTTTGAATTACCATTGTGTATGAAATGTGCTATACAAATAAACTTGCCTTGCCTTGTCTTGCCTTGCCTTATGTCGCCGAACCCTAATATCTCTGTAACGGACTCGACCACGCCCCCGGCACCTGGCTCCCCCTACACTCCTCAGTTTTCGGCCGGTCTGCGGGTTCAATCTCCGTCCAGGATCAGTTATTGCAGATACAGCAAGGTATGCAATCAATTCACGAATACACATTGAGTTTGCGTACTCTAGCCGCCACCAGCGGCTGGAATGAAGTGGCCCTCATGACTGCCTTCCGCCAAGGGTTGAACCCGCAGATCCGTGCACACCTGGTTATCTACGACAAAACTATCGGTCTAGAGAACCTGATCCAACGCTCCATTCTGGTCTCCCAAAATCTGTCAGCATTCACTACTCCACCAACCCCGTTGTATTCCTCGCCTCCACCGTGGGAGCACCGCCCTCCAGCACCAGAACAGATGCAGGTCGATCAATCCCGTCTCTCTCCATCGGAACGTGAGCGGCGTATGTGTATGCACCTTTGCTTGTACTGTGTCAGGGCCACTATCGCAACGACTGCCCAGTGCGAACTCCACGCCCAGCGGTGAGTACCCTTCACGTCAAACCTGAAATATCTACATTGCCTCATACGGATATACTGGTAACCTCTGCACTGCACTCTCTTTCAGTCAAAGCCTTAATCGACTCTGGAGCCGCTGGTAACTTCATCTCGGCCACCCTTCTACACAAACTTCACGCTAAGAAAACTCTCCTGGATTCTCCATACCACTCCATGCTCACTCCATTTTGGGAAAACCGCTGGGCCGCGGGTGCATACACTACGCCTCCGAAGAGCTCACCCTCAGCGCCTGCATGAAGAGAACATCGCCCTACTGGTGCTGGAGGGATCCACGGCTGACATAGTCCTGGGCCGCCCGTGGCTTACCTCCCACTCCCCGGAGATCTGCTGGAGGTCAGGAGAGGTATTACGCTGGAGCTCACATTGTTTCACTCATTGTCTCTCTGCTATACAGAAACCCGGTCCTCGGGAACCCCACGTCGAGTCTCCACCTCAACTACCACTGGCTGCCACCACCGTCGAGAGCCCTTCAGTGGCCGCCACCTCTGACCTCCCTGAACAATACCGGGCGTTCCAGGACGTGTTCAGCCCCCAGCTGGCCACAAAACTACCACCACATCGGCCATGGGACTGTGCTATTGACCTGCTGCCTGGGGCTTCCTTCCCTAAAGGACGCATCTACCCCCTGTCCATCCCGGAACAACAGGCCATGGAGGAGTACGTACAGGAGGCCCTCAAGCAAAACTATATCCGTCCATCTACATCCCCTGCTGCTGCCAGCTTCTTCTTCGTGGCCAAGAAGGACGGAGGCTTGAGGCCCTGCATAGACTATCGTCACCTCAATGCTCAAACCATCAAGTTCCGTTATCCAGTTCCCCTGGTACCAGCCGCTCTGGAACAGCTGCGGGGAGCTCGCCTGTTTACGAAGCTGGACCTGCGCAGCGCCTACAACCTCATACGCATCCGGGAGGGGGACGAGTGGAAAACTGCATTCATCACACCCACCGGACACTATGAATACCTAGTAATGCCCTTTGGACTGGCCAATGCCCCCGCCATATTCCAGGGCTTCATGAATGAGATTCTCCGAGATTTTCTCCATCGATTCGCCATCGTCTACTCGTCCTCCCCCGAGGAACACACGGATCACGTTGCGCAGGTCCTACAACGTCTGAGAGAATACCACCTATACCTGAAGTTGGAGAAGTGTGAGTTCCACCGCAGCTGTACTCAGTTCCTGGGGTATATCATCGACCAGAGCGGCGTCAAGATGGACCAGGGGAAGGTGAGAGCGGTGCAGACTTGGCCAACTCCATCTACCATCAAGGATATTGAGCGGTTTCTAGGATTCGCAAACTTCTACAGAAGGTTCATCCGCGGCTTCAGCACCATCGCCGCCCCCTTGTCTGCACTGCTTCGGAAAGGGCCCAAGTCTCTGTCCTGGAACACCGAAGCAGCGGAAGCCTTCCAGAGGCTCAAGGATGCTTTCTGCTCGGCTCCTACCCTGGCCCACCCAGACCCGGAACTCCCCTTCGTGGTAGAAGTCGACGCCTCCAGTACCGGGGTAGGAGCCATGCTCTCGCAGCGGCAGGGTGAGCCTCCTCGTCTCCATCCATGTGCCTTCTACTCCAAAAAGCTGTCCCCGGCGGAGCAAAATTACGACATCGGAAACCGTGAGTTGCTAGCAATCAAACTGGCCCTGGAGGAGTGGAGACACTGGCTGGAGGGAGCCCGGCACCCCTTTCAGGTGATCACTGATCACCGGAACCTGGAGTATCTCAAATCGGCCAAACGTCTCAACCCCCGACAAGCCCGCTGGGCCCTCTTCTTCACCCGGTTTCACTTCTCCGTCACCTACCGTCCCGGATCCAAGAACACTAAAGCTGATGCTCTCTCCCGCCAACACTACCCGGAGTCTTCAACCCCAGAACCAGAGTCCATTCTCCCTCCAGCCATTGTGGTGAGTCCCATACAATGGTCCATCGATCAACTAATCACAGAAGCAACTCACGAGGACCCTGCTCCGCCGGGGGGTCCAGAGGGTCGGATCTACGTACCAGCCAGTCTCCGCCTGACCCTTCTGGACCAAGCACACACTTCCCCGGGCTCTGGACACCCAGGCAGCCAGCGAACCCTCTCGCTCCTCCAAGATCGCTACTGGTGGCCCAGTATGGCTCAGGATGTCTCCCGGTACGTGGAAGGATGCTCAGTCTGTGCCACCACCAGGACCCCTCGAAGATTGCCGGAAGGTAAACTCCTCCCTCTCCCCATCCCTCGTCGTCCCTGGTCCCATCTCGGCATTGACTTTATGACCGATCTACCACCATCGGACGGAAACACCTGCCTTCTGGTGGTGGTGGATCGGTTTTCGAAAGCATGCAAGCTCATCCCCATGAAAGGACTGCCCACGGCTCTGGAAACGGCGGAGGCCTTATTCCAGCAAGTCTTCTGACACTTTGGCCTCCCCTAGGACATTGTCTCAGACCGTGGGCCCCAATTCATCTCCCGTGTCTGGAAGGCCTTCTTCGAGCTCCTCGGTGTTTCCATCAGCCTGACGTCCGGTTACCACCCTCAGAGCAATGGCCAGACTGAGCGGAAGATTCAGGAAATCGGGAGGTATTTGCGAGCATACTGTGGTCGCCAGCAGGACAGCTGGAACAGGACAGCTGGAACCGGTATATTCCGTGGGCCGAGTACGCTCAGAACTCCCTCAGACAAGAATCCACTCACCTCACTCCCTTCCAGTGTTATCTCGGTTTTCAACCCCCTCTCTTTCCTTGGTCAGGTGAGCCCACGGAAGTTCCAGCTGTCCACCACTGGTTCCAGGAGAGCGAGAGGGTCTGGGTCTCAGCCCACGTCCACCTCCAAAGGGCAGTACGTAGACAGAAGCTCCAAGCAGACCGACGTCGAGGACCCACACCCCAGTACCAGCCGGGGCAACTGGTCTGGCTGTCAACCCGGGACATGCGTCTACGTCTGCCCTGCCGGAAGCTGAGTCCCAGATTCGCAGGTCCATTCAAGATTCTGAGGCAAATCAATGAAGTCACCTACTGTCTCCAACTCCCCCAACAGTATCGTATCTCACCTTCATTCCACGTATCACTGCTCAAACCATACACTGAACCTCTTGTCCTTCCTCCCACAGAGCCTGGTGCTGAAGACGTACCGCCGCCTCCCCTTGATCCGGAGGACCTCAACATCTACAAAGTGAATGAGATCCTGGATTCCCGGTGGCGAGGCGGTCAACTACAGTACCTGGTCGATTGGGAGGGATACGACCCCGAGGAATGGTGTTGGGTCTTGCTAGACGACATCTTGGACCCCACGCTCTTGCATGACTTCCACTCTGCGCACCCTGACCGACCAGCACCTCGGGGCCGAGGCCGTCCTCGTCGCCGTCAGCTACGGTCCTCCGGAGCTGCCCGTGGGGAGGGGGGTACTGTAACGGACTCGACCACGCCCCCGGCACCTGGCTCCCCCTACACTCCTCCCACACGCTCCTCCTCACCTGAATACTAGCACCTGTTCCCAAGCACTCCTGTACTATATAACATGCACGCACCCCTCAGTCAGCGTCTGGTCTCGTCAAGAGCTACACGGACTTTACCCTCGCTCCATGAGCATCTCCTATGACTGCCTGTTTCTACGCCTCCTCAGATCCTCGCTCCCCAGACTCATCTCTACACTTCCTGGTCACCGTCACAAGAACCTGCATTCCACTTCTCTGCACTCAGCTACGATCACGCCAGATTCCCAACTCACTGCATTGCACCCGGTATCTGCCTTGTGTCCTGCCGATTCAAATAAACCTGCTTTACTAACCTCTGTTGTCTTGCGTCTGTGTCATGACAATCTCGAGCACCAAAGAGGGACAAATTATCCACTTCACATGGGTTATCTCGATTCCGTGACTCGAGCGTACCTAGTTCACTGCGCAAGGTGCATATACACAGTACAGTGTATGTAAATTTTTTTAGATGAATGCCGATCGCTTCATCAAACAAATGTTATCTCAATGCTTTTTTGCAACCCTCGAAGCCATCGACATAACCGTATTCCACTGTATATGCATTGATCTTGATCATTTGTATAACTATGGTGTTCTGGTAGAAGTGTTATATAACTTATCTAGATTGAAATCTTTATAGATCTTTGAAATGTTTATATATTATTAAATGTTTATCTAACTTTTATATAACCCAATAAAATATTTTCAAGATGCCAGATATTATTAAATGTGTTGATGTCCATTTAAAATGAAGAGAACATTTAATTTGTCTTTTTTTTTAAAATATATACACAATAACATTTCTATAAAGAACACATATTTACTATTGCACTTAAACTGCAATCTTTATTATATAAAAAAAAATGAAAATGGCTTTAAAAAATGCAATAACAAAGGGAATGAGGACAACGGGGAAGCCAGAGGAAAGGAGAACCCCGTGGAGTCAAAGAGGTGGACAGTCAAGGCCCAGAAGTCTGTGGTGGAGGAAGACAATTGTCTGAGGGACAATTTGGAGGGTTTGGAGGGACGGGGTAACCCAGAGAACAGGCTGACGTGGAGACATGGGCTTGGAAGCTCGAGGAGCAACACAGGGGACTCAGCCTTATACTGAGCTGGTGACGGAGAAGCCCAAAGCAGAGTTGAAGAGCTTCATGGAGCTAGTGCCGGGGGCAGAGCCGAGGAGCTGGAAAACACCATAGTGCAGATGGATCCAGGGGACTGGCAGTAAACAGCAGAAGAAACGAGACTAGGGAATCAGGTTGGAACATTGGAGGAGAGAGATTTCCAGGCGGAACCAAAACATAAAAAAGCTTGACAGGACCAGCGAATGGACTAAGGTGGGAACTGGATCCGCAGAACATAGATCTGAAACTGTAACAGAGCAAACAAAACCAAAACAGAATGAAACCGTACATGAAAATATGAAATTGGATCATTTTAAATATATTGTCACCTATAGCATAACTGCTAGAACACAACATATATGATATAATATTGTTTTATAAACAGTGGTGTGAAAAAGTGTTTGCCCTCTTCCTGATTTCTTTCTTTCTTTTTTTTTTTTGCAAGTTTCTCACATTTAAATGTTTCAGATCATCAAACAAATTTAAATATTTGTTTAAAATAATGCAACTAAACACAAAATGCCATTTTTAAATGAAGGTTGATTACTGATTATTGCCACAACTGTTCTCAATCAAGAAATAATGGGAGCTGCCTGATCTTCAAAATCTAGACATCATTCTGAGAAATTCAGAAAAAAATGCACCGACCAAAATTACCCCAATAGCGCAGCAGCAACTAATAGAAGAGGTCATAAAAGACCTCACAACAACAGACCTCCAAAGAACTGCACACCTCATTTGCCTCAGATAAAGTCAGTGTTCATGACTCCACCATAAGAAAGAGACTGGGCAAAAATGTTGAAAACCGCTTCCAAGATGAAAAATACTGCTGAGCAAAAATAACATTGAGGCTCATCAACATTTTAATGTTTCGGGAAAATACTCTGTGGACTGATGAGATAAAAGTTTAACTTTTTGTAAGATATGTGACCCATTACATCTGGCATAAAAGTAACACCACATTTCAGAAAAAGAACATCATGCAAACAGTAAAATATGGTGGTGGTGGTGTGATGGTCTGGGGCTGTTATTCTACTTCAGGACATGCAAGACTTGCAGTGGTAAATGGAACCATGAATTCTGCTGTCTACCAAAAAATCCTGATGGAGAATGCCCAGCCATCTGTTTGAGACCTCAAGCTGAATTGAACTTAGTTTCAAAAGCAGAACAATGATCCAAAACACACCAGCAAGTCCACCTCTGAATGCCTGAAGAAACACAAAATGAAGACTTTGGGGTGGCCTATTTATAAGTTATTAACTAACTATTAACTAGTTTTTTTGCCTTAATATACACTGTCTGTTATTAGTTAAGTTTTCCCCTGTCCTCTGCCCTTCTGTTTCCATGTTGACTGATTAAGTTCTGTTCAGGTGTGTCTTGTTTATGAGTTTTGTTAGGCCCTCAGTTTTCTGTGTATAAAAGCCCTGTGTTTTGTCCTTTTCGGTGTCTGTTGTTGTTGCATGTTACCCGGTTGATCGGTTTGTGTTTTTTAAAGTATTTGGACCATAGTGTCTTGTTTTGTTAAACTTAACGTTAATAAACGTATGCTGCACTAAGATCCTGTTTCACCTCTGCCTTCAAACTGTGGTTGTGACTATATCTATATACATTTTATCTTTTAAATGGAAATAAAAACTCAATAGTAATAATTAATATTAAAGATTTTTTTTATTATATTTTGTGGGGTTAATTACTCTAATACATAATATTTGTAAAGTATACTACAAAGTATACTTTATTATTTAGTCTTTAACTGCCAATGTCATAGTATAGTCCTTGTGTAGTGGAGCTCCTTAGAGATATTTTATTTATTGATGTATTTATTAATATATTGGTGATACACTAGTTGCCCCATAAAGACACCATTTTAAAATCCTACGTAAGAAGCTTGTGTACTATTGAAAACCTTTCAGCTTTTATAGAACTAATCTGACAGGAAAATCTTTGAGAGGCTGCACAGACTAACTGCCCAGAGATTTCAAATGTCTGCTCTAGATGCTGGAATCGCTGTGCCCTGGATTCCGATTAGTCAAAACACCCGAGCTTGTCCTCTTCAAACACATACACATACATTCAAACACACACGCACACTAACACACTTACACACTATCCTCCCCATGCAGCACTAGCCAAGAGTGAGATACCTGTCAACCTGTAGCATCTCTGACTGTCAAACTGAGCCTGTAATTTAGCACCCTCCTCCTGAAATACACACGTACACACTCATCCTTCAAGTCTTCACTCTATTTTAAATTGTTTTTCAGATGTTGTCAAAAGTGCTCAAAATGACTGACAATACATTTGGTGTTGTGTAATGAGACTGAATACATGGATATTAATTTAAGATGCTTTTGCCATTTCAGTGCTGGTTTGCATTTGACATCAGAGCTTTTTGTGTCTAATCTGATGGACTGGCAGAAATGTAAAAGTCATTACTTACATTGTAGCATTGTTTCCGAGTATGTCATGCTTGTCAGCCGCTGTGAAGTATGATTTTACAGCGTGATCTGAGAACAGGTGTTCAGAAACGCAAAAATACATTTTTTGTGTGTTGAATAAAGGGCATAGATCCAACATTACTTCAACAAGATCATCTAATATAAATCATCTAAGGAAAATTGGGCAATCACTCTATAATAAAGGCTATCACTCTTTACAATTTATTTATTTTAAAAGTTCTAAAATATTTTCTTTATGTTGACTAATATCAATTAACAACATGTACTTGCTAAAGAGTTAGGGAATGATTATGTTTTGTTTAAGAGTCAATTGCATTTTCTTTTAATTATGTATAATTTACTGTTCTGGTAGGTATAGTAAATACATGAAACTTATGTAACAAGGACTCTTTTGAAGCTGAACTTAAGGTGTATTTACAATGTTATTACTAACTTAAACATTTAAAAACGTAGTTGTGCTAGCTGCATTCCTGTTAATTTGTTCTCACATGCCAGCCCATAATTTAAAGTGAGAGCTTCAATTGCACACTTATCTTAAGATTCATTCAGTCGCCATGCTGTCTGAAAGACGAGACTCTATCAGAGCGGCTCTCAAAGGCTGCATAGGCCCGTTGACTACCTTTGCTGAGACGTGAAAACTCATGCCAAACTGTACACATGAATCTTTTTTTCTACTTCTGTTGCCTTGCCCACAGGGAACCAGACCAAATCCTGCCATTAGTTGCTCCCAAGTTTGGTATTGACTTTTGGAATAACAGCTTTGCAGCCATGACGTGATTTATGATGATGCACATTATTGATCACTTAAGGAGATATTAAGGTATTCAGAAATAAATGTGATGGTCTCATCATGGACAGCATGAGAGGCGCCAGGCCAGAGGAAAGTCTTTCAGCATTAATTAGCACGTCTGCGGATTGCTTTTTCCTCTGACTGCCTCAGTACTTATAGTGTGGCACGTGTGGGATGTGGCCTCAAATAAACGTGCTTAGTCTGTTTTTCAATAGCAAAAGTCTGATTGCATTTAAGCATGAACATTTAGCCTCACAACTGCTGGACAGAAAAGTTTAGTCAGGCTTCAAGCTCCAACAATGTAAACACTGCTTTAAATATATTTGCAAAATAACATAAAGCCGATGCCCAAGGCATGGTTAATAAACTTACAAACTGACATTGTTATATTGTTTAAATTGCATTATGCTACACTCAGGTTCCAGAGGGCACTTGGGAACCAGCCAGACCAGGTACATTACCGCTGCTTTGGCAGAGAACTCCATTGAGAAGTTGTTAATTTTTTAGCCCAGAGTTCACAGTCTGAGAGACACGAGGAAGACATCGGTCTCGACAATCTGGAACCTCCTTGGTTTGAGCTGAAGTGGAAATTACTGACTCAATCAATAAACAAAGCCAAAGTGTTGAAATATTTATCTACATGCTAATCCATCTCGGGCTATTATCTAAACATCGATCATCCACGTTTGGAGTAATTCTGAAAGCCATTTATGGATGTTAGTACACCTCCTGATGGACGCTGGGCCACGCAAGCCTCAGTGTAGAGCCATTAGTCCCTGCTGGTGTCAATAAGAGAGATGAAAGATCCGGGTGCTTCTCCCACCCTAAGTCAACAGGATAATATGATAGGAAAGTTACAGATGGTTCTTCAGTGTTGCAGTCACTTCTGATACACATTTAACATGGTAGCATGATAACTTTTAGGTTTATAAAATTGGAATTCGTTTCAGTTATGAATTAAATGTGTGTATTACGTTTAATGGTGTGATAATAATGGAAATAATTAAATCAAGTATGATACATTGTAAATGATTATTTTTATTGTTAAAAAACCGCTGTTTGCAAATAATTTTGATATAAGCAAAAATTCATGAATAAAAGTGAATTTATAATTTATATTATTAATGACATATATTATAATTATACATATTATATTAATTATTTTATCATACATTTTCTCTGTCAGAACCTGTCAGAATTTGGCATCCTCGTTGTCTTGGCTTCATGTTGACTAAGATTGGTGGCAATAGGGGGAATCGCCTAGGAGGAGTATATCAAATTCCAGAGCATGTGTTTTTCAATCAACCCTAAATAGCCGACTTCCTGTTGGACTGATGTGTAACTATGGGCCTGATGAAGTTTTATCGATATATGATATGGATCAAGTTTTCGTTTGTCTAGTCCTCTTGCCACACCATGGAGGGAAAAAAAGAAGCAACAATAATAATCTTTAGGAAAACCACACTTACTCAGAAGCTACTATAGATAACTGTCATGAGAAATATTGGTATGGATTATTTAGTCTCTTAATTGTGGTTGAAACATGCCTCTGCCATCCATACCTAAACCCACAGCCATTTCCCTAGCCAAGAGTGTAATCACATATGTTTAAGTTAAACAAATAAAAAATATAGATTCATATACATTTATAGTTGGGAACCTTTCAGTTTATATGTCTCTTGAAGCACAATCAAACTCAGGTGCGGGAGTGTACGTCGCCGTGATGACGTCATCACGTCATGACCCGGGAGTATAAAGGCACGTCACGACCCGGAAGCGGGTTAGCTTTCAGTGTCTTCACAGCGCTCTAAGCTCAACGTGTGTGTGTATTGCAGACGTGTGTGTGATTCAGCCCAAGTCTAGTTTAAAAGAAAAGGGATTTCACCGTGTGTCTGTTGGAGTGTTTGAATGGCGGAGCAAGTTTTTCGGCGCTGTGTTACCCCTTGTCCCCGGTTTCTTTCGGGAAGGGATACACACGCCTTATGTGTAGCTTGCATGGGAGAGGAGCATGCACGATCAGCGCTCGAGGGCACTGATTGTGCAGACTGTTTGCAAATGAGTTTGCGAACACTCCGATCCCGCCTGGCAGTTTTCGAGGAAACTGCCCGGGCTAGCGGCCCTCGTGGTTCCGGTCCCGCTGCGGCTGAGGCCCAGCGGCGGCTGCGATCATGGGGGTCGCAGATGGATCTATCAGAGGGGTCGGAGACGGGCTTTGCCTTTTCTCCGCCTTTACCTGGCAGATCTAGCCCCGTTAGGGAGCCGGAAGCACGCCCTGTGGCGGTTTCTTCCGACCCTGACGAGGCGATACTGCAGCTATCCAGTTCCGAGGAACTGGACGTTGTTAGTATCGACGCTGATGAGGAGGTTCCGCCAGCCCCCTCACCAGCGTCAGATGAGTTGCTGGAGGTGGTGACTCGCGCCACCGCTAGGCTGGGCCTCGAGTGGCCGGCTGAGCGGACGCATGCTCGTCCAAAGAGCAGGCTGGACGAGCGCTTTTTGCCGTCCAGAGCACCACCTCAGCGCCGGTGTCTGCCTTTCTTCCCCGACCTCCACACTGAGGTGTCGAGGTCCTGGAATAGGCCCGCCTCCCACAGGGTGCATAACAGCGAGACCGCTGTTTATGCCTCCCTAGTGGGAGCTAAAGATCGCGGATACGGGGCGATGCCTAGAGTAGAGGAGTCCTTGGCTAATCATTTGGCTCCTCACTCACCGCAGCCCCTAAAGGCACCGGTGCTCCCCACCAAACCTCTCAGGGTTACGTCATCGTTGGTGGGGCGTGCATACTCATCGGCTGGTCAGGCTGCAGCATGCCTCCACACCTCTTCCATGCTGCAGGCCTACCAGGCGGAACTCCTCGCAGATCTTGACGAGGAGGGAGGTATTGGGCCAGAAGCAGTCGCAGAACTGCGGAGGGCGACGGATCTTTCTCTCCGGGCTGCTAGGGAGACGGCCGCCTCTATTGGCCGATCTATGGCAGCCCTAGTAGCTACGGAGAGACATTTATGGCTGAACTTGACAACCCTCAGCCAAAAGGATAAGAACATCCTCCTGGACGCCCCTCTGACGCCTCCTGGCCTCTTCGGCGACGCGGTTAAGCTAGCGGTCGAGAGGTTTCAGGAGGCTGCTAAGCAGGAGGCGGCGTTCAAAAAGATCCTTCCACGCCGCCCTCAAGGTTCGCAAGCAAGAGCAGCGTTCCATCCTCAGCCCAGTACCTCCTCATACCGCGCTGGGCAGAAGCTGAGTGTTGCGACTCGTCAGCCCCCCCCGAAAAAGAAGGGGAGGGCTTCAGGTCAGCAACCTCAGCCTCAGCCTTCTGGCCGGCAGACCGACCTGAGGGTCGTTCTGCAGGGCAAGAAGGCTAAAAGTAAGAGGCCCTGACAATCATGGTGTCAGGCCTCGCAGGGAGCCCCCCGTTGGTCCACCAGCCTGCCAACGCCCTGCGGTGGCCCCTGTGGATCTGGTTTCTCGAGAGAGCCAGTCCGATCAGGGACCAGGTGGTCTACCCCAGTTGTCACCCCGGCAGGGTGCACTGGGCAGATTGCCCCCTCTAAGGAGGGTCCTAGAGCATCCACTCCAGGTCCAGCGGCCTGGAGTGGAAACCCGAACAGAGACTGGTCTCGAGAGACTGGTACCCCTAGTGGAGTTCCTGGCGGCGTGGACACGTCTGCCAGGCATTTCTCAGTGGGTCCTGCGCACTATTCATGTGGGTTACACTATCCAGTTTCGGTCGAACCCTCCCAAGTTCGCGGGGGTTCTTCGGACAGAGGTAGACCCTGGGCAGGCTCGGGTTTTGGAACAAGAAGTCGAATCACTGCTGAGGAAAGAGGCCATAGAGTATGTACCTCTCTCAGCCACAGATTCGGGCTTTTACAGCCGCTACTTCATAGTTCCGAAGAAGGATGGAGGTATGCGTCCTATTCTAGACCTTCGCCTGTTGAACAAGACTGTCAGGCGCCTGAAGTTCAGAATGTTGACTTTGAAACAGATCGTATCCCAAATCAAGTCCGAGGATTGGTTTGTGACGATAGATCTCAAAGACGCATATTTCCATATCTCCATCCTTCCTCAACATCGGAAGTTTCTCAGGTTCGCCTTCGGGGGCAAGGCTTACCAATATCGAGTACTTCCATTCGGCCTAGCGCTATCCCCTCGCACCTTCACCAAATGCATGGACGCAGCGCTCGCCCCGCTGCGGTCCACTGGTATCCGTGTACTGAACTACATCGACGATTGGTTGATTTTGGCTCAGACACAAGAATTAGCGGTCCGGCATCGAGATGTCGTACTCGCGCATATGAAGGAGCTGGGGCTGAGACTCAATGCCAAGAAGAGTATCCTCTCTCCTGTGCAGAGGACAACCTTCCTAGGCGTTGTTTGGGACTCGGCGTCAATGTCTGCACGGCTATCCCCCGTGCGCATTGCCGCCGTTCTGTCCTTAGTCCAGGATATCAAGCTAGGCCAGCTGCTCACTGTCAAGCACTTCCAGAGAGTGCTGGGGCTCATGGCGGCAGCGTCCAGTGTTATCCCACTCGGCCTGCTCCACATGAGACCCCTGCAGTGGTGGCTGAAGACCAGAGGGTTTTCCCCGAGGGGCAACCCCTTCCGTCTGATCAAGGTGTCAAGGCGCTGCCTTCGAGCCTTGCATCCGTGGAAGCAGAACTGGTTTTTGTCCCAGAAGCTCGCACTGGGAGCTATCTGTCACCGCGTCATGCTGTCGACAGATGCGTCCCGCGCGGGCTGGGGGGCGGTCCTGAGGGACCGCTCGGCCAGGGGTCTATGGGACGGGCACCACCTCTCCTGGCATATCAACGCCTTGGAGATGATGGCTGTCCGGATGGCGCTACGGGCGTTTCTCCCCGACCTCAGAGGCCGTCATGTAGTAGTCCGGACCGACAATACGTCGGTGGTCTCCTACATAAATCACCAGGGAGGTCTCCGGTCTCGTCGACTTTCCAAGTTGGCGATCAGGATCCTCCTCTGGGCCCAGAGGGAACTGCTCTCTCTTCGAGCGGTATATATCCCGGGGGCCCAGAACCTGGGGGCAGACTTCCTGTCGAGACAGGGGCCGAGGCCCGGGGAATGGCGACTCCACACTCAGGTGGTGGAGCAGATTTGGGAGAGATTCGGCCAGGCTCAAGTGGATCTGTTTGCGTCTCGAGAGACGTCTCACTGCCCACTCTGGTTCTCCCTTTATCTTCCAGCGCCTCTCGGCCTGGACGCCATGAGGCAAGGGTGGCCAAATCTACCCCTGTATGCCTTTCCCCCCGTAGCTCTGCTCCCAGGGGTTCTGGAGAAGGTTCGCCGGGAGAAGGTCCGTCTCACTCTAGTTGCCCCGCGCTGGCCGGGCAGGGTGTGGTTTTCGGACCTGGTGTCCCTCCTAGACGGCACTCCGTGGGAGATTCCGGTCAGGAGGGACCTCCTGTCCCAGGCTCAGGGGAGGATTTTCCATCCTCACCCAGAACTGTGGAAACTGTGGGTCTGGCCCCTGAGGGGGCCCAGCTCATAGAGTCTGGTCTCTCAGCCGAGGTTGTAGAGACCATTCTCCACTCCAGAGCCCCGTCCACGAGGAAACTGTACGCTCAGAAGTGGAAGATTTTCACTTCTTGGTGTTGCGAAAAGCAGCTGAACCCAGTTACCTGCCAGGTTGGCACCGTGCTGGAGTTCCTGCAAGGAAGGTTCGCAGCAGGGCTGTCCCCCTCCACACTAAAGGTTTACGTGGCTGCCATAGCTGCTTACCACGTACCTTTGAGTGGTGCCTCTTTGGGCAGGGACCCCCTCATAGTTCGTTTCCTACGTGGCACTCAGAGGCTGAGGCCTGTAGTACGTTCAAGGGTGCCTCCTTGGGACCTGTCCCTGGTGCTCCAGGCCTTGTCCCAGGCTCCCTTCGAACCGCTGGACGAGATTTCAGACAAGCACCTTACTCTTAAAACTCTCTTTCTTCTCGCCATTTCTTCCCTCAAGAGGATTGGTGACATGCAGGCCCTCTCCGTGGCCCCTTCATGTTTAGAGTTTGCGCCCGGCTTGGCTAAAGCTTTCCTCTATCCCAAGCCGGGTTATGTACCTAAAGTGCTGTCTAGTCCTATGCGCCACATAGTGCTACAGGCTCTCTGTCCTCCTCCATTTACTGATCATGACCAGGAGTTAAAGAACAGGGTTTGTCCAGTGCGAGCACTGGACGCCTACGTCCACAGAACTGCTACGTGGCGTAGGTCAGACCAAATCTTTGTCTGTTTTGGGGCCCCCAGAGGTTCCCCTGCTTCTAAGCCTACTATGAGCAGATGGATTTCAGAGTCTATTTCTCTAGCTTATGAGCTGGCAGGACAGCAGTGTCCACTGTCTGTCCGAGCTCATTCTACTCGGAGCATGGCTGCCTCGAAAACCTTTTTCGCAGGGGCTTCCCTCGCGGACATTTGTGATGCGGCTGGCTGGTCCTCACCGCATACCTTTATTAGGTTCTACCAGTTAGACCTAAACCCCGCCTTGGGATCATTGGCGTTATCGTAGTGAGCTACGTTTCGCTTGGCATACCCCGTACGCTGAGGCGGCGTGGGTATTCCTCGTTCCCAATCGCGTCTCGACGCAGTGCGAGTTCCCTTGACAGGGAACGTCTCAGGTTACGTACGTAACCATAGTTCCCTAAGAGGGAACGAGACACTGCGTCTTGCAGCCTCAGCTCCTAGGCATGCCGGCCTGTTCAGACACTGTTCAAGCTAACCCGCTTCCGGGTCGTGACGTGCCTTTATACTCCCGGGTCATGACGTGATGACGTCATCACGGCGACGTACACTCCCGCACCTGAGTTTGATTGTGCTTCAAGAGACATATAAACTGAAAGGTTCCCAATCGCGTCTCGACGCAGTGTCTCGTTCCCTCTTAGGGAACTATGGTTACGTACGTAACCTGAGACGATTTCATATACATATGTATATTCATAAATGTCCGTCTAAATATTTTTCTTGGGTATGGCCATCATTTCAGAAATAAAGTAGGGCTTTATGCTTTCCTCTTCAACTGGAAACCTTCTGATTTCCAGCATCAAGTCTTGTATGTCTCAAAACTCAACTCTGTCTCTGCGTAAGTGTTTACAGTATGCATGAGTTTTCCGGTCTCTGTTGTTGTGAGTCCTGTTTTAGTCGAACAGTCTAGCCTAATATTGTTATTGCCTAATATTGACTGTATATTGACCGGCCGTTTGCATGATATTATTAAACCTAAACTTAGAGTCTTAGAGTTCAGCTTTTTGTGTAGGGTTCTGTCACGGAATGGAAACGGGAGGACTCACGTGCAGGTATAAAGGATAATTGAATTGGAATAACAAAAGATCGTAATACACAAAAGAAACAACTCACGAGGGGGAAAAACATAACTCAGAGCAAAACAAGAACATAACACAAACACGGCAAGGAACACGGCAAGGAACGACATAGAAGAGACAACGAGACCACAATGGTCAGCAAACACAAAGGGCTATACAGTATATAGGACACAAGAGGAACGGTAGTAATCGTGAACAGCTGACAACACTCAAGGGAAACAAGGTAACAAGGGGCACATACTGATGGAGACGAACATGCAGCGAATGCTGACGCGAATCGCCATGTGTTCACAAGATGACAAGACGTTGTCACCAACTGCGCGCGACACGGACGACATGAATTTACATGGACACGAGAGCGAGCACGAAATGTCACGCGCCCTCGCACAGAGACGAAGAGAGAGCAGTGTCAGGTTTCTGTCAACCAACACACTAGGAACCGAAACTGACGTAACAGAACCCTGACAGGGTTCATTCCCCAGCACCATGAGCAGATTTAAAGCTCACTGTAATGATTAGGGCTAAATACTTGGTGAATAGTCTTTTTGTGTAGGTATGTACACATAAGACCTCTGTAATAAGCCTCTGATGAAGTTTTGACAAATTCCATTATATTTAATACATATATTTCTATGGGCCCCAAGAGTCATCTGGTAAACAGGTCGAGGCATAGTGTTTACCATGCTTATCCAAGCAGTCATCAGTATTCATTGTCATTCATTGTTCAGTATTCAGTGTCTTTACTGGTCTGCATAGCTATACCTTTAGAACACTGTACTCAAAATGTTAATGTTGCGGCATTTCACAGTTTATGACACTTAATAGAGATTTATTCCATTCATACTCCGTAAATGGTGTCAGCAATTCCTAATTATGAGAGGTTAATGAGGTCTGCCCATATTGTGAGGAACTGATGAAACAAGTATTTTATTTAGAAGCTGGATTACTCTTCACACAGCAGAGATAAACGGATGTCTCCAAAGGCATTGAGGTCGGTGGATCCAAACTAGTTAACTAAATAGTTGCACTACTTTTGTCCATAGGTTTTCAGTGTTAAAAAAATCTGCATCTTATTTACAAGCCACTCACAATTCAATTTATCTTGGCTTTATTTAAATCAACGTATTAGTACTCTTCGCAAACATAACTTCTTTCTATGGAAATTAGGCTCATTATAAGTTATGCTTCATTCACAAAACTCAGCAAAAGTCAGCAGTATTTGCCTGGTCCAATTAAGTTTGCACTTTTACTGTTTATGGAAAGCAAGAAGTAAAGGTAATTTAATTTAAATTATATGTTTGTGTCAGTGTGTTCGTGCTGTCAAATCGATTATATGCAATCAATCATATCAATATAAAAGTTCTTGCTTATATAATGTGTGTGTATGTTTTGTAATGTATATATACATGTGCACAAAAACACACACATATTATATGAACAAAAAACTTTTATGTTTGATGCAATTAATTAATTAATTAATTAATTAATTAATTAATCTATTTGACAGCATTTGTACATATTGTGATCATGTCTGTTGAGAGCGTTATAACCGGGCTTGTATCTAGATGCATGGCAAAGAAAAGCACTCTTTATAGCTTTTAAAAAGCAGATTTAGGTGTCTGGACTGTAATGGTGGATCGATGCTGTACAGTTCCAGTAAAGGATGCTGCATCGTAGAAGTCTGCTGTATTCTTCACAACTTAGCACTCAGAACTGGTCTGCAAGATGAGTAATTGTGCAGAGTAAATCATCTAAACTGTAAATGTCATCTGACTTCCCCTTCTGGAGTTTACATGATATTCTGATTGCACCTTAAAAACTTGAGGCAAAAGATAGTATAATGAAATATGAAAGAACATGGACGATTTTGAATGACCACCAACAATGATTTATTTCTGATCTATATTCTGTACAGATTTGTGATCTATACAACATCATTTCTCTTGTAAACTTGATTTCCTTGCTTTATTCTTTGCTGAATTATTATATTTCTCTAAAAGTCTACTAAATAAAAACGATTTACCTGTCCCACGTATTATGAGCTGCTGGCATCTATGGCTCACGCTGCAGACAGACTAGATCTGCCGTGAAAGTGCGAGGAAGTTGACCTCCCTTTTGCCTGTCTGAATGACCGCTTCCCCGCGAGCCATAATACGCCAGCCTCGTTCAGCCCTTCTTTTTCTCCCCGAGCTCCACACTAAGGTACGGAGATCATGGGGGAAGCAATGGTTACGGTCAAAGAGACATCTCTCGGTGGGGGAGGCTTGTGCATTGAAGGTACCGTCCATGCCATCACAGTCGCTGTTTGAAACATCGCACCTAAATGACCAGCGGCAGCGGGTCAAGCCAATAAAGCCTTGCACACCATGGTGGTGTTGCAGGCATACCAGATGCACTTGATGAAAGACTGCTCGACAGACCAATCTTGCTTTGCGAGCTCTTTGGGAAATCTGTCAAGTCAAGTCAAGTCACCTTTATTTATATAGCGCTTTTTACAATGTAGATTGTTTCAAAGCAGCTTTACAGGAAAAACAATATAAACAAAGTTTGTTTGGCTGAACAGAAGCCCCAAAAGAGCAGCTGAATCAATACAATTGATGAATTTTAAGTGTTAAGTTTCCCCAACTGAGCAAGCCATAGGCGACAGCGGCAAGGAACCAAAACTCCGGCAGGTGACGTAACGAATGAAGAATAGAATGGAGAAAAAACCTTGGGAGAAACCAGGCTCAGTCGGGGGACCAGTTCTCCTCTGGCCAACAGCCAAACAGTGCATGATTATTATACAACAATTCAAGTCCAATATGAAGTCCAATTTGGTCCGGTTAGAGATGGGTTCATGATCGTCACAGGGGAGGGTTTAGTAGAGTCACGATCTCCGCAGACACTTCAGGGCAGTGCTGTGCTCGTGTCCAGGTCCTTCATCTGATCTGGATACGGCCCGGATCCGGCTGACCACGATAACCTCGGAATAAACAGAGACCAATATCAGCGTAGATGCCATTCTTCTTCTGATGTGTCAAAGCAGTGGTCTCAATGTTTCCTGTATACCACGTCGCCCCTCCCGGTCCTCTCCCACCTCTGCCCTCAGGTGGCAGGCAGTCAAGAAGGCGGGAAGCCTGGGGAAGCAGAAGCTACACTGGAGCTACCCTGGAGGTGCCTGTGGTGTCACTTAGTTTGGCAGCGAGCATAGTTCAGGCCTCTATCTGGTAGAAGAAGGTAGATTTCTGGCAGGCCCAGCTCTGCAATACACTTCTGGGACCTTCTGGGTCCTTCCAAAGTAAGAAGCCCTCACAAATTCTCCAAAGCATTGCACTTTCAGAGATTTGTTAGGTCTCCGTTCTTCGAGCCAGCCATGCTGCAATGAGACGAGCACTAATATAGGCCTCCCCTCATTTAGAGTTCTCCCTTTTTGGAGACCTTGCTTGTAGGAGCACTGTGTATACTCTCTTGAGAAAGCTAATGAGCTAAGAAGTAGTGCGCACCTAGGGGTTCCTCAGAGGTAGTAGCACTGTTTAAGTCTTTGTATGTTTTTTTGTTGCTTTTTCCACTATAGTTATCCCTCCCACACCCAGCCCCTCTTGAACTGGTTGTCATGGCTGCAGACGTGTTGTCAGGCCTCCTCTCAATATTAAAGTCTGACCTATTTCTGTGATGCCTCCATTCCACTGAGCTCCACCCTGGATAGCAATCTAGAGCTGAATTGCTCGCAGAAGCCTGTGGCATAAGTGGAGTGGCTTGGCAAAGTGCCTTCACTCCTGAGCTCAACCTACTAGGTTTTTCCTAGGTGAGCAACCAACTAGGCCTTTCATTATTCTGGTGCTAACCATGGCACTTCACTCCCCTGAGCTGTGGAGGTGATGGACTCCCTCTGAGCCTCCTTGCAAGTGGCCTTGAGTACAGAGCAGGAAGCACGCATACACAACCCACAAGGTTGCTGTCTAGCATTGTGAACGCTTCCCTCTGAGAATGCTGCACTCGCGTTTGTCAGTGTTCATGAGTGAATCGGGACAGCCATCTAGCATCTGGTGCACCCAGCCATTCTCAGTATTCGGCCTGCAAGACCTTAGCTATAGGGCGAGGAGACGGGCCGTGCAAGGGCAGGAGACGCAGGAGACGGGCCGTGCAAACGCCATTGGTGTTCCCCTCTCTGCTACCCTGAGCTCCACTCAGACAGCTTGGGGGCCAATAGAAAAGAGCTCTCCAATGAGATCAGAATCAGAATCAGAAAGAGCTTTATCGCCAAGTGTGCTTGTCACACACAAGGAATTTGAATTAGTGCTGAAGCTTCCAGTGCACATATACAACACAACATGAACAAACAAACAAAAACAATCACTGAAGAGCTCAAACACCGAGGCGCCATTTGCGGCGCCAAAAGATCCCACTGTAATCACTTCTGAGTGTTTTGTGAGTCATGATACAAAGTTCTCGACAATTGAGCTTGCGAGGAGTCTAGTTGTAGAAAAAGGGATAATGACAAGAGAGGCTAGCTCCTCTGACGAGAGTTACATCTAGTCAGGTAGAGATTCCACTCCTCTACGCTTCCCCAGATGCACCTTGTTCGTGAGTCGTTGGCTCTGCCAAGCCTCCTCACAGCAGCCTGGGGTCAAGCCTCCTCACTATGCGCTGCAGGTCTCCTTTCAAAATGAGAGAGGCTCAGTCCTGAGTAGGAGGGTCTCCTGAACTCCCTCGGACTCTGGATCAAGTTTTGGTAGGCCTCGGTCCCTGAGGCCTTTGTCCCTAGAAGCCCCGGTCTGGGTCACCAGGGACAGGTCCCCTGGGGTTATTTACTGCCGGCTTTCACCAGTTAGTGCAGTCATGCATGCCTCAGAATGCCGGCATTGATATTCCGTTCTCCATAGTGACCCCTAGAGGACGCAGTGTTGAGTTTCCTTTTGAAAGGGAATGTCTCAGGTTACCCATGTAAGCACGGTTCCCTGAGAACAGGGAACTAGACGCTGCATCCATTTGCCATGCTTTGGGCATGCCTGCATGCCTCTCCTTCAGATAAGGGGATGACGTACTGTTCATGTGCCTCTTTTATTTTTGCAGTCACACCTGTGAGGACGTCATAGGCGGCTGCCAGCCAATGTCAAGATCATTGTTGTGATTGGATAAATACTTCGGACACGTGTCATATCAGAGGTATTTCCTATATTGACCCCTAGGGGACATAGCATCTTGTTTCCTGTTCTCAGGAAACCATGATTACATGGGCAACCTTAGACATTTTTGAGTAGGATGCAAAGAAGAGGAAACTTGATAGTGTGTAATGTTAAATTATGATAGATTTGTTGCTTTAAGAAATGTCTAAATAATTGGTAATATAAAAAAAAATATTGTTTCTCTTAAGAATTTAGATTTAGTATGCAAATACATGTTATAATATGTGCTTTCTAACAGTTTATTCAATTATTAGTAGATCATTCTAATTCAATGATGAGAAATATGAAAATAAATCAATGATTATTTATAGAGAAACATATTAAATGTTTACATAAAATACAATTGAGTCTGTTTTGGTTCTTTGTTCTACGATGTTGCAGGAAATTATTTTTGTTTTTACTTGAAACTTGAAAAAAAATTAAGTTTGACTAACTTAAATCATTAAATCAGTAAATAAATAAACATGCAGTCAGCTTGGAGCAGCAGGTTTTGTTACAATATTTATCAACAGAGATTAACAAGGCCATTCTAACTAGCTTGGGATGTAAGAAAACTGTTCATTCAGACAACCTAACCACTAGTTGCGTAAAGTAGCTGTTTTGCATATCCCTAGAGTAATACATCTAAAAGCACTTTCCAAAGTAAGAACAATGAGTTTGACAGATATACAGCTAGTGACCAAACAATTCAAGTTCACTCTCCACAAATCCAGAAGTGTTGTTCTCTTAATTCATCACAGTCAGTTCAGCCAGTGACCTCCCTTTGTCTTCCTCCGGCTCCCTGCATCTCCCTGTAACCCAATAGAGACAGAAATAAGATCAACTCCACTCTCCACTTGACTCAGTTCATCCCAGTCCTGACATCAAACGCATCGATTGTACAGCCTGCTCTAGTGAAGGTGAAGTGATCAGCACAACCATCGATTTTTCACATCACTACTGAGCTGAAAGCAAACACTAGTCACTGTCAGAGTTTGCTTCCTCCAAGGGGGTGAAGACAAACCTCTTAAATGTGCAAAATCTCTTATTATCTGTTGGCCTGAATGTATGGCGTTATTGTTACTATCATACTTTCATGATTGTTACTTTCATTATGGAAAGTATTTTAAAATTTGCGTATTCCTTATATGGGCATTTATTAGTGTGACATATTGCGATTGCTATTTCATAACAGAGGTGTATTTTAAATATGCATATTTTGTTTCTATTATTAATATTTTTAGACTGTATTCTATATAGTAAATGTTAAAAAAAAACCGACCCAAAGCTGTGTTAGTGCTCTTCAAGTGGTTGATGAAAACCCCAAAATTTTATAATCACTTACACCCCTCTCTAATTATAACTTTATTCACTGAACACCAAAGAAGTTGTTTTTAGTAATTAAACCTCATTTCCATACAGCTCAAATTAATTTGTGATACATATAAATATAAAGTTATGTAAAGATGTCTATAATATCTATATTATGACCAGAAAACTGCATGTCATATACGCTTTCAATATTAGTCATGTGGGTTTGGAACAACGTGAGGTTGAGCACATTTTGGTATGTGTCCTCTCATCCATAGTTAATTGCGAAGATACAAAGAGTGAACATAAATATGACAGGTTCGTCATGAGAACACGCTGAGAGCTTGTGTCCTTCGTTGAATTCAAGGACACACGTGCCAAGCATGACCCATGATATTAAATTAAATATTAAATATTAAAACCACACACCCTCAGGCTACGACTGCCACCTATATCATGCTTAGGAAGAGCGACAGGTCTTTGTCTAGAGGAAGCTCACAGGTGATTTTTTTCCTTTCACTACTTCTGAGATCATGTTCTATCTTTGTATCCTTCTCCAGTGTGGAAAGAACACACTTTCTTACAATGCGTTCAGACTACTGAATAACTACTGTTAGTTTCGCTCTTACATTTCTGCATGTCAGAGCATCTGCATCTGTTGTAGTGTGTTGAACTAATGCTAAAAAAAACAAAACAAAAAAAAATTATGTTGAATACTGATGCCACATTTTAAGACAAAAACAGTATTGTTGTTCTTAATCATTCAATATCATTGCTGTCTTTTAGAATGATTTTAGTGTGGATACAACGGTGGAACTCATTAATATTTGGGTAAAGTAAATTTAGATAATTATTGTCTGTGATTTCTTCTTCTTCTTCTTCTTCTTCTTCTTCTTCTTCTTCTTCTTCTTCTTCTTCTTCTTCTTCTTCTTTTAGAAATCTCTTTTACAAGGCATATTTTTGCTTACATCCTCAAATTAGCTTGCAGTGGTTTTGTGGCACAGTGAACATGCTAAAGTGCAGGAAGTCAGTATTGTTAGATCTTCCTGGTAGTGACGGTAAGATGCTAAAGTGTGCTGGAAGGAGTGATATCCATTTCATGTATTTCATGACCTCCGTAATGTACCAGACACAAGGTTAAAAGCTGAGCTTTAATTCCATTTATAAAGTGCTTCAAGAGATTTTATGTTTATTATTTCATATATCCCTAATTTTTTGCTAATCTGTCAACACGAAATAGCATTTGAAACCAACTTGACTTTTGTAATGTGTCTTTTTCTTTTTCCCCGAGTAAAATTCAACAAGGTAGAAAAATGTAGAAAAATTCCATTGGGAATTTATTAGTTGGTGAAAAGTGGTTTCTATATGACAGGTGGTTGAATGGTTTCAGTGTGCAGGTGTCAGTTTTCAAAGTTTTTGAAATTGGATATTTTAGTCTCAGTTTTGAAGAAAAAAAAACATACAAACAAAAAATAGTTTGGAATGTTTTCAAGCAGACAATCCAACACATATTATACAAATTTAATCAAATAATGTATTAAGTGTTTTTGCTTAAAAAGAAATATCTGCCAGTGGTGTAAGACATAGAATCTTGTTTTCCCTTTTAATAAAGTTATTTTATAATTTTCAGTTACACTTTAAAGTATTTGTGTTACAGATTAATTATATATTTATTTACTGAGTAATAATACTTAACTAAATGTACTTACTATGAGGTTAGGATTAGTGTCAGTTGCATGTCATTAAGCACCATTTATAATTTTTAGAGTAATTACTATAATATCTACATGTTATTTCTGTAACAAAGACACTGCAGAATATAGTGTTGCATATTTTTCTTTTTTAAAGCATAAACTCAATTTTTTTAACATGCTTTTTTTTTGTTGCAGAAAATTTCTTCTTATTTTGCTTTTTGAGTAAAAGTATCTTGATTTTAGAATGCTTTTATGGTTTAGTATTTCATCCAAAATGATACATACATGCAAATTAACTGAACAGAACACATTACCCATGCAGCTAATTATTCTGCATACACCCAAAAGGAAAGTTTTTTTCACTTTCAGTTACCTATTCTAGCAAAATAACCACACACACACCTAGACCTTCATGTCAGAACATATCTATAGGAACTTCTGAACTTTTTGTTGGTTGTTCTTGAAAATAATCTCCTGAAGAGAGATGAGTTTCTCCAGTCCCATCATTCCTTTCTCACAAATTCTTGTTGCCACCCTCTTTGCTGTCATGGTTCAGTGAATTCTCTGCCTCCATTGCTGCCCATGAATCTAAAGTGAGTGAGGCTTTGCTCCGCCTACTCAGACAGTGACAGCTGCCACACGGCCCATATCGCGTCTTAGCACTTATCGTCAACTGATTAGCATTTCAACTCTAGCGCCAGTCAAAATATGTAAACTTTAACTTAAAATGAAGTTGAAGTATATTCCTGAAAAAAAATCACTTTTTCACAAGAAAATTGTAAAATTGTATGTTAACTCTACACTTTCATAATATTACACTGAATCATGCAAATTAATCAAGTACTCAAATGAAAAAATAATATTTCTGTTCAACTCAAAGTAGAGGTACCTCACATTATTACTTTTTTATACAACACATTTTAGGTACAAAAAGCACTTGTTTTAACATATTTGCAGCATGCCATTTTCTATGAATAGATCACAAACAACACATATTTTGGCAAGCAATAAAAGCACAAATATTATGTTTGAAATTTAAACTATTATCACTATCTATAACATTTATATCACGTTACATAAAAGTAGTTTTTTTAAACAAGTTCACATAATAACAATAAATACAAATTAACATTTGGCCCCAGCTAACCTTCAGTAACAGTTTAATAAAAGCTAAATATGCAACCCTGTTACTCATTATGCAAAATGTTATTATATATGAATCATTATATATGAATCATACATAGCTTTTATGCTATAAAATGGCAAGTTATACTGTAAAATTATCTCCCACATTTTGGTAAAAGGGTTGTAAAATTGTAAGCATTATATTAAATAGATGTTGACCACCTGATCTGGACAAACAACATTATCTAAGTATTTAGCACTTCTTTTCATTGACCATTCATTGAATAATAAAACAAAATGGACTTCAATAAGCCATATTATGCACCCTACAATGCTGATTATTTTTTTTATTTGTCATTCAATAATTGTTGGTGTTTCTTACCACTTTTTGTTGACTGATTGGTGAGAGAGGAGAGAGAGAGAGAGAGAGAGAGAGAGAGAGAGAGAGAGATTTCTAATCTAAAATATCACATTTGTTAAAGCAACATGTCAAAAGGGTTTCTTGTTACTGTACTTCAGCTGTAATATATCTTGTATTCCTGACAGAGCTCTAATATGAGAGTTTATATTTTATTCATGAATCTCGACTAATTTCTCTTTGTCAAATGTTTCAATTTGGATGTTTTTTATTCCATGTTTCAACCAATTGTTTGATCATCAAAGTGCTTTAATTAAAGTTTCAAAGTCTCTTCTAATTGCATGGAAAGTCCTGAGATATTTTTGCAAACCAAAGAGCAAAACAAGATACCAGTTTTTCATATAGTAAAAAACATAATCTACTTTAATCTTAATTTTAATATTAATCTTTATACACTGACTTACAACTGTATAAGTAAATAAATAAATAAAAGAGATGGGAAAGAATTGAAAATAAATCAGTCGTGAAATAATGATGAGCAGATACATTAGAAAGTGACAACAACTTAGTTATTTATTTGTTGATTTAAATGTTTTAGCCTACTTAATTTGGCATTTCCAATTCCCTGGTTACTTTTCCCCATGTATAATTATTTATAGTTCGGTTATTAAAGCTTGTTCATAATTCCATTTCTTCCATCTAATTCTTTATAAAGGCAGCCAGTGACCTCTTTCACACTTGTTTTATTTCAGAATAAATCAGAAATTAGAGACAACAATCTTAAATGGAGTGAAATGGTGTGTAACAGGTTAAAATAAGCTTTTGCTCTCTGCAAAACACAATGAAACATTCTCTGAATGAAAATGAAACCATTAAACATGGAGACAGACATTCGCTGGGGTAATGGCTTCCATTAGATCGTATTAGCTTTGCCTTTTTTCAACTGCCTTAATTTTCAATTGATTCATTTTCAATATATTTTAGCGCCACTTCAATGGCTGTTTTTCGAGATATTATTTAAAGCTTGATTAGAGTCTTGTGCTTTATGGAATTTTAAGAAGTTCCATTAAATCCTGGAATCACTCTGGCTTTACAGTTTGCTGGCAAGCTCTTTCGCTCTTCAAGTACTGTAAAATAGTTTGCATGCTTTCAAATGTTAATGAATGTCAATTAATCGCTTGCTCAGACCATATTTTTCTTGTCAAGAGTCAAGACACATCTGTCTCATAAAATTAAAGCCAATCGAATTTACAAAGCCTTTAAAATGTAAAAGAGAGATTTTATGTCATGCTTAAAGGTATTTGAAGTTTGTCATTTATTATTATTGTTATTATTATTATTATTATTATTATTATTATTATTATTTATCCAATTTTTTTGGTGTTTCAAAATAAAAAGGTATTTTTACCATTTTTAATAAAAATCTGAAATGGGGGCGAATAGGAACGTCTCGGGTTACGAATGTAACCCTGGTTCCCTGAGGGGAACGAGACGCTGCGTCTAGCGCTAGGGGAAATAGTCTTCCTCGGTCACGTGAAGATCTGTGCAACCAATGAGAGACGAACGCGTGCGAATGCGTCACTGCCGGCGGCTGCCGGTGACGTCATGAGCTAGAGCATAAGAGCGCGTCCGAAACCCGGGCGCCTCAGCATGAATGTCTGAAGCGGGCACGGAGGCTCAAGGAGCTGAGGCAAAGACGCAGCGTCTCGTTCCCCTCAGGGAACCAGGGTTACATTCGTAACCCGAGACGTTCCCTTTCAGGGAACTCGAGCTGCGTCTAGCGCTAGGGGAACGCAATACCCACGCCACCTCAGTGACGCCGGCCTCCGGGTGTGTCCCAGCTCACTGAGAGAGCACCCTAGTCCCCGGGGCGGCATCGAGGTCCAAATGGTAAAACCTCATAAAAGTGTGCGGCGAAGACCAGCCAGCCGCAGCACAAACATCAGATAAGGACACTCCGGAGAGGAGTGCCTTGGATGCCGCCATGCTCCTAGTGGAGTGGGCTCGGACCCTCAGAGGAGAAGCATGTCCGGCCGACTCATAAGCTAGGCAGATAGCCTCGACTATCCACCTGCTTAAGGTTTGCTTAGAGGCAGGAGCCCCCTCAGGGGTCCCAAAGCAAACGAACAACTGGTCGGACTTACGCCAAGTGGCAGTCTTGAAAACGTAAGCGTCCAGTGCTCGCACTGGACAGACCTTGTTCTTGTGCTCCTGCTCATGATCATCAAATGGGGGAGGGCAGAAGGCCTGCAGCGTGATAGACCGAGCCACATCAGTGGGAACCTTGGGGACATAGCCTGGCCTCGGGTGGAGAAATGCCTTTACCATCCCGGGCGCAAACTCAAGACATGAAGGGGCCACTGAGAGGGCCTGAAGATCCCCGACCCTCTTGAGCGAGGTGATAGCCAGCAAAAGCAGGGTCTTAAGAGAGAGGTACTTGATTGAGATTTCCTCTATAGGTTCGAAGGGTGCCTGGGACAGGCCTTGTAGTACCACAGACAAGTCCCAAGCCGGCACCCGGGTCTGTGCCGCAGGTCTCAGCCTTAATGTGCCACGGAGGAAACGAGTGACCAGGGGGTCCCTGCCCAGGGATACCCCACCCAGAGGTACGTGGCAAGCCGCTATGGCAGCCACATAAACCTTCAAGGTGGAGGGGGACAGCCCTGCCACAAATCTTTCTTGCAGGAACTCCAGTACTTTGCCAACTTGACAGGTTACTGGGTGCAACTGCCTTTCAATACACCAGGACGTGAAAAGTTTCCACTTCAAGGCGTAGAGTTTCCTCGTGGAGGGAGCTCTGGACTGAAGGATGGTCTCAACAACCTCGGCTGAGAGACCAGATTCTATGAGCTGGGTCCCTTCAGGGGCCAGACCCACAGTTTCATTAGTTCTGGTTGCGGATATAGAATGCAACCCTCCGCCTGGGACAGAAGGTCCCTCCTGATTGGAATCTCCCAAGGGAGTCCGTCTAGGAGGGATACCAGGTCCGAGAACCATATCCTGGCTGGCCAGTGGGGGGCCACTAGCGTGAGACGGACCTTGTCCCGGCGAATCTTGGCCAGAACTCCCGGGAGCAGAGCGATCGGGGGAAAGGCGTACAGGCGTGACCTCGGCCAATCCTGTACCATGGCATCCCGCCCCAGAGGCGCTGGATGCGTTAGTGAAAACCACAGAGGGCAGTGGGTGTTCTCTACTGAGGCAAACAGGTCGACCTGTGCCTTGCCGTATCTTTCCCAAATCTGCTCCACCACATCGGGGTGGAGCCGCCATTCCCCTGGTCTTGCCCCCTGTCTCGATAAGGCATCTGCTCCCACATTCTGGACCCCCGGGATGTAGGCTGCCCTGAGAGACAACAACTTCCCTTGGGCCCAGAGGAGGATTTGTCGCGCCATCTTGTACAGTGGTCGCGAACGTAGACCCCCTTGGTGATTGATATAGGCGACCGCCGTCATGCTGTCGGTGAACACAGTGACATGGTGGTCGCGAAGGTCCGGTAGGAACGCACATAGTGCTCTGTGGATCGCCAGTAACTCTAACATGTTTATGTGCCAGGTCTGGTGCCGACTGTTCCATAGACCTTGTGAGGAGCGGTCCTTCATGACCGCCCCCCAGCCCGAGAGGGAGGCGTCTGTCGAGAGAGAGACTCTCCGAACCAGAGCCCCAAGCCTTGGGCCTTGAGACAGGAACCAAGAGTTCTTCCACATGCTCAGGGCGCGTAGGCATCGCCCCGTGACCCTGATAGTGCGTAGTGGATTCCCCTTCGGGGAAAACCCCTTGGTCATTAGCCACCACTGCAGGGACCTCATGTGCAGAAGGCCCAGTGGGATGATACTGGATGCCGCTGCCATGAGCCCTAACACCCTCTGAAAGTGTTTCACCGTGAGTGGCTGGCCTAGCTTGATGCTCTTGACGGCTGAACAAATAGCTTGGATGCGCTCGGGGGAAAGCCGAGCCGACATCGCAACTGAGTCCCAGATGACTCCCAAGAAAGTGGTTCTCTGAGCGGGAGAAAGTACACTCTTCTTGGCGTTCAGCCTCAGCCCCAGCTCCTTCATATGTGCGAGCACCACATCTCGATGTTGCTCCGCTAACTGCGGCGACTGCGCCAGAATAAGCCAGTCGTCGATATAATTTAAAACACGGATGCCCCGTAGCCGCAGTGGAGCTAGTGCAGCGTCCACGACTTTTGTGAACGTGCGGGGTGAGAGCGCTAGGCCGAACGGAAGCACCTGATACTGGTACGCCTTTCCCCCAAAGGCGAACCTCAGGAACTTCCTGTGTTGCGGAAGGATGGAGACATGGAAATACGCGTCCTTGAGGTCGACTGTGACAAACCAGTCCTCGGATCTGACCTGCACTACGATCTGTTTGAGCGTTAGCATTTTGAACTTTAGACGCCTGACCGCACGATTCAAGAGACGCAAATCCAGGATAGGCCGCAACCCTCCATCCTTCTTTGGAACTAAGAAGTACCGGCTGTAAAAACCGGACTTGCTTTCTGCGAGGGGTACATGCTCGATGGCCCCTTTCGCCAGCAGAGTGTCTACTTCTTGCTCCATGACCAGAGCCTGCTGAGGGCCTACCACTGACTGTAGGACCCCCGAAAAGCGAGGTGGAGAAACCCCGAACTGAATGGCGTACCCTAAGGTTACCGTCCGCAGGACCCACTGAGAGATACCGGGTAGCCGTGACCACGCATCCCGGAATTCTACTAGGGGAACCAGCCTCCCTGGGCTGGCCTCTGGTACCAAGAACATATCCCCCACTGAGCCGGGGCTGATTCCGGAAACCCGGGAGGATTGCTCTAGGACCCTCCTTAGAGGGGGTGGTTTTCCCATGGCGGGCTGACTGTTGAGCTGCTCCAGGGACACACCACCTGGTTGCGGCTTGGCGTCAGGGCCGCTTACTCTTAGCCTTCTTAGCCTCCAGGACAACCCTTAGATCACCTTTACGACCTGCGGCTTTAACTTGTCGACCCCCCCTCCCGGCATCTACCGGGGGGAGACGGGTTGCGACACTGTATTTTTGAGCGGCCCTGTATGAGGAGCTCTGAGACCTGGCTTGGCTGGCGGTCTCACGTGGAGGGCGGCGTGGAAGAACTTTACTGAACGCTGCCTGCTGTCGTGCAGCCTCCTGAAACTTGTCGACGACGCTTCTCACGGCATCGCCGAACAAGCCCGAAGGGGACAGAGGAGCGTCCAGCAAAACAAATTTGTCTTTATCTTTCATTGTCGACAAATTAAGCCAAAGGTGTCTCTCCGTGGCCACCAGAGCTGCCATGGAGCGGCCGACAGAGTAGGCCGTCTCCCTAGTGGCCCGAAGAGACAAATCCACAGTCCGGCGCAGCTCTGTCACTGCCTCCGGACTAATACTGCCGCCCTCATTGAGGTTCCCAAGCAACTCAGCCTGATACGCCTGCAACAGTGCCGTGGTGTGCAGGCACGATGCGGCTTGACTCGACGCTGAGTACGCTTTCCCCACCAAGGACGATGTGACGCGCATCGGCTTGGAGGGGAGCGCCGGAGCTTTAATGGAGGATGAAGACTGGGGAACGAGGTAACTCGCGAGAGCCTCATCCACTTTTTTCATCCCTCCATAACAATAATTTTGACCCCCTACTAAATTGTTATACATTCCGCTATTGCGTGTATGAACCTTTTCGGAGGCTGGCCTTCCCCAAGATCTAGATACCTCGGCATGCAAATCTGGTATAAAAGGCATTGCTCGGCGCGGGGGAGTGACGCGAACTGGTAAATAGTGCTCGTCCAACATACTTCTTCTAGGACGAGCACTTCTGGTCTCTGCTGGCCAATCAAGCCCCAGACAAGAGACCGCTCGTGTCACAACCTCAAGAAGCTCCTCAACTGCCGGCGAGGAGGGTGGCGATTCCTCCTCAGCCGGACCAACACTAGCTAAATCCATCTCACTTTCTGAACTAGATAGAGCTAATGTTGGAGTCACAGCACGGGCAGCTCTCTCGGAGTGCTCGTGACTGGGACCCGCTTGATCTCGCGAGAGCTGAGGTAAGGCGGGACCCACCCCAGCTAACTCGGCAAGATCCATTTGTGATCCCCAGGAACGAGAGCGCCGCAAAGCCTCGGCTGCTGCAGGTCCTGAACCACGGGGAACACTAGCCTGGGCGGCCTCTTTACAGACCGCCAGGCGGGAGCGGAGATCATGCAAGGAAAACCTCTCGCAGTCTTTGCAGCCGGCATTCTCAAGTGCCGACCGTGCATGCTCCTCTCCCAAACAGATTACACACATAACATGTGTATCCTTGCCTGTTATAAAACGAGGGCAAGGATGAACACACGGTGTGAACCTCTGTTCAATCGCCACATTTTCCGCACTCATTCTGATTTTTTGATATCTCACACTCAAAAATCACTCTCGCACAAACACAGCACGCTGAAGACATTCAGAGCTGAGGCGCCCGGGTTTCGGACGCGCTCTTATGCTCTAGCTCATGACGTCACCGGCAGCCGCCGGCAGTGACGCATTCGCACGCGTTCGTCTCTCATTGGTTGCACAGATCTTCACGTGACCGAGGAAGACTATTTCCCCTAGCGCTAGACGCAGCTCGAGTTCCCTGAAAGGGAACAGGATTTTTTAAAATAATTTATATATATATATATATATATATTACATAATATTTCTAGTCTTTGTGTAAGGTTGTTGCATTATATTCAAAACAAAAAAGAAATGTCTTCATAATCTTTGGGTTTTTTTTCTCCATCATAGTATTATATTCATTGTATTTTACACACTATCGATGGGTTGCAAACAGAATTTCACGTTGACTTTAAAGCTATTTATGTCCTTTTTTAATACCACAGACAAAAAATCCCATTCTCTGACAGACATCACTGAAATATGTGTCCTGAGAAATCACACTGTCTCTGTGACAGCGCTGGGTTCTGTAAACAGCACAAAAAAATATGACCGTGACCCTAGCATGTCAGCCGATCAGAAAACTTGGAGGCGCCTCTCTACCTGTGAATTGTTTTGAGCATTTGGGTTTGCTGACATTGGGTTGACTGACATGTCTTCGGAGGGCTGCGTTCTGAAGAGAGCAGACTGTATAATTCAGTGGTCTAGTCTGGCATAAGTTAGTGATATGGCTCATATTGCTTACAACAGCAGGAAAATGAGCTCTGTCACACTTCGCAGCCACATTTTACACAAGACAAATATATATAAAAGTAATGCAAAAGTACTTTAACACACACAAAAAAAAATGTAATTAGTTACTTTTTTGGGAAGTAATGTGATCTTGTAATACTTGTCCCCACAAACCTGTAAAAAGGCATTTTATTCTAAAACCGCAGACAAATTGGATTATTATTAATAATAATAATAATAAATAGCACACTTCAAATAGCATACTGAAACTAAGATATCGCCATATATTTTATTATATATTTATATATATTCATTACTGAAATTATAAAAACTGCTGTAGCCAATGTATGATTCAACTATATAAAATATGCAACAATCCATGAGAAACTAATTTTGGGAGCTCAGAATGTCATTTCTTACATTAATTAGCAGTAATTCTTTTGAAGCATAACCTAAAGGGCAGGCATGACATCAAACTCTTAATAATCATGAACAAATCTCAGCAAATGAGTCCAGTCAATTTTAGATGATCATTTACAGCTGTGTTGTGACATCATAGTGAGATCCAGACATGACTGAAGCACACAACGTGACATTTATTTAGAGACTAATTTCAGACTCTTCAGGATCAGACTGCAGTCATCAAGACCCCACAGAGTTCATAACTACACTGGAGTGAACATATATTCCAACCTTGTGTGAAACATAAAACTATCAACGGCGGCTCGTCAGGATGTATCAAGGGACACAGCCTATCCAAAATTTTGCAGGGAATATTGGGAGTATTTCATGTTAATGCAATTCCTAGTTATTAATTTCATTTAATGTCTCAGAATGTATATTTCCTGTGTAATTTCACCACAATAACATCACAATATTTTCACTGAAGACAGAAGCACTACTGCTCTTCCTTTAATGTGTCAAATGTTATTACATTATTGTTAGGAAAACTGCTAAGTATAGTCTGATGTGATAAAGAATGAGAAGGGAAGACAAATCCATAGCCTGAAACTTTTGCCTCCATTGGTAAATAAAAAAAAAGCCAATCACCATTGTGTATTTCATTTTCAGCGGTTAGAGCATTAAGAAAAAATACATTGCAGGCGAAGGTATAATCATCCTATCATCAGAGGGATGTAAATTATGTGATATTGGTTTGAACATATCAACTGTTGATAGCTTACCAACTGCCTTAATTATGGAGAGTAGAGATATTGAATTAACAGATTTACCAAGCTACCATTCGAACTGCAGCTACAAATTAAGAATAAAAGAAGACCAAACATAAGTAGGATATAGGCTACATCAATTAACTTCACTAAACAGCCAAACAAGCTTTTAACACAGACATTTAAAAGGACAGAAGTATGGATTTGTACATAGTGATGGGCTAGGAGAGGGAACTTGGGAAAGATCCCCAGACCGCTACAATTTAGTGTTCCTCCTCTAATTTAAAAACCACCAGCTGCCACTGAAAATTGTTTACCCATAGTAAAACATAGTAAAATTGCACTGCTATGTGGAATATTTTTAAGTATTAATAAAAACGGATAAAAAAAATGTGTAAGTTGCTATAATACAGTAAGAGAATTCCATGACATATAGTATAGCTAATATCGTTTTGGATGAATAGAAAGAGCTTGATGTGAAATGTTTGAGTTCATCTCTGTGTGTTGATTGCACATTTCTTGAGCACAGTGAGACATGGTTCTGAGATTCTGAAAGAGGTAAAAAATAAATAAATAAATACTGGGGTTTGTTTCTCAAGAGCATTAAAAAAGGTTTGCCAAAAATGAAATGACTTCATGAATAAAACTGTAAGCATTATTGACTGAACATTTTGCCCTCCACAATTCTAAAAGAATAAGGAAGGTGAAAATATTCAAAATCTCTATTTGCTCTCTATTTAATCCCAGTGCTGTAAGAGAAACAACTGAGGGAAAAAAGTTCATTTGAGTTTTTCTTTTCAAATGGAAGCATCACACAGCTAAATTGCTTTTCTTGACAGGTAAGGGATGACGATATTCAGAGGAAGAAAACACAAGGTGACTTTTTTCTACCCAGATACCGTGAAGATTTTGCTTTGATGATGTTCTAATTTAGAGTTGTCTTTTATCTCAACACTGCGATCAATGTGTAGACCAAAAATCATTTATTTGCTGAATAAATAGTTAAAAGAAAAAAATATAAGCTTGATTGACCCTGAAGTACTTTTCATTCTTTGAATTTCTTACTATAAGTGTGAAATAAAAATATAATTAAAATGTTTGTTATTCATAACTAGTCACATGAATTGAGCAATCCCTGATGCCATGTGTTATAACCCTACATATAACACTTGCTCTGCATCTTAATAAGGCCAAACAAACCACAGAGACATGATTTGCCCTGATCACCAATCTGTTTAGTCGCCTGGCACTCTCTCGCCATCAGCAAGGCAATTCATAATCAATATTCAACCAGAACGCACACCTGCATCCAAGGTTGTGCTCCAAAATCGATTAATTAATTATGCTTTCTTGTGTCCCTGTTGATTTCAAAAGGATTTTTCACAACCAGAATAAAATAAATTATCAAAAGAAAGCTCTGATCATAATCATGTTCTTAAAAAATGAATCTATGACCTCAAGTGTAAAAGGACTCTGACTGTTTTTGTGCAACATGACAATACAACGTTTGCATGCACATTTAATGACTCAGAAGACAAAATATTTCATGATCATATTAAGATTTCACAACAAAATGTATTTACTGAGAGTTACTGATAGTTTAGGTAATTTTTTTTCTTCCTTCAAGATATTAAACCAAAAGGTTTTTTTTCCCCATTGTTGCTAGCTCACCCTAAACAGACATTTTACTTCTCTTTTAAATGTACTGACTGTTTAAGAAATAAAATGATAAGATTGTGTGATATTCCTTGTTATTTAGTTAAGAAATTTAACTTGTTTTTTTACCGGTAGCAAACTAATACAGTGCTTAATACTAATACTTAACCGCTGCTTTTAAAAATAATCCCCTTTCATGGGAACTCGAGCTGCATCAAAAGCGCTAGGGGAATGCCTTAACGATAGTCTCGTGAAGCACTGTGTAATCGATAAAACGAGCGCTGTGTGAATAAGCATCACGTGTCAGTGACGTCATGAGCAGAATGAGCAGTTAGACCGTGTGCGCTTCATTATGGGCAGGGATACACACAATCTGTGTTTCACGAGTTCACACTTACAAATGATTCAGGAGCAGTAAATGGTAAGCGTATTTTTGCGTGCTGTCCGAGGAGAGGGCTCCGAGCTCGGTATTTAGCCTGAACCTGGAGCACTCCCCCCGTATCCTGACTTTGATAGGAATGATTAAGTGTGAGGAGTCGGGGTGGTGGAGGGATGCCGAAAAAAGTCAAGAGCTGTAGGTGAGTCAAACATGTCTATATATACAGGCTTCCTCTCATTCTGATAGGATGAGGTGTAATTGCTGATGACATGTTGATTGCGTTAATCCTTTGAACGTGCTCCTCCCGAACTTTGTTAATAAAACATCATTTCACGAGTTCACACTTACAAATGATTCAGGAGCAGTAAATGGTAAGCGTATTTGGCGTGCTGTCCGAGGAGAGGGCTCCGAGCTCGGTATTTAGCCCGAACCTGGATCACTCCCCCAAAAATTGCAACCTAGTCGGACAGCTGCTGGGAAGGTGTTGATGGCCCCCAAAATATTGCGAGGTGAAGCTGAGGGGGGTTAGTCGCGAGTTTGGGAGGGCTTCTTGTCTCGTTGTTAAGGAAGTTTGGTGTTCATGTTTCCAGAAAGATAAGCATCACTGGTGGGTGGCTGTAGAAGGCTTGAAGCATGGAGGAGATGATATTGCATTAGCATTGGAGATGTGCTTGTAGTTCAATTTGTTGCAAGACGGCGAGTTGGGTGAAACTTGGTTCCTGGGAGTATGAAGGGGTACCTCTGAAACTCCTCCCCTGGGCTGCCATAGGAGTAGGGAGGCATGTCACCACCGCGGCGGTGGAAACCCCCGTGGTCGCTGCAGGAGCGGGAGGTACATCACTGCTGTGACAGTGGAAACCCCTCAGGGCCGCTGCGGGAGCAGGAGGCACGTCACTACCGTGACAGTGGAAACCCCTCTGGGCGCCCACAGCAGCAGGAGGCACATCACCTTTGTAGCAGTGGAAACCCCTCTGGGCCCCCGCAGCCGTAGGAGGCATATCAACTTTGTAGCAGTGGAAACCCCTCTGGGCCCCCACAGCCGCAGGAGGCACATCACCTTCGTAGCAGTGGAAACCCCTCTGGGCCCCCGCAGCCACAGGAGGCACATCACCTTCGTAGCAGTGGAAACCCCTCTGGGCCCCCGCAGCAGCAGGAGGTACGTCGCTATCATGGCAGTGGAAACCCCTCTGGGCGGCTGCAGGACCAAAAAGGTACATCTCCGCCGTGGCGGTGGAAACAGATTTCCTGTGGGAGAGTTGCTGTTGCGGCAGTGAAGAATTTGAGAGACCTTGCTCCTGCGGGAGCGTCACTGCTGCGGCAGTGGGGAATTTGAGAGACCTTGCTCCTGCGGGAGCATCACTGCTGCGGCAGTGGAGAATTTGAGAGACCTTGCTCCTGCGGGAGAGTCACTGCTGCGACAGTGGATAATTTGAGAGACCTTGCTCCTGCGGGAGCGTCACTGCTGCAGCAGTGGAGAATTAGAGAGCTGGCTCCTGCGGGAGCAACACTGCTGCGGTAGTGGGGAATTTGAGAGACCTTGCTCCTGCTGGGGCGTCACTGCTGCTGAGATAATTAAGTGAATAAGTGAGTGATGATTGAGTATTAATGATGAACGCCTGATGATAACAAGCAGAATCCCTGAATAAAAGAGAAACACAGGAACTTCTTCTTCTTCTTTTTTTAAAGTTCATACCGCCAGAAGGCGTATTATCGAACTGTGTGATGACGTGCACAAACTCTCCATTTACAGGTGCCGAATAAATAACCATCATACACAAAAAAACAAACAAAAAAAAAAACAGGGTGGTGGCGGGCTTATCTAAGTGGGTTTTTTTCCAGCTCCTCCTTGAAAGTGGTTAGGGAGCTGCATGCTATGGTGGAGGGTGGCAGACCATTCCAGATCCGAATTCCATCTGGGAAGAATGAGTGTTGATACACTTGAGTCCTGGCGAATGGTACTAGAAACTTCTGGTGGTGACCTCGGGTAGTTACAGCTGTTGGTATTAGCAGTGTTGTTGGTATTGCCACAAGGTTGTTTACTATCCGGTACATCATAATCGCCTTGTATTCCGCTCGACGTTGTTGAAGTGTCGGCCACCGAAGATGGTGAAGCATGGCGCTGACGCTGCTCATGCAGTTGAAATCTCCCATCACAAATCTGGCACACCTGCGCTGCACCATTTCCAGGTTGTTGGTGTAAGCTGCTGTATGTGGGTCCCAGATTATGCTGGCATACTCCATTTGTGGCCTTATCAGAGTCTTGTAGCATAGTTCTTTAGTTTTCCGTGGGCATTGTTGAATGTTCCTCTGTAAGAAGGCCCTGGTATTGTTGGCTTTCTTTGTTACTTGGTTGATGTGGATGTTCCAGCTGAGTTTGTGGTGAATGTTGACTCCCAAATACTTGGCAGACTCGACTACCTCCAAGATGTGACCATGGATGTTATAGAGGTGTTTTAATGGCTTTGTCTTGTTTGTGATGTGTAGAACCTGGCAAACTCCATGACCCAGTCTTTCTCCCATGCTTGGAGGGCTTCCATGTCTTCTTGGAGTGCGACCGCATCTTCTTCTTTACTGATGTTACGATAAAGCACACAGTCATCTGCAAAGAGTCGAACTGATGAGTTGTTTTGCAGGTAGTCTGGCAGGTCATTGATGTACATCAAGAACAAAGTAGGACCAAGCACACTTCCTTGAGGAACTCCAAACTGCACTGGGGCAACACTTGATTTACTGTCATCCAGTACAACTTGCTGGGTTCTTTGGTGTAGGAAGTCGCTGATCCACTTGTGCAAACTGCCACGTACTCCATAATGTTCCAGTTTATACATCAGTCTCTTGTGGGGCACCTTGTCAAATGCCTTTGAGAAGTCTAAGAGTATCAGATCTGTCTGGCGCCTGTCGTCAATAGCTTTTGCCAAGTCTTGGATGGTGATGACTAACTGTGACTCACATGAGCGATGTTTTCTGAAGCCATGCTGTGCTTCTGTTAAAATGTTGTGTTGTTCCATGTGCTTCATTATGTTGCTTGTGATAATATGTTCCAACATTTTGCCAGTAATTGATGTTAGTGAGACAGGTCTGTAATTTTCCGGTCGGTTTTTAGCTCCTTTCTTAAAGATAGGTACTACATCTGCCTTTTTCCATTCCTGAGGTAATACTCCTTGGTCAATGGATGCTTGGAAGAAGACTGTGAAGGTTGTTGCAATGTGCACACCTATGCGCTTCAGCAGCCTGGCTGACAGTCCATCCGGCCCAGTAGCTTTGTGTATCTTGAGACCTTGGAGTAATTTCAGGACTCCTGCTTCTGTAATGGTGATTTGGCTCATTTCTGGAAAGCCGTTGTTCCCCATTGCTTTGATGTTGTCTGGTTCATTCGAGTTGAAAACTGAGGAAAATTGGTGATTCAATATGTTGGCCTTATTCATTGAGTCTGTGTATGTAAAACCATCTATTGATTTTAGAGGTGCTACTCCAGTGCTGTCATTGTTTTTGCTTTTGATAAAGCCCCAGAATCGTTTAGGGTTCGATGTACAATCTGGAGAAATTATGTTAGTGATGTATTCATTGTAGGCCTTCTTGCATGCTGAACTTGTTGCAGTCTTCAATTCTTTGTATCTCTTTTTGTACTTTTTGCTGTTGGTAGCTCGTGCCTT
Source organism: Rhodeus uyekii (assembly GCA_037043235.1). Classification (NCBI taxonomy): domain Eukaryota; kingdom Metazoa; phylum Chordata; class Actinopteri; order Cypriniformes; family Acheilognathidae; genus Rhodeus; species Rhodeus uyekii. The sequence continues at coordinate 706,479 of JAWRVZ010000088.1, forward strand.
GTTAAAGCATCTTTTCTTCCGTCTCGACAGGGATTTTATCTCTCTGTTGATCCAGGGTTGGTTGAATCTACTGCTAGTCATTTTGGATGGAACAGACGATTCTAAAATATTGCTCAGGTTGGTACTGATGGACGACCACATTTCCTCCACTGGTGATGTTATTTTATATTTATCTAGAAAACGTTTCTGAAAATTCTTAGCCTCAGATATAAGTTTGTCTTCGTCTGCTTTTTCCAAAGATATATCTTTCTTTTAACTGGTTTTCCCCTTTTCACCATTGCGTCAGAGTTGATGAACACTGAGTCGTGGTCCGATAGGCCTGGTATAGGTGAACATCTGTTAATGAGCGTAGGGCGGTTTGTAAGGAATAGATCCAAAATATTATCAAGACGCGTTGGGAACTTTACAGATTGTTCAAAACCACAGTTCTGAATGAGGTCAAGAAAACGCATGTTGATTGCTGATTTTACCTGGTTTTTCTCTATGGAGAGTGATTCCCAGTTGATATCAGGGAGCTTCAAATCACCTCCTATCCAGAAAACTGCATTTTTGTTGTTTTGGTAAAGATGTTCAATCATGTCGCATAGCTGATTAATGTACTCTATGTTGCTGGAGGGTGGTCTATAGAGTGCTCCAATAAATAGCGAGACATTCTTTCCCATTTGTAGTTTTGCAAATACTGCCTCTGTTAATGTATTGATATCAATGGTGTCAATGATGAGGTCCTTCTTGATTGCTAATAGTACACCTCCGTAGCCATCTTTTCTGTCTTTTCGCAAAACTTCATAGTTTGATGGAAAGATCTCTGCACTACAAATTGATGGTGTAAGCCAAGTTTCAGTGCCCATGATAATGCTGGGATCAGATTGTTCAATTAGGTTTGCTACTTCCTCCTTCTTGTTTTTGATACTTTGAAAGTTGATGACAGTGACTTTTAAAGATGTTGCAGGTTTTGAAGTTGGTCTTGAGGATACAATCGGTGAAGAGCATGACTTTGGTGGCCCAGGACTTAGTACTGTTCCTTCACTGGTATTGCTGTTGTCCAGTGTTGAAAAGCTGTTGTTCGAGCTCAAGATGGTAGATTCAAATAGACTGGATGAAAATTGTAGCATGCCACAGTTCGTACAGTGCCATGATATATTCTGAAGTGACATATACACAGGGGTTGACATGTGCATACATTCTACATGAAACCATTTTTCACAATCTACTCCTCTCTGCTTCCATGTCACAGCTTTGCTAAATATTTGACAAGGGTATTTCGGGGTTCTGGGACCAGGATTAAGCTCTATGTCTGATGCATTTAGAATGAGTGTCAAGAATAGGTACATGAGAATGTGGTTCTTACCATATCTGATGTTTGGATTTGTTCCATGATTATTTCTATTATGATAATAAATCATGATACTTCTCTGTAGTGTGCTGTCTTCTTGCAGTGTAAATGTCTGTAGCATCGCTACATTATCCGAGTCTTCAAGTCTTGTGAGAAATCCAATGATGGAAATCCACAAAAACATGCGATTTACATAATCGGGAGCCATTGATGTTATTGTTTATATTGGCTACGTCAAACCGGAAGTTGATCTTTCAAAAAGAAAAAGTCAAGTAATACTTTTCTTTGTAGAAAATATGGTTCTAATCTTCTTTCAGTGTTGTAACAAGGATTTTCCTTAATCTTTCGCTAGATTGTAGATATATAAAGGTTTTCACTCAGCAGTGCAATGGAGGGCTTATCACGTCATCACATCATGGAGCTCTGAGGTCCGACAGGAGTTGGTGATGGTGTTGACCGCCTCCCCGGCGGTCGTGCGCGTTTAAATCATTAGCAGCTTCATTAAAGCAAACGCACGCGCCTTCCGTGTGTTCCCTGCATTGTTCGATGCAGCTCGCCAACAGCGACTTCGACCTAAAGACCGGAGGTTTTCCTGCTACCGCCTACAACAGGGGTGGGAAAACTATGGCCCGCGAGCCATATCCGGCCCATTGGGCTTTTTGATCCGGCCCGCCGAACCTGTATTAAACCTCCTTCATTTTACATTTCACTGTAATGTCACTCTGTCGCGGCTGCAAGCGGCAGTGGCGCTGAAGCTGTGGTGGAGAGTAGGCGTGTGTCGCAAACCCCTCTACAACCCCCTTTATGGCGTCAATTCCGTGCTAAAAAGGAACGAGCGCAAAACCTCTCGGGTTACGAATGTAACCCTGGTTCCCTGGTTCCCCTGGTACGCTGTGTCAAAGCGCTAGGGGAAATAGCCTTGCTTCGGTCACGTGAAGATCTGTGCAACCAATGAGAGACGAACGCGTGTGAATGCGTCACTGCCGGTGATTGCCGGTGACATCATGAGGAAGAGCATAAAGCGCGTCTGAAACCCGGACGTGTCAACATGAATATGTGAAGCGGGCACGGAGGCGCAAGGAGCTGAGGCAAAGACGCAGCATCTCGTTCCCCTCAGGGAACCAGGGTTACATTCGTAACCCGAGACGTTCCCTTTCAGGGAACTCGAGCTGCGTCAAAGCGCTAGGGGAACGCTATACCAACGCCACCTCAGTGACGCCGGCATCCGGGTGTGTCCCAGCTCACTGAGAAAGCACCCTGGTTCCTGGGGCGGCATCAAGGTCCAATTGGTAAACCTCATAAAAGTGTGCGGCGAAGACCAGCCAGCCGCAGCACAAACATCAGACAAGGAAACACCGGAGAGGAGAGCCTTGAATGCCGCCATACTCCGAGTGGAGTGGGCCCGGACCCTCAAAGGAGAAGCATGTCCGGCCGACTCGTAAGCTAGACAGATAGCCTCGACTATCCACCTGCTTAGGGTTTGCTTGGAGACTGGAGCCCCCTCAGGAGCCCCAAAGCAAATGAACAGTTGGTCCGACTTACACCAAGTGGCAGTCTTGGGACGTAAGCGTCCAGTGCTCGCACTGGACAGACCTTGTTCTTGCTCCTACTCATGATCGCCAAATGGGGGGAGGGCAGCAGGCCTGCAGCGTGACAGACCGAGCCACATTAGTGGGAACCTTGGGGACATAGCCTGACCTCGGGTGGAGAAAGGTTTTTCCGTCCCGGGCCAAACTCGAGGCATGAGGGAGCCACTGAGAGGGTCTGAAGATCCCTGACCCTCTTAAGTGAGGCAATAGCCTGCAAAAGAAGGGTGTTAAGAGAGAGAAGCTGAAAGCTCCTCTAAGGTTCAAAGGGCGCCTGGGACAGACAAGTCCCAGGCAGGCACCCAAGTCTGTGCCGCAGCCTTAATGTGCCACGGAGGAAAAGAGTGACTAAGGGGTCCCTGCCCAAGGACACCCCACCCAGAGCTACATGGCAAGCTGATATGGCAGCCACATAAACCTTCAAGGTGGAGGGGGACAACCCTGCCGCAAATCTTTCTTACAGGAACTCCAGCACTTTCACTGGGTTCACCTGCCCTTCACTACACCAAGACGTGAAAGGTTTCCACTTTAAGGCGTAGAGTTTCCTCGTGGAGGGAGCTCTGGACTGAAGGATGGTCTCCACAACCTCGGCTGAGAGACCGGATTCTATGAGCTGGACCCCTCAGAGGCCAGCCAGAACTCCCGGGAGCAGAGCGATCGGGGGAAAAAGTGAACAGGCGTAGCCTCGGTCAAACCTGCACCATGGTATCCCGCCCCAGAGGCGCTGGATGTTTTAAACAAAAGCCACAGAGGGCAGAGAAATTCTTACGGAGGCAAACAGGTAAACCTGTGCCCTGCCATAACTGTCCCCAATCTGCTCCAGATAACAAGGGGACCAAGAGTTCTAGCCCTCGGGGAGAACCCCTGGTTTTCAGCCACCGCTGCAGGGGTCTCGTGCACAGCCGGCCCAGTGGAATAACAGCCTGTGGGCATCGCCCCGTGACCTTGATTGCAAAGCGGGTACCCCTCAGGGAGAACCCCTGGTTTTTAGCCACCACCATTAGTGGCTGGCCCAGCTTGATGCTCTTAACGGCTAAACGAACAGCCTGGATGCGCTCGGGGGAGAGCCAGGCAGACATGGCAACTGATGACTCCCAAGAAAGTGGATCTCAGCGTTGGAGAAAGTACACGCTTCTTGGTGTTCAGCCTTAACCTCAGCTCCTTTATGTGCGGGCACAGCATCTCAATGTTGTGCTGCTAACTGCGGCGACTCGGCCAGGATAAGCCATAGTCGTCGACATAGTTTAGGACACGATAGTTCCTTGCAAGTGCAGCGGAGCTTAGAGCACTTCTAGGTGAACGTGCGGGGCGAGAGCGCCAGACCGAAAAGGAAGCACCGATACTGGTACGCCTTCCCCCCTGAAGGTGAACCTCAGGAGCTTCCTGTGTTGCGGAAGGATGGAGACATGGAAATATGCGTCCTTGAGGTCGACTGTGACAAACAAATCCTCGGATCTGACCTGCACTATGATCTGTTTGAGCGTTAGCATTTTGAACTTTAGACGCCTGACCGCACGATTCAAGAGACATAAATCCAGAATAGGCCGCAACCCTCCATCCTTCTTCGGAACTATGAAGTACCGGCTGTAGAACCCGGACTTGCTTTCCGCGAGGGGTACATACTCGATGGCCCCTTTCGCCAGCAAAGTAACTACTTCTTGTTCCATGACCAGAGCCTGCTGGGGGCCTACCACTAGGACCCCCAAGAACGGGGGTGGTGAAACCCCGAACTGGACGGCGTACCCGGAGGTTACCGTGAGCAGGACCCACTGAGAGAAACCGGTTAGTCGTGACCACGCAGCCCGTGAATTCTACTAAGGGAACCAGCCTCCCGGGGCTGGTCTCTGGTACTGTGAACATATCCACCGCTGAGCCGGGGCTTATTCCGGAGACCCAGGTGGATTGCTCTAGGACCCTCCTTAGAGGGGGTGGTTTTCCCATGGCGGGCTGACTCTGGAGCTGCACATGGGAGACACCACCTTGTTGCGGCTTGGCGTCAGGGCCGCTTAGTCTTAGCTTTCTTGGCGTCCAGGACAACTCTCAAATCACCCTTTCTACCAGCAGACTGAACTTGTTGGCCCGACCTTCCGGGGACTACCGGAGGAAGACGAGTCGCGACACTTTGTTTCTGAGCGGCCCTGTACGAGGAGCTCTGAGACCACGCTTGACTGACGGTCTCACGTGGAGGGCGGCGGCGAAGAACTTTACTGAACGCCACCTGCTGTCGTGCAGCCTCCTGAAACTTGTCGACGACGCTTTTTACGGCATCGCCGAACAAGCCCGAAGGGGACAGAGGGGCGTCCAGCAAAACGAATTTGTCTTTGTCCTTTATAGCTGATAAATTGAGCCAAAGGTGTCTCTCCGTGGCCACCAGAGCTGCCATGGAGCGGCCGACAGAGTAGGCCGTCTCCCTAGTGGCCCGAAGAGACAAATCCACGGTCCGGCGCAGCTCTGCCACTGCCTCCGGACCGATACCGCCGCCCTTGTTGAAGTCCCCAAGCAACTCAGCCTGATAGGCCTGCAGCAGTGCCGTAGTGTGTAGGCATGCCGCAGCCTGACTTGAAGCTGAGTATGCTTTCCCCACCAGAGACGATGTGACGCGCATCGGCTTGGAGGGGAGCACCGGAGCTTTAATGGAGGGAACGAGGTAACTCGCCAGAGCCTCGTCCACTTTCTGCATCCCTCCATAACCATAATGTTGAGCGCCGACAAGATTATTATACATTGCACTGTGAGGTGTATGAACTTTGTCGGAGGCTGGCTTTCTCCAAGATCTAGATACCTCAGCATGTAAATCAGGGAGAAAAGGCATAGCTCGGCGCGGGGGAGTGACGCGAGCAGGCAGGTAACGCTCGTCTAAAATACTTTTTCTAGGACGAGCGCTCCTGGTCTCCGCCGGCCAATCAATCTCCAGACGAGAGACCGCTCAACGAACTCCTCAAACGCCGGCGAGGAGGGTGGCGAAACCTCCTCGACCGGGTCAACACTAGCTAGATCCATCTCACTTCCTGAACTTGATAAAGCTAGTGTTGGAGTCACAGCACGAACATCTCTAGGGGAGTGCTCGTGACTGGGACCTGCTTGATCTTGTGAGGGCTGAGGTAAGGGAGGACCCACCCCAGCTGCCTCAGCGAGATCCATTTGTGATCCCCAGGACTGAGAGCGCCGCAAAGCCTCGGCTGCTGCAGGTCCCGAACCGCGAGGAACACTGGCCTGAGCGGCCTCGTTACAGACCGCCAGGCGGGAGCGGAGAACATGCAAGGAGTACTTCTCGCAGTCCTTACAGCCGGCATTCTCAAGTGCCGACCGCGCATGCTCCACTCCCAAACAGATAACACACTTAACATGTGTATCCTTGCCCGTTATAAAACGTGGACAAGGATAAACACATGGTCTGAAACTCTGTTCATCCACCATTTCACACAATATTCCTGATTTTTAAACTAGCTTAGTCTCAAAACCACTCTCACACAGACACAGCACGCTGAAGACATTCAGAGCTGACGCGCCCGGGTTTCAGACGCGCTTTATGCTCTTCCTCATGACGTCACCGGCAATCGCCGGCAGTGACGCATTCACACGCGTTCGTCTCTCATTGGTTGCACAGATCTTCACGTAACCGAAGCAAGGCTATTTCCCCTAGTGCTTTGACGCAGCTCGAGTTCCCTGAAAGGGAACTGATGTTTGCGCGCGCATAAATTGCGAACATTCTGTTTCCGAACATTCACCCGCTGTGTTTTCGCGAGCACTATTTTTGTCAGTCGTGGGGCAGGGCTTGCTCTTGTAATAGTAACATCAAACGTCATTGGTTAGTTCCCTTTCTTCCAGAGGTATGTTGTGATTGGACGCCTGTGATTGTCAATCTAGAGCTGAGGCGATTATATACGATTCAGTCACATAGCATATTATGGTTTTTCTGTTGATTTAAGTTGTATTAATATTGTTTTGTTGTAATTTCACTTTATACAGGTTTTCTAAGATTTCTTTTAAGTAAATGCACAGGTACAACCTTCACCCCGGCCCCTCTGTCAATTTTAAGAAACCAATGTGGCCCGCGAGACAAATAGTTTGCCTACCCCTGGCCTACAACTTACCACTAACCCACAGCCTTGATGAAATTGATGAAATCAATTCTCTTAAGATCTCAGCAGTGGAGGATTTGAGAACTCCACAAACACCATTGCCAGAACACATTGTGGCATGAAGCATTGTTGAGATTCATATGCTGATTTTGATATCTTCAAATTCAAATGGTACAGCTGTTAACATATATATATATATATTCAGTATCCTTCATGTTTTATATGGATTGAAGGAGGGAATATTAACAATACCACTCTCCACGACTCTTTCTGTTATTTCTGGGTAGCTCCTTGCTCACTCTTAACAGTTAACTTGAGATAGATGTGGTGATGGGCAAATAATGCAACTTGCATGCCAGGACATTGGGTCATTGGGTGACTAATGATGATCTTCTGCCTCTGGCACTAGGAGCACAGAGGTGTTAGCGATGTACAAATTCTGTGGTCATATCAATAGGCTAGACCAGGGGTGGGCAAACTACGGCCCGCGGGCCATATCCGGCCCGTTGGGCTTTTTAATCCGGCCCGCCGAACTTGCCGAACCTGTATTAAACCTCCTTCATTTTACATTTCCCTGTAATGTCACTCTGTCGCGGCTGCAAGTGGCAGTGGCGCTGAAGCTGTGCTGGAGAGTAGGCGTGTGTCGCAAACCCCTCTACAACCCCCCTTTATGGCGTTAATTCCGTGCTAAAAAGGAACGAGCACAAAACTGATGTTTGCGCGCGCGTAAATTACATCCGCGAGCGGAAAACAGAGCTACACGTAAATACGGGTACCCGCGAGCTCATTTTAATCACTCGCGCGTGCGACATCTAACATTCGCCCATTCTCGACTGCTGTTTTTCCTCGCGCGGGCACTTTTATTTTTGTCAGTCGTGGGGCGGGGCTTGCTCTTGTAATAGTAACATCAAACGTCATTAGTTAGTTCCCTTTTTTCCAGAGGTCAGTCGTGATTGGACGCCTGTGATTGTCAATCTAGAGCTGAGGCAAATATACGATTCAGTCACATTGCATATTATGGTTTTTCTGTCGATTAAATTGTATTAATATTGTTTTGTTGTAATTTCATGTGTCCCAAACTATACTTATACTGGTTTTCTAGGATTTCTTATAAGTAAATGCACAGGTATGACCTTCACCCCGGCCCCTCTGTCAATTTTAAGAAACAAATGTGGCCCGCGAGACAAATAGTTTGCCCACCCCTGGGCTAGACAATACAGGAAGATTAGGCAATAACACTCTAGTGTCCCGCTTCCTCTGCTGTTGCCTTTGGTAGCATTGGGCTGAGAAGTATTCCCTGCTTCTTGTGGAATCACATGCATATTGAGTTTACCCTTCATTTTCTGGATGGGGAAGCTATCTGTGCCCGCTCCTAGATTGGATGGACAGTACAGTAAGTAGAATGAGCTTTTCCACTTCTGCGTTTCACTCCTATATTTGTTGCCCCTCCACCTGGACCACCTATATTAGCAAGATTACATAATGGTTTTCTAGGGTTATGGGACAGAGTTTAAAAGTAGACTCTGTTGCAGCTAGCGACCTACTCTCTGTTGTTTGCTGGAACTGCATGAAAGTGCAACTACCAACTGAGCTACTTAGTAGAGAACGGTACTAGAGTGCTGTAATATTCATTAATATTATTGAATGGTCTGCTCTTCTAGAGCTGCTGTACAGCCCAAACAAACTTTGCTACATTATTTTCCTGTTATCTATGTAAAGTTGCTTTGAATCAAAATCCATTGTAAAAAGCAAAATATTAATAAAAGTGACGACTAAGACGCTCCGCTCTTTCAGTTACCTTTCCAATTCATGCTGGACGTAATAGTCAGACACATTAACTATGCAATTGTACATTTGACTATATCCTTAGGACACCTGCTTAGGACACCTGTGGTTCCCTTTCAGGGAACTCGAAATGCATCAAAGCGCTAGGGGAAATAGCCTCGCATCTGTCACGTGAAGATCTGTGCAACCAATGAGAGAAGAACGCGTGTGAATGCGTCACTGCCGGCACGTGCCGGTGACGTCATGAGGAAGAGCATAAAAGCGCGTCTGAAACCCGGGCGCGTCAGCTCTGAATGTCTTCAGCGTGCTGTGTCTGTGTGAGAGTGGTTTTGAGACTAAGCTAGTTTAAAAATCAGGAATATTGTGTGAAATGGTGGATGAACAGAGTTTCAGACTGTGTGTTTATCCTTGTCCGCATTTCATAACGGACAATGATACACATGTGATGTTATGTTTGGGAGCATGCACGGTCGGCGCTTGAGAATGCCGGCTGTATGGACTGCGAGAGGTTCTCTCTGCATGCTCTCCGCTCATGGCGGTCTGTAACGAGGCCGCTCAGGCTAGTGTTCCCCGGGGGTCGGGACCTGCAGCAGCCGAGGCTTTGCGGCGCTCTCAGTCCTGGGGATCACAGATGGATCTCGCTGAGGCAGCTGGGGTGGATCCTCTCTTACCTCAGCCCTCACAAGATCTGCCGGGTCTCAGTTACGAGCACTCCACGAAAGATGTTCGTGCTGTGACTCCAACACTAGCCATTTCAAGTTCAGGAAGTGAAATGGATTTAGCTAGTGTTGATCCGGTCGGGGAGGATTCGCCACCCTCCTCGCTGGCTTTTAAGGAGTTAGTTGAGGTTGTGGCGCGAGCGGTCTCTCGTCTGGGCATTGATTGGCCGGCGGAGACCAGGAGCGCTCTTCCTAGGAAGCTGCCGGTAGAAAGGGTGATTTGAGAGTTGTCCTGGATGCCAAGAAGGATAAGACTAAGCGGCCCTGACGCCAAGCCGCAACAAGGTGGTGTCTCCCATGTGCAGCTCCAGAGTCAGCCCGCCATGGGAAAGCCACCCCCTCTAAGGAGGGTCCTAGAGCAGTCCACCCGGGAATCCGGGAATCCCGGCTCAGTGGTGGTACTATGTTCACAGTACCAGAGACCAGCCCCGGGAGGCTGGTTCCCCTAGTAGATTTCCGGGCTGAGTGGTCACAGCTGCCCGGTATCTCTCAGTGGGTTCTGCGCACGGTAACCTCCGGGTACGCCATCCAGTTCGGGGTTTCACCACCCCAGTTCTCGAGGGTCCTACAGTCAGTGGTAGGCCTCCAGCAGGCTCTGGTCATGGAGCAAGAAGTAGACACTTTGCTGGCGAAAGGGGCCATCGAGTATGTACCCCTCGCGGAAAGCAAGTCCGGGTTCTACAGCCGGTACTTCATAGTTCCAAAGAAGGATGGAGGGTTGCGGCCTATTCTGGATTTACGTCTCTTGAATCGTACGGTCAGGCGTCTAAAATTCAAAATGTTGACGCTCAAACAGATCATAGTGCAGGTCAGGTCCGAGGACTGGTTTGTCACAGTCGATCTCAAGGACGCATATTTCCATGTCTCCATCCTTCCACAACACAGGAAGTTCCTGAGGTTCGCTTTCGGGGAAAGGCGTTCCAGTATCGGGTGCTTCCTTTCGGCCTGGCACTCTCACCCCGCACGTTCACAAAAGTGGTGGACGCTGCGCTAGCTCCGCTGCAACTACGGGGCATCCGTGTCTTAAATTATATCGCTTATTCTGGCCCAGTCGCCGCAGTTAGCAGCACAACATCGAGATGCTGTGCTCGCACACATGAAGGAGCTGGGGTTGAGGCTGAACACCAAGAAGAGTGTACTTTCTCCTGCACAGAGAACCACTTTCTTGGGAGTCATTTGGGACTCAGTGGCCATGTCTGCTCGGCTCTCTCCCGGGCGCATCCAGGTCATCCGATCAGCCGTCAAGAGCATCAAGCTGGGCCAGCCACTCACGTTGAAACACTTTCAAAGAGTGTTAGGGCTCATGGCAGCGGCATCCAGTATCATCCCACTGGGCCTGCTCTACATGAGACCCCTGCAGTGGTGGCTAAAGACCAAGGGGTTTTCCTCGAAGAGAAACCAGCTTCGCACTATCAAGGTCACGGGGCGATGCCTACGCACCCTGAGTATGTGGAAGAACTCTTGGTTTCTGTCTCAAGGCCCTGTGTAGGGGGCTCTGGCTCGGAGAATATCTCTCTCGACAGATGCCTCCCTCTCGGGCTGGGGGGCAGTCCTGAGGGATCGCTCCTCACAAGGTCTGTGGAGCAGTCGGCACCAGACATGGCACATAAACATGCTAGAGTTACTGGCAGTCCGCAGAGCACTCTGTGCATTCCTCCCGGACCTTCGCGACCACCATGTTACTGTCTTCACCGACAGCATGAGTGCAGTCGCGTATATCAACCATCAGGGGGGTCTACGTTCATGTCCACTTTACAAGATGGCGCGACAGATCCTCCTCTGGGCCCAGGGGAGGCTGCTCTCTCTCAGGGCGGCTTACATCCCGGGGGTCAAGAATGTGGGAATGGCAGCTCCACCCCGAAGTGGTGGAGCAGATTTGGGAAAGATACGGCAAGGCACAGGTCGACCTGTTTGCCTCAGTAGAGAACACCCACTGCCCTCTGTGGTTTTCGCTAGCACATCCAGCGCTTCTGGGGCGGGATACCATGGTACATGCGTGGCCAAGGTCACGCCTGTACGCCTTTCCCCCGATCGCTCTGCTCCCGGGAGTTCTGGCCAAGATTCGCCGGGACAAGGTCCATCTCACGCTAGTGGCCCCCCACTGGCCTTCCAGAATATGGTTTGCGGACCTCGTGGCCCTCCTCGACGGAGTCCCTTGGGAGATTCCGGTCAGGAGGGACCTTCTGTCCCAGGCGGAGGGTTGCATTCTTCACCCGCAACCAGAGCTAATGAAGCTGTGGGTCTGGCCCCTGAAGGGGCCCAGCTCATAGAATCCGGTCTCTCAGCCGAGGTTGTGGAGACCATCCTTCAGTCCAGAGCTCCCTCCACGAGGAAACTCTATGCCTTGAAGTGGAAACTCTTCACGTCCTGGTGTAGTGAAAGGCAGGTGAACCCAGTAACCTGTCAGGTTGGCAAAGTGCTGGAGTTCCTGCAAGAAAGATTTGTGGCAGGGCTGTCCCCCTCCACCTTGAAGGTTTATGTGGCTGCCATAGCAGCTTGCCATGTACCTCTGGGTGGGGTATCCTTGGGCAGGGACCCCCTAGTCACTCGTTTCCTCCATGGTACACTAAGGCTGAGGCCTGTGGCACAGACCAGGGTCCCTGCCTGGGACTTGTCCGTGGTACTCCAGGGCCTGTCCCAGGCACCCTTTGAACCTTTAGAGGAGCTCCCTATCAAGCTCCTCTCCCTTAAGACCCTTCTTTTGCTGGCTATCACCTCGCTTAAGAGGGTCGGGGACCTCCAGGCCCTCTCGGTGGCTCCCTCATGCCTCGAGGTCGCGCCCGGGATGGCGAAAGCCTTTCTAAACCCGAGGCCAGGCTATGTCCCTAAGGTTCCCACTAATGTGTCTATCACGCTGCAGGCCTTCTGCCCTCCCCCATTTGACGATCATGAGCAGGAGCACAAGAACAAGGTCTGTCCAGTGCGAGCACTGGACGCTTACGTTTTCAAGACTGCCACTTGGCGTAAGTCGGACCAACTGTTCGTTTGCTTTGGGGCTCCTGAGGGGGCTCCAGCTTCCAAGCAAACCCTAAGCAGGTAGATAGTCGAGGCTATCTGTCTAGCTTACGAGTCGGCCAGACATGCTTCTCCTCTGAGGGTCCGAGCCCACTCCACTCGGAGCATGGCGGCATCCAAGGCTCTCCTCTCCGGAGTGTCCTTGTCTGATGTTTGTGCTGCGGCTGGCTGGTCCTCACCGCACACATTCATGAGGTTCTACCAATTGGACCTCGATGCCGCCCCAGGGACCAGGGTACTCTCTCAGTGAGCTGGGACACACCCGGATGCCGGCGTCGCTGAGGTGGCGTTGGTACAGCGTTCCCCTAGCGCTTTGACGCAGTTCGAGTTCCCTGAAAGGGAACATCTCGGGTTACGAATGTAACCCTGGTTCCCTGAGGGGAACGAGACACTGCTTCTTTGCCTCAGCTCCTTGCGCCTCCGTGCCCGCTTCAGACATTCATGCTGACGCGCCCGGGTTTCAGACGCGCTTTTATGCTCTTCCTCATGACGTCACCGGCACGTGCCGGCAGTGACGCATTCACACGCGTTCTTCTCTCATTGGTTGCACAAATCTTCACGTGACAGACGCGAGGCTATTTCCCCTAGCGCTTTGACGCAGTGTCTCGTTCCCCTCAGGGAACCAGGGTTACGAGACGTTTTCAGACGGACCATTTTGACTGCTGCACTGCTGCTGTTTCCTGTTTGCTTGAGTGGATTGCGTTTGTTTGCGTCGTATAAAGTTGTTTTTATTTTAGATTTTAAACTCGACGTTCGTTCTTATTGCCAAATACAATACAAAACTAGATTGTTTAATAAACTGTAATCGTTAGCTTTAATCTTAGTCGCTAAACGCGTTAGCATTGTGCATACAGCGTTTTCTCGCTCGCAACTTTTTTTCCGAGTTCATCAAACATCAAACAACTGGTGAATTGGATCAACACACACGGTGAGTCATGTCATCTCCTATAATCCTTACATGCACTTCTTGCTTCATGCATACTATTTCTGTCTCTGTCAGCAGCCAGGGCTTCACATGTGATAAATGTAGGGACATAGTCAGGCTGACAGAGAAGATTTCAGAATTGGAGACACGCATCCAAACTTTAATCGAGGATAGTAAGAATGCAAGGGCTTTAGATACTGCTGTGGATGCGACTAGCTTAGCAAACCCTGTACATTGTTCGGTTCCGGCTGTAGAGCCCGTGCAGCAGGGCAACTGGGTGACTGTGAGACGGCATAATCGTGGGTAAAAAAAACACTGTTCCATTCCGATCAGAACATCAAACAGGTTCTCCCCACTCAGTGAGAAACCTGTTGAAAGTGCCCTTGTGATTGGCGATTCTATTACTCTGAATGTGAAATAGAGACTCCAGCCACCATAGTCACATGTTTGCCGGGAGCCAGAGCGCCTGACGTCAAAGCAAATTTAAAAGTGCGGGCTAGGGCTAATCGTAAATATTCTAAGATTGTTATTCACGTCGGCGCTAATGATGTCCGACTTCGCCAGTCGGAGATCACTAAAACTAATATTAAAGAGGTGTGTGAACTCGCAAGTACGATGTCAGGCACTGTAATTTGCTCTGGCCCTCTTCCTATGCGCAGGAGTGATGAGATGCTTAGCAGATTATCCTCACTCAATGGCTGGATGTCTAAGTGGTGCCCGTGGAATAACATAGGGTTCATAGACAATTGGAAAAGTTTTTGGGGCAGACCTGACCTGTTGAAAAGAGATGGTATTCATCCCACCTGGGATGGTGCCGCTCTTCTCTCTAGTAATTTGGCACATAGTCTTAGAGCTAAACCTTGACTAACTGGGGTTCAGGTCAGGAAGCAGACAAACTGGCTAAACCGACCGTCTGCTAGCTGTCTCACGTCACAGAGGTCAGATAAATTACAACACATAGAGACTCTTTCACCTAGATATCATCCTATAGAGACTGTGTCTGTTCCCCGAATTAGTAAATACAAAAAATTCTCAAAACCGTTTAAGGGTAAAAATTTAATTGATTTACAAACAACTAAGAACGGATATAACACAAATGAACAAATGATAAAGCTTGGGTTACTGAATATACGATCCCTTTCCTCAAAAGCACTTATTGTAAATTATATGATTACAGATCATAAACTAGATGTGCTGTGTTTGACAGAAACTTGGCTAAAACCAGACGATTACATTACTTGAAATGAGTCCACCCCTCAAGATTACTGTTATAAACATGAGCCTCGTCTGAAAGGTAAAGGAGGAGGTTTTGCTGTAATTTATAGTAACACGATGAGTACTGCTCAAAGATCTAATTTTAAATATAATTCTTTTGAAGTGATGGTCCTTAATGTAAAATTATTTAGTGCAAGTAATAATTCCTGTTTAACTTTTGTGTTGGCTTTTCTATACAGGCCACCAGGGCACCATACAGACTTTATCAAAGAATTTGCTGTTTTTCTCTCAGACTTAGTAATGTCTGCAGATAAAGTCATAATTGTCTGTGATTTTAATATCCATGTAGATAATGAAAAAGGCGCAGTGGGATTGGCATTTAGAGACATCTTAAACTCTATTGGAGTTACACAACATGTATCAGGACCCACTTATTCTCGTAATCATACTTTAGATCTAATATTGTCGCATGGGATCAATGTTGATACTGTTCAAATTCTGCAGCAGAGCGATGACATCTCAGATCATTACTTAGTTGTATGTAGATTACCATTAGCCAAAGTCGAAAAACTAACTCCCTGTTATAAATATAGTAGAACTATCACTCCTAACACAAAATATAGCTTTATAAATAATCTTCCTGATCAGTTTCATCTACAGTTTCATCCCAGATAGCCTAGAAGAACTTGATGTTGCAACAGAAACTATTAACTCTCTTTTCCAGCACTTTAGACACTGTTGCTCCGTTGCGCTTAAAGAAGATTAAAGAAAATAGTCCAACACCGTGGTACAACGAACACACACGGGCCCTCAAGAGAGCAGCCAGAAAAATGGAGCGGAGCTGGAAAAAACTAAGCTTGAGGTTTTTCGTATTTCATGGAAAGACAGCTCTATTGCATTCAGAAAGGCCTTAAAATCAGCTAGATCTGCTGACTTTTCTACCCTCTTAGAAGAAAACAAATACAACCCTAGGTATTTATTTGATACAGTGACTAAACTAACAAGAAATAAAGCCTCAACCCCAGATGCTTTAAAACAGCACAGCAGTAATGACTTCATGGACTTCTTTAATTGCAATATTCATAATATTAGAAAGAAAATTATAACCATGTAACCGTCTACTACAATATCACAAAATACAGTAAGTTTTAGTGTCCCTAAAGAAAAACTCCACTCCTTCATTGCTATTGGGGAGGAAGACTTATCTAAACTCGTTAAATCATCAAAATCAACAACATGTATGCTAGACCCAATACCAACTAAGCTACTGAAAGAGATGCTTCCAGAAATCATAGATCCTCTTCTTAATATTGTTAATTCATATTTGTCATTAGGATATGTACCAAAAACCTTTAAACTAGCCATAATTAAACCGCTTATTAAAAAACCACAACTTGATCCTACAGAATTAGTTAATTACAGGCCGATATCAAATCTACCTTTTTTGTCAAAAATTCTAGAAAAGGCAATATCTTCACAACTGTGCTCCTTTGTAGAAAGAAACAGCATCTACGAGGATTTCCAGTCAGGATTTAGACCATATCATAGTACTGAGACTGCTCTCATTAGAGTTACAAATGATTTGCTTTTATCATCCGATCGTGGTTGTATCTCTCTGTTAGTGTTACTGGACCTTAGTGCTGCATTTGATACAATCGACCACAAAATCCTTCTAAATAGACTTGAAAACTATGTTGGCATTAGCGGAGTTGCATTAGCCTGGTTCAAATCGTACTTATCTGACCGTTATCAGTTTGTAGCAGTAAATGAGGAGATGTCATATCGATCACGGGTTCAGTATGGAGTTCCTCAAGGTTCAGTACTAGGACCATTGCTTTTCACCCTATGCTTCCTTTGGGTGTAATTATTAGGAAGCATGGCATTAGCTTTCACTGTTACGCTGATGATACTCAGCTCTATATTTCTTCTCATCCTGATGAAACTTTGATACCAATCTTTCATTTGAAAGCCATGTTTCTAGCATCTGTAAAACGGCATTCTTCCATCTTAAAAATATATCTAAATTGCGACATATGCTCTCAAAGACAAATGCGGAAAAGTTAGTTCATGCGTTCATGAGTTCAAGGCTAGATTATTGTAATGCTCTACTAGATGGTTGTCCTGCACGCTTACCGTAATAAACAAATTCCAGCTGGTCCAAAATGCAGCAGCTTGAGTTCTTACTAGAACCAGGAAGTATGAGCATATTACCCCAGTTCTGTCAAACCTGCACTGGCTTCCTATTAATCACCGAATACATTTTAAAATCTTACTAATGACTTACAAAGCATTAAATGGTTTAGCTCCACAGTACTTGAGCGATCTCCTAACACATTATAGTCCTTCACGTCTATTGTGATCCCAAAATACTGACCAGCTTATAATACCTAGAATATCAAAGTCAACTGCTGGTGGTCGATCTTTTTCCTATTTAGCTCCAAAACTCTGGAACAGTCTTCCTAATACAGTTCGGGAAGCAGACACACTCTGTCAGTTTAAATCTAGACTAAAACACATCTCTTCAACCTGGCATACACATAACACATTATACATACATTTTTAATCCAAATCATGTAAAATGATTGTTAGGCTGCATAATTTAGGTCAGCCGGAACAGGGAACATTCTCATAACATCTGATGTACTCGATACATCAGAAGAAGAATGGCATCTACGCTGATATTATTCTCTGTTTATTCTGAGGTTACCATGGTCAGCCGGATAAGGACCGTATCCAGATCAGATGAAGGACCTGCACCTCTGACACGAGCACAGCACTGCCCTGAAGTGTCTGCGGAGACCATGACTCTACTAAACCCTCCCCTGTGTAGATTAAGAACCCATCTCCAATCGGACCAAATTAGACTTAATATTAGACTTGAATTATCAATATAATAATCAAACTATCAATCAATCAAATCGATCAATAATCATAACTTAGCACTTAATATTCATCAATTGTATTAATTCGCCTGCTCTTTTAAGGCTGCCGTTCAGCCAAACAAACTTTGTTTATAATGTTTTCATGTGACCAATGTAAAGCTGCTTTGAAACAATCTGTATTGTAAAAAGCGCTATATAAGTAAAGGTGACTTGACTTGACTTGACCTGCTAGTGGGTGGAGTATTTCCATAAGGGTTTGGCTGTCAAGTCAAGTCAGATCACCTTTATTTATATAGCACTTTTTTACAACACAGATTGTTTCAAAGCAGCTTTACAGTGGTCACAGGAAAACAATAAAAACAAAGTTTATTTAGGCTGAACAGCAGCTCTGAAAGAGCATGTGAATCAATAAATTGCAGAATATTAAGTGTTATGTGTCCCCAACTAAGCATGCCAGAGGCGACATTGGCAAGGAACCAAAACTCCGGCAGGTGACGGAATGAATGAAAAACAGAATGGAGAAAAAAACCTGAGAAACCAGGCTCAGTTGGAGGACCAGTTCTCCTCTGGCTAACAGCCAAACAGTGCATGATTATTATACTGACAACAATTCAAGTCAGATATAAATCCAGTTCGGTCTGGTTGGAGATGGATTCATGATCTTCCCAGGGGAGGGTGTAGTAGACTCACAGACTCTACAGACACTTCAGGGCTGTGTTGAGCTTGTGTCCAGCTGCAGGTGCTGACCATGGTAACCTCAGAATAAACAGAGACTAATATAAGCATCAGCTGACAAATTGCTGGCCTCTCATGGTCTTTAGGACAGAATGCTAAAATAATTTGCTACTTGGTAGGTTTTCCACTTGGAGCTCTTCTAGAAGATTCTTGAGGGTATGTGATAGAGCTTAATAGTGGACCTTGCAATGGTAGCCAATCAAGGTTGCTTCAGACAAAGGCTCACGCAAAAAAACATCAACTGTCTTGGTTGCCTCTCAGAGAACCATGGTTAATGTCGTAACCTGAGATGACATATATACAGTGGAGTTCACTTATCTCGAGTCATGGTTAACTCGCCAATAGTATTATGTCGATGATTTTGAAGTGGAACCGCCAAACTCCCTATTTGTCTCAGTATTTTCTTGTGGGTTATGTTGATTCCTTAATGTCGCCGAAATCGAGTATCTCGAGCATAAAATGGGAGACAAATTACCACTTCACATGGCTATTTTGTGACTCATGAGCGTACCTAGTACACTGCGCATGCTGAGTTTGCGTTGCAGGTGGAGCGCGCGCTCACTTCAATGACAGTTCACTCACGTTTATCTGAGGGATAACACACTGCAGGTATTCTGTTTTTTTTTTTTTCTGGAGGTGTTAAGAGAAAATGTCTCGGTTACGTATGTAACCTTAGTTCCCTGAATAGGGAACGAGACGCTGCATCTAGCGCTGTGGGAACGCCCCTACGTGAATCCGTCATGAAGCACGTATGCAATCTGCCCATTCGCATGATGAGACGTCAGAAGTGGGTGACGTCACGAACCAGGAATCTATTAATAGTAGCCACGCCAAACAGCAGGAAGCTAAGTCTCTGAAGTAGACGCTGTTGGCAGGCTCGTAGAAGGAATGGCCGGGAGACGCAGCGTCTCGTTCCCTATTCAGGAAACTAAGGTTACATACGTAACCGAGACGTTCCCTTGAAAGGGAACTCACGCTGCGTCTAGTGCTGTGGTAACGATATACCAACGCTGCCATAGCAACAAGAGCCTGTCAGATGTGATCGCCCTCAGACGACAACACCCGGGCCCCAGGGGTAGAGATTAGGTCTAGATTATAGAACCTGATAAAAGTGTGCGGAGAGGACCAACCTGCCGCATTACAGATATCACTGAGAGAAGCCCCAGAAATAAGAGCTTTGGAAGCGGCCATACCCCGAGTTGAATGGGCACGGACTGCCAAAGGCGAGGGCAGCCCGACTGATTCATAAGCAAGTGAGATGGCCTCGACCATCCACCTACTCATTCTTTGCTTAGAAACAGGTGCCCCCTTCGTAGGGGAGCCCAAGAAAACAAATAACTTTTCCGACCTACGCCACAGGGCAGCTCTGCACTTTAGGGACATACCCAGGTCTGGGATGAAGGAAAGCTCTAACCATCCCAGGGGCAAACTCAAGGCATGAAGGAGCAACCGGAAGAGCTTGCAAATCTCCTATTCTTTTCAGAGAAGAAATAGCCAAGAGAAAAAGAGTTTTGAAAGTGACGAACTTGGGAGCAACTTCTTCAATAGGCTCAAAGGGCGGAGCACCATGGTCAAATCCCAAGACAGAACCCTCAAGTGTACTGCAGGCCTTAGCCTCAAGGTGCCACGGAGGAAATGGGTAATAAGAGGGTCTCTCTCCAGAGATAACCCACCTAGAGGGAAGTGGTAGGCCGCTATGGCCGCCACATACACCTTCAGGGTGGACTGAGATAACCCGGAAGCAAAACGTTCTTGCAAGAACTCCAGTACTGAACCAACAGGGCAGCTAGCTGGGTCCAGCTGACGCTTGCTACACCATGAAGTGAAGAGTCTCCACTTTACGCCATAGAGTTTCCTCGTGGAGGGAGCTCTGGAGTGGAGAATGGTCTCGACAACCTCGGTTGAGAGACCGGAATTTGAGAGCTGGGCCCCCTCAGAGGCTAAGCCCACAGATTCCAAAGTTCTGGGCGGGGGTGCAGTATTAGCCCCCCCGCCTGGTACAGAGGACCACAAGAGGATCTGGCGCATCAGTTTGTACAGCGGACGTGAAAGCAGACCCCCCCTGATGGTTTATATAGGCGACCACCGATGTGCTGTCGGAACGAACAAGAACACGATGGCCCCTGAGATATGGGAGGAATCTATATGGCTCCTCAGGGCCAAATAGACCGCCATCATTTCCAGACATTTTATGTGCCAGGAGAGATGGGGCCGCTCCACAGGCCTTGTGCTGAGCGTCCTTCTAGGGCAGGGGTCGGCAACCCGCGGCTCTTTCACACCTGTGCTGCGGCTCTTTCATCCCCTGCACATAACTTGTAGCAGCGGTCCCGCTATCCGCCCACTATAGCTCCGCCCACGGAAGAAAGGAGTGTCACGCCGCATGAGTCTATCGCTCCGCCCACGGAAGAAAGGAGTGTCGCGCCGCATGAGTCTATCGCTCCGCCCACGGAAGAAAGGAGTGTCTTGCTGCTGCTTTTTAGTGAGTAGGTTTTCTTGCACTGAACAAGAGCAGCATATATGAAGTTCAGATAACCGTTCTCTCATCCTTTGACGTGTACGATCACACATCATATGTGTTCATATGTGTCACGTGATCAACCGCTCAATTCACACGTGTTTTCACGCAATATCTGGCACTGATCCAAAAAAAGACGAGCTCAGAGCTTGCCATTTATCACAACAATTCAGTGTTTTCAACCACATAAGGTTTCTTTAGGTTTCAACAAGTTGGTGACTATTTTGAATAAAAAAGAAAAAACTAAGTAAATGTGATCTATTATACAGCGCTTTTTGTGGCTGCGGTATGTCACGCACATATGTGCGGTATGTTGCCGACCCCTGTTCTAGGGAAAGGAACCAGGGATTCTTCCACATGTCTAAGGCACGATGGCAGCGCCGCGTGACCTTGATCATGCGAAATGGGTTGCCCCTCGGGGAAAACCCCCTGGTTTTGAGCCACCACTGAAGGGGTCTCATGTACAGCAGGCCAAAAGTAATGATGTTGGTTGCTGCTGCCATGAGCCCTAACAGTCTCTGAAATTGTTTCACAGTGCGTGACTGGCCTAGTTTTATCTGCTTCATGGCTGAGATGATTGACTGGATGCGGGTGGAAGAAAGACGCGCTCACATCGAGACCGAATTCCAGACCACCCCGAGAAAGGTGGTGTTCTGTAGAGGGGTGTGTACACTCTTCTTGGAATTCAGCTGGAATTCAGCCGTAACCCCAGCACCTTCATGTGGTCGAGAACGACATCTCGATGCCGAATCGCCAGCTGCCTCGACTGGGCCAGGATTAGCCAGTCATCTAGGTAGTTGATAATACGAGTGCCCTAAAAGGGAAGAGGTGCAAGAGCTGCATCTACACTTTTTGTAAAAGTGCGAGGGGATAGAGCTAGGCCGAACGGGAGGACCCGATACTGGTATGCCTCATCCCCGAAGGCAAACCTGAGGAACCTCCTGTGCTGAGGAAGGATGGAGATATGAATGTACGCATCCTTCACATTTATGTTTGTTTGTGATCTATCGTCACAAACCAGTCCTCGGACCTGATTTGTGGAAAGATTTGTCTCAGAGTGAGCATTTTGAACTTTTGATACAGACTTGTTGAGTATATGCAGATCCAAAATGAGGCGAAAACCTCCATCCTTTTTGGGAACTATGAAGTATCGGCTGTAAAAGCCTGACTCTCTGTTTGGGAGGGGAACACGTTCTATGGCCCCTTTCTACAGCAGTGTCTTTACTTCCCTTCACATCTCTTCAACCTGGCATACACATAACACATTATACATACATTTTTAATCCAAATCATGTAAAATGATTGTTAGGCTGCATAATTTAGGTCAGCCGGAACCGGGAACATTCTCATAACATCTGATGTACTCGATACGTCAGAAGAAGAATGCCATCTACGCTGATATTATTCTCTGTTTATTCCGAGGTTACCATGGTCAGCCGGATCCGGGCCGTATCCGGGCCGTATCCAGATCAGATGAAGGACCTGCACCTCTGACACGAGCACAGCACTGCCCTGAAGTGTCTGTGGAGACCGTGACTCTACTAAACCCTCCCCGGTGTAGATTAAGAACCCATCTCCAATCGGACCAAATTAGACTTAATATTAGACTTGAATTATCAATATAATAATCAAACTATCAATCAATCAAATCGATCAATAATCATAACTTAGCACTTAATATTCATCAATTGTATTAATTCGCCTGCTCTTTTAAGGCTGCCGTTAAGCCAAACAAACTTTGTTTATAATGTTTTCATGTGACCAATGTAAAGCTGCTTTGAAACAATCTGTATTGTAAAAAGCGCTATATAAGTAAAGGTGACTTGACTTGACTTGACTCTGACAGCTGGCTGAGCTTCCACCATCACTCTGACAGCTGCGCTGATAGGCTGTCTGACCTGTCAATCATGCAAGAAAACGTGATTGGCTGTGCTGCCATGAGGGTGGGCTCTTCTCTTAAAGTGACGAGCACAGCGCAGAGAGGAGAGAGGGAGAGACTGCTTTGGAGAGAGGGAGAGACTGCTTTTTCTTTTTGTTCTGATTCTAACTTGTGTTTGTCTTCTTATTGTGTGAATTTCGCGCACAAGCACTGTGTGTGGATTATCTGCATCATAGGGTTATATTTGGGGAAATCGGTAATATATTATGTGGGTTGTATGTTAATATATGTAATATATGATATATGGGTTATCTCGCGAAATGGTTATCTCGATGCTTTTTCCTGACCCCCGACGCCTTTGACATAACCGAACTCCACTATATATATATATATATGAACTAAAATTTTTGTGCATTGTTACACCCCTACAATCTATACATTTTTGTATTATGCTTGATCTCCTTACATTA
The DNA here is from genome assembly GCA_037043235.1 of Rhodeus uyekii. Taxonomy (NCBI): domain Eukaryota; kingdom Metazoa; phylum Chordata; class Actinopteri; order Cypriniformes; family Acheilognathidae; genus Rhodeus; species Rhodeus uyekii. The sequence continues at coordinate 729,620 of JAWRVZ010000088.1, forward strand.
ACTTTGATCAACTAAATTTGCCAAATCAACCAGTATACAACAGAGCACACTTTGTGTAAAATTGTTTACCATAATGCAATGCATATTTGTTTTTACTGTGATGAAGGAACCAGCCATCAGTCATGATTTTACCATCTTTATTTGATCTGTTTTACTACCAAAATGTAACATTGACACAAAATTATTGTTGTATTTTCTTTTTTTTTCAACTGTAGGCTATATTTAAACTGTTATTATGCTTTATATACCATTAAACAATAAATATGTACTTTTCAGTGTATTTTACACAATAATTATAAAGCAGTAATGTAGTACTTCATTCTGAACATAACCATTTTCACATCATTGGCATTTATGTCTCCTGACATAAGTTGTTAGGATTCCAGATCATTTCAAAGAGGCACAGGGAAAATGTAGAGGATACGTCAGCATGTGAAGTACAAGAAGCTGTCTGAAAGAAACTTTCCGAAGAGTAATAGTTTGAAACAGGACTTCAGAAAGATAGGTACAAAACTTGCAGTTTTCTCCAGCAAATGAACCTGACATTATCCCATGCACTGCCCTCTAGCTATAATGCAGCAAACTGTTCTCAGGCTCCTTATGAGGGTTTATATTGCAATTTGTGTATCCGCTTACAGTGCTTTTCACTTCAATGTGCATCACCAGCTTAAATAGCATAAACATGCCAAACTACTGAGATAAAAGAGCAATGAAATACTGTCTCAGTTTGAAAATGGATTGACAATCTTTCTGTTTTGGCATTTTTACACAAACAAGTAAATACACACTCATACGTTTAATCACCGGAGTGTAAATTAAAAAAAAGTCATTAAACATTCAGTTAGACAAAAATTCACATTTATTTATTGTTAAACAAGTGTAGAACTTTACATCCTTTGTAGAGATGGGCTCTTTAACAAGTTTATCAGAGATGGGTTCCTTAATTATACTTATGAAGATGAACTACATCGACCAGTGCTGTAAAATATTCACAAATGTATCATTTTTAAAGAATAATTTAATAAATAAATATACAACCCCAGCTGCAGTAATAGTCCTTAAAGAAGAAGGCTCTACTCCAAGCTGAGCTGCGACCTTCTGTCATTACATTGTTCATGCTTTGCACAGATTTGTACAAATAAATTTGTGCAAGGCATGAGAACATTAGAATCTAATTGATCTAAAGTGGCAAACCCATTTTCATGAACAGGACAGAGGAATTTCAATGTCTTTGACTTTGAGCGAACATGAGGTCATCCATCAATTGCATCATAAACAAGCTTCTGAACTTTTTATGTAGTCATCTCATTTTCAGAATCTCTCCATTTGCTTTATATTTAGGGTTTTTATTTATTTTGTAGCAATTTATTTTACACAATCAATACAACAAAATATATTGTTCTATGTTATATCATTACCCTTGACAGCTCCATTTAAGATTGAGAAAATATAAGGCCTGGGGTATGTTTGCTAGTGGTCATATGGGATTTTGATGATTGTAAAGGGTGTTACAGAACTCCTTTAGTTCAGGAAGGACAATCTCTTCATGTCTTAAGGTTTTGGAAATTCCATTTTTGTATATCATAATAAAGGAAAATCAGAACTGCATTCAAAAGAGAAATATGTGAACATATATGTACATCCTTTGAGAAATGTATGCACTGGAACGAGAAAGACTTTATTTTTTTGGCTTCATTTTATTTTTTATGTGAAACTGTATTCCTATTACCAGGCCCACATGGAATCTGCAACCCAAGAACAAAATCATCATTCTCAAAGTTCTACTGTACACATCATGTGACCCTTTTATGTTTTTTTATTAAATAATTGTGGCTAATGTGATTATTATGACATTCAGCTACTTTCCTGTAGCTCAAACAGTAGAGCATTGGTGCTTACAATACCAAGGTCATGGGTTTGATTCCCAGGGAAAGCAAGAATTGATTAGAATGTCAAATTGTATCTTGAACGCAATGTAAGTCGCTTCAGATAAAAGCATCTGCCAAAGGCATACATGTAAGTGTAAAGTGCAATAAAAGGGTTACCATTAATTGCAAAATTATGTTTCATTTTTTTGGTCTTGTTTTCCAGTAAAAATCCTTTGAGAAAATATGCCTTAAAATAAGATGATGTTTCTCACCCCTTTTTTCTTTCTTCTTTTGAGCATATTTTGTAAAAAAAAATATTCAAGAAACTCAATCAATCAATCTAATTTTTGCTCTTGAAGTAAACTGATCTTGTTTTAAGAATATCTCAATATTTCTTTTATTGAAAAACAAGGCGTAAGATTTGTGTGCACAAAAAATGGGCTAAAAAGTCTGCAGATTCCGTCTGGGCCCGCCTGTAACTTGTTGGACAGCAGCAGTACTTCTCCATTACGTGTACAGTTATGTGGGAGGCTAAAAAAAGGAAGACCACTCTGCCATCAGTGGATGGATCAGCGGGGCTGTGTACATGGTGGGCGGTGCTTACAGTTTGTTTTAAAGGCTTGTGACCAGCTGCATTTGTCCCTCTCGTACGTCCCCCTCGGGGACACAAACGTCTTTAGAAACGGGGATGATGAGGCCCTCGCTACTGTCTCTGCTCATCTGATAATACGCGTGCAGCTGTTGGCCTGACCCCAGGTTGGGCATGCTTTTATAGTAAACGTCTTCGTTTGGACTGTGTTTGGATGGCGAGAGGTCCTGGCCAATGTCTAGGCTGCTCTCCGAGAATGGCGAGTCTCTAAGGTTTGGCATGCTGGTGTACACCGAGTCTCTGTTCGGGGAGGGCAGGACGGTTTCAGCCGGAGGCGGGAGCTGGCTGATGTAGCTGTGGGGTTGTGAAGCGTCCATGTCAGCCCTCGCTCTCTCCTGCGTGTGGTACAGGAGCGAGTGAGTTCGCTGGGGGATGAGGGGGGCATCGAGAGTGCGGGGATGCGTGTGGTGCAGCCCCAGACCGTCCATCTCGTTGTCCCCGCCCACCTGCACGAGGGACGATGTCTCGGCAACCACATGTTCCTCCCCTCTGCTGATCCGTGCCCCCTTTTTGGTGCTGATATGGGACTCGGCAGCCCTGAGGTTGTTGTGCACAAGCTCTGAGATGATCATCTTCTCAAAGGCTGTGTCATTGAGACTGAGCCCGCAATCCACCACCTGCACGCCATCGCTGTAGTTATGAAGTGAGTAGCTGTTATTAAAGTTGCCGTTGAGTGGTAGAGTACCGAACGTGTTCGTATCTCTGCCGCTGGTCACCGAGTGTCCTGCAACAACACAAGAGGAAGAACAATGTTAGGTCTCGCAAAGTCAGAAACAAAACAATGTGAAACGTTTAATGCTGTTTAGGACCTGCATCTGAGTCAAATGCAGAAATGCTCAAATCTGGACGAAAATTGGAAATCTGTAAGGGGCAAATTACTAAATAGTTCCCTGCAGAAAGTTACTTTATTACTCAGTACTCGTCTTGTTTTGCAGTACAAATGTCAAAACATTCTTAAATCAAGATACATTTATTTAAGAAGGAAAAGGACTTCTTGTTTTTTGGAAAACAAAACAAAATTTAGAGCCATGTTTATGACATGCAGGAATAAAATATGTATATCATGGCCACGATTTCACAGTTTGTTCTCACGACTTACATGTTCCCTTGTTTTAATTAAATAATGCACAAAATCTAATAATTAGTTCCTTCAATTTACTAAATCATGGATTAGTTAAAAATGAGGGAACAAATAACTTAATAAATTGCTGTAATAAATGTTTTATCCGTGTTCACAATTTAATTTAAATTAAATTAAATTTCCACTAATTTTTTGTCTATTTCTTTGTCAGATATATTTTCTTGTTTTAAACATAAATGTACTTTTTTTTTTTACAATTTCAGAAAACAAGACTTCAAGTAAATGTTTCTTGATTCAAGAGTATCTTGAAATTTATCTGGGGAAAAAAATAAAATAATTCTGAATAAGTGTTGAATCGGAATCGGTGCTACATGTATTCCTGCATGTGTTTTGCATTGCTTGGATAAAAGTGCAGTTCTACAGCCCCAGAAAAGTATGCCAGATCACACTAGTCCACTAGGCTATTCCTGATTTGCATAATTTCTCTACTGAATTGGCAGGCACAGACACAGCTTCATTCTTTGTGAATTCCTCCCAATTTGAAGTTCTGAATTTTCCCCGATCAAACAATTTTGAACAATTCACAATGACGAGATTCAGAACATTGGTTTCAACTACATCCTAAACAACATTAAAATCATTCGTTAGGCCTCAGACATCACAGACACAAATGAAAGAGCGGCACAGATGTGTATTCACAGATGAAAGAGCGGTGACAGTCAAAGAATTCATCAACATCAGCTTGTATTTGAAGCGATTAAGGCGGTGAGGTGAAGGGTTTGAAAGTAACAAAAAAACCACAAACAGCCATTTTTCACACTACAGAGAGCGAATGAAAGCGAAAGCATCCAACAGACAGGAGAGAGAAAACTCACTCTGAACAACTCACATCAAGTCTGTCTGTTCAGGCCAGCAGACCTGAGCGCTGCTGATGAACAAAAAGAACACAAAACAAAAAGGAAAATGATTTATTGTAAAACATGATGAGTTATTACTAACAGAACAAAAGGGGAAAAAAAACGAAATAAAAACAAAATTACAACATTAGCGCAAGCAAAGGGTTTAGCAAATTAAATTAACATCACAATTAAGGCCTTTTCCCTCCGTTAAATGTCACAGTTGGGCTTGTTTGCCAGACTGGAGTTTATGTGGTAATTTGAGCTCATTTGCGAGAGGTACGATAATCTTTGACCGCATCTGATGAGAGTCTGCAGTTCGGACAAAACCATTCTCTGAACCCCTCCACAGAAATGACAAGACAAAGAAAGGAGATGGCAAATGGGAACAGAAGACGGACAGTAATTTGAGAAAAGGGAGTTGAAAAGTGATTTCTGCTAGATATCAAGACATAATTCCTCGTCACCAAACTCGTAAACAGACAGAGAGATACTCTGAAGGGTAACAAAGAATATACAGTGACCCCAAAATGGACACTTTTGTTAAAATAATTTGATTTATATTTATTCGCATAAGAACATAACGATTTATCGTTAAATGAGCGTGATCTCCATTAAAACACCCACGCGATATTATTCCTAAATGACAGCGATTGTGATCCTGTGTCTATCAAACCTTTGACAAAATGACACCAGAACATTGAAATCTGTGTTCGAGCTGCCGCTGACGCAGAGGAAGCCGTTCTCATGCTTTACAGTCTTTTCAACGTCACATTAAGGTTATTTCTAATACTTGAACACATTTATCTAGTTATAAATACATTTTGAAAGTAATTTGGCACCTCAAATAACGATTGTATCTCCAGAATGTATTTGCCATTGAATCATTTCATAATCAGCGATTCATAAAAAACATAGATTCATCCAGTAATGAAGCATTTATCAAACTGACTTAAAAAAAAAAAATCATTAAAATTAAATGCACATTTTTTAAATAGAAGTATTTGTCAGAAGTTTTGTCAAAACCTCTAAAATTACTTATCATTTTATTTAGTTCTCTGTTTGAAACAAATGAATTGTGAATCGTGCAGCTCTATTTTGCATTATATAATTGGTATTTTATTATCTAGATAAGCTGCAATAGAAGCTGTAGTAACACGCAGATAAAGGCACAACTGTAACAGCACATCACAGACTGGCCTCAGCATCGGAAAAGAAAGTGCTTGATTAAATCCAACCTAATGTCCAACAAGATCGTATTTAACAAAGAGAGAAGGCGACTGCTTTCAGTAAAATCTCCATTCAGAATGATGTGTGTACATTTAGACTTAGAAATCTTAATTGTGTGTGCAATGTGCATGCATCGTGCCAACATCTCAAAGTTGTTAATGCAGAGGTGATGAAAGTATTGTTTCATTAGGAGCAACATTTCCTCATTCTAATGATTTCCGAACCATGTGCTGACAATGTAGATGATCTGTTAATGGCCACCGAGTGTGCAAGGGTTGTGCTGATAAATCATGGTAAAACAATTACATTTGATGGGCAAGTTTAAAACTGATTGCATACTTGTCTCTCTGTAGGTCACTGAGTGTGTGCAGGAAGGGGAAAGAGAAAACAAGACACAAACAGTTAACAGTGTCATGTGACTGGAAAAAAAGAAAGAATCAAAGTTGAACTGCTGTACATTTGCTTGCTTAAATTGAAATATTCAATAAATGAAATGAAATAATCCTTGTGTGCATCGCAATGGTCTCAGTGAGAAACAAATTGCTTTACTCTGTGCTGTAAAACCACAATGAGAATGAGCAATGAGCATTTACTGTTCCTGTTTTTATATATAAAGGTTAATAGATCTGATGTGTTGGAATGATTTCTCAGCACAGAGAGTCAACACTACCTAGTACTCTGATAATACCACATGATTACAAGGGCAAAAAGGAGTGTAGTGGATTAGTAGTCACACCTGGAGAGTGAAAGACTGGCACCGTTGGTGTGTTACATACGATAGTTTCAGCCAGTAAGGTGTTGTAGGGGTTATTAGTGCCTTGTGGTCTCAGAAGAGGGTTAGTAAGAAGATAATTGCCCGTCATCCCTGAAGCGACAAAAAAAAGAAAGAGGACAAATAAGATTATGACCTCTAAGATTTAAGTCTGTTAATTTATTTATTTGATCTATTTTATTTTTATTTTGTTTTAATCAGCCTAGATGCTTATTAATGTCATTTTATTGGAACAAATTGCTAATATAAAATCAAATTAAATGTCAAGAAATACACATCACCATTTTTTTTTTATGTCAGTGATAGGCTTTATCGTCCTACATAGGTCAGTTGCAAAACTAGATGGTTGAATATTTGTAGTGTAACTATCATACGGGGCAGAACTTCTTACTAACTCGAGATCGCTGCTAAAATAGTCTATGTTAAACATTATTACTATTAAAACTTTTATTTTATTACTACTACTATTTTATTAATAAATGATTACTATAAAAAACAACTTTTTTTTGTGTGATATGAATATCGCAAATAAAATCTGTCACTGTTGTGTTTGTTTCTGAACAGAGACACTGAAGCACAGAAAGACAAATAGCAGTATTTTTTCACCTTTGTGTTTTGTGCTTGAACGCGTGCATTAAAAGCATGCTGAGTGTTTTAGAGCAAGCCAAGGCAAACGGCTCTGAATAATACAACCTTACCGCAGGTCAGCTAGAGTTGAACATCATCTTCTCATCACATGCATTTCAGTCCTGGCTAAATAATAAATGACAGTTTTTTTTCCTAAATCTTTGAAATAGCTGACCGAGTGCACATTTTCTACTGACTCACTACTGTAGCAGTGTAAAACAGGCCCAAATGGGGCTTGTCTGACTTCCTGTGTCTTTAAATGGACATTTGTCATTTCATTTTCTATTAAAGTCAACATGAAATCAAAGTCGATCCTGTTTGCATTCTCAGTACTTCAGTACCTGATGTTTTTGTAAACGATTGATTCATTGGTCGATGTAAAAAAAGAAAGACATATTTGCCATCATAAGCTTTCATCAAAATGTAATAACTTGCTTTGCCTCTTAAACGACTTTCCTTTTTGGCTGATGACACCAATCCCTCTTATTTTTCACTCCCTCCCTTTAAACCACCTGTCACACAGAGACCACTTTCACCATCTAATTAATTCGCTATCGGACAAATATGTCACATCACATTAGTGAAAGGGTTGCGAACGCTGTTTCATGTTGACTTTAAATAAAATCACATATGAGTGGTTTAAAATATATGTTCTAGTAATTATGCTCTATTCAATCTTATCAATTAAATGAAGTTTAACATAATTATCAGTTATATTTCTGACGCAAATCTGCTTTAATTAAAATGTTAGAATTGTCAAGAGTTTAATATTTAAAATACAAATGCACTAAAAGCATTTGATATTGGATTCAAATGAAAATGATGAGTTAATTAGTGCAGAGCTTCCAAAATTATTGGATGTTAAGAAATTCGATTACATAGGATATACATTTAATGCTAAAATATGATTAAATATGGCAAAAGCAATTTAGTTAAACCTTGGATGACTGATTCATTTTTGTCTCAGTCTAAGAAAAAAGTTTGCATGAAAGCGAGATTAAATGAGTTTGGGTGTACGACTGACCTTGGTTGAGGGTTGATGTGCTGTTGATGTCTCCTGAGATGAAAGAGGACTCGGACTGTTTTCTTACGGTGTCATTCCACATTCTTCTGATTCGACTCTGTTAGATGAACAAACAGCCATGAAACACTGATCACTATCATTGGGAGGGAGAAAATTGCATGTTACATCTTTTTCTTATATGTACAGTGACCCTAAAAACTATATGGATGCTTTTGGGCACTTTAGTTGTATTTTTTGACATTCATACATTTATAACAAAATATCAAGGTAAGTGGCATCTACAAACAAATGATAGCTTTTCTCAGAACTAAATTCACGTATCTGAGCCATTTCAATATCCATCTATCTATCTATCTATCTATCTATCTATCTATCTATCTATCTATCTATCTATCTATCTATCTATCTATCTATCTATCTATCTATCTATCTATCTATCTATCTATCTATCTATCTATCTATCTGTCATTGAAAGGTTAATTTATTTTACGTTGATAGTAAAAAAAAAATAGTTGTTTATGAGACATTTAAGGACACACACATTTTTAGAAAGCAAATATGATTGTAGACCAGAACCCTGTCTAAACATTGAATATTTTGCACAACTATTGCTATGATTCACTATATATTACAACCCATCATAAAGATGTTGATATAAAATCTCTAAAATCTGTCTGCAAAACAAGAAAAAAAAAACATGCATAAAAGATCTGCTGTGCTGCAGTACCGGAGCAGATGGAAGCACTCAGAGAGTTTCATTTCATTCCAATATGAAATGTGTCTCATAACTGAACGTCACATTAAAAGCCGCTGAAATGAAAACAATGGAAATTGGGTCAGTAGTGTTTGTACCTGAGTACCAGAGGAATAGCGAGCGCTTGTCCGTGTTGTTGAGGTCTTTGTGGAGCTGTGCGAGCTCTCTGTCGTGATCCCGTTACAGCAGTACGTGTGTCGGAGGCATTTGCTGTACTCTCTCCGAACCTGCAGTTCAAAGGAATGCTTCTTTTTTCAAATGAACTTTTAACATGCACTTCTCATAAAAAAAATCACCTGCCGCCGTAGCTCCGCTAGAACAATATCTATCAGGAAGCACTTACTTTTTTCTGAAGCAGGCAGTGGAAGGTGAAGATAAACATGCCCTGGAACGTGTTGAAGATGGTGAAGAGGTACGCTAACACGACGGATGATTCGCTGATGAAGAACAAACCGAAGGACCAGGTCAGGCCCAAGAGACAAAGCAGAGCAAAACCGCCCATGACCCACGACCTTAGAGAGCAAATGAAAGAGAAGCAGTAGAGCATGAGCGAGGGACGTTTTCATTCAGCAAAGAACAAAAATCTTCACAGAATTAATGATCTACAATATTAGTAAAAGAATGCAAATCAAACACAGCTCCTGAAAGTCATTTGGACTGACATCTTAGGCACAAGTAGATGGGAAATGCAGTGGAACATATCACTGAGAGGTTAATCAATCCCATATGAAAAGGGGATTATCATAAAGAAGGTTTAATCAGTTTTGAGGCAGTGGAGTGTGGAGATATTTTTTGCATGCCACACTACTGGGTAAAGACGCATGATACTGGGCTGCATTCAGACGGAGGGGAAAGAGAAAGAGCAGTAATCATCTCTGATTGGTCCATTTTAGTGGAGGAGGCACTGACAAGGTCTCGGCTGGCTAAGGAACCAAAGAGATAGAGCTTGCTTTCATCAGAGGAGAGATGAGTGATGAAACGAGAAATGAACGTATGAGGAATAGGAGGGCTTATGGATGGTGTGATGATTTTTTGAAGGTACATTGGTGTAAGTGCATTGAGATCTATAAATGAGGAATGTATTGGTTAGAGCTAGGGATGCTTTGTGTCTAAAAATGGATAAGCCACTAGTTATTTTCTGATAATGACAAATATTAAAATACTATTTTGTATTAAAAAAAACAATACAAACATAAATAACACACTAGAAGTAATTGATAAAAGAATACTATTCAATAAATATTGTATGTATTTTTAAAAGTTGAAGTGATCTTATAATGCATCAGTATAAAAGATGCATACATGTTTTGCCATAAGGTAAATATTTAATTTAACAGTGTTATTAAATTATTAATGTTATTACAGATAATCTTGAAATGACTGATAGGTGACAGTAAAAGTAATCTAAATGTAAAATATATGTGGAAATCAGCAGTTAAATATGCAGTAATGGTCAATATATATAATTTGGAGGATAGATAGATAGATAGATAGATAGATAGATAGATAGATAGATAGATAGATAGATAGATAGATAGATAGATAGATAGATAGATAGATAGATAGATAGATAGATAGATAGATAGATAGATAGATAGACAGATAGATAGATCATAACAATTTTCAGGAAAGAAAACAAATGAATTTAAGATGTACAGCAATTTAAGATGGTCCAGGTGGAATAAAATGAAGAAACCAGTTAAGCCACAGACAGACAAACAGACAGAGGCATGAGAAGCACAAAGAGAGATGGCGCTTCTGGAAGAGATCAGCAAACGGACAAGAAAATGACACGGGGAGCAACCATGAAGCTGTGGCACAGATGTCTAGCTAACGCTCTTACTTGATAAATGGTTTATTATCTTCATAGCTAGAGAGCATGGCCAGCAGAGGAGAGAGACAACATTAGATCAGGCAAATCAGTTGGATTAGCATAAAAGTCTGAATTCTGAAGTTAAATTGTAAATGAGGCTGGACAAAAAAAAAAAAAAAAAAAAAACAGTGTTAGATTTTGTCCTCAGCTGTGTAAAAGACAAAAGTCGTTGATTAAATGTACCTGTCCAGGTTATGAATTCTTAAAGACAACACAAAACTGCATCACAATGTATTTAACTACATTGTACAAAACTATATGCAAACTACAATGCATATATATGCAAAAGATTTTTGGTGCATCCTTCAATCAATCAATCTATCTTAGCAATCCATACATATAGTTTTGTATCAGCTTTTGACTTCATGTTGTCTGGAACGCAACTGGTGATTGATGATTACATGACAAGACTTTTCATAAAACTTTACCGCCAATGAAACTACACAGAGAGTCAAAGGGCATTTAATTTACCCATGCTGCATTGCCCTATCCCAAAGAGTCTAAAGATGGTTCTCTCAGGCCAAATGTGCCAGTACTTTGCCTTTTTACACTATTTAATGCGGCAGTAATGTTTTATGAGCGACATAAGTTACGGTGTACGGTGAATCTTACCCAGGCAAATCAGAATTATAATAGCCATCACAGACGCGATAATTACTGGTTTGGGTAAGAGAACAGAGAGAGGACAGAGAAAGAGAAAAAAGGAGAGAGAAAAACAAGGGGAAATGGGAAACAGAGAAATGAAAGGAAATGCTGCAGATTAGCTTGCTGAACATGCAACATGCTGCAATGAGCCCAGAGTTTAGTGGATTGTTTCATCTTGCCCTGTGGTGATGGGTGGAGAGAAAAATAGACAACATACGGCCGACACAATGGCTTTGAGCAATATATTTGTCAGGCGTGCTAGTCATGTTTATATCATTGATAAATCTAATAAAATATGCATATTCCCCCAATGGCTGTGTGTTAAGTTTGAAAGATCACATTAAATGCAACCAGTGTCATATATCAAATCCAAAACATATAAAGGCTCTTTCCGTGAACAGGGTCCAAGGGATGCAAAAACTTTTTGAATCTTGATATTAATCACTTAAAACACTTTCCAAAGGTTAGCTCCCACTACAGCAGTTATTATTCTTAAATGTTAACTGATACATTTGTGAATATATGCTTTTAAAATCAAAAGTTGTATTTGTTAACATTAGTTGTGAACTGTGAACTGACATGAACAAACAATGAACAACCATGTTTTACTTAAATATTATAAAAAATAATAAATGCTTTTAAAATATATTATTCATTGCTAGTTTGCTTGCGAATGCATTAATAACGTAAACAAATGAGCCGTTATTGTAAAGTGTTAACACAAATTCTTTTTCATCTTATCATAACTAAAAAACTACAATTTGTGTTAAAAAATGTCTTCCGTCCATGCAGCAAAAATGGCCCAAATATTTCTTGCCTGACAATGTTACATTTTTGTCATATAAAGGAAATTGTGGAAACAGGGCTTTTACTTTTTTCACAAAAGCTAAAACATGTTTTAACCATAAAATGGGAAACAGGCATTTAGCATTTTCAAGCTATACTATTTTAACATCTTTTTTTTTTTTACAGACATATTCATGGTATGCGTCTTAATCATTTGAAAAAACATAAATAAGCATTGAATTAACATACAAAAAAATATCACAGTTTAAAAACAATAAAAATATGTCATCCATTATCAAATAGAATCAGTAAGACATGCAGCCATGCCAGCAAAAAGAACCAAAAGAGTTGTGTGGTCAACCAACACACTGTTTCTGTACTTTTCCGCCACAGAAAGAGATCTCCCTCTTCGTAACAGGAAACACATGGAAGTGCTTTCACTGTCTTCACACACATCTGAATTCACTCTGAATACAGGGAGTTGTTCCAAAAAGAGTTTTGTGGTCTCTGTAAAGGAGGAACAGCACTGAGCCTGTCTCAATCATTACGTGCCTCTCTGGCCATCGCTCACATTAATAGACGCTGTGCACCTGAAGAGAATAACATCTGTCTGGGGTCCATCTGAATCCCTTTAGTCGATGCACTTAAATTCATCCAAGCAAAAACGACAGTTTTGTAGATGCTACATGCAATGGGAGCAAAGAACAACGTCTGTTCCCATTTTAAATTTTAGATTAGCAACGGTGCTACTTCTTAGTGTGTGGCAGCACATTTGGACTCTGAAATAGCTGAAATATCGTGGGGGAAAACAATGTGACTTACTTGATGTGCTCCAGCCGGCTGGAATCAGGTTTCAGTGATGTAGAGTGTTTCATCATTTTGTACATCGTGATGAGCAGGAAGATGAGATTGAGCTGTGCAAAAGCAAAAGGCCTTTGTTAATAAACAAAAACCAAACTTAAAAGATTAGATAAGTGAAGTTTTATTGGGAGCATTAATTGAAAACAGCCATCTAAGCATCCCTTTAGCCAGTGCCTAATACAATAACCATCTGGCATATTGCGAGACAAAGCCAAGATGACTGGCGCCAAATACAGTGTCACTATATATCAATACAAGCATGCAAAAAAAGCAATAAAACCGTTTAACTGCAGAATGAAAACACAAATAGTTCATAGAACCTCAGAGACCACACATGGAGAAACAGATATTTGAGATTTCCTCAGGGAAAAAAACTATAACTTTAAAGAATATTCCGGGTATACAAACATCTACGGACCGCATTTGTGGCAAAACATCAAAGGGAAAACATCCCTCGGTCTGAGAAAATGCATATTTACAGTGTTACACTCACAGTTAAAGCTTAGCAGGGAGTCATTCAGCACTGCAAATAAACATGTAAAATACCCATCACACAATTCCCAAAGTATAACTGTTACATTACAGATGGCATCATGGGGCTTGTGCGTTTATCATTTTGATGGTTGGATTGTGTACTGACTAGTTCGGTTCTGTTCGACTCGAAATTAAACAAATTAGAAATTTCATAAAACAAGCGTATTTTCTGTGGTTATCGACCGCAACCAAATATATCAGGCTATACAATTAAAGATATTAAAATATTATTTCATATCCCAAATTAATTATATTTAAATATTAAATAACTTATAGCAAATGCATTTAATCTTTCCTCAGTGTACAAGAAAAGATAAATGATCAGACATCTCCAAAATATTCAGAAGGTTATAGATATGAGATTTGAACAGTTAATACAATTCATGCTTCAAAGCTATGCATTTAACAAACTGAAATGACAGGATATTCTCAGTTAAATATGATAGTTGCTTAAATATTTACTGGCAATGCCTGCTGGACTTGCATTCTTAATTCAATAATATTTTCATAGTAAATAAGACAGAATAAATAATTTAAACTTATCAAAAATGTCCAAAGAGTTCAGAATGTGATCTCAAATTCCACCTTGATTTGCTAGATCTACAATGTAGATCATTACGATGTAATGAATACTGTCCAATCAATTAGATAAGTAAGCAATTCAAGTTCAAGTTCAAGTTTTTATTGTCACATTACCACAGCACATGTGCCTTGGTAAGTGAAATTCTTTGGAGCATGCTCCAGAAATTTGCAGAAACAGTTAACATATAACTATACAAACTTCAACAGGTAAAATGTGCAATGTGCACAAACATAGTCAGTACACACATGCACAATGCATCCTCCTGCATATCTGCCTCGTTTGCGAATGTTAAAACATTCAGAGACGCACGTACAAACACTGGCTTTGCAACAACCTAAAGGAATACATTGGTCATACTTGATCACGTACTGTGTAAAACGACTTCCCAATAGCTACAGCTATGTAGGACAACTACGTGGTGACGGAATATTTTCTGGTATAATCCATTTTCTGGAGCATAGACAGGCGAGGACGTAGCAGTCTATCATTTGCGGCCACTCTCATAAGTGGTGGTGTCACCAGCTCAAACAAGCTCTTCAGTTCGGCTCCTTGTTCGGGTGCACGAGCTCATCATTCTGCCATCAAAACAGCAATGGCGATCAATAACGTGCTGCTCGTGCAATCAAGCGCCACAGCTTCTCAGAGACAGCGCAGTGAGAGAGAGAGAGAGAGAGAGGAGGGAGGTGGCGGGGGTATGCCTGTTTTTTGTGGCCCCTGCGCCCAAATTTATGAGCACAGAGCTATAAAAGGCCTCTCACGCCGCCAGAGCGCTGACAGTGATCTGATGAGACGAGAGGAAGTAAGGACGCTCAGCAGAGGGAGAGGTAACCTAGCAAGGCAGCCACTACACTCCTAAAGCTCCTTGTTCCTGCCCGTCCCATGGGCTTCCACCGTTTCGGAAAGAGCTTTTCCTGAACACCCCCCCATTCCTGAATCATCACTGCTAGCCAAGCAGAAGACCCTCAACTCCACTCTGGGACGCTGAAGAAAGATGTATGTGTGTGTCTGTACGTATGTGTGTGCGTCTTGAACTCCGATTGAACCAGATTAAATATTTAAGGTGCAGATGGAACTGTCTGCATGATGCAAACGTGTCACAGTCCAAGCGTGTTTTAACGTCACTCACACGCACTAATGGTTCCCGACCACTCATTAGCTCAATGTCCTGGTTTTCATGGATCTCATATGCCTGGTGCCCGAGAGCCGGCAAACCACTTTCCTACCAAAAGAGCAGTGCTCTCCTGCCTCAGCTGCCTCGGCTGGTGGATACGAACACTTTTCTCGGCATAACTAAGACTCATTTGGTGATGTGACAAACTTTGTAATTATATGACCTGTCTTCAAACAAAAGGCGTTTGTTTCCCAATGCATTCAGAGTCTTTATTCCATCATAACCTTGTGTTTGTTTTTGTTTTTTGATGGAACTGTCACTATAAAATTTTATAACATTCGCTGTTATTAATTCATACAAACTGTATTTGCAATTAAAGAATAGAATAAATTAAATGAATTAGATTTAACAACTGAAATGGTATTTACAGACCCGTTTATACAGTTTAGTCTAGCTTGGTCTTTCAAGTGAATCAATTTGACTCAGATAATCAATCTAAGCCTCTACCTACATTTCTGCTCAACTCCAAAATGTGAATTGAACACTAGAGACAGTAGTAAAATGGCAATAACTTTATTCCTTCCTACACAAATGATGATTAATTAATAAAGACTTGTTTTTGCTCTGTTCCTATGTTATGCCCTCAAACTGAAACCTCAAAACTCTTATGATTTGTATAACATTAACTCAGCACCTCACCAAGACTAAACATGCGATGGGGAGAACACAAGTCTTGTGCAAAAAAAAAAAAAAACCTCTATGAAATTAGCTAAAATGGTGTGTTTTAGCTCATGCTTTCTTTTGCTAACACAGCCGGCTAGAGTTATAAGGTAGGGTTTAGTGTACCGCACATTATTTCTAAGTGCAATTTTTAACACCACCCATTTGACATTTCATTTCTGAAACGTTACTAGATTCACATTCGTCTGTTTCGGATCAGTCTGAACACACTCATTCAATAGACATTTCACTCACTTGACAATGAAAGTGTTCTAATATCTGTGGTGGAAAATGGCAAAATGCTCCCATATTAGACACCAACCTATTAGTTGAAAAAGGGACTCGACTAGCTGTGAAATTCATGGAGCTCTACATCGCTGCAGCGTCGGGCATGAGGACGCTGAAAATAGATGTAGTATAATGAGAACCACAATGGGCTTCAACTAATTGAACAGGATCACACCATTCTTTCCCTCAGCACAGTGAAATGGGTGAAATTCTGAATAATGAGACTCGCTCTGGCTCTCTCATTGACAAGGACAAAGCCAATCTGCTGAGAATCAGGGGTCAGAGGTCAGGGGAAACCTTGGTCCTGCTTTCCCCTGAGAGGCTCTGGTCTTTGTGCTTTATCTAGCATTGTCAAGCAGCCTGAGGACTACGAGTCCTGCTTGCTGTCCGAGTGAGCACGCAACAATAAATCAGCTTCATAAAGGGTCACAAGCTTCCTCTCGCTGATGGCTGGAACACGTATTCTGATTACCAGCAACACCGCAAACACATACATCACGTTTTATCCGGTGCTGCAGTGGCTAAATGAGCAGATCTGTAGGACTTCCTCTAAGAGTAGCAGCAAAAATATGCATTGGTAGACGTATTCTACAGCCTGTGGTCCTCTTTCACGTCAGATCGACATTGTATATTCCATTTGAAACTATTTAAGAGCCATTTGATCATCCTTTTAAATAGTAAGCTTTTGTGTACTCATATTGATGAGAGAATACATGATATATTTGTACTTACATTTGTCACTCCAGAAAATGATTTTTTAATCAAATACTTAAGGTAAGATGGTAATAAAAATGTCTAATATGTGTAAATACAAGTACAGTACCAAAACTGATGGCAAATCACATTTTGGTCAGAACATTTAAAATGTGACACATTATATCGGCCTTGGTTGATCACAAAATGTAGTTGATCACATGAATAAACTTAATTTAAAAAGTATGCATATTTTATTTAGTCTTTTCCAGGTCTGCTTTTAAATGCACATTATTGTTAGGATGCCATTTAAAAGCCATGGGGGCTTCAAATTATTGCTAGATTATTTTATAGTGTTTGACTATTAAAAGCAGATCTACATCTGTTTCCTAAACAATTGTTTCAAGCTACTGCTCAAATTAAATTAGATTGTGGCAATAGTCTACATTCATTTTAAAATCTGTTTTCAACTAAAACCTGGACTTTCCAATAAACAGAGCTTATATCACTGTTCACCCTGGCAGAAAAAGATCACCTGGTCTGTTTATATAACCATAAAGGATATAATAAAAGTCAACCCTCCACAAACATCTCTACTTGTCCTTCCATTTTCAGGAAGACGATTTGTTTTTTATCCAGAGATTAGAGTGCAAACAAACAGCCAGACAGATGTGAATGCCACCTGCTAGTCTTTCCATCACTCAGACTCTCTCTTTTTTTTTGTCTCACTCAGCCCTACTTCCTCCTCAATCTAGTCTGAAGCTCTAATCTCTTAGTTCTGAAATAACAGCACGTTTAAACTGCAGCTGTGTCAATCTGGCGTGCCTTATGATTGGCATCTCACGGCAAACAAATGTTGTAGTGTCAGTGAGGGTCATCAGCTACCTCTTTAAAAGGTTGAGTCAGGGGGAAAAAAAATAAAAATATTTGTATTAGTTGACATTGCCGTTTTTTCTACACATATCCCGAGGGGCTGTCTCGACCCTGTGACTTGAAAGCGCCCTGTTGAGTCTCATTTGAGGGTAAAATTGTACTTTAATGCCACGTTGAAAAAGCTGCATCGTATCAAAACGATTCCTTCAGAAAAAAAAATCCTTAAGAACAGCATTTCCGAACCTCTCCCTAGGCCACATTGACTACGTCTGCCGAGACTGAACCGATCTAAGCAGAAATCAATTGTCTGCAATCTGTTGAATAGGACTGCAGAAACAAAGGCAGCTAAAAAAAAAAATCACGGGAGGATTCTGTCCTTGTACTTTTTAAACTGGGAGACAGTCTTGCAGAGAACATGTATAGAATGTGTACAGAATTCACAGAATGCACCATTCACTGTATTTTCTTGCTCTTTCACCTGACACATGCGTTCAGAACTCAAGTACATGCCATTTACAATCTTAAGCCATAAAAAGGTCAGTAGATGGTGAACCCACCATAATAATGAAGGTGACAGGTCCAATGAAACTCCAGATAAAGTGATTGTCCATCCTGAGCCAGCATCTGCAAAGAGGGAATATTCATAGTAAAAGAAATGCAACAAATACAAGCTGCTTAAAAAAACCATCTTCAATGATACTGCTATTTAAGACCAAAGCTAGCATTTCAACACGTTCTTAAACAAAAAAAGCTTGCCTATGCAAAACTCATAGTTATAGTAAAGTGCTGTAGGTCAAACCCAGGATGTTGCCATGAGGGTGTTAGAGTGTTTTTGGCGATTGCTCAAAAGAGCCCACTCTTTCTAGACACAACTCTTCATTCTGCATAACTTAAATGTATTATTGTTTTATTTATTTCTTTTTCTTCTGTGGTTTTAACATTCACTAGCTGAAAATCAGAAGGCTGAGGGTGAAAAAGGGTACTACAGCAATGTACAGTATAAGACAAATAATGTGTTTTAAAAATTTAAATCATGTGCATGTAGTCTAGAAGACCACGAGAAAAAAGTCCCTAGTGGCAATGCAGAGCATGCTTCCGATTCTTAAATCATAATATGAGAAATACTGTTTCCGGGTCCAGAGCCTCTATTTGTTTCAGTTGAGAATACTACAGTGGAGTTCACTTATCTCGAGTTACGGTTAACTCGCCAATACTATTATGTCGACGTTTTTGAAGTGGAACCGCCAAACTCCCTATTTGTCTTATTATTTTCTTGTGGGTTATGTTGATTCTGTTATGTTGCCAAAATATAATATCTTGTGCAAAAAGAAGGGACAAATTCGCCACAATCATGCAAGAAGATTGGCTGTGCTGCATGAGGGCGGGCTCTTCTCATCTCATCCGATGACCAACACAACACGCTTTTTAAAGGGACGAGTGCAGCGGGAGAGACTGTTTTTTTCTTTCTGTTCTTATTCTGACTTGTGTTTGTTTTTTTATTGTGTGAATTCACACACAAGCACTGTGTACCGAGCCTGAACAGTTATGATAATTGACGTCATGTAAGCAACATTTGAAATTCGAAATGTGATCTTACACAAAAAAGTTCATCATCTATGGGTGCGGGTCATGCCAACGATTTTTACACAAAACCCAAAACCCGCTGGCTTTATGAGTGTGTGGATTATCTGCTTCTGCAGGTTATATGTGGGAAAATATATGTTAATACCGTATTTATTCGAGTATAACGCACATAATTTTCTATCAAAAAAATAAATCAAAGTTAGGGATGCGCGTTATACACGAGGGCTGGGCTGGGGTTTGTTTTGACGGCCGGTCCTTTGAGGGCGCCGGCAAATTGTGAGTTCGCGCCGCGCATTTTACAGGCTGCAGCCTCTCACTGTACGCGAGGGCGAAGAAGAAAAAAAAACGTCCCCTCGTCGCTTCATTTCCTCGCCCACACGTTACGGAGAAGACAGGCATTTTTTGTTTTTTGTGAAGACAGGCATCAGCAATAAAATGGACGGCACAGAAGATGACCTGCTGTGGAATTCAGACGCAGAAGAAAGCGAAGAAACAGATGTTCCTGCCAACTGCGACACTGATGAAAAATTAACTCCAGAAGAATGGGAGCAACTCTTTAGTGTCTCTGATGAGGAATCTGACGTCGAAGGATTTTAAATAAATATTTTTACCGGTAATTCTCTTTCGGTATTGTGTTCATTAGGTTTTGTCAATACATATATGTTATATATTTTATATAAGTTATATATGTTATATAAGTATATGTTATACAATAAATAAATGTTTTTTATCATGGCTGCACGTGTTCAACAACGTTTTTTTGTCAATTACAATGCTTGGTGGGAAACAAAATTTTATACCGATTTTTAATCGAAAATTAGGGGTGCGCGTTATACACGTGTGCGCGATATACTCGAATAAATATGGTATATGTAATATTTGTCATATGGGTTATCTCGATAAACGGTTATCTCGATGCTTTTTTGCAACCCCCGAGGCCGTCGACATAACCCAACTCCACTGTATATGTAAACTGCCGTTTATAAGCGTTATTTATTCACGTCACACTTTTTAGCTAAACTAATAAAAACTCAAGATCTATTCTAGTCTCCAGGCTCACTGCATCCCAAACATCAGCATTTTAATGAATCATTGTTTGGCCATCTGAGATTTTATAATGGAGATACAGGTTAGGATCATGATATTTTGATAGTATTACAGCACACTGAATGCATATTAGCACCATTTGTTGTTTGCTTTTGGCATCTGATTGAGCGTAGGGACCTGGAATCTGTGACGCATGACGTCAGAATTAACAAGCACATTCTTGTATCACAGTGTGAAATGTATTAACTCATGAAATTGAGTCGTTTTTGCATTCATGTACTTACATAGAGAATATTTTGAGCCTTAGGGTTGGGACTTCAAAACCTGCACCTTAATTACCGTATTAGAGATGCTTGCCTCTGCAAACAGCGGCAATAAACATACACACTGAGGACAGTATCTGTTACTGAGACAGGCTTGTGTGGGTTACATTACAATGTTTTATATGGGTTGATTCCGCATTAGTTTATTAAACGTTGCTCAAAGACAGTAATTTCCTGTAACGGATCCAGTTTCTCTAGAGTGCGACTTCCAGCATGAAACACGCATCATATAAATTGTCCATGTTACAGCGCTCTGAGAAACTGAAGAAACATTTGAGGCAAATGCAATGCTACAAGCATCACTTTCATACCAGTACAAACAAATCTAAAGCAAACCACAGTATTAAAATACAGTAACGTTACAGCAGAGTCGGCACACTTCCACCTGTTTATGTGTTATAAGGAGCAACTAAAGAGCCCATGCAGGGCTGAAGCATTGCCATTAATCTGCGTAAAAGCCTCTTTCTCATGCGGCCCTCGTCTCCGTTAGAGAGCATTTACAAACAACAGGTCACCAGAGACTCTTTGAACAAAAGACACTAACGCATGCAGACCTGCCTGGAAACCGCATTTTGTACTGTAGGCATTCTCTGAAGAGCATGTGTGTGTATGTGTGTGTGTGTGTGTGTGTGTGTTCATGTGTATGGTACCTATGTGCCCGATTGTGCTACAACCCTGCAGACAGCATTACATTTAAAAAAGCTAAGAAAATGTTCACTTACGCTTTCTTGGTCCCATAGCTCCTATAGTCTACAGCAGCGGACACACCCACGACCACCGCGGGGAGGAGGTATCCCGCCATGTAGAAATATCTCCTGCGTGAATATTCGCTCTCAAAGACGTCCACCAGCATCAGATAGAGCTGAACCCCCTCCAAACACATCCAGGCGAAAGACGCCAGAAAGAAGTAATGCAGGATTCCAGCGATTATGGAGCAGGCCATCTGTGGGACGAACACAACGGTCAAAGACAAATAAACTTGAGAATCTAGTTTCAAATGTACATACCAAGTTAAACAAGTATTTTTTAGAACATTTTCAACAAACGTTTAAGTTTCATAAATGTTATTACTAGCCAAGTACAGTTAAATTACATTGACAATGACAAAGATTAAGCCCCAAAAATGATTTCAATTCACACATATAGAATATGTTCATAGAATTTGTGAAATGCATTTTTTATATATAATTTCCATGCAAAAACTGTCAACATATATTTGTTAGTTTGATACTTTCATACAATTTTCAACAACAGTTTTGATTTAAAGGCTCTAAAAATGTCACATAAATGTAAGCAGTAAGTACATAGCCAAAAGTATATGCATTCCCTTCTAATTGATGTCTTTAATATCAGTGAAGACAAATCTTAATGAAATGGCATAAAACGACAGTCTAGAGAATTGTGTGTTTCCAACTCTTTTGGCAACATTTTGGAGTCTTTTCTGCTCCAGGATGATAATGATCCTTGCAAATAAATCAATGAGAGATGGTTTATTGCTGTGGAAGAACTTGACTGGTCTACCCATAGCGCAGATCTGGACCCCACTGATCACTTTATCCCCTGGTTTAACAGACAAGGCTTAAACTTAATGCATGTTTGAGCTGTTTTAACTGAACGAAACTCACAGTATCATATTTTAAAATGTCAGTGCCATTGTGCACACAGTAATGCTCCAAAAAAGTGTAAAGCCTCACAAAAAGAAAAGGGAGGACCAACTACCTCTTAAAATATTCTTTGGAAATACAAAACCCCTGTTGTTTTTGTTTTTTTTAATCAACACTAATTATTTTTGTCAGCATAAATTATTCAGTATTTAATCTGCTTTACTGATTGTTCATTCGAGTAGTATTCAAAAAATGTAATAAAGCTTTTCTAAGATTTTTAGGAATATAATATTATGTTTTTGTTTACTACAAAGAACAGTTAAACAACCTTGACATTTTCAGTTTTAAGTATCACAAAAGATTTCAATTTGTGCATGTAAAAAAACTATCTTTTAAATAAATTCTGGACACAAAGTGTCAAGTAACTGATGCACAAACATCCAGTAAGACCGAAAAACTATAATCATGTGTCAAAATGCAGCTATAGCTCTCTGGAACTGGCTTTAAAAACTTGTCTAGGATGTTGTGGACCCATCTCTAGACATTTCCATGAGACTAGCTGAAAGCATCACATCCATTCAAGGTAACGTTACCCTGGGCTCTGTCATGTCGATTCCGATGAGGAAGATGAGCTCAGCAATGAAAAGGTTGATGCATAGGTTCTTGTGGATTGTGTTCCTGTCACTCTGCAGCCCTCGGAAGAAACAGAAGGTGAAGATACTCATGGCCAGACAGATGAGGGATACCACGATCCCCACACGACTGATAACGCTCAACAAGAGCTCCTGGACCTTATCTGCACCCTGAGAAACAAACAAACAGAGATAGAGGGAGAACATTTACCAACGAGTAAATTATAGAGGGCATCTAATGAAACGTTCAAAGAGTTTGATGTCTAGATGCAATTCACTTTCAACAAGCCTTTATGTGTAACAAAAATCCAAAAAGAAAATATTGAAAATGAATAATACATTGTACTTACCTATTATGGTAAATATATGAGGTCGGGGTAAGGTTTAGAGGTGGGTTCAGGCTTATTACCAAGTTATTGTAATTACTGCAAAGTATGTTCATGGGGAACAGGGCTGTACATTAACGTACTACTGACATTTCTGTTTTAAACTTTAACATACTGTTTAATTCTATCTGCTTTTGTTTGAATAAACTTTGACTAATACTAAAAGTAAAATGAAAACTTTTACGTAAATAGGCTTGATTTGCAGCCGTCTGCAATCCGTTTGTAGCGTTTGGCTTAGAGAAGTAGATGAGTGCTGGCGGTGTCTATTACAACAGCTGGGTTTCACAGTAACGCACGGACAAAAGCTTAAATATTTATGAACATCGCATCTTACCAGCAGCTCTCTATGAGCCATGAGCACAGCAAAGTTGGTGAGATGACTACAGGAGCAGGTGGTGTGACTTTTATTGGCGTGCATGAGTTTGCAGCCCTGAGTGGACCAGTATCCCATCATGGTTCTTTCGGAGTAGTTCCAGAAAGAGCAGTTGGAGTTGTAGTAATGCTGCATCTGTAATCGACAGGAGGACACACAAACATTCCTCATGAGTTAGCAGATGATAAATACATTTATATTTAGTAGCTGTCCCTCTGATAATAGCATATCTGAATCGGCATTGTAATTCACTCTTTCGCAAATGATACGCTGGCCATATCAAACACTCTCTTGAATGCGCAGTGTGTGTTCTCACATAAACGACTAAAGAATCTAATAAGGTTAAATGACTGCGAAATCTAGCATGGGACCATTGATTATATGAGGTGCTAACAGGGGGCAGGATGGTTTGAAGGCATGTCTGTGGAAATCACACAATTACTTTGATAGAGAGCAAAAATCAAGCCGGGTATCCTCTGGGAGTGTTCCTGACACTTTAAAAGAGAGCGAGATGATAATTGGTCCTCTGGTAATTTCATCCTGCATTGTATAGCTAATCTGGGAGTTAATTTTCCACTCCAAAAAAAGGAAATTGCATCATTTACATCCTAATGTCGACAAACGAATTAGTTTTCATTAAGGATTTGGTCTAGGCTGGTAATAATCATTGGTTCAGACTTTGTTAATTTCATGTTCGATGGCTTAAATAAACCCCTCTGTGACCTTGTAGGGTGTGTGAGTTGAGACTGCTTTTATTTTATTTTCTTCGCTGTCTTGCTTTGCTATCCTGCTGTTTTTACGATCCCTTTGTTTGTTTATTGCTTGCACTCACGTCGATGTGCTCCAGGGTGAAAATCACAGGCTCCGATATAAATACACGACTGGATTCTTTGTTTATTGAGGCAGCAATGACATCAGAATTCACAGCCACGGAGAGGTTGCGTCCGTTAGCCTCGTGGCTGAGCTTCATTGTTGCATTCTCTGTGCTTAGAAACTGCCCCAGGTTCTTATAAAGGGCGAAAACCAACTTAGCAACACCTGCAAAAGAGTAAAAAGCAACATTTTACTTCTCATTACAGTCTATTATGTCAGTGAGTCTGACAAAAACTGTCAAGAACAAATCTGGGTTGTATTTCAGCCTCAAATTAAAGAAGGAAAATGTGTTTGCACAATTAAAATGATTCTTATTAGGAGCAGGATTTTGCAATGTGAGACTATATGTATGGCAATTAAAATGGCAGTTCTCAGTAGCCTATCGTAAATCAAAAAAAGTTATAAAAAAATATATTTTTACATTTCAATTATAATTTGGTTTGATTTCTTGATATTTCTTCATTCACCCAAGTAGACCGCAAAACATACTACCCCATATATGTATATACCCCACAAAAGTTTCTAACTTTTTTTTTTACAAAGTCACCCAGCAACAGACCCAGTTATGTTTGTCGAAAACAACATATGTTGAGCAGTATGTTCACACCAATGTTCAGCTCTTTCTCTGACCATGAGAGCATTTCTATCTCCATATTGACAGGAGCAATTGCTTCTCATATGTTCTTATTCTCACTGGACTTGGTACTACTGCTGTACAATGACTGAATGTGTGTGCGTGGGCTGGAACGTACCATTACGACTGTTGAGTTTCACAGTATTGGAAGACAATTGGATAGAAATACCACCCCTGCCGTTCTGGGGAAACCTGAAATCTTGAACCTGCCCATCTGTGCTCAGCACGTAGACATCCAGAACTGCAGAGAGAAATGTTTCAAAATGTTAGTTCACCAAGCGGAAATAGAGAAAAAAATAAAATAAGGGAGCAATTCACTGAGAATGAATTCCGCTTTATTTGCATGCACTATCTGAGTTGTTCGGTTCACTAAAGGAATTATGCAAATCAGTTAGCAGTGAAAATGCACCCACAAAATCTGTGCTGAATGCAATTTGCATAACGTTATTCTGAATTTTAAGAGCAGACTACTGCAATATGGCTTACTTTACAAGGAGTTTTTTTTTATGCTTAAAGTGTGCTCGTCTACACCACATTTCAGAATATTACACTCCTCTCCATCACCTGATGACTAAGTGCTCTCATTATCAACAGAAATTCACTTTATCGCCTGTAAATAAGTTTTTAAATAAGGCACAATGTAATGTGCCTCATTTACATAGGAGGGAGGCATTTTCAGGTTAGCCAAAATGCAAGTGTTGATTGCTAAATCCTTGGTCCTTTTATTGTCAGCGTTATATAAGAGAAAAAGTGTCTAAAAGAAAGTCTATTGGTCCTGTAACTGGTCAACATTTCTTTATTCACCAATTTTAATCACGTTTTTGCCTCCACTTCATTTTTAAAAGGTCCTGTGGCGTGCTTAAATGAATGGAGTAGACATATTCCATGTAGAGTCTCAATTAATATGAGGTAATAAAAGCTGCATGCATAACAGTAATAAAGGAATTAGGAAAAAGCTGTTTAAAGTTGGAGATGGAGCTAAAGAGTTTAGCATGCTGCACTGCAGGACATGTCAAATTCCCCAAAATATTTTATGACAACGACCCATGTGTTAGTGGCTGCTGTGTTCATGTCTGAATCATACTTGAAGACTCTAACTGATCAGCTTTTTATGTTGTCACTTCTCTTAGTTTTGCAGATCTCTCATACTCACTTATATTATTAGCTGGTACTTTCACGATTGCCGGTTCCATTAAATTGTCAGCAAGGACAAAGGCTCCTTCCTCCAGGGTGTCCAGTAACATAGTTGCGGCGTGCGTCTGCTCCGTGGTATTCATATCTCGCCATGATTTCAGAGCCTCCGGTCTGAGGAGGTTGTCGACTGTATCCACGATAGCCTGCAGCCCAATAAGACGCTTGTGTCAGCACAAACCACTGTAATAAGGTCAAATGTCAAAGCCTTGACTTTATCAGCAGCTGTCTGGCCGTGCCCAAATGAAAGCAAACATGCACACTTTGTTTTAGGTTGTTATCAGGTGACACACATAAAAAAAAGACTGCAGAAATGTGCCCGACATGCTCTGCCTGTCTCAGGAGTGCAGTATTGAATGTCAAAGGCTCTTCAAGCACATAAACGGACACATATGAGGTAAAGAAAGACAGCCAGTCATGTCGTTTAAGATAAAGACACCATTGTTCTGTGTCATCAGAACTGAAGGCACAGACCACTATTTTCAAATATCATCCGTTTGATCCTGCTTTCCCTAGGTCATGATAATATGATGCACAAATTTGAAATGAAGAAAATAGACAGACGTTAAAACTGTCATTTCATTCATTTTTGCTTTAAGCTGAGGGGTATTTTTACACCATTAACAACAGAAAGCTGAATCACAAGGAAGCCCTTCACTAGGGAATTCAGTTTGGTTCTGCGAATGACAAAAATGACATATTTCATCTTTAAACCTATAACCTACAAAATAAATTCAATTAAAAATGTTCGCTGGATACCACTCAATCAGAGCTAATAAGCACACATGCACCATCAGACTAAAATATTGATTCATAATTGTTGTCTCCTTTGATAATTATTGTTTTTCCGATTGGTTTTGCAGTTCTGACTCATATAATATGAAACTGCATTTACAGCTTTTAATATTTATGGTCATGTTTTTACTACTCTTCATGCCAAATCGTTTTTTTTGCTCCTGCACACAACTGTACATTAAAAGATGATATATGCATCTTGATAGTCCAGAACTTCATAGTTTCTGAATTAGTTTACACTCATTTTGTTTTCCAAAACATGCCTTTCATTTGATCTTCTCCATAATCTCTTGTCATACTTTTTTGGTAGGTCTAAAACCGAAGATGGTGTGGAAAAAAACTATGTAGCAATCAATAGATTTCAAGCACCACAAATAGACATCTACCCTTTACAACCAATAAGAACAAGTTGAGCACAACAGCAACACATGCACCGACCAACCTGCAAATCAAGCACACATCAACAGATATTAACACTTGACTTTAACAGTAAAGAAACTGAAAAAAAATAAAATAAATAAACAGACCACCAACAAACACATAAAAGAAATTTGGGCATAAGAATTGCAGCCACATAATTTCCAATCCACTGAAATATTGAACCTCCAGGAATGAAGACACTGGTGGAGTGAAATGCTGTGGCAACAGTGAGAATGAAGGGACACGGACCATGCTGAGAAACAATAGCAGGAAAAGAAGAAGAGAAAGTACAGAAACAAAGTGAAGACCGTAGTAGCGTAGCACAGATATACCTTCATATATGCCCTGCACGTCCTTTCTCGCTTTTGAAGCTTTTTCATTTGAGAGAGGACAGACACAAGAACAAAAACAGACCAAAGAAACACAGTTAGAAAGGTTGATGGTATACTAATGGGTTCTCCAATCCACAAGCACTTCAGAAACACAGTATAGCAGTTGGATCTGCTATGATGAAATCATGTAACGAATGAATGTAAGGGTGTACAGAGTGGCCTTGCTTTGACAACAACAATTTAGTCTGCCGATTCCAAAACCCAAAGGTGCTCTTACAAAGTAAAAATAGAATCAGTAACTCATTAACCATCTCAAATATACAAACATATAAAAAATAATATGCAGACATAGATTGCGTAAATCAATGTGTGGTTTACATACTGTGTGGATTGGGGTTGGGAATGAATTTGAAAGCTGAACTAAGAGAAGGGGTTGAGGTTGCGAGCAAAGGTGAGGGCCAGTAATAGTGGTTATGGATTTATGGTAGAAAATTAAATGCTGGATTAGAGCTAAAGGTTGGGACAAGACTAGATTAAGGGGTTTATGGCAAGGAAAAACACTTAGGATTGGAGATCAGGGAGCAAAGTTGGGGATTAAAGTTAGCTTTTTTTAAATTCTGAGTTCTATGCAGCTGAAAAATTTGTAAAACAATATGCAAGCATAGATTGTACAAGTCCAAGTGTGGTTTGCATCTACAGGATAAAGATCAGGGTTAGGGACTGGAGTTGGAAGCTGCACTAAAATAAGGGGTTGGACAGGGTTAGAGGTTAAAAGCAAAAATGTTTCAAATTAAAGTTTAATATTTTAAAGTGTTCATTAGTGTTTCAGTTAGGGATAGTAGATAAGGTTAGGCTAGGGTTAGGGGTTAATATCTGAAATAAGGGATATGGCCATTGTTCACTGAATGTGAGGTCAAGTAAAATATATGTTTGATTTAGGATTTAGAGTTTGTGATTAAGGTTTAGAGCATGGGTTGGCAGGTAAAACTAAGGATGTTGGTCCTAGAACATGATTCTATTCATGTAAATCATATTTGCTTAAATCCACATGAATCCCATGAGACAAATTACTGGGCACTGCCCAAACTCTTTGCAATCAGGCAAGTGTACTGTCTCTCCTTCCATTGAACTGTAACTGCGAAATTCATTTGAAGGAAAATAAAAAGTGATATGCAGTAACTAACAGCTAAAGATTTGTATTACCATAAAAAATATGTTCTCTTAGTGGGCACCACTCTTTTGCTTCAGCTACTTCAAAAATGTGCTCACCTTTACCCACTTCTTTGATTTCAATTAATGAAACGCAAGAAGCCATACAGGTAACACAATAGCGCAGAAATAGCTTTTTTTTCTTTGTATAAAGAAAAAATAATGTTAATAAAAGTGTGCAACTTTCCATGGAGAATGACGGATTACAACTGTAACCAGGGTTCCCTGACAAGCGCAATGAGATACTGCATCTTTGGATGCCATCAGCATGACCAGTGTCTGAAGCACATTTAAACACAACAATTGTATTTACAGTTAACAGTCCATGACGTTATTAATGGTGTGCCTGTGAGTATAAGAAGGTGCTTTCAATGTACATCTTAAACCTCTCTGTTTCCTGTCTGCTTGAGTGGATTGCTTTTGTAGCGTCGTATAGACTTGTTTTTCTTTTAGATCTTAAACTAGACGTTCGTTTATATTGCTAAATACAACTTAGACAATATTAGATTATTTAATCAATTGTTATTATCTTATCAATCTGACATTGCTAGCGTTAATCTAATTAGATAAAACGCGTTATCATTGTGCTATCCATTCCGATAAGAACATCAAACAGGTTCTCCCCACTCTATTCCCACTGAGAAACCTGTTGAAAGTGCCCTAATGATTGTGATTCTATTACTCAGAACGTGAACATAAAGACTCCAACCACTATAGTCACATGTTTTCCGGGAGCCAGAGCGGCTGATGTCAAAGCAAATTAAAAAACTTCAAATGCATGTCTGCATGTCTAAGTGGTGCCCGCACAATAACATAGGGTTCATACACAATTGGAAAACCGCATTTTTCCATCTTAAAAATATATCTAAATTATGACATGTGTTCTCAAAGACAAATGCGGAAAAGTTAGTTAATGCGTTCATGAGTTCAAGGCTAGATTATTGTAATGCTTTACTAGGTGGTTGCCCTGCACGCTTAATAAACAAATTCCAGCTGGTCCAAAATGCAGCAGCTCGAGTTCTTACTAGAACCAGGAAGTATGAGCATATTAGCCCAGTTCTGTCAAACCTGCACTGGCTTCCTATTAAACACCGAATACATTTTAAAATCTTGCTAATTACTTACAAAGCATTAAATGGTTTAGCTCCACAGTACTTGAGCGATCTCTTAACACATTATAGTCCTTCACGTCTATTGCGATCCCAAAATACTGACCAGCTTATAATACCTAGAATATCAAAGTCAACTGCTGGCGGTCGATCCTTTTCCTATTTAGCTCCTAAACTCTGGAACAGTCTTCCTAGTACAGTTCGGGAAGCAGACACACTCTGTCAGTTTAAATCTAGATTTAAACACATCTCTTCAACCTGGCATACACATAACACATTACACATACATTTTTAATCCAAATCATGCAAAATAATTGTTAGGATGCATAATTTAGGTCAGCCGGAACCGGGAACATTCCCATAACATCTGATGTACTCATTATTTTAGAAGAAGAATGGCATCCACGCTGATATTAGATTCTGTTTATTCCGAGGTTATCATGGTCAGCCGGATCCAGAACGTATCCAGATCAGATGAAGGACCTGCACCTGGACACGAGCACAGCACTGACCTGAAGTGTCTGCGGAGACCGTGACTCTACTAAACCCTCCCCTGTGAAGATCATGAACCCATCTCCAATCGGACCAAACTGGATGTAATATTTGACTTGAATTGTTGTCAGTATAATAATCATGCACTGTTTGGCTGTTGGCCAGAGGAGAACTGGTCCCCCGACTGAGCCTGGTTTCTCCCAAGATTGTTCATTCCGTCACATGCTGGAGTTTTGGTTCCTTGCCACTGTCGACTCTGGCTTGCTTAGTTGGTGACACGTAACACTTAATAAAAATAAATTTTATTGATTTGCCTGCTCTTGTAGAGCTGCTGTTCAGCCAAAACAAACTTTGTTTTTATGGTTTTCCTGTGACCACTGTAAAGCTGCTTTGAAACAATCTGTATTATAAAAGGTGCTATAAAAAATAAAGGTGACTTGACTTCAGGAAATATGCAGGCAAGAACAAGCCATGGCAATAAGAGGCAGTGTCTTGTTCCCTTCTCAGGGAACCATGGTTAGCGTCGTAACCCATCATTCCCTTCCGAAGTGGAGCTCTACAATGCATGTGATCAGACACTATGGAGAATAAATGCCACTCTGCTGAAGGAGTGCATGCGACATGTGCTGTATCTATAGACTACCAAAGTGGGCATAGCATAATTGGCTTACCTTTCAGAGTCAAATGCATTTAATTCTACATGCGTACAGTAGGTCACAGAACTGTCATGTGGTAATATTCCCTTCAGCCATAACCCAATCTCCCAAGCTCACTAACAATGAAAATTCTTGTCTTTTCCAACCTTATTCCCTCCCTTGTGGGCCAGGAATTAGCCTCTGGCTGAAGAGTGGAGCTCAAAGGTTTGGCTATGTCAGCTTCATCTGCTAGACAAGACCTATAGGGAATACTGGCCCAGGGAGAAAGTTTTTAGTTACCTCACCCTACCACTACCTCTAGGGGGAAAAAGCATGGGAATCAATTTTATCATAAATAATTAATATCCCTCTATAAAAATCTCTGACCCCTAGGGATCCTCAGGGGAGCTTCAGCCTGGATTCCCCTCAACACTCCCGAAGGTGCCTAACTATAAGAAGATATGCTTAAAGACAAATATCACCACTCGTCAGGTTCTCAGAGATCAGTCAAGGCTATCACAGGGTGTATAGGACCCAAATAGGGATGGGTTCTGCTCTATGGTCAACCCTGAACAGCGTAGAAAAGAGACGTTTAGCGCTATCTGCAACATAATGATACTGTTATCTTCTTAAAGGGAGCCAAAACTAAGCTTAGAAGACCTAATTTTTGGAGGTGGCTCCTTCAACCCTCACCATACTCATCTAGGATCTGCTTTAGCCTGTACTAAGACACTAGCACAGGCCACAGTTAGATACAGAAGAGGGGGAGGGGGGGGGTGCTGCTTCTCTTCTTCTTGTCTACTAAATCACTTTCATTTAATTACTTGGACATGTGTGGGATGTATTTCCTGAAAGCCATCGACCACACCTTGGCCTCTCCAAATTTCCCAATTATTGTCTCTACAAACGTGCCAAAAAGCTCTGAAGGCGATATCGGCTGGTGGTACATAATGGCTTAGACGACAGGTTTGGGACAAACAGAGCCAGTAACTGAGGAATGTGAGAGACATACCTTTCTGAGGCACACACTTCCTGAGACGCTTACCTGAGTGCATATCCAAAATAATCACCTTCACATACACTAACATAAACAAAAAAAGCTGATGACACACAAAGCTGGTGCCCTCTTATACTCATGGTTACACCGGTAGTTACTTCATGGACTGTCAGACAATTTTTTTATTTTTTTTATGCACAGACACTGATCACACAGATATTATTCTACATAGCATCTGATCAGACACAGTGTAGAGTTCCACTTCAAAAGGGAAGCAGAAATGTCTGAAACAACATGAGGGGGGGGGATTATTTTTGTGTCACCTATCCCTTTAAGTCACAAAACTTGGAGCGTGTATTCAAAGTGTTTAAAATGCTTACAAAGACATAAAAAAAAGTATTAATTAAAGTCAGAATTAATTCCAAGCCTTCCAATGAGATGCAATAACTTAATTAAAAAAAATAATAAACTAATTTAATTTAATAAACTAATTTAAATTTAATTTAACTTAATTCATGATATATGATTAACTTAAGCTCAAACCAATGATGTTTGTTCTCCCCCATCAAGTATGTTGAGCTTTCATGGTAATATTTAATGTAAACGTGTTCCACTTATGTCCACAGATCCTTGTTTATATGTGAATAAAAGCCTAAATTTAATCTATTGAACATATAAAGTGATCGTGTCGCTTCAGGGGACTCAATTCATATGTATTACTTTTACAATGTAAGTATTGCAAAAATTGTTTTAATGGAAGGAAAAAAATCTCTTTTTTATTAAAATATCTATTTGTTAACAAAGGTGTATGGGTTTGGAATAGTTTTATGAGTAAATGATGCCTTTAACAACTAATGTTCAATCCCATCAAGTGGTTTCTATTAAATATACGCTCAGCAGCATTCCTAAATAGAGCCATATATCTTTAAAGCTTATGCTTGATGAATGTATGCCTCAAAGACGATCCCTTATGATGATGTAAATGTTACATAATGGCATGATGTTACCAGAAGGGTCGTTACTTTTAAGTACATAAAGCTGTTTTACATATGTATTTTAAATGCAATACATAGATTTAATATAAAACCAGCTGCTTAGTTTTTAATAAACTGCTCATTAGTTTCATTCATTTTCTAGTGACCTATATTCAGAAAGTGAAACTGTTTCTGCATTCATACATGTAAAATGCACTACAATATACACTATTCTGATGATGTGAAAGTATGAGTGTGCAGTAAGACAGACCACTAATATTGGGACATATTACCACTTTTTTGTTAACAGGCTGCATTTGTCATGTACCTTTAATATTTGCATCTAAATTCATTGCCTAATCATTATCTCTTAATTTTTTGTTTCTCATTTCAACCTTAAAAAGTCCCTTCTGTTGCGTAAGTAACATTAGTTAAACTATACATTTATTTACAGATGCAAATCGGACAAATACTTTATCCAGGCGTGTCCTGTGATTTGAAACGCACTACTTCTAATTAGACATATGGATAGTACACAACTTGCAGTGAGTGATTTGCTTTGGTCTGTGCATTTCTTTTATTTTTTGATTCTCTAAAAGCACAATGGGGTGTAACACAATGAGTTTGATGCTGTTTAAGTGTCCTTTAAGCAAAGTGCCTCTGAAAGAGACCAAGGCATGCTTATTAAAAAATCATGTTGAAAAATGAAATCCTGTTAATACCTTATTGAAGCTGCGGCCGGTGGAGTCTTTCTCGCTGGGTCGCAGTTCCTGTAACTGAGCGTCTAGAATATCCACCAGCTGCTCCATGAGCCTCATTGTAGAGCTAATGTCACCGGCAAAAATGGCTCCTTTGGTATGTTTGGCCAGCTCGTTCGCCAGGTTGGCTGCATTTTCTCCACTCCGGATCTGAGAGATTACACAAATTAACCTCACAGCATGGCTCTGAAAAATATCATTTTGTATCTACGAGGCTCTTGACTCCCATTATGACATCATCATGCTGATTCAGCAACAGCCCCACGAGCAATTACAGCTATCATTGGAAACGGGTAACACTTTGGAAGAGCATTTGGAAACACTTCCTGGGTTTCAATGGCTAAGGCATTTCTGCTACTTTAGTTCATTTTTGTGGGTGTACTGTAGGAAGTTTGGTGTCCCATTGTGTACATCCAATCTATTTGCAGGAAGCATCTCACATTAACACAAAAGCACACACTCAAAAGTGCTCCAGATCAATCAGCAAGATCCCTATTGGCTGTTTGAAGGTTGTGAGTCTTCATCTTAACATGCGATAGCAGAAAGAATGAGCCCCAAAATACGGCACTGGAGAGTATTTTATTTTTATGACATTAGGCTCTAAAAACCGCCACACTTTTTGCTCCTCATTCTGCAACGACAGAAGTATTCTGTAACTACAAACCTTTTGAGCGACTTGATTCACCCAGTGGGACGTACAGTTGCTCAGATCTGGGCCTTTTGAGTTCCAGGTCCCAGTGGAGAGAACACATTGGTAGGAGGCAGTGCCTGTTTAAATAAGGACATAATCACTATTATTATTAGCCACACTGGTACTTGTAGTCTTTTAGATGAAAGTACAATACAGATTGTCAAAGCTCTAAAATATAATTGTTTGATCTTAACTATTTGAAGTTGGATCCTTTTGATTATTATGCGGCTTGTTCAAAAAAATACATATAAATACATGGACAGTGCCTATTGGTAATTAGTATTAACAAATTATTATTAGTAGTGGAAAACACCTTTGTTAAGCAGATGCTTAAATGTGGTGAAATCACTGTAACGCTTGGCCTCTCATGGCTTTACTGTTTTATTCAAATGTTGATGAAGTCGATCCTAAGAGAATAGACGCATTTCTCTTCGCCTACAGGCCAAACACATTTCAAAATAACTTGTGTGTGACTGATAGCAATTCACAGAGCCCTGAATGTTAAGCTACAGTATGTTACACTTCAACAGGTACATGCACCCACCTCTAGTTCCTTTGGGGCAGGGTCGTTCCACCAGCATGCCCCTCTGTGTCTGCGGCCACAGTATGTCCCTAAGCTCTACGCTCTCACAGAAGCGCTCAGGGGGAGGGAACGACTCCAACGAGGGTGGTGTAGTGGTTTGGGGAAGTACAGGTGGTGATTTGGGTGTCTTATTAACAGCTCTGGTCCCTGTAGTGGTAACAGTAGTCACCTGACCTCTCGGCTGAGTAGTGGTTGTTGTAGTGGTTGTTGGTTTTAGTAACTTTGGTGTTGTGGATGCCTCTGAGATAGGTGGGGCTAGAAGAAAGAATAATGGGTACAATTAGTTGGTTATGTCATGTTTTTGGTTGTCGTTTTTGTTATTGCTCGCCAATTTCTTGTCTTTGCCTGAAAATATATATTTTGTAATTCTTTATTTTGATAGTCCCTTTTGAACATTCTGTTGACTGTATTTTCGTAGCTACATGTCAACTAACTCATGAATTACTCTTTATTGTAATGGTCCTTCATCAGACACTTTGCAACTACATGTCAACTTATTTTAACCCTAACCCGACCAGTCTGCTAATACTCTACTAACACTAGAAGGAGAGTTAGTAGGTGTAATGTCACTTATAGTGACCAAAATGGGATCGTCAATATATATATATATATATATATATATTTTTTTTTTTTTTTTTTATCTGGAGAAAAAAATCTGCTTGGCTACAACACCTTTTAACACATTTAAGACCTGAATCGTATAATCGTTTGAACATATATTTATCTAACTCTATCTAACAGGCAAGATAAACATGGCACACACATCAGCGTAAACTGAGCAAAGTTTGCAGGCCACACTTCAAAAATGTAATTATGTTTTTCTACCATCATAATGATATCCAGAGAGACATTCATACATGAATTAAAGGGTTTGAGTCCTAGAAAACTCGGTTTGGTTCTTTCTTTACAGGGACTCCCAAACAACTCTGAACCTCACCCGCAGCTTTAACCGGCTAACCAGATTCTTTGAACGACAGCGTGCAGCCAAGAAACCCAGTGATGAAGTGGCCCATAGAAGTGTGAGAGATTTTAGCACAGTATGAGTTTGAGAGAATCTCTATGCATGTTTGTGAGAGGAAAAAGACCAATCAAGTGAAAGAAAAAGGCTTTCTTTTTGAGGTTAGATGTGACCTACTGTGAATTAGTGTCAACTGACCAGCCAGGGCTCCAGTTCAGATAAAAACAGCTGCAATGTCTTTACCTGTAGACCCCGATCTTTATGGTTTTCACCCATGTGTGTGAGATTTGACACGGCTGGCATGACGGGTGTGCCATTATTGGCTTTTCACTCCAGATTCTGGCTGTTTGTCATGACGGCTGGAAAACAAGCTTTAGCTCAATGTTCCAGAATTGTACCACAGATGAGAGAAGCCTGTTAAAGTCAACAGGAAACCACATTTTGCTATATCTGTAGCCTAAAATAATGCTTAAATAACTATTTGTCTATTAGGTAACATTATTCATTCTTAGGTTACGTGAGCCAAAAAAAGCAAAGTCGTTCGGGCGGAATAATGTGCACAGATGAATTGTGTATAGAAATGTGTATTGAGAAAGCAAACGGTCAATTTGATGGTTTTCATATTAACTTTACATACTGTCAGACAGGAGTAATGAAGAAAAAAGTCCATTCCAGTTATATGCATGTATTTTTTAATCATTATACTATTATAAACTTCAGTTATTATACTTAAATATAATTTGTATTTATAAAAGCTAACAGTAACAGTGTTTTTGAGATATCACTCACTCAAAAACAACTTTGAGCAAAATAAATAAATAATTAAAAGCATGAGACATCAGAGCATCTCAGTTCAAGAAGCTATTGAAAGTACTAAAAAGCCCTAAAGACACTGTTCTATAAAGGATTTTTTATTCTTTATAGGTGCCTTTAGACATCAGATGGTACTTTGGTATAAAGTACTCTGCTAGTTATATATTCATGTACCACAGTGTTTGCACGGTACGCCATAGAATATCATGGTATTATGCCACATATCAAAATAATGTAATTTGGCTAGAAATAGTAGTATTACAATGATTATATGATTGGGTACAATGGGACATTTTTTGTGAAATATGTGTTTTCGAACACTATTGTCCTTTGTGCTTTAGGTTTAATTTCACTGTGGATTGTGCTGTGTCCTTCAACACTGAACATGTAGGCGGCAAATGAATATTTAGTCAGCTGTCTCATAGCACCTAGGTGTCTGTTATTATTGTACAGAACACCTTTGAAATCTGATTTATGGGTTAGAGGTATTAATTTTCTCTTTGTTGTAACAAAGGCAGTTTCTCTTAAGATAAGTACGTCTGCAGTGCTGTAATGAAAATGTGTCTGACTCACATTAAGCTCAAAGAAACCTTCAGTTCAATGTCAAAAAAGAAGAAATATTACCTTCCAAAAGAGAACAATTTCAACCTAAATATTCAAATGAAGCTGTGGCGATAAGGATCCACACACTAGTTATAATATGGTGGGGGATTTCTAGTAACTTCTTTCATTTTTTACATTGAGCTATTGAGCAATTCTATATTTATTAAACCTCATAGGGTTTGTTGAAAATGTAGGGGGGGGGGGGGGGGGGGGGGGGGGGGTCAGAAAACACACACACATACCTGACTAAATACCATAAAGTTTTACTACTGTAAATGTAGTACTTTAAATGAACCCTTAGTCCTATTTTTATTTTACTTTCAGTTTGAGAACTCCACAAACCAGGGAGGGGCAACTAAAGGAAATGGGCTCAATGGGACAGGGGCTAAATGAGAGTTACATGTAGGAGGAGCTACATTTGATTATCTGGGGTGGGGCTGAATGTGGGAGGACTGGTGACAAGAGTAAATGGTTAGGTTGGGCGAGTAATTTCAAATGGCCTTAAAAACAGACTGAGAGGAGGAGATGAAGCTCACAAGTTTATGCTCTAATAGATACTGTACAAGCTGTAGCAAAATAATTTTTAATTCTATGGAAGTCTTAACAGAAATAGAGCGATCTCTCCAATTGTGAGTAGAAGTAAGACTAAAATAAAGCCAATCCAGTAGTCTTCTGAACACAAAACAGTATTTTTGCAGGCAGCAGAAGAACAGGCACTGTATAAATTTCACTAACCATAAGCAGTGTAATATTGCATGGCAATTATCACAATCAGTGTCAAACTAATTCCATTAATGATGAGCAAAAATGAGATTAAGTGGCAAGCAGTGTAATGTGTGTTTTCCACCTCGATTCAGATGGCAAATATAAATGCTGTCTGTCTCTTTCACATCAAGATGATTCCCCATTATGAAAGATGATTCCAGTATGAATATGCTGCTGGTTTTAATCATTTTCTCTTTCAACAAATGGCGCATATGATGCTATTTAGGATTTTTATGAGATATCACACTAATATGTTATGCCTGCGTTCCACATGAAGGAATGATCCATCAAAACAGCAAACAAGCAACCAATCAAGTATTCTGGTAGGTGTGTGGTATACATTTCACAAATACATAATATTTTTTACATTTAATATTTATATTTATTACCAGAAAGTAGTCAACACGATTGCCGACCAACATTTTCAAAAGGTTTAACTTCTTTTTCCACTGCTCATTCAACACAATGTTATATTTGTTTCAGCCCTATTTGTGATTGGCTGGGATCCGCAGTAGTTCTATGTCTGAAGAAGTGAGTTTGAATTTAAAGGACCAGAGGAGCACAGGTCCCCTCTCAGCACAGAGAAACCAAATAATTGTATTCCTACAGACTGAGCAAAAGTAAAGATTTGAATCACTAAATGAATTGCTCTAATTTAGCCAAACATTGTCAGCGGTAAACAAATAAAGCACAGTTTTCTGCACAGCCTTTACAGTTTTTAATTTATTTTTTCAAATGTAATCTATTATAGTGGCATTAATTGTTTCAAATTAACTTTATTCCAAATGTCAATAAATAACTTGACAATTAATCTCATAATCCCGAAAAGGAGGAGCTTATCTTGCCCTCTACCATGAGGGGTAGGGGTTTCCTCCAATAAAGGAGAGGCCTTAACATGTCATACATACTCTAGTGGTTCGTTGTACCAGTGTGACAAAATCAAGGTAATTTCACAGCTATCAAAGTAAAGTGGAGCAAACATCAACTCTACAGAGCACAACTCTGACGGCTGTGTGAGTGAGCTGATTATTGAGATGATGAGATAATCACCACGTCTAAAATAGAGAAAACACATCAGTATACAAATGATGGCAGATTAGATTCGAGTGGGGATGGGGGGTCTCATTCAACTCGCGCACCGCACAGGAGCTAATGCTAGTGAAATTAGCATGTTTTTGTCCTTCATCAGCACTGATTGTAGAGCTAATTACTTCCTTTACAGGCAGCTAAAAGAGAGGCAGAACATACACAGGCATATTCAATCAGCCACATCATATAAGTGTGAACCACGAGTGGATACATTGTGGTAACAATGTGATAACATTTCCTTAATGAAAGATTTGAACCCTCCGAGGTAACACCCGAGAGAAATGTTCAATGAATTTTATATTTAAGCCCTAATACTTTGCATCTGAAGTGATATTGAGTTGATATTTCTTACTTAATTGCTTGCTTGTGCAGGGATGAATTTGTTCGATAGCTTTAATTCAGTGGTAGTAATTGCTTCAGGCTAAAGTAAAGCTGCTAGCACATGCTAGAAATGACTCACAAAATAATAAGTAGTGCAAATAATAATACGAATGGTTATGAATGTCATACGCAGCCCTCATTGAGGTGTTTTGACACTGTTCTAAAACCTTGCTGTATACATGTCTACATAGACACATTTTAAGGCAGTGTCTTAACTAAATGGTACTTCATAAAAGAATGATTTGCAAGGGAAAAAAGCATTCCTCATGTGAGGTGCTTGGAGGTCTCAAATTACAATTGATTTCAATATGGCATGAAGTTAGCATGTTCTTAAGCTAATGCGATAAATTAAAAAATGCAAAGCACTTTACAAATATTGGGTAGTCTTTAGTAGTCTTTATAACTACTTTTTCTAAAAATGTTTCTCAGTAATTAATGACAAAACACATCACAATGTAATACATAATTAAAAAAATATAGATAAACACCAGAAAAATCAATACAGAAAATTGCTTTAATGTTAACAGAACATGTAGGCACTATTTTTTACGGACTTTTTCTGGGATTGCTTACTCTGTAAAGGATGTGATGCTGCCTTGAAATTTGGTCAGTTAAAAAAAAAGCAGATTTCAAATCAGAATCACACCTATGATGCACCTTTTAGCTCAGGAAGCCAACAAATAATTAGAGGCTAGCCAACTACTATCTTGACATTTAGCTGATGCTTTTATCCAAAAGACTTTATTCAGCGTACACTTGTTATATGGGTACAGTTTCACAATGACGCAGGGTGTTCAGTGTCTGCACAAGCAGATTCATCAGTAAGGTAGACACCACTGGGTCTCAGCTGAAGAAAGACACTCATATTTTAAATTCTTAAGCCCCAGTAATCTGCGTAAAGTTGCTTGACCTCTATGCTTATCCAAGTATTTCTGGAGTAATGCAAGAGCCTCAGCCTCTAGACTGAGCTGGGATTATGGTAATTAAGGTTATTATTTTTTCAATGTAAAGATGATCTGACACATAGTATGGCCATCTTCTCTCAGCACTTGACAGCTAAATTAAAAACAGGCTACCGGTACACTGATGTGACCTTCGGGACCGATCCATTCTCAGTGGAGTGCCATCTCTCTGCTCAGACACATTGAGAGGCCTGCAAACAAAAGCGTAAGTTGTTTGTTTTGAGGTGGTTAGGGAACGAGATCTACTCTGTTGGGGAAGAGCCTCCGTTGCCGCAAGGCTCCCAATGTACCTGTCCAGACAGGTTGCCCTCCACCAATGAGGGAAGCGATACACTTCTCAGTGGGAGGGAGTTTAGCCCCAAGAGTCCAAACACTGGGGAGGGATGGCTCTGTCTTTTGAAACCTCAAGGGACCCGTCTCTTATTATATGCTAACAACGCCTATGATGTTGTTTACTGCTGAGACCCACCACTTCACTCTGAGATGTTGCTTACACTCGAGAAAGGTTTCCGGAATACATCAAGCACATATTAAATCTGAAATTAAAAATCAGTCATCCGTGACATTTGACACACAGACTCGGGTGCCAGAGGAATACCAACTCAGTGGCTGAAATCTCGCGACCACTTAAACAGATATCCAGAGGGACCGTGTGTGTGTGTGTGTGTGTGGCTAAACAGATTCAAGATGGGGCTTACCATGAGCTGGATCAGGTGGTCCAAACACCAGATTGTACCGCAGGATGTAGAAGTTATTCCACACATACAGCTGGTTGTCTCTGGGGTTGTACTCCACAGCAGCGATGTATTGGTACTGGTTGGGGAAGTGGATGTCGACGTATTCGCCTCGGTTCAGTTTGGTGTTGTACATGTAGTCAATCAGGCTTTTACTAACCTCGCTCTCATTGTCTTCATATGTGGATCGGACAACATACAGAACCCCGCAGATCATGAAAGCATTGGAGGCTGATCGCTTGTCGTAGGTTGTCTCCCAGGTCGCCTCAAAGCGAAGGGTATAGGGGTTGAGCTGACTGATCACCATCATACCATTGTTCTGCTCTGTGGCATAGATCACCCAAAGACCGTTTTCATCTACCGCCAAGTCAATGTCTGTTTTCCCGCCCCACTTATAAGGTGAGGTGTCGTGATAATTTGCATTATTTATAATTGCCTCCCCACTTTTAATTCTGGTCCGAAGGTCAAATTTGACAATGTTACGAGTCCTTTCCTTGTTAAAAAACACTGCACCATCATATACAACAAATCCTGTGCCGTCGACCCGATGGGGGAGTTTATATGTTGTAGTCTGTCGAGAGTTTTGAAAGTCATCTAGTGAGTTGTACTCAATAAGTGTATCTGTTCTGTAAGGGGTCCAGGGCATGAAATACACCTTGTCTCCTGCCTGGAGGGGGTCTTTGCACCATGACCCCGCTTGTTGCTCCGCCTCGTACAGAAACGACGGATCTCCAACCGCTTTCAGAGTTCCAGGACAAACAAAAACTAGTGATGGGAAGAACAGAGCAGAAAACAGTCAAACGTAAGCAAACACAACTCAGGCTAGTTGAAAGCAGAGGGCAAAGTGCCGTCTGACTCTACATCACTCTGATAACTGGATAGTTGTGAAGACAGAAACACACACTAAGAAATCTAACAGCTACCCACATTCACAAGCAGTAAAAGGTGCGAAGAATCTGCATCTGAAGGTTATTGAAGCTTAAACGGAAGCAAAAACAGTTTTTATGTGTCCGTAAGCAAACAGTTTCGGCTCACTGCTGCTTAGACATACTGAAGGGGAGTGATGGAGAAATCAAACCACAACCAAACACAAAGGAAAAAAGGGAGGAATACGACAAATCTGCCCTGCAAATAAAAGCAGACAACTAAATAAGGCTTGAGAAAGACGCAGAGAAGAGCAGCATACAGGCAGTCTGTGTCCTGAGACAAGTTTTTCCACAGTTTAACATCTTTCCTATGGGCCTAATGTTGCAATCATTACAGCAAAAAACAATTCCTCTCTTCTTAACAAAGACATAATAATCAAACATGTAAAAAGGGTAAAGTGAAAGCGAGAGAGAGAGAGAAAGAAAGAAAGAAAGGGAGAGGGAGAGCGAGAGAGAAAAAGAATGAGAGAATGAGAAGAAAGCAGTGTAAAGTCTAAGAGTAAACCTGCTACCAGAGCATGCTGGGAGCGTGGAGTGGGACTGGGGTTCGAACAGGCAATAAAAGAGTGTGGAGGAAAGGAAGAGGAGGGGAGAATGGGGCATCTGTACCCTCAGCATTACCACTAACATTTAACTTGAGCTTTATCATTTTCTTTTAAAGCTTCCCTCCGATTGCAGCTCGTGCACTGACCTTTACTACTATACAAGACCCTTTCTGCTACTGCCTGCTATCAGAAAAGCAAGAGTGGGCACAGGAAGGTTTTACAACCACAAAAAATGTATATAAAATATATATATATTAAAGAAAGAAAAACAA
Source organism: Rhodeus uyekii (assembly GCA_037043235.1). NCBI lineage: Eukaryota > Metazoa > Chordata > Actinopteri > Cypriniformes > Acheilognathidae > Rhodeus > Rhodeus uyekii. Next base: position 773,178 of record JAWRVZ010000088.1, read on the forward strand.
GGAGCTGATTGTGTCAGTGATTTACCTTTTTGCTCCACTTCTATTTTAAGCGTTGGAAGAGAGAATGAAAGGAGTGCAAGGGGAAAAAGAGATTAAAATGAATTAACCATCATGTCCATGATCGCATGCAGTTAACATGTCATGAGGTTACGGGCATTATGCACAGAGCTACAGCTGTCAAAGGAGGAACAGAACGCAGTTAGACACCTTCAACATGAAAGAAAGGCAGGTTAAAGGGTGTTCTGTCATAGTACAAGAGGACAGTGTATGTGGCATTGAAGACAAATCAATATGCTGTTGTCGAGGGAAAGCTGCGGGGAAATACATGGACTGAATTCTAGATGGCGGCGTATAGATTTTCATAAGAACTCAGGGACATCGACCAGGGAAATCTGAATTCCAGGTGGACAGATGGTAAGATGTGCTGGAGGGAAACTCAAAACCAGAAAAATAAAGCTCTTCCTCAACTCTACTGATCCTCTCCAAGCACAGAGTTCTAGTCAGCCCTTCCAGGCTTTATATGAACACTTGAATAGTCTGGTATGGTAATGGGAATGCTTCACGTCAATGTATCGTAAAGCACAATGAAATCGAATTCACAGCGTTTCAGCACATCAAGGAATGAGTCTTCAGTAAACGCTGTGAAACGGTTGTGTGTGTTTTTTGCTGGCTTGTATGTGGCTGGTATGTCTAAAAGATCCCCAGCTAGTTTAAAAAAGTACAGGGAATTCCACACCATACTAGACATATGGCTTTATTTGAAAAGGCCGCCCAGCCTTGTGATCCTCAGGATTCGCGTCCCGCTGCTGTCAAAGCACAGCAGCGACTTTCCTCCTGGGGTTCGCAAGTTGACCTGTCAGTGAGGTTAGAGACAAGCCTGGCATTATCTCTGCCCTCACCTGGCAGGTCCAATATCCTCTCCCGGGATCTGGAAGCATGTGCTGTACTTGAACAACAGTAGAGGAACCGGTGCTATAGCTATCCTGAAGAGCTGGATGTTGTTAGCATCGAGGTTGGAGATGAAGGTTCACCACTTCAATCTCCAGCTATGAGTTCTGACTTAAGCGGTCGCCAGGTAAACATCGTCTGGCCAGCTGAGATGGGGATGTTCGCCAAAAATAAAATAGATAAACATTTCCTTTCATACTAGAGCGCAAATTCTACTGGGTCGCCTTCTTTTCCCATCCTTGAAGGTACTTTCACTCCAGCAGAGGCATCGGTGCTGCAGCTATTCAGCTCTGAGGAACCGGACGTTGTTAGCATTGACACTGAAGATGAAGTCTCTAGAGACTTAATTACCCAACTAGAACAAAACCACCATCGAAATGTATCTCCATCCTTCAACAACATAGAAGTTACTGAAGGTCACCAAGGCATACCAATATCAGATTCTATTCTGTCTAGCTTTATCACTCTGCATCTTCAAGGGACTGCGTTTCTTAATTACATCGACATCTTGTTGGTCTTCAGTCACGGCAGTTAGCAGTTGGGCATCAAGTCGGTCCTGCTCACGTGAAGAAGTTAGGGTAAGGCTGAACACTAAAAAGAGTATATTTTCTCTTTTACCAAGGACCACCTTCCTAGGCTCAGTTCCATCCTGTCATAAAGCCAAGTCATTTTACATTTATGCATTTGGGAGACATTTTTATCCAAAGCGACTTACATTGCATTCAAGATACACATTGACATTCTCATCAATTCTTCAATTGTTGCTTTCCCTGCATAGTCATCATTCCTCGTCATAGATTCACACTTTGATTCAATTCCATTGTGCTTCACGATACATTTATGCAAATTCTCATTGTTTTTCAACACAGCATTTCGTTCCCTCTTCAGGGAACCAAAGTTACATTCGTAACCAAGACGTTTCTTGTGATTGAAAGAAGAAATTAATACGGGTTTGGAAAAACATGAGGGTAAGTAAATAATTAATGTTTCATCTGTAATTTACAAGTCTATTTTTTATTATTTGTAGTTGTAAAATTTAGATAGATTTTTGTATTTTTGTGAAATTTTACTTACAACCTTTTCTATGGATAATAATTTTCTCAAAAATAAAAAGGCACACAAAAAAATCACTCAACAGCTTGTTTTGGCTGAAATGGCAATGCATGTTTAGAATATATTTTTGGTGCATTTAATGTTTTTACTAATCAAGAGGGATATAATGTTAGTAAAATAATTAATTAAATATTCTTATCGTTGTGGTTTTGTGCGAGCCAATACACTGTCCTTCCATATTTTTCCATAGCACCAAACAAAGAGATATATATAGACAGACAGAAAGATAGAATGCATACAGACATACAAACAGAATCTTAAGGAGTTTATAATCTTATGAAGGTCATCCTCAGCAGCAGTAACCCTTATTTATACAGCGCTTTTTACAATGGCAGTAGTTTAATAATCCAAATCGTGAACATGTTCGATGATCTAAAGCATATCAGGTTTAGTATGTAACCCTAGTTCCATAAGAGGGTCTGAGACATTGCGTCGAAATGCAAGGGGAATGCTTTAGCGTGATTGTCACGTAAAGCACAGACAAATTGATTCAGTTAATGCACATCGAGCAATGATAACATCATGAACCAGGAGGATAAAGGTGCATCGGAAACCGGAAATGGCAGCTAGACAGGGTAAGACGTCCGGCAGCACGTAGGAGATGTAGCAGCGTCTCGTTCACTCTTAGGGACCACAGTGATGAAGGCCTGCCGGGTAAAACGTAGCACACTACATAAGCACCCATGTTCCCGGAGCGGAATTGAGGTCTAACTGGTAAAACCTAGAAAAGGTATGCAGGGAGGACCAGCCTGCCACATCACAAATGTCCAGGAGACATACTCCTGTTAAAAGAGTCTTAGAGGCTGCCAAGCTCCTAGTGGGCATGAATAACCACAGGAGAAGTTTGTCTGACCGACTCTTGGGCAAGTGAGATAGCCTCAACTAACCAATTGCTCACACTATGTTAGTTGCTGGAGCTCCCTCGGAGGCTCCAAAGCAGCAAAACAGCTGATCTGGCTTGCACCACAGGGCCTCAGCTCTGTTGCATAAGCGTCCAGTGCTGACATTGGATATAGCAGATCCTTTCCTGGTATGAATTGAGAACTGAATGTCTGCAGTACGAAGGGTGAGCCACTTTAGTGGGCTTGAAGATCTCCTAAGTTTCAAGAGCTGTAAGAACGAGGAAGGAACAGAAAATTGACGTAACTTCCTCAATGGTTCAAAAGGGGGCCTAGGATAAGCCCTGGAGCATCAGAGACAAATCCCAAGTCAAAACTTCATTGATTACTGCTGGCCTCAGCCTCAGTTTTCCATGAAGGAAATGTGAAATTATGAGGTCTCTTCCAATTTAAATACTGCCCAGAGGTACGTGGTAAACACTATGGCATGCACGTAAAACTTCAGGTAGAAGGGCATAACTCTGCAGTGAATTTTTCTTGCAGGAACTCCAGTGTGGTGCCAATCTGACAGGTAACTGGGTAACTCCCTCTCACTGCACCACAAAGTGAAAAATGTACACTTCAGGTCGTACAGTTTCCTCTTGGAGAGAACTTTGGAGTGGAGAATGGTCTCATTAACCTCAGTTGACAGACCAGAATCTATGAACTGGGCCCCCTCAGAGTCCAAGCCCACAGTCTGCACTAGAGAGTATAGACGTAGCCCCAGCCAGTGAGAGGAACTGAAGAGTGAAGGAGAGCTTCAAAAGTGCCCTGTGAGCCATCTCTTGAAATGCACACAGAACCAATTGTAAAGACTGCTCCATCACCTAGGGGTGGAGTCTCCATTCCCCTGGCCTTGGCCCCTGTCATGACAAGGCCCCACTCTCTAAAACTTGGACCGCTCCCATCTTCAAGGGACCACTCCCCAACCCATGAGAGAGACATCTGTCTACAGCATTACCTGGCAACAGGGAGTTCTCACTATGGGCCCTTGGAACAGAAACCAGGGTTTTGAGCCACTGCTGAAGGGACCTCATGTACAGACGACCAAATGAATAGCAGTGGAATCTGTTGCCATAGGCCCAGCTGTCTCAACTGCTCAGTGAGTGCTTGGTTATGTTGTTGAAGGATGGCGATAATTTTTCGACTGGAGTTCTAGTCTCTCACGACAGACTTAATCTCCAGTGTCAATGCTAATGGCATATGATTCCTCAGAACTGGATGGCTGTAATACCAGTGCCTCTGCTGGAGTGGAAGTAACTGCCGTGCACGCTTCCAGTTCTGGAAACAGAAAAATCAGACCGTCGGATGAGGGCACAGATAAGGCCTAGGCCCGTCTCTAGCCTTACTGATGGGTCTGTTTGTGATCTCTGGGACAAGATTGTCGCTGTGAGGATCTGAAGCCAGGTGAGATTGGGTGGGAGCGTACTAAGCACAGTCAGCACACTCAAACGCTGATTGAGTTTGCTCCGCTCTGGACCAGAATTAACCTCCATCCTAATTTTGAACAGTGAAGTAGCGGTTATTAGACGACATCTCATAGCTGGGAGAGGTAACCTCTTGGTCCATTACCATAGCCTTCACAGGGCTCCCAACTGTGGGTAGGGCCCCATTAAATGCACAAGACCCAAGAGAGATAAACAACAAACGCAACAATGCTGCCAGAAATTCTACTAGGGAACCAGCCTCTCGAGGTTGGCCTCTGGTATTTTCTTGACCGTTTGCTCCAGGGCCCTGTCTTTCAGGGGACACCTGAAGTGACTGCTGTAGAACCCTCCTCGGAGAGGGGTGAGTTTCCCAGTGACACCAATATCCCTGGGCGGCAACTGTGAGACTTGCCGGGGATTGCTGCATCCTAACAACCACAAGGTGGGAGGGATGGCAAAACAATCCCCTGAAATCATTGTCCTGACTCCCCATCACTATTTTTGAGTGGCACAGCGTGGGTTACGATGCTGTGCTGGCTCGCCGCCTCTGGTGGTGTATGAGGACTAAGAAAGGGGATGATGAAGATAGTGAGGTAAGCGTCTCCTCCAATTTTAGTGTCCCATAACTGTGCCCTTTATATTGTTTTTATTCCTTTAATTTTGACCTAAGCATTTCAGTGTGAGGGTAAAAAGAAGGAAGCCCCTTCACTGCTTGAGTCGCAACTCATCAACTGGTATTGAAGTGGCGAATCTTCATCTACAGCCTTGATGCAAACAACATCTCATAATTGCAGCATTGGTGCCTCTTCCGGGCTGGAAGTAACTGCAACGCGTACTTCCAGATCCCGGGAGAGGATATTGGACCTGCCAGGTGAGGGAAGAGATAAGGCAAAGCCCATTTCTAACCCCTCTGACAGGTCTATTTGCGAACCCCATGGCAAAAAAAAAAAATTCTGTAACAGAGGGACCCGAACCCTGAGAATCATAAGCCTAGGTGTGATAATTTAAATGCCGCCTGGCTGGAACTGAGTGTACACATTATAACTGCTAGTAGTAAACAAAGCCAGCATCCTCAAATGCTGACCTTGCATGCTTGGCTCCCAAACGAACAACACAAAGAGTGTGTGTATCCCTGCCTGTAATATAACGTGGAAAGGAAGAACCACACAGTCTAAAAGTTTGCTCAGTCACAATATTATAGGTGTGGAAATTCCTTTTCTTTTAAACTATACTTGGGATTAAATTTCACAAACATAGCCAGCACAAACATTCACTCAACGTTTTACTCAGCGCGAACTGAAGACACTAAAGCTGCCACTTCCGACATACCTTTAACCTCCTGGTTCAGAACGTCATCATTCCTCAACATGCATTCAGTCGATAGATTAGATTGCACTTCACAAGACAATCATGCTAAAGTGTTCCCCTTTCGTTTCGAGACAGTGTAAGTTCCCTTGACAGAGAACTATATTTTTCAGATTTTCTTCTTGCATTATTATGAACGATCTAGTAATTGTGTCCATTCTCTAGCCACAATGTCCATGAGACGCTGAGCATGGTGTTCTTTTTTATTGAAGTCACCATTTTGTACAGGAGCTCTATTTAGTATATGGATGAATCTCATAAACATGTCCAGAACACAGAAAAATGATAAAGAAGATAAGACAAAATAAATTTTTTGGCTGAAAATAAAATCTATTTGTTTGTAGGACAATTCATATTTATTTACCATATTTATTTTACCTGTCATAACTTAGAATGTAAAGAGCTGTATGACAGTTTTGATAGTATTTGATAGTATTAGAAAAATTCTGTATTTTAGTACTGATATAGAATAAGAATCGCCTTTGAGAATAATAAAAATAGCAAAGAAAAAAAATCTTATCTGAATTGCATTGCATTGCAGTAATAATATTTTTGGATGGAAAATGTGCTTAATTGTCCTGAAAATAATATCATGCATCAATATAACAATATCAAAATAATAGCATGCATCAATGCAAAAAAAAGAAAAGAAATATAATAATAATAATAAAAAAAACTTAATGGTCCATAGAATTGCTTTCAGTTCCTTTATGGAAATTATACTTGTAGATTATGAACATGCTTATAACAAAATGTTACACAAATGATAGACAAATTAATATATGATTGAATTAATGCAGGAACAAACAAAAAGCTTTTGCCCATTGAAAAATAAAATAAAAACTAAGTTATTAGTGTTTAGTCCTTATATTTCCAGGTTACAACTACTGGGTGAAAAAATCAAAATAAATGCAACATCCATCTATGAGGCAAATGAGTTAGAGTTCAGTCAGCCAATACAATTTGGCTGAATTACAGAGTATACAGTACACTAAATACTGGGAAAAATCCTGTTCTCTGAGATTCCATCAGCCAAAGAACATCATGAACTGTTGCAACCAAACAAGACAAATAAGAAAATAGCTTCAAGTCAAAAACAGCATTCAGCAGCCTGAGGGTGACATGAGGGCTCTGCCGTCCTAGGGAGTCAAACTGTGATTAGTAAATAAAACTGTTCCAGACCGCCTGGAAAGGCCTAGAGGAGGTAATGCAAAAACATCAAGACATTAAGAAACACAAAAACGTATTCTGGGAAGGTGTTCGCATCAGCAAAGAAAAGGTGAACGATCACAGATTCGTTTCCTGGAGAAAAGCTGAAAAACATGACACTTTATGAAACAACAGCTTTCAAAATTATGTGTGGGATTTTGATCTCAATAACCCATAGATACGGACATAGATTTAAACTAATATCAAGCACTCAAATCCAGCGGGCCTTTGTTATTTTGGGATCTGTGTGGGAAATGTGCGGCAGAGGACCCTGTCTGGTATGTGAAGTCTCTGGAAACATTCTCTGAGAAGACGAGACAATTCAATCAGAGAATAATATTACTATCTAATTGTTTAATGGAGCAAAACAATCCATACTCTTAATGTAATGGGAAATCTGAGAATAGAAGTGAGGCGTTTGTTTAGAGTTTGCTCATGTTAGATCTATGTGCAGTCATTTGTCTTTTCTGACAGTCGTATAGTTGCGGTTCCTTACAAGCAAACACAGCGATCAAGCACTAACGTAAAATATCTTTGGTCTGTTTATTAGTTGGCATAAAACTGCCATATCTTTGCTTGGCCCAAAAATGTTTTTAAGGCCAAAGAAGTCATGCTGGTCTTTTTCGCCAAGTGATTATATGACTGGACGTCAGAGAATGTTGCTCTTCTTTCATGTGTTGCTGTGATGTTCCTAGAATGCAGACGGCTAAAAAGTAACTTTTCAAAGCGAGAAAAGCACATTGGAATGGTTTACATTTAAATTCTTACATTTTAGTTTTTTGTTAAACTTAAACAAGGTAGCAAAAAAAGCCTTTTTGTACTCGGTGCGCTACAATCTAACCTAATCAACTGTACAATATTAAAAACTGCATCACAAGAAATCTTGAATAACAATTTATATGCTGAAGGACTGCTTGCAAGGCAGTAAACAAATAGTTTTAAATGTTAAGCTTAGATTTGGTGCTAATGAAATGCTGCAGACTCTTGGCTGTTTTATGACCCTATATGGGTCAAATACGCTGTTTTTTAAAAGCAGCTACAAATAGCAAGAAAACAAATAGACCAATCTGGATGCATTCTGACCAAGATCAGATTGCATGTATGAACAATAAATAAATGCAAGACTAATAAGAATAAACTGTGCAAATATTCCAACACTGTCAAAAAATTATTATAATAATAGCCTTACGGCTATAATTGATAATACAGTACCTATACATTTATAAAATACACAATACCGTTTATTTTTATGCAGTTAGCATATATTAACTGCATAAAAATAAACAGTATTATGCATATTCTTACATATTATTATTATTATTATTACTATTGTTAATGCTACTATTATTATTACTTCTGTGAAGTGCCATTAGATGTCTACAGATCGGTAAAATAATATTACAACTATTTTAATGAATATTCACTCATTCAAAAGTTAGTAATTATGTCTCAAGAGACCACATACATTTCTTCAACCTGTTTTGAGACCTCATGCCTTCTGGCAAGTTGTAGTCGAGATGTCATTTGACTTCTTCTTTTCTTAACAACAGCTTTATCTTTGGCACTCTCTCATAAAGCGGTTCCTGTAGATGCACCCAGTCTCCAATCTCAGCCACTGAAGCTTGTAAATCATTGGTCTCTTGGTGGTCTCTCTCACCAGATTTACACGGTCACTCAGTTTCTGAGGACGCTCTAGGTAGATTTACAGCTGTGCTACACTCTTCCCATTTCTTAATTGTTGATTTAACTGTACTCCAAGGGATATTCAATGACTTGGACATTTTCTTGTATCCATCCCCTGCCTTGTGCTTTCCAATTACATTTCACTTTCACTGCTTCTGCAATAATGACTCACCATAAGTTGGGCCTTCAAGATAGAGCTGTATTTATACTACAATCAAAAGAAACCACTTAAATACTCATAAGTGTTCTATTTAACACTGACTTCAAAGCGGGTGATTTGTTTGTCTGTGTGTGTGTGTATATTTGTAACTAGTTTACTTTTGACCAGAAAAATCTATTTTTTTTCTCTTGATCAAATGCTATAAAATGACAAAACGCTGTAAAAGTGTCCACTGTACATGTTTTATAAGCAAACAACTTAATTTAGGGAGAAATAATTTAAAGGCACAACCATAAAAGAGCTTTTAGTCTTAAACATAAAGATATATATATGTATATATACTTAAAGACGGCTCATACTTACTGTAGGGAACACATTCATACTGGACTTCAAGGTACTTATACGTTCCTGGGCAGGGGTCAGGAAAAACATCTGGTCCAGTGATGACGATGCACTGCGTTCTGTTGTTACACCTGAACAGAGCGAGAGAAACATACAAAGAAATCAGATGACTGAAAATAATTTGAACCGAGAGATTAAAGGAGTGTTCTGGATTTTACTCTAGCAACACTGGGAAATTACAATTATTAATCATTTCTGCATTATGTTAATATAACTTTTACAGTGTGTTTACCCAACACTGTTTTCTACTAAAAAATAAAAACTATTTATGTATTTTGGCCATTCATTTACAACAGCGTTTTGTGGGCCTGAAAACTTTTTTTGAAAATGGGTGTTAAAGTGAACGTTTTTGAAAATTATACTGTAGTCATCTCTGTGTAAACTACAAAAATATGAGTTTGAGAAAATTGTTACGTCATGTATAATATTGCATATTAGTTATTTTAGCCGATCCATGTGAACGAGGATCATATCGACAATTTCAATATCTGTTTGTGAAAAACACACAAGATTAATATTGTTATCATACACTATTGTTTAGTGTACACTCAATTATTTTCTGTGGTATACAAATGCTTTGTACTGAACCCTGAACATTCCTGTATCACGCAGCTGTGAATACAATACGGCTCTTGTGGCTCACATCAAACCAAGAACGGGTCGTTCTGCACACACAACTGATGGACGGACGGATGGTGGCCCAGAGCAGGAACCAGATAAAAGACGATGGGAATTAGCGGAGTGGATAGATGCCAAAGTGGCCCTTTTCAACCCAACGACAGAGATAAACAGCCTCATCTATGAGTGTTCATACCTGCCAGCACATGAGTTATACATCTGTATGAATCCCCCCTGAGGCCAGGCTGATTGTACCTATGATGGATTCATTTTCCCTATATGCCATTTCACTCAGAATGAACTAACCATCCCTCCACTGCCTGTTTAACAGGAAGTCATGCAGAAGGTGGTTTATGTGGGTTCTAGGAACTAAAATTAAGCACATCAATAAAAGATAAAGTGCAGAAATGATCTCATGGCTTACAGACACAGTGTACAACGAGATGCTAGAAAAGTAGCGGCGGGATCGTCCATCAATCTTGAGGTCTACATCTATGCTGCCCACTGGATAATCTGCTAAACAATTACATTTTTACAAGAAAAATAATGGTTCAGTTTAGAACCAAAAAGGATTTAAAGCCTTAAATGTTTCGTTTTTTAGTTCCACAAAAAAATCTTGCTTGAAATAACTAGTTTCTAAATAAATCTTTGTAAGCCATCAATGTAAAAAAAAAAAGAAAAACTGAATCCATTAAAAAACAATGGCTCAATTCAGAGCCCAAAAAAATTTTAAGCCTTAAATTATTATTTTTTGTTCCTCAAATTACTCATATGCTCACCAAGGCAACTACAAATTTGTGACATATTACTGCAACTTAAAAGAAATGTATATATACACATTCTTGACAAATAACTTGAGTAATTTGATTGTTAAAAAATCTAAGTTTTTTTACGAATTTAAAAAAGAATTTACGTATTTGAAAAATACGTTTTTTTTACGAATTTGATCAAATAAGTGAACCTAAAAGACTTCTTTTAGAAACATTAAAAATCTTCAAGAGTCAAAACATTGGTAGTGGTAGTGTAAAAGTAGCAATAAAAACTTTTTTTTTATCTCAAAAAGAACCATCCAGCAACAATAAAACATGGTTTGTAGTGGTGTTTGTTTGGCCATATCTATAGACCAGAACATTACTGAAGATTTTCACATGAAAACAATACACTGTTTCTCAGAATTTCTGAGAATAATGCAGGATGATTGTCCAAACTTAGAGACAATGGTCTTTAGCTTGGGAATAGAGAGCATGCTTTACTGTAGCGCAGCATGGAGTTGAATTAGCCTGCTGGCGTTTTTCTGACCTGGCCTTGGGGCAGCATGTCTTCCTGCAGTAATTTCTCTTTACCTCAGCACGCGACCCTGACAATTCATTTGTCTTATGTTCTATTTGCTAATAAACAAGGAGACTTTTTCCCCCCATAAAAGCAGCAAAGCACGTGGAGCAGAGTGCTGCTCCGTCCACAGCTGTGAATTCCCACTGCTCATGTTTGAAGATGAGAATTTATACATAGACACGAGCTTTGCTGAAAAACACGTCCCTCATATGGGAGTTTCTTTATTAACGAGCACTCATATGTGGTAACAGATGAGAATATCAGCATGTTTACCCATATAAATGAATTATAGATCTAAAATTATAACACACGGCCAAAGCTGGAGCCATAATGTGGCGACTGGTTGTTTGGTTATTTGTAGTTGTATTATAGGGAGACTGATCCCATTCATATTTCATTCAGTCACACTGTGTTGCTCATTTGCATAATGTGCCATGTGAATAAATTATGATCACAAATTATCTTAAAAGAGTAACAAAATTCGTAATAACTTCTGGAGCCAAAATAATGGCATAACAAGCCTAGCAAAGATTTATTATTTTAGAAAAGCTGCCTTACAATATAGATGGAAAACAATAATTGACACGTCTTAAATCTAATTGACAAATCTTACTTTTTTTTTATAGTGTACTAATTTTATTGTACTGTATTTATTTTATATTTTGACACTTTTCACATTTTCATTTGTATCAGAAACTTGATGCTCAGTGCATTTTCTCCCTTAGTTAGACTTTTTTAGGCATATATGAACACGGCAATCATGCTCGGATCCACACCAAAACAACTGCTCACACACTTTTGCATGCTTTAAAATGTCTCTTTATGAAAGTGAACAGAACTAAGAAGAAACTGCAATCCACACATTTGAAAACGCCCTTAAATGGACATTTTGTTTACTAACGCATTGACATTTATACATTTTAATGTGAGGATAAACTTTCAAATGCTGTTCGGGGCTACTGTATGCTAAATTCTCATTCTCATAATGTTCCTGTTAGCTGGCAGTTGGTGTTTGCTCTTCACACCACAGTCACACATCAAGCGGTTTCACAAGACGCCCCTCATTAGACAGATCTCTCCCTCCTAAACTCTGAACGCTTACTAAAGCAACGCGTTCAACATATCACAACATTTACAGTAGAAATTTCACCCATTAAAGCAAAACAATCCCAGTGGTAAGACGGAGGACGTGATCTTAGTTAAGAAATCTGGACTTCACCAATGTCATATAAAATGGCCACACACCAGAAAAATTATAAAATATTACAAATAAGATTATTTGATAAATCGGTTGTTTCAAACAAATGTGTATATATTTTTTTATTATAAAAATATCAAAGATATCAAAGAATCTAGAAAGTTTTTTGTAATGGAGCCCAGAAAATGGACACAGAAATGAAAAAAAAAAAACACAAATGAGCTTCTTTGATATCGCTTTGAGCAAATACATACAACCACACACACATACACACATACTCGATTTCACCCTCTTTGTGGGGACTCTCCATGGGCATAATGTTTTTTTTTTACTGTACAAACTGTTTTCTATTCCCTAAACCTACCCAAAACGTTCTGCATTTTGTTTACTAGCCCATTTCCCTCATCGGGACCACTGGCTGGTCCCCTACAATGTAGCTGATCTCAGGTTTTACTATCCTTATGGGGACATTTGATCCCCACAATGATATATAAGGCTGTACACATACATTCTGTTTTAGTTAAGGAGCTTAGAGCAAACTTAACACTGACAAATGGTTTATCAATCAAATTTGTGTATTACAGAAGGCTGCTTTGGTTGGTTATCTAAGTGATACAGTGATAACAGTTCTTGACTTATCTATAAAAAAAGGATATAACAATATATTATAAAGCACTTCTAAGATGGCGCAGAGCACATTTTCTATTTATCATAGTTTTTTGTTTATCAAAGTAAATATCAAATCTTATCTGACTATGAAATATATGGGTATTAAATCTATCTATTCTTTGAATATCATATTTTTATGGCATACAAACAAGTCTTGTGTCACGAAAAAATATAACCAATTGCTGTTGATATTCAGTTTAGAAAAAAACTGATTGTTTGTAATGATTAAACCTTAAACCCAGAACATATTTAGTGTTAAACTAAAAAAGACAAGGATCATCCAATACAAAATACAACAAATGAAATCAAATATAAACAGAATTATGCTAGTATGATTGCAGTACCATTTCTATAGTCTGTTCTGAATTAAACTCATTTCCTCAGTTCCTCGATTCATACCATCAAGTAGCCCAAGCATCACATATCTAATTCAATCAGGAATCATGGGCTTTATTTAATACTTTATTACCAGGCCAACAAATTCCCAATGCTCTGAATTCTTAAACAGGTGTAGCTGTTGTTTCTAGAAGCCTGTACTTACGGTGACTTATGAAAGCTTAATCTGCAATGCTTGAAGTATTCACTAATACCATATGTACAGTGGGAGTGCCGTACACGGCTGTGCGCGAACGCTGGTCTTCTGAGAGCCATGCGGACGCCTCTGTCACGGATATTAATGGTGTGAATACAGAACAAATTTCCCCCGTACAGCACTGCAGCCATTCGCTCATGTTCCCCAAAGCAGGGTACTTAGCAGAGCAAGGACGACAGGAACAAGAGAATTTCTGCAAAGAAACTTTTGCTTCAGATGTGTTGCTAAAGGACTAATGCAAAAACTTCCCTAATAATGTGATCACAGCTGTGCTTACAAGTTAAATAATAATTTTATTAGCCACTTTAATTAGGCAAACAAAATACAGCACACATGTTTCTAAGAGAGTCATGCAGGTTCAAATCCAGTCTGCAATGTTTTAAAATTCAATTCCAGTAACTTCCTGCTTCTCTCAGCACTCACAGAATGTCAAATGGAAGAACAGTTGTCAGGAATTTTATATTCTTTGCATTAAAGTGTAACTTTATTATATTTCCAACCCACTTTGCACTTTTTGTATTGTTCCAATGTTTGCAGTAAATGTAAATGAACAATGTTTACTCTCTCTCTATGTTACCTGGACCAAGAATTTTATTTTTTGTTTATTTTTTTTTATTCTTTCTCGAAAACTATAGATTATACTTCCACATTTTTGTATGCCACCCACAGTCAGATCGACAGAGGGTTATTAACAGAACAGTGGGTATATCACTGAAGTTTGTATCTCACTGTGTCTACTCTTTAAGCATTGTGGTAAAATGTAACAGCTTGAATGATAAAACAGCAGTTTATTTCAGCTTCTCTCTCTGTTTGGACTAAAACGCTGTGTTTGTGGTCGTACCGTTTGAAATGTTTTTTCCAGAATCTCCATCGCAGTGCTCTCTTCATATTTAACAACTCTACAAAAAGTAACTTTGAATCATTTTGACCCATTATACTAAGGTTTGCTACAAAGTATTTCCTACTAAAACAAGTCTGTATTTGGTTAAGCAAACCAGGCAGGTTTTATTTATTTGCTTCGCTTTTCTACTGTATATGGCAGGCAAGTTTTGAAAGTTGAAAGTCCATTTTGCCAGCGGTGAAGTGTCCCTTAAGTCATAAGAAAAACACAAATATATAAGTACAACAAACACAATTCTATTGTCAAAATAGGATAAAACTATACATATTTTTACTGGCTTCTCTGACATCGCAAGATATTTATTTTGGAACCTGTTCTCCATAATATCTCAATTCTATAATATTTTAAACAAAGCACAAAAAGAGAGACCAAGAGAAGGGCAACACAAAATAAAACGCTTCTAGTTGCTTGAAACCTCAAATAAGTCCACATTATTAAATGATTAAGTTAATAGGCGACACAAACCCATGGGATATAGCATGAGGTGTTTATATAATTTAATTTTATATAAGCCTGTATAAATCAACAATAAAAAAAAAATGTTCTTTTGCCAAGAAATGAAGTAGAGTTGAGAGAAAGGTTCTATTATTACGTATATTAATCTATTATTAATGCAACTGTAGCAATGACAGATTGTGAAGTTGTTGGTGATTCATTATTGACCAGAAAACTAACAAGATGAAAAGTGCACAACAATGCAATTTCACATCTGGACTTCTGCAGACCTGAGGAGGCAAATCCCTGCCTAGGGTTCCTGTGTAGATTAGCACCCACTTGAGACGCCTAATTGCCTGCAGCTGAAATGACTAATTGAGATGCCACATTTTCAAACCTATTTCCCCACGAATCACAACGTTTTTATAATAAGCCGAGCGGAACTGTATGCCACTCCCGCGGCAGTACGTATCAAAGCCTGGCTCACACATCACTTCCTGTTTTTAACACAAGCCTCCAGATGTACGACACTGTCTAAACTCAAAAGAAAATCGGATATGAGCACATTGAGATCTGTTTGGTTTGGTTGTGTAGACTGTAGAGAGAAATATTCTTCATACAGATGCTCATAATCATGCACTGTGTAATCAAAGACGGCCAAATGAGAGAGAACACACATTCTGAAAAGAGCGTCTTGGAAAGGATTGGTGAAATGGGACAGATCGTAGCATGGAGAGTGGGTTGACATGGAAAAACTTGCCTTTGAGACATGATCTTGAATGCATCGGGCAGATAGCAGTTGATGTTCTCCATTTGAAACGGGTCAGCGTCGCAGATCTTATCATCTGTCCGGCCATAATTGGCAGTCTCAATCATGATGACATCACTTCCTGGACAGCGTAAGTCGATGGGATAGCCCTCGCAAGACAGCTCCCGCCTCACCAGACCAAACGGCATAGCTGCCCGGCTAAACCCTGAAATGTAGAGAGAGACTTTAAGGGGGGGAAAAAACGTTGCTTTTTTCCACTGCAAAAAAATAATAATTTGTTTGAATATAAAATTCAAATGTGGAAGGGGAAAACAATCATTATTATTATTATTACAAATATGAATAAATATAGTACTTGTTTATACATGACTGTAGCATTTGCTGTACCTTTGAACAAATACTTAAATTGTGTTTTAAATTAAGTTTATTACATACAATTTGGAGGAAAATAATACCGCAAGGCTAAAAACTTTAATTATGTATTTTTAATAATTACGTCATTAGTTTACCAAAGCTAAACAAAAAATACATCAGTAATCCAAAGTGATATCCTTTTTTGATTTTTTATGAACTTAAATAAATAATGAACGGCAGATGCAATGATGCGCAATCCATGTTACAAAAAAAAATCCACTCCATTTTATGAGAGATAAGACAGCGAAATGTGCTGAGGTGAAGAGCATCAAACGTCTGTGCTGAGAGTGAGATCTGGTACTGAGCTCAGAGCAGCATGGAAATGGCATTTCCCTCATCAGGATAATGTCAAAAATGCATTCAGCCAATCACAGGCCCTGACCTTAAATATATCTCTATTATTAGAAATTAATCTCACATGCAGCACGGATGCACCAGAAAATAAGTATAAGAAAAATAATCAATGATGTGCTATGACAGAGAATTGCATCTATCTGTCTGCCCAGGAGGTGTATTTAAAGAGCAAACCTCAGAAAATATATCATTTCATAAAAAAAAATAAAAAAAACATCTTACAGTAGAGGTCATGTTTATTTCTTGGTGCATCAATTTTAATTGGCTTACCACACCATACACCTCCTCAGACTGTAAATGGTGTTAAAATGGGTCTTGTTAAAAAATACATAATTTATTAGAAAGATTCATAACCTGAGAGAAAGACTGCTGTTTAATCTATATTTCCTCCAGCAATGTGTATAAACTTGGCCACATTAAGTAAAAATCCATCTAAAATCAGCCTGTACAATTGATTTATTCACATAAGTGAAATCATAAAGTCAACATGGCCCTGCATTTTTTCCCCATTCATGTTTTCAAATGAAGAGGAAAATAATCTGTCTGCTGAGAAGCTTCTCCTGTAATTATTAAGTCAGTACACAGTCACTGCGCATTTTATCCACAGCATTTTGACATGTTGAGATGTTCTCAAAGACACTGACAGCAAAATGGATTCAAATGACTTTAAAATGTCCATTCAGTGGAAATCAAATCTAGGTTTGTTGAACCAAGGTTTATTGTTTTTTTTTTTTTCCAAGTCATTCTTTGTGACCATTAGAAACTAAACGAAACAAGCAAGTTTTGACTGATGACAGGTGTTGCCGTCTCACGTACGCCATTTTATAGTGCATATACTGCTCAACAACGTGCAGTTCGCTTTGTGACTGTAAAACCACCAGTGAGAGGAAAAGCTCAATAAAATGCTAACTGGTAGATTCAAATCTGCACCACGACTGGATGACCAGCACACAAAACCATTGTAAAATGCAACAGTCACTACATAACTGCATTACTTGGCTGACGTGTAGTTTATCTGTTGCCAACATTTTATTTAAAAAAAAGCAGCGCACAACAGTGATTTTAACACATCAATGGCTTTTTATGTCCTTGTTTCGCTTAAAATTTCAAAAGTTTTGGGTCTTTTCTTCTCCAATGATACATTCAATTGATCAAAAGTGACAGTACAGACTTTTAAATGATCACAAAACCATTTATCAGAAATTTAGACTAATATGGCCTTAAAACAAATGCAGATAATGCATTTGACCACGAAGATCTTCTGGAAAACAGGGTGGGGAGGAGCAGTGTATGACAATTATTACATTTTAAAACAACTGTTTTCTATTTTTCTATTCTTGTAATTTGTCCATATGATAAATCCTTCAGTCTTCAGTGTTACTGTTACAAGTGTGTAGCAGGCGTGCGATGCGGAGATAGGACGCGGAGAACCAGGAATCAAACTGAAATACTTTAATTATAAAACAAAACAACACAAAAGGCACGCAAGGGTGCAAAACAAGGAGGCATCCACATGCAACTACGCAACATAACTTTAACAAACGACAACTGGGGAGTGAACATGGATAACTTAAATACTGACAGTGATTACAACTGGAAAGCAAAACACCTGTGACTAATGAGTGATGAAGGGAGCAGAGTGAGGTGAGATCAGGAACGGGGAACATGTGACACAGACAACGTAAACTAAAGGAGTCCAGAATAAGGTGAAACTAACATAACCGTGACAGTTACATTGAGAATCTTTCAGAAATCATTTTTTCTCAAATTTTTGTGCTCAAGAAACATTTATTATTATGATCAATTTTAAAAACCGATGCTTAATATTTTTGTGGTAAATTTTTGTGTGTTAAATAGTTTTTCAGGATTTGTTAATAAATAGAATATTTAAAAGAACAGCATTTAATTTAAGGGGGACCTATTATGCCCCTTTAAACAAGATATAAGTCTCAGACGTCCCGAGGCATCTTGTGTTTGTGATGTTTCACCTCAAAAATACCCCACCAGTTGTTTATCATACCATGTTGTAATTAGCCATTTGTGTGGATGGAAATCATGCCTTATTACATGAAAGCAGTCTTGGTGATGATAAAAGACTATGTTCAAAATCGCAACAACCCCAAACTTTTTATCATGTACATGTTTTTCAAATGGATCAGGTCGTTGTGGGTCAGCTGAGCTGGCTTATTTGAAGCGAACAGATTAAACGGAGCTCATGAAGCATTCAGGTAAATTGACATAGATAATGCGATTAAAGTTGATCATGATTTATTTGCTCAGGTTTTTTGCTTTAACATTTAAAGTCATGGCCCCTTTCGCCTGGCCTACATTCCACCGTACTCTAATGCAACTCGATTGTGAGGTCGCAGTGATGTTGGAGCGGATCAATGGGGCTGCAGCCGTGTCCGTCAGACCGCGCTGCATTATCTCACTCGTCCCTTTTCCCTTCCGACTCCCACTGCACAGGAACAGCACAGCCAAACCCCCTCTCTCACCTCATCCGATCGCTTTCCTGAGCTGCGGTTCTGCCACATGGTAGCAGACTTGATCTCTCAACCACACTCTTTTCTTTCATTTCACCAGAACACCAGGAAAACCAGAGTATGTTGAGGGCGTGGAAAAGACGATAATGAGCGACTTCGACGTGTTTCTGCGGCCTGGCATGTCAAGTTTACAACATGCGATACTTCTCGAGTGTCTGGGAATTGCATTAAAACGCATTCCCATTGCCAGAGCCTTGAAACAACCGCCAGCACAGTTCATGCATCATGTGGTCTGCTGGAGCCTGCTTCATAAACAGCTTTCCAAAAGCAGGACAATTGATTAGGCCTGGAGTCACTGCTGACTCACGCTGTTATGGACGGATATTTCAGGACACGGTCAAATCTATACAGTACAGAGAGAGAGAGAGAGAGAGAGAGAGAGAAAAGGGACAGACTTCCAAATCTAATTAAGGGGTAAAGGCTTCATTCTGTGAAGAGAGATTTTTTTCACTATACTGTAAAAATGTTACAAAGCAGATTAAAGTAGTTCAAGTAGGCAGGAACGTTAATGAAATATATATTACAGCAAATTTCTTGCATCCACAGCTCTTAAGTTTAAAAGAATTTTTAATATTCAAACAGAGCATTTTAGCCTAACTTTTTTAAACTCTCATTGCTGCAGTCTGACTAGCATTTTCTGACAGTAGAGGAGCTTCTTACTGCAGATTTTAAGCAGATGATTAACTAATGAACAGTATTAATGATTTTTGTGGGGCAAATATAGGACACATTACTCCTGACGTGTAAGACAAATGCCCCCTACAAACAGTCTATTAAACCATCAGATAAAGTCTAAAGGTCAATGATTATTCAATTCGAGTAGATAAATGTGTTCTTCATGACCTGCTTAAAGGCTGGCCCACACTAAATGATTTTAAAAGTCTTATCAGATTTTCAAAATGTGAAAGACCACAAACATGACAATACAAATAAAAATAAACAGATTAAAGATAAACAACATAAATCCTGAATGTGAATATGGGACATCGCGTAATGTCTCTCGCAGCCAAACGTGACTTTATAGCAAACAAGCATGGCAAACAAGAAGAATGTGACAATAACGGTTATGCTGCTTTTTACAGTACATTTCAGGAAAAAAAGAAAAAGGTTTGGATTAGTTTGCATTATGATTCTGTCTTCCACCCCCCCCCCCCCCCCCCCACCACACACACACACCACAGGACTTCAGGAACACATTAATCATTGACGATTTGAGAAAGGTGTGGCCCTGACATTCTTCTGAGAAGATTCAATCACTTAACATTTCTATTTAAGTAGCAATTTGTTCGTTTGCTAGTTTTGAAATCATGGCCAGTGCTCGTTGCCGCTGCTATCAGTTCTCTTGGTCTTCGCACAGACTAGTGCTTGAATCTATCGCTTGACACTATTGTGGAGCCGCTCTATTTCCAGGGAAAGCAAGAACTGATTATAATATCAAATTGTACCTTGAATGCAATAGAAGTCGCTTTGGATAAAAGCGTCTGCCAAATGCATAAATGTGAATGTAAAATCCTCGTTCCAGTGAAATCACAAAACAAAATCCACTCAAACATGTCCCTGCTCTCGAGATAGAATCACTAATGAACACCTTTGGTTTTAATGAGAGAAAAAGTACATGAGGGCGGATTAGAGAACCAGAAACTCTCTGACATGCTTAACAAAAGTTCTACCACCAGTTTACAATGCTGATTATCAAGTTAAGAGACATTAAGCTCAATGTACTACTGGAATTGATTTCTGGACATTACAATGCTGTTTTTTGTTTGTTACTGTACATTTTGTATTAGAAGCAGAAATCACACAATTGCAAAGAAACTGAATTCTGTACTTTGCTTATCTTAAGGTTACTAGATAAGGACGATTGTGCCAGACTGATGAATAAAGTGTCAATCTACAGATAAATGCATACATATTTAACCTGGATTCCTTATACTTTTCCAAGTGCTAAGACTTTGGTCTTTTAGAAGACACCAGAAACCAACAAGAACACCGTAGCAACTGTTAACCACGCCATACGTCCTTGCATTGACGAGCAAGCACCTTTCACATTTTCTGAAAATCCCGTTTTATTAAAGATAATATTACATTAAGGCTCATGACTGAACATTCCTCTGTTTTTAATCTTGGAAAATAAAGAAATGTTGCATTAAAGGGTGGAAAAACATAGTGACAACACTAAAGAAACCAAATTTGGCATTTTGCACTGAAGAAAAAGTAATTTAGATTAGTACACCCAATAGCGTTTGTAAACGGATTATAATTCTTTCAAGGGAAAGAAAATGATTTTTGCATATTATGCTACATAGAGAGATTTGAAAGTCAGATCCTCGTTTCTTGCTTAATTTCTTTTATTATCTCAATAAAGCCAAGGATCCACCGTCTCCTTTGTCTCAAACTTGAGCATTTATATAATTTCCGCTCTGGTTTTAGCCGGTTAGGGTCAATGAGCATTCGTGGTCAGACAGCAGGAAGGACAAAGTCCATTTGAAAGGCATTTGCACCTCAATGACATGAAGCCAACGTTTCCTCTATAGAAGCTTTAGTGATGTCCACTAACTACTTGACTTTGTCATGTTCAGCCCTGTGTAACATGACCGAAGCCCACTGAGCGATGGGTCAGCCATTCTGCTCCCAATGTTATGAGTTTGCTCATTCAAACGTAATATTCAAATTTCTTCAAACTTCAATCAACCACTCATTCATTTGCCATGTGAAGCACCCATAAAACGTATTTGATTTGTCTAATAATAGTCTGGACACGACAGTCGCTTTTTGGACTATATGGAGTCATCCAGTGTTTTTTATTGTTTGCTTTGGCTTTGGAGGAACAGCCTTTGGACCGCCACTTGTGCCTTTCCTGCGGCCATGTGTAAACTGGCTGTTGGGCTGTTTTTCATGTATAGTTTATGCTCAGCCTGCTCTTTTTTTCACATCTGTATTATGCTGTGCTGAGGTGTGTGAGCTTCCTGTGCATGAACCGGTGCTTTTAAAGTGAATGGGTCTCCTGCTCTCCTGATTAAATGACGTGGGTCAGAAACGGAGGCAGTAAATAATATATTAAAGAGAATGCTCGATTTCATCGCCATGGCAACCTCTCCAGCAGTGCCATAATCGCTATAATCTCCCCCTGAGGCTTATCAGTCATTCTGGTCAGTCACCACAAGGGTCGCTTTTCAATTCCTTTCAGGTAGATAGGTAGCCAACTCTGAACTCCAGCGAACAGGCCCCACACCGAAACACAATGCAGTCCTTTCAGGGGCCTACCTTATCAGTTGCACTGCTGTACATGACTCCACAGATCTGCTTGGTGCAACTGGTGGGAGAGCCTTTTAATCAGGCTCAAATACACCTCCCATTTAACCTCGGCGAGCTCTGTTACCATGTAAATGTTTTTATACATACAAGGTGCTTTTGTACCGCCAAGATTTGGTGCGGAAAGCGATACATGGTGCTTTTAATTACACAAGATTTTGTACGATGTCGGGCAAAGAGGTTTTGATAGCGCATCTTATTACACTGCATTAAAAACTTGCCGTTAGCAGTTTCATTCCTATATCCAGTGCTTCTGAATTTGTAATTTGCAAGACAAAAGTGGATCTATCTGCATTAATAAAATCATTACATAATTGTGCCCAGTTAGGGCAGCAAATGGAGGACATTTCTGTATTGTTTTGTGCAAGATTTCTGGCTGTGTATTGAGTCGCCACTTGGTATTAAACAACAACATAGAATCTAAATACTGAGGCAAAACCAGTATATAAATGCTGCTATAGCACTGGTGGTAACACTTTACTTAAAACCTTTTCAAATAATTTTTAATGCATTAATTATGCTTTGTAATGCATGATCTCATTATCCCCCGGTTTTACAGTCAAGGCTTAAGCCTAGTCCCAAACTAAAATGCTGTTTTAACTGAAAGCAACTTGCACTGACAAATTTTAAAATTTGTCAGTGCCATTGTTTAGTCTCAGTACGCACACCAATAATGCTTTTTTCTTTCTTCTAAGGCAAGTTTATTAGAGCTACTTAAATGTACTAATTGAACTCTGGTCTAATCCTGGCTCAATCTAAGCTTTTAATACCTATAATACTTATGTTATGCCTTTGGAACGTATAATGCTTTAAAGGACATGACAAACAACCAATTTCAGATGTATCTCCAAGTATTATAATGCATTTTAACTTTGGTTACAATTATTTAGGAAAAGGCATATTGCATTATAATATACATTATCACTACTTTTATAATGCATTTTATAGAAAAGCTTTAAGTACACTACGTTTGACCAGCATGTTTGTTTGGAACGCACTGTAAAACTTACCAGCTTTGCTCATGAACATTAATGAACCTGACAGAGCTAGATAATTTGACGAAATATGAAGACTGGTAAACAGACGCTAGTCAGGTGCTAGTCTTAGTAAAATTCTTCTTAAATGACATGGTCAGTTCACTAATGATCCAACCAGGTTGCAGAGGCTTCGGCTTGGTCTCAAATTTGTCAATTATTTTCTGGCTCTGGAGCCAAGAAAAATAAATCTGTTTAAAATATAATGGCTGTTTATAAAAAAAAAAGGCCTTAAATATTAATAAAAGTACAAACGTGTTTATACGCTAGCTACACCCACCTAGCATCCTTCCAGAAAACACCAAGATCAGCTTTCGTTGTGACGGTAAGTCAGGAGTTCCTGCGTCTCCGCTGCCCAATTCCCATGATCCTACTCTAATTCCGTCATCACCTTTGGGGTGACATTGACCCATTCTGTGAGCAACAGCCAGGCAAAAATGCTAATTTGACGAGGACAGCGAATGGTCTCTTTGGAGCCATAATATTTTAATCTCCCCAACGTGGCAAATCAATCGGAAAGTGACCATCTGCCAGGATATGAGTGTCACTGCAGAGGGGTAATGAACAGAGCGCGAGTGATAAAGATCACCATCATCGGTCTGCTGTAAGCTCCCTCGTACCGACCGGCGAGCAGCCAGATGACAAACAGATGAGTCATGTCACCGTGTCACCTAATAAAGAAATATTACCAGACTCAAGAAAACAGCCCACGGAGGAGTCCCTCATGCTCTGCACTTTCCATGTATGAATAATATAATGCAGCGGTTTTGGTATTTGCAATAAGGTTGAGGTGAGATCTAAACTGCTTTCATAGTCTTCCGGGAACAGCCACTGGGGCCGACAGCAAAGAGTTTTAATATGGTTATTCAAGCT
This sequence comes from Rhodeus uyekii, assembly GCA_037043235.1. Classification (NCBI taxonomy): domain Eukaryota; kingdom Metazoa; phylum Chordata; class Actinopteri; order Cypriniformes; family Acheilognathidae; genus Rhodeus; species Rhodeus uyekii. The sequence continues at coordinate 797,407 of JAWRVZ010000088.1, forward strand.
TGACACGGCATGCTGTCCCACAGAGAACCGAAAGGATTCTGGACCTCATCATGCTTGCCAAGCCATGTTAATGTAGTTTGAACTGTGCTTTGTCCTGTCAATGGCTACAGCTGTTTGTAAATGAGCTTGCCGTTTCAAAGCTGGCCAGTATTATTACACACTTGCGGTTGAAGATGTTGCTTACTGGGGGAGTTTTAAAGGAGGAAAGGGACCCATAATACCCCGAATCAGCTTGCAACCACTGGAGACGCAGCTTGATACCTGCAATTTTTTGTAGCTTTCTTGCTCCCTGCTAGCCAAATACTGGAGAAATCTATGGAAGGCAAAGACGCCAATGAGAAGACGAGTCTTCCTCCCACAGAGCGGTTTCCATAATCCTGCAATATCCTTTATAAGGGCATGTTGTCTTTAGAAGTCAGGTCTCACCAGAGGGAGAACAACAGGGCAATGCAAATATCCTCAACAGGGGAGATGCTCTCAGGCTGAATGAGATTTGTGCGGGGAACAAAAAAAATGTTTTTATTGAAGCTTGGTAAGCTACGATAAGGATGCAACCCTCAGCGTGGGTCCGAGCAAACATCTTTGGTATTCTGTGGCCAAATCGTAGCATTATAACTTTATTAACCAGGCAAATGTCTACAATGGAAACTGAAGCCTGGTACTGGGATTCGATGGGACAGCACGGACACCCTTACCGACCACTTCTGTTGTCCTGACACATTATTTGGCCATTAAAAACACAAAGAATTCGCAGTGTCGGTAGTTTAGCAAAAAAGCGTTAAACGTGTTTGTGAGCTATCGGCTCCTGTGCTCATTGGTATTCAACACCACCATTTGCCCCAATTCATCTGCATCCTTCTCCTCCATGGCAACAGCAGGCAGGCTATCAGGAGGTTCTTTGATATAGGTATATGCTGTCAGAAAAAACACTGTGTCGTTTAGTTTGGGGTAGGCCTATAAAACACACCCTGCTGGTTCTCGCTTTGTAAAACTGGCTTCTACTCCTTGTCATTTGCATGAGGTCCAGCCCCCACCCACTCTTCTGAGATTTGTTTTGTTTTTTTATTGTGTGGTGTTTTGGTTAATTTAATTATTATTATTATTTTTATAATTATTTTCAAATTTCCAATTATATCAAAAGAAAATCCCACTCACATTACTAGTAAACTTTGGTTTACCAATGGTATCGTTTTCTTTTTCTTTGTCCTTTTCTTTTTTCTTCCCCAAAACCATATAAAAGAAACATGAATTCAACATTTCTAGGAAATGCTAGGAGGCATTCTTGGAGATTAAAGCACACTTAGTAAATTTGAATTATATATATATTTTTTTTTTGAATACAAAGAAATTGTAAAACTTTAGTTTAGGCTCCAATTTTCACTATTAACTAGTTGATTATTAACAAGAATATTACTAGGATATTGGCTGTTTATTAGTACTTATAAAGCACATATGAATGTCTTGTTCTGCATGACCATATTCTACACCCCTAATCCTACCCAAATACCCAATACCAAAATGTAACAACTATGTTACTACCTATTAATAAGCAGTAATTAGGAGTTTATTGAGGCAAAAGTCGTAGTTAATTGTTAGTTAATTGTGACTATTGGACCATAATCTGAAGTGTGACCAAAGAAATGAATAGTTCTCACGTGAGAGTCATTTCAGCAGCCATTTTATTTGACATGGTCACCTAATGGAGGCTAATATGTTGAGATCACTTAACCAGCCAATTACTGCGTAATCACTTAATCTTGCAGTCAAAACAAAAGATTCAGTCATGTATTCAGCAACTGTGCACATGTGCTTTTGCATGTTTTTATTTATAAAAAAAAACTCAATAATGTACTTATTTTGAAACAGTCATCAAAGATTCTTGACACTACATGTTTGTACAATGTTAAAAAATGAAAGTTACAGTATTTTCACATTTTAATTACTAACTCCAGCTTTTAGAAAAGCAGCCAGTATAAGTACTGAGGTCTTTGTGTTTTCAGTGTTGTTAAGTGGCACAAGCGAGACCAACAACCTCCACACTGACTCACACATGTAAATCAACCTTTACACTTAATTAAGCACAATGGGCTGTATCAAGGTCATGAATTCTTCCTTTATAGTCGTCTATTGACGAAGCGTCAACCACACCGCCAGCGTCTAGCTTTCACACCCTATTTCATATCTGAAAACCCTCGAGGGGACACTAAAAACGCAAGGACAACCTGGAATAAAAAGGCCTATATGACACTTGTGCTGTATGGTTTTAAATTCACAAGCTATGGGTATTCATTAGCAAGATATACGGTGAGATAATTCCACCCTGGAATCTATCTGCTTCTCTTAAATTGCTCACACTGACAGAAATTAGTGCTTATATGCCTTGTTCGAATTCTCATTTAACTACACCACGTAGAGAAAGATCCAGGGCAAAGGGTTTGCCGACATTTACAGAGACATGTTGGATATTCTACTTTTGGGTAACATGCCGTTAATGGTCCATGAAAATCTGATATCCTAATAAACCTATTCCATACAATCAAACGAGATTGCAATCCACAGCATACTGTATTAAATAAGTCCTCACCCAGCCCAGTATAACTGAAAATCAAATGGAAAACTGAGTTACCGCATCCGTGGTATATTATAGACGGCTTAAATGTTGAAACAGAATGTAGTAAAGTTCTGAAAACCACACACACGGGGGAAAAATTGTGGTGTTTGCTAAGTAAAGCATCACTATTATGATTATATATATATATATATATATATGAAGAGTGGAATAAACGAACATAAAAGAAGGGTCCAGAATAAAGAATCAGCAACTGCTCTTTTGATTTGGGACAGTCACTACCCTAGCAACCACTCAGAACACACTGGGAACTGCAAAGATGTGTTAAACTACTCCGGAGGCTTTAACAGCCACATAGCAACTCCCTGGCATCAACCCTCAACCTCTTGCACTGCTCTAGCTATATTATACTTCAGTAAAATGAGTTTTATTTTAAGTAAGATCTGTTTTATTGTGTAAAATCTTTCTATACCATCTCTCAGAAATGTCAATTGCTTAGTAAATAAAGACGTTAACTCCAGTTAAGGCTTGAAGCTCTTTGGATGTAGTTTTAATACCCTTGACCTTGAGGTTCACAGAATGTGCTTTAGAAACTGACGACACCTCCTCCAGTACAGAATACGTTGCCTCCAAAAGACTTTCAAGGAAAAAATGTGTTAATAAATGAATACAAGGAAAAAAATCAACATTCAACATGCAGTCAGGTTCTTTGGCCAAGCTGTTCGTCATGGCTCATCATATGTAGCATTTGTTCAGCTCTCCAGATACCATTCCTTATTACTGAAGGAAACTTTCACTTCGAGAGGAGTCTTTTTTCATAGCTTTACAGACCTTGTGCGCCAGAGAAAAGAGCACGTAACCATCGTTACAATATTGAGTTTTCAACTTCTGTTTTTGAGGTAGCTCTGAATATCACTATGACATCGCTGTGAAAGAGTAAAATTAGCTGTCGAGTTAACGAAAGTTACATTTACATTTCTGCATTTGGCAGACGCTTTCATCCATTTTATCCATTGCATTTAAGGAACACATTGAATCAGTTCTTGCTTTCCCTGGGATCGAACCCATGACCTTGATGTTGCAAACACCAATGCTCTACTGATTGAGCTACAGGAAAGAAATACATCAGCGCATAAAGTCCGCTTAAAACGGATGAGGCTATAAAAGGGTTTTATAAGAAAAAAAACGTATTCATTAAAAAAAGCTATGGATATTAAGTGTAAAATATATTATTATTATTATTATTATTATTATTATCATCATCCTCACAATTTATATTAGGATCGAATTCTCACTAACTACTAACTACGACTTTTGCATCAATAATTTACTGCTTATTAATAGTTAGTGATGTAGCTGTTAAGGTTAGCTGTTGGGTAGGATTAGGGATGTAGAATATGGTTCCTAGGCGTTTGCGTGCAGGATGAGGAAAGACAATGAGATGCAGGATCAACTCAAATCTCTCTTTTTAAACAACCAAGAACACTTTAGATAATAAACAAAAGGTGCACACTTGTATCGACAAGGACAAGAGAACACATGAGGGTTTACATAGGATAAGGTGGAACAGGTGAAGGAGATGACACCGAAAGCACATGGAAGATAACAGGAAGTGTGAAGCCACGTGACAGGAATAAATATTTGCTTTATAAGTCCAAATAAACAGTCAATATTCTAGTAATTTGCATGCTAATAAACAACTAGTTAATAGTGAGAATCGGACCACAAGACAAAGTTGGAGACACAGTTGCGATACGAGCAGCTTACAGAGGTGGACGCTAGGTGTTCAGCACTCAGAGCAGAGCTCGCCTCACTCATTCACTTCACGTGTGCGTTGACTTCCTTACGCATCTCCCGAGTCCTCCTGTGGTGTGTGTTATATACATTTATGGGGTAATTGCATATGGACTCCACTAGTGGGCCACCTAACGGGGGTTACCGGTGGCGACGAGTGATTCACAAGTATTTAACTGGGAGCAGCACGAGTTATGAGTGTTCAATAGTAATAAATATGAGCTTCTGAGTCATGCATTATTGTGCATTTAGTCTATCCAATACACAACACAGTAAGAAACGTCTCGGGTTACGAATGTAACCCTGGTTCCCTGAGGGGAACGAGACGCTGCGTCTAGCGCTAGGGGAAATAGCCTTGCGTGAGTCACGTGAAGATCTGTGCAACCAATGAGAAACGAACGCGTGTGAATGCGTCACTGCCGGCGACTGCCGGTGACGTCATGAGCTAGAGCATAAGAGCGCGTCCGAAACCCGGGCGCCTCAGCATGAATGTCTGAAGCGGGCACGGAGGCTCAAGGAGCTGAGGCAAAGACGCAGCGTCTCGTTCCCCTCAGGGAACCAGGGTTACATTCGTAACCCGAGACGTTCCCTTTCAGGGAACTCGAGCTGCGTCTAGCGCTAGGGGAACGCAATACCCACGCCACCTCAGTGACGCCGGCCTCCGGGTGTGTCCCAGCTCACTGAGAGAGCACCCTAGTCCCCGGGGCGGCATCGAGGTCCAAATGGTAAAACCTCATAAAAGTGTGCGGCGAAGACCAGCCAGCCGCAGCACAAACATCAGATAAGGACACTCCGGAGAGGAGTGCCTTGGATGCCGCCATGCTCCTAGTGGAGTGGGCTCGGACCCTCAGAGGAGAAGCATGTCCGGCCGACTCGTAAGCTAAGCAGATAGCCTCGACTATCCACCTGCTTAGTGTTTGCTTAGAAGCTGGAGCCCCCTTAGGGGTCCTAAAGCCAACGCAAACGAACAGTTGGTCCAACCTACGCCAAGTGGCAGTCTTGGAACGTAAGCGTCCAGTGCTCGCACTGGACAGACCTTGTTCTTGCTCCTACTCATGATCGCCAAATGGGGGGAGGGCAGAAGGCCTGCAGCGTAATAGACCGAGCCACATTAGTGGGAACCTTGGGGATATAGCCTGGCCACGGGTGGTGAAATGCCATCCCGAGCACAAACTAGATATGAAGGGGCCACTAAGAGGGCCTGAAGATCCCCAACCCTCTTGAGCGAGGCGATTGCCAGCAAAAGAAGGGTCTAAAGAGAGAGGTACTTAATAGAGATTCCTCTAAAGGTTCAAGGGATGGCTGGGACAGGCCTAGGAGTACCACGGACAAGTCCCAAGCCGGCACCCTGGTCTGTGCCGCAGGTCTCAGCCTTAGTGTACCACGGAGGAAACGAGTGACTAGGGGGTCCCTGCCCAAGGATACCCCACCCAGAGGTACGTGGCAAGCCGCTATGGCAGCCACGAAGACCTTCAAGGTGGAGGGGGACAGCCCTGCCGCAAATCTTTCTTGCAGGAACTCCGGTACTTTGCCGACTTGACAGGTTACTTGGTTCATCTGCTTTTCGCTACACCAAGACATGAAGATCAAGGTGTAGAGTTTCCTCGTGGAGGGAGCTCTGGACTGAAAGATGGTCTCTACAACCTCAGCTGAGAGACCGGATTCTATGAGCTGGACCCCCTAAGGGGCCAGACACATTAGCTCTGGGCGGGGTCAGCAACCCTCCGCCTGGGCCAGAACTCCCGGGAGCAGAGTGATGGGAGGAAAAAGCGTACAGGCGTAGCCTCGGCCACGCCTGTACCATAACAACCCGCCCCAGAGGCCCTGGATGTTTAAACGAAAGCCACAGAGGGCAGAGAAATTCTTACGGAGGCAAACAGGAGACCTGTGCCTGCCGTATCTGTCCCAAATCTGCTCCAAATAAGAAGGGGACCAAGGGTTCCTGCCCTCGGGGAGAACCCCTGGTTTTCAGCCACCACTGCAGGGGTCTCGCACACAGTCGGCCCCATGGAATAATCGCTGGAGCCGCTGCATGGACCCTAACACCTCAGAGTGTCTCACGTGAGTGGCTGCCCCTCGATACTCTTGACGGCTGAACGAAGGCTTGAATGCGCTCAGGGAAGAGCCGAGCCAACATAGCCACTGAGTCCCAAAGACTCCCAAGAAAGTGGTTCTCTACGTGGGAGAAAGAACACTCTTCTTGGTGTTCAGCGTAAGAGTGTCACTCGTCGCTTAACAGCTCAACGAATGGCCTGGATGCTCTCGGGGAGGAACCGAGCAGACATGGCCACTGAGTCCCAAATGACTCCCAAGAAAGTGGTTCTCTGAGTGAGAGAAAGTACACTCTTCTTGGTGTTCCGCCGTAAGCATCGACGAGAACCAGGAGTTCTTCCGCATGCTCAGGGTGCGTGGGCATCGCCCCGTGACCTTGATCGCGAAGCGGGTTACCCCTCAGGGAGAACCCCTGGTCTTTAGCCACCACCATGAGTGGCTGGCCCAGCTTAATGCTCCTCACGGCTAGACGAACGGCCTTAATGCGCTCGGGGGAGAGCCGAGCAGACACGGCCACTGAGTCCCAAATGACCCCCCAAGAAAGTGGTTCTCCGAGTAGGAGAAAGTACACTCTTCTTGGTGTTCAGCCGTAAGCATCGTGAGACGAGAACCAAGAGTTCTTCCGCATGCTCAGGGTGCGTGGGCATCGCCCCGTGACCTTGATTGCGAAGCGGGTACCCCTCAGGGAGAACCCCTGGTCTTAGTCTTAACCCCAGCTCCTCTGTGTGCGGGCACAACACCTCGATGTTGTGCTGCTAACTGCGGCGACTTGGCCAGGGTAAGCCAAGTTGTCGACATAGTTCAGGACACGATAGTACCTTGCAAGTACAGAGGAGCTTAGAGCAGCCGGACCAAACACGGAAGCACTGATACCGGTACGCCTTCCCCCCTGAAGGCGAAACACAGGAACTTCCTATTGTGGAAGGATGGGAATGAGGGATTTACATGTCTCTGATGTCGATCGTGCCGGTCCCGTTATAGGACCGAATCTGTACTACGATCCGCCTGAGCGTCGCATCTCTTCGCATCAATTTAAGAGACAAAAATCCAGAACGAGCCGCAACCTTCCATCCTCCCTTCGGAACTATGAAGTAACAGCTGAAAAGCCTGGACTTGCTGTTCACGAGGGGTTCATACCCGATGGCCCCTTTCGCCAGCAGAGTGTCCACTTCTTGCTCCATGACCAGAGCCTGCTGAGGGCCTACCACTGCCCGAGAACCGGGGTGGTGAAACCCCAAGATAATGGCGTACCCAAAGGTTACCGCGTGCAGGACCCACTGAGAGATACCGGGTAGTCGTAACCACGCAGCCCGTGAATTCTACTAAGGGAACCGGCCTCTGCGGACCGGTCTCTGGTACTACGAACATATCCACCACTGAGCCGGGGCTGATACCGGAAACCCGGGTGGATTGCTCTAGGACCCTCCTTAGAGGGGGTGGTTTTCCCATGGCGGGCTGACTCTAGAGCTGCTCCTGGGAGACACCACCTTGTTGCGGCTTGTAATCAGGGCCGCTTAGTCTAAGCCTGCTTGGCGTTCAGGATAACCCTCAGATCACTACTTCTACCAGCGGCATGAACTTGAACTTGTGGGCCCGACCCCCCCGGGGATTACCGGAGGAAGATGGGTGGCGACACTTTGTTTCTGAGCGGCCCTGTGCGAGGAGCTTTGAGACCGTGCTTGACTGGCGGTCTCACTTGGAGGCGGCGGGGAAGAAATTCGCTAAACGCCACCTGCTGTCGAGCAGCCTCCTGAACTCGTCGACGACGCTTTTCACGGCATCGCCGAACAAGCCCGAAGGGGACAGAGGAACGTCCAGCAAAACAAATTTGTCCTATCTTTCATAGCTGACAAATTGAGCCAAAAGTTGTCTCTCCGTAGCCACCAGAGCTGCCATGGAGCGGCCGACAGAGTAGGCCATCTCCCTAGTGGCCCGAAGAGACAGATCCACGGTCCGGCGCAGCTCTGCCACTGCCTCCGGACCGATACCGCCGCCCTCGTTGAGGTCCCCAAGCAACTCCGCCTGATATGCCTGCAGCAGTGTCGTGCCATGCAGACACGCTGCGGCATGACTCGATGCTGAGTATGCTTTCCCCACCAAAGACGATGTGACGCGCATCGGCTTGGAGGGGAGCGCCAGAGCTTTAATGGAGGACGCAGACTGAGGGACGAGGTAACTCGCCCTCATCCACTTTCCTCAACCCTCCATATCAATGATCTTGAGCCCCTACTAGATTATTATACATCGTAATATTACGTGTATAAATTTTCTCAGAGGCTGGCCTTCCCCAAAATCTAGATACCTCGGCATGTAAATCAGGTATGAAAGGCATTGCTCGGCGCGGGGAAATGACGCGAGTCAGAAGATAACGCTCGTCTAACATACTTAGGACGAGTGCTTCTGGTCTCTGCTGGCCAATCAAGCCCCAGACGTGAGACCGCTCGCGCCACAACCTCAACAAGCTCCTCAAACGCCGGCGAGGAGAGTGGCGAATCCTCCTCGACCGGGTCAACGCTAGCAAAATCGATCTCACTCTCTGAACTTGATAGAGCTAGTGTTGGAGTCACAGCACGGGCATCTCACTCAGAGTGCTCGTGACTGGGACCCGCTTGATCTCGTGAAGGCTGAGGTAAGGACGGACCCACCCCAGCAGCCTCAGCGAGATCCATTTGTGATCCCCAGGACCGAGAGCGCCACAAAGCCTCGGCTACTGCAGGTCCCGAATCGCGGGGAACACTAGCCTGGGCGGCCTCGTTACAGACCGCCAGGCGGGAGCGGAGATCATGCAATGAAAAAGTTCATCCCACCGGGGCTCCGAACCCCGGTCTCCTGCATGATAGGTAAACACACTATCCACTGTACCACAGTGAGCATGCAGATAGAACCTCTCGCAGTCTTTACAACCGGCATTCTCAAGTGCCGACCGTGCTCCACTCCCAAACAGATTACACACATAACATGTGTATCCCTGCCCGTTATGAAACGTGGGCAAGGATAACACACGGTGTGAACCTCTGTTCATTCGCCACATTTTCACACTCATTCTGATGATTTTTAGCTATCTCAACTCAAAATCACTCTCACACAGACACAGCACGCTGAAGGCATTCAGAGCTGAGGCGCCCGGGTTTCGGACGCGCTCTTATGCTCTAGCTCATGACGTCACCGGCAGTCGCCGGCAGTGACGCATTCACACGCGTTCGTTTCTCATTGGTTGCACAGATCTTCACGTGACTCACGCAAGGCTATTTCCCCTAGCGCTAGACGCAGCTCGAGTTCCCTGAAAGGGAACACTACATGTCCATGTCGTGTTTGTGTTATCTACATTATTTAAGTAATACGCACATACTGTATCGTCTGTCTCGAAAGTAAGAACTCATAATTAAAACCACATTTTATTTTATATAACATGAATCCTTATATACTACAATTCTGTATGTGTGTGTATTTCTCTATACATGTTTTTTCCATTGTTATTAGCACTAATAAGGGAGTTTTTTAGAGGGCCGGAGCGGATTCATATTTGTTCTGTTATCTCTTATGGGAAAAAATGATTTGAGATATACGAGCAATTCCAGTTGCAAGCTCGGTCCTGGAACGGATTATACTTGTATCTCAAAGTATTACTGTATTTTAAATGTGTGAATGTGAAGTTCTTAACTTTTGGACCACTTTTCAGTTAAATCACAGGACCCCAGACTCTTCAGCACATAACAGCCCTCACTGTAGCCCGGCTGAAAGGATGAGTGTGTTTGAAAATGTGTCTGATGCTGTCTGAAAAAAATCAGTATGTAGTCAGTCACTCAGACTGTAGAGACGAGGCACAGATGGCCCGGAATGCTTGAGATGCGACAGCAAAAAGAAAACTGACTGAACAAAAGGCTGAACATGAGCTATTTCCAATGTATCGTATACACTAGCGTGGAATGCTATGTAAACTGGGGGATTTTTCCACATTAAAATGTCATATTCAATCATTATTATTTTAAGAAAGGGTGTATAAATCATACAGACACAGACCAGATTCAATGTGTTTCTTTTAAAACAAAATATTAAGCTTTAAACTAAGTAAAGCAGAACCTCTTTGAATCATTTGCAATATTGGTAAAAAACCTTGTACTGAAACCCACAGTCCATCTCAATCAGTAATATTTTTAAATATATTTTTATTTTTTCATCTGAAATATAAACATTGTGCTAAGTCATTCAAGTCATTTATTCTCATAAGTTTGCGTTCAAAATGCATATTATTGTGCACATCTTTTCCATTTTAAGTGTTAATAAAACCACAGTTTTACAGTTCATTTACTCGTTTAAGCTCATTTATAAATTTATGACAAAGATAACATACCTATTTTTTTAAACTATCCAGTTTACAACAAATCAATTTATGATAATGGGGTTGAGAGGCGTTAAGGTTTTACTCTTCTCACAAAATATATGATAAAGAGAAAAAAGGAGAAATGTATTTGTTTTTATTATTTAGCTTTGTATTGTTTGCTTAATTTAATAATTAAATTGTTATGATGGTAACAGGGTTGATAATCTGTACTCGTGACTCCGTATGTTTTGTGTTAAATGATACATTATCTCTAAAATAATCAAATACTAAAGTGTTATATATTCTTAATTAATTTAATGGCAAACTATTATTTTCTTTTGTGCCTTTTATGATTATTCTATTTTATTGTGCCTTTTATGACTTTTAATCACTTTTATGTAAAGTGAATTACCATAAAATAAACTTGCCTCAGGATGAATTGCTTTCTGTATTCCTCAAACTGTAAGTCGCTTTGGGTAAAAGTGTCTTCTAAATGAATAAATATGAATGTAAATGAAAATGTAAAATCGAAATGCTTGGTCAGCCATTTATTGTTAACGGTATTATTATTGTATTTAAACATATGTTAATGAGGAACAGAAAAGGCAAAAAATGCCCTAAATATGAAAATATAAGCATCAACCTTATGTCAGTATGTACGTTCAGTAAAAAGCTCAACTCCAAGGCGCAACATTAAAACTTAACGACACCAGCTTCCCGACCTTTAGATTAATCTTGTTCTTGAGAATGTGTCTTTGTCTGGGTGTCTACCTCAAAGCATTTTTTAAACTACAACAGGATACAGTTCATTTAGTAGGACTAGTGAGAACAAACCTCCCTGTGAGTAACAGAATCTGCTGCACATTTTCATCCATCGATCTTTGAGATGACATCACTGATACACTCTCCGCTGAAGAACGACTGCAACATCTGCTGTGACGGCCACAAATGGGAACTGTCCTAATTTATATACCAAGAAACTGAAGAATGCTAAGCTTTTGATACTCACTCTGAAAACGCCACCTTTTACGATTAACTTAGTTGTTTTTATATTAATAGTTCACCGGAAGAAAATGTAAATTTACTCACACACATCACTCCACTTATGTGAGAAAAAAAGAATTTAGGCAGTTTGTTTCACCCTCTCTTTGACCTTATGGAAAAGAACAGCGTGCACATTCTAACCAGCTTCTATTTTGTTCTACAGAAGACAGAATAGTTCCAGAAGTAAAAACTATAAAGTATAAACATTTAAAGACAGAAAGACATCTAATGTGAGCAACGAGGTTAATCTACGGTATTTGCCGGTATTATTTTATCTCATTTATTTAAATAAAAATATATTTTAACATTTCTGCTGGAAAACTAGATTACTCACAATGCTGTGCAGAAAATGACATGCCAAAACAGCTTTTTATCTCCGCCCACTCCCAAAAAGCACTACGAATGACCTAATCGAGTTGATCTCTCTACAGTCTCAAAATATTGAAGTGTTTGAGTATATTTGCATATTCTGCAATAAACTTAAAACATATTGTTTTTATATATAGAGTTTTAAAAAATGTGTTTTTATATTTCTCTATCATTTTTAAATAAATTGTTGTTCACAATCCTTCATGGGATTGTAGTTCTTTCCCTCACTAAAGCCATTAACTGTGTCTTTGTCTTTTATTTTTGTTTAAAATTAAAGTTTATGGTGGTGTGATTAACCTCATAGCTGATTGTCCTGGTTCATGTGTTATAACTCTTTTAATGAAGCTTTTTAAAAATACTTATGAATAGGAAAAACAACATTCGCTGACACTACTGCACTCTATGTGATATAGGTTTATAATTACATGACGGTCAGTTAATACCAACAGAACTTTCCTTTTGGGCTGAAATATCCATGTCATTGTTCAAACCACTTCAGTTCCAGTCAGTGAAAGAGACCCGTAATCAAAACAAGTTAACGTGGAAAAGACACAGTCTGTGTGATCCGCATCACCACTCTACCGCCATCTTGATTTTAGTCTTCTAGATCAGTGATGATGATCAGAGATTCAGGAGTAAAACAGAAGAAAGGAGATGAGTAACAGTGATGCATCTTTTCATCTTTGTTTTCAAAGACGCAAGACTGGAACGTCTCTGAGGCGAACCCACAACCCATCTCTCGGCTTCATCCATCAGTCTGATCGAATCTTTCAGACTCGAAACAAAAACAAGAGAAGTGAAACAAAGATGATTATAATAGGGGTCTGTATCTCCTTACAATATCACTCCCTCAAGATCTCCTAAACAACCACATTACAGAGAAACGGTCCTAGGAGCGCCAGAGAGCGAATCGTAAATATTCCACAGTCCAATTCTGTTTAGATTTGATATGTGCTTTAACAAGAAGATAAGGTGTACGGTCTGAATTCAGAGGGGCTGCTGTGACCTCCTGCTGGTGTGCCCATCATTTCACCAACCAGCTTGACACCAAACTAGATAAGAGAGAGCCAGAGACACACACACACACACACGCGCGAGACTCATGTGGGCTACATCCACTGAAAACCTGCAAACACTCAGGAACCTGTAATAAGAGATGGTTTTCATCACTGTCAATTTAAGCAATGCATAGTTGTCTTCTCAGCTGAAACTGTCCCTGACAGAGCAGGCATTTCTCTCTAATGCCATCAATGTTGAGAAAGCAGCTTCCTTAATTTGAAGTTCTTCAATTATAGTATAGTCTCGCTCCTCCTGAAAAAGTAGTTACAACTACTCACAACACTGAAACTGCTTAAGCAGACAATATCTACTGGTTTACTTTGACTCAATTTATATTCAATGAAAAAAAATCTGCAATTGTTGCTTATTTATTATGATAACATTTTGACTTGAATAAAACTATAAATTATCGGTATGAAATTGCAACTTTGTCAAATACGAGACGGCAGGGAAAAGTCTTTTTGCGTTCCCCTGAGAAACTTTCCATTCCCTGGCAAAAACGTTTGCGTTAGGCAGAGGAACTTTCAACCCAATTAAATTCACTCGGGGGAACGCAGAACGTTTTGAGAGTGAACGCAAAGTATTTGTGAGAGAGAACACAAATGCATTTCCAAATAACATTTCCTTTCTTCACCGTGTTCCTTTAGGTGCTTTGGAATATTTCTACTTGGTCATTTTTCTTTGTAACTTTTGTGAAGCATTTTAGGTTAGGCTAAACATGATGTAGGACAGAAAAGGTTATCACAATGTTTTAAAAGGTTTAAAAAAAAACATTTTTCAACAGCTGTTTAAGCCTAACTATTACAGGAAAACAGCTGATCTACTATCACACTGCTCAAAAATGCAGTTAAGTTTTTATTGTTGCCATTTTTAGTTAGTTGTTCCCCAACTGAATGCCACAAGAAGAATTTCAGTCTGTTCAAAAGGGTCCAATGTTAATCTGCTTTATGCAGCTTATTAAGGCTCGAATGCAAAACAATGCGAATGATTTGTCAACGTGAATGAGTTTCAGTCACTTTCTCAGCGGATTCATCACCCGAAAGTCTATTATCCTGAAACCAAGCTGCAAGCTCTATTGTTGTAAGCCACTTCTAACATTACTAGAGACCAATAACACAATGTTTGTATCATCTCTAGACCTTGCGGGAAGAACAGGAAACAAAGTAACATGTGACTGTCCCTGTAAGATGTTTTGCATGACAAACCCCAATCAGGAGGCAGCTGTGATGAGGCTTAATCCATTAAAGCCAGCGTCTCCTCCCGGTTAAATCCTAATGAGGATTTAAAGAGCTCGGCTGCAGGGGGCCGTCGGACAACAGACACACCTTGGTGAGCGGTCCGCCCCCGACCCACTATTCTCCTTTCTTATCATACAGATCAGGAGGAGGGCTGATGAAAGACGGTGAAGACGAATGCGGGCGTATTGACCCCCCGGCCGCTCGGCATTATGGGAAGTCTGATCCCTCAGTCTGATAGAAAACCCCTGGGTAAGAGGAAAAACAAAAAGCAGGAGACAAGAAGAAGGAAGACACAAAGAGAGCTGTGTAGTCTGAGGTATAAAACCGAAAACAAAGGAATGCGAGATCTGGATCCAAGATCTTAATAAAGAAGCTAAATACACACAAATTCAGATATATTGATATTGACGGAACGTCGATATGAACAAAAAGCCACAGGGCTGAGGCTGAGGGGAATTGGCTCTAGCCGCTCAAAGATAATCAGTTCCGCTAGTTTAAATGTTTCCTTACAAAGTGTAACTGCACAGATGGGATTTTGAGGCATGCGAAAGGCTTGTCCACACTTGTCCGTCTCTAAAGAGAATGGCACTTTTTCACAGCGGGCTCCACGTCGTTTAATCAGAGAAACAAATATGTGATGAATCTTGCACATTAGCATTCCCTGTTTATAGTGCATTTTGGAGTTGGTTACTGATTTCAAATTAAGTGACGAACATTGCAGTTACCAATGCAGTCCAATACATCTACGGTAATAAAATCAGACTACCTTTCGATTACTTATAACATTGATCTGAACATGATAATCTCGTAATTCTTTTAATCAAAAACACAAAGTTTTCAATACATTTAATTACGTTTTAAAGAAGAGAATATCATATTTTGTATAGAAATCTTGCATTTTTTCACCTGCATTTCATGCAACTATTTACCAACACTGGATTACTGTCAACTTAATTGAATTATTCGTATTATTTTTAGTATTATTGGCTTATTCACATTATTGACCTAACTAATTAACTTAAATCTCAGGGGGTAATGCAAGTTAATATATTAGGTCAAAAAGGTTAAGCTGACAAAAAGTTTGGGGAATCCTCATTATGAGAATAACTTGTAATCATGCAATCGATAAAAACATGACTAGTCTGAATGCCAGTGTTTTAAAACTTAACATAATCTAATTACAAATACTTGGAATCTGATTACGTAATCCAGATTACATGTAATCAGTTACTACCAAGCAATGTGCCTAAGCTGGTCTGCAAGACTGGCTGAGCTGGTTAGGCTAGTCGATTCTGATGGTTTAAGAAGAGTTTTGGGCAGTTCTTAACTGGTCAGGCTTGGGAACTCCTTTTAAGCAGGGTTAACATTACCAAAATGCATCTAGATCCCGCATCAATAAAAATAATGAGAAAATACCTATTATTATTTTTGTTTCGCTTACATTCACAAGAATAGACAAAAAATCACGATACAAAAAACATATTTTTCCCTAAAATACTTGCTTGACACACGAGGAGACAAATGCAGCACCCCGTCAATCAAAGAAACTGGAAAGAGTTTGCTCTAATTCTGTCTGTGTGAGAGTTCAGAGAGACCAACAGCCCAGAGACGTGGAGAGAAGGACAGAAGATGAGAGAGAGACATGTATGTGGGAGAAAGACCGTGAGAGTGAGACAGCTAGACGAAGACTGCAACAGAAACAACTCGACAACATTGATACCCCCCCCCCAAATAAAAAAACAACAACAACCAGCCTTCATTTCTCACGGTGATACAACACAAAACGTATATTTGTAGAGTCACAACAAGCACACACACACACACACACACAGAGAGAGATATATATAGAGAGCTGCCATTCTAGACATCCCTGTGACATATTTTTACTGTTAATCAGCAGACATTCAACTGAGGTGTTTAAAGAGTCAAGATAGACAGCTCATTTCAGTCAGAGAGACAGATGGCTCATTTCTGCCAGAAAGACAGACGGCTCGTTTCAGACAGAGAGACAGACAGCTCATTTCAGTCAGAGTTTTAAGGCAGCAGCTGTCCAAATAAGGGCCCCATTTGAGGTGGGAAATATGATTTTTAGGTTACACTTAACTGTTAACCTCTGGGAGAGGATTCAAATGTAGGGATTTGTAGAATTATGGTAGGCGATATGACCAAAATTCACAGTATAAGTCATTTTATAACTTGATTACTGAGCATATTGTGAATACATTTTAAAGATGAAAGTTCTTATATGATGTTAATATCTTATCTGATAATGTTCTTTTTTAGAACTTAGAACAGAAAAATCAACAAATAATTTAAGAAAATCACATTAAAATACAAGACTCAAAATTAAAATGTAATATAATACAATACAGTGAAGCAGGCAGATTGACAGTTCTGTATACAGAGTTGGCACATTTCAACCATAATGCGGAGTATATCATTCAGCTCTTGCTACTGGTGAGAGTTTTCATCTCAAACATTTTCATTTGCGTTAGAGACATTTAAATGACTTACAGCTCTGTATTTATGCATATCATGTTTCGAATCCCAAAATCAATAGGAATGACCTTTAAAAATCTAAAAAGACTGACCAAATCTCCAGTTCTGAGTTAAAAACCGCAGTTGAAATGGAGGCATCATAGGTCAAGCCTGCAATTGGCTTCCACGGAAAAAACCCACCATGAAAGGAATCTATTCAGTCAAAGAAAAACTGGGTTATATATTTGCCTAATAGAGGCAGGTGAAAGTTAGCTCTTCGTAAATCAAAAATTCAATCTTTAATTCTATTTTGTCAAAAGGCTACGGCCGCCACGAACACTGTTAATTCTAAGATGTGTGATTTTCCTGCCTGGAAGTAACACAGAAGCTGTTCTGATATGAATTAAGATGGAGATGAAGTGTTTTTATGAATACAGGCGGGTGGCCGCCGGTCGAGGCCACGGTTCCCTGCTATTCCTTCTGAATGAGCTGAAGGCAGCAGGACACGGACGGATATTATTCAGTCCTTTCCATAATTAAAAAAAAAAGAACGGCTCATATTACTCACAATCCTTACCAGCAAATTGGCCAGACACATGAAGTAAAGCTTTCTTTCAGAACTACTTAGCCCCCTTGCGAAATAAGCCAGCGACAGTGTGTTCAAAGGAAAGCTGTAATTGCTGGTAAATAATGATGCTAATTTATCAAACAATAAACCTGCAATCCTTTCCTGTACATGAATGAGTCAATATGAGTCCTGTTGACTTTTATAGTAAGTGTACAAACAAAAGCCTGTACTCAAATGCTTGACCAACACATTTAACAATTCAACAATCGTTTCACAATGTGGCAGTGAGAATACAACAATATTTCACTTAATCATGGCCTGACACTGAAACTAGCAGGAAGCGTCACGTGTGTGAATGAAACAAAGAAAAGAAAACGACAAAGAACTTTTACCTTATTAATAAGCAAGATAGTAGATCATTCTCAAGTATCATTTTTTATATATATATATAGTTTAAGTATGTTTTCAGGCCTTTAAAATCCACCCCAACAATATCATCAGTGTCAAGGATTGATCATAAAATGCCTTTTTGCGAAACAGAAATATTTGCTACGATTAACAAATAAGCATTAGGAGCTCAGATTAATACAGCATTCAGCATATACAACCCTGATTCATTTCTATAAGAGCACAACGCCACATTTCATGGCACTCGATGGCAGACATACCATCAATAAAACGGCTCCACAATACTTCATCACTGCTTTGCGTTTCAGCTTCATAAAATAGCAGAAAATGTAGTTTGAGAAGATGCACGGAATACAAATGAGTTACATCCGAACTTATAGACAGCGTTCGGCCCACGAAATGAAATCAGAAAGATGAGATCTGAAGTTTCTAGGATATACTCGAGAGAAACAGGGAACAAACCCTCAAGCAATCAATCTTTCAAAGTTTCTGCACAAGCTGAAACTTCCAGCCATGGCTATGGCAGTAACCCATTTAATTCAATTATAAAAATGCATTAAAAAGATATTACGGCAGGGACAGAGTGTAATGAGGCGTGTTTACTTGAGGATATTGTTTATAATGAGCAGTTGTAGGGTTTAGGCCTATAGTTAGAACAGGACATGAGAGTAAACAGACGCAGATGAGATGAGGGAAAACTCGGAAACACTGTATGGACTTTCCTTTAATTTAACCAAAAAGAAAACGAAGGCAAGCTCTGTGTTAATGCACGCAGCTTCCCAAGAACCTCAGGCTATCTGTCTGGAAACAGCCATTATTTATCTGAGCTTTCAGAAATGGTGTCTGCTTCAAACGTACACCTCATAAAAGAACGGAAAACAGCAGCATAAACTCAAGAACAGCATGAAACCGATGACTAATTCAGTTGATAACAAGAAGATATTTTGAGGGGAAAAAAGCCTTACCGTCAGAACTTTGCACAACCGTCAAGACAAACACCAGGCCACAGAGGACCAGAGACTTCCATTCTGAGCATCCCATCATGGCTCTGACTGGACTTTCCGCTTTCCACATGTCTGGGTCGAAATCACTGTAGTAACAACGATCCAGGGAAGTCACTCGGAGAGATAACCATCATTGACCTCCGAGCCTGCAAGAAAACCACAGTGGACTGTCAGTGTTTGGCTGTCGATGAAGAGCTCCTCAGGCATAAAACTTCCTCCTTTAAACTGCTCCAGTCTCACTCCCCTCGTTTGTTTGGTTTTTCCAGTAGAAAATTCACACAGATTTCCTCCCAGGTGTAGAAACCCTCTATTGGAAGGTGACTGAGACCTGAAACAGCACCTCTCGCATTACAAACAAGCCATTTACCTCAAAGCCTGTCGTTAGCGTTTATCAGACTGTCTTCTCCCAAACCTGTTCCGCTGCCATCCTTTTCTGAGAGGAAACAGGTTTCTCGTCCACTAAAGCCACCCGTGCATATTCTGACTCATGTCATATACAGTATCTCATGTTTTAAATGTTTTCCTTCTCTGCATGTTTACACCCTCCACCGGCCTCCCATAAAACACACTCACGGCCTCATGGGAAACATCGTCACTCCAGTAACGAGCCACTTAGGAGCCCATTAAAAACAGTGAGTGCACCCCCCTAGTTTTCTTGAAGATACACTAAATATATCTCACCACCCTTTAATACATCATTGCATTACAGGGCATTTCCTCATGGCTAGGCAAAACAAAACAAAAATGCTATCATTTCTGCTTAGTAGTAAGTGTTGAAATTAATATTATCTAAGATTAATGAATGCAGTTGAAATAAATAAAGTATTGTTCATTCTTTGTTCATGTTAACTGTTAACTAATGACACCCTATTGTAAAGTGTTACCACATGTGTTATTACGCATGGGCATGAGTACATGATTTTCACATCCCACTTTAAAAGAAAGTTTTTTAATTGATTATTTAATTTAATAAAATTATAAAATTATTTTTGAATTAATATATGTAAGCTAGCAAAACACTTTTTTTTAACCAGATTTACTAAACAGGGTAAATTAGCATAGTAGCAAAATGTCATAAAAATGCCAATGGAAAGGTCTGTGTGGATCTACTGACAGTCTAAAAATTAAGTACACAGACACAATTGGATAATTTCCATAACATCTAACGTAATCTAACAAGAGCAGCAAATAACATCTGGTTTAAGACGTTCTTTTTTGGGGAAGTAAATAATGGTGCAAATACCAATAAACTGACTAGAGCAAACCTTAGTAAATCACACTTGCATGATTCATTTAAATACTCTTCAAAAAAAAACTGCACAACCCAAAATTTTCACTGCGTATCTTTAGTAAATCCTAAAGACAGTTGCTTTTTAAAACCAAAAGAGAGTTTGCATTGGTGCAAGCTGTTTGTAAATCTGGCTCTTAATATATTTGTGTGTTTGGTTCACATCAGATATTGTGGACTCAAATGGTGGGCGCAGCAGCATTAGCATTAGCATTAGCAAAATAACAGCTCAATACTGTGGAGCCTCCCCGCCTACTCAGGTTCTGAAAGAGAGTATGTTTTCTCCCTAAAATCATCTGTGCTAAGATTTTCATAGGTAAAAAATCAGCAGCGAAGCCGTTGTGCCAGCGGCTCACAGCAGTTAGCAGTGAGGAAAATAAATGCATAAAGGATGAGGGTTGATCCCTACATAGTCAAAGGGTGTTCGACTAAATCAACGACAACAGCTCCGTACTTTCATATCTCCGTCTCACGCTGTGACCGGTTAACATGCTGATCAGTCTCCAGAAGCGGAGCCATGGACGAAGGCGGCCCGCCTGACTCCCGCGCTCCTCATTAAACGTGTTGAGGTCTCTCCCCTCCACGGGAGGCCTTATCTCCCTAAGCTGCAGAAAAGACCGCCGATCAACACCTGTTAAGTGCTTCAAACAAATACTGCCGTTCCAACGCTGACGCGGCACAGCGGGAAAGCCTGTTGTCGCTGTTCTGTGTGTTTTGTATTCGCAAATCAAATTAAAAACTCTAATCATGACAAATTAAGACAGCAACCATTCATCTTCAAAGGACTCGGGCCGGGACGTTTGATACCGGCACTTCCTTTGATTATGGGCTGCTGTTTTATGCCGAATGCTTCGCTAAATTCTGTTGCTTATATAGACACTAAATAAGCTACATAAGGGCTGTGATCGATGGAGGGGTCTGGACCCAGAAGGCTTTTTCACAGCTGTGTACATCTGCTCCAGCAGACAAGCGGCACTTAGGGTTCCTCAACAAAACCGTTGCTTGAAATAAAAAGAGAAACTTTGAAAGAACATTCCACTTCTCCGGGTGAGAAGAGAGCCGTTCAAATCAGAGCTGAAAGGCCAGTTTGAGATGTTAATGCCAAAACAGAGAAACAAAGGGCAGATGTGTAATTATGCGGCCGTCTTTCTCCCGAGCGGGAGTGAGACCCACCGGAGAACAGAGGAGGAGCCATCCATTCAGAGGGGTGGGTGCAGGAATAATGCACAAGAGGCAAGGCCGAGGGGGGCGGAGGGGGGTTTACAAACTTTACAATGCGAGATTGACAGCTTGCAAGTCTCGCTTGACCTCTGAATTAACCCCCAAGCTTTCAATGAACTACAAAAAGAGCCATGAGATTGATAGTCAAAGAATATGACAAGTGTATAAAAAATGGGCCCATAAACAGGGACACGGATTGGCACAATAGAACTCAAACACACCAACGTCGGGACAAAGCACACAAGCTGTCAAGCTAAATATTCATAAAGGAGAATTCCTGAAACATATATCTTCCCATTAGATAAGGTGATTTTGTAGAAGTTTTTCTTTTTTTAAGATTCCATCAGACCGATAGAATATTGAAGCGTTAACAAATTGCAATCTCCCATTTCACAATCCAGCTAATTATGTTTGCATAGATTATGTCTTCAGTAAGAGCAACAAGGTTCCCACTTTCACAATTTCACATCG
This sequence comes from Rhodeus uyekii, assembly GCA_037043235.1. NCBI lineage: Eukaryota > Metazoa > Chordata > Actinopteri > Cypriniformes > Acheilognathidae > Rhodeus > Rhodeus uyekii. Next base: position 819,291 of record JAWRVZ010000088.1, read on the forward strand.
ACATTTCAAGGTCACTAAAGTACAAGGTTTAAATATAATTAAAGTCATATTATTCAACAAATTAGTTTATCCTTATAAGTTGTTTATCATAAAAAATACACTGTAACAGGGCAACACTTTAGGGTAGTCCCCATGTAAAACAAGATAAATTGATAAAATAAGAGCCTCTAAATCCTTATAGCATTCACTTCTTTAAAAAGCTTGAATATTATTATTATTTGAATAAAATAGAACAATATTAAAGTAACAGGGTTGACACATGACCTAGAGACACTGCTTATTTTTCTAATAATGATATATATATATATAAATATATATATATATATATATATATATATATATATATTTATTTATTTAGAATATATTTTGAGAAACAGGGCGGGAAGACAAAATGATACAACATTCACCCTGTGTTTAGAAAAATGTCTAGGCAAAGTGTATCCTTGTTACAAGTGTTAAATGTACTTACTACAGTAACAGTAATATTAAAAACAGTAAATTATGCATAATTAATTTAACCTAAACCAAACCGTACTCCCAATTAGTATTACCAAGGACGTACTTCAATATATAATTACACTGTAACACTTTTAACCCCTTAAAATAAAGTGTAGACACAGTGAGGGTCATCAGTTTCTCAGAATAACAGCAGCACGTACCCGTTCATGAACATTAGCCAGTGAAGAGTTTGTGTTCGATGTTTGCGTATTTGTGCTAGAATATCAGGTCAGTGATCAGATGACAGCGTCCCATTGAGCCAGAAACGCTAGATGAAATCAATCAGCGGTCCAGGGGTGGGGGGCTGGTTAATGCACAGCAACAAATGAGTCATTCTGAACACATCCCATTTGACTCCGCTGTCACACATTCACCTTTGCCATCTGGACGCTGCTGCTTGTGTACATCTTAAAACTAGAGGACAAACATCCTAATATCAGAGGTGACGGATGTATTAAGGTCAGATGGACGACAGTGTCAAACACTAAATGAGCAAATGACAAAAAAACTACAAATGCTACTATACAAGCAATGAATGAGGAAACGCATGTCATTACACACTAAATGAAGGGGACGTATAAAAATAAAACAAATAAATGTGGCTTTCTTTGTTTTGCAGGAAACTAAAAAGGTTTCAGTCCTCGTACATTCCTATTAGATGAAAAAGACTAACCAGTGCAATTTCATAATTAAATAAAAAATAATAGTATAGTTAAACTAATCCGTTAATAGTTCTTAGACATCTTTCACAAATGTGCTTAAATACAGTGGTTCCTGCAACGATATTGAACTCTTCGCTGCTTTTGAACTTGCATTGACACAGCAGAATAAATGATGTTTGATCTGTTTGTTAGTTTGCTGTCTAAATTAAAAATAATCAGAGAGAAAGCCTGGGCAATGTGAAATACAATGTGCATAGACAATCAATAGAGAATATAGCTTTCCATCATGTTTTTCTCGCTGATTCTGTACAACAACAAATACGGAGCATTACAGATGTAGATTAACATCTTTAAAGCATTATAAGTTGACGGTGAGCAACAGTGAAACAAAACAGTCAAAACAACAACTCATGCATCATGAACCAGCTTCATCAAAATAACTAAAGGACTTGTTAATGAAATCATTTACGGTCTGGAATATGATCAGAATTTAATCATAAAAGAAAAGAAAACCATTCATTTCCTGCATTGATGCCTTACAAGCACAGCTGGCTTCTACAGCAGAACTGCAAATGCCTCAGCCTAACTAGCCATTTAGCTCTGTGTTGGAAAAAGGAGAAGATACGTGAAACCTTGTGTGACAAAACAGTTTCATGACCATGTCAAATCTGAATAACTGTTTTAATGAAAGCATGCAGACATGGTAAAATAGCATATATAACACTTTAGAATACTGTAATCACTCTCTTTGAATGAAATCGTACTCTTTTTAACTTCTTTTCATCCGTCTCTCAAAGAAGATGATGGTGATAGATTAATCAGAGTAATCAGGGCTTCTATCAAGCTGCCACACGAGAGGCAAGAGACGAGAACCAGAGCAGAACCAGATTCCTCAGTGCAAACTGGAGCTTCTGGAGAAGTTTCTGGAAATACAATGAACAGCCCTTCTTTTTTAGCAGAGATTACCAAACACAGCATTCATACTCAAATGGAAGGGGGTAGTTTACTCATCTATTCATTATTCTGATACACAGCACCGTAATTCCAACAGTAAATGACATGCACACCAGCGTAATAACGTGCAGAACACATCAGAAATCCTATTAAAATGGCACGGTGTCTCTCAGAGACGATTATAATGGGACTCCAATGCTATGAGTAAGTAAGTTTTAATATGGCCTTCACATATTGTTAACAGTAATTTTGATGTTTTAGTGGACAAGGAATGGATTATCTGAAAATGAAATTTAAAAAATGTCATTTCCATTAACTGATAGCGCCAAATTCCTCCTTTCAGGTTGCCAACGATAAGGAGGATTCAGTCCCGTCGTGTTTTCCAGAGAAGCCTCCGTTTTAACGGTAATAGAGTGACATTAATATGGGAAGACATATAAGAAGGTCAAAAAAAATTCTGAAGACCACCATTATACAGGTATCTTACACGGATAGCAGCTGCCAATCAGAAGAAAGAAGTCCTTGACACGCCATGTTTCTCCTTCAGCTGGGATACAGGAGGGAAACAGACTTTCTTTGGCAGCAAAATGCACTGAGCACTTCACAAGAAAACGCTACACTTTGAGTCCCATGCCTTTCTAAAGCATTATCGGCACAAATGTTTCGCTTTATTTATTTATTTATTAGGACCATTAGATATATTAGACATAAATCATTTTAAATAGCTAAAAACGTAATCCCATTTTGTATGCAAAACTTTTACTGTATTATTTTCTCCTTTATTAAATATAATGTAAGATTGCATAATATTGCGACATCCACAAAATAAACATACATTACACCTGTTAAAAACATGCATTTATCATGTGTTAAAATATATATGTGTAAGATATAAACTGATCAATAATTACAAACGCAAATTTGCTTATGATTAGTTAGTTACTAATTTAGGCTAAATTTTAGAGGTATTTAAACACATACTTTAATAGCAGGACCACAAAAATGGCAAAAACATGTTTAATATTTAAGCTTTTTGACTGATTATTTGCTGAAAGGAAGACGAAAATAGAAAAAGAAGGCCATATTCTTTACACTGTTCACAGAAAGTGACAGCACTGTGTTTTTTCATCAGCCTGGAAAAACAAGGAGTGCAAACAGGGGAACAGCACCTGTCTTCATGCCACAAACAGAGAGCCACCAAATGTAAGAGGTCATAAAACATCAGGAGAGACTAGAAAGAAAAAGAAAAAGGTTTCTGCTACTCTCAGAGGCTCATCATCTCAGTTTCAACAAAATGCATCAATTTTTAATTCCTGCAAAAGCAACGAAAGCACTGTTTCTGTCAAAATGGTGCAAATGCACAGGTGAAAATCGGTGCATGTGTGTTTGTGTATGTGTATGCGCTCCAGATAAACCCTACATTATGAGGACAAAATGACCCCTCAAAGATGAAAACTGTATATAAAGTGATGATTTTTGAAAAATGGAGGCGTTAGGGCAGGAGTTAGGGTTAGGGCAAAATAATATATCGTGTGTACAGTATAAAAATCATTATGTCTATGGAATGTCCCCATAAAAAATGAAAACTTACTGAATGCCTGTAGTGTGTGTGTGTACACAGGGGACAATCACAAACTATTATCTCTCCTCTTGTTTTAGTCAACATGAAACATCTATATGTGTTGCTTCACATTGTAATCTGATGTATGTCGAGTAAAACATGATATTCAAGGAGAACTATACAATTAAATTATAGAATTTAAATAAATAAGTTGGATAAATGCACAAAAGATGTTCCAAATTGAAAATAAATGAATGGACTACCACAACTACCTTACATTCTTATGGAGGAGAAGCCAAAATGACAATTTGTTTCAGTGGCACAAAGAGTAACATTTACATATTGATTAACAAACTTTTTTCTCTCCTTTAGGATAACGCGCATAGATGGGGCGCACAAAAAGATCAGGAACATGTATTACAAAAGTGAATCAAATTTGACTTATGTCAGCTTTGATAAATATACCCACTCGTATGTGTTTTTATGTGCCTTCCCTTCATTGCCATTTGATTATTGATTATTTTATACAGACACACACACACACGTCTGTCTCTCTACAGCAGACAGGAGCAGTTGTGTGAGCGTAACGCCTCCTCTGTCCCTCTATTAAGCACTAGATCATCAATTATTCAGCACCATCGTGAGCCATTATTCAACAGGATGATTAATTTTTTAAGATGGCAGAAGTGAACACAAAACATAAAGTGAGGGGCATTAAAAGAACGTCTTGAATGGGTGACATTAAAAGCGGGGTGGTGCAGAAATCTCCCGATGATTGATTTGGGCAGGTTGATTGATTGATTTCTTATGAGAGGAAATGATTTGGAGATGATTCGAGCTCTGATAGTTCACACGCTAACAGAGATGATTCCTCCACAACCACAAACTCATTTCAAAGCTTGTAATTAATGACCACTTACTTTAATTAAAGTTAACAAGTTAAAGCTGGAAAAGGTTTTTCATGGACATATAAACTCTTAGCCTCACATAAAGCCTTACTTAGATCCTCAAAAACATGTTTTGGGTGTGTGCGTGTGTGTAACTTTTCCAGATAAAAGCAAGCATACTGGTGCGAGGGTGAGAACCAGCTCGACAGTAAATCGTTTCAGAATCGGCAGACAGATAAGAGGGGCGGAGCTTGTTCCCGGAGAGAAATCAACTGTCAGGTCTAAATCTCTCCTGACAATGCAACCTGCAGTTAAAGCCGTATGCTAAACCTGATGCTACGATGTTGACCTTTTTCAAAGGTGCCATCAACATTTTGAGGCCATTCACTTTTGAATTTAAATGTGCACCTGCTTTTGTATGCGAAAAATGAATTAATTAATGCTGCTTTGCGTGTGAAAAATCAGATGCAGATTTGACTTTTGGGCAGCCTTCCGCCTAGCTCATTTGTGTGTATATTGCAGTGTGTATTCGGTCGAAGAGTGAGAAAGAGAAACAGTTTAGGAAAGGAAGTGACTTTCATTTTACGTCCTCGCCACCCACAAGCTCAGCAGAACAGCTGGATGCCTGGCAGAGAGTCACAGAGAGTCGACACGGTGCCATTTCTGTGGTTAAACAGGACAAACTTATGGTTCGAATCCACCATCTTATTAAGATACCCTCCCTGGTATCTCATTTTCATCACAGTTTGGATCATAATTAACTCTATATTACTTTCAAACCTCTAATAATATATATTTTTTCTAGTTTAAGATTGCAATTCAAACGGAGTGGAAAGTGGAAAGTGTCTAATACATATGCACAGCTTTATAGTTTCAAAACTTGCTTGCAGTTGTAGTTTCAAAAGTACTTGCTTGATGATTATGAAAGTCATTTCTTATGCCATTTTAAATCTAGTGAATTAATGCTGGGAACGCTGTGGACGGATGGAGCCTCAAACCCAGTCTCTTGCATGGCTCTAGTTTGTTTGTGTGGTGATTTCCCATTCTGAGCTGAAAGGCTCAAGGCTCTGAAGAAGAAAGCCATGAGAGATTGTGTCTGGATCGTTAGCCTCATTTACATGTGTTAACTAACACTGTGAGATGCAGCTGTCCCTAAACTAGATTGAGACTGAACTCGTTTGACCCCTTACACTTTTTAAACTTTTAAAAGAAGTTATTATAGATATAGCCAGTAATAGATATCAGTCAAAACATCAAAAAGACAAATATGCAAGTGTTTGCTGTCAACTAATATCATTAATGTCAAACTAATTAATGTCTCACAGGCTCTGTGAGACATTACTATACTGGGGATTTTTTTTTATATTGTCCCATAATTTGGCAGCAGGTATATTAGGCTGCTGTCGCTTTAAGACCTGACAAACAGACCCATTACAGCCATTATGCATTTTCTTTCTCTACTGTTCACTTTCACTTTTTTCACTTAACTGACTGTGATTACAGAAACACTTGCCAACTTTCTTTTGCGTGTATTTGAATGTTTAAGCAGCGAATTTAGTACTAGTAGTAATTAGTAATTTAGCAATTTAGAACTTTTTAAAAGACTACAATTGGAATATATATATATATTATGAATAAAATTCAACCTGCTAAAGTGGCAAGTAGGAGTGACTGCTGAAATGCACCTGTATTTGCTTGATTGCCGGGTGTTAATATCAAGCCCTGATGCAAACGATATTACCGTTATTGATGGAATATTACAAAACCAATCACGTCATGTTGTTTGGCAACTGTAAATGTCATAGTTAGGATAATTAAATACATTACTTGTACATTATATGATTCCAATAATAATCATAATAATTAAATCACGACAACTCTCACAATCATATTGCATTTGTTAATGGCAATGACATTGTAACGCATTAGATCTGCTGGAGAGCAAGTATGTTCTTGCTAAAGCTAATAGATACACACACATGCTGCTGTAATCATGTAAGATAGGCTGCTGCTGCACGAACAGGCATAAATCCTGTAACAGATCTAGACAGGTGTAGCTGGTGGGGGTTCAGAGGACCATCTTACAGCCAACTCTGAACCAGACTAAGCAAATGTTGAGCAAGTCAGCTCATTGGCTACAGAATCAGCAGAGGCCAATCAGCTTGTGCTGTGTAGTGCATGGTGTGAACGTTGGCAGATGCATGAAAAGGACTTATGAACATGTTTAAAATAGATATTTATAGTAATTATCATTACAAATCTTATTGGATAAAAATAATTATCATGGTGAATTTCGAATATTTCATAGATTAGCCCCTAGTAGCTTATGCGGCTGAGTCAGTCTGGCTCTTTGTCTGTGGTTTAGAAATACCATTTCATTGTCTGCTTTGTACTTTTCTGAAGGTTTGTTGCTGAAATATCCTATTTTGGCACCCAGACGCTCAGTAATAGCTATTCTTGCAGGCTTGTGAAGTGGCTTTAGGGCTGCTTGTTATCGGTAGCAAAACTGGCTTTATTTTGAAGCTAGTTAGCAGATCAGTGAATGTAAACACCAGATATGGCGGCTCTGGGTTTTTTACACAGGTTAAAGCGACACATTAACACAGCAGTCAAACAGACACAGCTTGGAGTAACTGAAGAGTTTGTATGCTATATTAGCCTGACTGAACGCTGTCTTGGATGCCTTGTGCTCCGTCGGTCCTTCAAGCCCACGCGTAACGCTGCGCTGGCAACAATCATGCAGAGAATGTGTGACATAATATGACACCATGTTTTTCTTCCTATTTATACCGTAATAAATGCATGATGGGATTGGGAACAGCAGTTTGCTGGAGGGCCTGAAGCTCGAATTTTATACCAGTTGTGAAATGTTTTTAGGAAAGGTTTCGGAACCGTTGTGAAATGGTTTCTCAACCTCATTTCGCTTATTTACAATTCAGCTATGACCAATTCTCTGTCACATACGTAGATGCTGTTGTCTATCTCGTGCATTTCAAAGGGATTTCTTTTCCCTCACATAGAGAGCACAAACTTCTGACAATAACAACAGGCCATTTGTACTAATGTTGGAAATTCAACACCAGCAGGAACACAGGGCTGCTCCATTTAAGTCATATAATGATTTGTTCATAAAGTTCTCCCACAGTTACACTTTTTTGGACAATGATGCAGTCTGAACAATGATATTTCTCAGAAATGAACATCGGAAAACAGCTGCATTCAGTTGCAACTGATAGCTTACTGGCGCTGGGATGTGACATTGATGGGTTTGATGTCATCTATCTTTTCATGCAATCCCCAAATGGCTTTTGTGAGACGTGTCACATAAGTGACCTGAGTCCGGGGAAACAACCTCCCTACAATGGACTCTGAACCTGTTCCGTGTCCCGAGGAATCTTCCTGATATAAATAGATTACCAGCATTTCAGCTGTCTTCTGCCACCCGCGGAAGGACTGCAGACACAGAAAATTCCTTTTCTGCCTCTCTCGGTCTGTCGTTTTTATCTCTCTAGTCTCTTTATTCGTGTTCTTTCAGCTCTGGTGTGTTGTGAAGGTCTCTGCCATTCAGTGTAATTTTCCACAATCTGAGTCCAGAGGAGGATATCATGAGCACACTTGGGGGTGACAGCGCAACTGTCTGAAAGCAGGAATCAATTCGGGAAGCCTGCTTCACAAAGAGGTCAAAAATAACAAGTAGCAGTTCCCTCTGATCAAGGCGTAGGTTTAGATTTTAATAAGAGCTGAACATACAATATGCAAATGATGCCATTAAATTATTTATACATCATTCACACAGACTTAGTGTTGCTTCGTGCCTTTGCACCCATCTAGCGTAGAAAGAAAAAAATAAACTGAAGACAAAAAACCTACATTTTCTCCATAGGAACAATATTTATTTTCTAGTGATAATCTATGAAATTGTAAAGACTACCACCAGCTGCGAGGTTATAGAACTTATCAATAAAAAAAAATGCTCTCTTTACTCTCAAAAAACATATACTGTAATATTTTTCAATACACTTACATATATGCTATTTTACACATGCATTAACAATTTAAATGTTTGGGGTCAGATAATTTTTAATTGTTTTTATGCTCAACCAGACAGCATTTATTTGATCAAAAATATCGTAAAAACAGTAATATTGTAAAACTATTTTAAAATCATAATCCCTATTATAGTCCCTATTAAATCAAGCTGAATTTGTAGCAGTCATTACTCTCAATAAGAAACAAGCATGATATTTTTTCTTTCTTTCAGGGTTGTTCAATGAGTACAACGTTTAATAAATCTTTAAAAAATATATTTTTTTTATAACTGTATAAATATATTTTCTGTCACTTTTGATAGCTAAATCCTAGCTGAATAAAAGTATTAACATTACTGACCCAAACTTTTGTTTAATAATTAATAAGATGTCTCCAGAAACCTAGTGAGCTGCTACATGACTGTCATAGGAATGCTTTGTGTTGAGCTCCTTGAGAAAGACACAGAACGGCTGTCTGTGTAGGGCTTTCAAAAATGCTCTTAAAAAGACAGCTCCTATATAGGCAGTCGATCGCAAGGAGATCCAATAGGTTTAGGAAAAGAGGCATGTTCAGTAGTGTGTATATCGCACCGTCATTGTTGCATTTATTCACATTCACAGATATTTCATTTCACTACAATATGAGATGAAGGGAAAGCTGCAGAGTGTCTCTCTAAGAACATGAGCTCCTAAAAATGTTATTGAGGACAGGAAACCATTTGGTGCAACAGAATGAATTAAGCCAAAGCAATACAAGATTATCCAATTATAAGACTAATATGGGTTTAGCAAAGGTAATTGCTTTGATGGGGCTTGCGATTCGCTGCATGCACCGGACAGAAAGTCCAATAGGAAATACAACTGCACCACAAAAGGCTTCTCTATCCTTATGTATTCTGTGACATAATCTATGAATCACATTAAACTCTGTGAATGAAAACCCACGCACACGCGCACACAAAAGATGTTTCTATGCTTCGGCTGGGCATGTTTTCCTTTCTCTTAATTGCAGTGAAGTAACCAGACACACCACTGGAGGTTGGTGAAGCAAACATGGAGTAGATCTTATCAGAATACAACAAAAGAGGCCACTGGAGCCGTGGCGGTGACGGGCGGGGGGGCGGTTGGTCCTTGGGCTCATAGCAGTCCATTCGCAGAGCAATGTGCTTCCAAAGTACTTCATTCAGCCAAGAGTTTGAAGATAAAGCAGCGTTGTCCATCACGGGAGCTAATGACGGTTAGAAACATGCCTATTCATTTTGATTTTATTTTGTTTTGTTTGTCAGCAATGTGTAACTTTTGAATTTAACATTTAAATATTTATATTTTTTTAATATAAAAAAACAGTGCGATGTTATTATTAGAAAATGTGCGTGTGTGTGTGTGTGTGTGTGTTAATATGATTTACGAGGAAAGAAATTTCTATGATGACATGGGTTTTACAATGTAAATGTGGTTCATGAGGACAATTCTCATTATTAAAATGGTTTAAAATCATATAAAAATGAAGAAAGTTTTCTGTGATGGATAGGTTTAGGCTTAGGGTTAGGGGATAGAATATACAGTTTGCACAGTGTGTGTGTGTGTGTGTGTGTGTGTGTTCTCACATTGTAGAATATATCTATTATTATAAATCTATATATTCTATAATGTACATCTATAAATCTATCTATATGTCCCAACATTGTAGAAAATACAATAACGATGGCATTATTTTTTAAAGACTTTAAAGACAAAATTTCACGTTTGATGTTTTCAGTGTTTCAAAATGCTCAACTAAATTTCTTTACAGATATTCAGCTAGATATCTCTGATTATCTCATATAACTCTCTTGGCTCTTGTGTGTGCCGCGAGTCAAGCCGCCCCACCACTGTTTGTGTTAACAGGGGCGAAATTCACACCAGGCATGTGTGAGTTATGCAAATGCCATTAGGAAGTGTTTGACACTTCACAGTTTTATGGATATCAGAGCCATTTCAGCAAGTGCGACAAACCAAAGATATCAAAACTGCCATGTGGCTAAAATACACATTAAATAATTAAAATGTCATTGATGGTCAGCAACTGTTGGGATTTTATACACATATTTGATCTTTATTATTATATAAAAGCAGTTCACAGTAGAAACGCATTGTGGTCATTATAGCCAGACTGACAATAAAGAAAGTTTACAGTCAGAGCTACTGCCTGCCAGCGGTGCGCGTGCTCGAGACGTGATCACACTCCATCTCTCTTTCCGTATCATTTACTGCCTTCTGTACTCCTGTCTCTAGGGATAAAACATCCTATACGTTAGAGACAAAGACATCATGATTCAAACAAGACCAAACGGTTTTTTTTCTCTTTCTTATCTGTTTGCAATGTTTTGGGGTGCTTTCTTCAAAGGTAACGGCTTAGCCTGCCATTCTTTGTTTTTATTTCAATGAGTGAAAAAAAAATCCAGGGTGGGACTTCATTTAATCCAGTGAGATTTCACTGGAGCATGAGAGTGGGCGTTCCACATCAGAATGTGCCAGACCTGAATGGATGCAAACTGAAATGTTTGAGGAGGTTTTTTTCTTTTTCTTTTGGCTGAGACATGAAGACTGAAGGTCAAGTTCACTCTTGAGAACATTTTAATGTATCCTTTCCAAACTTATCATTATGACTTGCTAGTATTGCCTTAAACATTGATTACATCAAAATTAATCACATTACAATGATTTGTTAACTTTTGGCAACCTTTTAGTAGGGCTAGGTTACCAAGAACAGTATAGTGAAACAATGTTTAATAGCTATTTGGATGCAGCCTTGGTAACATCAGCCAAAAACAATAGCCATTTTTGAAGGGTGATGATCTGCATGATTTTTAGAAACATTTGTCCATTCGTGCAAGACCTACACAAATAAAATGAATATTGTGTCCACACAGAACAAAACCATAAAATCTCAAAATAAATCATGTATCTCATAATCGTTTACTAAATTAAACTTGATTAAATTCAGCGTAAGATTCTGGTATTGTTTTATTCAATATGTTTAGAAGTCGGTTTATGTACCAATATATCAATATTCTTGAATTAAAGGTTGAACGATATTAGATTAGATTGCATTTAGAGAGAGAGCGATTACAGATAAATGTATATATTTGTGTGTGTGTGTGTGTGTGTGTGTGTGTGTGTGTGTGTGTGTGTGTGTGTGTGTGTGTGTGTGTGTGTGTGTGTGTGTGTGTGTGTGTGTGTGTGTGTGTGTGTGTGTGTGTGTGTGTGTGTGTGTGTGTGTGTGTTTGTGTGTGTGTGTGTGTGTGTGTGTACTGAATGTGCTAAATGATGTTAGTCTTTCCTTCTTGTGACTGATGATTCCAGACAAAGGTTACCAGAGTTTGTTGAATCAAATCCCAAATACATTATTGTGCTACTAAAATACCAATATTAACCTTTTTTTTCATGCATTATGTGGTACAGTCATTATGAACAAGCTGCTCATTCAAAAACATGATGGAGATGCTGGAAATATATATCTATTCAGTCTGTAGTCTACATGAAGATTGTCATAATTCATTAACAGTGGTCTCATTGTGTGCGCAGTGTTCACTGATTTGAGCTGCTCTGAAACCGCCTGTAGAACCTGCAACAGCACCGCATTTTGACCTTGAATATGCAGCGCTTATATATATTTCATAAAATAGTAGCCTTCTGAAATTTAATCAACCATTTAACTCTTTTTATTATCTTAAATTTACAACTTTTAAAGGACCTCCAGAGATTTTCAATGCATTCAATTTGAAAGAAGACAACAAGCTTTTTTATTACTGATGAAACATTGACAATAAAATCAGTTATGTTAGAAAATGACTTGAAAATGACTTGGAAAATACATTAATACTCAAATGTATTATTAAGTTGAAGAGGTGTCAGATCAACTTACAGATTGTATGTGGATGAAAATCACCGATACCATTCAGCAGATATTTGTATTGTATTGAAATGTCAGTCACTGTAAAAAAAAAATAATATATATATATATATATATATATATATATATATATATATATATATATATAATAAAAAAGGATTCATGAATCCAGTTTGTTCGGGTAGTAAATATTGCAGCTGTCATTCCTCAGCCTAGCAAGGCTGATGCATTGTGTTAAATAAGCACACAAAACACACTGTCGCTGACAAGCTGCATTTGAGCCAGAACGGCCAGGTGAGTGGTGTCAGAGCGACAGACACTCGAAGGCTGTTGTATCGGGCACATCGGCACAAGAGTAAAGAGTAATGACTGCCACCAAAATGTAATTAACTTAGCTCTCCAACCTGGCTGTTTGTCTGAATTAAATTCTCCACTCATTATGTGTCATCTTAAACAATGTGGCCAATGGCCTCTTCCGAAAAATCAATGGAGGAGGAACTGTCAGATGTCACTCGCAGACCGATTATCCGACAGTGTACACCTCTGGCCGGCACAAAGGTCTCGCGCTTTAATAAACTCCTAATCTCTATATCTGAATTTAGATTAATGCATGGTAGCGACAACATTGATTTAGACGTAATGAAGAGTTCTCTAGCTCGCTCTATTTGGAAGGACCCCAAAGCGCTGATCTAGGAACATTTCATTTTTGAATTCCTGAGCTTCAAGAAAAAGACGTGGTGGCCAGAAACTCAACCAAAGCAGGAATCCCATCATCCCTTTTGTATGAAACACTATTACAGACCAATTATTGATCTCTTGTCTGGACAGCTAAACATTTTTTTGTATATAATTTTGATATTTTTTATATTATTCAGCTTAACAATCAGCCTTTTCATGTCACAAACTTTCCTTCTGATGCCTGTTTTCAGCTCAATCAGTACCTGGGTCAGTTTCTCAACATGCAGAGAGATAATTTAAAGCAAAATCATCTATAACAAGGGGTCAAGAGATCCAGGAACACCCTCATGACATCTGCCCTGATAAACTGTCACATGAACGACACAAGATAAGTCTGACCTTTGACCTCGGAATGTTTTAAAGAAACAACTCACTGTTGACCTCAGATTAGATTAGTTATTTGAGGATTAGTGGAATCCGCAGGAAATGTCTCAACCATTATTCTAGATCAGTATTTTATGATAAGAATTTGCACCATCACACTTAACTGAAGAAGCTGAAATGTTAGATTCATATTCATTATTAAACATTTCTGACTGTTATATATCATTTCCAAATGCCCATTTACATGATTAAAATCTTTAATGGCTTTAATATTATTACTTTCCACAACAATAAAAGTAAAACAAGGTAAATAGTAAACAGTAAGGTTTTTTTGTAGATATTAATACAAATTGATTAGTAAATAAATAATTATTAACTAAATATATATTTAAATAATTAATATATTTTTTACAATATAAAAAATAATTAATATATTATTAAATAAATATACAAAAAACACAATAAAACTTCCGAAAGATTGCATTTTCATAATCTTTGAAATTTGAACAAGTTTTTGTTGTAGATAAGTAACAAAAGAGAATTAGAGTGCAGCTCAACTTGTTCTCAGCGTACTGAAATAACAGGTGTGTCCGCTTGAAAATGGCCCTTTCAAGTGTGCCCCCGTAAGCCAGGCGAGACACAACCCTTCTCCCTCCCACCAGACATCTAATAAACCTCTCTCTCTTTCTGCTCACAGATACTGTTTACCCTGTACCTGGGTTCCTACCTTCTCCTCTCTGATGAGAAATTGAATTTTTTTCTTCTTTTTTTTTCCTAAATACCAATTCTGGGATAGATAAGTCATGCCCCCTGTGTGTACACCAAACTAAATATGTGTAGTTCTGAATTTGAAAATGAAATAACATGAATCGTGCTGTGGACTTCATTTACATTTAAATAAAAATAAACATGCCAGAGCATATGCTAAATGAATGGATCCACGAAACCAAAATGTTCTTTTCCACAAAAATATTACAGCCGTTTTGTTTCCATCCGTCGAATTGGTCACAATAATAAGTCATTTAGTTTTAATAAGCGGCTGGATGTAAAAAGTAATCAAACTTATCACTTTGGCATCACTTTCACTTTATTTGTCAATATTAATGGGTTATTACTATCATGATTTTACAGTGGAGAACTACAAGTGATACAATGTGAATAATTATTATTATTATTTAAAAAAAAAATTAAACTAAAAGACTTTTGTAATCGACAATTACTTGTCGATTACACATGATTTGCTTGACATATACAGATATTTGAAAATAAATCTGAAGACGGTGGAGTCTGGGTGTGTGCTGCCCACAGTCTGCAGCTGATTAAAATGGCAGCCTGTGTATAAAGTCTGCCGTCCCACAGTCACACAAACCTTTCGCAAGCAGAAACAAACGCTTTGACAAAATGGCAGAGAAGGCGCCCTGACTTCCCCTGATTACTGATCGTAAAATGCAGGTATTTGACCTACCAAAGGCAGTTGAGCACTTTACATAAAACTCCAAGTGTAACAGGGCTGTTTATTCCTCGCAAATTGGTGAGCGTTTATCGGCACAGCAGGGTGCTCAGTAAACACACAACTGAATCAAAAACAGGGAAAGAAATCATCCGATTTGAAATTCTTGCACAACTGAATGTGTTTTCGGGTTTATGCGCTTAGTAACCACCGTGTATATGGCCTTTATCACGGTTTACCCTATTGAGTAAATGAAATGTCTATGCTAAAGTGGTCCACTTTTCTCAAATTCCTCAAGGACGTGTGTTTTATTTTGTCTTTTAGCATTCAGAAACCATATGTCCAATACACAAGCTGCACAACCGATTATTTGATTCGGCTGTGCAAACGCTCTGATGTTCGGAGAACAATGGCTGTCAGTGGAATTACACTGTTGTGCAAAACACACACACACACACACCAAATCAACCAAAATATCACGTACTAAGACTCTATTAAAAGTTATTCCACGTTTTGAACACAAACTCTGGCTTTTCATTGTTTACGGCTCAACTGTGATATAAAAACTGTTTTCGAGTGGAAAAAATGCTCATATTTCACCATTCAAATGCTCTCGACATGTGTCTGATATTCACCATACGGCGATAACATTGAAAAGTGCACACTGGGCCACAAATCATATTTTCCAGATCGGCAACGAAAAAAATCAATAAATAAAACAATCTGAATATCATTCAATGAGAAGAGAAGAGACTGCATAAGCCCATTAAGTCGGGGTCGAGGACAAAGAACTCCCAAAGTAAACCTAATACGATCTCGCTAACAAAATGTC
Source organism: Rhodeus uyekii (assembly GCA_037043235.1). Taxonomy (NCBI): domain Eukaryota; kingdom Metazoa; phylum Chordata; class Actinopteri; order Cypriniformes; family Acheilognathidae; genus Rhodeus; species Rhodeus uyekii. Next base: position 835,120 of record JAWRVZ010000088.1, read on the forward strand.
TTTTAAATCAAATTAATATATTGATACAAGATAAAACACAGACTTTCAAAGCGACTTTAAAAAAAATCGACATTATGTTTAAGAGTCTGCACTCTGAAGACGAAGTGAATCGTGAATAGCCAGACGTGCCAGGCTTTACGTGAGACCAGCTCTCATAAACATAAAGCTGCCCACTTGTGAGTAGAATTTCTCTGTAGGTGTTATGACATTCATTCATCTCAGCATTACTGGAAATGTAGAAAAAGCACTATTTTTTTCCGCTTCGAGTGAAAATACCTAAGCAAGTTCTCTGGTGGATCTCATAATCCTGCTCATGTTTGGCTGTTTTCATTTCTCTGATGCAGGAAGGGGGCCAGAAAGAAACAGAGCCAAGGAAAATATTCCTTTGAAATGAAAAGGATGGGATAGTGTTTTCACACACAAACACAAAGACGAGGAGAAATGAACTACAAGCCCTGGTCCCCTCTCACCCCTCCTGTTCTCCGGGCCTACGCTGAAGCTAATAGAGCACAGGGCTCAAATAGAGCTCAGGCCACTTTGAAATGCTAATGGAGCGGCTTCAAACAGAGTCCATTCACACTTATACAAATTCAAAACATTTTTTTGGTCAGAGAACGTCTATTTAAAGCACAAATGGTGACATGCAAGAATCCAGACCAAAAACCACATGCCATATGGTGAAACTCCACATCTGCATCCAAAGTTCTGATTCTGAGAAACTATATTGAGTATTTAAAATGTTTCGTAGCTTTACGAGATCAAGTAAAGCCTATTTAAAAAGTGCACAATACTTCTTTTCTAGTTAAATACGTATACAATATTTTGCAATGTTATGAATGTGACAATGGAAACATGCCACTAAGAAAAGCTTTAAAACATTAGATTAACCTGAATCATTTCAAATGTGGCTCCCGTCAACATGAACAGCATCTGAAGGTCTAGAGCGCTCCGAAACAAGCAGGCAAGATTTTCTTTCAGGTGACTCGATGTGTTCCCCCCTTCAGTTTTTAGCGTCTCTCGTGTCATGCACCGCAATTCAAACAACCCCGCTCAATGCTCATGCATTGACTCTTACACACTAGAGCGATGTTTACCCGAAAACAATTGTGATTTTCCCAGTGTTTTGGTAACATTTCAAATTGCAGTGTCCAGCTCCATATATTATATGCTCTTATATTTAATTACTACAGTAATAACTATAATAATGTGTAATTATCAGCACCGTAAATAATTATAATACATTAATTACAATAGTATCGCTTATGTAATTACTTTTTTCTCTATGCCCCGGCAAGATTTAGGTTTGTTTCACAGCAGTTCAGAGTGTGTTTGGGCATAGAAGTGCCACCGACCGGATTCTGCTCATCTCGCTGCTGGCACCAGGGGCCTGGGTGCGGATTAATTATGAATGTGGGGGTTAAAGGATCTAATTTAACAGCGGCTGCTCACAAGTGTCCAATGTTACATTTAGAGAAAGTCAGGTTCAGACGATTTAAACTGCATTGGGTTCTCACAGTCCCCTAGTTAGCACTCTATCACTGCTGTCGGTGCACCCTGAACCATTCTTTTCACATTAATCATCCTGAGGAGTTAAAAACGAGCAAAAAGAGCCTGAAATTGCTTTTAATTATAGACACAAGACCTCAATTTAACAGCCCAAGTCAAGCTTTAGCGAGTTCAACAGTTGATGTAGGTCACCACATGCTTGTTGTAGGAAGCAAAAGGCAATGACAATAAATTAAAGTGAGCAGACTTTGCCAACACCTTTAAAGAATTTTCAATGGAATGAAATATCTCTGTGGGATTTATTTGAAGACCCTTAGATCACATCCCCCCCATTCCCACACTAATAGTTTCCATTCAAAGACAGAGTGAGTGAGAGAAAGAAAGAGTAAAAGACAAAGAGAGAAATGGCAGCCGACCAAATCAATCCACATCTGGTTGTGTTTTGATTAACCATTTCTCAATTAGCCATGGTCCCCCTTTCCATCATTTTAATTACTCTGAACAGAGTAGTTTTGTTCTTTCAGAGTCATATGATTGTAACTCAACTATTTCATACTTGTTTGTTTTTCTCATGCATTTAAAATACAAATTCCGGTCTATCATTATGAAATTAGGCTACACAATCACTAAAATACCTTACAAAATGAATGACCCCTGTTAAATATTCCCTCGTTACTATTTTTTTGCACAAAAAGTTTGAGTGACCGACCCAAACTTGATAATCACCCACTTTAGAGCAACAGGATTTATTGCTATATTAGCGCATTAAAAGGGTTCTTACCTTTTGTGAGTGAACGGACAGTTGAAGAAAAATCAGAGGGAAAGTTAATTAATCAGTTGATGCAATTACAAGCAGGTCTTAGAATAGGAGCCGCGCGTCTCAGCGCACAACGCACACACGCTCCGCTCATCCGAGCAGTGTGCGCGCTCACATTCCCGCAGACCCGCGCTCAGTCCTGCGCTCCGCCGTGCCGGGATGAAGAGATGCGAGTACGGAGAGAGTCCGTCCGTCCGTCCTGCTGGAGGAGAGAGGGGGGGACGGGGACGCGGACCTGTTCGCAAAGCAACTAACAAAAAAAAAAGAGCAAAAAAAATTGCGTAAGAAAAATAAACAAACAAATGCAGCCCTCTTTATTTATTTCAGTCCTTTGAGCGTCTTCTTGGGGTTTGTTGAGTCCCGATCCAGCCGGAGAGAGAGCGGCCCGCGGCTGAGGGATTTCTCTCTGTGCGTGCTGAGCCGAGATGTGAGAGAGGGGTTGCGCTTAAAACCTGGAACCGGATTCCTGGATCGCACGGATGCGGAGTCGGTGAGAAAATGATCGCATAAACATATTATCATGAGTACAACTTAAGCAAAGGCTGTTGTGGAAGACGATTACGCAGAGCTGAGGAGCAATGCAAAGCAGATTATTTGTTTTGTATATACAACTTTTGGCCATTATCCATCGGATTTGCAGTGCTACGTGCCCCTCATAGAGAAAGATTCCCTCATGCTGTGATCAGGCTGGCCTGTTCAGCCAATGACTGCACATGTTTTCTCACTGTAATTCTAGCTTGCATCAAAAAGAAAAAGTGCGGATTTTCGTCATTTTCTCCTCAACTTGGCCTCAATAAGAAAGAGTGACTGCAGCAATAATCCGCAAAACAAAGACGCATACATGCCATTTTCACCAGTGCACTTACCATTATTTAATTTGTTGACCGTCCTCACAGTCGGTGACCCTTAAATGCAATGCACGTCCTAGAACTGTTAAAGAATGAGTTGAAAAGGCCATGTAAGGAGAAGCATGCAACTGGATCGCATCCCCCCTTACACCTGGCTTTAATAAAGCTTCAGAGTGATATTTCAGTCAAATACAGCAACTCTAAAGGCGCATTTCTCTGTTTTACTTACACGGCAGGTGAAGCTCACAGCGTAAGAGTGCACACTTATATTTTCATATGCATAACTTTACATAGTAATAGATCCATTTTGGGGGACAAAAGAGAAAACAGATGTGGTAAAGGTCATTCTGATATTTTTTCTGATGTTTATGCATTAGTTTTGCTGAAGTAAAACCACATGTGTGTTGCATTCTTGCAGTTAAAGGAAGGCGATGGGGTTTTGCAAAATCACACAACTACACACTCTCTCACATATGCACACATAAAAACACATCATTTCTGTTGCAAACCACTGATTTTATCTCTTTAAATAGGCTATGGTTGTCTCCTAAAGAAGCTCATTAAATGCTTTTGCTATTAGTAGTGCATTTATTTCTTAAAGCACTTTAGAACAAACAATTTAAATATGGAAAATAAACTCAGAGTTTTTAAAGTGTCAACAGACTTTACAAACAAGGAGTATACAATATAAGTTGCAATATATACAAATGTATATCTGCATTAAATATAATTGAACCATAAAATTGTACATAAGAGAAAACATTGTGCTAATAATAATAATAATGAATATAGTTCTCAAAAGCAACACAAAATCTGTTTAAACATTATTAATTTGCTCATGTGGATATTAAAGAAACAGACCTTGTAAAATGAATGTGTGCAGCCGAGAACCTGAGACAGATTTTTGTCATTTTTACTAAAGCATGAATTCAGCTGAACTGTGGTGTATTGTAATAGGATTGACTTGATGCAAATAACACTGGTTGATCTCTTCAGGAAGGAATTGTATTCATTTTAGTTGCTCTTTATGTTATGTAGCACATCAGATTGCAGCTTAAATAAGGATTAGTGCAGGTGTTAGCTGTGTAACACTCTTCTAATCATGATCATCAGAAAATGTTCGGCTTTGCTCTGCTTTTCTGTCTTCGCTATGTCACATCAGACCAACAACCCCAAAAACTCCTCTGAAATATCAACCAGCAAGCCTCCCAGTCTTCTGTTTGTAATGTTTTATTTACATTGGTCTGTGATATGTGTGTGTGTTTCATTTCTTTAAAGACATTTCTATTTTTTTGTTTAATTTTTGTATATGGGAAAAAGATTTTTCATCATCAGAATGATTTTATTGCAGTAAACATGAGGGTTGCAAGCGTAGTGAATGTATTATACTTCATTTTACATTCTCAATACCAGCAGGAAGCAACTGTTCACAGGACTTCACACATATCCAGATCACCTACACAATTATGCATTATCCCCCTGGATATCCTACAGTGTGTGTGTGTGTGCTTGTCTGCGTGCATGCGTGGGTGCCTGTGTGCTTGTGTGTGTGTGATGCATAAACCCTTTAAAAAAGTTATAACTACAATTAGATTAGTAGGATGGGTTATTTTCTGACCTTAAATACTCTACATAAGAATACATGGACTATCTTTTTCATGTGGTGTTGTTTGGGTGCATTCTTATTTTTCTTGAAAGGCGCAATATAAAATAAACATATTATTATTATTATTTTTTTTTTATTTTTTTTTAAACGTTGGCAGGTATGCAATTTAAGATTGAAATGGATGAAAATTAATTACTTGGAACAAAAACAAAAAAAAATCGCAATAATGTCTCAGACTGTGCTCAATTTTGCCTAAATACCAAAGTCAGATATTTCAAAATAAGCTCAAATATTTCTCATCAAGTTCTTCAAATGTCAAATGTTTTGCATCTTCTGTTTCATTTTCTCCCAACGAATTTTAAGAGAACATCTAAGCTTGTACTTAAATTCCAATTCCTTTAAGAGAAAGGAATTTGTTGTGAAAGAGAAAACTTTTTGCAGCATTTTTTGCAGCATTTTAAATCAAGTGAAATTCACCCGGTACCACAAAACCAACTGCTTTTGACAGAAACCAAATGGAAAATCTGTAATAAACGGCCCAAACTGTTTGAAATAAATTTAAAATGCTATCAAATAAAACCACTCCTCCTCAAATGTCTCCTCACCATTCCAGATTCCAGTGTTTACCCGAGAGAGAACAGGGAGGAACAGTCCCAAGCCTCAAAGGAAGTTACCATTCTACTTCCTTTATGACCACATGGGTTTCTGGATTACACAAATGTCAAATAACTGACCTGTAAAGCTAATGGCTTATACAAACAAATGCCACTCTCCCACATGTAACACTAACACAGCCTTCAACAGTCTCTACGTGGATGTCACTGTATTACGCCGCAATTTTGGATTCTTTCTCAAACTCTTTCTCTCTCTCTTTCCGAAACACGATATCTGCTAAAACAAATATCTGTGAAACAAATCTAACCAGTGCTGAATGGTTTAGCAACTGTTATTAAGGTCACTGTAATTTAAAGTCAGTGTTACGTCTGAACTTGGAGGCTCGATGCAAAGACATCCACAGCCAAGTGGAAACAGATGTCGCGTAAAAGCAGATCCAGCGCTAGCCGACAGCTCAGCCCTTCTCTGAGGTCCGCCAGTTAAGATTAATATATCCCAGACATTAGCATATACAACTGCCGTACGATGACCTGCAAGACTCCAATTCATACTATTTACACAAGAGGCCAAAAAACACATTCTGCAATAACGTTGTCCCTTACCCATTAGGGTGACTGGGTGACTCAATGTCTTATTCAAACTGGACAATTATTTGATATTTATACAATAAAGATTTAATCTTTAATGCGAATAAAGCCCAGAACCAAAACCAGAAGTCATAAACGAATATATCATTTAAAAATGCTTTGCTTTTGTTCTTAGTTTTTGCTGTTAGATTATTCGATTGGAAACGTTTCATCCACAATGAAAGGAAAGCCATTCAATTTATTCATTTAATATGTAATACTAGGTAAAAGAAAGGATATTAAATGCATATACAAAACATAAACATACAGAAATGAGCAGTCGTATAATATTTACACCCGTGAAACACTTTACAGATGTAGAAAATGAAAGACTGACCATTAGCAGACCTTCACCAGTCTTTGTTTTACCACAGTGCAAACTTCACAATTTAACAAGGAAAATAGACACAAATAGAGTGAATAATATACGTGTCACATGGGCTTGGACATGTGAAGATGCTGCTGGTAAGTTCTCTAGTTTTAATTAACATGAGTACAGTAAGAGAAAGGTTGGCGTTCAAAAGCAATGTGTCACTACAGGTCCCCTCTGAGGTCAATAATCTTCTGAAATAATTGCCTGAATATTTAATTGAGAGAAGATGAAAAATCTCTCACAGTCATACATAATTGTAAATGCGCAATCCCCCGTCCAGCTGTGTACCCTTATTAATTATATTCATTTAAAGAGAACTCTTTCGGTTCATATAAAAGATGATAATTATAAAACTTTTTGAATACATACAGCTTATTTCCATAAAACATTATTGTCCTAAATGTATTCATTGAGTGCTCAGTTATGCATAAATTGGTGGAAATGAATGTTTAAACTCAGCTTAAATCCATAACAACTATGCAACCTCATGAGGCTTGTGGCACAATAAAATAGGGTTGGATGAAATTTTTTAATGAACTTAGTTTAAATTGGACTAAATGGCAATACAATGTTGTTTCCATATATTTGGCTGAAATCTTCTTCAATGTGTGTGTTATGGAGAAAGGAAGATAAAACAAAACAGCGTGTAAGATCGATATCCGACTCATTTGGCATGAAATTTCTCAATATAAACATCAGTGGCAGATCTGGCTCCCTTGGTGTCCTGCGCAAGATAAAACACAAAATAAAACACAACTTGACTGTAAGAAGGCTAATCTGGTGGTACACATTTTTAACATAGTACAAACTTTGATCTTTTGCAAGAACAATATTTGCCTAAGCTGTAACTTAAATGAAACAGTCATGATTTGGATATACTGTATGATTTTTTTAATTTTTATTTAATTGGCAAACTATTATTTATTTATTTATTGCACTTAAAATCTATTTGGCTTAAATATCAGATAGTTTACTGACTGGTCATGACACTTTATTTACAAATGCTTTGGAGTCGAGGGACAAAATAAATGTGAATTTTCTAACTCATAGCGGTTCATAGCAGAGGCCTGATTATTATTATTATTTTTTTCCAATCTGGATTTGGTTAACCCGGGCTAGTTGGGTTCAGGTATAAGCCCTGTCTGCTATAAATCAAGTCTCAGTTGCTTTATTTGTGTTTCGGTTCATTTTTTACCAGCAAAATATTGTTTAATTTAGAGGTTTCAGAGCCTTTGGTTTTTTATTTTCTGAAGCACACACCAGTGCTTGCAAAGCAGCAAAAGAAAAGTTGTCACTTCATGTATAAATAGATGGGAAAATGGAAAGAGATTGATAGAAATACGCAACGTGAATGGATAAAAAGAAAGGCAGGCAGCTCAGTGTTCCACCTTCTCAGTCTAAAGATGGATTATAAAGAACGACCAATCACAATTCATTACGAATTTATATGTAAGAAAGAACACCAATCAGAATTCAGCTATTTAAAAAAAAAATCGCTCAGTGTGAAATTATCTAATTTTAGTCCTTACTCTTACGAAGTTCACAAAAAAGATAGCACACCTCAGACTGGAATTATTTGCAACATAATGTTTGAAATGAGGCTGTAATCAAAGTTTAATTCATTTCAGTAGAGCAAGAAAACAAACTAGAAGTTTTGGAGTGGGGAGGGGAGGGGTGGTCTGAAAAAAAATGCACATAACTCACAGCCATGGGAGTTGTGAATGGTTGGTGGGCCATTGTTATGCAGTTGCTAAGGCATTCTGAGTGGTTTTCGAATTTTTCTATACTGTTGCTGGGGTTTTCTGGGTGGGTTTTTCCTGGTCCAAGTCAAAATAGCTCACCCCCCTTTTCTCTATGGTCACATACACGCTGGTAACATTTTTACTTGACAGCTACAGTACATTTGAATGCGGGAGTGAATCATATAATGTAAATTTGAGTCTGCGGAATATTGTGAATTACTTTGATGATTGACTTAACGATAACCATTACGACATTTTAACTTTTCATCATAGCAAACTAAAAACTGTAGTTTGATTCCCAAAACCCTTTTATGTGATTTGGTAGCTGTTTTTAATAAGGTGCTGACAAATCCTTAATAATAAAATAATAATAATACATTTTATTTTAGGCGCCTTTCAAATCACCCAAGGTCACCATACATCAAGCAGAAAAACAACAATAAGAACAATATTAAATAACAATGCCAATAAACCATAAATAAGTAGAAATTTACAAATACAAATTCAGCAAATACAAACATGACCACTGTAAGAATAACAAAAACAAAAGTGCTAGACTCGAGGGAACACAATAATCATGAAGGATAAGCCATTCTAAATAAATGAGTTTTTAGTTTAACTTTGAGTTGAGATGATGAGTCTGAATCACGGATGTTGACTGGGAGAGAATCCCAGAGGCGTGGAGAAGCACGGCTAAAGGCCCTAGTGCCCATGGTGCTTAAACAAGCAGAGGGTGCATGGAGGAGACCCAAGGAAGAAGAGCGGAGGGTGCGAGAAGGAATATAAGAGATCTGAAAGGTAAGGTGGAGAGAGGTTATGAAAAGATTAGTATGTGAAGAACATAAGAATTTTAAATTCAATACGAAATTTGATAGGAAGCCAAATGTAGCTGTTAATATGTAATATTTAACCTAAACTAAACTATAGGCTATATAGAAATAGTGTAGTTTTTGAATATTATTATTATTTTATTATCGCATACAAATAATTAATGTTTTTATATGCTTTTGTACACATAATAAATGACTTTTTATGCTTTTGTACTTATTATACTAATGCAATTCTGTATCCAGTTAAGGTTGTTTTAAAGTACTTAATTAAAGGCGTTTTCTGTGACCTTATCTAAAATCAGAACTGTTTATGGTTAATACGTATAAAATACATTATCTAGCTCCTTATTTATGAGGTAATTGCCAAACAGTAATAATTTTGCAATTACAGTGGCAATGAAGAACTCATTTTTTGTATAGTGTATTAATATATAAAAAATGTAGAGACTACCACATAAACTATGAATTAATGGTTTACAGATGATTTGTACATTATTACTGTATGCATATTTTTTAAACAAAAGTAACATGAAACATTTGAGAAATATTTTTTTGGGGGGGGCAAGAAATTATTAGCAGAGGTGGCATGATATAAGATTTTAAACAAGTTTTTCTTGACCAAAAAGCAGAGAGTATGTTTCTGGTACAGGCTGGTAAGTAAGTAAATAGTGAAGGAAGACAGTCTCATAATTTGTCAGTGTAAAGACCTAATTACATTAACTCTTGGTGGTTCAGTTAATGTTAGTCCCTAAGTATTACCAACAGTAAAAAGTATTTACTTAGGCAAACACAATAAAAATAGAATTGTTTTTTTTGGAAATTAAATACAGTTTTGCTTTAAGTACCTACATTAAATACTAAAACTGCCCAATCAAAAATATGTGTGTACTCTGCCACGTCACATCAGCGAACATATCAACTGCCATCACCCGCCTGTCTGGGAACAAGAAGAGGGATTCATTTAAACGGCTAACCCAAAAAAAAAGGAACAAAAAAAAAAAAACATTTGGAGAGGGAAAGCTTCCTGGCCTTTGAATCATTGGAAGACTTGCCACCTACCAGAAGACAGTTGTACACACAGCTAGAGGATATAACTTCAGCAAAAGAAAATGACCTCTGTATGTCTCTGTGCTCCAAATCACACAGACCTTCATTTCTACTATGAAAGACATCCCTGCTGCTCGGTCTTCACAGCTGCCGAGCAACTCCATTGGAATATATTGGATTATTGGGAGAACTGAGTGCACTGTGGAGCCTAGCCTCGCTGGGGTTGATTTTAATGTTAATTTACCACTGCAGAGTGTCTTCAGTGACACAATGGCCTGAAAGAGGAAGAGACGTCCCTGTCAACAAAATCCCAAACAGCAGTATGAGGTGGTGGACTCCTCTTTAGAAAAGAAATAATCCTTCAATGAAATCTGAGCCCAATTCCAAGTCAAACTTTGCTAGCCCATTACACGGTATCAGAAAAGAGTATGCATTCATTATCCTTTTTCTCAGCGTAATTTTAATTTTCAGTCGATGAAAAACCTGCTTGCACTGTGAGGAACTATACGTTCCTTCATGCTGCCACGTTCCATGTTCATATACTGTATGCAGCAATTTTTGCTTCACTGGACTTCAATTTACTAATACATTATTTTCTAGTTCATTTGCTTGGGATCTGTTGGAATTGGGTTGGGATTTGTCATAGTTCCATAGAAAAGAAATCTAGACTTGCAAATCCAAGTCCACTATTGTAAAGAGTTGATTTGGTGAATAAAAAAGAAATTGGTTACGATATCTCACACAGTCAGCAGTTGCTTAACTCAAAGCAATTTAGTTTACGTTCGGTAACAATGTCAAGAAACGTGTGTGGCAGATGGCATAACCAATCACATCCCTCTCCCGTCTCACGGCTTCATCTGAACTGAAAATTTCCAGAATTGCATAGAATTCCAAAATGCCATCATTGTTAATAAAGTGAATGTGAAGGAGTTGTCTTTCCTTCCTTGCCTGACTGTCCGCAGAATAAATTAGTTCCCACAGATACACCGTGTGTTTTGACGTAGAGCACCACAGCTATAGTATTTCCAAAGAATGTCATATTGCAGATATGTGAAACTGCAAAGCTGAATATGAAGCCAAGAGCCAAGAAATGTCATTGCTTTGACATTGTACATATTTCAGTGGATTTTCATTCTGTCAGATATGGCTCCGTATACATGCCAGGAAGCAGAAAGCCCACAAATGATTTAACTAATTTTTTCAGAAATCCTATGAAAGCCTTTTCACTTTTTTCCAGAAATTTCAGCCTCAATTAGTAATAAATCCAGCATTAAACTCATGTGCGTATCCAGTTGCAATAATTGCTCTATTGACGAAAGCATGCCTGGGCCTTTCGGAGTGGATATTCTCTCTATGGTTGGTCGTCGGGCAGCTGTTGAAAGGCTTGGTTGCACCTTTGAGTGACTGCTTGTCAGCAAAGTTCTCTGGTATCAGACAGAAGCCGAGCTCAGGTGACTGGGAGCCCGAACCATCATGAAGTCTTGCAGCGGGTCCCTCGAGCCCAGCTGCATTTCCTCACCATCACTCAACTCAGAAACATTTCATCCGTCGCTCTCTCTCACTCTCACCACCATGACTTGGTCTGACTCATAGCTCCGCGCTCTTTGCTTGAGGTCTCAAGTCCCTGAATGTTTAGGCATGAACTAAGGGATTATTGCCCTCACTCTTTCCGTTTATACGAATATACTGAAAGCGTGATTGTGATAGGCACACTGTGATTGTGTGCACGGTTCACAAATCTTGAAGGACCTTTCGAATTAAATGTATAATGATTCCTTATCTTTCTTGTGGAATATTGCCTGTTTGGGGGATATCACAGAGCATTAAATTATGCCATATGGTCTGCTGGAAGTAGTAAAAGACTCAAAAAGAGCACTCCATCTCAGCATGCTGAACACATGATCAATATGCAGCTACAATTCACGAACCAAGAAACTGATTAGCAGCAGTGTGAATTGATTATTCCACACCCACACTGATCTTTGTATCCTGAGACCGCTCACTGCATGCAAGTTCTGTATAATTACTTACACTAATCTCTTGTAGGCATGCTGATCTCTATATATTCTTGAAGACTTCTCATTTCTACATACTCCTTCTGATCTCATTTCTTTATTGTCCTGATTTCTCTATACTGAGTGGTCTTAAAATACTCTACAAACTGCCTCTGATCCTTCCGATACAAACTTCTATCCGACACCTTCGTTAAGCACTTTCTCTGTCAAAATCGATGCTGAAAATCAAACTCTCCCAATACTCCATATGATGCATCCATACCGCCTCAGATCTCTCCATACTCACCGAGATCTCTGCACACTCTCTCTATACTCATTCAGATCACTCCGTACTTTAATCTCAGCATATTCACTCTGATCTATCCTTACTAACTCTGATATCATTATACTCATCCGGAAGTGTCTGAAATCACATACACTCTTGCTGAATTTGGAACCACAAACTAGCATACTACTCTTATTATTTCTGCCATAGAAAGATGTGGTAAACGCAGTACAAGTACAGTAGTATCATCGTATACAGTTCTACATTCGGCATCTGAGTTGGCTGTTCTTTTGAATAAGTAATTACTTTGCGAATGTTTAAAAAGTATGTTCTATATAGTATGAATGTGTGAAGTATGAATATAATCCTTCCACACTGAATCAATCATGTTGTCATGTGACTTGTGTCACTTCATTGCTATTCAAATCTCCAGAAATCTTGTTGCTTTTTGCCCACTGATTTATGAATATTGTGAATTCAGGCATACTACTCTTTTCATATGCTGTTTTTCAATAATATACAGTGCTCAAAAAATTAAGGGAACACTTAATCATCACAGTATATATAACACTAAGTCAGTTAAACTTCACTGATATCAATCTGTCCATTTAGGAAGCGTAAATGATTGTGAATCAGTTTCACCTGCTAAAAAGGGAATGATTTTCCATCAGGTTGCACAGGCAGTTCTGCTCCTCCAGGATGCCACATCCACACGTGCAATCACACGGAAGTGCCTCCCAGCACAATTTCAAGAGCATAGAGGACAAACCTGGAGACAGGGCTTTACATGAGGAGATTTGGAGAGGGAAATGGAAGGGCAACAACCTTAGCAGCAGGTTAAAACCTTTTGCTCCTCTTCTTCCTTCTTACACAATGAAGTATCTACTCCATTATGTGAGAAGGAACAGGAGGAGCAAAACCAGAGCCCTCCAGCAGGCTACTGGTGTGCATGCTTCTGACCAAACTGTTAGAAACATGACATGAGGGCCCAACATCCTCTAGCTCAGCACCATGCAGCTCGATTGGCATTTGCCAGAGAACGTTAGAATTGAAAAGTCTGCCATTGGTGCCCCGTTCTCTTCGGGTGTGTGATAATACCCGGTCTCATCTGGCTAGAGTGTGTAAGGAGAAATCCAATTGAGAACCTCTGGTACATCATGTAACGGAGCATCCGAAGCTGCCGTGTAGGACCACAGACCATCCAGGAGCTCACTGATGCCCTGATCCAGGCCTGGGAGGAGATCACCCCAGGATACCATCCATCATCTCATCAGGAGCATGCCCAGACGTTGTCGTGAGATCACACAGGCACGTGGGGCCATACACACTACTGACTTACATTATTTGAGTTGTTGTGATGAACTTCATGCAGATTAGATCGGTCTGTAACTTCAGTCTTTATCATAAAGTTTATTGAAAAATTGTGTGTGTGTTTTTTTATGCTATGAGAGTGAATATGTCATTCATTGAGGTCCAATATGTAATTTAAGTGTTCCCTTATTCATTTAAATGTTTTTGAGCAGTGTTCATTATGCAAGTATGTGGTTTTGGACGCAGACTCTCTATACCGATCTCTCTGTGCTCTCTTTGATCTCTCTATACTCTGTACTCTCTGTTCTATACTCATGCATTTTTCTTGATCTCAAGCGAATCCCTACATTCTCACTCTCTCAATTCCATACACTAATCTTTTCATAATTACCTAAGATGATTACTCCCAGTATTTAATCACTGTGATCTTTCTGTTTATGCATTAATCCTTCAGTTTTAGTATTAGACAGTAAAGGTATTATGTGGAATTACAATCAAGTGAAATTCCTAATGCTTTTAAATGCTTTGTATATAAGAATATTAAAGAGCCTATAATTAATTGGTTGAAAAAGGGAGTACAATACTATACAACACAAAAATTATATCCAATACTAAAACAGGGGCTGCTCTGGGGTTCTCACCAGTTTCCTCTATCCATACAACAGAGTGCCAGATGGAAACAGTTTTTAATGAAATGACTCATATTTTAATGACACTTGAGTGGAACTAGCCATCCCTAGCCTGAGAAGTCTTAATCCTTTATTGATTTTATTGATTTATCCTGATTTTATTGCAGTTGCAATCTGTACAGATCTGATCAATGGATGATAAATTTGGGATTTCTTTGGGCTGTTTTCACTTTAGTGCTTCCACACCAAACGGCTAAACCAAGTTATGGAAATATGCAGTAATACACAAGCGCGTGCTACACCTTCTACCAAACTGAAATAACTCAATGGGCATAACAAGCAGCTGTCGGTGTATGAGAAAGCATCTGATCTGTGGCAGGCAGACCTTGTGATACACAGAAATGAGAAATGGACATCTTTAACAATCACTGTCAGAACGCAAACAGGAAGGTTGTGTAGATGTTGACTGGAAAATATGGTTGTTGAAATATTCTGAAATGTTACAAATATAACCTGCATTGGTAAAACTGAATTCTGTGCAAAACTGTAAATACAAACCTACCTTGAATATTATTTTTCAATACACCTGCTGTGCCAAGTAATCATAAAGATGGTTAAAAACAATATTTAACATGAAATATTTAGCCTTATTTTGTTCCAAAACATTTAGAAATGTTTAATCATCAGGGACTTCTCTTCTATAAAACAACATTGCATAATGATCGCAGGCTATTTAGCTTTTTAAAAAGTGCAATAAAGGAACATCCTGCAAATTTGACATCAAAATATTTGGTTACCAGTGAGGTTTGATGTTACTGACAGCTCGAGCAGTGCCGTATTTGATTTGCAAGCTTAAGATTTTCATTGAATATAGTATATAGTGTAAAGGTCATATGTTTATGATGTTTTTGTGTCCTTTTTGGACCTTTGTAAATAATGTGTTTGTGTGTCTGTGTGGTTTTTTATGCTATGAGAGTGAATAAATACATTTTTGAGTGAACTATTCATTTAAGGAGAAAAAAGATCAGCACATGGTGGACTTGAACAGAATGAGAAATCAAAGTCACTCTTAGATGTACTCAACAGTGTCCTGCCAACTTCACTTAAGCTGGCTCTCTAACTGACCTGCTGCTTAATAGATTCCTAGACCTGCTTGTAAATAACGGAAATGTCCTCCAATCAAGATTTGTGAAATCAACTCTACAGAACAGACAGAGAACATAACATATCTCTCTCTTCTTTCAGCACGGCTCTTTTGGTCATCATCAATGTTGATGTTACTGACTGCTCTCAATTCATCATAGTCAGAAAGATGTGTTAACAACTAGAATAACACTCTCATCAGCACACTGTATCAGTATACTCAACCTGAGCAGCATGTTGAATCAGTTCGAGTCCACAGAAAAGCCTATCAGAGGGAGGGATTTACTGCTGTCAGTTAAGGCAGCAACCAATCACATTACAGCTTCCGACACGAGTCTGTTCCTTGTGGACTCTTGGTATAATGTTGGATGTTCTTCCAGCTGGTCACAAATTGTCTTATATCGGCACAATGGGCACATGTCAACAAGGCGGCATCACTTAAAAGATAGTAGGAACATGACGAAATGGTCTCCTCTCTTAAAAATAAAGAAAGGAATTGATTAGAGCATTCATCCTGTTCTATAAATACCCAGTGCATGAGTTGGCCCGTGAGGCAGGCAGAGGAAGAAGGGTAAAAGTGGCTTGCATCAGATACTCTCAGGCAACCCATGTGAAATATTTAAATGAAAGGAGTTTTTTCTAGTGCATAAGCTAATAGAAAAGCCTCTCTGTTGGCACCAGACTGTCTGACACAAACTCAAATTGATTCCTAATTGAGTTTGTATGGATTTTGATCCGGCTTTTGTTGGTTACATTAAGACCTGACCAGTCTCATTTTACTGGGGTCTATGTGGGCTGCAGGCAACTCTGCACAGCGCACATTGGCTTACACTGCGAGTACTAAAACCGTTGGGGGGGGGGGGGGGGGGGGGGCACGTAATGGAAGAATCTTTCCTCTATTTTACTGGCCTGTTTCCTTTCTCTCACTGTGCTCTAGGCTCCTGATAAATCAAAGGAGATTTTACTAAAGGTGACAAAAGATGTTGTATTTTTTTCTTCAGGCTGGTTGCCTTTTCTTGGAAAGGAGTACATATTTCACACCAGAAGGTTTTTCACTTGGGCTTCTGGTTTGATACAACATTAAACGTGTGGAAAACAAAACTATCATGTATATCAAGCTTTTGCCTTTGGCTTTTTGTGCAAGATAAAATTTTAAATATCTGGAGTCATTTCAAAAGAAATTGGGCTATTTTGAAAACATTTATCTCATTTGAAAGGAGCGCTCACAGTGCTAGAGAGACCGTCTGAAAAAGAGGTTAAAGCCACTCAGGTAGAATATAAAGTCCACACAATGAAGATGAACCAACCGGCGAATTAGCAAAGTCTCTCTGGTTTATTCAAATGTCCAATTATTTGGATCAAAGAGGATGGGGCAGCGGGCAGTGGAGGTAATTTAACTGTCTATTCAGCGGGTCAGCCGTTGGGGTGAGAGTAAATTAACACACTCTGTGGAGACTTGTGATTTTTCTTTCGTTTAATGGGTAACAATTTTTGTTTTTTATTTGATTTGATAAAGCACCAAACGCATGGTGGATTACGAGAAATTATGAGCATTTCCTCAACTATTAATTTATGGTGGTTTAATTAGTTTCTCTCGCTCACTCCCTTTCTCCTCTCTCTGTCTTTTTCTGTTACAACTAAAAATGAATTTGGAAATAAATCCTTCTTTGAGAGGTAAACGGAAAGGAAAACCGTGAGCTTTAAAAGGAATGAACAGTGACAACGGTTATATTTTACTAAAGTATTTATGGCATCACTGCTGGTCATGAGTCGTTGGTAAGACGCCCACCACGGGTTTGTCTGCGTAAGCTCAAGGCTCGCTCTTAACATCTGGGACGATGTCAGCTATGACTTATAATGATTCTTTCAAAGTCCTACATCTAAGGTTCAGTTAAAATGAAACAAGTGTTCAATGACAGAAAAAGTGCAGCTCTACTTGCCTCAAAAGCTCTCTCTTTTCATAAAGATGCCTGATCAGTAAAGAAACGCCAGCTGACTAAAATTCATTTTTGCTCCACCTCTCAGGTTTCATTGAGAGCATTACCAGAGCAGTTAAAGTGGATTTGGATTTAGGCCAGTTTCTCCCGTTCAGCCGCCACAGTGGCATCAACTCTCGGCTCTCTGTCTATGGCACCTCTGAGAACAACAAGGTGCTAATTACCGCGCAGTGATCAGAAGTTCTCGCGAAAGGGTCGCCGGCCGACCTCCGCACCAGCTGTGATGAGCGGCTTTGTAAACACCACAAGAGTGCAGAAGATGAGCAGGTGCCAAGGTGTGAAAAGTGTGAACATGAACAACAATGTGTGTCAGTGCTTGTGTGCATGTCAAAGAAAGAACTATGAATGCTGGAAAACAGGTCAGAATGAGTTTCTTTACAAAAACCCAAACACATTCTTGAGAGTGTTCGGACTCGATTATTTTGTAAGGCTTTTGTCGGTTTTCCAGTGTACCATTTGGTTTGACAAATACTCCAGTGACCTTTCATTAGCCAAATGTTAACTTGCATCTGGTTTTGCCCTAGATCACTCTTGTATGGATCAACAGCTGAATAACGAAACTGAAAAAGCAAAAGGCTGTGAAAGACATCACACTTAAACACCCTTAAAACCTTCAAGACCTCCCCTGTTAGGAGCTTATGGGGTTTCATTTGGAACACAAGAATAAACTATTCACTGATAAAGAGAAAGATATTTTTAACTGGCTTTTTAAAAATTCAAACTGAAAAGTTATTTAAAAGCTATTTAATAAAACAGATATTGATCACCTAGTAAGAGTAGAAAGACAGCAAGATGATTTCCACACGTGCATTCAAATAATCAGTCAAATCATGCTATTCTAAATATAAAGCCGAATGATCAAGTGACAAAACCCACTATAGTGCTTAACACAAATAGAAACTCTCTAGTAGCTCAATGTGAGCGATATCAATGCCTGCGTGTTGTATCCCAGGTGAGCTATGCGTCTGAATCCGAAATGGATTGAGCACAAAGAGAGAGGAAGAAAAGGGAAAACCAAACCTTCTGCCTTTCGCAAATGTGTAAAACAGCACATTCAAAGCGTTTTCATTCAGAGAAGTAACAATAACTTCAGACTGCAGTCTGATAATGAAATTGCAGTCCGTATTGAACAACAAAACAAAACATTTTTGCCTTTGAGTATTTTTTTTACACTGTAATCTACAATGATGAAATTATATATATATATATATATATTACAGATAATACACACCACTCAGTTCTGTATAAAAATCTCGGTACATTGTTGCAGTCGAAATATTCCAAACCAGTGCTGTTGACTGGAATTCTACGGAAACGTGTATATATATATATATATATATAAATAAATTTAATTATACGTTTCCGTTCTACATTTCCATTCTACATTTTTTTTTAAACAACATATATCCCAGTTGGACAATTTAGTATTCCTGAAAATATTACATTTTTAATATATATAACGTATATTTAATATAAATATATTAACAACAGGCTACATGTTAACAATGCAAGTATATATATATATATATATATATATATATATATATATATATACATGTAATGTTTTCATTATTATTATTTATTTATTTTTATCCTTGAAAGGCATGAAAAAAAATATGTCAGTTCTGTTTTAAAATAGAAACATTTCATCAAGGATCTTTATTTAATTTCAATAAATCAAGTCTGAGTGAGGGATTTAGTTGTTCTTTATTAAAGAATATTAAAACATCTTCCCGCTGAATTTAATATGACCATTCTATATGACAATCACTGTAAGTGAGTTTTAACAGAGTCGAGATCTCTTAGTCAATATAGCCATCTTCACCATAGCGAGGGAGGGATCGGTCGTGGGTTTTTAAAGGAATCTTTTAAACTACAATCATATCTTAGATAATAAAAACCAATTGCGTTTGGCCCGTAAAGAAGTTTATCTTTGCTGGTCATAGTAGCCTGCAGGGACAGGAGAGTTAACAGCATGGAAAAAGAAGCAAATGGTGGAGAACATCTCTTAATCTGTTCCTACTCGTCCTTAAACGCTGTAAAAATATTTCACCATTGATGCGTTTAAGAGTCCTGAGATTTAAAAAAAAAAAATAGCATCCCAACTGTGTGGATTTTTGATAAGAAACGCCCGTCAGTTTCTGCTTCAGTAATTGACTGCTTTACAATGCAAGGACGATGAATTTTGAAGATGTTTCTTTTGCTTTTCCCCATCATTATTATAAAAAATACTACAATATTGCACCTTGTTTAGGTCTGGTTATTTATTCAGAGCAACCAGCATCCATTAAAGTCATATTTCAACCAAAAATAAAACTTCTTAATTTACCCTGATTGCAAACCCTTATCCTATTCTTTCTTCCGTGGAACATTAACACGCACACACACACACAAAAGACATTTCAAGAATATATGTATTTTATATATCCAAAGAATCAGGATTGGAGTTGTCAAAGTTCAAAAGCGATTAAAACGGATAAAACTAGGCTATACTTGTATTCTGTATACAAGCCATTCAGTTGCTTTTTTGCTAATTGATGATTTGTTATTCAAGGAAACTCAAGAATCAAATTATTTGTGAAGAAATTATTCACAACAGTTTTGTTAACTGCATCAGCTACTTTTACATATATTTGCCAAATCAGTTAAATAGATTTGGATGAATGTATTTGTATTTGTATTTGGATAATATGTAAAGTCCAAAGTCGATAATGGTAAAAAAAAAAAAAAAAAAAGGGCCACTGAACAATGCACCATGAGCATTTCTACTCTGTTCAGTTTGATGTATGATAAAACACATTTTTAGCTAAGAAAAGCGACCAACCAAAATCAAAAGTGACTTTACAAAGAAAATGACACCTTGACCCTTAAAGAGGTCAGATACACACAAAGTGTCATAGCCAGAGAAAACCGTCGAACCAACCAGAAAGGCTTTTGAAACTGATGTCCATCCATGATTTACACAGCTCTTGTGAGCAAAAGCTGGTCCTTCTGTCTCTAAAACTGTATTTACTGGCAGAGACAGCAGGAAAAGGGTAAACGGATGGACCTCAAGACATGGGGAATTAAAGCTTTCAGCTCGATTGGACATGCTAACAGATACATCAGGGTAACCATGCAGCTGTTTCTCAAACACTTTACAGCATCCTGCAAAAAACTTGCGCTGAACAAAACATACGGCAATATCAGCCCACACTGAACAGATTAACTGGCAATATGGTGTTTTTGTTTTTTTACAAAGAAGAATGTTCCTCCTTCACGATATTGAGGGATGTTTAAGGTGGAGCGTATCTCAGGATCAGAAAATAAAACTTGGATGCCTGTCTGTTTTGGAAAGCAGTTACCACATTTTTGACTCATCCGTCTATTCAATGAACATCTCATGTATTGCAATACTTACAAAACTGTCAGAATTCATGTAAATATTAAACATAGAAGGTCATGTCAGTGATTCTTTTACCAAAACATATTTCCCAATGTAAGACATTATTAGTCTGATGAGAAAAGTGTGTTAAAATCATTATGATGAAAACGTTTTTGTTTTTTGTGTTTGTCAGACAGTGTAACTTATTTTAACCGCGAGGTTTTATTTAAAAAAGACTAATGAATACATTAATTAATTAATTAAAAACTGTACATTTTTGTCAACCATCATTGTTTATTACCCTTGCGAATTTGCACAGCTATTCTAACTAGTTATTTTTTATAGTGATTTTGTTAATTACTGTGGTGAATTCATAATTATATCTTAGTTCATAATTAATGAATAATTAATCTTTCACTTTAATACACTGAAATGAATCAGATTTGCATTCACTTTTTCTTTTCTTTTTTTGAACTCATACTTTGTAATTATCTGGGAAGTTATTTGTTCATTTAATAAAATCGATCCTTTTTTCACATGAGAACACATGTATTTTTATGGCCGTTCTCTTCCGAACACTGTGGTTCAGTGTCGCTGTGAGTCCACGACCAGCGCTGCTGTGAGAGCTCGTGTCAACTGGCTGGTCTGTTTGCAGGAATAAATTGTAAGCATATGGTGTGCTGACAGAATCACTCAATCTTCTCAGTACATGAAGTGCACATTCATCATTCTGCCGCTTTCATCACACAGGAATTTCTGCTCCATTCTTTCAGGTGAAATTTTGTTTACACACAGACTGCTTTATATCTGCAACCCATTCAAACTCAAAGAATGAATGCAGAACTTTTGTTCGGCGTTCAAAAAACATTCAGCAAATGTATATGCTCAAATATCTGAATGTGTTATTTTTGAGCAAGCTGATCTTTGCAGCTGGATAATCAATATCACTGTCTGGTTCATCCATTGTCTTTTTCGCCCCTGTGGAACTGAACAAATAATCCAAAACAACTCAAATTGGGGTGGAAATGACATTTAAAAATGTTTTTCAAAATGAGAGATTCTTGCAGATAGTTTAGAATCTAAATAATAATTTCCTGTTTTTTGACAAATGTAATTATAAAATTATAAAATGTAAAATACATTTGAAAAGTAATAACGATAATTATAATAATAACAACAAAAATTAATTAAGGCATGGTAAGAAATGTGTCTGAGGCAGCGTTAATGTAACCTTCATGTAACAAAAAGTGGAAATCTTTTATTTTTAATCATCACTTGTGACCAATATGTATAGTGAAATAAAAACTTGTGAACAAATTAATTTCAATAGTACAAATTTTATTTTATTTTTAGAGTAATGCTAATCTGACTTGTGAAAATGGTTACAATTAAATTCAAAATAATTGTAATCATAGCAGCATTTCTCACAACACAAGGTCTATTTTAAAGTGCTCTGTATGAAACGCACAGAGCAACTTCTTTCCGCCTTCTGTTAGAATGGCACAAGGTCTCTCTCTCTCTGTGTGTGTGTGTGTGTGTGTGTGTGTGTGTGTGTAAGGAAAAGAAATGGAGATGAAAACACTGAGCCTAATTATCCGTTTAATGAATCAGACACATTTAGATTGGCAATAATTTACAAAATATTTCCCACATTAAAACAATGTTCGCACACTGAGAGAGCATTCGAGTGAGGATTTGTGTTGGAGCGTGTGTAAGTGTGTGTGTGGGAGTGTATAGGGTCACACATGTAAGAGCAGTGTTGTAGCACCACCTTTATGCCAGAGATGTGATCTCGGGTCTGCACTACTTTATTAAAAATTCCCCATCTTTTCATTTAAATGTTTTGTCCCCCAATGAACTTAAAAAAAAAAAAACGAATTAAATAAATTTGATGTTTGTAGACATTTTAATGAATTTGTTGTCGCCTAATGGCAAGTATTAGTTTGACCAAAAACCTTTGAAAACACAAAATTACAAAATACTGTCTTTACATTTTCTGTTGTGTCTAAAATTAGAGCGTAAAGACAACTTTCCACATCAGATAATGCATATTATATGCTATCTAGATATAAAGAAATAATAAAAACAGCTAATAAAACAGCTGCTGCTACTCAACATGTCAACATAACTCTGTACGACGTGGATTGCACATCTTAGTGCAGATAATGTACTCAATGCATTTCATCTTCTGAGAACAGAGAAATTTATGTCTGTAATTTCACCCAAAAGCACATCTGTAGTTTTATAGTGCGGTTGCCTGCTTGCTCTGAGGCATTACCTGTCTATTTGAAAACTGGGTGAATGATGTGGTTCTGAAATACTCTAACTTCAGTCAAATACTCTAAAGTCAGCACGTGTAGTAAAAAACCTAGGGCAAGGCTAGCTCACCTTTTCAGCCTTTCCCTCTATGGATGACAGACAGGACGCGACTGTATGTCATAAAACATGAAACCTCCCCAAACTTTGATTCAATTCCCTAACATCGGCACTGTCATATCTGAAATTTCTGTTGTTGAATTTCTGAGCGGGCTGCAGCTAAAACAGAAGCTACATTAACATGTCCATTCTTTACCTCCTCCCAAAAATCAGTGAAAGACAAGTATGTAATATAAATGAAAAATAACTCTATGGTATGAAAGAGGCATTTCATTTTTTCTGCCGTAAATGTACAGGAGATTCACGGTGCCCAGCTCAGGTTCTGAATAAAACATAACTCTTGATAATTGGCTGGGGCAATGTTTTCTTTTCCCTCTCTCACTCTCATTGGTAATTTTTTTCCTGAAGCTTTCACCCGTTTCTCCGGCAGATCAAAGTTAGTGTCACATGACTCTAGCGGAGAGCAGCAGAGTGACGTCTCTCCCGCTGAACGTTATCCCACAATTCATGATTAAAGCATGTGGGGTGGAAGGCAGAATTCATTTTTTACATTTTTATACATGACCTGGATTCAGTTGAATGACGAGGACCGTTGCTTTGTAGGAACATGTAAATGAAGACTAACCTACCATTTAGTCCCTATGTGCATGCACACATAAATTGATGAGTCATCACAGTCTACATCTACACGGAAACTAGTTCCGGCTATAATACGCCAGTAAAACCATCTTAAATAAATTTAGTGCTGAAAAAACGTGTTTTTCAAGTGATTAAAGTCATGTTTCTCCCCAAAATGGATATACGTTCATTATTTTCTCTAATACTGAGCGCGTTGTAAGGTGAACTGGTTTGTAAAACTATAGTAACATAAACATATTACATTTTAAATGCATGAATTTATCAAAGTTGCCAAATTAGTTCCAAAAAAATATTAGGTTAATAATTAAAACATTATTTCTAGCAAAACAACTCTCATTTTAGGTGAAAGTTAGACAAACAACTGTTATATCAGTTCTGTCATTTACCATTTATTGAGCTGATAACATTATATCCAGGAAGTGAAATGTTGAATGTATATATAGACACTGAACCGTTGTCCGTCTGTTTCGGAGCAGAGCATGCTGGAGCTCCGGTATTCATATATAAATATATATAGCAGACGGACCGCGGTTCGTAAACAGGCTCTCAGAAATGTTCAGTCGTCTTGTCCCGAGGGTTCTGCAGCAGTGGAGCAGAAGAACTGAACTAGAGAAGACCTCACTGTTTAGCAAACATTCCTGCTTTGGAGAGCAATTAATAATTTACAGCCGTGGACCAGCGCAACCTCATTTTATTGTACCACAAAAGACTGGCCATCAGCACAGTGCAAGATTATGCAGCCTTGTCCTTCTCTTGCTCTACACAAATGTATTAATTTGTCATTGATTAAATTAGTCCACCTCAATGGTCCACTTTCCTGCTGAATTGTGAATTAGCCGTACGTGTCACGGAGCAGATGGCTTGGAGGGTATGTGGATGAGTTACTCTCAGCGGATGGATGGCAGCGTTTTCTTATGCTTTTGAACATTTGGGGACGGTTCTTGGTAAAACCAGGTGCACCAAAAAATCTGAATAGGGGATACAAAGGCTGACCGTGCAATCGCAGAATCTTGTTTTTCTACATGTGTTTTTGTGAATGCTTTTTTTTTCATATGCACTCCCGTGGCAGACTAGCCTGCCTAAAGGGTCATTCGCAATGAGATTTTGCATCTAAAAACAGAGAGATGGAGTAAAGCAATAACAAAACAGCATAGATGGAATGCAAGAATGGTTTCTGTGTGAATGACAATCCAAAAAACAATCCATATCTACAAATAGATCAACATCACAACCAACGAAAAAGTTTGCATGTCTAATGCAAGTTACTCAAGAAGAAAAAGAAGCAAGAAAGGTGACTCACACACATATACAAGTTGGCAGCGTAGATCAGGGCAGTGCAAATGTAGCGTGCTGCATTGTGAACAGTCTGTGGGCAGTTTGAAAACTCAGACAGGACCACTGGCCTCATTTCTGGACGTCAGACAGCGCCATATGGCAGCAGCTCGCGCGCGTCTTGGTTGTGATCTAAGTCTGTATTTGTATGCAAGTATAAGAGTGATCAGCGTTAATTAGAAACACAGAAGAAGTGTAGTGGAGACAAGTTCACACGTTGTTCGCCATAGAAACAGTCCCACAGGCATTGCTGTTTAATGTACAGCAAGTCCTTGAAACCAAGCGACTACCAAGGACAGCAAACTTTATGACTTGCTGTCAGGTGCTGCTTTAAATAGCTTGAAGTTATTGCTGGTTCACTCATGGTAGTTGAGTATGGCTCAAGCAGTCAGAGAAGAAACCTCTGAGATCTCTTTTGTAGCTACGTCAAGTGCAGATGTTCTTGTGCTTTTGGACAGACAGTGCCTCCGTACATTTTCATTTCAGGACTGGAGAAAAAACTATTTCTATTGTGAACTTTTCTATATTGCATTTTTTTTTACATGTTACACACATTTGCATGGTAACATTGACAGCTTTGTAAAAAAGATGGGAATAATGAAAGTGGTCAAAGTCATCAAAGTTAAACATGTATGAAATATGTGAAAGACTTTGTGTTACATTTTGTGTGTGTTTATGTGTTTATGTTTTCACAATGGTTCAATTCAATGGTTATGTTCTTGAGAAATGTTTAAATATTATAAATAATTCAGTTCCTCATTTGTATGTCTCTAAAGTTGTCTGTTTTGGAAGCTATCCATATCTTAATGCTGTATGCTTTTATCTTTTTTATCTAATATTCAACAGAACCACACTTTATGAACACATAAAGACCTAAGAATACGAATAAATACAAAATAATTCCAATGAGTTCATGTTGTGGAATTCCATAAAATTTGCTAAAAATAATACTAGTTATTATAATAAATATTTTCTTATTGCTATTATCATTTTAGTTCATGGGCCAGATGTCTGTTTATTCTAAGGGTTTGCAATTTTCCTGATAAAGTTTCTGGATATTTTCATAGTTACTCATTCCTGAGCCGAAAGTAAAGCATGTCATCAGCTGGCACCACCAAAACTGCAGAAAACACAACACATCACTCACATGCTTCAAATCACATTAACTCTGGCTGTTCATGGCACAGGAAGAGCTCTCACACTCATCTCCTGCTGTTCCTGTTGACTGTCTGTGGAAATAGGACAGGAGATGGCACTTATAGGGGGCTGTATGTCATGCATTCTGTGGTTTGAAGTCATACATGTGCTCGAGCCAGCACAAAAAAACAGCTGCCCCATCTGAGCATTTGAAAATGTGCTTCATATATATCAGGTTGAAGCCTGTGTAATCCCTGTTTTCTTCCTGAAGGAGAACCGAAGGAAAGGTTCTTTAATGCATTTAAAACATTTTATTTTTTATTTTTTGCAAATGTCACACTGGCCCACGTGGATTTCAAGATGCTATATGAAAACATTTTAAGATGTAAGATGACAATCTATGAGTAAATCCTTCAATATGAATATCACCGCATGCAATTTAAAGCTATTTATATGTTAATTAAGTATAAAACCAATCACTCTGCACCAGCTATGCTATTTGAATGCCACAGACGGCCATGCGTCATCTAAATTTTTTACCAAACCCTTTTGTACTCAACCAAGGTAAAATATTAATCATGTCTCCTTCACAAGAGAAAGTTTTTTCTTCTTCTTGTTTTTCTTTTTCCTCAAGTTTTTTTTTAACCATTAATTTGGGAAATCGTTATTGCCCAAGCAGTGTAAAATTCACCGAGCCATTTGCCGAGAGCTTCGATCAATTTTGAAGCATCTGTGTGAGAACCCCATGCGCCTAACAGGTTATCTGCCTAATTACAGTGTTAGAGAGGTTGCACGGTTAAAAATTTAAGATGCTCCATAACCTCTATTTCACCCTGTGTGTGTACAGGACCCCTGAGACTGTGTTCGCTCGCTCCTTCTCCATTAGCTCATGTCTTCATGCCCAGAGGAACTCACCGTGGTGACAGGCAGTCCTGGATTGCTCTAGCTGCAGGGCGGAAGGGGTTGATCTGCGCTTTCCGCACTACGCGCTCATGCAGTCTCCAGCTGAACCAATATTAACAATACTGTAAACCACAGGGCGTAGGGATGGACTCTGAACTTCTGGTGTGTGTCTTAACCTTGCATTCTTTTTGCTCGGTTTAACAAGCAAACCAAATTTCTTTTTCTTTTTTTGCCGATGCCCTTCACGTGTTGTGTTTGTGATCCAAATAGGTTAAAACGTTATATTAATTCATTATTATTGGTTCCTTTTAAACTTTCTATATACTTTTGACTATACGTGACTTTGCAACTAACTCTCATTAGAGTATTAGTAGACTCTCAGCTTAATACCTGGTAACTTTTCATCGTAATGGTCCCCCGAAAGACATCCTACTGACTATAAGTAATTTTGCAAGTACATGTCAATTAACCAAACCAGTCTACACATTTAGCTGCAACTTTACTTCTAGTCAACAGAATGAGTTTAAGGGACCGTCAAAATAAAGTGAAACCTCCAACGAAACCATGAAAAACATTAATCAAAATGATCTCAGTTATATATTTATGAAAGCCACCTAATAAGAATGGTAATAAATATTATTTTGAATGTCTTTTTGCAGCGAAAAATAGATAGGGCAAAAGAACACGAATATGAGTTTGCAATATAGACACCTCATTAATAAAGCAGTGGACTGTTCTCATACCGGCTTTACTGCTTCATCCGAGACAAATGTGTTGCTTCTAGGGATTAGTTTCAGCGTTATAGACAAGTTACAGATCTATCCCTGATTTAAACGCCATTGAGACTGTCATATTCCCAACTTTATCTCAGTGGGTTGGAAATGAAAGATGACCTCTTGTACATACTGAAATCAATCATCCTGACAGACACGGCTCTAATTCTTTATAACCCCATATCAAAACCTCAAAATTATTCCTCTTCTTTTAATGTTGATGAGAAATATTTTCATTTTCATCCAACTAATCGGACGTTTCATCTGTAGAGAGGGAAAATTAGTATGAGTGTCCCAAATCTCACCTCTCTTTCCCTGAAAAAGCATACAAGAGTGCCAAGAATTTTAAAAGGTCTTGGTAGTGTCTCTAAAACATCATGCTTTTGAAACCTTTTTAAGATCTTCAGATCGTTAAACATTTTCCCCACAGAAGAATCATTACGAAAGCATAAACAGCATGAATTAATACACGAGAGAAAAAACAAAGATACATCCTGAGAAGGTTAAAATCACCACT
Organism: Rhodeus uyekii; assembly: GCA_037043235.1. Lineage (NCBI taxonomy): Eukaryota > Metazoa > Chordata > Actinopteri > Cypriniformes > Acheilognathidae > Rhodeus > Rhodeus uyekii. The sequence goes on from JAWRVZ010000088.1 coordinate 863,531, forward strand.
GGTGCAGGTAAGAGACTGAAGTGAGTTTTTTGAAGCATGGCATTTGTTTGGGTTGTAAATTCTTTCTCCTATCTCAGCTTAAGATGTGGAGAAAACTCTTAGCAAGTCATTTGTAGGTTAATTCATGAAAAGAGTCAACACTTTTGCCCTGTGGAACTGTCAAAATATTGCTCTACTTGTTTAAAAATCCTGACCAGCCTGCCATAGCAACAAGCTCAACCAATGGCGTGAGTTTGGAGCGGCGTGTTAAAGAATTTTTGAAAACATTATTTTTGCAATTCTGTAGTGGGGCAAAAATTCCAGATTAGCTTTCAAGTCAAAGTGAAATACACACTCACACACACACACACGTATGCACACACACGCACACACACACACACACACACAAGCGCGCACGCACACACAGTGTTATGTTTTATGAAAAAGTTTCATTTTTAACCAGTTAACAAGTGAAAAAGAGTCATTTTATGTGAGACTTGGATTAAACATTACAAATTGAATCTGTAAATAATGTAGTTCAGTAAAGAGCACAACAAGAACAGACATTTTAAAGTTCTCAATTTGATTACATTTTCTCTTTTAAAGTTCTAAACGGACATGCTGCTGGTCCACACAGTAGTGGCATTTCATACGTTGCTGTGAATGTGGATTTTAGTTGAACAATATAAAATGAATATGTTTCTCCAGGGCTTTAGAGCAGCCATGGGCACCAAAATGAGAACAAAAGTGGTTTTGGATGTGGGTAAAAGCCTGTCAGCGAGAATGAACTCAAAGAACCGATATCATTCTCCAAATACGCTTAGACAAGGGTGCAACAGGCCGTCTGAGGACTCTGCCAGTCAAACCTGGGATGTAACTTCTACAGGAGAGTTTTATTTTCCTGTCACACTCAGTATTCTGAAGTAAATTTGGTTCTTTGTCTGATGACATTCTCTGTCCTTCAACAGCAAGACTTTCAGTGCTGGTTACCAGTTCTGTGGTGGCCAAAACACTGAAACTGTTCACAAAACTGGAGCCATGATAAGATTTCATCGTGGTGGGTTTCAAAACGCTTCCAAATCTCCAACAATATGAGAAACTTTTAATGGATGAACATAAATTCCCAAAGACGACAAATTCTTTCCCCAAGGTGAGCGATTTCTAATGGTATTCTCAATAATTCAGAATCTCAATAATATCCCAGATTAGAGCCACTCACGATCTGAATAAGAAATATAATTGAGTTAATAATAAATGATTGAACAAGACAAAGAAACACTGAATTTCAATGAGAGGCTGTCACTGCAATGACATTTTGTTGCTTCAGACGAAACTTCTGTTAAAGGGTGACATTCAGAAATGTTAAACATTTAAGCAATAAAAATAATTGAAGGCAAATCTGTTTTCAGAAAAGCTAAATGCAGAAAAAAAGCAAGTGACAGGAAAGAGATGCTAGAGGATCAAGACAGCTCATGGCCCTCCATTTAGGTTATTGATTTTGTAACTCAACTGGTAGAGAGAGCATTGTGTTAGCAATGCCATGGTCGTGGGTTTCTATTATCAAGATGTGTCTAATTAGTATTCTACAGTAATTCTTTCATAGAGTGTAGTTCTACTTCATGTAGATTTGCTTACAAAACCGATTTTTTTTTAATTTATGAACAACTTTGGAGACATACTATTGTTTATAAATTCTTTGAGGTTCGCTGAATACTCAATTTACTCAATTAACGGGTTGGTATTCTTTTTTTTTAAATGACTTAAATACATATAGGTTTCATGTATTTCATATATTGAAATATATGAATATATATTGATATTTAATATCTATATATCAATATATATCAAATATTGATATATTTTCATATATTGAAATATATTTATTTAACACAGTTAGCACATTTACCAAAACTGATTTTTAATGATAAATTTTACTTTTAAAGTTTTGTGCGATTTCAAAAGACTAGCCTCTGGAATCATTGAGACTGTACACACACACACACACACACACACACACACACACACACTGGTCAAATAATGATGAATTCACGTATCTTGAGGTCAATGAAGAACATAATTCTTAACTTTTGGTGATGTCCGCCAGTTCAATTCAAATTCAAATTCAAATAAATTCAAATTTATCAAAATAAAAATGAATTGTCCCTTGAGCCGCATGTTCATTGACCAAGTATTAAAAGTGATTTTATCTGGTGTTATTGAAAAAAGTATGTTAACATTAAGGCAAAATGCTTAGCACTTCTATTCAACTGTACACAAAGTCAGAATCTGGCGATATGGGATTTCACCTCATCCAGTCATCAGGAGACACTTAGGACTCAGAAATGGTACATATGTAAATGCGTTTATGTTTTAGATGCTGTCAATGCGATTATCATTTCCGTAATTTATGTACTGAATGAAATTGATTCAGGGTTTGACATTTTACTGGCTGAAATGATGTATCTGCCACGAGGGTTGGGCAGAAAGTGGCCGATCACATGAAGCATTACGGGAGGTCGAGGATCCATCATTAATAAAAGAACTGCTGAGGAACATTAAACTGATTCGCTTTGCTTGCGATCCTGTGACTTAAAGTGAGTTTTGTTGGCGTCTTGCTGTGCAGGCATGTCTGATTACATGAATGGAGGCAGGTAGTTTCCTTTAACACATGTGGCCTGGACAGTAACATTAACCTCCTGCTGCTGCAGACGGGCACGAAATGAAACTCTGTCCACATGTTTCGAAATAATCAAGAATCTTTCTTTACAACTCAAGTCTTCAAATAAACAACAGTGCCATTATCTCGTGTGTCTCGAAGGGTCTGCTGTATAATCAAAGACCTCAGGTATTTGTTTGACATTTAGAAGGTGTTTCTCATGCAGAATGGCAACTAATGGCATTCGATTATACAGTTATTTTCACATTTTAAATTGGACTGAAAAAAGCCAATCAGTGACATTGCATTCACATATGATTAATGTCCTGTGAACAAAGTTAAATGGCGGTTTAAGCGGATCATGCGTAGCCTCGTCTATTTACTACATCTCATTATTTCTGCCGTGTAGCCGTAGCTTGTGTTGATTCTCTGGTGTGTTTTCTGATTTTAACCACTGTATCCAGGAATTTATTTAACAAACAATCATAATGTCATTGAGGGTGTTTTGAAAAGGAGTTTCTAATTGATTCTTTTTCGCACATTTTGTCTATAGTTCACAAGTATCTCGCTCCTAACACAAACTGGCTAACCTGTTTGTGATCAGAGAATGTGGCTGGTAAATGATGGTGTAGTGCCCTCTACTGTTAGCACTGACACATAAACGTTCACATTTCTTTATTCCATGATTGTAACAAGAATCAAGCCTTTAGAAAGATAGAATATGATGTTTATGGCTTTAAATCCCTGCTGTTTTATATTTTCATGATGTAACTTTTAAAGGCTTCTTCTCTATGTAGATGTTTTTGATTGTGTTCTGACTGTCTTGTTGGCTTTTCTGTTGAATTTTGCACCGGAGACCATGGCATGCGCTCAAAGAGCAGAGCCGTCTATGTTTGGACCCTGAATTATTTTAACATTCCCCATTCAGATAAGGAATTGTCTCTGTGACAGCTTGTTTTACTATGTCAGCTAAATATAGATCATGCCATGGACATGACACAGGATAAAGGTAGTAAAGAATGTCAAGAATCACAACTGTGCAGGATAAATGTGCAGACCGATCGCTGTTCTTTGTATATGCCTGCATCTACCATGGCATCTGTCTCCATATGCATATGTGGCATCAGTCTTATGCAGAATTTTTGATTCAAATGCTCATCTGCATGTCATTTTCACAGATTATCATACATTAACATACATTTCTGATTTTTCCGATTGAAAGAGTGCAGAGCTTTAATTCTCCATGCTGACATCTCTGTTGTGAGCCTGGGAATCAGGGTGGCAGCTTCGGCTACAAATTGCCAAATCACCATTTGCCAAAATCACGCATTTCGTATTTAATTTATTGTTCAGCATTTTTGTTCTCACGTTTATTTTTGTGTTGATTCTTTTTGAAACGTACATATACGCCTGTTCTATAGCTAAAATGACAACAAAATGAAAATGTAACCATGCTCAAACGTTTACATGTGCTTATTTCTTAATTTTCTTTAATAATAATTATACATGTGTTGATTTTTTTTAAAGGGTTTTTATGCTCACAAGGCTGTGTTTGTTTGATCAAAAATAAATTAAAACAGTATTATATTATATAGTTTATTATTGTGATAGTTAACCAGAATTTTTATCAGCCATCATAACATACTATGCCGTTATGCCGTAACATACTAATTTGGTCAAGAATCATTTCTTATTATTTGCAAAGTTTAATCTTTTAGTATAGATTTTTTTTAAACCACAACCTATAATAAATTGCCCAAATGAACACATTATGTTAGCTAACTACATTATTCGTACAATCTTAAAACTGAACATTTTTCTGAAATATGGACATACCTTGACCTCTGAAAACAGTTACCATTAATTGGGATGTAGAAATTAGCTATTTCTGGACAGCTGCACTATACCAACAAATGTGAACTGTCTATTTATTATCTATCCTGCCTCTGGAGTAACCAATTTAGAGTTTTCTACATTTTCTTTGAAACTTACTCGTGAGTTCACCACATTCTCCCTTGTCTTTGAATAGAGCAGTTTCCCTCAGGCTCATTTACACTGTCTTTATGACATGAATGGTCTGAGCTAATGATGGCCAACTCCTGCAATATGTTTAAAACCAATTATGGGCCTCTACTTAACACCTTAAAAGTAGAGTTTAGATCAGCAAAAAAATACTTCTGACATAATTTTACAGTAATATTCTGCCAATATCCTATCTGTTTAGTGCCATATCCATCCTGTTAGTGTTTTGCAATATCCCTTTAACTAGGTAAAAAAGACAACATAGCTAACTTTCAATCCCTCACTGATTTAGTACTTTATTTCTATCCTACTAATTTTATTGCCATTGTGTAGATTATCAATTTTATAAAGATTATGTGCTTGAGCTTAATCAGAGCATATTTATGAAACCGACATTGTAATAGAAATACATCATTTATACAGAAGCATATTGTTTTTACACAGTACAAAGTTGGATGATTTTAATCCAATGATTCAAAACTTGTAAACTGATAATTTTCTGATAGACACTGTACTTAAGTACCTAAAAGAGTGCATTTAGTTTTATAAATATATTTAATATTTATACATATTTTTGTGCAAGTATGTGCAACTTTTTATCTTTCTTTCTTCCACAAATAAAAAGAAAATCTGCTGCTTCTGCTACCTCAAACTCTGAGTGATTAGACCATGTTTTAAAAGTATATTGCAACATACACAAATTCTAAGTAGTTTGGACACCTGGCTTGTTTTCCCTCTGAAACTTTACTAACTGCAGTAAACACCTGCACAGACAATATAAATTCATACACTGCAAGTTTTGAAGTTCAGAATTTCTGTTTTGTTTCTGTTTCCTGAAAATCTGCAATGCAGAAGCAAAAGAAATGGACAATAAAACTAAAAACAGCACCACTTGTTCCGCTTTGGTGTGTGTACGGACTCGCACACTCGCACACTTTTTAGAAGCATTTTACTAGTATGCCTTAATTAAAGAGCCTAGTGTGAGAAGTGAGAGCAACTGTGCACATCCAGCTGATGAAATTCTCCTGACATAACTGAATTGGCTAATGATGGTCTGATTCATATGCATGGATAATGTGCTGTATCTGGGTCACCTCATTAGCCTAGTTTTGATCGCTTTAAGAATGCAGGATGAATATGCATCCCACCTGTGAGTCTCTATGAACATGAGCATTGCACTAAACAACTCTTTCACCTGAGCACAGAGGCTCGAGCTGAAATCACATCTGTCATAATAAGATACTTTAACTCGGAGGAATAAATCTAAAGGAGACCCTTAGAAGATAAAACACACTGTAAAAGTGTGACAGGCTTTTCAATCTCACATCACCAAAGTATCACAGAGAGAATAATGCGCCATAACTCACTGACCACATGCCAAGCGGCGCTCTGAATATCGGCCTGGAAGATCACATATCAAGCGTGTCCTACATGCAGCACTTTGGTTTCCTCCAGTTGCCATTCAAAGTGACAGCTGTGGTTTAATTAATCACGCTGCAGTGATTGATTTAAATAAAAACTACTAACTCATTTGCATACAAAGAGAGGAGTGTACCTTCACCGAACGACTCTCTTCAGAGAGGTAGAAGTGCTTCGCGCATGCTACATTAACCCCTGTAAATGATTTGGCTGCAGTGAGGTTGCGATTAATCTTCACAGTTTCTCTGAATCATTAAAGATGGATGGGAATGATCAAAAAACACTTTCACTTTATTTACATATTTCATCATCATCAGCGGCTTGGATTCTAATCAGATGCATCCCTCAGTACCTTTGACTAAACAAATTGATTGCGGTTCAGTGAAAGCAAGGTAATCTGACCTCTTGTACAAAGGCGTTGACATGGTCAATGTCACATTTGCTTTTTCGACTGGTGAGCGTGAAATAGTTGTCTTCAAGATTGAATTTTCATTTTCAAATACAACAATGCATAACATTACATAACATAATATACACGTCCTTTCTGGCACTTTTTTCTTGATGACAGCCCCCTAATCTTAACATCAGTTGTTGATCAATACGAGTTTCAATATCAGATTCTGGAACTTTTGAATTATTTGGTCCCCAACAGCTGATCATTCATTATATCTTCGACAAGAATAGTGGGTAAGAAATGTTCAGTGAATTTAGGAAATGTAAAGTATAAATTGAGTTCAAACTGAATTCAGCGTCCACACAGGCATCACACCTCAGTCTGTTTTGATTTAAGCGCAGAATACATCTTATTGATATCAAGTGATTTAGACCATGAAGTGTGAGCGACAGTCCAAGTCCAAGCGATAAGTACATTTACTAACCAGTTTAATTCTTTATGTTATATTGGGAAATAATACTCTATGTTGTATTGGGAATGTTCCAACATTATATAAAGGTACACTTTGTAACTTTTCGCCCTATAGTGTTAAAAAAACTGCATGAATTTTGCACAAGAACATTGTTTTGGTTGTTTCTACTCTACGTGACAATGGAGAAATATGGTTCTTTCTCATAACTAAAGAGAGAGAGAGAGAGAGAGAGAGAGAGAGAATATTTTACTGCTCATTAAACATTCACTACTAGGTTTAAGAGAAATAACCAGTTTAGAAATAAGAGAAATAACCAGTTAAGAGATGACAAGCTGAAGCTATACCCATTACACAGTACTTCCTTGTACACAACAACTCATAATGAAATGACCCTTCACAATAGATAATGTTTTCCAATAAATTCTGTTAGAGATTAAATATTGCAATTCATCTGTTTAATACAATGTAATGTTTATCTGTTTGCAATTCATCTGTTTAATACAATGTAACAAGAACACTGTAAAATAAAGTATTTTACCAAATACCTTACTCACCTTTTAATGAAAAAAGTCATCCCTGCGTCACTTTTACAACGGTTCAAATCTCTCTGTTCTCGGCACATCCGAAAAGCCAAGGCAATGAGCTCTATCGCATTTTCTTTTTGCCAGTTTGATTTCTTTCCCTTTAAATGGATGATTCCCGGGAGGTTTGAGATTTAGCAGCTCCATGTCAACCTTTCTCACTTACTGTGACACCTAATATATGTTACTCACATACCATACACGCGTCAAAGTAACCAGAGCAACCTTTCTCTATTAAAGATATTACGAGACAAGCACGGGTGAGTGACTTCCAATGATAAGCCATCCTGCTTTGTCTAAAACACCTTATTTTACGGTTTGTGTGTTACAGTGTAATTATACATTGAAGGACTGAGTAATAATAATCAACTACACATACTCACTATACGTTCAGAGGTTAGGATTAGGATGTATTTAAGTTTACTTGCATATAATTTTACACAATACATGTAATGTGTGTGAAAATGACACTATTTACTAGGGATGGCAGAAGTCAATTTGTGTTGTGTTAAACAAACGCTTTACTTAGACTTTATTAGAAATAGAATTTAAAAAATGATGCATTTTCTTTCATATTTTGTTAAGTACTCTTGGGGCGACAGTAATATGTGAGCAGTAAAATCAAATGAAGTTACCACCATTTGAAGGAACTCTTGACTCCTCTGAAATAAACTGAGCCGCAGTCAGCTAAACTTCCTCCCAAGACAGTTGAGGATGTGAGTCAGCAGAGTTTCAAGTGTTGGAAAGATCCTCACTGTAAATCTCTCCATCCCTGAACGCCAGCCCTGAACCAACAGCAGCAGCTGGTCCGAGGGTTCATCTGATCCCACTCAAATCATCTGCACTGATAAAATCTCCTATATTATACAGTATCCACAAACCACTGGCAGGACATAGAATTCAATCGTATCTTCTACTGATATCAATTTAAAATATGAAGTAACTGCAGCTCTCTGAGAGCTATAAACAGTCCAAACTGGATTTCCTCTATGGTAATAATAAACCAGCAATATTTGAGAGACTAACAAGCTAAAGGAAACAAAAAAATATGTTTAGAGTTTTAAAAAAAATGAGATAAACTATAGTTTTAGTTAGATGATGACAATGCAAATTTAACTGTAGGCCATAATTGACCATCAGATATTCCGTGATAATTTATTCAGAAATAATGAATTAACATCTTTCTCGCTCTTCTCTTCTTCGTTTAATAAATATGGACACCAGACAACAGTAAAATGGTTGGCGCACCACTGGCAGCCAGGCGAGTCTTTGTTTTCACATTGATGACCGCAAAGTATTCATGAGAGAGTGCATTCAATACCTCTCAGGTTACAATTACATAAGACACAAGACATCCATTATGGCCACTGTCCTGCTTCACCACAAATTATCTCCATACAAGCAGTCTCTAATGGCCTGCTGTCAGAGAGGAGTTTCAAACCATTAAGCAATTTAAAAGGAATCCGAGCAAACAGAGATAAATCACATTCAGTCCTCTAACAGGGCCGTGTGTTCACAATCAGGAGAAATAGGTATGGCTCAAATGCCTTCTAGACGAATATGCAGGAAAAGCACAAACCAAAAAGCCAGAATATTAAGATATCAGCACATCAGACAAAGGAATGAATGTCGATATAGCTACATGCATACAGTTTAGGCTCGAATGAGCCAAAATAAAAAAGAGTGCCTAACATGATAAGATAACTAGGTGTTGCTCAGTGAAGAGTTATATTACATGAAGGTGTAAAATAAATTCTGATTTTATTTTATTTTTATCATCTTTGTTTATTGATTATACTGTTTTAATGAATTTATGGATTTCTGATAATTCAACAACAAAAAAGAATGAAGCATTTTAAATTGAGACAAGCCAATTAAGCCCACAGAAAATCATAAAATCGAATATTGTTTTCCACCAAAAATGTGATGTCACTTCCTGAAGGATAATGCGATGTGTTAGTTTATTGCTTTTGCTTGTTAAAGGAAGCATATGCATACATATATACATAAGAATATAATGTAATATTGTAATATTACAATATTATTATAATGTAATAATGAAGAAAATGTAATATTGAGGATACAGGGGGAAAAAACTGATCACATTAAATTTAAATAATTACGTTTTGGATAACTACACACAAACACACAGGAAATAGTTTGATAGAAATAGAACTAAGATGTTAAGGTGTGAAAATGAACATAATAAGAATGACGAAGGAAGTAAGAATCTGTTTTTTTGTATCTTTAAAAGTCTTTCAAAAAATTATTTTATGAGTGTAACCAAATACAGTCTGGTTGACTTGGTCATATTAAATAATATTTTTGACTTGATTTAACTCATTACGCATCTGATTTTAAAAAATACATTTCTCCTAAAAATATCCATAGAAGTTATACAAATCTTTTAACAATTAAACTGCTGAACAATTCCCCACACAGTGTCCTTAAACTCTTTAAACTGTATTATATTCTCCTGTTGTTGAAGACAATTTCCCTTCCTCTGTGCACTCAACAGTTATTGAATCATGCATTGACAAACATCCAGTGAAATAATCCTGCAGTCGGTCTTGATTAAAGATTTTTGTCTCGTTTAAATTGTAGCAGCAGGACTGGGTCAGTGAATATTTGATTTAGGAATTTGAGATAATACACAATATTAAGGCAATATGTGGGATTTCAGAAGAGCACGTCTGAAGTGAGCATGTCCGCACCCCATGAGGCTGGATCTCTTCAATCGGTCCCAAAGTGGATTATCCCCTGCACTCCTAACACAGAGTTTAGAAGTTTCACACATAATTTGTTGTAATAAGCATTAACTCAGTGGTGGCTACAAGGAAGAGAAAAGAAGAAAAACGCAAAGGAAGGAGAGAGAGAGGGGAAAGAATAATGAATAAATTAGACACGCAGCAGGCTTGCCTTTCGCCAGAAAATTCAGTTCTCCTCAAGGAACCGCAGGGACACCAAATCATTTTTCTCACACCAGTACAGGAGCTGATCAGAAACTACATGCTTGACATGCTGCACCTTTTGAGCAAAGGCCGCCACATTGTTCACTGTCACAGTGTTCAGTGTCTTTGGTTCATTAAGCCACAATTTGCTGCTAGTTCCTGTTTTAAAATCAAACTGAAATCAAGTAACTTCATAACTCAGCAGTGTTAGTAAACTGAAGTGGTTTTTAATGGTTCAATATGTTTTGAATATGTAATAACATTTTACAGTATGAGCAGTTTGGCACAAAAAGCAATGAGAATCATGATTTGGTTGATGCATTAAACTTAAACAGATCTACAATGAAAAAACAACAACAAATAAAACATTTTGCTACACAAAAGTACTTCGAATCATTTTTTAAATGAGTTCACATCAATTGAAATGACCTTTCCATTGTTCCTTGAGACAGACGTTTTAGGAGACCCATTTTGAGTCAGATTTACACTGCTGTGTGACACACAAGACACTGACGAAAAAATACTGCTTCTGTAAAAGCCACAATGTTTAAGAAAATATCTCAGCTGGAGTCACTAATTTGAGTTACTTAATCTCCAACAACGAAGCAACAAATCAGGTTTGTGACCTCTAAAAATGCAACAGGATCGACTACTACTCTGAATCATGTCCCAAAATAATCCACAAATATATATATATATCTAATGAATATCCGCTTTCTTACCTGCACCGGGGTGCTGTGCATTGTGGCCAAGAGCTGGTTATGTTAGTGTGTTTGTCAGTGGGCTAGTTTGCTATGTGGCTTGCTCTGACACACTCTTTAAGGTCCATTGTTAATAGAAGGCCTGTGCATAATAGACACTCCACGATAACAAAGACTGATAATCCCGTCTACCCAACAGCTCCCATGTTGCGGGCCGACATTTTAAGGGCAGTTAAGTTGCTGTGTGGCGACACTGAATGAACTGTGGGTAGAGAGAGTCACCCAAGAAGCCATTATCTATGGCAAGCAGCGTCAATTCACATCAATTAGGGTCCATCCAAAGTGTTGGTGGTGAGGATTCAAATTAATAATTAAATAAATAAAGCTGACCGCAAGTGGCTGCTACAGAGCCCTTCAGTCATTTGAGTGAGTCCTCTGAGTATTAGCATGCAGAAAGCCAAAAGTGGCGGCCGGAAAAAGAGGCTGTGTTACTCTTTCCTTCCTTTTAGTTCTGTAGATGTGTTCAGATAACTGATCGCTATCACTTTCATCAAATAAGTGGCTGATCAAAAGCATTTTTTTTACTTTTACATACTCATGCAAGTAATCAAGAATATAAATGATAATATATAATTCTAGAGAACTTTACAAACAGGGTAGAAAAAGGAGCAGAGACATAAATTCATACATTTCAGTAAAATGTTGTTCTCAGCTTTACAAAAGTGTTTATCGCCAACCCCATTGTCATGTGTGTCTTGGTTAGTTCTGTTAGTTGATTTGTATTTTAGCTTGGTTTTGGTCTGTTCCTGTTTTCCTGTATTCCGTCATGGTTAGTTAACCTATAGTTTTTCAGTGAGTGCCAGAATTTTTTCTCATTAAGCTCATTAAGCTTTGTTTACTCTGTGTATATAGCACTTTCTGTCCTTTTTCATGTTGGTTAGTTGTGTTTATCAAGTTCGGTTGTCTTTCTTCAGAGGTCCTGTGTTTCTGTTAAATAAAGACTGCTGTATCAAATCCTGCCTTACATCTCTCCTTCCCACAAGCAGCCGTGACACCCATGAGATCGAACTAAATTTTATATTTACACGTTCTGCAATTCTGTTATCTATATTTGTTAAACCCCTAAATTCAGTATGATTTGTTTCATTTTGTCATTCTGTAGTAATAAACGTACAATAAAATAAAATAAAAAATGTTTATAAGGGTTGCAGATTTACCCTAAATTGAGTTGTCATACAATAGGGGCTAAATAGTTTGACTAGTTTTAGTAACTGATTTCCTGTCAATTAAAATAAAAAAGACATTTATAATTTTTTTTTCTAAAATTAGATATGTTTTGTGCAGAGATTGTAAAAAAAAAAAACACCCCCCAAAAAACTGTGACCTGTGTGTAAAATCGTCTTCATTGAAGGCTGTTGAAAATCACAAGGTATGCTCTAAAAATGTTTTACATGTCAAATAAATAAATGGATATTACTTGGTTACACTGGTTTCTGGTCTAAAATATATGTTAGAGGCTGAAGATCAGAGATAGAATTAGATATTTTAAATTTTAAATTTAAATATCTTATTAAATATAATTAATAAACTTACATACATTTAATTAAAAGTAATTCAGATCATTTCACATTATGATTTTAAATCATTGAACATTGTATAGCCTATTTTGTCAGTGAGAGGACATGACTTACAGGATCTTCATCAAGGACATTTAGTACAAATGTATCCCTTAGACCACAGAGAATACTGAAGACATTCAAACTGGGAGAATCCATTAAAGTCACATCCATTTAGTATATAGACACCACTCGCATTAACACCTGCTATTGGGAGTATGGGAAGACGTTCTTGTTAATTACAGCATTGTTTGTCAAAATTTAATTTGCAGACTTTCTTCAACTTTTATTGCACCAGTGTTTGTTAAATTATTTCATCTTGTACAGGAACAGAAAACCATTAGGTCAGGACAAAATCCATGAGAAAAAAAAAACTGTCTGTTCTGTTAAATATAGGCCAAGACTCAGTAATTTTTCCCTCACTCAAAATATTTGCCCCAAAAAAAAAACAAAAATAGATTGATCCTTTGAAAAATGCTTTTAACAAGACTTACAAATATGTTTAGGTTTGTTGTCTCTCTCTCTTTAAAGAAGTGGAAGCATATTAAAGCACATCTGCATTTTATGCAACTCATTAAATTAATCCACACTGGGAAGTTAATGAGGGAAACACTGCATATTTATTAAACATTGCATAGCACTACATATGCTGCCCTCGATTCGATTCTTTTCTTTCTTGCCATAAACTTTGTGGTAGCTGTATTTTCCATTATAGTTTTATTTTATTTTTTAAAATAAGAATGATGTCTGTGTAAGCCAGATAAAATACAGCTTTCATCTTTGAAGCATAGGGACATGTGGACGATGTGGACTTACTGGAGACAATGATTTGTCCAATCAGGTGTCATCTTTCATTAAGAATTCTGTATGCATTAGTCAAGGCACCCAGTCAGAGGCACTTTTTGGGGCTTTCAAAAGATGAAGCCTGTCTTTTTAATGTTTAAATACATGCTGAACATCCTCTGAGATAATTTCAAGTTGACCCACACAGGGAGAAAACACAAATGAATCATTTAAAAGCAAAGAAAGAAGGAAAAGAGAAAAAGAAAGCTTGGCATCTGAAGAGTGTTTCTATAAAACAAAATGTGTATGTTATGGAATAAAAACAACATAACAGCAGTGGGAATACAGTTTGTGTTTGAGGGAAAAAAGGGAATGTCGTCTTCTGGGATCAGTAGAAGCAAAAGCTTAAGCTTAAGGAATTAAAATTTGTTCTACAGAACACCAGAGTTCTACAGTTCTAAAATTTCTTGGATCCATTAAGAGCTGTTTTCGCTTGAAAAGGGTTAGAGCCTCCTCTACTGGATCTTATTCTGCTCAACACAACCAATAAGAAATATAGTATGCATTGCTCATTTGTCCATTTGCAAGACCCTAAAAATGGTCTATTTTGTCACCCACATTTTTTTCCCACAAAGTTTAAAAACATAATTATAAGTCAAATAACTAGAGAAAAAAATGTTTTGAAAGAAAGAAAAAGTATTGTAGTATTTATTACAAAGTATTGTTATTATCATTTAAGGTAGGGTAGACTAAAAAAAATTAGTTATACTGATTCAAACTCTCTTCCCATCCTGGTAGCAATCAATAACAGAAGTGGTATTGTAGGGGAATTAACAGTTAAAACCCGAAGACCAGATATGTTGAATGAAGACCAGGAGTCAGGATGTAGTCAATAAAAAAAAGTTTAGTAAAAATAGGTTGTAGTTTCATCATGCAGAAACCAGCTTCAAGTCTCACAAGGAGTTCGTAGGCCGCTCTGCTTACATTTTCATTGTTACATCAATTATACCTTTTTCTAAGGTCACATTACGTCATTCCTTAAAAAACTTAAATGATTCAGATTGGCTAAGAAAGTAGGCAGAAATTATTAATCTTCCACACAACGACATGACATCAATAGCATATCTCCATCCATTGAACTGCTGATGGTCTCGCCCGTCCAGGTTCACTGGGGTTCTACCCGAACAGGCTCTGGTAATGGAGCAGGAGGTAGACTCTCTACTGAGGAAAGGGGCCATAGAACATGTACCCCTCTCAAACAGAGAGTCAGGCTTTTACAGCCGTTACTTCCTCATTCCAAAGAAGGATGGAGGATTGCGGCCCATCCTGGATTTGCGCCTTTTGAATCGCTCGGTCATGAAACTGAAATTCAAGATGCTGACATTAAAACAATGGTGACGCAGATCAGGTCCGAGGACTGGTTCGTCACTATCGATCTGAAGGACGCATATTTCCATATTTCCATCCTTCCACAGCACAGGAAGTACCTCAGGTTCGCCTTTGAGGGGAAGGTGTACCAATATCAAGTACTTCCATTCGGCCTGGCTTTATCATCCCGCACTTTCACGAAATGCATGGACGCAGCGCTAAGCCCGTTGCGCCTCCAAGGCATAAGAGTATTAAATTACATTGACGACAGGCTGATTCTGGCCCAGTCGCCGCAGTTAGCGGTTCAGCATCGAGATGTTGTTCTCGCACACATGAGAGTGCTGGGGTTGAGGTTGAACGCAAAGAAGAGTGTTCTTTCTCCTCTTCAGAGAACCACCTTCCTAGGCATTGTATGGGACTCATGGGACTCGGCTATCCCCCGCCCACATCGAATCGATCCTGTCAATCTTGAAGAAAGTCAAAACAGGCCAGTCCATCACTGTAAAACACTTTCAATGAGTGCTGGGCCTCATGGCAGCAGCTTCCAGCGTCATCCCGTTCGGGTTGCTACACATAAGGCCATTACAATGGTGGCTCAGATCCAGAGGGTTTTCAACCCTTTCCGCACTATCAAGGTCATGCGCCGATGCTTACGTATGCTTGGGTATGTGGAAGAAACCCTGGATTCTGTCTCAAGGACCCTTATTGGGAGCTCCTTGTCGACACGTAATGCTATGGATGGACGCATCCTTCACGGGTTGGGGAGCGGTCCTGAGGGATCGCTCTGCCCAAGGTCTGTGGCACAAACACCAGTTGTCCTGGCACATAAACCTGCTGGAGATGATGGCTGTTTGGAGGGTGCTTCAAGCGTTCCTCCCAGACTTCAGAGGCCATCATGTGGTTGTTCAGACTGACAGCACCACGGTGGTCTCCTATATAAATCATCAGGGGGGTCTTCATTCGTGACCACTATACAAACTGGCGCGGCAGATCCTCTTTTGGTCCCAAGGGACTGCTCCAACTACGGGCAGTTCACATCCCTGGGACCCAAAATGTGGGAGCAATTCCTGTCGAGGCAGGGGCCAAGGCCCATGGAATGAAGGCTCCACCCCGAGGTGGTGGAGCAGATTTGGTTAAGGTTCGGCCGAGCACAAGTAGACCTGTTCGCGTCCGAGGAATTAACTCACTGCCCTCTATGGTATTCACCCCGCTCGAGTGGCCGAGGCTATGTGTGTATGCCTTTTCCCCGATTGCTCTGCTCCCATGAGTTCTGGTGAGAGTTTGCCGGGACAAGGTCCATCTCACACTGGTTGCTCCACGTTGGCCAAGTGTGGTTTGTGGATCTTGTGTCCCTTTTGGACAGAGTCCCCTGGGAGATCCCAGTCAGAGTGGACCATCTGTCCCAGGCAGCGGGCTCCTTTCTTCACCCCTACCCAGAATTTTAGAAACTGTGGGCTTGGCCTCTGAGGGGCCCCAGCTCATAGATTCTGGTCTCTCAACTGAGGTTGTTGAGATCATACTCCACTCCAGAGCTCCCTCCATGAGGAAGCTGTATGCCCTGAAGTGGAGATTCTTCACTTCTTGGTGTAGCAAGAAGCAGGTGAGCAGGGCTGTCCCCGTCCACCCTGAAGGTTTACGTGGCTGCCATAGCTGCTAACCACGTACCTCTGGGTGGCATGTCCATTGGCAGGGACCCCCTCGTCATACGCTTCCTCCGTGGTACAATTAGGCTGAGGCCTGCAGTCCAGACCAAGGTTCCTACCTGGGACTTATCCCTAGTACTCTAGGGGTTGTCCCAGGCACCCTTTAAACTGTTGGATGAGGTTCCTCTAAAATTCCTCACTTTGAAGACTTTGTTCCTATTAGCTGTTACATCGCTAAAGAGAGTTGGGGATCTAGTTGGGGATTGCCGGCAGCAATGTCACCCTCTAGCCTACGACTGGTTGCTCACAAAAGCTAAGCGGGGATGTGTGTGGTCGTTTCCTGGATGGGAGACTGATTGCTGCTGGAAGTGGTGTTAGGAGGCCAGCAGGGGGTGCTCACCCTCTGGTCTATGTGAGCCCTACCGCCCCAGTATAGTGACGGGGACACTGTACTGAAATGAGCACCGTCATTCGGATGAGACGATAAACCGAGGTCCTGACTCTCTGTGGTCATTAAAAATCCCAGAATGTCTTTCGCAAGAGTAGGGGTGTAACCCCGGCATTCTGGCCAAATATGTCCATCATGGCTTCCTAACCATCCCCTTTCTCTGATTGGCTGCATCATCACTCTGTCTCCTCTCCACCAATAAAGCTAGTTTGTGGTGTGCGTTCTGGCGCAATATGGCTGCCGTCGCATCATCCAGGTGGATGCTGCACTCTAGTGGCGGTTGAGATTCCCCCTTCCATGTAAAGCGACTTTGAGAGACTTTGATAAAGCGCTATATAAATGTAATGAATTATTATTATTATCTACAGGCTCTGTCTGTAGCTCCTTCCTGCCTTGTGTTTGCGCCTGGGATGGTAAAAGCCTTCCTCCATCCCAGGCCAGGCTATGTGCCTAAAGTGCCCACTCATGTGGCCAGGTCTATAGTGCTGCAGGCCTTCTGCCGTCCCCTCTTCGGTGACGAGGACCAGGAATTCAAAAACAAGGTCGTTTACATCCATAGGTCTGCCCATTGGCGTAAGTCAGACAAGTTGTTTGTTTGCTTTGGGACCCCCAAGGGGGCCCTAGCATCCAAATCTACCTTAAGCAGGTGGATAGTCGAGGCTATCACCCTGACTTATGAGTCGGCCAGATCGCCTTCACCTCTAAGGGTTCGTACCCACTCCACTAGGAGCGTGGCTGCCTCTAAGGCCCTTATATCAGGTGTGTCCTTATCTGATGTTTGTGATGCGGCAGGTTGGACCTCCCCGCATATCTTCCTGAGGTTTTACCAGCTTGACCTCAACTCCACTCCGGGAACACGGGTCCTCTCGTAGCGAGCTACGAGACACTCGTTGGCCTTCGTCACTGAGGAGGCGTTGGTAAATTGTTCCCCAAAGTGTTTGACGCAGCGTGAGTTCCCTTGAAAGGGAACATCTCAGATTACGTATGTAACCATAGTTCCCTGAAGAGGGAACGAGACACTGCGTCTTTGGCCTCAGCTCCTTGCACCTTCCAGGCTTACTCAGAATTTTCTAAGCTGCACACACTGGGTTCCGGCGCATGTTTATCACCATGGTTCGTGACGTCACCAACTTGCGACCGTCACTCACACTCGGTCGATCCATCGTTCGAATGTTTACATATTGTGCTTCACGAGATATCATCCAGGTATTACCCAAAGCATTCAACGCAGTGTCTCGTTCCTTCTTCAGGTAACTATGGTTACATAAGTAACCTGACATGATTTAGGGTCCACTCATCTCGACCTCGGTTAACTCGCCAACCCTATTATGTCAACGTTTTTGAAGTGGAACCGCCCAACTCCCTATTTGTCTTAGCATTTTCTTATCAGTTATGTTGATTCTTTTATGTCACCGAACCCTAATATCTCGAGCACAAAAGAGGGACAAATTCGCCACTTCACATGGTTATCTCATGACTAATGATCGTACCTAGTTCACTGCGCATGCGCTGAGTTTGCGTTGCAGGTGCATCGCAATCCATATGACGCTTCACTCACAGCAGCCTCAGAAGTAGTAGCGGAAAAATAATCCCTTCTAGATGCTATTTTGGAAGAGGAGGCGCAGGAGTTAGCACCACTGTCCATGAATTCCAAGATTACATTGACATCGACAAAGACGTTGTTACTGATAGAAGCATTTGTTTTCAAGACCTACAACCTACAAGACTTGTGTACTTGTGCTGCCCTAAAGAGCCATGGAACCTGAATGTCTACAAGCAAAATGCACCTGTGGGGGACCCAAAAAGCCCAATCAGTTGTTGTTCATTTGTTAATTTGCAAGATCCTAGCAAATAATAACAGAAGTCTCAGGACCAAAAATGTTTCGTCCAATCATTGACGATTGTAAAGGCCCACTCAATCAACCCAATGACAGCTTCCAGTAGGGCAGATGAATGATACCTGTGCGTTCAGGCTTTTCAGTGTGGCAAAGTCATTTTATAATAATAATAATAATATTAATTGTATTAATATAGTGCCTTTTCAACACTTAAGGTCAGTAAACAAAGATAAGTTTAAGGAACAGAACCACATTAAAAATCAATAATAAAGCAAAATACAAATATCAAGTGCTGAAGAGTAATATACAGAAGTGATGTAAAGAGATGTAAAGGAGTATTAAATGTAATACAAACAAGTAACATATCCATTACAGGGTCCAATTTACAGTTCAAGAGCTGAACAGTAATAAGATCATTTTTTAAGAGGTTCTTGAAAAAGGCTTGATGTCTTGAGAAAGAGCTTTCCATAGTTACCAGACTAAACATAGGAGTGACTAGCAATCCTGCACTAGAAGATCGTAAGGAACAAACAGGACCATAATGCTGAAACAAGTCAGATAAATATATATGACTAAAGAGTTTAGAACATTTTGTAATCATTTGATATTTTTTTGCTGAAAGGACATTTGTCAGGGAAACGCAGACACAGGATTCAAGTGCGAAATGTCGATTTATTGAAAGGGATGAGATGACAGAAACAATGTCCGGAAGAAGCAAGCGGCGCAGGGACTCAATGGGCAGACGATAGACGGTGCAGTGCAGTGTAATCCCAAAGTGCGTGGCGTGGAGGGTGAACACGGAACAGCAGACCGGGACACGAAGACACGCTGACGCTGGGTACAGGAACGCGCTGAGACGGGAGCCGGAACACTGGACCACTGAAGAGGTCGACGTGGAACATGGTGAGACAACGACTCGACAACAAGGTATGGTGAGAGGGCACTAAGTAGGCACAGGAGATATGGATCAGGTGTGTGTGTGATGAAGCGGTGGCGGTGATCAGTAACCACGCCTCCCACACTCACCACGCATGCATGCACAGGCAGTAATAGGAGACAATGAATC
The DNA here is from genome assembly GCA_037043235.1 of Rhodeus uyekii. Lineage (NCBI taxonomy): Eukaryota > Metazoa > Chordata > Actinopteri > Cypriniformes > Acheilognathidae > Rhodeus > Rhodeus uyekii. The sequence goes on from JAWRVZ010000088.1 coordinate 883,468, forward strand.
TGCGAACCGTGACAACATTAAGAAGTGAGTTACATTAATCTAGTTGAGATGTGACAACGGTGTGTATAATAGTTTCAGAATCCTGCTGACTAAGTGAAGATTGAAGATGAGAGATAAAAAAGCTGTCTTCACCACTTTACCAATGTAAATCATTAAATGAAAGAGTGGAATCAAGAAGAACACCAAGAATTCATAGAGGGCATTGTAAATACACCATTCAAACCTATTGGCTAATCAGGTAGTGAAAACCTAACAGATAATATTGATTTAGAGCCAATCAGTATTATCAGATTTTTACCATAATTAAGTTTAATTCCAATTTACTTTTATCTGACTACATTTTATCACAATCTCAAATTTAGGTTAGAATGCCAATTTTAAAATTACTCATTTGTATAATAGTTTAACTACACATTTGATTATTCTCTTTATTAATTTAGTAATTACTCTTTACTCTAATTTTAATCATTTATTCAGTTACCAATGTCGCTTAGGGTCTCATGCCAGTAATTATGTTATGCAGATCCCACAGTCACAAACTTGCCAATCCAATCATTAGTTAGAGGTTATGTCTAATTCTGTTTAATAGGCAGTTATGTTTAGCCCCTACAATTGGCTATATAACAATTTATTTAAGCTTAACAGAGTTTATGAATAGTACCATAAATAATGCCACCCCAATGCTTTCTATTATCTCAATATTTATTTTAATCTAGCCCCTTATAGTTAATGCAACTACATAAAAAGATAACGTTTGAAACGTTTTAAAGTCGAGACATTTGTCAGAAATGTAGAATCCCACATATTGTGCACATATGCACAGTCTATCCTGAGATACTAGTATGTACTTAAACCTGAATGCAGATTTGCGGTAACAATGAATGCAACGTAATCTATTAATAAGTAAACAACTTTGTTTGACTCTAATTTAACATCAGGAAAAAAATCAATACATCAATTTACTATTAGTCAAGTAAATGTATCTGTGGCGAGCAGGGCGGGGTCGAGGGACCGTGAGAGCGTCACGAGAGCCTGTGGCGTGATTGAGAATGAGCGACACCTGCGAGCCACCGGTGTCTCTCGATTCTCACTGAGGAGCGGAGACCTAAAAGGAGGAGCGACGACAGTGAAAGCGAGAGAGGACCAGGCCTGGGACTTTATGTTATGTTTTGTGTGGGCGGCAGTCGACCGCGAGGGGCTGCCGCCATTACTTTCGTTTTGTATTTATGGTTTATTTTGATTATTAAAGTCTTTGAATGTCTGCCGGTTCCCGCCTCCTTCCTCCCTGAACGTTTAACTCCGTTACAGTATCATGTCAATTACAGGATCAATTCAAAGTTAATCAATATAAAACTATGTGAAACGAAGAGTAAAAGATACATAAGTAACATTAGGAAAAATCTGATTTGATTACAAATTGCACCTTGAGGTCTTGCAAAATTTCCTTAGTTACTGACACAAAATTACAATCGGAATTTGTATTAATCAAGGTCCCAGACCTGGGTAATTTACAACTTTTGGGGACAGAAGGCTATTTGCTATCTACCCTCTCGTCACTGGGCATCACCGGAACTCCCCTTCAGTGGTTTGAATCCTATCTCACGGATTGGTCCTTCAGGGTGGCATGGTGCGGGGAGGTCTCCAAAGAATGTCAACTGATCACCGGTGTTCCACAGGGCTCAGTTCTTGGACCACTTCTCTTCTCCATGTACACCACATCACTGGGTCCCATCATAGAGGCACATGGCTTCTCCTATCACTGCTACGCAGATGACACTCAGCTCTACATATCATTTCAACCAGATGATCCAACGGTGGCTGCGAGAATCACAAGCTGCCTAGCGGACATCTCAACATGGATGAAAGAGCATCATCTGCAGCTCAACCTGGCAAAGACGGAGCTTTTAGTCTTTCCTGCCGATCCAACCCGACAGCATGATTTCACTATCCAGATCGGTGCTACCACGATTACCCCTTCAAAGTCTGTCAGAAATTTTGGAGTGATCTTTGAGGACCAGCTGACCTTCAAGGACCACATTGCAAAGACAGCTCGATCATGCAGGTTTGCACTGTACAACATTAGAAGGATGAGGCCATTCCTAACTGAGCAAGCTACGCAACTTCTGGTGCAGGCCATGGTCATTTCCAGACTGGACTACTGCAACTCTCTTCTGGTTGGGCTTCCTGCAAATGCAATCAAACCCCTGCAACTGATCCAGAATGCAGCAGCTCGTCTGGTCTTCAACCAACCGAAAAGGTCTCATGTCACTCCACTCTTCATCTCACTACACTGGCTCCCTCTCGCAGCACGCATCAAATTCAAAGCACTGACTCTTGCATACAAAACTTACACAAACTCAGCACCTTCATACTTCCACTCATTGGTACAACTCTACACACCGACCAGAAACCTTTGATCGATCAACGAGCGGCGACTCGTGGTTCCATCACAGAGAGGAAAAAGAACGATCACAAGAACATTTTCATTCACCACCCCTGGCTGGTGGAACGCACTCCCTGCCCTCATCCGGAATGCAGATTCCCTGTCGAGGTTTAAAAAACTACTAAAAACGCATCTCTTCCATGAGCACCTAACATGACACACACATGCACTCAAAGAAAAAAAACAACAACTTTATTTCCCTTTTCTCTACTCCCCATGCTGGTGCTACTTGTATTCAGAATGTTTGAAACTTTGTTTTGTAAGCGCTCTTATGTGGTTTTGTATCCTTTGGACAAATTGCTTCTATATTCCTCAAATTGTAAGTCGCTTTGGATAAAAGCGTCTGCTAAATGAGTAAATGTAAATGTAAATTTGCAATAAAACCTGGGCAGAGGATGCACCACCTTTCCTCTGAAAGCAAGATATATCTAAACATTTAGAATATTTCTGACCTTTTGAATTACTTCTTTAGAGATGAGATCAATGTATCAGTCACACAGAAATTTTTCAAATAATAACGGAAATTTATAATAGAGCATCTCATTCCCTTCTCAGGTAAAAAGGGTTCCAGTCGTAATGTGAAACGTTCAATCCAAATCGATATCAAAATGCATTAGCAATGTACTAGCTGATTTACCATTTGTGCGTACAGCCTTTTTTTCCTTTTCTCTTTCTCTCTCTCTCATAGTTGCTCATAGGACAAACAGCGCTGGAGGAGTAGCGCACCAAAATTGTGTCTAGACGAAGAAGAAGAAGAAGTATGGAAGAGAACGTCTCAGGTTATGCATGTTACCCTAGTTCCGGGAAAGAGACGCTGCATTGAAACTCATTGGGAACGCTTTAGTGTGTTGTCTCATGAAGCACAATAGAACCAACATTTGTGAATGCACATCAAAGATGTGACTTATGAGAGATATGACTGAAGCACCCTACTTCTACTGCAGGCTTTACAAGTGGAGTTGCTTGAGGAGCTCGATGAGGGAGAGGGCTCTTTCTCCAGGCCGCTAGGGAGTCAGCCTCTTCGAGAAGTTGGCTGCTCCAAGAATATGGCTCTGGCAGTTATGGAGAAGTAAAAAAAAAAAAAAAAGATCATGTCACCCTCGCGCCTTTTCGGTGACTCAGTCTGGGGACCTGTTATTGGGGGGTTTTAGGGGGTTTTGTACGGCAGGTGGTGTTCAGGAAGCTTTGCCCAGGCTGAGCCAGTCGCGGCCTCATAGCTCCTCTCCTAGGGTCGCTCAAGTGGGGTGTAACCACCCAGTACACCTTCAAGAGAACCAGGGAATTGGGCAGACACTCTCAGGCTCAGCCTCTGGCATGAGGATGGATCTGAGGACCATCCTCGCTGCTAAGCATGCTAAGAGCATGAGAATCTGACCATAGTGTGCCAGGTCTCACTTCTTCCCCAACTGCCGCCCCTGAGTCGGGTTGCTCTGTGGGAGTCGCCCCCTTCGAGGAGGGTCTGAGAGCACAGAACACAGAGAAAGTTACCCAAGAAACCGGACCCTGTGGTGGTAGCTCTTCAAGTATCAGAGGCTAGAGCAGGAGTGGACAAACTATTTGTCTCGCGGGCCACATTGGTATCTTAAAATTGACAGAGGGGTCGGGGTGAGTGCGCCGCGATTGTTGACGGGGGTGGGGGTGCAAACCGCGATTGTTGACGGTGCGCGCCTACTCTCCACCAAAGCTTCAGTACCACTGCCGCTTGCAGCCGCGACAGAATGACGTCACAGGGAAATGTAAAATGAAGGAGGTTTAATACAAGTTCGGCGAGGTCGACGGGCCGGATTAAAAAGCCCAACGGGCCGTAGTTTGCCCACCCCTGGGCTAGAGGCTGGTTCCCTCAGTGGACTTTCTGGTCCTATGGCACATTCCAGATGTCTCCTAACGGGTCCTGCACAGCCATCTCTTCTTTGTTCCAAGCGGATGGGGTTTGGGGCCCAGTGAGAACTGTGTCTTTTGCAATTGCACAATAATGCAAGATCTGAAGATTGGTTTGTCACCTTCTTCCTAAAGATGCTCATTCTCACATCTCCATCCACAAATCTCTGCAGGTTCACTTCTGGGGGGGAAGGCGTACCTGTTTTGGAGGCTTCTTCTTTGGCCTAGCTCTGTCACGTCACATTCTCAACCGTTGCTGTGACACAGCGACTTCTAAGAGAGCACAGCGCCTTCTTCCTCAAGAGAGCAGCCAGAAAAATGGAGCAGAGCTGGAAAAAAACTAAGCTTGAGGTTTTTCGCATTTCATGGAAAAACAGCTCTATTGCATTCAGAAAGGCATTAAAATCAGCTAGATCTGCTTACTTTTCTACCCTCTTAGAAGAAAACAAATACAACCCTAGGTATTTATTTGATACAGTGACTAAACTAACAAGAAATAAAGCCTCAACCCCAGATGCTTTAAAACAGATCATCAGTAATGAATTCATGGACTTCTTTACTTGCAAAATTCATAATATTAGAGAGAAAATTATAACCATGCAACCATCTACTACAATATCACAAAATACAGTAAATTTTAGTGTCCCTGAAGAAAAATTCCACTCCTTCATTGCTATTGGGGAGGAAGAATTGTCTAAACGCGTTAAATCATCAAAATCAACAAAATGTATGCTAGACCCAATACCAACTAAGCTACTGAAAGAGATGCTTCCAGAAATCATAGATCCTTTTTAATATTGTTAATTCATCATTAATTTATGTCACTAGGATACGTACCAAAAACTTTTAAATTAGCCGTAATTAAACCACTTATTAAAAGACCACAACTTGATCCTACAGAATTAGTTAATTACAGGCCGATGTCAAATCTACCTTTTTTGTCAAAGATTCTAGAAAAGTTTATATCTTCACAACTATGTTCCTTTCTAGAAAGAAACAGCATCTACGAGGATTTCCAGTCAGGATTTAGACCATATCATAGTACTGAGACTGCTCTCATTAGAGTTACAAATGACTTGCTTTTATCATCCGATCGTGGTTGTATCTCCCTGTTAGTGTTACTGGACCTTAGTGCTGCATTTGAGACAATCGACCACAAAATCCTTCAAAATAGACTTGAAAACTATGTTGGCATTAGTGGAGTTGCATTAGCCTGGTTCAAATCATACTTATCTGACCGTTATCAGTTTGTAGCAGTAAATGAGGAGATGTCATATCGTTCGCGGGTTCAGTATGGAGTTCCTCAAGGTTCAGTACTAGGACCATTGCTTTTCACCCTGTACATGCTTCCTTTGGGTGAAATTATTAGGAAGCATGGCATTAGCTTTCACTGTTACGCTGATGATACTCATACTCATACTGGCTCTCTCTCGAGACCAGAGACCAGACACATAGTGGCACTTACAGGGCATTGACGCAACAAGGGTACCAAGATGGGAGGTGCTGACCATTACGGTCCGGCAGGGGCTGCTTTCTGAGACCTGGTGCATCTGCTGGCCAGAAACCCCTGCATTATGCAGAGGTCGGAAAAAAGCTCCATCTGTGGAGTTGTGAGCCTTCAGCTGGTTTGTAGCCTCTGAGACCTGTGAGAGGTGGGGCGGATTTATCTGAATGTTTCCTCTTGTATAGTATCCTCCTCGACCAAAGTTTTGACTGCGTCTCCAAAGAGGCCAGAAGGCGAAAGAGGGGCATCCATCAAGACTTTCTTTGTCTTTCAAAGTGGTCAGATTTAACCAAAGATGTCTCTGGGGAGCTGGTGGTCTCCCTGCTTCCCGAGAGAGAAAGATCCGTGACCCTGCTTAGCTTGATGACTGTCTCAGGACCAATTCCCCCGCCCTCATCAAGGTCTTGTAATTGCTCCCCCTGGTAGGCTTGCAGCAGTGTGGTAATGCGGAGGCATCCTGAGGCAGATTAAACTCTGCCCAACAGGGAAGATATAACCCTAAGAGGTTTGTTGGGCAGCCTCAGGGGTTTTAGGGAAAGTGTTGAGTGAGGAGCGAGATAGCTTGTGAGTGCTTCCTTAATTCTAAGCATTCCCCCATATCCGCAGTCTTTCGCTCGTGCTGCTATGAACCCTGTAGGAGGAGTTTCCAGGACCTTGACACCTCATTGTGTAGGTCTGGGGAAAAGGCAAACCCTGACGCTGAGGAAGCACCCATGCAGGCAGGTTACACTTGTCCAATTTACTTTTAGGACGAGCGTCCATCCAATCCGACAGCCACTCGAGGCTGAGCCTGGCAATATCACAATTAACTACCTTGAGAGACTCCTCAAAAGCTAGTAAATAGCAACAAAAATAAACTATGTCCGATTTTATTTGCTTTTTTGCCACTTACAATAAAAACTGACATTGATTTTCTTGGTTTTATCTTGATTGGAATAATGGATTTGAAAATATTTGCGACTGTTTTCGATTGCTAAATTACAATGTTGTACAAACCATAAGGTGAAACGTCTCAGGTTACTATGTAACCATGGTTCCCTGAGAACAGGGAACGAGATGCTGCGTCCCCTAGGGGTAGCTTTGGGGAAACACCCTCAGTGTGACAGGTGTCTGAAGCAAATTATCTAATCATGCCAATGAACTTGACAATGGATGGCAGCTGCCTATGACGTCACCACGGGTACGGCTGGAGGTATAAAGGAACACCCAAACAATAAGTCATCCACTTCATATCTGAAGGGAGACAGCAGCAGGAAGGCTCGAAGCATGGCAAAGGGACACAGCACTGTTCTCAGGGAACTATGGTTACAATAGAAACCTGAGACGTTCCCTTTCGAAAGGGAACTCTATGCTGCGTCCCCTAGGGGTCGCTTTGGGGAACGCCATGCTGAAGGGCGTGACTGCACTTAATAGGTAAAAACCAGCAGTCAGAGACCCCCAGGGGAACTGTCCCGTGACATGCAGTGACCCGGGTCGGGCTACTAGAGAACTAAGGCATCAAGGAACTAGAGCCGAGGCCCAACCACGCTCGATCTAGAGTCCGAGGGAATGCAGGAGCCACTCCACTCAGGACTAAACCTGCAAAGCGGAGACCTAGAGCCGCAACTGCTAGGCCTACACGTTTAGGCGCTACTGAGCTCTAAGAGCGACTGGGCTCACCGCCAGCACTTTGCAGCTGTTCCTCTAGAGCAGGGGTGTCAAACTCAATTGCAAAATTCAAAAACACTTTACATTTTAAATATCCCAAAAGATTTTGCTCTCCATAAAAATATATCCTTTCAAAATTATACAAATTCAAAATATGGACATGCTGCATAACAAAGCATGGAAATCTAAATAAAACGTTTGCTTTTCAGCAATAACAAATCGAATCATTCAATTGTCTTTGCTCTTATGTCATTTGTCTCATAGTGCCGTCTTATTAAATTATTTAATTACCGCTATATCTCCGCAAATGAGACACACGGGTATACCGGCAGTATATCAGTAAATATATATCGTATTTTACCGCATATAATCCATGGGTTGTAGCAGATTTTACAAACTATATCACACTGTTTTTACATGTAATAATACTTCAATATATTTGTTTCGTCCCTAAGGATGTAAGTTTTTTTTTTGCTCTGTATTTTCTTTCTGGTGCTTGTACTATCACTCTGACAGCTAGCGCTGATAGGCTGTCTGACCTGTCAATCATGCAAGAAGACGTGATTGGCTGTGCTGCCATGAGGGCGGGCTCTTCTCATCCGATGATCAACACCTGAATTTTGCGCACAAGCACTGTGTACCGAGCCTGAGAAGTTATGGATAATTTGAAATTCGAAATGTGATCTTACACAAAAAAGTTCATCAATCTATGTTGGGTTGTGCCAACGATTTTTTATACAAAACCCGCGAATTTGAGGGTGCGGATTCTCGTCTGCGGGTTACATGTAGGGAGATACGATACTCAGCCTCCCATCGCTTTTAAAAGGCTCTGTTTTCAGAATCAACTTTTCTCTTCGGCATCGTGAGGGCTAGCTTCGCAATAACTTGCAGCATCTAAGCTAGACTTGATTAACACGGGAAGTTAATGTCGGCAAGGCAGCTGAAGCGCTGCATTATGGGATCTGTAGTTTTTTGTGTTACCAGCGCTTCATATCGCAGGGCCATTGATAATAACATTTAAAATGATCTAAAAACGACATAATTGCACGCCGGGCCGGATGTGGCCCGCGGGCCTTGAGTTTGACACCTATTCTCTAGAGCATAGAGGGGAACAGCACTCAACGCTTGCGGCACAGCAAGGGGGTTCAGAGGAACCACTTTCTTACAAGCGGAGCTCACCGGAGCAGAGGCCATAGTAGTTGGCCTGACAACACTCCACAGCCAAGTCCAGTTCAGGAGTCAAGGGTGACTCCACTGCGCTCGCGCTGACCCAAGTTGTTTGGGTTCAAGCAAGAACTGAGATGCACAGTACTGCTTCGCTCAGAGAAGTAGGGTCAACCTCCCGAAGGGTACACTCTCAAGCTGAGATGGCCAGAAACTCCTGTACTTCAAGAGCGCAGCGGGGGCTCACAGGGCGGAGGCCCGCTCTCCTCGGAGAGGCCTGACGAAACCCCTACGCATCAGCCAACCAGAGGAGGCAAGAATACTTTACCTCGCCTACAACTCGCTAAAGGTCGCTGAGCGGAGATTCGTGAAGCGGAGGCCTCAGCATTGAATACTCTCATAACGAGAGGAAGCCAACAACACCATGGAGAGGAGGATAGTCGTAGAGAGCTCAGAAAGCAAAGAAATGACCTCTCAGACCCCAGGCAGTGAGAAGGAGGCTTAAGAGAAGCCGACGACTTGCAGGAAGCGCCTGAGGGAGCATATGGGAGCGGGAACTCACCTGCAAGAGGACAACTCTCAGAGAGAGAGGAGAAAGCCACTCTACACCTACCCCTTTACTACAACTAGGCTCCTCAGGAGCTCAAATGTCAACACAACTTGAACACTCAGGAGCGACTAGAGGGGGTTTCTCTTAGAGAGCCACCGCCCCTAAATCAACTGAGTGGAGCTCCGGCGAGCAGGGAAGGTACACCAGATTCTCAGGGCCCTCACACACTGCTCTATTGCTAGGGTCTAGTAAGCCGAGCACAGGAAACAGCAAGCAACAGTGCAGACCCTCCAAACCTGGATGGCTGGCCATGTTCACTCGTGAAACGGGAAGGTGCACCGAACAATTACAGAGAAAGGACAATGGCCCTCCCAAGGGCTGTATCAGCATGCTGTTATCACACTGTACTCCAGGCCACTAGCGAGAGGACTCGGAGGGAGTCATACCCCAGCCACAGCTTGGGGGAGCAAAGGATACAGTGAATTACCAAACACACGGGAAGACTTTGCTCATCTCACAAATACCTAGCAGGTTGAGCTAAGGAGCGAGGGTGTTAGTCAACATGCTCCTTCTTACGCCACAGGCGGGGGCGAGGGAGCTCGACTTGAGCTGCCGACTCTAGCACACACCCATGTAGCCCGGGCAGAGCTTGAGGAACGGAGGCCTTGCCGAAAGCAGGCAAACTCTACTATTAAGAGGAGGCCTTCCAACGCTCCCTGCGCTGCAAAGCTCTGGGGTGAAGGCTGAGCGCAATGCACTCACCACACTCGGAACCCACAAGCAGGCCAAGGGGGCTCACACTTGGGAAATCCAGCCGAGCGGAGCTAACGGCCGTCTACAAAAGCAAGCACTATAACTCCTGAACACCACAAGCGGAGGCCTACGACTCTGCTTTAAGAGGAGGCCTGATGAAGCAAGCATATGTAGCCTCAGCCACAGCTGCCTCTAAGAAACCCCACGGGTGCCAGATGCACAACGGAACAGGGCCCCCAAAAAGGGGATAACTCTAAACGAGTGGAGGACTACTAGTGCCTATCTAACTGCAGCATGGCCAGCTCAGGGAGCAAGGCTCAATGCTCTCAGTACGAGGGGAAGCAGAGCGCTATACTCCAGAGAGTATACTCACTCTACCGGGCGAAAGCCAGACCGCTCGCTGTCGTCGGGCGACCTCAGGCGGGCGGAGCTCACTCAGCGCCCAAGCCCGGCATAACCCCTCAAACAGGTTGAACTCAGGAGTGAAGGCCTCGGCCAAAGAAACTATTTTTTACACCACAGGCTTAAGCGAGGGGGCCAAAACGGTGCAACTGACTCAAGCTCTCTCTCTCCAGTAGCCTGGGCGGAGCTCGGGGGAACGGCCTATGACTCTCCTTGGAGAGGAGCCTTGACGACACTCTGAGAAGAATACAGATAGCCTCAACCACATCTGCTGCTATGGCAACCAGGCCAAACAGTGGCGCTGGGTGCGTGAGGGAGAACCAAGGTAACAGAAGGTGTCCCTCAATACATCTGCCAAACCACATGACTACAACCTCTACGAGAGAAAGGCCTCCAAAAAAGGGAATAGCCCTAACGAGCGGAGGCTACTCGGTGCTCGTCAAAATGCAGCAGAGCGGCGGCCTAACAACTCTAATGCAAGAGGAGGCCGAGTGCTATGCTCTGAACATATGAAAGGGCTTCTGGCTTGGAAGGACCCAGAGCCTGCCATGAGGAGGCTGCAGGTGCACCGCAGTGTAGGGCTTACCCCAGAAACTATCTTCTACCAGGCAAAGGCTGAACACCGCTCGCCGTCGCCAAGCGACCTCAGGTGGGCAGAGCTCACTCAACCAGACCCGGCATACCACTCTCGTGACAGGAGAACGCCTGAATAAGCAAACTGGTGGTTCTTCTAATTCCGTTCGAAGAAACAACCCCGCTCCATGAGAGGAGATCGCTCTTAGCAACCGCCTCTAGGGCAGAGGCCTCAGCCCTGCAATGCCCCCATACTTTAGTGGTTGCTGCTTTCTCCCCCACACTGCATGCTTTCTCCAGCTTATTATGCAGCTCCAGCTTATGGCTTTGCAAAGCTGCCTCCAGTGGAATAGACGCTGGTTAGCTGTCTCTTGCTGGGTGCGGCCTTTAGGCCGACTTTAGAATGACTCGCGGGAGCGCTTATTCAGACGGCAGGGCCGATTGAATCCCTCGCGCTTCCACAGCCGCTTCCCTCGCGGGAAGGAAGCGCGAGTCATAACTGCCGGCAGCTCGTCATACGTGGCACAGGTAGACTGAGTGAGCCACACAAACAGCCCCCTGCACGGCTAGTTTTGCGGGGAACGCGCACTCAGCCACAATGAGAATAGAGAGAGAAAGAGAATGTGTTCTCCCGCAAAAGCTTGCTCGCGTCAGCGACCAACAGCCAAGATAAAAAACACTCTCATTAGTTCGCTGGCAAGCACCATCTGCTCGCAATTCACCCGTAAAACGGGACAACGCGTGTGCAGCCTCTGAGAGAGATGCGCTCGCTACGCACACAAACAACCTCGAAGGTTGGTGCCTAAGCGCTTCAATACCATCTTAACACACATCTCGCATGTATCATCAGGTGCCCGAAACGCTGACACGGATTAATACAACGAACATGGTTTTCCTTGCTGACCAACGTGGTTCGTATTCAAACAACGAAACTAGGTTCCCTAAGACGCCAAAGGTGGCGGCCCTCCAAGGAGGGACCTAGCGCACCTTAACTGGGTGTCATCAGCCAAAGCCATAGAGCAGCCACTATAGAAGCGTAGGGAGGTGGCTCTCGATGGAGGGACCACGCATACACTGATCGGCACATAGCCGCTCCAACTACTAGTGATTGATAGCGAAGAACCGGAAGGTATCAAGGCGTAGATGAGATCCAAGCCGATGACCACAATGGATAGCCCACAATGGATCAGGGCTATGAGCCAGGGCTATGAGCCACGGCTGATGAACAGCTTTCTTAAGAAAGAACCGTGTCAAGGTGCACTGAGCAATCCGTGCTAACCGAACGAAACCAAGAAATTCACTACGCTTAGGGCGGTCCCTCTTCCAGGGAAGAGGCCCTCCTAGGAGGGACCGAACGCACCCTGATAGAGTATCCGGCTGCTGTTGCCAAAGAGCCTCTGGCTAAAAACCGTGGCTGATGAACAGCTTTTCAAGGAAGAGCGGTTTCGAGGCGCACGGAGCAATCCGTGCTAACCAACGAGACCCACAAACACGCTACGCATAGGGAGGTGGCCCCCAGGGGAGACCAAACGCACCTCATTCTGAACGTAGAGCCTTTCACAGAAAGATAAAACCAGCAACAGGGGAATATCGAAGCACACGGGACCCCCCGTGCAGACAACGACACCAACAAGCCCTGGAGACGCCTAGGGAAGTGGTCCCCCCGGGAGGATCCAACGCACCCAAAAAAATATGCGTCACAATATACTGTCTGTTCTGAGAACCACTTTCAGGGAGGAGGCCCTCCTCAGAGGGGCCGAACCCAAACAAGATTGAAATTGAAATTCCAAGCCACAACTGATAAAGCACCAAAGCACACGGAATGATCCGTGCTGGCAATGATACCAAATCTCTAAAGACGCCTAGGGAGGTGGCCCCCCAGCGGAGGGCCCCACGCACCCTAATGTGTGCGTCACAAAGACACTGTCTGTTCCTCTGTCTGTTTCTCTTTCTGCAGGGAAAAACCTGGAGTAAAAGATCTACTTTTTTTTCGCTTTTTTTCAGCTAGGGGCTTTGCCCGAAACTAGATTTTCATGGTATAGTTTGAATACCAGGGCCCAGCAGGACATGCAGGGGCAGGGCAACTGCCCTAAAGCCCCCCAAAGGGGCACCCAGTGCAGCCTGGTTCCCTCAGGATACCATGGGAGCATATGGGTTTATTTATTTTTTCAATCAAAACGAAAAATACAAAATCCAGCCCATCAAAGCTGGAAAAGTGCATCCCAACGGCATTTATTCTTTCGCAAAATGGTAGCTCCTCGGAACTGGAACATTGAAATTCGCATCATAATCCGAATCAGCCTCCTTGAAGACTGACAGACAAAATCGGAGCGTTGCGACAGCAGCCGCTCACAATACTTTTTCTCCAAAAGAAAGCCTGGCACTGAGGAGGCAATCTGGACGTCAAAATCCGTTAATCCAGAATGCCTCTAGGATGTGGGTCTCTGCGCTCAGTCGGCCCCTCAAAACCCAGTCTGGCAGCAGCACGGAACACCACTTCCTTCACTCTTCAAAGGCTAGCGATGTAGAGACAATGAGTCGCCAGTCTCAACACTAACGACATCCAGCTCCTCAGAGCTGGAATGCCTCAGTGAAACGTCATCCCCCGAGTTATGTGAGCCCACCTTCGGGCGGGCCGCCGTGCCGCGGAGGAGGGAGAATATACCCGAGAGAGGCGGAGACGCTTCTTCTTTAGCATGTTTGAATCCAACCCCTCTGCTAGGTCCATTTGCGATCCCCATGACAAGGATTGCCGCAGCGCCTCAGCGGCAGCAGGTCCAGAGCCGCAGGGACCACGAGCCCGAGCAGCTTTCTCAAAAACTGCCAGGCGGGAACGACGTGTTTGCGGCGGGAGCCACTCACAGTCTGCACAGGCAGCGCACTCGAGCGCTGCCCATTCATGTTCCTCCCCCAAATATACTACACACAGAGAGTGTAGTCCCCCAAACATACTACACACAGTACTATGTCTGTACACATTTCCCCCCGATTGCTCTGCTTCTGGGAGTTCTGGAGAGACTTTGCAGGACAAGGTCCATCTTACACTTATAGCTCCGCATTGGGCAGGCAGTGTGGTTCTCGGATCTAATGTCTCTCCTAGACTGAGTCCCATGGGAGATTCCAGTCAGGGAGGACTTTCTGTCCCAGGCAGCGGGCTTGATACTTCACCCCTGCCCAGAACTGTGGAAACTTTGGGCTTGGCCTCAGGGGGCCTAGCTAATAAATTCTGGTCTCAAAACCGAGGTTGTTGAAACCATCCTCCAATCCAGAGCTCCCTCTACGAGGAAGCTATACGCCCTGAAGTAGAGACTGTAGTCCTCCAGGGTCTGTCCCAGGCATTCTTTGAACCTCTTGAAATTTATTTTTTTTAAAGACTCTTTTCCTTTTAGCGATCACATTGCTGAAAAGAACTGAGGCCCTACAAGCAACTTCTGTAGCTCCCTCCTGCCTTGAGTTTGCAGGTGGGAGGGCTAAGGTTTACCTCCATCCCAGACCAAGCTATGTACCTAAGGTACTCACTAATGTGGCTTGGTCCATTGTACTGCTGGCCTTCTGCCCTCCCCCCTTCGGTGACCAGGACCAGGAGTTTAAAAATAAGGTCTCTCCGTTGCGAGCCCTAGCGCTTTTGATGCAACGCGAGTTCCCTTGAAAGGGAACGTCTTAGGTTATGTATGTAGCCATAGTTCCCTAAAGAGGGAACGAGACGCTGCGTCTTTAGCCTCAGCTCCTCGCGCCTTCCGGGCTTGCTTCAGACACTCCTCTACGCTGCCATCACTGGTTTCCGGCGCATATTTATCACCCTGGTTCATGACGTCACCAACCTGCAACTGTCACTCACATTCGGTCATTGGATCATTTGATTATTTACATAGTGCTTAACGAGACTATCGTCAAGGTATTCCCCTAGTGCTTTTGATGCAGCATTTCGTTCCCTCTTCAGGGAACTATGGTTGCATGCATAACCTGTGACGTTTTTCATATCTATGACTGTCCACCAGGCTCTTATATTATCAGACTGCCCTCTGCAGTTGTATTTGAGCTGAGTCCATTACATTCTTCTTAAATCAATGTCCCACAGCTTGTAAGTCATATCATCCCCCTGACCAGGGAAATATGGGAGCTGCTAACCAAATATCCTCTGAAATGGAGTTAATTCTGTACTCAACCCAGGGAAGGAAAAAAGTCCAGCTATGCTGATGTTCATAGCAGTCAGCCTGCATAAAGTGTCTAATATTCTGGATCTTCTGCTTAGTCTGGATGATAACCAGAAGATTGGGAACTGGTGCCAGATATTGTATATTGGAAGACAAGCAAAAAAAGAGGCAAAAGACAAAAGTGTCTCTGCAGGTTTCCAGGGCTGTAGGGAGGCCCCTTAAGAGCTACGAATAGCAGGCTTTAGAAAAGCACAGCAACCTGGATACAGGTGAAGCTGTTTGATGCTGGTAGGTCTGTGATGACATCAATTTTTGAGTGTGACCAGGGCTGTTAGGGAACAATCAGTACTTAGCTTACCAGCTGGGAGATGGCATGGAGACATGGACATGGTCAATTCTTGACATCATTAGAAAAAAGTGAGAGGGGAGTTGACACAATCTTGCAGACTGCGTTGAAGGACTGGTAGATATTGTAGACACATTCTTAAAGGCATTCTGGTGGATCCAAGGAAGGGCTGATATTCTTCTTGGATGTCAAATTGTCTTATCATGCTGGGGATTTCATGGAGGTGGCATTAAGTTGTAGTTGTAGTTGTAGTTGTAGTTGTAGTTGAGAGCCAATGGATTGCCAAAACTAATTTTGATCAACAATTTCACAGGGACTTTATTAGTCCCATTTGTAATTAGCTTCTGCTAATGGCTGAACAAATAATCTTTCCTTATTGGCACCCATTATTATACCCATCTTATAAATAAAATAATAATAAAAAATAATATTGTTATAAAAATGAAGACCGAAAAGCAATTAATGGACCTGTCTGCTGACTTTGAGATAAATGGGATGTTAAATGATATTCTCCTGGTAAACATCAGTATTCAAGATAGGGAAAGAGTTTGATTGGCTGGCTGTACTATTAAACTAGATTCAATATTTTTACTGTTTAGTTAACTTTAACTTAATTGTAAATTTACTGTCAACTTGTTGCTTTCACCATGATAATAGACCTGAAAGAAAAAAAAATATTGTAGAAAATGACAAGTTTTGCTTTTGTCTGCATTAGCGAATTAAGGGGAAGTCACAGAACACTTTATGTTCCATTGATATCTATTCATATGCATACGTGAGACAGGAAACACAAGCTCATATAAATTTCAATGTGTTTCAAAATTAGATTTTGGTGACTTGCTTTGAGTTATCAGTTATTGATACATAAGACCAAGTCAAATAACTTGTCCCTATTTATTCGAAGAAACTCTACAGAGCATTAAAATTCACCAGAAACAATTCCTTTGCCCTACAACAATTCAGCTATCGTTTCATCAGAATTTGCCATCTGTCTCATACTTATGTATGTGCACACAGGAGCACATTGGCAAGTGGAACGCATCCTCTTGCGGGCTCAAAAAGTGTCTTCCTTGCTTCTTGATTTCAGGTTTAAAATGAGCTACACGTCACAGGAGAGCAAATGATGCATTTGTCCACACTTGCTGCCCATGAGGCATGTGCAAATTCTTAAGAAAAGTGGTTCTCAAAATGGAAATACTGCCCTTAAACTGCAGGGAATATGGATTAGTTCAGTCAACTGTGGTGAATCTCAGGCAAAGACAGGCAAGACAAATATATTTATGAGCCTTTGAGGCAGGAGGGGCAGTGCTTTATATGGACTGGTCTTTGAGTGCTTACTCATCTTGAAACTTCAGTCCCAGGGAAAATCGCAACATACAGTTTAATTTGTTTAGTTTCACAACCATCAATTTTATCCTCAAAGATTGTCCAGACTTCACTAAAGCGCCAGCAGACTATTTCACTCTGGCTGTATAATGTAGGCTCATGTGCCAAAGTTAAAAGGATCTAGATGCAGCTTCATTTGTGAAGGTAGGACAGAGGACATGAACATGAAGTCAGCCATGAATTATGGCTTAAAAAACCACAATGCCATAAAGGACAAAACATTAAAATTGTTTGCTTATTTTACTCTTATTTTATGCTAAACATGTAACAAACATATTACGTAATGGATTTTCCTTGTTTAATATTTGAAGCTCAGGTTTGGGATAAAGGAAAAACCACTAAGGACTGGTTTCACAGATAGGGCTTAAATTCATAAAACAACTGATTCTTGTCTGACTGTATGCCAGACAAGAACTTAAATGAATTCACTTGTTTCGTAGTTGCAAACATTATGAAGCTGGAATTTTAATTTAGAGGGGAAAATTTGAACTTGGTGTTTAGACATTTGACTCAATAACCCGGGTATCCATATATACAGTACAATACCAATAATGTTTTCCTGAAAATATAATGTTTTCACACAAAATAGATTGAGAAATATTACAATTTAAAAATAATAATGTTTCAATACTGATTTTGACTTTATACATTTTTTACATACATTTTTTAAACAATTATTCCTGCAATGGCAACACTTAATTTTCTTAAACTATTGCTGCAGCATTCAGTGTCACTTGATCCTTCAGAAAACAATCTGAAATACTGATTTTCAAGCTCAAGTAATGGTGTATTTTATTATCGACGTTGTAAAAAGTTGTGCTGCTTAATATTTTTGTGAAAATTATTTTTCTTCAGTATTTTATGATGAGCAGAAAGAAACTAAAAGCAATAGAGATTTTGTACAACATTATGAATTATGTCCATTATGTCCACCTTTTTTTGTGAGTATCCCGTAGGTTGTGTCATGTTTTGCAGTGTACAATAAGAAAGAACAAATTCTGGAACTGCAGGTTTTAATCCTTTTTAACATTGTGTTGGCTTGTATAATTTTAGCCATAAGGGGGCAGTTGAAATAAACTGTGTGAAAACTCATTCAGTGCTTACAGTAAACACCATCCCATTACAGAGCGGAAGTGTGGGGTGCAGAAGGTCCCGTCTTATTGTTTGAAGGCAGAAGGAAAAGCCGCGCCCTCCGTTTTGCTGTCACGGGTCAGACTGGGATAAAAGTCACAATCAGACCTAGAACACTGGGAAGGATCTGTTTCCAAAGCACTGCTTTTTTTTCTTTATTTAGGTAACTTCATACCACAGAAACATCATCTACAGTTGGTAAAAACAATAACTGCAATGCAACTGCTTTAAAGGGATGCAAATAGTGAGATAAAATCTCAAAACCCATTTGTTTGCAGATGCTGCATGGTTTGATATTTTGTTACCTACTGCAATGATATTCCTACTTTTTAAGGGTCAAAATACTTTTTGAGACTGCTGCCATAGTGTCCAAGAAAAAAAGGGACAGTATTCAGCAATCCTGAAATAAAGGTCAATTTTTGTCTTCAGCTTTTTCTATCCTTTCTGGCTAGTGAAGTCATCTAGTGGGTGTTGTGGTTCATCCAGTCCTCGGTGGTTTTGTTTCTTATCTTCAAACACACATTTCTTGCAGACGTCTACAACAAAGAGGTCTGTGGTTAAAAATATACCACCACACTCTGATACCTAGACTCTGTTGATATATATTTCTTGTCTGCATGAACTGGGAGATATTTTTTAACCAAATAGTATAAGCAATACCACTTCAAGGACATCAAATGTGTGACACTGACCATGTGAACCTCTTTGTGCTTGCTTTCACTGAAGCACACATTGAAACATTCTCAAAATATACTGGATGACATGAATCTTCAGGTTTTACACAAACTTTACAAAAGTTTATGCCAAAGCATTTCCTCTAGTGGTTCAAATCATTTAGACTTCAGAAATACTTGGCTCATCAGTAAATTATTATTGTATAAGTATTATTGTGCACAGAAGCCTTGTGTGCGTGAGGATGAGCTGTCGTGTCCCTCTGTGTTTTTGTATGTTTGAGCTGGGCAGGAAGGGTCAGGATTAGAGAAACAGGAAGCTGACATAAGGAAGCATTGTGCGTCACACAGATATTCACTTACTGCTTAAAGACATTGCAGCCTCACCTCAGAAATGGAGTTTTTCCACAGTTCTCCAATGAAACTCTTACTTTTCACTGGTAAGTCAGTTTGATGTCCTTCTATTATCTAAAAAACTTTAAATGTCTCTATTAAATAAACGTTTTGTATACGTTCACTGCTTAGTTATGATTTTTATGTATTTTATTTTATCAAATCTTGATAAATAAATTTAATGAAATTAAATATGTAAATAATATGTTTCATTATATGTTTGTATTTTACAGTAAGTTTCTACACATACTTTAAAGTATATACAATCAGCTTTTTTTAAATGTTAATGGTCAGGGGAAAAAAACTGTATGTTGATAATATGTCAATGCCCGTAGTGGAGCGTGTCGTCACGCTATATGGCATAAGTTGT
Source organism: Rhodeus uyekii (assembly GCA_037043235.1). Classification (NCBI taxonomy): domain Eukaryota; kingdom Metazoa; phylum Chordata; class Actinopteri; order Cypriniformes; family Acheilognathidae; genus Rhodeus; species Rhodeus uyekii. The sequence goes on from JAWRVZ010000088.1 coordinate 902,833, forward strand.
CAAAATGGGGACCTGCTGTTATTGACACTGGTTTGAGAAGAAACCATCCTATTACACAAATACTTGTTTTTGTGTTCATATCGGTTTTACTGTTTAATTTGGCAGAAAATATATAGCCTATAATACTATTATATAAAACACAAATATGTATTCTTTTTACCTTATTTTATCTTTTTCTAAAGTTTTATGCTACATTTTATGCTTATTAATCATGTGACAAATAACTTTTTTATAGCTTGGTTTTCAAGTGTGCTGGATCCATGCAGATTTGCTGACATTTGCCACCAAAAGTCCTGTCACCAAAATGCCACCTGCAAAACTATTGATTCCATAAAAGCCTGCTACTGCAATCAAGGGTTCACTGGTGATGGAATCTCCAATTGCCAGGGTTTGCCATTTATTTTACTACATTAAAACAAAATGGTCAACATAGTTTGGTGCTTTTGTTATTATTAGTGTAAGAGCAACAAAGTAACAAATTCTAACAGAAAATACAGCAGTCTGACTAACTATGACTAACTGAATTAATTATGTACAGGTATGGTAGTTAAATACAGTATAGCTAAATATAAAGTGTAATATAATATATCTATGTTTTATTTTCATGAATTATCGGAAATAAATCAGATAAACTTTCAACTGACTGGTGTAATAATTCAGTAAATAATAATTTATATCCATATATAAATAAAAACACAAAACAAAATCCATAATACAGAATCATTACAGATGGTTAAGATTTTACTGGAGAAGTAGATTTTTATTGATTTTCTCTATTGAGAAATTGTGATTTTGACAGGAAAACTGATATTTAGTTGATAATTAGGTCACATAGTTATACACATTCCTATATTGAATTTATATTGAATTGTATTGTTCAAAAACATGATGCATTCATGTATGAAATATCACTACTGCATGTTGCATGTTGTTGGCTGAGAAAAAAAATCACTAACGGTAGTCTGAAATGGTAACTTCTTGTTTATTCTTGCTTATCTGACCCCTCACAGATGACAATGAGTGTGAGAATGTAACTGGAATATGTGGCCCACAAGCAAACTGCACCAACACTATAGGAAATTACTACTGTACCTGCTTGTATGGATTCAAATCAAGCGGAAAGCAGGAATTTCAAACTAATGATGGGACAAACTGCACAGGTATGAACAACGCCAAAAGATTTTTGGATATTACATGAAGCCAAGAATAGTACATAATTGACTCTCTATAATGAAAATGACCAAGGCTGTTCTTTGAATTGTAGATATTGATGAGTGTGAGGATGATGCTGGTAGATGTGGACCCTATTCTAAATGCCACAACACAAAAGGCTCATTCATCTGCTCATGTCTGAGAGGTTATACATCCCCTGCAGGGCCATGGTTCAAGCCTAAAAGCAGGAGGAACTGCATAGGTGAGAAAAGTTATACTCAGCTCTAAGTATAAAGCTCTCAGTTTTGCAATGTGAATAATCTTGCTGTGAATTAATTTCATTTTCTCCCAGATGCTTGTTTTCACAATTTGACAAATAGAATCCATTTAACTAAATAAAATGTAATAGTTAAACTTTTGAATACTATACATTTTCCATATGCATTTATGCATTTCTGTGTTTGTGTCAGAAAACCCGAAGAAGCACTGCCATCAGGACCACAAATGTATTAAAGAGGCTGTTAACAACACTCTGCAAAAAGTGAGTTACGTTATTTACATTAAGTATTGGTTTCACAAAATAACCCCATATTATAAAAATTATTATTATATCGCTAGGGAAACGGCTACGGTAATGCATGTAACCATAGTTCCATGAGAGGGGGAATGAGATGATGAGCCCCAGCTGATCATCTCATTTGGGGAATTGGGGAATGCCTTTAGTGATTTGGGGAATGCCTTTAGTGTAACTGCATCTGAAGTACGTGTGAAACTAGTCCAATCTTGATTGGTGCTGTATCAGCTTATGATGTGTGATGGCGTAAAGTGGAAGCTATAAAGAGAAGATGGAAACACAATAGCATCAGCTTTTGATAGGTTGAAGCAAGCCAATACAAGAAATGCAGGAAGTATGGAAAGAGGACACAGCATCTTGTTCCCCTCTCAGGGATCCATGGTTACACGTATCCATCAGCTGACACTTTGAGGAATGAAATACCCACTTCACCATGCTGACAAATGCCTGTCCTGATGTGAAGTCCTGCCACAGCTCAACATAAAAAAAACCTTTGGATCCCAGGGTGATACACCTCCCTCATAAACCACAGAAAAAGCTTCCACAATCCACGTCTATTTGATGACTGGGTAGTCCATCTTGAGAGGCTTGAAGCATACCAGCAGCTGGTCAGTATTAAAAGCTCTGATGGGGACCCCCCTCTGATGATCCCTCTCCGGAGGGACGGAGGACGCAGGAGGAACCGGGGGAGGGGGGAGCTAGCTGGAGCCGCAGGTGGAGGCCAGGCGACAACCGACCAAGGTGAGGACGGAGGGACGAGGGAGCCCGCCGGAGAGGCAAGGCAGAGGGATGTCGGTGGGACTGAGGGAGTGACCAGTGGAGGTGACGCCGATGCGTCAACGGGCCGAGGTGGAATGAGGGACACCGAGGTCGGAGGTGGAACATCAGTGCCCCGTGATGCCGGTGTGCCGTCAAGAGACAATGACATTGGAGCACATGACGGAATAAATAGCCAGGGATAACGAGTAAACACAGAACAGCTGGTATTAAACTGGGGGGAGTGGTTACAAGATAACTACGCCAACACAAGAGGGACAAGCACGAGGAGTAAGACATGACTGTTACAGCTCCCATCTGGAGGTCTTTGATACTGAGTTCGCCCAGGCTCACGCTCCCCAGGGCTCAGGTCCCGCTGTAGTTGAGGCTCTATATATAAATATATATATAAAGAGGCATCTGCGGCTTAACATCTTAATTTAACATCTTTAAAACATAAGGAAAATAACTTCCTGCTGGACGCCTCTGTCTCCTCTTCTGGGATTTTCGGCGATGCTGTCAAGACAGTGGTTGATAAGTTCTAGGAGGCTGTTAAGCAACAGATGGCATTCAGCGTGCTACTGCCTCGTCACTCTCAAATTAGGGACTGTGAGCCACCCATAGCCCCAACCGCAGAGGCAGAGTGTCGCAACTCGCCAACCCCCCCCAGAAACCCAAGGGGTCGGGCTGGTGCTCCCAGCCTCTGCCCTCTGGTAGGAGGACCGATCTGAGGACTGTCATCCTCTCCAAGAAGGCTACATCGAAGAGGTCCTGATCATGTCCCCACCATCCCTTATGCAAAGCAATGGCCTTATGGCCATGCATGATCCACACCCAAGCAACATATACACAGATTGTGATGTAACAAGGACAAGGGTGCACACATACTCTGAAATGGTTATTATAACAAGTATCAAACAACAATGACAGTCACATAGAACACTTACTAAAGACAGAAAGCTTATGTTGCTTCCCTTAATAGCTTCTGCCGGCACTCTACATGGTTTCACAACATGGTTCAGACGCAGTCACACTGAAGGTGTTTCATAAGGCATCAACTGGGAGGCAGAGCAAGTTCTCTTGAAAGGGAAAAATAAATGTTAGCTACTTGAAAATTGTTTTGCTATTATACAGAACATTATATAGATAAATAATATAAAAAAAACTTGGTTCCATTTTATATATTGTCTTTAAGTACTAAATATTAACATTGAATGAACTATTTGATACAGAGCAATTAGTGTATATATGTATATATATATATATATATATATATATATATATATATATATATATATATATATATGTACAGCAGCATTCAAAGTATTTAGATCTGAATTCATTTAAGCATTTTTTTTAAGTCTCTTCTGCTCATCTAGGCTGGATTTATATTGATCCAAAATTTAGAAAAAATATATTATATTTTTAAATATAAAATATATGTAATATTTTGAAATCTTTTTTGAAATATTTATTTTATAAATATCAATGTTGAAAACAGTTGTGTACATTTGTTTCCCCACAAAACAGAAAGCTTTGGTAAAGTTACAAATGTCTTCACTGTCACTTTTAATACATTTACAGCAACCTTAATTTATTTAAAAAACAAATCTTACTGACACCAAACTTTTGAACATTAGTGTATGTGACAAACGATTTTTAGATAAATACTGTTCATTTGAACTTTGATCTAGAAATTTGACCAGGCACGTGGCTCTCAGATGTTTTTCCTCTCACCTTGCTGAGAACAGCTCAGGAAACAGCTGTCCTGGAGGTTTTGTCATGATAGTTTTGTCACATAACAATCAGGATGGACAGAGTATTTTGGGAAATGTCATCAATGTTTCAGGAATGCTTGAGACAGGATAATTTTATTTTAGAATTTGATTTTATTTAATTTCATATATTTTATTTTTTTAAAGGGTAATTGCATTTTTACACTGTGCTTCACTTTTAGAAAATGAATGAAAATTAAAACAAACAACAATAGTATACAACTTCATACTAAGTTATATACACAATACCATAAATTGCTAAGCTATTGATATATATTTTTTGAATATATATATATATATATATATATATATATATATATATATATATCAACTTAGTTCCCTATCAACATGGTTTATTTGCATTGTGTCTGTAATTTTCATTCGAATTTTTCTCCTTCGATTCTGAAGATCATCTCCTCGCTGACTCAGAAGAAGATAGAAGCTTTTTTGCTTGCCTCAAAGAGTGGATTAACAGCTGTCTGGCAACCCTCAATGAGCAAATTCCACTTAAAAAAAATAAAATTTAAGCAGTTGCCAATGGTCAATGAAGTGTGGCTTATGCAGGGCTCCCCTGCATCCCTTTGACGCTTGCCTGGACCACGCCCACAATGAGACTGCACACTAGGAGACCAGCTGTTCTCACTACAAGAGCCAGAGTCTCACATTGTTGTGCTCATGGATTTCCTTCTTCAAGGAAAGTGATCCTGGCCTTGCACACTTTCATGTTCTCTTACCCTTTGTAGTCGAGACAGAAACAGCGAAGCCACAAGGAGGAGTAGCAAGGCAGTAGAAGTTCACATCGGCTCAGCTTCTCAGCGCTTGTCTAAGCGGGCCAGTTGCCTTTTGTGGGAACTCTGCATCCAAGGATACAATTTTGGGGAACACCTCTGTGTAGTTGCACCTGAAGCTTGTGTGCAGCTAGTCCAATCATGATTGGTGATGTGTCTCCTCATTACATGTGACAGCATAATGCGGAAGCTACAAAGGAAAGCCGGCAAAAAGCTTCTATCTTTGGCAAGTGAGGCAACCCTAGCCATCTACATCCAACTCCTCATGCAGTCAACAACAAAAAGAGAGGCTGAAGCAAGACTCTCGCCCAAACTCACTAATGAAAATGGATCTGAGGACCAATCTTATTTCTAAGAAGGCTTCAGGAAACTTCAGGCTTCTAAGGCGGCCCCTCCTGAGATATAGAAAAATTTATTTGTCAACCACGCACGTTGATTTCCAACAAACCTGAACATCAGTGTCCATCCAGCAATGCGACACTATCATCTCAGTAGGGTCTGAGAACTGTAAACAAATGGTACAGAATCCAGTTTAAGTGTCATCTACCCAGGTTCATCAGGGTATTATCTACAGAAGTGGGCCCAGAGAAGGCACAGGTGATGGAACAGGAAGTTCAGACTCTTTTGGCAAAGGAGGATGTAGAATGTATTCCTCATTCAGAGAGAACTGTCGGGTTCTAAAGTATGCCATAATTCAGAAAATGGATGGAAATTACATCCAATTATAGATAAGCCTCATTTTAACTGTTTTCTGATGAGATTTTGTTTGCTGACGATTCCTCTTATGTCTCAAATCAAGAGTGAGAAATTGTGTGTCATAATGCATCTAAAGGACACCTATTTTCATATTTCCATCCTTCCACAATACAGGAAGCTTTGACCTAGCCTTATTCCCCAACATTTTCACAAAATGTATAAATGCAGCCCTCTGAGACTCCATGGTGCCCGTGTTCTCAGTTACATACATGACTGGTTAATATTAGCTCGATCTTAGGAAACAGTGGTTTGGCATCAACATGCTGTGCCAGATCACATAAAGTGCTTGGTTTTGACAATCAACAGCAAGAAGATTATTCTTTGTCTGGTCCAGAGAACTACTTTTTTTTATACATTTTTTGGTACTCAGTCACACATCGTCCACTGCACTTACAGAGGCCCAGGGAATGGAGACTCCACCTCCAGACCTGTTTGCATTGTAAGAGATGACTCTCTGTCCACTCTGGTCCTCCCTCAAGAAGCCAGCTTTCCCTGTTCTGACCGACCCAAATATCGTTTTCAGACTTAAAAGGTATCTTCTTAGATGGTCACCTGTGGGACCTTCCGGGCAGGAGGGACCGCTTATCTATAAATGTGGAAACTTTGGGTTCTTTTTGAGTCCAAGAGTAAAATATGGTGGTCGTAGTGTGATGATGGTCTGGGGCTGTTTTGCTGCTTAAGGACCTGGAAGACTTGCCACAGAAACACCATGAACGCAACCATAAATTCTGCTGTCTACCAAAAAAATCCTGAAGGAGAATGTGTGGCCGTTTGTTTGTGACGTCAAACTGAAGCGAACTTTGGTTCTGCAGCAGGACAATGATCTAAAACACACCAGCAAGTCCACCTCTGAATGGCAGAAGAAAAACAAAATGAAGACTATTTCACTTGCATACCAGTCAGCTGGCCAGGTTCCACCTATGGTTGTCCATTCAACTTGGAGTATGGCTGCTTCAAAAGCTTTAACATATTCCCCACACACATTTGTGATGTTTTATAACCTATATTTGGACATTACTCTAGAGTCTCAAATACTCTGGTTCTAGTTTGCACTCAGTTTCACACTGACAGGCACTTGCTAGTATTGCTTGAGAGGGAGCAAATCGGGCTACATCTGTGACTCTGGTTCCCTGAAAAAGGCTGCATTGACCTGCCATACTCCCCGTATGACTGTGGTTTTCTTGTTTCAGCCTATTATAAGCTAAAGCTGATTGGTGAATGATTCAACGCTTCCTGATCGTGACTTTACCTGCCAATGACGGTCTCTCATGCCATTGGATTGATTTAACAATGGCTTCATGACACAATTACAAAGAGGCATTCCCACAGCATCTCGACAAAGGGTCTCATTCCCTTTTCAGGGAACCATGGTTGCAGACATAATCTGATATGGTTTCCCCATTAGAGGTCCCATTATCTCAGGCAAATAAGGTTTTTTATCTTAGTATTAAGCTTGATAGTTTTAATAGGTTCATACATTTCCTCAATGTGAAATGTGAATCCCTTTTTACAAAAATAACATAACCTAATATAACGTAGGTGTCTCAAATCAGAAATCAATCAGTGTTCCTGAATGGATTTTCACACTATTCCTAAAATATTGATGAAATTTCCTAGAATCCTCTGTCCATCCTGATTGTTATATGAAACAAATCTCATGACAAAACACAGCTGTTCATTAGGTCCTTGCAGCAATCAATTAATCTCAATGTGTGAGAGAATGGTGTCCTCTGCTGGCAAAGTTGCAGATCTGCAATTCCTCTCATTGCAAATGTAAAACAATTCTAATTTCAACACCTTTTAAACTAGTTCCATTAGAATATTCTCTGGATGGTACTAGCCTTGGTTTTTTTAACTTTACAAAATACAAAAGACTAATCATGCTATAAACAAATTTGTCCAAAGAAGTTTATGCATGTGCATTTGCATGTATCATGTTAGAACATATGTGTATTGTGTGCATTTTATTCAATTTCTTATTCAAATATATGATATTTCAAAACATTGTATCATATACCTTCTTTGAGTGAATATTAAGACTCTTTTCCTCTCTCTTGATTGTAGATGATTAATCTGTCAACTCCAGAGCGCTTGAAAGAGATAAGATATCAAACATCAGCTGAACTCTCCCCTGTTCTCCTCATATCATACATTGAGGCCATGGCCAGCCATAAACTAGACGCTGCAGATGAGTCTAAGCACCCTGAGGAACACATCAATGAAACTATCATGGTAATTTATGTAACACAGCTGTTAATTTTAATAAGTCTGAATGATTTATACCAAAGTTTAAAACACAAAACTTAACCCCCCAAAAGCCTACAAGAAGATATAAATGGCCTGTATTGGTTTAAACCAGTGCTTCTCAATTATTTTCTGTCGCGCCCCCCCTAGGAAGAAGTAAACATTTCGCGCGCCCCCCCTCCCCCTATTTTGGAACTTTCGCTTTATTGTTTCCATGGCAACGAGTCATGCTTGTCACGTGACAGACCGCAGTCAAAAAAAGCGCTGTTTGATAGATGTTTCACATTTATTTAGTTTTTTCTTTTTTATTCAAAATAGTCACTAACTTGTTGGCTCTGTTATCAACTACCTGATATTCAGATTCTCAGATATGTGGAAGTGAATGTTTGTCGCTTAAAAACCTTTATAATGATCAAGTTCTCTGAGCGCGTCTTTTTTGGATCAGTGCCAGATATCGCGTGAAAACACGTGTGAATTTAGCGATTGATCACGTGACACATGAACATCAGTGTGATCGTACACATCAACGGGTGAAGGGTTTTTTATCTGAACTTCATATCTGCTGCTCTTGTTCAGTGCAAGAAAACCTACTCCCTGACAAAAAAAGCATGTTCCCCACGGTCACGCGCGCCCCCCCTGGCATCGCTGGGGGGGCGCGCCCCACTATTTGAGAACCACTGGTTTAAACAAAGGATTAAAATGCATGAATTTGAATGAATAAATTACACACACACACACACACATATATATATATATAAAAAACATTTTTTTCATTTTTTTTCACATGGTTTTAAACCATATTTTCACATGGTTTAAAGGCAGTTCCCTTTCAGGGAACTCGAGCTGCGTCAAGCGCTAGGGGAAATAGCCTGACGTCAGTCACGTGAAGATCTGTGCAACCAATGAGAGACGAACGCGTGTCAATGCGTCACCACCGGCGCGTGCCGGTGACATCATGAGAGAGCATAAAGGCGCGCCCGAAACCCCCCTCTACCTTGAAAGTTTATGTGGCTGCCATAGCGGCTTGCCATGTACCTCTGGGTGGGGTGCCCTTGGGCAGGGACCCCCTAGTCACTCGTTTCCTCCGTGGCACACTAAGGTTGAGACCTGCGGCACAGACTAAGGTGCCTGCCTGGGACTGGTCTGTGGTACTCCAAGGCCTGTCCCAGGCACCCTTTGAACCTTTAGAGGAGCTCCCTATCAAGCTCCTCTCTCTTAAGACCCTTCTTTTGCTGGCTATCACCTCGCTTAAGAGGGTCGGGGATCTTCAGACCCTCTCGGTGGCTCCCTCATGCCTCGAGTTTGCGCCCAGGATGGGAAAAACCTTTCTCCACCCGAGGTCAGGCTATGTCCCCAAGGTTCCCACTAATGTGGCTCGGTCTATCACGCTGCAGGCCTTCTGCCCTCCCCCCATTTGACGATCATGAGCAGGAGCACAAGAACAAGGTCTGTCCAGTGCGAGCACTGGACGCTTACGTTTTCAAGACTGCCACTTGGCGTAAGTCGGACCAACTGTTCGTTTGCTTTGGGACCCCTAAGGGGGCTCCAGCTTCCAAGCACACCCTAAGCAGATGGATAGTCGAGGCTATCTGTTTAGCTTATGAGTCGGCCGGCTTCTCCTTTGAGGGTCCGGGCCCACTCCACTCGGAGCGTGGCGGCATCCAAGGCTCTCCTCTCTGGAGTTTCCTTGTCGGATGTCTGTGCTGCGGCTGGCTGGTCCTCGCCGCACACATTCATGAGGTTTTACCAACTGGACCTCGATTCCACCCCAGAAACCAGGGTGCTCTCTCAGTGAGCTGGGACACACCCGGATGCCGGCGTCGCTGAGGTGGCGTTGGTATAGCGTTCCCCTAGCGCTTGACGCAGCTCGAGTTCCCTGAAAGGGAACATCTCGGGTTACGAATGTAACCCTGGTTCCCTGAGGGTAACGAGACGCTGTGTCTTTACCTCAGCTCCTTGCGCCTCCGGGCCCGCTTCAGATACTCTTTTGCTGTCGCTTCCGGGTTTCGGGCGGAAACTCCTTTATGCTCTCCTATGACGTCACCGGCACGCGCCGGCGGTGACGCATTCACACGAGTTCGTCTCTCATTGGTTGCACAGATCTTCACGTGACTGACGTCAGGCTGTTTCCCCTAGCGCTTGAAGCAGTGTCTCGATCCCCTTAGGGATCCAGGGTTACATTCGTAACCCGAGACGTTATTTCTATCTTTTGCTGTAGTATGTCAGTGGGAAATGCAAGTTTACATTTCCAAACATTGATTTTAGCAGTAAGAAGCATCAGTTTATAGCAGTTTACTTATGGCATCTGCATCCAATGTGATTTCATTTGTCCTTCTGTACATAAGGGCCAAATGCATTGCTATGTGGAAGAAACCTTGGTTGACCTGTGCTTTTGTGTCATTGCAAAATGCTAACAACAAACGCTGAGATGTTCTGTGTCTTCTGTATTTTTCTCATAGAATTTGTTTTTTAGTGTGAATAACTTAGTTGAGAAGGATGAAAAGGTGGAATGGGACAGGATAAATGAGGATTTGAGGAAGTATTACATCACCACACTCCTTCACACAGCAGAGATGGAAACACTGGCCCTGTCTGCTGTGTACACACACACTTCGCAGATGCAGGTGAACGCTGGTGAAGTAGGTGAGATTTTTGTGGGTTAAAAAATAACCCACCACTCTTTAAGAACAGTCTGTAAAAGCAGTTCCCATAGTTAATATGAGGGAAATTTCCTTAGGGACAATTACAGGATAAACTATTGAAAATAATTAACTGAAAAATAATGTAATAACATCCTGATTAGTTAACCAATTTAGTTAGCATTTGGACATAAGACGTATGAAATCATAAAAAAAAATAAGATTAAATAAAGTTTAATATTATATTAAAAACAACAAAATCAATGTCTATTATTGTTTTTAATTAAATTAATGTTTTATTTTTATTTATTGTTATTGTTTAACATAAAAACATGTTTATTAGAGATTGTATTGAAGTCCCTGCATGATTAATCACATTTTGATTTATTTTAAATACCTTTTGTATTGTGTTCCATAATACCTCAATATATGTCACCCTATTTTAAAGATGGTGTTTGGCAGCATACTTACATTGAATTTACCAGTTTTATTTTTAGTTGTTGATTCTGCTTTTGATGAAAAGGTGCTAATCATTGTGTTGAACAATTTCTAGAAATGAAACTATATACATTTCAACCCCACCAATCTCATACACATCCAGTTTCGACCACCATCCAAGGAAACTCCATTTCACTGACCCCTAAGTATGCAAACAACAAAACCAATAATGGTTTGTAAACGTTCTTTCTTAAAACTTCATAACAGATTGAATACAAATGCACCAAATGATTCAGATGCATGTCTTTGATCTGTCTCTGCTGTAGGCAGCACCTCCATTGTTTTTATAATCTATAACAGTATTGGGGATCTTTTAAAGCCAACTGATGACCCTGGTGTGGCCGATTACTCTCGTTATGCAGCAGCGGGTGAAATTATAGTTAATTCACCAGTAATAGCAGCAGCCATCAGCAACCCGAAGACGTTTGCAATGAACAACATGACCTTCACTCTCAAACACACACAGGTGCAGTGTGACTGATTGATTAATTAACTTGAAATAGTTGTGGCTTTGAATATAATTTTAATATGCAATTTGCTTTTTCTTTTTCTTTTGCTTTTCTCTTTCAGGAGATAGATCCGGCCAATGATGAGACTAAGTGTGCATTCTGGAAGTATTCCCAGACCATGATGGGACATTGGAGTTTGGACGGCTGTACACGCACTCATGTGAATTCCACTCATACTTCGTGTTCCTGTAATCACTTGACACACTTTGCTATTCTCATGTCCTCTGCTCAAGCCAATGTAAGTAAACCACTGCTGCACCCTACTGGTTTCCTCACAAAATACATTGGCCCAACAAACCTTTTCTATATATGTGTACATATATGTGTGTATGGATATATATATAGAGAGATATCTAGAGAGAGAGAGAGAGAGAGAAAAAATTAATACTTTTATTCAATCAAAAGTAAAAATATTTAGCAAGAAAACTGTTTTCAACACTGAAAAATATCTGAAATGTTTCTTCAGCACCAAATCAGCATATTACAATGTTTTCTCTGTGACGTTGAAGACTGGCATAATGACTGCAGAAAATTCAGCTTTGCCATCACAGAAATAAATTACATTTTCAAATATATCAAAATACAAAAACACTCTTTTTAATTTCTCAATATTACAGTTTTATTATTATTTCAGTCAAATAAATACAGCCTTGGTGAGCAGACAGGCTTCAAAAAATTAATCTTTTTAAAAATGTAATCTCATTAAATCCCAAAACCTTTGAATGGTAGTGAATATTTTGTAAATATATGATATATATTGTAGTTTTAAATACTAAACCTAAAAAATACATTTTTACTGTGTAAGACCTTATTAGTAATGATTGCTGTCATAAATCTCTACTATCATGCTCTTTACTATTATACTTGTTGAGAATTTGAAAAAACACCTCTTAAAATATTAAACGTCAGCATGTAATGCATCACGTATTGTTTGTGCTACAATGATTTATAAGATCTTTAATTGTGGTTTGTTGAGAATAGCTGACAGACAATAAATTATTGAAGCAGGATCCCTTCTTCACTCACCTTTTCTTCAATGAAGAACCAATTGACTCAAGTTGTTCATGAATTTGTAACCATGATTAAGTTAGAGAAGAATTCACAATTTGGTTTTAAACAATCCTAAATGCCCTTTCCTGCTCTGTTTTACATAGTTGCTTGCACATTATAATGTTCTGACGAGGATAACACAGCTGGGAATGGTGATCTCCATCATATGCCTGTCCCTGTGTATCTTCACATTCTGGTTCTTCCGAGACATTCAGAACACCAGAACCACGATCCACAAGAACCTGTGCTGCAGTCTTTTCATGGCCCAGTTCATCTTCCTCGTCGGAATTAACAAGTTTGCACACAAGGTTCACTCCTCAAACTCTCTTAATATGTCAGATGGCAACAGAAACCCTGTATGAAAGTACCCTCTGTTAAGCAATGTAGTGCAATTCATTGATTCGTGTTTGTTCACTGTGTGTTTCAGTGGTTCTGTTCTATTATTGCGGTCCTGCTGCACTATTTCTTCTTGGCTGCATTTGCCTGGATGTGTATAGAGGGGATCCATTTGTATCTCATCGTTGTTGGTGTCATCTATAACAAAGGTTTCCTCCACCGAAACTTCTACATCTTTGGTTATGGGAGCCCTGCAGTGGTTGTCACAATTTCTGCAACACTTGGCTATAAATATTATGGCACCAGTAGTGTGTAAGTTATTAGAATTTAAATGTAGTGATATTTGCTCAAGAAAGCATCACTATTAATATGAGCAATTCACCTTATTTTTAAATGTAAGAGCGGCTGTTGCCAATGTTAATTTGAATGTGCAAGGATTTTAGGTATGTCTGTTTTACTGTTTGACATTGAAAATTGGTATTTGTTTTCACATTATATTATTTAGTATCATAATCAGCAACAAACTACTGTTTTGTAGTTCTAATAGTTACTTTTTATTGAACTTTATTTTGCTTCTAGTTATTTAATGTAATTCTCACATTCACAAAAAAATATCTTACATCCATGTTGCAAAATAAGGAGGACACCACCACTCACTCTAGTTTTAAAGTAATTGTAACTATTGTCATTAATATCTTGTTAAGGTGTTGGCTGAGCACTGAAAATAACTTCATCTGGAGTTTCATAGGACCAGCCTGTCTGATTATTCTGGTAAGATTATTTTTGTGGTAGTGTTACATCCAGTAGCAACAGTCAATAACCCAAGAACACTCTTTTGGCCTTATGTATGTATACTCAGCAACAAATCTCAGTTACACTCATAGAACCCATTCCAATAGAACTATACTGCATTTTTTATAAATCTAGATACATTTATATCCAAAATGTCAATTAGTTTTACTTTCAAAAAATGTAAAAAACACTTTAAATTATTGAACACATTGAATTAATGACATAGTATGCTGTTTAATTAATAAAAAAAGGTGTTGTGTGTAGTTCATATTGTACTTTCTTGATGGATAAATATTCAATTGAAGCCAATTATTCCCTCCTAGGTTAATCTGCTGGCATTTGCTGTGATCATCTTTAAAGTTTATCGCCACGCTGCAGTAAAGAAACCTGAAATCAGTCACTATGAAAACATCAGGTATCAATACATTTTTCTTAATTTCCATATATATATATATATATATATATATAGTGTGTGAGTCACTTGCAAAAGTCTCTGATGTCATTTGTCATAACATCAGAGAGTATGAGGTGTGATTTATACGTATGTGATGTTCTCTGATGTTATGACTCTATCTTTGCAAGTAACGTGCATTCCATTCCTTATCTCAATTTTTTTGTAATTGTAAGTATATATAATTTAAGTATATATAATAAGTAGAATTTCATTTTCTCAGGGCATGGTGGCTAAAAACTGAAGTTACTAATGAAACTGAGGCCTGAAAAATATTACAATCATATTTTTAAAATGTCTTCATCCATAATTATTCCACAGGTCTTGTGCAAGAGGAGCTATTGCTCTTCTATTTGTTCTGGGAGTTACCTGGACATTTGGTGTCATGCATATCTTATACGAGACCACCCTGACAGCATATCTCTTTACATTCGCCAATGTGTTCCAGGGGATGTTCATTTTCATATTCCTTTGTGTTCTATCCAGAAGGGTAAGCTGCATACAATTCTACAGTTCCACTTTGATGCAACGGGAATGCCCCTGCATGAGCAGGTGTCTGAAGCATGTGTGGAAATTTTATTGGCCAAATATGAGGTTAGGTTCAGCTCACAAGAACATGGTTAGAAGGCTATAAACTTCTCGCAGGAAGTGAGAACTTCTCAACCTTCATCTGCTTAGATTTATACTGCACCTGAGGCTGACTTATGTCCCGAAGATGCCTTTCTTAATAGTTTATCATTCTTCAAGCCTACTCCTCTACACCTTTTGACTTGCTGGAACAGGAGAGTCTTCACCTTTTTTTGTCCAGTCAGAGCATACATTTTTTTACGCTGACAGCATAGAAAAGATTCCCCTTCCACCAAGCACCATTTGCTGCATTATGTTGTTGATGCAATTTATTTTGCCCATGATGTGCATGGAGTAGCTTCATCTCTATTCATCAAGGGTCACTCAGCTAGGAGTGTGTTGTCTTCAAGGCTGCATCTTTACAAGATGTTTGTGCTGTGGTAGGCTGGTCCTCTTTGCTCACATTCATAAGGTTTTACAGTTTGGATGGTTTTACAGTTCCTTGAGAAGGGAACAAGACACTGTGTTACTTTGCCATACTTTATACATGTCTGAGTGGCTTCCTTCAGACAATTATAATCTGATGACTTTTATTTCAGGTGACAATTTATAGTCTTTAGATATGATAACACTACATCAGGTGACTTCGCCATTGGACAATAAAATGTGTTTCCAAACATGCTGTAGACACCAGCTCAAACAGGGCTTCCCCATAGCGTCAACATCATTACGCAACGATTGGTCACCCTTATCAGAGAACAGGGTATATATATAAGCCGTATTAATTTGACCATTTTACACATTTAATTGCAATTTTTTTTTTCTCTTTTATCATCAGATTCAAGAGGAGTATTACAGATTATTCAAGAATGTCCCATGTTGTTTTGAGTGTCTGCAATAAACTTTATCAAGAGAGTTCAGTTCCAGTCTACAAATGCTTATAAATCAGTTTTTAAAGTACTTATAAAATGTGTGAGAAAGTTCCAATATATTTATTTTTTGTGAGAAATGTATTAAAATATTAATAAAATGTTACTGAATGCTATGATGTAGAAGTTTAATAACCATGCAGTCAGCAGCTAAACGTTTTACAGTCTATAGCAAAATAATTGTTTCTTTCTGACAATTGATTGTCTAAGATGATTTTCTATGTACTGTTTTCCGGACTAATAAAAACATTTCCACTTTAGATGTGTTCATGTCAACCCAAGGTTATCAAAGCAAGGCTATCTCGCCATCATACACTGAACTCTCGTTTGACTAACCCAAACCTTGCATGCACAAGGTATGTTGATTCTACAAAAGCATCCGGGAGTAAGTTCATGTAACCCAGAGTCTGTTCACGGTTGACACACGGTTAAGACGATCTCAACATACTAATCCACCAATCATCATTGAAACGTTAATTAATAAAAGGTGTGCCATACTACATTTTTCTTCTTTATTAGTTTTATGATAATTTACATACTTGGTAAATATCACCACATATTTGGTTGTTTTGTAATAATTTTTTCAATGTTTTTTTTGTTTAAAAATCTTTTAATCACTGTGATTAGAACTATATTCTTTATTTGATGCTAATTAAATGATAATGAGAACAACTTATTAAACTAATTAACAGTTGTTCTTGCAAAGATAAGATGGCTGTACACTTATATTTTTTGTTTAGTAATTTTGGCCACATTGCTTGAAAGGTAAAATATATTTTAAATGATTTTCTGTAATAAAAAATACATTATAGCATTGAAAATTGTTTATTTGTTGGGAACGAATGGAGACGGAGGGATAGAGTTAGTTTCAATATTTTGAAACTAGTTTCAATATAAATCACTATAACAACGTATTGAGCTAGTTTGTTTAATCTGCCTTCCGTGCATATAGCGTTTTCTCTCTTTTTTCTCCTGGTTGGACTGTGTATTGGACTATAAACTGTCTCTGGAGCCCAGTGAACTATGTCCCGACCCTGAGCTTGATGAACCCCTCACCTCTCCAGATTTCCCACCCAGCCTCCCTCTCCAACCGCCTCTACCTATACATCTCCATTCATCTCCAATGGGTTCCCTCGTCCCTCCGGCTCCGCCTTGGTCACTTATCGCCTGGCCTCCACCTTCAGCTCCGGCTAGCTCCTCCTCGGTCCCACCGTCTCCGACTCTGTCTCCAGGACCAGCAGTCTCGTGTGGGCTTATCGGATTGTCGGGCTGGACCTCCCACCGTGACGTCATCACAATCAGTCGTCCCAAGAGCAATCCATCCACCACCCCGCCGTTGCCATGGCTCCTCCCGCCTTTGACTCTGCCCTGGGGCCTCAGCCTGGCTGGTCTCCAGACCATCATCTGGTGCCCCTACGCCTGGCTTCCCCCTGGCACCTTCCACCTTCCACTCCTCCCTGTACGGTTTAGTTTGTTTAGGACTCATGTTTCCTGTTCCATGTCCTGTCCGGTCCTGTCCTCCTCCTGGTCCCCTTCCCTCCCTCCGCTGTTGGTCCAGTTTAGGTGCGAGGTCGCGCTTCCCATCATTCCTATGTTCCCCTGTCTTTGTCGATTTGTTAATGTTTCCATGAAATTCCTGTTTCCCCGTCTCTGTGTTTACTTGTTCCACCTTTCCTTGAACCATGCACAAGTGTGCCGTTTTTCTTTCTGTTTATATTTAAAGTATTTTTGTCTAATAAATATACCTTAACGTTGATTCCTTGCTTTCATCATTTACAACTCACCTCTCCGTGTTACACATTGTCATAATCATATCTTAAATCTAATATTCTCGCATGGAATGTTGATACTGTTAAAACTCTAAAGCAGAGCGATGATTTCTCAGATTATTTCTTAGTTGTGTGTACATTAACTTTAGCCAAAGCTAAAAAATCCCTGTTCCAGATGGACCATTTTCATTGCTGCAGAGCTGTTTCCCATCTGCTCGAGTGGATTATGTTTGTAGCCTCGAACAGACTTGTTTTTGTTTTAGATCTTAACTTGACATTCTTTTAAATTGGCAGATACAACTTTCTCTCTCCCGCTATCTCTCACTCATGCCTTTTTTACGAGTTCATCAAGCAACTGTGGATCAATCAACACATGCGGTGTCATGTCGTCTTCTCCTGTTATTGTTACTTGCACTGCCTGCTACAATGTATAGTTTAACAATCTCTGTCAGCAATCAGGGTTGCACATGTGATAAATGCAGGGACATAGTCAATCTGACAGATAAGATTTCAGAATTAAAGGCATGCATCCAAACTTTAGTTGAAGATAGCAAGAATGCAAGGGCTTTAGATACTGGTTATGAATCCGTATGTGACGAAGGCACAAAGACTCTGAAGATTCCATTTTGAAAGTTTTATTTAAGTAACCGACACTGAGCACATACACACGCGAAACATTAACGATAACCGACAACTAAGGAGTGCACAAGGAGGATTAAATATACTAACAGTGATGAACCTAAAGACAAACACCTGTGATGATTAATAAGTGATGATCTGTGGCCATGGAAACAAATGAGTGACTGAAACCAAAACAACGTGAAC
The DNA here is from genome assembly GCA_037043235.1 of Rhodeus uyekii. Classification (NCBI taxonomy): domain Eukaryota; kingdom Metazoa; phylum Chordata; class Actinopteri; order Cypriniformes; family Acheilognathidae; genus Rhodeus; species Rhodeus uyekii. The sequence continues at coordinate 921,243 of JAWRVZ010000088.1, forward strand.
AAAGGGCAAAATAATAGTCCTAGGTGACGGTGAATGTGACATTACACCCCCCCCTCCGGAAGGCGCGCCAACAAGAGTTCAAAACTGGGTGGGGGGGTGGGCACCCTGGAGACCGGGGTATCCAGAGTCCAGGAGGTCTCCAGGGCGGTGCCAGTGGTAGCTCTGGCGGGACCGGCTGGACGGTCGGCGGTGGCTCCGGCGGGACCGACTGGGCCAGCTGGAGTGCCGGCGGTGGTTCAGGCGGGGCTGGCTGGACCGGCTGGTGTGCCGGCAGTGGTTCAGGCGGGGCCGGCTGGAGTGCCGGCGGTGGTTCAGACTGGAGTTGCCCCAGAGTCTCCGCCTCCCTTGTCCCACCCACCTTCAGGCTGGTGTTATGGCCCCCCCAAAAAAAATATCTAGGGAGGAGCTCCCGACGGGTAGGCAGGGTGTGGCGGCTCGGGGAGGTCGGCGAAGGCCGGCGGCGGCTCAGGAAGACTGACCAGGGAAGCTGGCTCTGGTTCTGGCGGGTCGGGCCACGGCAGCTCGGGCTCTGGTTCTGGCGGGTCCGGCCACGGCAGCTCGGGCTCTGGTTCTGGCGGGCGGATCTCTGGATCTGGTTCTGGCTGGCGGATCTCTGGATCTGGCTCAGGCTGGCGGATCTCTGGATCTGGCTCTGGCTGGCGGATCTCTGGATCTGGCTCTGGCTGGCGGATCTCTGGATCTGGCTCTGGCTGGCGGATCTCTGGATCTGGCTCTGGCTGGCGGATCTCTGGATCTGGCTCTGACTGGCGGGGCGCGGGCACTGCTCGGCGAGGTAGGGGCACTCGCGCTAGCTGGCGAGCCGCGGGAACCGGCGCAAGCTGATGAGGTGCGGGTACCGGCGCTGGTGGACGAGCGGCAGGAACTGGCGTGTCAGCCTCCCCGACGTAGAATGGCGAGCAGTTTATATCCAGGACCAGATTGAAGAAGTCCTGGAACGGCTGCCAGCAGTTGTCCGGGTCTAGCTGATAACAAGCTTCATCGTTCAGCCCAGCCCAGAAATGCAAGTTTAATTCAGTGTCACCAAATCCGCCAGTTCTAAAAACTCCTCCACGTAGTTCTCTAATGATCGCCCACCTTGGCGAACGATGCCCCGAAGTCGACTCACCGCCCGCTTTCTCTCCTCCACCGGAACAGTCCTCATCGTAGCGTTTGTGGGGTCAGTTATTCTGTTATGAATCCGTGTGTGACGAAGGCACGAAGACTCTGAAGATTCCATTTTGAAAGTTTTATTTAAGTAACCGACACTGAGCACATACGCACGCGAAACATTAACGATAACTGACAACTAAGGAGTGCACAAGGAGGATTAAATATACTAACAGTGATGAACCTAAAGACAAACACCTGTGATGAGTAATAAGTGATGATCTGTGGCCATGGAAACAAATGAGTGACTGAAACCAAAACAACGTGAACAAGGGCAAAATAATAGTCCTAGGTGACGGTGAATGTGACAATACTGCTTTGGATGCGAATAGCTCAGCAAACCTGTACATCATTTGGTTCTGGCTGTAGAGCCCGTGCAGCAGGGCAACTGGGTGGTCTTTCGTGGAAAGACAGCTATTGCATTCAGAAAGGCCTTAAAATTGACTAGATCTGCTTATTTTCCCACCCTCTTAGAAGAAAACAAATACAACCCTAGCTATTTATGTGATACAGTGACTAAATTAGCAAGAATTAAAATTTTAACAGCAGATGCTTTAAAACAGCACAGCAGAAAGGACTTTATAAGCTTCTTTACTTGCAAGATTCATAACTTTAGAGAGAACATTTTAACCATGCAACGTCTACTAAAGTATCATAAAATACAGTAAATTGTTGTGTCCCTGAAGAAAAATTCCACTCTTTCATTACTATCAAGGTCAGGATTTAGACCGTATCATAGTGCTTAGACTGCTCTGCTTAGATTTACAAATGATCATGTCAGGGTTCTGCCACATTCGGTTTATTCATTTCTTGGTTTTGTGGCAGAGCTCTGACACTACCGTAATGTTTCGTGTTTGGTGTGTGTGTGCGCAGCTTCTAGGATTAGAGCCGCGCGCGCGCTTGTCTGTGTAACGTCTTAAGTGCGAGTTATGATGTCCGATCGCCAGACTGGTCTTGTTCAGTTTTGGACCCATGTGTTCATCCTTGATGTGACCACACGAGAACAGGTGTTTGCTTGTTCTCGCGTGCTCTATGTCTTGTGAGTGGGCACGGTTTCAAGCTCTGCTTCAACCGCAAGGTCTCAGGTCTTTGTGCGGTGTTTTAAGCATGCGGTTTGTGTTTACATCAGCCGGGTGCTTACATGTTGTGTTTTGGTGTTGCACGCGCAGTTTGGTTGTCACCAGCTGCGCGCCATCTTTGTTTAATGTGGACACGCAGCGATGCACATTCGCATTGGCTGCGTGTTCGTGTCTTGTCATTGAGAACCCCACCCTCCTTGTTCTACTGTTTTAATTTGATTTGCCCCAGCTTGTTCACATTCAATTGCCCTTCCTCCAGTGTGTATTTAATCTCCTCTTGTTTACTGTACTGTCTATACGTCGCTATGTCGTTTTTCTGTCGTGTCTCAGTCCGGTTGTTCTTGCAGAGCCCCATCCAGTCCAGTCCCGTCTAGTCAGTTCAGTCTGTTTTTTCCCCCTCGGAGTTGTTTATGTTTGAAGTTTTGATTTATTTTTTGTTAATAAAAGCCCTAGACCCTGCACAACTGAGTCCTCGCTTTCTCATACCTGATAGATCCGGCCGTGGTTGTCTCTCTGTTAGTGTTACTGGATTGAGTGTTACTTAATAGTATAAACCACAAAGTTATTTTGACTAGACTCAATTAATCTTTAGTGGAATTGCATTGGCATGGTTCAGATCATATTTATCTGATCGTCATCAGTTTGTAGCAGTAAATGAAGAGATGTCATATCAATCACAAGTTCAGTATGGAGTTCCTCAGGGATCGGTACTAGGATCGTTGTTTTTCACACTGTACCCATGTGTACCCATGCTACCTTTGGGTACAATCATTAGGAAGCATGGCATTAGCTTTCACTGTTATGCTGATGACGCTCAGCTCTATATTTCTTCTCATCCTGATAAAACGTATCAATTCACTAAATTAACTGATATAAAACATTGGATGAATAATAACAATTGTCTAACACTCGATGGCTGCTCTCTCAAGTCTTAGTAAGAAACCTGTGTGTGCTCTTTGATGCCAATCTTTCATTTGAAAACCATGTTTCTAGCATATGTAAATCTGCATTCTTCCATCTCAAAAATATATCTATATTATGACGTATGCTCTCAATGACAGCAGCAATGTCACCCTGTAGCCTACGACTGGTTGCTCACGGAAGCTAAGCGGGGATGAGTGTGGTCATGGATGGGAGACTGACTTGATTGCTGCTGGAAGTGGTGTTAGGAGGCCAGCAGGGGGTGCTCACACTCTGGTCTATGTGGGTCCTACCGCGCCAGTATAGTGACGGGGACACTGTACTGAAATGAGCACCGTCTTTCGGATGAGAGGATAAACCGAGGTCCTGACTCTCTGTGGTCATTAAAAATCCCAGGATGTCTTTCGCAAGAGTAGCGGTGTAACCCCGGAATCCTGGCCAAATTTGTCCATCATGGCTTCCTAACCATCCCCTTTCTCTGATTGGCTTAATTTTTCTGTCTCCTCGCCACCAATAAGCTGGTTTGTGGTGAGCGTTCTGGCGCAATATGGCTGCCGTCGCATCATCCAGGTGGATGCTGCACTCTAGTGGCGATTCCCCCCATCCATGTAAGCGCTTTTGAGAAAGCTATATAAATGTAATGAATTATTATTATTATTATTATTAATGACAAATGTGGAAAGGTTAGTTCATGCGTTCATGAGCTCAAGGTGAGATTATTTTAATGTTCTACTTGGTGGTTGCTGTGCAAGCTTAATAAACAATCACCAGCTGATCCACAACGCAGCAGCTCGAGTTCTCAGTAAAAGTATGAGTATATTATTCCGGTTCTGAAAACCAACAAAACAGACAAAAACCAATAAAACAGTTTTAATCAAACATCTACACGGGATAATGTTCATTGTTTCGAAATCGATTTTGGAACACAAACTCATGAGGTAGGATGGAAATAGGATGCACATATTCTCAAAGTGGTTTGTGTGGATCTCCCTGACCACAACATCAGAAGTGTAGATTCTTTGGTGTAAAATGGAAAGATTTGCATATGCCGCCCAACCGTCTGAAATTACACAATCTGTGGCCATTTGAATATACAGTAATACCTTTGTTTACGAGTGACTTAGCATACAAGCAAATCAGTGTGTGAACATGGAAAGTCAAATCGGTGTACGTGCATTGTATCAGTGTGCGAGAAAAATATTCCGTCGCCCACATGCATTTTTGAGTGGAAAAGTCCTAACTATCAGCAATTACACACACATTTTTTACTGGAAATATCCTAATGACAGCCTCTCACAAAACTTCTCCAACCCCTTTATGACCCCTTAACTCGTTCATTCTTTCAGCATTGCTCGGTTTGGATGCATCATTCACCATGTTTTACCTTGTGTTGTTAACATTAATTGTGATCGCTATTGTTCACGTAGTGAAATATATATATGTACAGTACAGCATGTAGACAATGGCCCCCAAGATGAGTAAGAAAGAAGGTACGAAATTCTCCCTCTAAGCAGAAAAACCCCTTCCTCTTGTCTCCATCATGCCAGCAGTGATGCTACTCAAAGCTAAAGTGTGTGTTACATTAAAATGTCAAGTATTTTTAGAGTTTAATTGTCAGTTATTAATTAGTATTTATATGAGATCTTAATGGTTTTAATGTTAACTGTAATTAATAGGGTAAAACACAAAAAATATTTAAAATGGTCATTTATGGTTGTGTGGAACGAATAGATTGATTTTTTGTGTATTCTTATGGGGAAAATTATTTTGGTGTAAGAGAATTTTGAGTTAAGAGCTAGCTCTTGGAACGAATTAAACTCGTAAACCGAGGTATTACTGTAGGCACCTAAACTCCACAATTACCGTGACACTCAGCATGGCGAAAAATACAGCAGCTTGCACGGAGAACTGAGAATACAGGAGGTAAATTAAATGTTGGTGGGTCTGAGGAAACAGCAATCTGTTTTCACCCGGAGCCGAGAGGCCAGTTACATGATTGCCTGCTCATTTCCCCCGTCTAAGAGATGTGTGCGTAGCAAGCGTTAATCCTGACGAGAGACAGTACAAAGACAAGATTTCAGGGTTGCTGAGGAAGTTTGAGAAACGATTTCAGGTCTTTAGCGAACTCGAGACAGAATTCGTATTTTTGCAAATTTCAGTTTTCGCAAATTGATAAAGTAATTGTGTTTACATTAAAAAAATCAACATACTTATATTATCTATAAACTTGCTAATTTTACAAAGATTTTCTTTTCAAAACAGCTGCCACTTAAGATTTTAAGTGTGTGAAGCCAAATCATGTGCTCAGAATTACTTCCTAGAGTTGAAAAGCGGATTTTAGATAATTTCTATATTTTGATATTTGATTTATGTTAACATGCAGGGCAGTGTTTTTAAGTTCCAGAAAACTGTCTAAATGCTTTAAGTCATTGTACAATAACAGATTTGTTATGCTTAATGCACTATGCATTAAATAAATGTTAAACTGAGTAATAGTGTGTTTGAAATTGCCCATACTACTTAGGTTATTCATAATATATTTTGTAAAAGGACAATTAATTTCATTAAAATATTTTTATAATTTACTTCTTCTTTGCACTAATACAAAGAAAAAAGTGGACTTATTGTTAGTTCTATGTAATTTTGCTATGAGTTCGCTGGTCTGGCCCCATTGAGATCAGATTAAGCTGTATGCGGCCCCCTGACCAAAATGAGTTTGACAAGCCCTGTACTAGACCCTCTTCTGCCCTCAAGAATTAGATCTAAAACCATATGGAAGTGGATTAAATATTTTGAGTGCTTTGAGGTTATTTAAACCATTCTCAAGTAAAGAGCTCTGTCCACGAGGAAACAAAATAAAAAAATCATTTTGTGGTGGACTGAGAGACAGTTGAACCAATTTACCTGTACTATACTTGGCACCATGCTGGAGTTTCTGCAGGACAGATTCACAACACGGTTATCCCCTTCCACCCTGAAGGTTTACGTGTCTGCCACAGTACTTACCATGTACCTCTGGGTGGTATTTCAATTTGAAGAGACCATTACTTACATGTTTCCTTCGTGGTAAACTGAGGCTGAGGCCAGGTTTCTAACTGACGACGAAGACTTGAAAGAGCAGTCATCGAGTGTTAGGCAGTAATCTAGATTATTACATGCTGAACTTTTTGGTCTAATAATTAGAATTAAGTTTTTTCAGGATTAAGCAGTAGAAAGTTATTAGTCATCCAATTTTTTATATCAGTTATGCATTCTGTTAATTTAGTGAATTTGTTTGTTTCATCAGGATGAGAAGAAACATACAGCTGAGTATCATCAGCGTAACAGTGAAAGCTAATGCCATGCTTCCTAATAACTGCACCCAAAGGAAGCATGTACAGGGTGAAAAGCAATGGTCCTAGTACTGAACCTTGAGGAACTCCATACTGAACCCGTGATCGATATGATACCTCCTCATTTACTGCTACAAACTGATAACAGTCAGATAAATATGATTTGAACCAGGCTAATGCAACTCCATTAATGCCAACATAATTTTCAAGACTATTCAGAAGGATTTTGTGGTCGATTGTATCAAATGCAGCACTAAGGTCTAGTAACACTAACAGAGAGATACAACCACGATCGGATGATAAGAGCAAATCATTTGTAACTCTAATGAGAGCAGTCTCAGTATTTTTCGTTAATTTAGTCACTGAATCAAATAAATACCTAGTGTTATATTTGTTTTCTTCAAAGAGGATAGAGAAATAAGCAGATCTAGCTGATTTTAAGGCCTTTAAGAATGCAATAGAGCTGTCTTTACATGAAATGCGAAAAACCTCTGTCTTTGTTTTTTTTCCAGCTCCGTTCCATTTTTGTGGTTGCTCTCTTGAGAGTCCGGGGTACTTGTAGTCCCAGGGTGTTGGACTATTTTCTTTGATCTTCTTTAAGCGCAACGGAGCAATAGTTTCTAAAGTGCTGTAAAAGAGAGAGTTAATAGTTTATGTTGCAACATCAAGATATTCTAGGCTATTTGGGATGTTTACATACTGAAACTTAGTAGATGAAACTTATCAGGAAGATTATTTATTACTTTATCTGCAGCCATTACTAATTCTGATAGAAAATCAGAAAATTATTTGATAAAGTGTAAATGGTGCCCAGGTGGCCTGTATACAATAGCCAGCACAAAAGTTAAACAGGAATTATTACTTGCACTAGATAATTTTACATTAAGAATCAGAAAGAGCTTTATTGCCAAATGTGCTTGCACACACAAGGAATTTGTCTTGGTATTGAAGCTTCCAGTGCACATATACAACACAACATGAGTTTACATAGCAAATAACAATAACAATACATAACATACACAGTACATGTGGTCACATGCTGGGATTTTTTGTATGGAGTGGGAGAGGGGATAGATTGTCAGCCATAACATCCGTCTGCATTGTTTTTCTTTCCCTGCATTTGATCTCTTAATAATTCAACTGTTCAAGAGGGAAATGGCCTGTGGAAAGAAACTGTTCCTGTGCCTAGATGTTCTAGTGGCCAGTGATCGTAGTCGCCATCCTGACGGTAACAGTTCAAACAGGGTGTTTCCAGGGTGAGCAGAGTCTGTGATGATTTTACCTGCTCTCTTTTTCACTCTGGAAGAGTACAGGTCCTGGAGGGCTGGCAGGGAAGCACCAATAATCCTCTCTGCAGTCCGGATTGTGCGATGTAGTCTCCCGATGTCAGATTTGGTAGCTGAACCCAACCAGACAGTAATGGAGGTGCACAAAACAGACTCAATGACGGCCGAGTAGAACTGTATCAGCAGCTCCTGTGGGAGGTTGAGCTTCCTCAGCTGACGAAGGAAGTACAGTCTCTGCTGGGCCTTTTTTACAATGGAGTCAATGTGATTGTTCCACTTCAGGTCCTGAGAGATGGTGGTGCCCAGGAACCTGAATGACTCCACTGCTGCCACTGTGCTGTTCATGATGGTGAGTGGAGGTAGAGCAGGGCTGTTCCTCCTGAAGTCCACTATCATCTCCACCGTTTTGAGCGTGTTGAGCTCAAGGTTGTTATAACTGCACCAGACAGCCAGTTGTTCAACCTCTAGTCTGTAAGCAGACTCATCACCGTTTCGGATGAGGCCGATGGCGGTGGTGTCGTCTGCAAATTTCAGGAGCTTCACAGAAGGGTCTTTAGAAGTGCAGTCATTGGTGTACAGGGAGAAGAGCAGTGGGGAGAGAACACACCCCTGGAGGGCGCCAATGCTGGTAGTGAGAGTCCTGGATGTAAGTTTCCCCAGTCTCACTCGCTGTTGCCGGTCTGTCAGGAAGCTGGTGATCCACTGACAGATTGAGGATGGCAAGGAGAGCTGGGTCAGTTTAGCTGTAAGAAGATCAGGCATGATGGTGTTGAAGGCCGAACTGAAGTCCACAAATAAGATCCTTGCATAAGTCCCACGTCTGTCAAGATGTTGCAGGATATAATGCAGTCCCATGTTGACTGCATCATCCTCAGACCTGTTTGCTTTGTAGGCAAATTGAAGAGGATCCAGCAAGGGTCCAGCGATGTCCTTCAGGTGGGCCAGAACCAGTCTTTCAAATGACTTCATGACCACAGATGTGAGAGCGACAGCTCTGTACTCATTAAGTCCAGTGATTTTGGGTTTTTTTTGGGACAGGAATGATGGTGGAGCGTTTGAAGCAATGGGGAACTTCACACTGCTCCAATGATCTATTGAAGATCCGTGTGAAGGGCCAGTTGGTCAGCGCAGGCTTTCAAACAAGCAGATGAGATGCCGTCTGGGCCTGAAGCTTTCCTTATCTTCTGTCTTTTGAAGATTTTGGTTACCTGCTCCACACAGACCTTAAGCACTGGTTGGATGGCGGAGGGGGGGAGAGGGGGTGCAGGAGGTGTTGGAGGACGTGTGAAGTGTAGTTCAGAGTGGTTTTGAGGTGTGAGATTGGGTTTCTCAAATCTGCAGTAAAAAGTGTTTAGCTCATCCGCCAGATGTTGATTCTCAGCAGGTCGGTGGGATGGTGGCTTGTAATTGGTGATATTCTTCAGGCCTGACCAGACAGCAGCAGGGTTGCTGGAAGAGAACTGGTTTCTCAGCTTTTCAGAATAACTTCTTTTAGCTGCTCTTTTTCAGATATTGTTATATCTGAACACCAACTTTCGTTGATGTAGAAACACAAATCTCCACCTCTCGTTTTCCCGGTTAGCTCCGTGATGCGATCTGCTAGGAACAGCTGGAAGCCCAGCAGAGATAGTGCATTGTCCGGTGTGTTTACATTTAGCCAGGTCTCAGTGAAGCACAGTGCAGCAGAGTTGAAAAAATCCTTATTAATCCGGGTGAGGAGAAGCAGTTCATCCATTTTATTAGGAAGAGAACGGAGATTAGCAAGATGAATACTGGGACGAGGGGTGCGGAAGCCCCGCGAGCGGAGTTTGACCAGTGCCCCAGATCGCCTCCCTCGCATGCGTCTGGTTGCTCCGTTTAAAGAGACAGCCGCGACTCCAACGAGGACGTCTAAAACTAAAACGTCTGAATAATCAAAAACCACACAAATATTTTCTGGTGTGTGTTCCCTAATGTCCAGTAGTTCGTTTTTGGTGAAAACAATCGGAAAAAAGTTACTAAAAGCAGAACAAACAAACAAAGACAAGACAATCACTGAAGAGCTAAAAAACCGAGGCTGCCATCCGCGCCACCATCTTGTTGACCTTAAGGACCATCACTTCAAAAGAATTATATTTCAAATTAGACCTTTGAGTAGTACTGATGGTGTTACTATAAATTACAGCAACACCTCCTCCTTTACCTTTCAGTCGAGGTTCATGTTTATAACAGTAATCTTGAGGGGTGGACTCAAGATAAGTGCTTTTGAGGAGAGAGTTTGTATATTCAGTAACCCAAGCTTTATCATTGGTGTTATATCCGTTCTTAGTTGTTTGTAAATCAATAAATTTTTTACCCTTAAGTGGTTTTGAGAGTTTTTTGTATTTGCTAATTCAGGGAACAGACACAGTCTCTATGGGATATCTTGGTGAAAGAGTATCTATGTGTTGGAATTTATCTGACCTATATGACATGATACAGCTGGCAGACGGTCGGTCTAGCCAGTTTGTCTGCTTCCTGACCTGGGCCCCAGTTAGTCAAGGGTCAGCTCTAAGACTATGTGCCAAATTACTAGAGAGAAGAGGAATCCCAGGTGGAATCTCTTTTCAACAGGTCAGGTCTGCCCCAAAAACGTTTCCAATTGTCTATGAACCCTATGTTATTCTGCAGGTACCACTTAGACATCCAGCCATTGAGTGAGGATAATCTGCTAAGCATCTCATCACTCCTGCACATAGGAAGAGGGACAGAGCAAATTACAGTGCCTGACATCGTACTTGCGAGTTCACACACCTCTTTAATATTAGTTTTAGTGATCTCCGACTGGCGAAGTCGGACATCATTAGTGCCGATGTGAATAACAATCTTATAGTATTTACAATGATACTATCTCTGGCTCCCAGCAAACATGTGACTATGGTGGCTGGAGTCTCTTTTTTCATGTTTCGAATAATAGAATCGCCAATTACTAGTGCACTTTCAATAGGTTTTTCAGTGGGTGCGTCACTGAATGGGGAGAACCTGTTTGATGTTTAATCCGTCCTAAGCCCTACGAAAACACCATATTCAGCATGAGATGAAGCGCATCCCAGCTTTATACTTCTCAATTATCTCCCTTTTTGTCTCTATGGACAGCTTCCTCTTCTTCCCTTTCACTTCAGCAACAATCTTCACATACATGGCTAGTGATTAGAAAAAAAGTTTGTTTACTGGGCACAAAATAATGGCGATGCAGCACAATAAAAACAAAACTTGGATGCAAAAGCGTGGAAGAAATTTAGAGTTAGTGGGACGAAATGGGAGAGGAACGCCGCTATGCAGAGGCTGGTGGGAGCGATACTGACCAATAGGAGAGCAGGATTGTAAAAAGTGTTCCCTTTCTTGCATGGCCTATTCCAGCCATCCCTGTCATTCAGTGCGAAATGGACTATTCCAAAACTTTCCCTCGGAGTTCAGGAATTGACTGAGAAGAGAGCTGATGAATGATTAAGGTAAAAGAGATCGGCTGAAGATTGTATATAGTTTATTGAGTGAAATATAGGGAATTAGTGCCAATCGTTGAGGTTTTATCAATCTATGCACCTTTAATAAATAACAGTTTTGGATTATTCCCTGAGTGAGACATCATTGTTCTGACCGGACAAACTGTAGCCTTCATTCAACCCGAACCAAAATCAGCGCAAATTTCAAAACAAAACTGTATATATTCTACTGTATATATTTATTTTCTTTTTTTCTTACACTTCAGTCTATCACTTATGTAACCAATACAAGACTTAAAACCTTTCTTTACTTTTCTGTAGTTTTCCATAGAGTAAGGATGAATATTGTCTGCACGTCTCACCAGATATAACGTTATCTGAATGTTTGGGTAGTCTTTCTATTGATAGTTGGAGCCTGAGCCGAGTTCAGCCTTGGAGAAGCTGTGTGTGTGTGTGTGTGTGTGTGTGTGTGTGTGTGTGTGTGTGTGTGTGTGTGTGTGTGTGTGTGTGTGTGTGTGTGTGTGTGTGTGTGTGTGTGTGTGTTAATATGGTCTGTATTGGTGAGGTGATGAACTGGCACCATAAGGAGACTGAATGACAATGCAAAGAAATGCATTTCTGTCACGTGGAAGGTCACTAACCCGTCAACCATGTGATCGACGTAGATATGGTTTAGACTGTCTGCTCTTGTGTGTAAAATTAGTAGCTTTGTTTATCTTTCTTTCTTTCTTCCTTTATTTCTTTCTTTCTTTCTTTCTTAGCCAATCATAATCATTTAACTGTCATCACTGACGTGGTTAGTACCCTCTGTTAGAGTATAATTGCTGTAACAATGTTATTGTATGTGGGGTGACCTACGAACTCCTTATGAGACCTGAAGCGTCTGCTGATGAAACTGCAAACTAAACTTAAACAGTCTTAACTGTAATTCCCCTACAAAGGAAAGAGATTGTATTTTCAGTAACCCAAGCTTTATCATTTGTTCATCAGTGTTTGTAATGAAGCGTCACTCAGGCTGGGATCCATATGCGTACTTTATTTAAAGAGCAAGGGTGGTCGTACAGGCTGGGTCAGACGGGAGCAAACAGAAACACAAGGGCAGACTGAATCAGAGACGGTGTCACAGGCAAACAGGTCAGGGCAGGCAGATAACGATCACAGGTAGAGAATCCAGGCAGAGGTCAATAGGCAGGCAGACAGGTTCAGAAACGGGTAAACAGCAGTAAAGGCAACAGGTAAACAGTCAGATAAAATAACGCTCAGAAATGTTAACCGGGGTACAACAAGACTTCGCTCTGAGCTGTGGGGTGAGCGGGTTTAAATAGTCTCTGAGAATGGGTAACAGGTGAAGCAAGCAGTCCTGATGGAATTCAGCTGTGTATGTGTGTGATTAGTCCGGTGTGATGGTTGTTGGGAAATGTAGTGTGTGAGGTGTGTCAGTACTCAGGCGATGGCTCCCTCCGGTGGCCCGAGGAGGGAATCATGGAGTCTGTCACTGTGACAGAGCCCCCCCCCTGCGAGCGCCTCCTGGCGCGAGGATGCAGGCGACGCCGCGGTCTTCCACGTGGTCGAGGGGCTGGCTTCTCCGGGTTGTTCGTGTGGAACTCTTCCACCAAGTTTGGGTCCAGGATATCATCCGAATTGACCCAGGAGCGTTCCTCCGGGCCATACCCCTCCCAGTCGACCAGATATTGGAGGATACGACCACGGCGTCTGGAGTCCAGTAACTCACGGACCTGATAGATTTCCTCGCCCTCAACCAGAATGGGCGGGGGGCCCTGATCACCAGGTCTCTCCTCCCCCTCCTCGCACGGACCATCGGCGGGTTTGAGCAGTGAAACATGGAAAGTGGGAGAGATGCGATAGTGGTTAGGCAGTTCTAGGCGAAATGAAACTGGTGTGATCTGTCGTGAGATTTGAAATGGTCCAACGTACCTTGGGCTTAGTTTCTTGCAAGGGAGGCGGAGGCGCAGGTCTCTGGTTGACAGCCATACCCATTGACCAGGTTGATATGTGGGGCTGGGGCGACGATGGCGATCTGCCTGTAACCTTTGACGGCGGATAGCACGTTGAAGGTGTGTATGAGCACTGTCCCAGGTAGCCTCACTCCGATTCAACCAATCGTTGATGGCCGGCACTGTAGTGGGTTCACCAGACCAGGGGAACAGGGGTGGTTGAAATCCCAGGATGCATTGGAACGGGGTTAATCCGGTTGCAGGTTTGCGTAATGAGTTCTGTGCGTACTCTGCCCATAGGAGGTATTGGGACCAATCGTCCTGGTTGCGGTTGCAGTAAGATCGGAGGAAGCGGGTGAGTTCTTGGTTAAGCCGTTCAGTTTGTCCATTGGACTGTGGGTGGTAGCCAGATGTGAGACTGACGTTGATGTCTAAGGCTTGACAGAAGGCAGCCCAAAGGTGTGAGGTGAACTGGGAGCCGCGGTCGGAGACAATGTCCTCTGGTAACCCGTATAGGCGAAACACCCACTGGCAAAGGTGTTCGGCAGTCTGCATGGCGGTGGGTAGTTTGGGTAATGGGATCAGTCGACAGGCTTTGGAGAAACGATCTACTACGGTGAGTATGGTAGTGTTGCCATTCGATCTAGGAAGATCAGTGATGAAGTCGACAGCGATGTGAGACCAGGGACGTTGAGGTATGGGAAGGGGATGCAGCAAGCCTGAGGGAAGTTGGTGGGATGGTTTGTTTCTATTGCAGACCAGACAGGTCTTGACGAACTGTGTTGTGTCCTTGGCTAGAGATGGCCACCAGAAGCGATTCTGCACCAGATGAAGAGTTGCGGCGATACCCGGGTGACCAGCTGCAGGTGAGTTGTGGGCCATCTCCATAACCCGTTTGCGTAGAGCCAGCGGTACGAAAGTCCTCTCTGGGGGGCAGTCGGACGGGACCTCGGTCTCAGCATTGGCCTGTTCTAGTTCTGTCATGATATCCCACTGTACAGGAGCAACCACAAGAGACGCAGGTATTATGGTTTCGGGGTTCTTGCTATCCTGCTCACCTTCAAACTGGCGAGATAGAGCATCTGCCTTGACGTTCTTGGATCCAGGTCGGTAAGTCACAGTAAAGTTAAATCGAGAGAAGAACAGGGACCAGCGGGCCTGACGGGGGTTTAATCTCTTTGCTGCTCGAAGGTATTCCAAATTCTTATGGTCTGTGTAAACCACAAATGGGTGCATAGCCCCCTCCAGCCAGTGACGCCACTCCTCAAATGCTGCCTTGATGGCCAGCAGCTCCCGATCGCCGACGTCGTAGTTGCGTTCTGCGGATGTGAGTTTCCTGGAACAGTAAGCACAGGGGTACAGTTTAGGTGGATTACCTTGTCGCTGTGAGAGGATGGCTCCCAAGCCTGTGTTGGATGCATCTACTTCCACCACAAACGGGAGTGACGGGTCAGGGTGGTGCAGGATGGGTGCAGATGTGAAGCGTTCCTTGAGCTGCTGGAAAGCGTGAATGGCAGAGGGTGTCCATTTCAGTTTGTTTTGCCCCTTCTTGACCATGCTGGTAAGTGGGCAAGCAATGGTGCTGAAGTTTCGAATGAACCGTCTATAGAAGTTAGAGAATCCCAAGAACCGTTGCATTTCCTTTAGGGTGTTGGGTCGTGGCCAGTTAAGGATGGTGTTGACCTTCTTTTCATCCATGGCAACGCCCTCGTGACTGATGACGTATCCCAAGAACGAGATGGAGGTTTGATGAAATTCACACTTCTCGGCCTTGGCATATAGCTGGTAATGGATTAGCCTCTTGAGGACCTGTCTGACCTGTTGGATGTGTTCCTCCATGGTGTCAGAGTATATCAGGATATCGTCTATATAAACAACGACAAAACGGTTAAGCATGTCCCTGAATACATCATTGATAAAAGCCTGGAAAACAGATGGGCTATTGACCAGCCCGAAGGGCATAACTAGGTATTCGTAGTGACCAGTGGCCGTAGAAAAGGCAGTTTTCCACTCGTCTCCATCCCTGATGCGGATCAGGTTGTACGCACTGCGCAAATCGAGTTTGGTGAAGACCTTGGCCGTGCGAAGTTGTTCCAGTGCTGCAGGAACCAGAGGCAGAGGATAGCGGAACTTGACAGTTATTTCATTGAGACCACGGTAATCGATACAGGGACGGAGACCTCCGTCTTTCTTACTCACAAAGAAGAAACCTGCCGACGCGGGAGATGTTGAAGGGCGTATGAAGCCTTTTCCCAGTTCCTCCTCAATGTATTTCTTCATGGATTCAGACTCTGGTTGAGAGAGTGGGAAGATACGGCCTCTGGGTGGTGTCGCTCCTGGGATGAGATCAAATCATATGAGCGATGGGGTGGTAATTGAGAGGCACGTACCTTACTGAATGCCAGAGACAAGTCCTGATACTCCTCGGGGAGTTGAAGGTCAAGAGAAGCGTCAGAGGTGTGTGAGGATTTGCTGGTCTGAATGGATCCCAGAGAGAGGGGTGTGATTGTGGATAGACATTTAGATTGACAATTCTGGCTCCAACGGGTAATCTGGCCCTCTCTCCAACAGATATTAGGATTGTGAGTTCGTAACCAGGGCAGGCCTAGTATGATTGATGAAGTCGAGGTGGGTAAAACGTGGAACTGTATGTGCTCGGTGTGAAATAAGCCGGTTTGCATGGTGAGTGGTTGAGTAATGGTGTTCACTCGCCCTGAGCCCAGGGGTCGTCCATCTATAGCTTCCACTGTGAGAGGGGAAGAACATCGGATTAGAGGGATTTTGTTTTGCTGTGCAAACGTCTGGGAGATGAAGTTCCCTGCGGCCCCAGAGTCTAATAGTGCCCTGGTCTCAAACGATATATCTTGACTCTTCAGAGTTACGGGTACAGAAACGGACATATCTGAATAGTAATGATTAGACTCACTCACCGGATGGGGTCTTTCTGGTCGGTTGCGTACTGGGCAGGTGTTGCGTACATGACCGGGACTGCCACAGTATAGACATAGACGGTGGGTCAGCCGACGGTTTCTCTCTTCTTCAGATAAATGATAGGCATTGATCTGCATGGGTTCTGGGGTACCTGGGTCGGTGGATTGTATGGGGCGAGCATTGCGCCTCTGGCCAGTCCTGCGTGCTCGGATGAGATTATCCACCTGAATGGCGAGTTCGATAAACTGATCCAGGCTCCTCCCTTCGTCGCGACATGCCAGTTCCGACCGTAACTCGTGAGATAACCCCCTCCTGAAGCATACTTTCAACGTGTCGTTAACCCAGTTGGTTTGTGCAGCAAGTGTGCGGAAGGCGAGCGCATATTCAGCCGCTGTGCTACTTCCCTGTGTTAACTCCATGAGACGGTCACCTGCACCTCTCCCGTCACTGGGGTGATCGAAAACCTCCCGGAAACGTTGCGTGAAACATGCATAAGTTGGAAAGGCGGGCCCATTCTCTCCACTTACCGCCGTGACCCATTCCAAAGCTTTCCCAGTGAACAGAGAGCAGACGAAGGCTATCTTGCTGGCCTCGGTGGTATACATGGCAGGCTGTTGACCGATGAAAAGGGAGCACTGGAGAAGAAAGCCTTTGCACTGAGTAGGGTCACCGTTAAATTTCTCCGGCAGAGAGAGACGAGGATTCACTGATGGTGGAGCTTCTGTCACTTGGGCGGCAGCGGCTGCAGCGGGTGGTGGAGGTGCTGCTGCTGGAATAGAACCCTGCATTGTCTGTAGAGCCTTTACCAGTTCCTCGGTGAGGTTTGTGAGGTGATTAAGCTGATGCTGATGGGAAGCGAGTTGAGTAGCTTGTGCAGACATCATAGCACACAGTTCGGAGAAAGCCGCTGGATCTTGCGTCGGCGAAGTCTTCTGTAATGAAGCGTCACTCAGGCTGGGATCCATATGCGTACTTTATTTAAAGAGCAAGGGTGGTCGTACAGGCTGGGTCAGACGGGAGCAAACAGAAACACAAGGGCAGACTGAATCAGAGACGGTGTCACAGGCAAACAGGTCAGGGCAGGCAGATAACGATCACAGGTAGAGAATCCAGGCAGAGGTCAATAGGCAGGCAGACAGGTTCAGAAACGGGTAAACAGCAGTAAAGGCAACAGGTAAACAGTCAGATAAAATAACGCTCAGAAATGTTAACCGGGGTACAACAAGACTTCGCTCTGAGCTGTGGGGTGAGCGGGTTTAAATAGTCTCTGAGAATGGGTAACAGGTGAAGCAAGCAGTCCTGATGGAATTCAGCTGTGTATGTGTGTGATTAGTCCGGTGTGATGGTTGTTGGGAAATGTAGTGTGTGAGGTGTGTCAGTACTCAGGCGATGGCTCCCTCCGGTGGCCCGAGGAGGGAATCATGGAGTCCGTCACTGTGACAGTGTTATATCCATTCTTAGTGTTTTGAACATCAATTAAATTTTTACCCTTAGACAATTTAGAGAGTTTTTTTGTATTTGCTAATTCGGGGAACAGACACAGTCTTTATATGATGATATCTAGGTGAAAGAGTCTCTATTTGTTGGAATTGATCTGACCTCTGTGATGTGACATAGCTAGCAGATGATCGGTTTAGCCAGTGCAGTGGGACTCCCAGGTAATCAAGGGTTGGGCTTCATCTGCAACATCCAATTACGCAGCTCTAGTGTAAACATAAAGAGGGCAACCAAGGTATCGCTCGTGCGTCACTGCTGGTGGACCGCCCTTTTTCCGGTGTCAATTCCACTTCGAGGCTTCTTGACCAAAATCAGAGTGTTTGGTTGGCGGCTGCCTACTCCTATCAGTGCGCGTTCATATTCCCGTGCTGTATTGGCAGACAACAGTGACTTTGCGCATGATATCAAAAATATAAAGGAGGAATGATCGAGCTCAGGCTCATTGTTTGTTAGATGCAGCTCAATGCGTAATAGAAGAAATAACTACAGTGCCTGCATGGCAATATGTTGACAGTGCTGTTTTGTCCGTACTGACTTTCCCATTACATTACTTGCTCCAGCGTTGTGTACTGGTTCTCCCAGAGATTTTGTTTCTTTAGTAATTAATGTGTTTAATTAATTGTTTGCTTAGTTTCATTTTGTGTTGATTTATTTGGTTTGTCTATTTTATTGTTTGTGTCTGTCCTGAACATGTTTGTTTGGCTCATTTTTTCTGTTGGTAATTATTCGTGAAGTGGTTGCTTTCGTTTTGTTTATATTGTTTCATTTCTTTTGGCTCTAGGGCTTTGTTACATTATATATATATATATATATTTTTTTTTTTTTTTTTTTTTTTTTTTTTTTTTTCAGATTCATTCGTTGCATTTTCTTGTGTATTTATTTGTTAAATTGTTTATTTCCTTGATTGTGTGCAGCTGACTCTTGTTTAATTTCTGTCTGTATTTGCTATTGTTTGTCTTTGCCTTTTGATTTTGGTTCTTTTGTTGTATTGTGTGAATATGTATTTTTGATTTAATTTAAGTATTGGTAAACATCATTTTGTAGTTATTTTGAGTTAAATGGTTAATTTTCCTTCCTCTGTTGTAGGAACCGAGGCTTTTAGTGGACCCTCGTGTGCGGTGGTGGGCCGTTGTCAGGTTGGTGGCCAAATCATTTCTAATTGGTTTTAAGAGTTTTCTATTTGTCAATAAAATTTTTGATTTTTCTACATCCACGTCTCTGGTCCTCTTTTGAAACTACGGACCTGTGTCCAAGCAATATTCCCTGTTACAGGGGTAGCGTAGCCAGTTATAATTCAAAGTGTTATCTCTCCAATTCGAGCCCCGTTGCACCAGATTGGGCCCCAGGGCACCACTTAGACATCCAGCCATTGAGTGAGGATAATCTTATCTCATCACTCCTGCAAATAGGAAGGGGGCCAGAGCATATTACAGTGACTGACATTGTGCTTATAAGTTCACACACCCCTTTAATGTTAATTTAAATTAATTTAAATTTAATATTCTTTCAAATAATGTTAACTGGTGAAGTCAGACATCATTACCCCCAACTTGAATAACAATCTTGGAGTATTTATAATTAACCTTACCCAGCACTTTTAAATTTGCTTTGATGTCAGGTGCTCTGGCTCCCAGGCCTACTGGCAAATTGCAAATCTAGAAAAGATACTCCTTAGTCATTCGATCAACCATTGTGCTGCATCAGCAGTAGGTAGGCTTTGCAGGCTGTTATCAACATAGAAACATCTCTCCACCCAAAACCAGAATCACATCATCCATCTGGGTTGCCATACATGGCGTTGTAGTGAATAGGTAACACAGCATGGACTGGAGGTTGCGCTGAAGGGTAACACCTACCACTCAAGAATCTTTGGTGCCTTGTTCATTTTCAGGTCCCTTCAAATGAAATGAAGTAGAGGAAGGTAGAAGACTGACCTGGTGGAGCATCGCTTTGATATCCCCACTCTGAAGTGGATAAGGATGGCCAATAGAAAAGCCCACAATGTTGGCCCTGGCAGCAGACACTGATTTAGACTTTGTTCTTGGTACTGATAGGAGCCTTTAAAGACAATGCTGAACTTTCCATTGGCCACATCATCATGGAGTGCAGCCATTGTATTAGTAAATGGGTTAGAAGAATTCAAATAAGCATCCGCTATCATTCTAGCCTCCTCAAGCTTAAGGTGATTCAGTAGGATCTGGTAAAAAGTTCTGTCCCGTCTAGGAGAAGCAGGTTCTCCAAAGCTATCAAATCCATTGAATTCTCCTGGATCAAGCCATATGAACTTAATAGATCACTGAACACTCATATCACAGAGAATATGAATTAACAGAGATCAGGATCAGGTGCATGGGGCAAAAGAGAGAAAAAGGGGCAGAGACGGGAGGGAGTTCAATGCCCTGACAGCTTGGGGAATGAAGCTGTTCTTCAGTCTGCTGGTCCTTGCCTGGAGACTGCGTAGTCTCCTCCCTGATGGCAGCAGACTGAAGAGGCTCTGGGATGGGCGGGAGGGGTGTCTCGCAATGATGAGGGCTTTGCGGGAGAGGCGGGAGTTATAAATATCCTGGAGGGGTGGGAGAGAGACACCAACGATCTTCTCAGCTGCTCTCACTATGCGCTGAAGTGCTTTTCGGCAGGATGTGTTGTAGGCGCCGTACCACACAGTGATGCAGCTGGTCAGAATGCTCTCGATGGTGCCTCTGTAGAAGGTGTGCATGATGGGGGCTGGGACTCCGGCTCTTCTCAGCCTGCGGAGAAAGTAGAGTCGCTGCTGTGCTTTCTTGGTCAGTGCTGTGGTGTTGGTGGTCCAGGAGAGGTCTTCTGTGATATGCACACCCAGAAATTTGGTACTCCTCACCCTTTCCACGGTCGCACCGTTGATAGTCAGAGGAGCATGCTGGGTGTGCATTCTCCTGAAGTCAACAACAATCTCCTTCGTCTTCTCCACGTTCAGAGAGAGATTGTTGTCGCCGCACCACCTGGCCAGGCGGCTCACCTCGCTCCTGAAGTTTGTCTCAATCGCCGTTGGTGATGAGACCAACAACAGTCGTGTCATCCGCAAACTTGATGAAGAGATTGCTGTTGTGTATGGGTGTGCAGTCATGGGTCAGCAGAGTGAAGAGGAGGGGGCTCAACACACAACCCTGAGGGGCTCCAGTGTTCATAATGATGGAGCTGGATGTGTTACTGCCGACCCGTACTGCCTGAGGTCTTCCCGTCAGGACGTCCAGCAGCCAGTTGCACAGTGATGTGCTGAGTCCCAACTGAACTAAAATCAATGAACAGCATTCTGACATACGTGTCTTTTTTGTCCAGATGTGTGAGTGCTGTCAATGGCGTCATCGATCGAACGTTTTGACCGGTATGCAAATTGGTAGGGGTCCAGGGAGGGGGGGAGGACAGATTTAATGTGGTGCATGACTAGCCGCTCAAAGCACTTCATAAGGATGGGGGTAAGTGCGACTGGGCGGTAGTCATTGAAGCAGGATGGAGATGATTTTTTAGGGAGAGGAATGATGGTGGTTGCTTTGAAGCATATGGGGACAACAGCTTGACTCAGTGAGATGTTAAAGATGTCTGTGAAGACATCAGCGAGTTCCTCTGCACAGTCTCTCAATACACGACTGGGAATGTTGTCAGGACCCGGAGCTTTGCGTGCGTTGACTCTGCTGAGGGATCTTCTCACGCTGTCCCTGGGCAGTGTAAACATCTGGTCATCTGTAGGAGGAGGTGACTTCTGTGCAGTGGTGCTGTTGTGTGCCTCAAAGCGAGCGAAGAAGGTGTTCAGCTCATTCAGTAGGGGGGTGGTGCTGTCACACGTCCGTGCAGGGGGCTTGTAGTCCGTGAGGGTCTGAATACCCTGCCACAGGCTCTTTGAGTCTCTGCTGTCGCTGAAACAGTGGGCTATCCTCCTGGAGTACTGTCTCTTAGCCTTCCTGATGCCGCGTGACAGGTTGGCCCTTGCTGTCCTTAGGCCCACCTCATCTCCAGCTCTGAAGGCAGCGTTACGCGTCTTCAGAAGTCTGTAGACATTCCCTGTCAGCCACGGTTTTTGGTTGGGCCAGATGGTGATGGTCTTTGTGACTGTTACATCCTCAATGCAGTTGTTGATGTAAGAAGTAACAGTCTCAGAGTACTCCTGGAGGTCTACGGTGTTATGGTAGGTTGCAGCCTGTTTGAACATGTCCCAGTCCGTGGTGTCGAAGCAGTCTTGAAGAGCCTCTGATGACCCTTCAGGCCAGACTTGAATCTGCTTCTGGACTGGTTTGGTGACTTTCACGAGTGGTCTGGATGCTGGCAATAACAATACAGTGATGTGATCTGAAGCACCAAGGTGGGGGAGGGGAAGGGCTTTGTAAGCTCCTCTCCGAGTAGTGTACACTAAGTCCAGAGTATTATTTCCTGATGAATTTTTGGAAACACACTCTTAAAGTCAGCATGACTTCCCCAGCCAAGATGAGAAAAGCATCTGGGTGGGCTGTCTGCTGATCACTGATGTGTTTATAAAGATTATTAAGTGCCTCACTCCTGTTGTTGTTGTTGGAGCTGGGGGGGATATATACAGCAACAAGTATAATAGCTGTATATTCCCGCGGTAGATAAAAAGGCCGACACTTAATAATCATTAACTCCACCAGGGGTGAGCAGTGTTTGCAGACTACAACAGCATCGCGGCACCACGCATCATTGGTGTAAACACAGAGTCCGCCGCCGCGGGTCTTACCTCCCTCGACGAGCACTCTGTCCGCGCGATGGCATGTGAGCCGATCGAGCTGAATGGCGGAGTCCGGAACGCTATTGTTGAGCCATGTTTCCGTAAACACAAAAACACAACAGTCTCTTACAGTCTTCTGAGTAGAGCATAGAAGTTGAAGATCGTCCAGTTTATTATCCAACGAGCGTACGTTAGCCAGGATGATGGTGGGGATAGCAGGCTTGTGTGGGTTAGCCGTTAATCTAACCCGGATACCTCCGCGCTTCCCCCTCTTCTGTTTCCTCTCGCACCGTTTGTGGCGCGTCCACTGTGGGGGAGGTGCAGTAGTGGGGGACGGTGATGGAGTAGGCCTCCGGAGAAGACCATGGTCCCGCAGTTCTTGTACGAGCGCCGAGCTTGGATTGGAAATTGAAGTCTTTCCAACCTCGAGCAGAAACTAAACAGAAATAGGGCTGTCTTCACAGATCTTACTTCTCTTTCCCAGGACCCACAGAAGTGCGGAGCACTGGGAGGATTAAAGTGGAATCTAATCTGTTCTTTGGCCAACTGATCTTTGAGAGTGGGTTGTGTCTGACTTAAAGCTTCTTCCAGTTCACTTCTACCCCCTTTGAAATTGATTCCCTGATCAGACAGAAGCTCATAGGGTTTTCCCCTTCGTGAAATAAAACGCCTGAGGGACAACAAGAATGAATCAGTGTCCATATGGTCCAGAAGATCAAGGTGTACCGCACGAGTGGTATGGCATTTATAAAGGATACCACACTTTTTCTCTGTACGACGTCCTACTTTTACTTTGAAGGGACCAAAACAATCAACCCCAGTGGAATAAAACGGCGGATTAAATAACCTAAGGCTGGAAGGCGGAATGTCTGCCATCCTTGGAATTTCTGGGCGACTACTCCATTTCTGGCATTCAGGGCAGTCGTGCTGATGTTTCTTAACTGCCTCTCTCCCTCCTAATATCCAGAACTTTCGTCGCAACTCAGCATACACCCGTCCGGGACCTGGGTGAAGTAATTGGGTGTCATACTGCTTAATGAGGACTTTCACCACTGGATGAGTTGGAGATAAAACCACAGGATGTAGAACTTCTTTGGCCAAATGGTCACACCTTCTAAGTCTGTCACCCACTCTTATCAGATCGGAATCTTTATCATACTCAGGTGCAAGTCCTATCAGTCGACTGATAGTTGGGTGAGTCTTTTTTCCCTTGAGCAAGGCAAATTCTTCAGGGAAGTCTTGCATTTGACAATGCCTCAGTTCTGCATTACGGTAGTCGTCTGCATCTGACGCCTCTCTATTGTTGGCCGCCCCATTCAGGGACTGCACTGTGGCTTCTAGAAGCTCTTGATAGTTACTGAATTGATGAACATCTGGAATGACAGGAGCTGCGGTCTCACTGAGCAACCCACAGAATACAGATTTCTTGAGCTCCTGCATATCATCCGGGGTTTGACGTTCAGGTGCCTTTGGCCAATTGTACCAAGATTGTGTCAAGAATGCTGGACCCTGATTCCAACGAGTGTCTTGAGCGAGTTGGATCAGTGTCAAACCTCGAGTAATGTCATCAGCAGGATTAGATGATGAATTTTGGTCAGAAAACTCTTGTATTTCAGAGACTCTGACTCCCAAAAATACTTTGTACTTGCAAGAATCAGACTGCAGCCGTGTAAGAACTGTGGTAGAATCGGTCCAATACACAAGGCTGTGGATGTCTAAAGTTAGCTCCTTCTTTAACACAGCACCCAACTGTGCTCCGGTCAGGGCTACGCAAAGCTCTAAGCGTGAAATGGACAGCTGCCTTTTTGGAGCGACTCTGGATCTTGCAGCCACAAAGGATACTTGAATGTTGTTCTGATCATCCTCAGTACTTAAATACGCTACAGAGCCATAGGCTTTCTCAGAAGCGTCACAGAACACATGAACGCTGCGACTCTTTATTGTATGCTGGATGTTGGAGCTGTAGCATCATGGCTGAGATATCTGGGACAACTGAGGGAGTTCACTCTCCCACTGTTGCCATGCGGCAAGTAAGTCTGCACGGAGGCAGGGGTCATCCCAGCCTCGTTTTTTATCCCAGAGCAATTGCACAATTATCTTAGCTCTTGTAGTGAAAGAGATCAGATACCCAAGAGGATCGTATTGCTTTGCAAGTGTGCAGTAGATCTTGCGCATGGTCATTTCACCTTCCTCTTTCTGGTATGATTTGTATGCCCAAGTATCAGATTTGCAGTTCCATATCAATCCGAGGGTAGATTCTTGAGGATTGCTCTTTGATTTCAACTCAGAAGGGAAGTGATGAATGACCGTAGGAATATTGCTCGCCCATTGTCTCAACTCAAATCCACCTTCCATTAAGTGGCGCTGTAATCCGTTTACTAGTTTCACAGCCTGTTCCTCATTTGCTACACTTTTTAGACAGTTGTCTACATAGCTCATATTGGTTCAGTTACCAAGACTGCATTCTACCACCTTCTTAACATTGCCAGACTCCGACCAGCTCTCAGCACTAAAGACACCGAAACTCTTATCAATGCCTTAATAACCTCACGTCTTGACTACTGTAATTCACTGCTTATTGGGCTTCCCGCTAAAACTATCACTAGACTACAATATGTACAAAACTCTGCTGCCAGAGTCATCCATCAAGTCAGAAAATCGGACCACATTACCCCGTTGCTCTATAACCTTCACTGGCTACCCTTTCTCTGTCCGCATTCAGTACAAAATTCTTCTGTTAAATTTTAAATGTCTGCATGGACTTGCTCCTCATTATTTATCTGAACTTCTGCCGTGTTATTCTCCTCCACGTACTCTCCGGTCATCTGACTCTAGACTACTCGCTATACCTCGTTTCTGTCTTTCTACTATGGGTGGCAGATCATTCAGTGCTGTGGCCATGAAACTTTGGAATTCCCTCCCTCTTTCTCTGCGCGACACTGCTACTATTTCCTCCTTCAAGTCTCAATTAAAAACATATCTTTTCTCACAGTACTTCCAAACTTTATCTGCTTAGAATTCTTTTTCTTTTCTCTTCTGTATATTTGTATTTATATGTCCTACATTGTATGAGTATGTCTATTTTGTCTATGTATATTTTGTGTACAGCGACCTTGAGCATGGGAAAGGCGCTATATAAATAAAACTTATTATTATTATTATTATTATTATAGAAACTGCGTTCAACTGTGTCAGCGGGTTCAAGGTAGTTCCCTACATTCGACTGAAGGGCAAATGTAGCACAACAGGGGCTACATGTGGAACCAAAGGGCAAAACCTCCCACTGATAGGTTGTTGGAGGCTCAGCAGTATTGCCATTACGTCACAGAAACCTGAGGAAAGGCTTGTCTTGGTCAAGGAGATGGACTTGATGAAACATTCCTTTCACGTCACTGCAAAAAGCAATAGGGTGTTCTCTGAAGCGGAGGAGAACTCCCAGCAAGCTTGCTCCGAGAGTAGGCTCAGGTAAGAGGTGCTCATTCAGAGACTGGCCTTGGAACTCGAAGGAGCAATTGAATATGATATGGTCCTTACCATTAAGGTGAACCATATGGTGTGGTATATACCATGAATGAGAACTCAACCCACACTCTTCAGATGATAGTGGTGTAATGTAGCCTGCCTGCAGCAACTTCTAAATCTCAGCATCATAAGTGGCAACCAATTTCGGCTCTCTTGATAAATGTCTCTCCGTGCTACATAAAAGAGCTAGGATAGCTTCCTTCGGCGCATTTAAAGGGGGAAGTGACTCTTTCCAGAGTAATGGGGTAGCATAGCGATTAACTCCATTCACATTCATTCTGATGGTCTTTTCTTCAAGAATACGGAGAGCTTCTGTATCTTGCAGTGAGCGTGTGACTACTTTAACTGATCGATAAGGCAGAATGTCTAGTTTCCTCAGTCTTTCCACATGGTTAAAGAGTTTGAATTCTGATGTCATACAAGAAACAAAGAAACATTGCTGTGGTTGAAGATGAGGGCGAAGGAATCGTGATGAACCTTGCAATGACCACCCAAGTATTGTATGTACAGCAGCTGGTCCTCCTTTGGGTCACAATCTCACCGGCTCAACAGGCGTGATCAAGTGTGGATAATCTGAACCAATAAGCATTAACGGCTATGCTTGATTGATATCGTGCAAGGGCAGATTTCTAAGATGGCGACTTTCGTTGCAAGTCAGAGATGGAATATGTATGTTGGACAAGACCCAGCTCCTTTGCTGTAAAAGCTCCATGAATTTGGAATGATGTATCAGGTTGAGAGGCTGGAGCTATAGAGAAGGACACTGAACTTCCACGTATAGTGTGAACGTCCTGCCTGACAGTACGAAGTGCTAGGTCTTCGACAGTACCTTGAAGGCCTAAATGCTGAGCGGCCTCATGCAGCAGCAATGTTCGCTCTGAGCCGTCATCAAGTACTGCATAAGTCTCCAGCGACTTGCCAAAATTATGAATCACAACCGGACATAACTTAAGTAACACTTGCTTTCCGCTTGTTGGGCGGTCAAGATACAAAGTCTGAGAAGTGGAACTCATGGAACCTGTGCTCCCACCCGATTCTCTGAAGTTGCCTTTCCCACTCAAGCCTGAGCAAGCATTGACATTGAAGCACTGAACCTCAAGAAGTTGTCTATCGCATCTCTTGCATTTCGCTTTCAACATACACTTTGAGATCGGATGATTTCGACCACATCTCCAGCATCTGTGACCCATCTTGATCCAATTCTCGACCTGCTTGGTTAAAAGCTTAAAGTTAGAGCATTGATTCATGTAATACTGAATGGAATCGCAGTACGGACAATACCTTTTTGGCTTCTCCTTCATCAGAGGACACCAACTTTGAGTTATCTACTGATACTCCCTTCTGCTCTCCTCCATGTAGAACGGTAGTCAGCTTTCGAAGTGGGAATCCAATCTTTGATAGTAGGCCCATCCATCAAGCCGGTTATTCGCTGCAATGCCAACTGATGTGGTTGCCCATACATGTCGGTAAGAGCTTGCATAGTGTCACTAAAGGGAGAACGACTGTGGCTGTAAGAATCTGCAACAAGAAGAGCATCTTCCAATTTCAAGTGATCCATCAGTATCTGAAACTTAAAAGATCCTGAAGCATCGTCAGGCAGTACGCTATCTAATGCAAGCTTAAGTCTGGTAAACTCTCGTGGATCGTCATGAATGAAATCTGGGATTGTTGGTGTAGGTCCACGATATTGCACTAGAGGCGGATGCAAAGAACGGTTAAAATCGCAATCCAAAGCTGAATATGAACGATCAGACTGAAATCACTGCAATCTGTGTAGAAGATAATCCTTTCTCAGAATTCAGAGAACACAACGAAGGTGACGAAGCTTGTGGCGGAGCTGCCAAAGAAGAAGTAGCAATTATATCTGAGATGCGTTTAACGTCCTGACGAAGCTGCTTGCTCTCCTCTCTCATTTCACGAATACAGGAAAGAACATCAGCGTGCGTTATGGTATTAACCTGCTCATCTGCAAATGTAAGGTGCTTTTGAAGATAACTAACCTCATAGTCCTGAAGATACAATGGCTGTCGGGTAAATCTATGTGGCCGGCCTATATCTTCCTCTATCATTTCCTTTCTGTGTCTGGACATCATGTCTGATACAGTTATAGCATCCGGCTCGAAGGACCATTAAATGTTTGAAGGGAACTGTATTGCACCAATTAATAATTCGATGCCAACCGTATCAGAAGGTCGGTTACCACACCTGGGGTCTCATTTATAAAACTGTGCGTAGGATCCTTACTAAAATTTTACGTGCGCCCAAAAGCAAAAAATGGCTTACGCAAACAAAAATTGAGACTTATAAAACCGTGCGCACGCACACCTGCACGCAGTTTTCCCTTTACCCGCCCCCTTTCAACCATATATAGCCCATGCAAATCAGCTCATGATTATTATAATAACGCCGTGCATATTAATATAAAGGAGCAAGAGGTTCTTTATGTGTAAAAATGGCACCAATGGAAATTTCACAGACACTGAAACAGAGGTTCTTGTGACAGAGGTGGAGGAAAGGACATTTATTTTGTTTGGTAGCCATAGTATTGGCGTCACTAACACACACAACAAAGTGTGGAATGGCAGCATGTGACAGCCGCTGTAAATGCAGTTGGTTCAGCTGACCAGACGATTCCCGAAATAAAAAAAGAAGAGGTAAAAGTGAGGGGAAAAAGGTTCGCCAGTCACCGACAGAGTGTATAGCCATTGGCATTGGGATATGGCAACACCAACTGCCACTGGCATAGTCCTCCAGCAATGCCAGCACATTTATCATGCCGTAGATGCAGGGGTGTCACCGTAGTATTTATGTTTACATCGATCACATTAAATCCTTTACACCAGCTCATACGAATCAAACAATGTACATAAACCCATAGATGATTAGCAAATGAAAGTAAAATAAATTAAATTGATACACTTTTATTTGATAATTTATTACCATTTATTTCTTTAAATTGCTATTGTGGACATGCATGTTCCCTTTCTGGGAACTCGAGATGTGTCGAAGCACTAGGGGAAATAGCCTTGCGTGAGTCACGTGAAGATCTGTGCAACCAATGAGAAACGAACGCGTGTGAATGCGTCACTGCCGGCGGTAGCCGGTGACGTCATGAGAAAGAGCATAAAGGCGCGTCTGAAACCGGGGCGCGTCAGCTCTGAATGCCTTCAGCGTGCTGTGTCTGTGTGAGAGTGGTTTTTGAGACTGTGATAGCTTAAAAAATCAGAGAATGAGTGTGAAAAGTGTGGCGAGAGATGAACAGAGTTTCAGACCGTGTGTTTATCCCTGCCCACGTTTTATAACGGGCAGGGATACACACGTTATGTATGTTATCTGTTTAGGAGTGCAACATGCACGGTCGGCACTTGAGAATGAAGGCTGTAAAGACTGTGAGCAGTTTTCCCTGCATGTTCTCCGCTCCCGCCTGGCGGTCTGTAACGAGGCCGCCCAGGCTAGTGTTCCCCGGGGTTCGGGACCTGCAGCAGCCGAGGCTTTGTGGCGCTCCCAGTCCTGGGGTTCACAAATGGATCTCGCTGAGGCTGCTGGGGTGGGTCCGTCCTTACCTCAGCCTTCACGAGATCAAGCGGGTTCCAGTCACAGGCACTCTTCGGGAGATGCTCGTGCTGTGAATCCAACACTAGCTTTGTCAAGTTCCGATAGTGAGATGGATTTAGCTAGTGTTGAGCCGGTTGAGGAGGTTTCGCCACTCTCCTCGCCGGCATTTGAAGAGCTAGTTGAGGCTGTGGCGCGAGCTGTCTCTCGTCTGGATATTGAAGGAGACCAGGAGCGCTCGTCCTAAAAGAAGTATATTAGACGAGCGTTATCTGCCGGCTCGCGTCACTCCCCCGCGCGGAGCTATGCCTTTTCTACCCAATTTGCATGCCGAGGTTTCCAGATCGTGGGAAAAGCCAGCCTCTGAGAGAGTTCATACACGGAACAGTTCGATGTATACGGGCTCAAAGTCATTGCTATGGGGGGATGCAGAAAGTGGACGAGGCTCTTGCGAGTTACCTTGTGCCCCAGTCTGCATCCTCCATTAAAGCTCCGGCGCTCCCCTCCAAGCCGATGCGCGTCACGTCGTCTTTGGTGGGGAAAGCTTACTCAGCCTCTAGTCAGGCCGCAGCGTGCCTGAACACCACGGCTCTGCTGCAGGCTTATCAGGCTGAGTTGCTTGGGGACCTCAACGAGGGCGGCGGTATCGGTCCGGAGGCAGTGGCAGAGCTGCGCCGGACCGTGGATCTGTCTCTCCGGGCCACTAGGGAGACGGCCTACTCTGTCGGTCACTCCATGGCAGCTCTGGTGGCTACGGAGAGACATCTATGGCTCAATTTGTCATCCATTAAAGATAGGGACAAATTTGTTTTGTTGGACGCCCCTCTGTCCCCTTCGGGCTTGTTCAGCGACGCCGTAAAAAGCGTCGTCAACAAGTTTCAGGAGGCTGCACGACAGCAGGTGGCGTTCAGTAAAGTCATTCCCCGCCGCCCTCCACGTGAGACCGCCAGTCAAGCGCGGTCTCAGAGCTCTTCACACAGGGCCGCTCAAAAACGAAGTGTCGCCACCCGTCTCCCTCCGGTAGAGAACCCCGGGGGGTCGGGCCGACAGGCTCAAGCGTCTAGCAAAAGGGGCGATTTGAGGGTTGTCCTGAGCGCTAAGAAGGCTAAGAGTAAGCGGCCCTGACGCCAAGCCACAACAAGGTGGTGTATCCCTGGAGCAGCTCATCAGTCAGCCCGCCATGGGAAAACCACCCCCTCCAAGGAGGGTCCTAGAGCAGTCCACCTGGGAATCCGGAAATCCCGGCCCAGTGGTGGACATGTTATTAGCACCAGAGGCCAGCCCTGGGAGGCTGGTTCCCCTAGTAGAATTCCGGGATGCGTGGTCACGGCTACCCGGTATCTCTCAGTGGGTCCTGTGCACGGTCACCTTAGGGTACGCCATTCAGTTCGGGGTTTCACCACCCCGGTTCTCGGGGGTCCTACAGTCAGTTGTAGGCCCTCAGCAGGCTCTGGTCATGGAACAAGAAGTAGACACTTTGCTGGCGAAAGGGGCCATCGAGCATGTACCCCTCGCAGAGAGCAAGTCCGGGTTCTACAGCCGGTACTTCATAGTTCCAAAGAAGGATGGAGGGTTGCGGCCCATTCTGGATTTGTGTCTCTTGAATCGTGCGGTCAAGCGTCTAAAGTTCAAAATGCTAACGCTCAAACAGATCGTAGTGCAGGTCAGATCCGAGGATTGGTTTGTCACAGTCGACCTCAAGGACACATATTTCCATGTCTCCATCCTTCCGCAACACAGGAAGTTCCTGAGGTTCGCCTTTGGGGGAAAGGCGTACCAGTATCGGGTGCTTCCTTTCGGCCTAGCGCTCTCACCCCGCACGTTCACGAAAGTCGTGGACGCTGCTCTAGCTCCACTGCGCTTACGGGGCATCCGTGTCTTAAATTATATAGACGACTGGCTTATTCTGGCCCAGTCGCCGCAGTTGGCGGAGCAACATCGAGATGTAGTGCTCGCACACATAAAGGAGCTGGGGTTGAGGCTGAACGCCAAGAAGATTGTCCTTTCTCCTGCTCAGAGAACCACCTTCTTGGGAGTCGTCTGGGACTCAGTGGCGATGTCGGCTCGGCTTTCCCCCGGGCGCATCCAAGCTATCTGTTCAGCCATCAAGAGCATCAAGTTAGGCCAGCCACTCACGGTCAAACACTTTCAGAGGGTGTTAGGGCTCATGGCAGCGGCATCCAGCATCATCCCTCTGGGCCTGCTGCACATGAGGCCCCTGCAGTGGTGGCTAAAGACCAAGGGGTATTCCCCGAAAGGGAACCCGCTTCGCACCATCAAGGTCACGGGGCGATGCCTACGCACCCTGAGTATGTGGAAGAATTCTTGGTTTCTGTCTCAAGGCCCAATGCTAGGAGCTCTGGCTCGGAGAGTCTCTCTCTCGACAGATGCCTCCCTCTCGGGCTGGGGGGCGGTCATGAGAGACCGCTCCTCACAAGGTCTATGGAACAGTCGGCACCAGACCTGGCACATAAACATGTTAGAGTTACTGGCGATCCGCAAAGCACTCTGTGCGTTCCTACCGGACCTTCGCGACCACCATGTCACTGTTTTCACCGACAGTATGACTGTGGTTGCATATATCAATCATCAGGGGGGTCTGCGTTCGCGACCACTTTACAAGATGGCGCGACAGATCCTCCTCTGGGCCCAGGGAAAGCTACTCTCTATCAGGGCAGCCTACATCCCGGGGGTCCAGAATGTGGGAGCAGACGCCCTGTCGAGACAGGGGGCGAGACCAGGGGAATGGCGACTCCACCCCGAGGTGGTGGAGCAAATTTGGGAAAGGTACGGAAAGGCACAGGTCGACCTGTTTGCCTCGGTAGAAAACTCCCATTGCCCTCTGTGGTTTTCACTCTCACATCCAGCGCCTCTGGGGCGGGATGCCGTGACACAGGCGTGGCCGAGGTTACGCCTGTACGCCTTTCCCCGGATCGCTCTGCTCCCGGGAGTTCTGGCCAAGAGTCGCCGGGACAAGGTCCGTCTCACGCTAGTGGCCCCCCACTGGCCGTCCAGAATATGGTTAGCGGACCTTGTGTCCCTCCTCGACGGGGTCCCCTGGGAGATCCCGATCAGGAGGGACCTTCTGTCCCAGGCGAAGGTTGCATTCTTCACCCGCAACCAGAGCTGTTGAAACTGTGGGTCTGGCCCCTGAGGGGGCCCAGCTCATAGAGGCCGGTCTCTCAGCCGAGGTTGTTGAGACCATCCTTCAGTCCAGAGCTCCCTCCAGGAGGAAACTCTACGCCCTGAAGTGGAAGCTCTTCACTTCTTGGTGTAGTGAAAGGCAGGTGAACCCAGTAACCTGTCAAGTTGGCAAAGTACTGGAGTTCATGCAAGAAAGATTTGCGGCTTGGCTGTCCCCCTTCACCTTGAAGGTCTACGTGGCTGCTATAGCGGCTTGCCACGTACCTCTGGGTGGGGTATCTCTGGGCAGGGACCCCCTGGTCACTCGTTTCCTCCGTGGTACACTAAGGCTGAGACCTGCGGCACAGACCAGGGTGCCTGCCTGGGACTTGTCCGTGGTACTCCTAGGCTTGTCCCAGCCACCCTTTGAACCTCTAGAGGATATCGCTATCAAGTACCTCTCGCTTAAGACCCTTCTTTTGCTGGCAATCACCTCGCTTAAGAGGGTCGGGGACCTTCAGGCCCTCTCGGTGGCCCCATCATGTCTTGAGTTTGCGCCCGGGATGGCGAAAGCTTTCCTCCACCCGAGGCCAGGCTATGTCCCCAAGGTTCCCACTAATGTGGCTCGGTCTATCACGCTGCAGGCCTTCTGCCCTCCCCCATTTGACGATCATGAGCAGGAGCACAAGAACAAGGTCTGTCCAGTGCGAGCGCTGGACGCTTACGTTCTCAAGACTGCCACTTGGCGTAAGTCGGACCAACTGTTCGTTTGCTTTGGGGCTCCTGAGTGGGCCCCAGCTTCCAAGCAAACTCTAAGCAGGTGGATAGTCGAGGCTATCTGTCTAGCTTACGAGTCGGCCGGTCATGCTTCTCCTTTGAGGGTCCGAGCCCACTCCACTAGGAGCATGGCGGCATCCAAGGCTCTCCTCTCCGGAGTCTCCTTCTCTGATGTTTGTGCTGCGGCTGGCTGGTCCTCACCGCACACATTCATGAGGTTCTACCAGCTAGACCTCGATGCCGGATGCTGACGTCGCTGAGGTGGCGTTGGCATAGCGTTCCCCTAGTGCTTCGACACCACTCGAGTTCCCAGAAAGGGAACGTCTCGGGTTACGTATGTAACCCTGGTTCCCTGAGGGGAACGAGACGCTGTGTCTTTGCCTCAGCTACTGGCGCCTCCGGGCCCGTTTCAGGCATTCATGGCTGACGCGCACCGGTTTCAGACGCGCCTTTATGCTCTTCCTCATGACGTCACCGGCTACCGCCGGCAGTGACGCATTCACACGCGTTCATTTCTCATTGGTTGCACAGATCTTCACGTGACTCACGCAAGGCTCTTTCCCCTAGTGCTTCGACACAGCGTCTCGTTCCCCTCAGGGAACCAGGGTTACATACGTAACCCGAGACGTTTTATAGGACGTTTTATCCTAGATAATGAGGATTGAAAGTGATTTATATGTTAATGGTTATATGGATAGGTCTATATGCGTATGGAAGTCCGTTTCCACCACAGTTGAGACAAAAAAAAAAGATTATTTCAGTCGAAATAATGACTTAGTATCTCGAAATAACGAGAAACATTCTCGAAATAATGACTTAACCTCTCGTGCTTCTCCGCATGGTCAAAGCCTATAAATGCGAGATCACAGCAAACATGACACGTTCTGTAAAACAGCTGTTAAAGTCAGTGTGATAATCAATAATATAATTAAAGAACATGAAAGATAAATCATCAGTATATAAGAGGGGATTCCATAGTATTTAATATTTTAATATTTTTTTAATATTTAGCAGCAGCACAGTGATCCATGGATTTCAAACAGAGGAATTATAGAATATATAATTTGCTACATTTATAACAAATATATTTGTTATATAAGATGTATTATATTATTGTATTCTATTGTATTATAGTGACTCTTTAAGATGAACCTGCACATCAAAGAGCATTCGCGAAATTCGCGTTAATATTAACACATGTAGTCATGCATTTTATGAAGACTTTACACTTAAACCTAACGAACAAACCTAACGAATAAATCCAGCATTAATCCGATAGTTTTGTAAATCGTGCATTTTTGACGCAACAGTTTTCACCGGCTCCTCGATATCATGGTAACCGCCTCGCTTAATAACCACCTTGCCTCGCTTTAATTCTGTTCATCTTCCATGCCTTCCTATGCACATGGAAAAGTGTGCAAAATATACTGATAATTTATAATTCATGTTGCTACAGATTGCATTTTATATATTACACGACTTTAACTAAGACAGCAGTTTTTACAGAACTTGTCATGTTTGCTGTATTCTCGCATTTACACGCTTTGACCATGCAGAGAAACAGAGAAGTTAAGTCATTATTTCGAGTAAGTTTCTCTTTATGTCGAGATACTAAGTCATTATTTCGACTTAAATAATATTTTTTCCCTTTCTCAACCGTGGTGGAAACTGGCTTCCATAATATGCACAACCTTTCAAGTTCAATGTGTTTAATTTCATTAATTCTACTGTCAATCCCTCAGCTCACCATCTGTTCTCGCCAAAACCGCTCCGTCTCCAAAATGTTCGTACGCATGGGTCACAATTTGCGTGCTTTTACGCAAATATTCCCGTCAAGTTTGTTTTTATAGATCTCAACCTTTGCGTGGGAACTGCCGTACGTACGTTTCCAGCCCCGTTTTGTGCGTACGCACGCTTTATAAATGAGACCCCTGATGTCCAGTAGTCACGAGAGTAATGAAGAGCAGTCAGTTTATGATTGAAATAGTTTATTCTTAATGATTAAATGATTAAATAACAGTAACGATATATACACATATACGCACGTTCACATAAATGCAATGCAAATGTACATATAAAGAGTGCAGGCCTGCATAAATGAACAAATAAAATAAATTAAACAAAATGGGAGATCAAGGATACAGCTATTTGTTAATATAGCAGACAAACAGGGAAAACAAAAATTAGAACAGTTTTTGTGAGTCTTAACAGTGAGGAAACACTGGTCCTGGTGTCCGGATCGCGATGTGACGCTGGTCACTGCCATCTCAAATCCCCTGAATCGCGATGAATCCTCGGAGACTGCCAATACAGATGTCGATGATGTGTTCACTAATCCTGTCCAAACGATCTACTTTAATGTAGGAAACATCAGTAACACTGTGATAGCAAAACAACACTCCACTACTTCATCCCCTTTCCCGGCTTTCTTCTTAGGTCTCTAAGAACATAACATCTTCCCTCTCTTTTAAGAACACTACTTCAGTAACTGAACACGTTTCGTATTATGAAATTATTGAAATAAAGAAGGTGACATCTGTTTTACATAACTAACATATGGCAGTCAAAAGTCTTCACATTCATGAAAATCAGAACACTTTTTAAAGTACATTTCTTTTATAGCTTGTTTCAACTAAAAAACATTCTTAACCCTTCAAATCTCAATCAGTTACATTACGTAGTCTTTGTGCCACTTAGGTTTGAATCTAATACGTGGCTGTTTCGGAGAAGTATCCTGGGTTGATTGTGTGCCAGTTGGTGTATCAACTTGACCTCCACTTATGGGTGCCGAGTGACAACGAGCCAAGTGTGTGGCATTCCATCTCTTCCCATCACTTAGCAGAAAGGTGTTTGGACTCACTCGCTTTTCCACTGTTAACGGAGCAGAGAATCTGGAGTGTGCTTTAGGAACTAAGCGAGGAATTCTGACCCTCACTCTCTCCCCTTGAGCAAAAGGTGGCGTACGTTCATGCCGCTTAATTTCAGTGTACTGTTTCATCATGCTTCATTCATCATGTCAGTGTCATGGATATCAGATGAATTCGACGTAGGAGCAATGGGCAAAATGTCCAGTCTGGTTCGCATTTTACGTCCATAGAGCAGTTCATAAAGTGAGTTTGAGGTAGTGGCATGAGGTGTCGATACACTGCACAATACACTTGAAGCCAGTTGGTCACAGCTTCCTTCCATGGCTGAGACTGCAAGACAGCTGTCTGTATGCAGCCCTTCAGAGAACGGTGGAACCTCTCAATAGCTCCATTGGCTGCAGGGTAGTACACAGATGTCCTGTTATGGTGTATACCCCTGGTCTTAAGGAATTCAGTAAAGGCAGCTGATGTGAACTGCGTCCCGTTATCAGTGACAATGCTTTCCGGATTTCCATGACGACTGAAAACGGTGGTCAGAAAATCTATGACACCGTCAGTTGTGGCGGATGGGCAAAAGGCAAGTTTAGGCCACTTTGAATAGTAATCGGTCAACGTCACAGCATACCGACAAGAAGGAACGGGAGTCTCGAATAGCCCAACAATATCGAGGCCTAATTTCTTCCAGGGACCATCAGGGAGTGAAATAGGTTGCAGAGGAGCTGGATGAGTGTGAGCTGTTTTGTCATTAGACTGACAAGGGGCACAGGCGGATATACAGGTCTGAACCTGAGAGTCCATACAAGGCCACCAGTAAAGGTCACGCAGCCACTGTTTAGTGCGTACAATCCCCTGGTGGCTTTCATGGGCCAGGGTGATCAGTGTGTGACGCAATGAGAGGCACCACTAATCTGGAACCACAGAAGATGTAATGACCCTGCACTGAAATTTCATCCCTAATTTTGTAGTAGGGCTTTAGATTCTGGGCAACAGTCTGTATAGTCCGTCAAAGTCAGAGACCGGAAGGGAGCTCAGTGTGGAAGAAATCAGAGCCACAAGTTCAGGTTCCACATCAGTAGAAGGATCCACTGGCACACGCAGAGGGAGACGTGAGAGGCAGTCTGCAGTATGGTTTTGTGAACCTGGTTTGTAAATGACATCATAGGCAAAACAAAGCAGACATGCCGACCAGCGGGCAACACGCAATCCAGCCCTGTTCATACCTTTAGTAATGAGTAAGGTTGTGAGTGCCTGGTGGTCTGTGCGCAAAGTAAAGCGCCTGCCCCACAAATACGTGCGCCACTTTTCTGTAGCCCATACGCAAGCAAGTGCCTCTTTTTCCACGATTGAGTATTTACGCTCTGCCATTGTAAGTGTACGTGAAGCAAAAGCTACTGGTTTCTCTGTACCATCAGGCTGAATTTGGGCGAACACAGCACCCAGTCCATAATCACAGGCATCGGTCGAAATCACTGAGCGTAGGGAGGGGTCGAACAGAGCTAGGGCAGAGCTGGACACCAAGAGCTGCTTAACCTCTTCAAAACTGGTCTGAGCAGCTGCAGACCATGTAAAAGTCTCTTTATCTTTGACACATTCACGCATGGGAGCCACCACCGTTGCAAAATTCGGAATAAACTTAGAGTGCCATGAAGCAAGGCCCAAGAAGGATCGTAAGGCAGTGGCATCAGATGGTGCAGGAGCTTGAAGTATTGCATTAACATGCTCTTGGTCAGGCAAAATACCATACCACCATAATGATATGACCAAGGAAGCGGAGTGTGGTCTTTCTGAAATGGCACTTTTCATCATTCAGAACCAGTCCAGCCTCTTTGAGTTTTAGCAGGACAGTATGGAGAGTCTGATCGTGTTCATCAGCAGTGGCACCGTAAACTATTAAATCATCCAAATAGTTCTGGACACCAGGTACTCCTTCCAGAATGGTTGCCATCATCTTTTGAAAAGCTGACGGAGCCGATGCCAGGCCATATGGAACCCGGCAAAATCTAAATAGGCCCTTGTGTGTAATGAAAGCCGTAATGTCTCTACTGTCCTTGTGAAGTGGCACCTGGTAGTATTCGTTGGCCAGGTCAATAGTAGAGAAAAGAGTAGCACCTCGCAGGCTGGAGAGAAGCTCATCGACATGTGGAAGAGGATAACAGTCGGTGATCACAGCCTTGTTTGGTTCACAAAGGTCTGTGCACATTCGTATACCTCCATTCTTTTTTCTTGTAACTACAATGGGAGGAACCCAAGCAGATGCATTTATTTCTTCTATAATGCCAGCCTGCAGTAGACGATCGAATCATGATCGACTGTAGGATCAACTTTGACCTTATGTAAAAACTGTTTCACACACCCAAAACTCAGGTGGAGGAGTAATGAGAGGTTCAGTAGTGGTTGTGGACAGAACAGGAGTAGCAGGTGTCGCATCTGAAGTAGTAATCATATCAGCATTTATGCAGAGATGCAAGCTACTAATTAAGTCCATACCTAACAATGCAGTACCTTCCTCTACCACAAAGAATGTGCCTGGAGTGCTCGAATCCGCTACACACACTTGGGCATGGAGACATCCAAGTACTGGAATGTGTGTCTGTGTGTAGGTCACCAGTTTAGCAGAAGGTGGAGACAAGGGGGTGGAGCTGAAATATTTTTTATAGACATGGTGTGGTAGTATAGAGATAGCAGAGCCTGTATCTACAGTAAGTCGTATCTCCTGGTCAGCAGAGACAGGTGTATGAATGCTGCCATTGCAAAACAGTCTCTTTGGAGCATGTTCATCAGTGTTTCCCGTATACAATATAGTCACGTCAGGTAACTGCACCTCGTGTAATTTACTGGTCGGAACAGAACGACATACACAAGCAAAATGACCCCTTTTATTACAGGACTTGCATTGGGCATTTGCAGCAGGGCATTGAGTGGAGTTGGCTAAATGCTTGTCAGAGCCACACCTAAAGCAAGATCTATGTAGAGAAGAAGCGGCTGCAGCATGTGGCTTAGATGAGCGGTGGTACTGTTTGTTCGCAGTTTTGTGTGATCTAGAGTGCACAGTCTGTACTGGAAGTCCCTTGTCCGAAAAACCTCTGTCTGAAATCATTTTTTTGGCTTGATCAGCAGCAGCTTCCATCTGTGTTGCAAGAGTTACAGCTGTGTCCAGTGTTAGATCTGACTCCAGTAACAGCCTTTCTCTAATACTGTCACTCAACAAGCGTTCCAGTAGTTGATCACGAATCATGTCATCAGATTTGTCCTCAAAACCACAGGTAGCTGCAAGAGCACGCAAGGCAGCTACATATTGTGCACTAGTCTCATGTGGAAATTGAGCTCGTTTTCTGAATGCATAACGTTCAACAACAACGTTGACTTTTGGAGTAAAATGTTTCTCTAGTGCACTGACAGCAGAAGCATAAGTGTCACCTGTTTCTGGTTGAGCGTAAAATATCCGCTGTCCCTCCGTTCCCAAACAATGGAGTAATGTGGCTCTTTTGCGGACATCCGGCCAAGCATCCCCTGTTGCATTAATCACTACCAAGTAGTTATTAAAAATATGCAGCCACATGTCAAAAGGCATTGCTGGTTCCCCCGGACCGGGCAAAAACATTGCTGGTGCAGGAACATTAACAGACATTCTGAGAGCAACAGTAAACAAAACTGCAGTGCGGGGTATCCTCGTCGCCATGTTGTAAGTTGTATAGAAAGAATGAAAACAAAAGCTAACTCCAAACGATCTACTTTAATGTAGGAAACATCAGTAACACTGTCATAGCAAAACAACACTTCACTACTTCATCCCCTTTCCCGGCTTTCTTCTTAGGTCTCTTTACTGCCCTCTAGCGACCATACTTAGTATCACCATTATTCATAGAACACAACAATGTGTTATTAATGCTAAACGCATAACAGAAATATTACGTAATTACAACTGAATAATGCGCCATCGCGCTCACCAATATGAACTTAATAGATCACGTCATCACTGAACACTTATATCACAGAGAATATGAATTTACAACAGTATGTAGAGCTAAACAGCGAATAAGTGAAAATAATGACATAAAAGAATACTCAAATGAAACTCGTCATTCTTCAATGACGCACTTTGAAAAGAGCCCATGTCGGAAACCTCTGTGAGGAATTTGGATGAATTACACCCCATTGACGACTAATAAGAAGTGTAAATTATCCCCTGCAGTTCACAAAGTGAATTCGCTACAGGAAGATATAATTATTTGGCTTTTCAGGTGATAATCGGAGGACCCTTTCTCATCACTCTGTCTCGGACTGAACTGAGGAGATTCGCGCACGCGCGCTAGTTAAGCCACACCCTCTCTAGCAATGACAAGATAACAATCATACACCCCTTAAAGTAACATTAACTGAACATGGGCTTTTTTACACATACAATGAACTCTTGGTTGATTAACCCATGTCTTGCTCGAGGTATGTTGGTTCCAAAAAATTTATCAGGGAGTAGGTTCATCCTACCCAGAGTATGTTTAACACACAAGACATTTAGATTGTTATGATATGAGCTCTGCGCTCCCCTCCATGACCACCAGAGGGAGCTCACACATATACTGACTCTACACTACACACTACATTTCCCAGCAACCATCACACTGGACTGATTACACACACACACCTGGACTCCATCACTGTTTGCCACACCACCTGTTTATCATTACTTGGACTATAAAGGACTGCTTCATTCTTACACTCGGCGCGAAGTCTTGTTGTACCCCGGTTAGCATTTCTGAGCATTTATATTCTGTTTTGTATCCTGTCACCGATTCTGCCTGCTTACCCGTTTCTGAACCTGTCTGCCTGCCTTTTGACCTCTGCCTGGATTCTCTACCTGTGATCGTTATCTGCCTACCCTGACCTGTTTGCCTGTGACACCGTCTCTGATTCTGCCTGCCCTTCTGTTCCTGTTTGCCCCTGTTTAACCCTGCCTGTACGACCACCTCTGTTATCTTCATTAAAAGAC
Organism: Rhodeus uyekii; assembly: GCA_037043235.1. NCBI lineage: Eukaryota > Metazoa > Chordata > Actinopteri > Cypriniformes > Acheilognathidae > Rhodeus > Rhodeus uyekii. The sequence continues at coordinate 962,414 of JAWRVZ010000088.1, forward strand.
ATTGCAATTGGATCCCTGCCTGTGAGTCCTGTGTTACAGAAGACTTCGCCACACAAGATCCAGCTGTCTGTCAGGATGGACTCTCTGGCAAAAGTCCTCCAACTGGCTGAGGAGAATCTGGACTTTAATGACTTCTCCACGGAATTCCGTATGTTTGCCACGTTCTCATCTTTAAGTGATGACGTACTGAAGAAGCTGTTCTGGTTCGGAGCTAACCATCTCCAGCTTCGAGACCTCCCTGACACTACCGGAATGTGCTGGCAGCAAGCAGTGCACGAGTGTCAGGTGAGTGTCTGGCTCCGAACCAGTCAGCAAAAGACTTCTACCGCGGCCACTGATCCAGAGATCCGCCAGCCAGAGCCTGATCCAGAGATCCGCCAGCCAGAGCCTGATCCAGAGATCCGCCAGCCAGAGCCTGATCCAGAGATCCGCCAGCCAGAGCCTGATCCAGAGATCCGCCAGCCAGAGCCCGAGCTGCCGTGGCCCGACCCACCAGAGCCCGAGCTGCCGTGGCCCGACCCGCCAGAACCAGAGCCCGAGCTGCCGTGGCCCGACCCGCCAGAACCAGAGCCCGAGCTGCCGTGGCCCGACCCGCCGCTGGACTTCCGGGACATCCCAGCGCCGCCGCCGGCCTTCGCGGATCTCCCCGAGCCTGCAACGACCCGTCAGCCAGAGCCGCCAGAGCCTGCAACGACCCGTCAGCCAGAGCCGCCAGAGCCTGCAACGACCCGTCAGCCAGAGCCGCCAGAGCCTGCAACGACCCGTCAGCCAGAGCCGCCAGAGCCTGCAACGACCCGTCAGCCAGAGCCGCCAGAGCCTGCAACGACCCGTCAGCCAGAGCCGCCAGAGCCTGCAACGACCCGTCAGCCAGAGCCGCCAGAGCCTGCAACGACCCGTCAGCCAGAGCCGCCAGAGCCTGCAACGACCCGTCAGCCAGAGCCGCCAGAGCCTGCAACGACCCGTCAGCCAGAGCCGCCAGAGCCTGCAAGGACCCGTCAGCCAGAACCGCCAGAACCTGCAACGACCCGTCAACCAGAGCCAGAGCCTGCAACGACCCGTCAGCCAGAGCCTGAGGTACCGTTTCCCACCCTATCCCACCCATTATCACCTCTGTCCCTGTCTGTGTCTGCCAGCCCTCCTGCCCTGTCTCTGCCAGAGATCGTCAGTCCTGCACCGCCACTGCATGTGCTTAGCTGGATGGTACCGCCGCAGATCCTGCCGACTCCAGCCTCGACGGCAGTCGGGGAATGCCTGACTCCGCCTCCAGCCTCAGACCCCTTCTCTCCACCTCGGTCCGTCAACACTTCGGCACAGCCTGGCTTCTCACTCCCTCAGCTTCACCAAAGTCCCTCGACCATCATCTCCATTGGGTTCCCTCATCCTCCAGGCTCCACCTTGGTCGTGCGTCGCCTTGCCTACACCTGCGGCTCCAGCTGGCTCCTTCCTCCCTCCGGTTTACACCTTTTGTCCTCTGTCACTCCGTCTCCGACTCTGCTCTCAGTCCTTTGGATTCCGCCTCGGTCGCTCGTCGCTGCGGCTGGCCTTCGGTCTCCGGAACCAGCGGCGTCGATCGGGTCCATCGGCTGGTCAGCTACGTCCTGGGACCTTACGGACCTGCCAGACCTCCCAGATCCACCAGCCTTGCCTGAACCAGCCTGGTCTGTTCCCCCAGCACCACCCTGGAACTTTGAACTTTGGGCGCCGCCATGGTGGTGCGCGGCGCCTTTTAGCTGCCTCACGCCAGGAGGCGCTCGTAGGGGGGGGGCTCTGTTATGATATGAGCTCTGCGCTCCCCTCCATGACCACCAGAGGGAGCTCACACATATACTGACTCTACACTACACACTACATTTCCCAGCAACCATCACACTGGACTGATTACACACACACACCTGGACTCCATCACTGTTTGCCACACCACCTGTTTATCATTACTTGGACTATAAAGGACTGCTTCATTCTTACACTCGGCGCGAAGTCTTGTTGTACCCCGGTTAGCATTTCTGAGCATTTATATTCTGTTTTGTATCCTGTCACCGATTCTGCCTGCTTACCCGTTTCTGAACCTGTCTGCCTGCCTTTTGACCTCTGCCTGGATTCTCTACCTGTGATCGTTATCTGCCTACCCTGACCTGTTTGCCTGTGACACCGTCTCTGATTCTGCCTGCCCTTCTGTTCCTGTTTGCCCCTGTTTAACCCTGCCTGTACGACCACCTCTGTTATCTTCATTAAAAGACATTGCAATTGGATCCCTGCCTGTGAGTCCTGTGTTACATAGATAGCTTTTATGTGATTCATTTTATTATTCTTGATTGTTTTTATTTTGGCTTTTTAATTGATTTTATTGTTATGTGTATCTTTTAATGATATATTTATGTAAAGTGCTTTGAGATACTCATTTAAAGGTGCTATATAAAAAAATAATAATAATTATTATTATTTTTCTCAACAGAGCGACGAGTCCACGAGTCACCATGGAAACAGTAGCTGAGAAAAAATGTGGCCTACTACATTTTTCTTCTTCCTTTGTTTAATGCCAACTTATATACTTGATAAATAAAAACAACTATTTGGTGGTTTTGTAATAATCTTTTACATTAAGTCATTTTGTTTAAAAATCTTTTAATCATTGTGAATAAGAACTACATTGTTTGGTGCTAATTATATAATAAAGATAAATAATTTGTGCTTTCAAAGATAACATGTCTGTAAATGTTATTTTTTGTTTAGTAGTTAAGCTCCCACATTTCTTGAAAGGTAAGATATATTATGAATGATTTTCTGTTATGGAAATACTTTGTTGCAAAGAAAAGGTCCTAATGAAAAATAACCTTTGAATGCAGATCAACAATGTGTGAAATGATCCAATCTATCTATCCATATTTACATATCTGTCACGCCCACTGGAGCCTCGTCAATAGGGCGCTCATGCACTGATCACTTGTGAACTAAACTAACCGTCAAACTGAATCTGCAGGTTATGTTCAGAGAATAAGAGAATACATATATATATATATAGCTACTTACATACCCTGAAATATACCTAATTTTTTGAAACCGAAAGCGGAGTTATCTGCTTACTTACCCTTAAACATACCTGCAAACGTCACATAACCTGCTATCTGGAATAACCCCTTTGATTTAAGTTGTGTTTTGTTTGTGTGTGGTTTACTTTATGTATTTTTTTATTTTCATATTAAAAAATTGTTAAACGTTCGCCGGTTCACGCCTCCTTCCCCATACTTTAAACTGTGTTACAAGGATGCAACCAAATTTTGTGTGTGTCCTCTACTTTAAAACCCACCATCCACCACTGTTTAAATTAATATTTGGTTATGAGATGTTCCTGATAGTGTGATCTTGTTATTTGTTTAGCAGCTCACATGTTCTCCAAATGGGTTATGATGACACTGCCTGTGATCACACTGACCTGTCTCACACCTTTGTCCCCTAGTTTTGTTGACTCAAACTATTTCAAAACACAAATCAGTGTGTCTCGTTCTCATAGACTAGAATTTACAGAATAATTAGTCATTAAATCATATTTTACATTACATTCTAGGTTATATATAGCAATATACTTAACATGCATATGTGCATAATGCCAATGTGATGAACAATTTCGACATTTATGTTGCGCAATAGTCTCAACATGAATTTTCTCATGCAGGTACAACATTTTTTGGTGACTAGGCATAATACACAACATAATTACTTATTGCAAATACTTTACATTTCGAGCAAGAATAAAATATACCTGTTTTTTTTTTTGTTTTTTTTGTTTTTACAATACAGGACAATTGTGATGCCACGGGGTCACTTTACCTCAGTAACTGCATCAGATAAGGGAGTAGGAGGGAAAGCGAGCTCCCTGTTATAAAAGATGATTTCCATGTGACTGATACCACATCTGGACTCAATCATGTGGCAGTTGTATCTCTCTCTTCTGGTAGCCCTGGCTGGTGAGTACACAAAAAACAGAAAATAATTGAGCCATATTCATCTGCATGCAGAGTATGGTCATGATATTTCTGGTTTTAATATTATTAAGAAATGAGAATTTTACCACATAACTTGTACTTTAATGCTTATGGGAGAATAGTAATGTTTTTCTTCCCCTCCATTAGCCAGCGAGACAGCCAAATATGGTATGTAAACACTTCACCCATGAACCTTCTGAGACTTTATTAATTTATGCTGAGATTTACTATAATATGTTTATTTATTATATGTGATGTATATGTCAATAAAAAAGATTAAAAAATTATTTAGGAATCTGATACATAACGTTTCATTTTTGTCAATTGCCAACATTTTAGACCCTTCCTTGAACTCAAAAAAAACGTACGAATATAAATATGAGGGATTTTTACGAATGGGTCGGGAACTGCCAGACCTGGTCGAGTCAGCGGTGAAGCTGAGGTGCACTTTTAAAATCATTGGTCAATCGGCTCAAACCTTTTTCCTTCAGGTACGAACACTATTGCTCTAATTCCATCACATTTTAATATTTTCAATATATAGTAAACTAAGAAGCATTCTATATTTATTATTGATGGATATAAAGAATATTTATATAATTTCTAATCACACTATAAAATGTGCTTTTCCTTTGAAGATTTCAGACGTAGACTTTCAAGACTTTAATGACATCCGTGGGAAAAGTGACTTAAGCCCTTCCCAAAATCTTACTAAACGTCTATCTGCTGAGTTGAGCCAGCCAATCGTTTTTGATTTCGACAAAGGACAAATTACCGACATTCGGACAGCACCTGGGGTCTCAAACACAGTTGTAAATATTGTGAGGGGGATTCTGGGATTTCTACATGTCACAGTCAAAACCACACAAAGTTTTTACGAACTGTTGGAGGTACAGTGTGAAATCAACATGATATTAGAACAAAATGGCCATTGATAAGAGAATGACTGTAGAAAATACTAAATAACATGAAAATATGATTTTTGTATGTCTTTAGTTGGGAATTCATGGTGTGTGTCAGAGCACTTACACTGTTCAAGAACACTCCAACACCACAGAGTTGATAGTGACCAAAGTCGTTGACATCAACAACTGTCCACAGGCAGCAGCTTTGTACAGTGGTATGGCTCTCGCCCCCAAAGACAAACTTAGCCAACAGGTGTGTTTCATTAAATTTCAGTTAAAATCTTGAAAATGAAAAGTCTGATAGTTCATCCTTGAACTGATCTGAAATCTGTTCGAACTTACAGAAGGGTGAGAGTGTTGTTTCCACAATGAAACACAACTACACAGTGAAGTCCACGGCAGATGGCGGTCTGATCACTAAAGTATTTTCTCAGGAGCGCCAATTTTTTTCTCCGTTCAATGTTAAGGGAGGAAACTCTCGAATGTTGGCATTGTAAGTGCTTTAAAGATTCATCAGCTAACAAATGCTCACTATAATTCTGATTGTGCATGAAATTTGTTGTGTTTCCTTTTACAGACGTAACATTGAGCTTGTCAATGTTTCGGACACAACTGACAAAATAGTAACTGGAGAGGTGCAGAGTAGAGGCAACTTAATTTACCAAACAGAGAAGGACCTTAAACCAATTCCTGTTGTAATGATCAATCTGAACAACCCAGAACAAAAGGCAAACCTCTGATTTCATACATTCATTAATATTCAGATATATATAGACATGTAGATTAACTCATGAACATTTTGGATTGTTCTGTCCTCCACAGATTTTAGATTTAATTAAAGGCTTGGCTCAGGCTAACATGGATCACCTGGACAGTGCCAAAAGCACGGATATTCTGGATCTCATTCAGTTGCTACGTGTGGCAACTCTTGAAAATCTAGAGCAGTTATGGACGCAAGTCTCAGGAAATAACGAGCACAGGTATTTTCTTTACACTTTTCTAAATACTATACAGTCTGCAATCTTCTCCCAATGAATCTTCTTTTTTTGGTCATCAGGAGGTGGTTTCTGGACTTGGTTGTGGAGGTAACAGATGAGCGGATCCTCAAATTCCTTGAGAGCAGATTCAAAGCAGGAAACATTACAGCAAACGAGGCAGGACAGGCACTTGTGGTGGCATTTAACCACTTGTCTGCTGAGCCTGAGTTAATAACATTAGCTCAGGTGAGTCAGTGAGCTAGTAAAACATATGTTCAATTATTAGTGCCATTTTTCTGGTCTTATAAAGCTCTGATGTACTCTCCAGGGGTTCTTGACAAATCCTTTCAGTAAAACTGAACCTCTCCTGTGGAACACCATAGTTTTGGCGTATGGATCACTTCTATACAGATACTGTCTGCGTACGGATCCCTGCCCTGTCCCTGTGGTACAGGTATGCCAGATGATTCATACACATATAATATGTTTTAATCTGCTATTATTAACATATATTTACCTTTTTCCTGTCCTTTGTAAATAATGTTGAACAGCCATTACTGGATATGGCTACAAATAGCCTAAGCAATAACTCTCAGGCGGATATGGTCCTTGCCCTAAAGGCCTTGGGAAATGCAGCTCATCCTTCCAGCATCAAGACCCTACTAAAGTTCCTTCCAGGCTACTCCGCTGAGGCGGAAAAACTTCCAACCAGAGTCCAGGTTGCTGCAGTTCAGGCATTCAGAGTGCTTGCATACAAGGACCCCCAAAGTGTAAGTACTCAAGTCAAGTCCCCTTTTTTATATAGTGCTTATTACAAGATATTATTTCAAAGCTGCTTTGCAGGAATAAACAGGGAAATAATGATTCAATGATGCAAACAAAGTTCAAATTCTGAAAGCTTAAAGATAAATAGTGCAGCTGAGGTCAGATCAGTGTTGATTCACTTTTGTTCAAGAACTGTTAAAGATCATTAAATATTAAATTAGCTAAATTCAGTTTAAAGCCACTCAACAGTAGAAAACAGTAATGTCTTTATCCAGCTCAGTTCAGCTCTCATTCCAATAGTACAGCGTTTCAGTGAAGGCAAATCAATATTAAGTGTATCCAACTCAGCAAGATAAAAGGAGACGGAGTTTGCAAGGTACCCAAACTCCAACGGTTACAGAAGAGCAGCAAGTATTGTGGTGGTCGCATCATGCTATGGGGTGTGTTTCTCAGAGGCAGGGACTTGGCAGTGGTCAAGGCAAAAGAAAAGCTGAATGTAGAGAAATACAGATATATGACCTATTAATGATTATCTCCACCCTCATTAAAGCCCCAGTTACAGCTGAGAAAAAGCAACCGCAAAGCACAATCCTGCCACCACCATGCTTTACCGTGGTTATGGTTTTCTTTTGTTGATGTGTTGTATTTGCTCCAAAACTGCCTTTAACAATTTTTTTAAAATCCAATCTTGGACTCATCCATAAAACATTTTCAAACATGGTTTGAAATATATAAACATATATATATATATATATATATATATATATATATATATATATATATATATATAAACATATATATATATATATATATATATATATATATATATATATATATATATATATATAGAAAGATCCGCAACTCATTTAAAAACCATTATTCTGGATTTTAATGTGAATATGTTTTTAGTGTGAATCTGGCATATATCTAATGCCTCTGCTCCGTAAAATATTTTGTAGCGTTCACCTGAGCAATTTCAACAATAAGGTCTTGTTGATACATTGTAAAATCTTTGTGGCTCATGTAGTGACATGCAACTAAAAAATACGGATTTTTATGTGAATTTGGCATGTAATGTTAGCCTTACTGTTATCTATAATCTAGTGTGCTCAAAAACAAAGACATTTAGAAGATATAAGCATTCAAAACACTCCAAACACTACAGTCTCTCACTTCCTCCGATATGGAGCAATGATTTTAATGGCATCACTCTGCAGTTCAGCTTCTCATCAGATTTTCTGTTCAATCAAATATCTTTCTGATGCTGTGGCTAAAATTGGTCACATGTACACACGTTTACTACTTTCAACATGGTTAATACATGGTTAATGGTACGTAGTGCATTATATTGGGTGTAGGAAATGATTCAGGCACTGCAAATGTGCTCAACGGCTCTGGCCGAGCAGTGATATAAAAGAAAAACTCTTGGCTATTTTAAAAGGGAGGAGTTATTCCTTATAACCCGCCCTGTCTGCATGTTTCAGTGAATATTACGTCAACACATTGAATACTGTGCGTTTCAAGGCATGTCAGTGAGCTTTAATGTTGCTGTAGGCCTCGTGACAGCTTCCCAGACCAACTTCTGTTTGTGTTCTCCTTCATTTTGGAGGGATCCCTTGTTTTTGATATAATGTCACTGTGGTGCCATACTTTCTCTACTTGTTAATGACTGTCTTTACTGCGTTCCATGGTATATCTAATGCCTCTGCTCTGTAAAATATTTTGTAGCTTTCACATGAGCAATACCTTTTAACAATAAGGTCTCGTTGATACACTGTAAAATCATGCAACCAGGATGTTTAACTGAGATTTATTTTGAGTTAATCAGAGGCACTTCAGGTTAAGACAGGTGTGTACTATTTTTACACGAGCTTTGTGATTAGTTACTCCTGAACACTGCCACATACCCAATGTGTGAATGTGTGCGTCATTGTCTTAGATAATATAATCCCTCCGCTCACTTTACTCACTTTATTTTTTCCAATGAATGCAACTTAAGTTCAGAAAACTTAATGTTTTGATTTTTTCCATTCAAACGTTTAACTTCCCATCATCGCTCATGCACAGTCGGTTGTCGCTGTATCTTGCGTGGGGTTTTCTCCTTAATCCACACTGTCGAGGGATTCAACTTCATCTGGTTGAGGTAAGTTTTCTTTAAACTTTATGAATGAAAATAGGCTATATGAATTGCACATGTACACCTAGATGGTAAAATGTAGTATTATTTTAAAAGATGATTGGTAATCAGCCAACCAGTTAACCTGCTCACATTTAAGGGAATGCAGTTAGAGCAGTGCTTCTCAATTATTTTCTGTCACACCCCCCTAGGAAGAGGTAAACATTTCGCAACGCGTCATGCTTGTCACGTGACATACCGCAGTCACAAAAAAGCGTTGTATAATAGATGGATCCCATTTATTTAGTTTTTTCTTTTTTATTCAAAATAGTCACCAACTTGTTGGCTCAACTTGTTAAAACCTAAAAGAAACCTTATGTGGTTGAAAACACTGAATTGTTGTGATAAATGACAAGCTCTGAGCGCGTGAAAACTACTCCCTGGCAAAAAAAAAAGCATGTGTCCCAGGGTCACAATTTGGTGAAACCCCGATGTACATTATCTGAACATTAACAGCCTATTTTACCTGTATTAATCCACCAAATAAAAAAAATGCTAAATTACTCACTGCTCATTTAATAACGTTTGTCTTTTTAAGAATAAATTTGTAAAGTGAAGACTATGCGTTGATTATTTTCATATTTGATTATGAAATAATTTCTATAGTTTTTTTATTACATTAGATTAACTGTATTATTTTTTGTTTAATATCTGTATTTGTCCTTTTTAGACTGAAAAAAAAAACTGCACTGACAAGAAGCTTCTTTGGCTGATGTGCTCAAACAGTGGTCTTTGATTTGAAAGATCAGGTGAGTTTATAATGTTTTAATTAGCTGAGCTGAATTAGCTTGTGTACAACTAATTTCTACTCTCTTTTTTTCCAGGGTCAGTGCTGAGTATTACAGGATCACACAAACTAATTTGAAGATTACCTTTTTGCCTTTGCTGGATGAATGCACAAAGAGCATAGAGATGAGATGATGACCCTTCAAGACCAAAGAAAGCAGGAGTTAAAGTCATGGTAAAAATAACTTTATTGAATAATCGTAGTTTAAACTTTCTCAGTGACCAGTGAACTTCATCTAATAGCACAAAATCAACGCAAAGGCGTTTTACTCACCCCTTATACTATCTCAAAATTATCATTTACTTTCTTCTGGTGGACACAAAAATATTTGTATGGATTGAAGGATTTTTTTTGTCCACAAAATTCATGTCTATGGGGGCCAACACTTTTAAATTCCAAAAAGGACGTAAAGGCAGCACGAAACTAATCCAAATGATTATACTGATTTAACCCAATCTTTTCTGATGCAATAAGATCAGTTTGGGTGATAAACAGAATTTGCCAATATACATGCCCTCATGCCTTTGTATGTGCAATTCTGCGTGACCTGTCTCTCTTTACATAAAAAGAAAATCAGAATAGCTGTGGATTCTGCTGTGGACGAGGGCAACGGGTAATCACATCAAAGCTGCTGTGGCTTCTAAGAGCACAGGTGCAGGTGTGGCATTGTTTGGACTTGAGAAATATATTCTTTTTATCAGTTTTAGTTCTATGGGTTATTTGATCAAGCTTCAAAACATGACCAACTTTACTATCCAAATGAAATTACATGAGCACATCATGTGTTGGAACACCCTGTGGCCCAATGGAATTTAATCAAAAATAGTTTTGACTTTAAGTTTATGCTCATTTCTTCTGCAGGACTCTGAGCCAGAAGACATTCACACGGTGAATCCATCATTGAAGATTATGTTGCCACCATCCTCTCAAACCCAAATATAAGGTTCCACAGCTATTACCTCCTCTTTGGCTCTATTTATGCCCTCAATATGAACTATCCTAAATAATTCAAATGAACTTGAAAATGTTTAAAAGTGTTTATTGGTCAAAAAAGTATTTTAATGTTTAAATAGTTGCAATTCATATGGATAATCATAAGATTGAGCTTTTTATTTATTCCAGTTTGTACTCTAATTTAATGCACAATCTTTTATTCTTTTAATAAATCTTGATGTGTGCAATAGAATTTCATCACCTTGTAATGTATTTACCTCATGCAGACAGAAAATGTGCTGTTTTGCAGAATTGTCAATAAATAGTTTCTATAATGATGGCATTGTGTTGTATTTACAGCAGTGTGTGTACTCCCTGCATTTGGATTCTTAATGTGAGGACTGTACAAGTATCAGGGTGAGATATTTTAAAAACTTAAAGACAACCAGCTGCAAAGATTTTTGATTTTACTGACCTTCAGGCCTCTAGTTGTGATAGCTCATTTCTTTGTGTTGAACTGTTGATTAGATGAACTTACTGAGGAAGGTAAAACTTAACTTTATTAAGTTTAGTGAACCTTTGAAAATGATTGGGTGGCACAACTTCGACCACTGAAGTTGAGTAAATTGAAAAATGCTTTGCAGCTGTTTGCTTTAGGCTAACTCAACTTTAGGCTTAATTTTAGGCTTAACTCAGGTTTTTCAAAATCTCTTCACTTCAACTTCAATTAAATAGGTTCAATAATCAATATACAGTATTTATTTTTCACCATATTAATCACATCCACCAATAGTGATGAAATGCAAGACAAAAAAAATTAAACAAGAGAAATTACAAATCCTGCTCACACTTTATATTGGGTGTCCTTTACTATGTACATACTTATTTTTGGATTTAGTACTTATTGTATATGTTGTACTGTATCAAAACACTTGTGCTGAGATGAGATTTGGATAAGTTTAGGGTCAGGATTGGTGATATGAGTAAGTTTAAGAGGGTTAGGATGGAAGGGTCAACAATGTAATTATAGATGTAATTACAGAAACTAAATACACACATAATTATAATATAAGGGTTCTGCAACTTCGGTCTAGTTTTCTCATATTTTTTACCATATTGTAGTGTCTTTGTGTCTTCAAGTGTCTTTAGTCGCGCACTTGTGAAGCGTCTTGTGTGCAGGGAGTGATGTTCGATCCTGACACTTTAGTCTTGTTCGGTTTTGGTTTTGTGTCGGGATTCGGATATTCATGGCTCATGTGTTTGTTCATGTTGTGAGCACATAGCATTCGCTCATTCTCACATCATGTGAGTTTCTCACGTGTGTTGTTGTGAAGCACGCGGTTTATGTTTACATCGGCCGCATGCTTTCATGTTGTGTCTTGTGTTGCGCACAGTCTGGGTTTCTGGCTGCATGCTGTCTTATTTTGTGTGGACACGTGGCTCATGAGTGTTCTCGTGGGCTGCGTGTTCGTGTCATGTTTTGTCCTGTCAATTGTGTAACCCCGCCCGTCTTGTTCCCTCATTATTGTTTGATTTTGCCCAACCTGTCCCCCCTCATTCCCCCAGTCGAGTGTTTCACTATTTCTTCCCCTCGTGTTTGCTGTCCTGTGCAGAACCTTTTCATGTCGGTTCTCCATTTATGGATGCCTCCTCCTGTGTTTCCTATATTCTCTGAGTTTAGCACTGTTGAGTCCCGCTTTTGTTTACGTTTTGAATAACGCATTTTCAGTTTGGATTTCCGAGTCCGCTCCTCGTCTCTCTGCATCGCACACCATCCTTCTCCTGTGACAGTTACGTTATTGTGCAATTTCTGAACCAAGTCAAATATCTCTGTTGATATCTGAAGATGGCTGCCCAAAGATATCCCCATTCAACCTCATATAGCTTAACTCTTTCCTCACTATTGACAAGAGTGTCTGTCATTTACGATAAAATGCATTCCCATTGTTGAGTTTTTTTGGAAATCAATTTTTTTGTATTATATTATATTGCCCTGTTATAAGATCTTCTGAATTAGTTCAGTATCCAAAAACATGTAAAGAAGAAAACGCGAGTAAACCAGAAGAAGCTTTATACACAAGTTAGCTAATGTGACAACCAAAAATTCAACAGCACATACATTTAAAAAAAAAAACTCACAAAGAGGCATATTACTGTGCAAGCTCTGTGTGTTTATGGACTCAATCTATTTGCGTAATGTACACGGACCATCGTGCACATGCAAAATCACTAGCACAAAGGATCCACTTGCTAGGATCACTTTCAGCAGATGCAGACCATATCTTCTTCTTTTATGTTTGCAGGTACATGATGTTGTCTTGAACCTCTTTGTACAAAAGACTCTTCCTGCTGAAATACGCATGCAGGCCTGCAGGGTGCTTCTAGAGACTAAGCCATCCATAGCTCTGATCTCGGTAATAACTGGGGTCCTTTTAGAGGAGACTGATCTGCAGGTTGCCAGCTTCTGCTATTCTATGCTCAAAGGCATTTCCAAGTCCCGCACCCCTGATAATCAAGATATGTAAGCATGCTAAATTGTCTACTGTGTTCTCCTCATCTCCTTTCAAAGCATCTGAATTGTCCTCATCTGAATTGTCCTCATTGTCCTACTACTTCTATAAAGATCTACTGCCTGTAATATTGCAATGAAGATTCTTACCCGCAAACTTGGCCACCTGAGTTATCGGTACAGCAAGAACATGCATTTTGACTGGTTCCATGGTGGGTTTATCTCTTAATTTGTTAGCTTTGTAATACAACTTTTTAGTGGCCCTGGGGATTGTTTGATGCTGTATCTTGTTTCCTCAGATGACTTTTTGTTTGGGACATCCACTGATGCTTATATGCTGAAAAATGAAAGTCTCATACCCTCAGAACTTATGCTAAAGGGAAAAATACATTTCATTGGGAGAATATTGCAACTTTTAGAGGTAACCAAAACTATATTATTCTGAATAATTTGATGTATACCATGTTTTTATACATAACATTTCATATTTTCCCAGCTTGGTGTCCAGGCAGATGGGATCAAAGAGCTGTTTGCAGGAAAAGATTTTGCCACAGTAATGAAAACTGTGAGCATCTTCCGCCTCAGGATTTATTACATTTATAATGTCAGTCATTGTATTAATTGCTATGCTCCGATCTTTTACAGCTCTCTGATTGGCAAAACCTACCGAAAGACAAACATCTACTGACAGCATATGTGCGCTTGTTTGGACAGGAGGCCTTTTTAATGGATGTAAATGGAGAATCCATTCAGAGCATCATAAAGGTATTCCACCATCTGCCTATTGTAAAAGGAGATGGAGACTTATTTTTCTTGTTGATTCCTTAGTTGTGTAAATTCAATCGAAACATGAAGCATCATTTTCTGCTCCTCAGTCACTTAGTCCTTCTGCAGGAAATGAGAGTAAAGTTTGGGAAAAGATTCTGGATGTTCAAAATGGGACTTCCTGGCACTGGACTAAGCCACACCTTGTGTATGAAGCTCGATTCATACAGCCAACTTGTCTGGGTTTCCCAGTTGAAATCAGCAAATACTTTTCCATAGTAAATGCTGTTACAGTTAAAGGTGATACTTTTTCTAACATTTATTGGCAGTTCCCAATTAGACTTCTGTTAAGTCTGGACAATATGGGGCTGAATACAAAATTCTAACATATTATATGTCTACAGCTAAAGCTGAAATAAATCCTCCTCTCAAGGAACATCTGAGTGAGCTGCTAAGCTCAGACATTTCCCTGCAGACAGATGGCTTTGCTGGGTAATAATAAAATGTTTTCAGCTATGATTCTTTAAAGGTGCACTCTGTAGTTTTTGTTTTATGTTAGGCAGGCTCATGTGACAGTTATTTTGAACTCGGACATTGACACCCAGTGGTGGAGATATAGCAACACCAATCCCTTTTGAGGGATCACAACGCTGTGTCCGTTGTTGATGCTGTGGGGACGAGTCCTCATGGCACCTGGTGTCTGAGGCCCGTGCAACTTCTCACTAATACATTTGGCCAACACAGTCCAATGATGTCACACAGAGTGCCCCAGTGTAAAAAATAAGGAATCTGCAAACACGTTGTCGTCATCAACTTAAATGTCTTAAGGAAGCCACTTGTATGTGTGCTGTGTAAAACAAAGAACAGTGTGTACATGGGGAGGAAAAAAATATATTAAAAAATGAGAGAAAAGCCATGAGCTCACGGCTCATCTGGAGTCCTACAATGTGGTTTCTTCTGGTTCGTGTGAGAGCATGCTTGCCTGTAGTTCCAAGAAACTAGATATGGAGGCAGTCAATGCTGAAATTGTATCTACATCTGACCTTTATCTCCTCTTATCGTAGCCCCATATATAATGAACTTGTGAAGTTTATAACTTAAGCTAATCTTGTCAGGTCTGAAACAGAAATCACTTGAGGTAATCTAGAAAAGCGATTTCTGTTAGGTCAGCTCTGGTAAGACATCCTATTCTCCTGGATATGTTGTGTCAGGGTCAGGGAAGAACATATTTTCCACCTGCTTAGTTCTAACTAAATTGAGTTGAACCTGACACCTGAATTGAGCAGATTCAGGAGAAAAGGGAGGTTCCCCAGAGCTGCCCTGACAGGAATCATTAATCTAGTCCAGGTGTCAGCAACCTTTTTGTCATGAAGTGCCATTTTTAAGTTTCATAGTTAATTTCTGTACCATCAATCATGTTGCCATGCTTCAGGCATGCTTGTGTAACTTCTTTCAGGCGGTTTGAATCTGATCAATTGTTTGCAGACGTCCTTTTTATATGCTTAGGCACTCTGTGAGATGATTGGTCAATGGTATTGGCGTAGAGTTAAACATCTCTCAGACAGTGGGTTCCGAGAGGGTACATCCCCATTGCACCAGAAACTGACGCAGTATATCACTCCCTTCTCATTGAACCATATTATATATGTAATTATATATGTAGAATTTATATATGTAGCCCTAAGACATTTTTAGTTACCTATGATATTGTTGAATTTGCAGTTGGCCATGATTCCAATATTTACAAAGCATTATTCAGAGGTTATGTGTTCAGCATGGCAGATTTAATGAGAGATGTCATAAGAGATTTCAGCCTAATCTAATCTGAAATGGTATTTATTAGATGACTTGTATAGCTGCAGTTTGCATGATTTTAAACCTTCCCAATGTACTCTTTATTTCTTTTGTGTAATTTTTTTATGCACCTTCATTCCAAAAAGAACAATAAATCCACCACAAAATTGTATTAAATTCACATGAGGGTGACTAAAAAATCGACAATTTTAAAATCATAAGAAAATGCGCGACTCTGCTGAAAGTGTACTTTCCTCCTGCCTACAGAGTGACAAAGGATCATGTTGTCTTCCATGGAATCAACACAGATATTTTCCAGTGTGGTGTTGAGCTGAAGAGTAAGATAGTAATTGACCTGCCATGGGCATTTGACTTGAAAATAAATGTAAAAGAGAATAAGTACAAAATGAACTTGACGCCAAAGAAACAATCCTCTGAGTTATTTTCAGTCAAGTACGTTTTCCAACCATTCTACCACACCATTGTGATACGCTTTAAAGTACCACAAAACATCCTGATTTCTTACTCTTCATCAAAACAGTTCTAATGTGTTCGCTGTTTTGAGAAACCTTGAAGAACCATCCTTATCCAAAATTACTGCTATGATGCCTGAGACAGAGGACTCAGAGGAGGGTTTGCCACTGGCCAGAGGGATTTTACCAACTTCAAGGGATAAACAGGTACAGCAGCCTTGTCAACACTAGAACAAAATGTAGATGTTTGGCAAATCCTGCAATCTAATTAGTTGTCTTTTTCTGCAGCAGACTGAGAATTCTGAGGTGAAATTCAGGCAATGTGCTGAGGCCAAGTTTTATGGGACTGCGATCTGTATTGAGGCAGAAACCAAACGATCACACTACTTTCATGAATATCCTCTGTATTACTTCCTGGGACATACCCGTTTTTCATGTCTATTGGAACCAGGTACCAGAACCTTAAATAATTATTGATGTAATCCAAAAATAATATTTAAGAATTCTTATAAACGTATTGCTTTTTCCAAAGCAAAGGGTGCAAAACCCGTTGAAAAGATTGAGATTGAGGTTGCTGTGGGCAGAAAACACCCTCCAGGTGTCAGTGAAATGATAGATCTAAGCCGCAAACTATTCAAGGTACGAGGACTCAACCAGAACTCTTTATCAGGCATAGTGGCTGAATCATTCCCTGTCATGAACTCAGAATAAATGTGCAGTCATTTTGTTCTACACGTTCCCTCTATGTAGCACACGAGAGACAAGATCACCTCCTGTGGAGAACACTGTGAAAAACACCGAAAAAATCCATCTGGTTCCATCCCCACACATCAGGTGCAGTAGACTGATTCAAATGAAAAAAGGAGGACTGCATTAAAACTCCACATACTGTAAATGTGCTGAGATTTATGTTTTAAAACTGCTGGTAAATAAACTTAAATTTGAGTGATTCAAAGAACCCAATTCAAAAATAACTCCTTGTTTGTAATTGATAGTGTTGTGCAAAAGTAACGTAACATGACTGTAAGAACTGGATTAATGTTAGCAGTTTAAGTACATCTAGAAAGTAACTATCTAGGAACTACTTAGTCAACTTTTTTAAATGGACATTCTCTTCATGCTGTAGGATCGTGATTCCAGTCCAGACTCTCTATTCACAGTAAAAGCACTTGGTCTAAGTCCACCAGGAAAACCACAGGGCTATGAAGGTGTAGTTTATCAGCCAACAGCCCTAAAAGACAACATTGAAATAGTAATCTCTGAAGTTGGTGAAAATGCAAACTGGAAAATGTGTGCCAATGCAAACGCAGATAAGAGTCAATCATTAGTACAGGTAAAGTACTGTTTTCGTATCCAACTTATTCTCATTGATTTCCATTCTGCCTCACTGATTTTTGTCCTGTGTTTTTAGGCTCAACTCAGATGGGGTGCAGCGTGTCAGACATATGATCTATCAATGAGTGTGTCCTCAGTGAGCCAGCCTAAACCTTCCATAAACACCAAGATTAACTGGGGAGCTCTGCCCTCAGTGTTCAAAATGATTGGTCAAAGGTATGTTTCCTGAAATACCAATGCACACCTTGAGATTACTGTTTGTTAGATTTCAAATCTCAGGCCTTTTGCTAACTTTCTATTGTAACATGAATTTCCCTCAGAATTCAAGAGTATGTTCCTGGCATATCTTATATTATGGGTTTCTACCAGAATTATGAGACAAATCCAGAAAACCAGGCAGCTGTCACGGTTGTTGCAACCTCACCACAGACCTTTAGCATGAGAGTGGATATTCCAAAGGTTGTTGTCATATGAACACATTTCACATGTTCTTATATCTTTTCTATTTAAACTGTCTTGTTGACTTTCTACTTCTGAAGGCTGAAAATGTTTTATTATTGTGTCCTCTCTAGCGAACTATCTATAAAAAGTCAATTCCTTCACCAATCGAGCTTGTTGGGTTTGACGCTGTGAACCAGACCATGCCACCCCAACAGGTTAATTTCTAAATTACAGATCAAAAAACTTCTGTCCTTTTGTTAATTGTGTAAATTCAGTGTCTTGCTCTTTTTTGCTTAACAGGCTGATATGAAAAAGGACTTCGAGAATACCAACATGACAACAGTGAAAAATTGACATTTAATAACTAAGTGATTTGGATATTCAAATGTATGCTAAAAGCAACACTTTCAAATTATGCAACAGAGAATGCATCATACATCATATATCAAGAGTTAATCTGTGAGATTTATTAATTACCTTCTGATCTATCATTATATTCAAGACTAGAGTGGGTTACATTTATCTGTAGAGCATCAGTGACATGTCCTTTGGCATAGACTGGAAATATCTGGAGAATTATTTAGACAGTATAGCTGGGGGGTTATGGGTTGCTTCCAGGGATATCATGGCTACAGAATGAAGATTGCAGCTTGTGATTGGGTCAAGAATGAGATTCAAAAACTATAAGACTGTTCAATGTTCTGTATGTTGATTAACTGTGTACATGCAAATGTATAGTTATAGTCCCTATTCCCTATTGCTGTTTAGCAGGCAACTGTTGGTATTGATGATAATGATGTTAATGCACAAAATAAATAAGTGAAACTGCCATTAACAGTTCACAAGCTTGGATTGTTTTTGGCCTAAAAAAAAATATACATGCCAAAAATGCAGAAAAAAAATGGAAGTCAGAAGAACACAGATCATATTTATTTAGCATGAATCTACAGTTTCACAATACATGAATTATACTCACGAAAAAAAAAACTATAAAATGAAAATATTTTTTTCTTCCGCTTGAAACACGATTTACTATTTAAATCTTACAATGCGCATGTGAGTTATAACATCATATTATCCTCATAGTGCCTCGTCTTTGTTGCTCTGGCATGGCATCAGTATGTCACGAATGTTGCAGAGTATGTGGAAGATGTGCCGTTGTTCAGAGGTGACTGAACATGTAGGACATCAATATTGTTTCTGTGCCCCGAATGAACTGTGGTGTTATTTTCAAGGGTCAACAATTAGTAAATAGTTTGATTGAAAGCATTTTTGTTCAAGTTCAACCGTTTGTGACTCTAAGAAGTACAGTTACGATTTTCAATATTCCGCCAGTCATTTTTTATGCAGATATCGAGCGTGAGCTCTCGTGTTTTTGGAAACCTTGAAGTGGAGTCAGAATGCTTCCGCTTGGATCCAAAAATGTGAATGTGAAATAATATTTTTTCTTTTCGTATATATCTTATATGCAAGCACAAGCAGTGTCATAGGTAGAACATTCTGGACCCCCTCAAGAAAAAAATGTTTCAGTTTATGTATGCAACCCTATTCACTCAAGAGGGAACGAGACGCTGGACAGCAAACACACAGGGATTAAAAAGGGAATAATTAAGGGACACGAGGGAACAAGAGGCGTGGGGTTACACAATAACAAGACATGACAAAGGGGCAGTGTCAGAGCTCTGTCAACCAAAACACTAGAAGCCCAAACTGAAGTGACAGAACCCTGACAGCGGGGTAAAATAGCTAGACCAGACGGAAGAACCTATTTTTGAGGAACTTCCTGTTGTAGTTCCTTTTTTTTCTTGATGGATGAAGAAGTGCTAAAGTGACGAACTGTTCCTCGTATCTGGTTTACGTTGCCGTCCGTAAATGTAGACTGCTTTTTGCAGTCTACAACTTTTTGACTGCTGCACTGCTGCTGCTGTTTCCTGTTTCCTGTTTGCTCGAGTGGATTGCGTCTGTTTGCGTCGTTTAAACTTGTTTTTGTTTTAGATTTTAAACTCGACGTTCGTTCATATTGCTAAATACAATACTAGATTATTTAATAAATTATAATCGTTAGCTATAATCTAGTCGCTAAACGCGCTAGCATTGTGCTATCTTACTGTCCGTGCATACAGCGTTTTTCTCGCTCGCGTCTTTTTCCCGACTTCATCAAACAACTGGTCAACAAGTTGGATCAACACACGCGGTGAGTCATGTCATCTTCTTTAGCAATTGTTACATGCACTGCCTGCTTCATGCATAGTTTGTCTGTCTCTGTCAGCTGTGAAGGGTTCACATGTGATAAATGTAGGGACATAATTAGGCTGACAGAGAAGGTTTCAGAATTAGAGACACGCATCCAAACTTTAATTGAGGATAGTAAGAATGCAAGGGTTTTAGATACTGCTTTGGATGCGACTAGCTTAGCAAACCCTGTACATTGTTCGGTTCCGGCTGTAGAGCCCGTGCAGCAGGGCAACTGGGTGACTGTGAGACGGCATAATCGCGGGTCAAAAAACCACTGTTCCATTCCGATCAGAACATCAAACAGGTTCTCCCCACTCAGTGACGCACCCACTGAGAAACCTGTTGAAAGTGCCCTAGTGATTGGCGATTCTATTACTCGGAATGTGAAAATAGAGACTCCAGCCACCATAGTCACATGTTTGCCGGGAGCCAGAGCGCCTGACGTCAAAGCAAATTTAAAAGTGCTGGCTAAGGCTAATCGTAAATATTCTAAGATTGTTATTCACGTCGGCGCTAATGATGTCCGACTTCGCCAGTCGGAGATCACTAAAACTAATATTAAAGAGGTGTGTGAACTCGCAAGTACGATGTCAGGCACTGTAATTTGCTCTGGCCCTCTCCCTATGCGCAGGAGTGATGAGATGCTTAGCAGATTATCCTCACTCAATGGCTGGATGTCTAAGTGGTGCCCGCAGAATAACATAGGGTTCATAGACAATTGGAAAAGTTTTTGGGGCAGACCTGACCTGTTGAAAAGAGATGGTATTCATCCCACCTGGGATGGTGCCGCTCTTCTCTCTAGTAATTTGGCATATAGTCTTAGAGCTAAACCTTGACTAACTGGGGTCCAGGTCAGGAAGCAGACAAACTGGCTAAACCGACCGTCTGCTAGCTGTCTCACGTCACAGAGGTCAGATAAATTACAACACATAGAAACTCTTTCTCCTAGATATCCTATAGAGACTGTGTCTGTTCCACGAATTAGCAAATACAAAAAACTCTCAAAACCGTTTAAGGGTAAAAATTTAATTGATTTACAAACAACTAAGAACGGTTATAACACAAATGAACAAATGATAAAGCTTGGGTTGCTGAATATACGATCCCTTTCCTCAAAAGCACTTATTGTAAATGATATAATTACAGATCATAAACTAGATGTGCTGTGTTTGACAGAAACCTGGCTAAAACCAGACGATTACATTACTTTAAATGAGTCCACCCCTCAAGATTACTATTATAAACATGAGCCTCGTCTGAAAGGTAAAGGAGGAGGTGTTGCTGTAATTTATAGTAACACGATCAGTACTGCTCAAAGGTCTAATTTGAAATATAATTCTTTTGAAGTGATGGTCCTCAATGTAAAATTATCTAGTGCAAGTAATAATTCCTGTTTAACTTTTGTGCTGGCTATTCTATACAGGCCACCAGGGCACCATACAGACTTTATCAAAGAATTTGCTGATTTTCTCTCAGAACTAGTAATGTCTGCAGATAAAGTCATAATTGTCGGTGATTTTAATATCCATGTAGATAATGAAAAAGACGCATTGGGATTGGCATTTAGAGACATCTTAAACTCTATTGGAGTTACACAACATGTATCAGGACCCACTCATTCTCATAATCATACTTTAGATCTAATATTGTCGCATGGGATCAATGTTGATACTGTTCAAATTCTACAGCAGAGCGATGACATCTCAGATCATTACTTAGTTGCGTGTAGATTACCTTTAGCCAAAGTCGAAAAACTAACTCCCTGTTATAAATATAGTAGAACTATCACTCCTAACACAAAAGATAGCTTTATAAATAATCTTCCCGATCAGTTTCATCTACTTAACATCCCAGATAGCCTAGAAGAACTTGATGTTGCAACAGAAACTATTAACTCTCTCTTTTCCAGCACTTTAGACACTGTTGCTCCGTTGCGCTTAAAGAAGATTAAAGAAAATAGTCCAACACCGTGGTACAACGAGCACACCCGGGCCCTCAAGAGAGCAGCCAGAAAAATGGAGCGGAGCTGGATAAAAACTAAGCTAGAGGTTTTTCGCATTTCATGGAAAGACAGCTCTATTGCATTCAGAAAAGCCTTAAAATCAGCTAGATCTGCTTACTTTTCCACCCTCTTAGAAGAAAACAAATACAACCCTAGGTATTTATTTGAGACAGTGACTAAATTAACAAGAAATAAAGCCTCAATCCCAGATGCTTTAAAACAGCACAGCAGTAATGACTTCATGGACTTCTTTACTTGCAAAATTCATAATATTAGAGAGAAAATTATAACCATGCAACCGTCTACTACAATATCACAAAATACAGTAAATTTTAGTGTCCCCGAAGAAAAATTCCACTCCTTCATTGCTATTGGGGAGGAAGAATTGTCTAAACTCGTTAAATCATCAAAATCAACAACATGTATGCTAGACCCAATACCAACTAAGCTACTGAAAGAGTTGCTTCCAGAGATCATAGATCCTCTCCTTAATATTATTAATTCATCTTTGTCATTAGGATACGTACCAAAAACCTTTAAGCTGGCCGTAATTAAACCGCTTATTAAAAAACCACAACTTGATCCTACAGAATTAGTTAATTACAGGCCGATATCGAATCTACCTTTTTTGTCAAAGATTCTAGAAAAGGCAATATCTTCACAACTATGTTCCTTTCTAGAAAGAAACAGCATCTACGAGGATTTCCAGTCAGGATTTAGACCATATCATAGTACTGAGACTGCTCTTATTAGAGTTACTAATGATTTGCTCTTATCATCCGATCGTGGTTGTATCTCTCTGTTAGTGTTACTGGACCTTAGTGCTGCATTTGATACAATTGACCACAAAATCCTTCTGAATAGACTTGAAAATTATGTTGGCATTAGTGGAGTTGCATTAGCCTGGTTCAAATCATACTTATCTGACCGTTATCAGTTTGTAGCAGTAAATGAGGAGATGTCATATCGGTCACAAGTTCAGTATGGAGTTCCTCAAGGTTCAGTGTTAGGACCATTGCTTTTCACCCTGTACATGCTTCCTTTGGGTGCAGTTATTAGGAAGCATGGCATTAGCTTTCATTGTTACGCTGATGATACTCAGCTCTATATTTCTTCTCATCCGGATGAAACAAACAAATTCACTAAATTAACAGAATGCATAACCGATATAAAAAATTGGATGACTAATAACTTTCTACTGCTTAATTCTGAAAAAAACAGAGATTCTAATTATTAGACCAAAAAGTTCAGCGCGTAATAATCTAGACTATTGCCTAACACTCAATGGCTGTTCTGTCAAGTCTTCGTCGTCAGTTAGAAACCTGGGTGTGCTCTTTGATACCAATCTTTCATTTGAAAGCCATGTTTCTAGCATCTGTAAAACGGCATTCTTCCATCTTAAAAATATATCTAAATTGCGACATATGCTCTCTAAGACGAATGCGGAAAAGTTAGTTCATGCGTTCATGAGTTCAAGGCTAGATTATTGTAATGCTCTACTAGGTGGTTGCCCTGCACGCTTAATAAACAAATTCCAGCTGGTCCAAAATGCAGCAGCTCGAGTTCTTACTAGAACCAGGAAGTATGAGCATATTAGCCCAGTTCTGTCAAACCTGCACTGGCTTCCTATTAATCACCGAATACATTTTAAAATCTTGCTAATTACTTACAAAGCATTAAATGGTTTAGCTCCCCAGTACTTGAGCGATCTCTTAACACATTATAGTCCTTCACGTCTATTGCGATCCCAAAATACTGACCAGCTTATAATACCTAGAATATCAAAGTCAACTGCTGGCAGTCGATCCTTTTCCTATTTAGCTCCTAAACTCTGGAACAGTCTTCCTATTACAGTTCGGGAAGCAGACACACTCTGTCAGTTTAAATCTAGACTAAAAACACATCTTTTCAACCTGGCATACACATAACACATTATACATACATTTTAATCCAAATCATGTAAAATGATTGTTAGGCTGCATAATTTAGATAAGCCGGAACCGAGAACATTCCTATAACACCTGATGTACTCGATACATCAGAAGAAGAATGGCATCTACGCTGATATTGTTCTCTGTTTATTCCGAGGTTACCGTGGTCAGCCGGATCCGGGCCGTATCCAGATCAGATGAAGGACCTGGACACGAGCACAGCACTGCCCTGAAGTGTCTGCGGAGACCGTGACTCTACTGGACCCTCCCCTGTGACGATCATGAACCCATCTCCAACCGGACCAAATTGGACTTCATATTGGACTTGAATTGTTGTCAATATAATAATCATGTACTGTTTGGCTGTTGGCCAGAGGAGAACTGGTCCCCCGACTGAGCCTGGTTTCTCCCAAGGTTTTTTCTCCATTCTATTCTTCATTCGTTACGTCACCTGCCGGAGTTTTGGTTCCTTGCCGCTGTCGCCTATGGCTTGCTCAGTTGGGGAAACTTAACACTTAAAATTCATCAATTGTATTGATTCGCCTGCTCTTTTGGGGCTTCTGTTCAGCCAAACAAACTTTGTTTATATTGTTTTTCCTGAAAAGCTGCTTTGAAACAATCTACATTGTAAAAAGCGCTATATAAATAAAGGTGACTTGACTTGACTTGACTGGCCTCCATCTTTCTTTGGTCCATGAAATACCAGCTGAAAGCTCGGAAACTCTGGCTGAGAAGGGTACATACTCTATGGCCCCTATCTCTAGCAGTCCCCTAGCCAGAGCAGCCTCCTTGGAGACGAGCGTAACATCAGTGAGCACAGCACGCTTAAGCTGTGGTGGGAAGGTGAATGTACAGTAATACCTCGAGGTATCTAGAATCATGTTTTCCCATAATAAATAAATAGAAAACAAATTAATTTGTTCCAGACCTGTAACAATGGAAGAAAACATTTTTTATTGGTATAGACACACACTCGCACATAATTATAGTAGATATATACAGTATAAGGATTCATGTGATATCAAATAAAATGTGATTTTAATTATACTTTTTTCAGACAGTAGATAGTAGACAGTTTATATTATTGTTTTGCTTGTTTTCTCTCCTTTTTTCGCCTGACTACCCTCACTTTCACTTTCACTCGGCGCAGACCTTTTAACTAAATGCCTATCGAGGGAGATTTGTTTCTGTCTCCCTTTAAAAATAAGTAAGGTACGCATCGTCAAAAAGCGCCGAAGGACGACCAGTAGATCCCAGTATCAGGGTGTTTCTTTTCAATGCTGAGCTCTTGCAACACCTGCGTATCGTCTGCAGCTCCATCAACTCTTCAGTCGACAGTTCCTCCTGCTGCTCGATCGCTCATGCAGCACCGCGCCGATATTTATCCACAATTTCATGCTTCTTTTCCATGGTCATCATGCTTCTTCTCACTACCATCCTTACCACTCACTTTCTTAGAGCTCATTGCTAATATGAAGAATAATGAACAAAATGGAGAGAAAAATGGCTGCTCGAGGGTGACGCGTACAGAAGTCAGTGAACACTGAAGTGAGAAGCAAGAAGCAGAAATCTGCCCGAAGGTTTGCTCGTATCTTGGAATACTCGTATGAAGAGGTATTACTGTATTCTGAGTCGTGGAACACATTTGCATAGCGATTCTTTATTCTAAACATTTAGA
The DNA here is from genome assembly GCA_037043235.1 of Rhodeus uyekii. Lineage (NCBI taxonomy): Eukaryota > Metazoa > Chordata > Actinopteri > Cypriniformes > Acheilognathidae > Rhodeus > Rhodeus uyekii. The sequence continues at coordinate 988,100 of JAWRVZ010000088.1, forward strand.
TATAAAAAAAGAAATATTGTCCACCATTGAATTAGAAAACATTAGTTTTAATGGCTATTGTAGAAATTAAAAAGTTAGTTTAGTTGTATTAATTTTTTGCCACCTTACTGTTTCTTATGTTTGTCACACTGAAAATGTTTCAGATCACTTAAATAGGACCTGCCCGACAAAGTAAACTAGACCAAAATATCTTCAAAATCTAGACATGTCTAGGCAAAGAAATTCAGGAACTAATGATAAAGAAAAAAAACAGATTTATCAGTCTGGAAAACACTATAAAACCATTTTAAAAGTTTTGGAGCTTCAGTGTAAAGAAATGAGATGAATGAAATTTCCGACATTCTGTTTGTGACCTCAAGCTGAAGTGAACAAATACATCACAAGTTCATAAAAGATATGAAAAAATAACTCAGAAAAAAAATGTCCTCAATAAGAAAAATAAATAAAAGAAACAGAGTCCAGGGAGGGGGAACAGGAGAGATGAGCCAAGGTGGCTCTGGCAGGGCCGGTGGTCCGGCAAATTAGGGGGGATGAGCCAGGTTGGCTCCGGCAGGACCGGCGGATCAGGCGGGACCGGAGAGTTGAGCCGGGAGGCCTCCGGCAGGGCAAACAGCGTGGGCGGCGCCAGCAAGGCGAGCAGTTCATCATTATAGTTCAGCCCAGCAGCAGCATGGCTGAACTTCCAGTCTTAAATACGCTTGGTGTTGGCGGAGGGAGCGCAGTTTCTTGACCTGCAGCCCCCGTAGAAAGTGCATACTGGAGTACTTAGTGGGCAGTGGCGGAATGGAAATATTTCCCCAAAAGGTCCAAAACGAAACAACAAAATAATCCAAAAGAGTCCTCAATGGTGGTCTCGTTCTGTCACAGATTGGTAAAGGACAAACTCAAGTGCAGGGAAGGGCGTTTATTTATAATAACAAAAGAACATAACACAAGAAATGAAAACCCACGAGGGGGACACCATACCATAAACTATAACACTCGACATGAACTTAAACCGACCAGGAAGCGAAGCAAGGCAGGACCAGGGGCCTCATGTACTAACACTTCCTTTGAATTCATACTGACACATTACGTACGGACAAAGCTGTGAATGTGCGAACGCACAAAAAAATTCAGATGTATCAATCTCTGCGTTTGAAGGATCCCACGCATATTCTCTTTGTACATCCCGATTAACGTAAAATTGAGCGCACATGCACCAGCACAGCACTCCACCCAGTCTCCTCCCTTAATTAAACTGATTTAAATATGGTAATGAGTCCACTTGGGCAAAAGCAAGCGGCACGAAAACGAAAGTGAAAGAACAGAAAGTGAATTGGAGGTGCTACTATCGGAGGTAAAAATTACAAAAAAAAATTATTTGGAACTTTGTTCTCAGGAATTAATAACGAAAGGAAAAAAATATGAAAATATGGGGGAGTTTAGCTGATGCCATCAATGCGGCTGGATCTGAAAGTCGCACTGTAAATGACCTTAAAAATAAATGGTCTTATTATTGTCTTTAGTGGATAACCGCGGTCTTCTGAAGGGTTGTTGTATAATTAAATACAATTATAATATATAATTGTTATATAATTAATTTAATTAAATGCAAATAAATAAAAATAAAAAGTACTATTAGATAAAACCATAACTTTAAATGCATCACTCATCAAGAAGCCACCCATCGCGCACTCTGCCAGCTACCAGCTGTCACCCAACGATGCTTTTTGTAAGGATGAATGAATCATGGGTTGACTCAGGCCACCTTGCCACAATATTTATTAGGCGTATTTGCGCATCACATATAATCTGCACATTTATTGAATGGAAATGTTTCCGATTCACATATGCAAATTCATCTTTAGATGGTGCCTTATATGTTTGTGCAGTCGATCGCTCCGATTACATTAGGGAAACCGGCTATCGCTGCAAATTGCATTTTAATGTTTGGCTGGTCAACTGCATCATATGAGAACAATCATATGGGCATTGCGCGGCATTGTGCGGCTCAAAAACGACTGAGCGGTCTGCCAGTTCCCTTTGGAAAGAATCAGTTGCCAGGAAACCAAGCGTTGTCAGCACCTGTAACGGAACGGGTATTGAGTGTTTCCTCGCTGTCTCTCTCTCTAGATTCGGACCAACTAGATTCTGAGGATAGCCCTTGGAAATCTGAAACGGCTGATAAGCCAGTCATCATCCTGGGCCAGAAAATCATTGTGGTCCCTAAAAACTCGTTCTCTTCGGATTCTGCCATTAGCAGTGTCCTCTAATAAGGCCAAAGCTGCCGTAGCCATAGACTAAGGGTTGTGTCAATTTGCACGTGCTTTTATATGTTCTTACTTAATTGTTTACTTAATAAATACTTAATAATTTATAGAATATTCCCAAAAGGCTTGTATCACAATATATATCAATTATGTTATACAGCGCAAATTAATAGCAATGTTTCCCACAGACTTGTAGAACAATTCGTTGTGTCATGTTTGCAGCTTCACTCACATAAAGGATTATTAGGAACACCTGTTCAATTTCTCATTAAAGCAATTATCTAATCAACCAATCACATGGCAGTTGCTTCACTGCATTTAGGGGTTGGTCCTACTCAAGACAATCTCCTGAACTCCAAACTGAATGTCAGAATGGGAAAGAAGGGTGATTTCAGCAGTTATGAGCATGGCATGGTTGTTGGAGCCAGACGGGCCGGTCTGAGTATTTCACATTTCATCTGCTCAGTTACTCGGATTTTCACAGATTTTTTACAAAGAATGGTGTGAAAAGGGAAAAAACATTAGTGATGGCGAGATGAAGCCTCATGAAGCATTGAACCTTTTCAGCCAAGTGGTTCACAAAAGGGTTCATTTCTCGAAGCCTCATTTGCTCACAAAACCATCTAGTGGCCAAAGAGTATAACACAATCAGATACAATACAGATGTGCCTGATGTGGTGTGTGATACACTGTGTATATATAATGTGTATTTTCTTGTGGTATATAATGATTGTGTTAACATAACTTTGTAATAAATGTATTGGCTTGAAATTTATGGGATTATTAACTATATCCAACTATTGTTGGATTGTCTGTGTTTTTATAATATGTCTGAAACTATATGTGCTACCGTTTTTTGACCGGGTCTCCCTGGAAGAAGAGATTATGATATCTCAATGGGATTTTCCTGGGTAAATAAGAGATACATAAATAAATAAATCAAATGTATGGAAATCAATTGTTTGGTCTTAGGCAGACCTGGCAAAATTATAATTGTATAAGTGTCTAGGTTTAACTGGGCAGAGGGCAGTGAATGTGCTTGTGTATCTTGGACTGTGATTTTTGTAAAACAAGAAAAATAATGAGTAGGATATACTTTAGAAGTTTTTATAAACTTCTAAATATTATATTATAATAGAATAGAATAGAATATTATTTTTCAACTGTTTTAGGGTGAAGGAATAAATGTGTATATATATATCTAGCTTAGCATGAATTAGAACGTACTGATTACCTTTATGACTAAGGGATTTAAGGGTTTAATGATGTATGAAAAAGGAACACAAACTGCATGTAGTATTAGGTGAAATATGTGGGGGTCTTGGTGATTGAGTAGATTGGGGACAAGGGAGTTAACCACAAGCAATGTATGGGGGGATTTAACATACCATATATGGGTATCTGGTTTGTGTGTGTTGAGCACCTTAGGGTGCCTTACTGTATGTTAATGTATGTGTGCAGGAACAAAACAGGAATCAGGATTGGTGGAGATCTCTATTGGAGCAACTCCTATTGGCTACCATCTTTCAAGAAAGGATAACCCACTTGTGTGTTGAAATGTATAAATATATGGGTCAGGGAAAGGCGAGGTTGTCGCAGAGCATCTGGACACGAGACTCGCATAGTATTATGTAATCAGGGAAAGCTGTGGACCCAGATCTCTGTATACTTTATTCATATGATTTAATTGATGATCAAATAGTTAAAGGAAAAGCCGTCTCTGCTCTCCTCATTAAAAGAACACGTGGACTTGATTAAGTCCAACAAGGGCCAAGGGCCAACTTCTCCTGCTTTTGAAAACACCTTTTCACAAGGCAAATATGAAGCCGGGGTACATAAATACATGACAGCAAGCCTGTACAGATGTGGAAATATAACTTTCTGTCTCTCCCAGTACTGAAGTGGATCCTCCAATCGCCCAATATTTGGTTCGGCAAGATAATTTCAATTAAAAAAAGATCAATCAAAATTTTGCGGCAAGATTCAAACCACTTACTGAATCACTCAGGTGGAAGCGAGGCTTCAGACGTCATCTCTGACGTCATCGGTCTAAACCGATACATGCCTCGATACGCGCTTCACTTAAAGCTTACAGGGCACACACTTGAAGCCTTGGCACAGAGCATAACATCACTAAAAAAACATCCAGTATACAGCAGTCCTGTGGGCGAAAATGCCTTGTTGATGCTAGAGGTCAGAGGACAATGGGCGACTGATTCAAGATGATAGAAGAGCAACTTTGACTGAAATAACCACTCGTTACAACCACGGTATGCAGCAAAGCATTTGTGACGCCACAACACGCACAACCTTGAGGCGGATGGGCTACAACAACAGAAGACCCCAACGTGTACCACTCATCTCCACTACAAATAGGAGAAAGAGGCACAATTTGCACAAGCTCACCAGAATTGGACAGTTGAAGACTTGAAAAATGTTGCCTGGTCTGATGAGTCTCGATTTCTGTTGAGACATTCAGATGGTAGAGTCAGAATTTGGCGTTAACAGAATGAGAACATGGATCCATCATGCCTTGCAGGCTGGTGGTGGTAGTGTAATGATGTGGGGGAACTTATGAAACATATTGAAATTTATCAGATCTCATGTAATCAGTGTTTCAATGGCGGAAAGACGTCAAAGATAACGCTTGTAAATGGTCATGGTTGTGTAGGAGAGGATTATGGCACAGAGGCAAGAAAATTAACTCAAAGGATACTTTGATAATGATAACTCAAATGGCAACACTTTAAATGTCAGTTTGTATGTAAAACATTATAAACAGGCTAACATCTCAGGTTACATATGTAATCTTATTTCCTTAAGGGGGAACGAGACGCTGGCGCCGGAAACGGCAGCTTGGATAAGTGTCTGAAGAGAGCCCGGAGGCTAAGGCTGACAACGCAGCGTCTCGTTAACTTCTCGTCCCGAGATGTTCCCTTTCATGGGAACTCGAGCTGAGGTAAGGGCTGAGATAAGCTCAGGCCCGTCTCAAACACCGCTGTCAGATCCATCTGCGAATCCCAAGACTTAGATCGCTGCTGAACCTCGGCTCTAGCGGTACCAGAGTCCTGGAGAATGCATTTCTGAGCGGCGTCAGAGAACACCACCAGGCAGGAGTGCACACAGAGAGCTTTTTGGTTCTTCCAAACGTTGGCAGGAGACATTCATAGAGTCATCAAAAAATAATGTTGGTATATTGTTGACAGTTATACTTTATCTAAAAAATTAAATTAAATTAAAATAACTCACAAAAGAAACAGATCATAAAGACAAACTTAACTCATAATTGAGGTCTGGGTCTCAGATGCTTCTCCCAGGGATCCCTCACCAGAACTAACTCAGCCCCCGACAATTGAGTCCTTTTAACAGGACAGACCAAACCATTATTTAAATTACAGGGATCTCAAACAGAACCAAACTAATTCAAATTATCAAACCCAAACAAAGAAAATAAATACACAAATAAACATACATAAATACCTTAACACATAAAATCATTGACCACAAACAATAAATGTAAATAAACAAAATACACAGAAGGAAAAAAAACACTTTCCCAAAACAAACCCCAAACTACATTTCCCATAATTCCTGGCAGATGGTATAAAAAACATCAGGAAATTGCTATTCCCTTTTAACAACAGGCCCTTTTCTGCAGCCATGCATCCTGGTAGAAATATGGGTACAGACACAATCAATCAATAAAGCAAACATGTTAGACCCCTACCTTGTGGTGTTATTCCCTCACTAGCGTGCACTCAAGTCAAGGATTATCGATGCTGTTACTCTTAGATTTAACAGATGCGCATCAAAAGGCAGCACGACCTCCAACACACATTTCAGGACAACAAAGACATAAAACAACAAACAAAAACAAATTTAACATGTACATGAAAAATATATACACAGGCCCTTTCGCCAAGTGTGGCCTTAGCCATCATAGTGCTACAGGGCCTATCCCTCATTTGAACCAACCAAGGAGGTTCCAGTCAAGTCAAGTTTCTAACTAAGTTTCTAATTGCAGGTGTTCTGTCCTCACTTCTTGGCCATGACTAGGAGCAAAACTGTCTGCTATGTCCAGTGTGAGCACTGGACACTTATGTCCACATAGCTGAGGCTTTGTGGTGCAAGTAAGATCTACTGTTTGGCTGCTCCAGGACCTCCTAGGGAGCTCCAGCAATTAACAGAGTAAGGGCAAGTGGTTAGTAAAGGTTATCACTCTTGCCAATGAGTTGGCCGGATTGCCCTATGCCGTTTAAAGCCCAATGAACTGGGAGTGTAGCTGCTTCCAAGGCTCTCCTGCGGGAAGAAGGTTGTGTCTTTCGGCAGGCTGGTCTTTCCTGCACACCTTCGTTAGACTCTAACACCGCTCCAGGAAATCGACTGTTAATGTAGTGCTCTAAGTTTCACTTGACAGGTCCACGTTGTTGCAGCAGCATGGACATTCTTGTTCCCATTGCGCAAGAGTTCCTTTTAAAGGGAATATCTCAGTTACAAATGTAACCTTGATTACATTTGAGGGAAAGAGGGAACGAGACGCTGCATCATCTTACCACATCTCCTGCGTGCCTGCTGGCATCTTATTTCAGACACTTTTAAGCTTCCACTTCTGGCTTCCGGCATGCCTTTTTAGCTTCCTGGTTCATGATGTCATCATTCCTCGATGTGCATTCACACTTCTATTCAATTTCATTGTGCTTCATAATACATTGACGCAAAGCGTTCCCGTTGCGTTTTTTTAATACACAGCATCTCGTTCCCTCTTCAGGGAACCAAGGTTACATTTGTAACCTGAGACGTTATGTTAGAGTTGTTTTTCTAGTACAAAGCTGAATCCAGATATGAACTTATTGACATGTGAGCCTCCCCTTTATATAATGTTATGCTTCCTAAGACCTCTATCTCTATGGCGCAGCACATTTTACTTTACCAAAAAAACAAAAACAATGTATAGACCCTTAAATTGCACAATGCACGCAGCCTTATTGTGCAGTCAGCCCATTTCTCTGAGCGGTAATTGTTTCAGACTAAATGTGAGTATGCATTTACTCATCTCACTAGCACAGGGGTCGGCAACCTTAAATGTTGCAAGAGCCATATTTAAAAAAATAAATAAAAAATCAAATATGTCCGAAGCTGCAATCTGAGGTTTATATATGAAGCGATATACAACTTCTTTTCAGAAGGTCGTACCTGTGCATTTACTTTTAATAAATCCTAGAAAACCTGTATAAAGTATAGTTTGGTCTTAAATCACTCGACTGGGAAACGTGAAATTACAACAAAACAATATTAATACAATTTAATCGACAGAAAAACCATAATATGCAATGTGACTGAATCGTATCTTTGCCTCAGCTCTAGATTGACAATCACAGGCGTCCAATCACAACTGACCTCTGGAAAAAAAGGGAACTAACCAATGACATTTGATGTTACTATTACAAGAGCAAGCCCCGCCCCACGACTGACAAAAATAAAAATGCTCGCGCGAGCAAAAACAGCAGTCAAGAGCGGGTGAGTGTTCGCGCGCGCGCAGATTAGATATCACGCGCGCGCGCGCGCGCGAGTGATTAAAATGAGCTCGCGGGTACCCGTATTTACGCGTGGTAGCTCTTTTTTCCGCTCGCGGATGTAATTTTCAGTTCTGCGCTCGTATCCGTTGTTTTCACGTGACGTCATCGAAACTTGCGTACCGGCATATCCGCCATTTTGATTCCCTATGCAAAGCAACAACAAAGCTTGTATATTCAAAACTTATGCTCACAAATGCCTATCTGTGGAATTTTTGGATGTTCAAACAGGCCAGGAGTAAGTATAGATGTAAGATTTTTTAAACTTCCAAAAGTGATAACTGGACAATGTGAAAGAACACGAATTTTGTCAGAAGAAAGGCGACGTGTATGGAAAGCTGCGATCACAGGGCTGACATTCAGACTGAAGAAAAATGGAATAGGACGATCATATGCTCTAAACATTTTGTAGGGGGTAAGTTTAAATGTATTGACAATTTTTTATATGTTTAGAAGCTGCAATTTATACCAAAAGTAAAAATGTGTTACAGTCGACAGACAATAACCCACCCCACCCACTTTGTCCTAATTAGTAACTTTCCCCAAAATGCCTTCGTAACTCAATAAACTTAACCTTTAGCAGTATTTGACATTCCTTTACCTTTTGTTTATTGTTATAAATTGGAAACATATTCAACAATTAAAATATATACAAGTTAAATTCAACCAATTTGTCTAACGTCCTTTATATTGAAATTCGATTCAGCAGTTAAAATAACACCTAACGTTATATTTTATATCTCCTTTTTAGGCATTAAAGACACAGAGCAGTGATGAAAACACTATTGTTCATGTTAATTCAGTCCATGGAGAGGTTCATGAATGTGAAAGTACAGAGCTTTCTAAAACTGAGGTAACTTGTCCTCATTACACCGCTTGTATCCATAAACACAACAGAAGTCACTTATGTTAATTGTTTTTGATTTACAATCTACAAATATGTAGTATTAGAGTAATAAAGAGTATGATAACACGTAAAATTAGCGACGATCGTCAATAAGATATACGAGTTGACACTGACAGTAGGGATTCAAAATGGCGGTGCGCAGTGCATGGTGGGTAACTACGCAGGTTTTGTGACGTCCGTGAAAACAACGGATATTAATGGCACGGTTTTGACGCCATAGGACCGCCATATGGGCGGAGCGACAGCGGACCGAGCGCAGATAGCGCTGCTACAAGTTACGTGCAGGTGATGAAAGAGCCGCAGCACAGGGGTTAAAGAGCCGCATGCACTCCGGAGCCGCAGGTTGCCGACCCCTGCACTAGCACAAAAACAAATTGGGTATTGCTTAAAATAAAAACAGAAAAAGGCAATATTATGCAAACGTGCTATAAATAAATGTTAAGTAATACCTATATACTTTTATTTATTTAATCTCACTTTATTAACCAATGACTTTACTGTGTCGAGATCATGGACAAATCTGCAGACATAGAAATCAGCTAAATTCTGCGAGTTTGCTTCCCTCCAGGAACTGAGTTTGACACCCCTGAGCTAACTAATCACCACAATGACATGCAAACATAGTTACTGTTTTTACTATAAACCTAACCACAGCCTCTACTCTTAACCAACTCAGAATGTCATCATAACATCCCTCTCTTTGCATGAATTTTGAGAATAAAGATAAAAAATAATGAATTTGAATTAATGGTAATTTGTAGTTCTATTTACAAATATGAACACAAATATAAAATGAATAATAAACAACTAGATCATTGGCTCTTATAATGCCAAGGTCATGGGTTCGATTCCCAGAGAAAGCAAGACTTGATTAGAATGTCAATGCATACCTTGAATGCAATGTAAGTCGCTTTGGATAAAAGCATCTGCCAAATGCATAAATGTAAATGTAAGAATATCTTAAGAATATAATTTGTTACTCAAATACGATTTTAGACAAAATAAAAGAAAAATGAAGATCTCTAAATTATACTAAAATAAAGGCCTGAAATTCTGGACAGTTTATTTGGATATTATAATTATTTATTATTGAGGAAATTTACAAAGCCTCATAGCTGATCTCAGTTCTTAACCCTCTTTGCTTACTGAGCAGTTTGTAGTTGCTGATCTGAGGTCAGTGAGTATTGTGTCTGTTCATCTGCATCTGCTCAGAGATGATTGGAGCTCTCACTGATGCTCTTTTGATGGGAGGAGATTACATCCAAGCTCTCACACACATCAGAGAAAGCCGAGGGACTCTCAAAATACCCACAAAATGAACACTCTGATGCTTTGTGTGTTTCATGTCATATTCCTCAGAGTTTATGAAATTCAGTGCAAATCTCACCCAAAGCCTTCATGTGGATACCCTCCATCCCAATGGTGCAGGTCTTTGGAGATCGCCATAGAATGTGGGGTAAGTCTGTTCAAGAGTTTTGGAACAATTACGTTGTTTGTTTGTTTTTGTTTTTTGCCAACTTGATAGAAATTATAGAACTATTTTTGCAGCCAAATATAATTTTTGGCTTCTTAATTGCTCAGATTTTACATAATTAAATGTAGATTCTTCTCAAGGTATGGTAATTTTTTTACTTTAATATGTTTAAGCTGACTTAAAATGCCAAATTATTAATCTGCTTTAACTTGCAATGTGATTGTTGCTGTTCATATGCTGTTGTGTTATTGACTGTTTGGAATATTGACTTTTATGGTATATGGCACAGGAAAAAAACATGTTCAGCATCACTTTCAAAGACTTCTTTGTGCCTCTAAATTACTGTCATGCTTTTGAACACACACGGTTTCCAATTAAACGGGCCACAAGGTTTCCTTGTTTGCATCATTTGATGAACCTCCTGTCTACAACTGTCTTTCTGCTCCATGAACAGTGTCAGAAGTTCATCCGGTAATTCATTAGATAAAAAGGTGGTCTTTACATAATATACAGAAACCGTATGATACATGCCATGATCATAATTAGTGACTTTCAAGCAGTGACATTTGATCAAATAACATTTTAAATGTGGCCCATATGCGTAAATACTCTTCTTTACTCTTTCCCAGCTTTCCAAGCAACACTAAATTTAGTGTAATTCCTAAATCAACTTTTGATTCATGCAAAAAGTAAATCAAGTATGCATTTACAACAAACATTTATATCTGACAGTACATTGTGAAACCAAATTCTGAATTTTATCCAGTGGGGAACACTTTAGTGACATATTCCAAATGAAAAGGTACGTGTTTATGGTTCAGCAATATTGGTTAATGGCTACATGACAAGTAGATAAACTAATGTTTAATTGTGCAAATGTGAAAAATGTTTTTTTTTTTTTTTTTTTTTTAAATAGTTTATTTATTAATTAGCTTTTCATCAACTCAAGAAACCCTGGAGAAAAACCTGATGTGTATCTGGATGACTGTTGTGTGCTATCAGTGATTTAACGGACATCCATGCATCCAGTTCTACGACTTAATTGCTCATATTGAAGTCACATTGCATGTACCCTTGCCATACTGTGACAATGCGAAGATTTTTAGATTTATTGTTGCTACACTATGTTTCTATTCCATTCTTTTACATAATTTGCATTGAATTGTTTGTGGTAGGTGCAGAAACAGTGTATGGAACTAAACGCAACACGGCCAGACCCAGTCGTTCCTCCAGTAGAGGTCTCTCTGCACTACGAGAGTCTGTGTCCAGGCTACAGAGCGTTCCTGACAGAACAACTCTTCCCCACCTGGGTTTTACTGAAAGATATAATGAAAGTCAACCTGGTGCCTTTCAGCAATGCTAAAGTAAAAGTTTGAATTCATGAGAAGTGTGTTATAATAAAGAAAATGCTGTGATGTTACTTGTATTTGTTTATGATTGTTAGCTTGACATTTTAGGAGCTTCCTGGAGAGACTTCATTCTCATGTCAACATGGAGAACCAGAGTGCTACACTAACATGGTTGAGGTGAGTTTGTGAGAGGATGTGATGATGATCTTCTTGTTTGATTTTCATAGAACATTGTTTGCCTCTTTAAAAGAGCAGCAGCATAAATCAAGTCACATTTAAATCAATGCAAAGCAATTATAATTTTTTAATAATAGTTACCACATATTTCTTTTTAAGATGTAATGCATTCTGAGAACTGGCATGGTATTGTTTAATGTAAAATTATTTGTTCAGATAAGTCAATTTGGAAACTTGAGACAACATTTGTGAAATGTTTGGACAAAAACTTGAGTTTAGTTAAAAATGTAATGTGAAAGGTTACAATATATTTTTAAGTTATCTCAACTTTTTTATATAGCGTATGAGTGCTGCATGTTCAAAGTTAAAACCAGTACAACACATAGTTTCAATGAATGAATGTTGCACATTTATGCCAAGCAATGGCTTATAGTCTATGGTTGATGAATTGTGACACCTGGGGTTTGTATTGTAATATACTGTATAGATCATTGTAGAAATATATATTTTATTTAAACTTTTGATTGAGCAAGTCCCTGTGTATTGTGGGTATTAAAATCTTGCATTATGCATAGGTTACTAATTCAGAATACAATCTTGTTGCTTCTCTCTGGCCCATTACAGGAAGAAATGACCAAGAACATTATTTAACATATTTATTATACTCTTTGGCAATGCCATGTAATTTATGGCATATAAATATGTCTTGAGTCTTTTAAACTTGCCCTTACCCTGTTTTGTTAATAAGCAGATAAATCCTCATTGATTGTTCTGTATGGACATGAGTTAGTGTGTGTGTGTGTGTGTGTGTGTGTGTGTATGTGTGTGTGTGTGTGTGTGTGTGTGTGTGCGCGCTCAGGTCTTAAATATTACATTTGAAACTCTGCAGATACCCTGTATTTCACCTCATAATTATACAAATAACCTATTTTACAAAATAATTGGGTGTATTGTTTATTACACTTGGAGAATTGTGTTGTTAGCTTAGCAACATGCTAACATCAAGAATACTTGTTTATGACTAAATAAGATTTAAAAATGTTAAAGTTACACATTGTTTATATTTCTGCCGAGCTTCTATATCGGGTTCACAAAACACTTCTGAATAATAAAATAATGAAAACGTGACTCAGAAGTTCCATGAACAAAGCATCATTTTAATTTTCTCACATCTCAACCACATGTTCTGCAGGGACAAACAGTAACCCACTACACGCTCGTTCCTCCTACAGAATGTATTACACACATATAAATGCAACATCCCCATATGCTTAACTTCAAATCAGAATTTAATCTGTTAAATTTCTACTTTTTTTTTTTTCCTTTTATAGGCATGTGTTATATACGCAACCAGTCATGCAGCATTTCCTGTCATTTACTGCATGGAGTCGTCTGCAGACGTACTAAAATCTGCTAAGCCTGTAAGCGTCTCTGAATCAACATCACTGTCCCTCATTACAGCATTCTGTTTGAACAAGAGAGACATTTTACATTGGTCTTTCCTTTGCCAGTGCATGCAGCTCTATGCGCCATTTGTCAAATGGGGGACCATAGAGTCCTGCACCAGAGGAGCGCTTGGACACAGTTTGATGCAACAAAACGCATTGAAGACACAAGCGCTCAAACCTGCACACACTCATGTGCCCTGGATCACCTTCAATGGGGTGAAGCTTTTCTAGAGCAGAGCATTTGCACTTATCTGTGTCTGTCATGTTGAAAGAAAAGACACTAATACGTCAGGGTTGAGGTTTTGATATCTGCATGTGTTTCCTTCCTCAGGAATACACAAGTGAATGGGAAGATAAGGCTATGTCTACTCTCTTCAACCTTGTATGCAGCTTGTACAAAGTATGCTAATGCTTTTGACATTTATCATATCTGATTGCTGAAATACTGTGCATGCAAACCAACAGGATTTAATTAAAATCTTATATACTTATCTTACAGGGAATTGTGCCTCCAGTCTGTACTGGAGTCCTGAAAAAACTGGACCGAAGCTTTTGCTAGCGGACAGGAGTAGGACTGTTAAACAACACAGACTTATATGATGAAAAAAATATTATATATATATATATATATATATATATATATACGGTTGAGGAGATTCCCCTTCCATGTAAAGCGACTTTGAGAGACTTTGATAAAGCGCTATATAAATGTAATGAATTATTATATTATATATATATATATATATATATATAGATAGATAGATAGATAGATAGATAGATAGATAGATAGATAGATAGATAGATAGATAGATAGATAGATAGATAGATTAAAAAATATTACAATATTGACAGTCTTAACCATAACTGAAGTCACACATTTTTGATATTTTGGTAGAATATGATCTCTAAAGACATCTTAGAACTTCAGCCTTAAGATTAACATTCACAAAAAAAAAAAAAAAAAGGATGAGCTCAAATCAAAAGTTGGATCTTATTAAATATCCTGTTTTGATGTCAGAGGCACCATGCCAATGTTTTCTATTATTGCTGCATGTCTTTCTCACCAGCAGAGGGCAGTGTCAGAACATTTTTTTCCTTAAAAAAACACCATACATAACATACGTGTCCTAAAAAGAAAGACGTGTGGAAGTTCTCTGACAAAAATTATACATAATCGTAACTTAATCCTAAAATTAAACATTTTATATAATATTATAAAACATAACATTTTATTATTAAGTTACTGCAAACTTAGGAACACTTAACTAATGTTTGTTAACCAATTGTATTATTTTTGTCAGAGAACTTCCACATGTCATTTCTTTCTTATATTTTTACATTTATGCATTTATCAGACACTTTTATCCAAAGCACTTACATTGCATTCAAGGAACATTGAATCAGTTCTTGCTTTCCCTGGGATTGAACCCATGACCTTGCCGTTGCAAACACCAATGCTACACTGATTGAGCTACAGGAAAACTTTATATATATGTTACTTTTTGTTATACTTTATAATATTGGCAAATCTATGGGTCTTGATTAATAAAACAAATGTAGTTTTCCTTCCTCAAATAAATTAAGCTTTGGCTGTCTGATAAATATGTTAGGCTACTTTTACCGGACAGGCTACTTTTACCGGACATGACTATACTTACCAAAGTTGGAACTCGCTGGCAACAATAAACAATTAATTGTATGATTTTTGTTTACTGTATACACTGTGTGTTCCTTGGTAGCACACAAGCCCGTTCTTACTTATAGAAAGAAATTGTCAACACAAGAAAGAAAATTAAACACATTAAGTGACCTGAACTGATCAAGTGACCTGTGGGTCTTTTTAAAGAATGCAAGCGATGACATCAATATTAGTGTGCAAAGATAAAAGTAGTAAGTGCATGGTGAACATTACATATATTTGAAAATGACCTCAGAGAGAGGACAGTAGTGGTCTTATTTAAGTCTTATAACTTAACTTATACAGTATTTGCTGATTGCTGCAGAGACCGTCATACACACACACACACACACTAATAGCCTGATTTTACACATTTGTGTTGTTTGTTTTCAGCAAAACACAAAAGTGTTTTCACCCAGAAAGTTCAAGCATTGAGTCAAGCCATCTGAATCTCTTTTCTCTCTCTTCGTGCATTAACCAATTGTCTCTCAAGAGACAAGTAAAGTCAAATGTTTTTCGTAGATGAAAATACTGATCAATAGTATCATTATCAAGAGCTTATATACTTTTAACTAAATATTAACAAAAAGTATATTCAAGCGTATATATTGTTAAATTTTAATTTTTAAAATACTTTAAAAATAAAGTATTTATTTTTAAAATAGATTGTAAAGTTTAGGAGTTGAATTTTAAATGGTGTTGAGGACTTTATGCTTGATGTTCCCATGGGAACGGCTCTGCATTAGTGCATGTAAAATCAGTCCAATGGCATGGCGGGATGTCATCCCATAGCACGTGAGATCATGAGCAGGAAATTATAAACAAACATTCAGATACGGTGTAAAATATGTCTATTTGGCGTGCTGTCTGATGAGACGTCTTTACAAACTGCCGCTCTAGATCCTCCTGTGGGCTCAGGGAAAACGGCACTTGATGATAGCAGTGTGTATCCCAGGGCACTTGAATCTGGGAGAAGGCAGGAGCTGAGGCCACAAGACTTCTGAACTCTACTCTCTCAACCGAGGATGTTGTGACTGCCCTTATCTAAAGAGCTCTCTCTATGAGGAAACTACTGCGTATGCCTTGAAGAGGAGAGTTTTCATTCATAATGGTTGGACCTGTGTAACTGCCTGGCTCGTTCAGTGCTGGAGTTCCTTCAGGCCCATTGTTCTGCAGGACTTTGAAAGTGTAGATGGCAACAAACAGTGCTGGGTAGTTATTAGGGAGAAACCCACTGGTGTCTTGTTTCCTGCATGTCAGGCTGAGGTCTGGAAGCCATGTAAAGGTTCCGGGATTCGGCTTTAGTAATAGAGGGTCTGTCTATTGCCCCCTTGAGCCCTCTGAGACTGTCACAGAAAAGATTCTGACTCTAACAACTGCCTATCACATCTCTAAAGAGAGTAGGTCCCCATCATGTTTAGAAAAGCCTTTCTGCAGCCTAGAAACATAGCTGCCAAACATATACCGGTACCCACCACACAATCTGTCATCTTGTAACCTTTTGAAGAGTGTGGTCAATCTTCAACATGAGGACCTGGACTTGGACTCCACTCTGAGGTCCTTATGTCTTTGATATGTGGTCCCCATGATTTACCCTGCTCAGTATGGGGTAGTGGGTATTAATGTTCCTATGATGTCTATGTCTGACACAGCGTAGAGATTGCTTCTCAGGAAATGTCTCATATTACAACTGGCCTATCAGAAGCTGACATTGTTTGGTTTGGGTGCGGTTTACAGCTTCCTGGTCTTGCATACTCTAGGGATGACGTCCCACCATACCATTAGCACATGCTTCAAGACGTAATCGTACAGAGGCGTTACCTTAGTGTCTATGTCAGACACAGCATCTAGTTACCTTCTCAGGGAACCATTGTGTCAGTCATTTATCTAAAAATGTAAATAGTTTCATCATTTGCTCACCCTGCTTGACATCCAAAAAAAAGCTTTCTTTATTCTTTTGAAAATAAAAGAAGGCATTTTGAGAAATGTTTTGTATTGTTTGTTTGTTTCCTGCTCACTCTAAGAGAGTAAGAATTACAGGCTTGAAACGACATGAGGGTGAGTAAATGAAGATGAATTATGTTTATTTTTGGTGAAAACTTACATTTAAATTATTGCTTCTGTGTAAGTAAGGAGTGTTTCTCAAACATGGTAGGATGTAAACAACTGTACTTTTAAGAGAACTATTGGTCTTTGCATTGAACTAATCTTGAAGCATGCTCTTCTTTTCTGTCCTTGTTATGTAACTTCAGCATTTAAGAAATACTATTTAAGAAAAAATAACTTAAGCATTCAAAAAAGAATAACTTCAGCATTTAAGACTTGAAATATAGTACTCAAGTCATATGGTGGTGAAATGACAGATCCGTACCTTGGCAAAGCCGTCTTTGTAGGCTGAAAGTCTTACATCAAGTGACTTTCTGTCAAAGACTCAACCCAGTAAAATTATCATGCTTAAAGTTATGCTTTTATTTAATCTGCTGACTAATGCTTTTCTTTCAGTTGAATCTTCAGAGAAACACTATGATTGACTGAGTAGATGTTCCACCAGATCTTTTTGTGTCTTCAGGTAAACTCAGTCCTCTCTGTATCTATCATTATTATCCGTCATCAACTGCAGAGTAATATCACATCAATGATTCAAAAAGACTTTTCCCCGTAAAGAGTTATGGTGAGTACCTGCAATCCCATTACAGTGGCCCCTGAAAGTATTTTAACATTTAAGTCACACCTAAAATGATAGGAACGTCTTTGTGTTTTATAGTATTTAGTACTTAGAGATACAGTATAGCACAAACAAGCTTTTCAAGCAAAACATATCGCAAGAGTTTAAGTTGATAAATCAATTAATGCTGTTCGATATAATGAACTGACTTCATACATCCTGTAAAAATCACCTTTTGTTCAAAACAGCTCATGAAAGTGTCATTAGCTCTAAGAAAAGCTCTAGTATCATGCATTTCCAGATGCCACTTGGTTTAGTATTTTGTGCATTTGCATTAACATGCAATGGTATTTTTACACATGACTCGAGCGTCCAAAAGTAAATACCTTTGGGGCCACTGGATCCTGTACATAGATGTTCAAAACCACAAAAGAAAACAAGCAGTAATTAATTCCCTTTTGTTTGTGCTTCTTTATTTTTCTGGTCCCTCACATAATATTTATTGAATAAACACTTTATCTGCCGTAAAGCTGTAAACGCAGAGTGTTTGACAAGAACATTTTTGTAAAGGTTAATGCTCTGTGTTTTGAATGTGCTCAAGATTCTAAAAGTGCTTTTATATTATGTATTGCTAAAGCAAATGGCATTAAATTATCAGAGGAAATATAGACACCGACAGAAAAACAGGGGCTGTACAGGGGCTTTCATTAGTGCTGATAATACACATAGATTTCACATACAGGATATATGTTTTCAGTTAGATGATGAAATGCATATATTAAGGTTTTCGAGTGTCATCAACACTTGAAAAACAAATCAGAGTAAAACAAAGCACCGATCAACACCCCAAAATCCCCCCCCCCCTCACAAAAAAATAGCTTTTAGAAATGATCACATTTAGGACTTATTCACTGTGCTTCAATAAGGTATAGCTCTGTTCTCGATGAAAAGATCTCAATCACATTTAATATGAAGGTAGTTTATATCATCAGACATGCATTATGCAATTTCGAAAAGTTATACCAGGTTACATCACTGGCAAGCCGGTTAAGTGAATGTCCTTCGTCCCGAATTGTTTTCCGATTTGTAAAAGGCTTTTGTGCTGCTATGTAATTTGGAAGAGCGGATAGTGTCGCCTCTTTAGCTGTGTCCAGGCCTTTTCCTTCTTTGGACGAGAATCCCGTACAATGCATAACCAGTTCAAGACATTTATGTCTGCATATCTACACCGTACCGTTACAGACACAGCCAGACATAAAAATGGCCATTTTGATGATTTGGTCTGTCTTGAATTCAATAAAAAGTCCACAGAAAGCAGTAGAGAGAGCATATGTGAGAATAGTGGGACCACCTCCCTGCTTCATGTGTCAGCTCTTATAGTCTTGTACACAGAGTCACTACAGGAGCCAGACCATACGGGGAAGGGAGACGATTGAAGGTTTGGATGCACACTAAAGATTACCTGATTAAGACTGAGAGGAATCTATAGTTAAAGGGAAAGTTCACCCAAAAATGAAAGTTCTGTCATCTTTTACACACCCTCGTGTCGTTCCAAACATGCATGGCCTTCTCTCATTGAACACAAATAAAGGAAATACAAAAAAGAACCATAAAAGTCTCAGAAATGTGGTCCATCAAGTCTCATGAAGCCATTTAATTGATTTGTGTGGAAAAATTGCTGGAATTTACATTGCTATTTACAGAAAAGTTTTAAATCCACCCTGGATCTATTTCGCATGTTAATGCAATGTGATATAGTATCTTATTCAGAAACAAATTACTTGCTTGAATCCCCAGATCAAAGAATTCCCAGATCTAGTCTGTTTCATTCATGTGTTTGACTTGAATGGTTATGATTCTAAAATGCACACAGTTAATATACTGCATGGTATCATACGACTTCCCTTATAAGAGTTGGAATATACCTCACAAGTCAAAATCAGGTAGATTTTTGTTTGCATGGACAAATTTGGTCAGAACGAATCTTATATATCATTTTGTATTCCCTGTAAAAATTAAGTCATATGTGTTTAAAACGGCATGGTGAAAAGCAAATCATGACAAAAGTTTCATTTTTTGGGCATACTGTTCCTTTAAGGTGAGGGACTTATGTACATTATCAAGGAGTCAGTTACACGTCGAGTGATGCAACCATGGATCCAGCTTCCTACATCACACTGCACTTGGCCTTCAGCTTGTCTGCACGTCTCTGCTTGCTGGAGCGCATGTTCAGACTCATATCCCGCTTCTTATCCAGATTAAGAAGCTCCTGAAAAAGCTCCTTCACGTTGGAGTTGGTCTTGGCTGATGTTTCCATGAACGCACATTTCCAGGTGTTTGCCTGAGCTTCGCCCTCCTTGGTCTCCACCTCGCGCTGGGTCTCATCGCTCTTGTTACCCACAAGCATGATAGGGATGTTCTCCACATTACCTTTGATGGCCAGCACTTGCTGGTAGATGGGCTTCAACTCCTCCAGCGACTGCCTGCTGGTGATGGAGTAGACCAGGATGAAGGCGTGGCCCTTGGAGATGGACAAACGCTGCATAGCAGGGAACTGGTGGCTGCCAGTGGTGTCAGTAATCTCCAGAGTGCATACGCTCTTGTCGCAGCTGATGACCTGTCGGTACGTGTCCTCCACCGTCGGGATGTAGGTGTCCCTGAAGGTGCCCTTAACGAAGCGCAAAACCAGGGAGCTCTTGCCCACGCCCCCTGCTCCAAAGACCACCACCCGGTAATCGTTACTCTGCTCTGGCATGCTGCTCGGGTTTATCGGTGTATGTGGAGGTTAAGACTCAATTATTCCCTGAGATCTGAAAAAGGAAAAAGATTTCGTTTGCTACACATCCACATAAGAAGAGCATTTTAAATAAATGTGTCTTCTGAGGTGAACATTCAAACACAAATGAATAGAATTTATTTTAATTTAGGACGGAATATGATCATTGTTCATGAGATCTACACATGACATGAAAGTTTGAGTCCTCTCTCTCTCCTTCTCTCTCATTCTCTCTCACACACACACAGAGAGAGAGAGAGAGAGAGAGAGAGAGAGAGAGAGAGAGAGAGAGAGTAGGACGGTCTCTGCAGCCATCAGCAACAAGGTCATCTATTAATGACTCATTTATCTTGCTGTGAAGCAGCCGTTGGACTCAGTCTCCTGTGCAAAGCAGGTTCACACCAGATATTTCTGGCATCTTACTGAATTCTTGCAGCATTTGGAGAGAGGGGCCATTTCCTGACAGCCTCAACAGAGATTTAACTAATTGCCTAATTTTTCTCAGATACACTCTACATAGACATGCCAGACCAATGCAGACTGATTAACAGAGATCCTGGCTGAGTTTTTAAGAGCTTGGAAATACTCTGCGGGACTCACATCTACTTCAGCCCCAGAGGGAAATTCAGCAGTTCTTCTGAATTTAAAGTAATGATTACTATCAATCAGATGAACAGAGACCAGATGAGCCTCTTACTAAAGACTTCCTCTTTGGTTTGCTGTCATGAGTGGAAAGCAAGCTTTGAATATTTAGGACGTTTTGTTTTCCTATGTGCATAGAACCAAAGTCAAGCTTTGAAAAAAACTGACTCATCTCATCTCATATTCTATTATTTTTCTCTCCTAGTAAAACTGACCAGAGATCAGACACTTTATATGGAATTTTGTCCAGTGGAGGTAATGGAAGTAACTGTGAGAGATGTGACGTGATGTTTGAGAACAATGGAACAGGGTCTTGAACAATAAATGTCAGATCGATGATAAATAAATGGCTGGATGAGGAACTCCTGCACTCTCTACAGACAGAATAATAACACATTTTCGGATTTTTAAAATACTTCAATACATGAAGCTACTAGGTTTCAGACATATGCATAGTTTAGAGTTACAAATGTAACATTTTATAAAGCAGACTATCTTTAAATAGTGATATAATGAGCCAAAGGATCAGAGTTTGATTATTTTGTGTGGGCCATCATGTTGGCCATTTTGTGTAGCCATGTATTCCTACAAATTCTTTGCAAGCAATTCATACAAGTTCTGTCATGAAACTCTTTCAAGCTACTCACTTTAACTAACTGATCTGTTTGTTTTATCTACATAACCTATTTACTTCCGTCCCACACCATGGGAGTTTCACTAGCCCTCCACCTTCCCCAGCTCCACCTGCCAAACCCGTCATTATATTACAGCAGTTGTTTTGCCAGTGATTGTTACTTTTGGTTGTTGTTTTGGAGTGGTGTTAAAATTGTAAAATGGATAATCGAAGCTCAGGATATGTACTAATGAAGCAAAAAAGTTCACATTTTTGTGGCGCCATCAGCTAATTTGTCATAAAAAATTAATATTACATTTTTAAAAAGCCTATTTCTGCCACATAAGAAAAATCTCATATTAGCACATAAAAATCTTTAATTATGAAAGTTATATTTATGAGATAAAAAGTCAAAATGTCATAAAAGTCAAAATTATAAAAAAAGTCAACATTATGCAGTCATAAGTCATAATAAAAAGTGACCATCATAAATTCAGGGTTTTTTTATGTAACAATTAATTTTAACTTAATAATTATGACTTTTAATGTCGCATTTCTTTATTTTCAACTCATAAATTTGACCAAGTATGTTGTGTAATACCTTATATTAAGTAATACCTTTTGTATTCATCATTTACCAAAGCATTTTTTTTTGTTTATTCCTAAATAAGGCTACTACACAAGTGCATTACTAATAGGCCCATTCACACAAAAATGTAAACTATGAACTATACTGATAAGTATATTAGTATCCACCCCAAAGCACAATAACATCCTGTTTATTATAAGCATATGCAACAGTTACATCATCTGCCGTTTTTAATGTTTGTGCTCTAATTAAAGCAAGATGGATTCTTATTGGCTGTAAATGTTTTTACAGTTAATCAGCTGAAATTGTTCTGAAGGTGATTTCAGTGATATCAGTCCACTGTGTCATTATCTTTACACCTGTGCTGTGGATTTCACTATTCTTAGAATTAGAGCAATTATTAAACCGTTATCGTTATTGCTACATTTATCGTCCTTGGTGTGAATGAGTCTTTACACTGATTAATATCAATAAATGTATCTATTTCTTGAGAATCGATCTAATTTATAATTTTGCTGCTGGCTCAGTAAAACTATGTATTACAATGATTTTACCATGGTTAATATTCCAAAGTCTGTGTATGCGTGGTTGGCTATGGGAGCACAATACCCACTGAGGCACCGCAGTAGATGATATCGCATTTGTTTTCTGCTGGTTCGTACCAGTTTGCATGATGCCAGTATACATCAGGCCTTTGAACACCTAAGCTGTATTAGAGATTCCCCTTGAGCCACTAAGGAACATCTCAGCTGTGCATTGTTTTTGGGACTTTGGGAATTCTCTGGTTACTGTGGAAACAGACCTCAAGGGCATGTATAGGGTGATTGAGAGAATGAGAGAAAACAAGAATGAGAGAATGTTGCATGTCATCTTTCTGTCAGTTACCCTAGTAACCAGCTGGCAAACAGTAGGTTTAATTTACGTCACTGCAGCCTATTCATATACCAAGGTGAACAATTATTTATAGTGACAGGAAAGTATGTAATCTCAGATCAATTCAGATTTTCATTTTTATTCATTTGCAACATCATTGACTTATCCACACTGATTATTTTACTTTTTACCAACAAAAAAACAAACAAAACCAAATCTACAGCAATTGTTCCTGAGGTGAGCAAACATGTAAATGAGGTGGTCTAAAAGATTACAGGAGACATACAAACGTCTATAGCATGCGATGTCTAAAACTACCACAGCCCGCCAACTCAATTGTCACTCAAGCTCGATCCCGAGTCTTTGAAATCTCTGATGGAATGCAGATCCGAGACGGTCCGCATCTCTTAATCAAGGGGCTTCGCTTTTACAACTGGCGTTAATATCGCGCGTAAAGCTGTAATTAGGCAACATTCAAAACAGGCATCCTGTTATTTCCTCTCGTCCAGTCGGGTAATAAAGCACATACAGGCCATGCAACATGAATGAACAAGCATTTCGAAGCAATGAGAGGCCGTGGATAACAGAACACGCTATTTAGAATTTTGTTTAACTTAATCACGTCGCGTTCGCGTTCACATTCACACGGAAACAAATGGATCAACCGAGCTTAATTCAAATAAATACACACTGAACGAAACGTCAATTATAAGAAGGAAGATTTTTTTTTTTTTTTTTTTTGACGCGTGAAGTGATGATGGCTTATTTGTCGCCAAAAGACTATCGTTCCCACGCACAGGCGATGAATAAAAAAGGCAAAGGCTCCTCAAAGTCATTACGTTGCTGTGCTCCTAAAGATGCTATTGCGCTCCGTCACACGAAATTCTACAAGGACGCGCGTCAAAGACATTAGCGTATCGATACATGAAACTGTCTAAACACTTTACATATTTAAAAAACATATGTATAAATTGCTAATGAACGCGATGTATTCTTACCTGGCGACTGTGTTGCAACGTCCCAAATCTTGTTAGTCATAAATTATAGGAAGCATTGGTAGATCAGATACACGACAGATATCTTACATTCTCTGCCGTTCCAGTCCCGTTTCATTTTCTCGTGTTATTTGCATGGCGAAAATCGAGCGATGTCGTTGAAAATGCTGTTATTGCTCTTTGGGCGTGCGGGTGGGCGCGCGCGCTCCAGCTGTCCTACCACGTCCTCTCTGACGCACGCAAGCACGCGATATGCGGCTCACCCCCGCGTCCTGTGTCCCGTTACACGACGAGAACAAAAAACCCACCTGCTCTATACCGTTAAACTGTTCTCCATCTACGCCATATTGATCACACAACATTGTTCCGTCACTAAAGGGGGATGTTACTTTGATAAAACACCATTTTGTCCTTTACTGGTACGCTCTGGGCATGGAGGGAGAAATTGGGATGAGAAAAATAAATAGAATACCATTTTTAAATATCTATAAGAAATCAAATACAACAAATAAACGGACTACAATTCAAAGATTCAAAGGTTTAGGCTGTATGTACGCACCTGTAAAATATTAGTGTGTAATCGCTACTGTGATTATTTGGCTATGATACATGTAGTTAATCATCACTATACAACACATTATTTTGAGATTGTGTCATGCGTGCACCTGCTGATGTAATCAGGTTGTGTGGATTACGCATTGACGCATTTAATTAAGACTAGTTTTAATTAGAAAAACAATGTATATTGCAACATCAATACTTTAATATAATCAACTATTAACATTTTGCTAGAACAATAGACTCCCAGACTTATAAGGTGTGCTCATCTTGGCGTCAGAATGACCACTTTTGTTCAGTGGTGTATTAGTATTTGTCTCCCTCCAATGGTTTTCTGACGAACCGACAAAGGAATAAAGAGTTGCACAGTATATAGGACCTTTCATGTCAGACGTTAAATAGGCATCCAGAAAATGTCTCTAAGATGCTTATGATTTAGAATGGATGTAAACTGACATCTTGGAATACAGCTTTCCGGTGGCTCAATCAGTAGAGCATTGGTGCTTACAACACCTAGGTCGTGGGATCGATCGCAGGGAAAGGAAGAACTGACGCAATGTGTTCCTTGAATGCAATGTAAGTTGCTTTGGATAAAAGCGTCTGCCAAATGCAGAAATGTAAATCTTAAAGTTGTTTCTCAGATGTTTGTACACAGCAGATGCTTTCCAGACATAGTGGTCTTTGACAGATGTCTTGCAGATGTGGGATGTGGGCCTATATCTCAAGTACATGAAGTAACCAATGTATACCCAAAATAATAATAATTAAAAACTCATTAGGTATCACACATCAAATTGTCACTGCCCCTTAACGCTCAATTCAAAAGAATTGTCATCAATATAACACTTGAATATAATTATTTAATGTCAGACTACTTATACATATATATTGATGACCAAGATGTTTGAATGTAAAATGCCAACCAAAATGAATACTCTTTTAATATATTAACCACTTTACCTGAGATAGTGACAGCATTTTTGTTTCAAAGAGAATACTGCACTAATAAGCTGAGTTTTAAATATTAGCATCAGATATTAGAGAGGTTTCACACTAACCACCTTGAATGTGTCATTTCAATTTTTTTTAACAACTTTTAACGATTTTTCCAATATATTCTTCCAAACTAGTGATGTATAACTTTTCATTTATTTATTTCAAGGCTCGCTATAGTCCAATAGAACAACAGAAGTCAATGGTGCAATATTTATGAATTTGGTAGATACTTTTATCTAAAATGACTGACATTTCAAAAAATTTCTTGCAACCCGTGTCCATTAAATGTCATCATCCAAAACCTTTGTGCTGTTCCATAAGATTTATGTTTAAATTTGTGTTTAAATTGGAGAAGCCAATGTTGTAACAAAAGATCAGTGAGTGTTAAGAGAACTGTAGAGTTTTTCCCCAGGCAATAATGACGTTTAATTCTATCTCTAACCATGACTTAAAATTTTATTTTAATAAAGTGACTGAATAAAAAGTAAAAATAAATAAATAAATAAAATAAACGATATATAAAATCAGTTGGAGACACTGGTGATATATGTATGTATGTATGTGTGCATGTATGTGTGTATGTATGCATGTGTGTGTATGTATGTATGTATGTAGGTATGTGTGTGTGTATGCATGTATGTATGTACAGTATGTATGTGTGAATGTATGTATGTGTGTATGTATGCATGTGTGTATGTATGTGTGTGTGTGTGTATGTATGTATGTATGTATGTAGGTATGTGTGTGTGTATGTATGTGTGTATGTATGCGTGTATGTGTGTGTGTATGTATGTATGTATGTATGTAGGTATGTGTGTGTGTATGTATGTGTGTATGTATGCGTGTATGTGTGTGTGTATGTATGTATGTATGTATGTACAGTATGTATGTATATATTTATATATATATACATACACACACACACACACACACACACACACACATTTGTTTGATGATCAGAAAAATTTAAGTGTAACAAACATGGAAAAAGATAAGAAATCAGGAATGGGGCAAACTCTTTTTCACACCACTGCATACTTTCAGTGACCATTTTTACTGCTGCACTGCTGCTGTTTCCTGTTTGCTCGAGTGGATTGCGTTTGTTTGCGTCGTATAAACTTGTTTTTGTTTTAGATTTTAAACTCGACATTTGTTCTTATTGCTAAATACAATACAATACTAGATTGTTTAATAAACTGTAATCGTTAGCTTTAATCTTAGTCGCTAAACGCGTTAGCATTGTGCTATCTTACTGTCCGTGCATACAGCGTTTTCTCGCTCGAGCCTTTTTTCCCGAGTTCATCAAACAACTGGTGAATTGGATCAACACACTCGGTGAGTCATGTCATCTTTTACAATTGTTACATGTACTGCCTGCTTCATGCATACTCTTTCTGTCTCTGTCAGCAGCAAGGGCTTCATATGTGATAAATGTAGGGACATAGTCAGGCTGACAGAGAAGATCTCAGAATTAGAGACACGCATCCAAACTTTAATCAAGGATAGCAAGAGTGCAAGGGCTTTAGATACTACTTTGGATGCGACTAGCTTAGCAAACCCTGTACATTGTTCGGTTCTGGCTGTAGAGCCCGTGCAGCAGGGCAACTGGGTGACTGTGAGACGGCATAATCGCGGGTCAAAAAACGTCTCAGGTTACGAATGTAACCCTGGTTCCGTGAGGGGAACGAGACACTGCGTCAAAGCGCTAGGGGAAATAGCCTCGCGTCTGTCACGTGAAGATCTGTGCAACCAATGAGAGAAGAACGCGTGTGAATGCGTCACTGCCGGCACCTGCCGGTGACGTCATGAGGAAGAGCATAAAGGCGCGTCTGACACCCGGACGTGTCAGCATGAATGTCTGAAGTGGGCACGGAGGCGCAAGGAGCTGAGGCAAAGACGCAGTGTCTCGTTCCCCTCAGGGAACCAGGGTTACATTCGTAACCCGAGACGTTCCCTTTCAGGGAACTCGAACTGCGTCAAAGCGCTAGGGGAGCGCTATACCAACGCCACCTCAGCGAAGCTGGCATCCGGGTGTGTCCAGCTCACTGAGAGAGCACCCTGGTTCCTGGGGCGGCATCGAGGTCCAATTGGTAGAACCTCATGAATGTGTGCGGTGAGGACCAGCCAGCCGCAGCACAAACATCAGACAAGGACACTCCGGAGAGGAGAGCCTTGGATGCCGCCATGCTCCGAGTGGAGTGGGCTCGGACCCTCAGAGGAGAAGCATGTCCGGCCGACTCGTAAGCTAGACAGATAGCCTTGACTATTCACCTGCTTAGGGTTTGCTTGGAAGCTGGAGCCCCCTCAGGAGCCCCAAAGCAAACGAACAGTTGGTCCGACTTACGCCAAGTGGCAGTCTTGAGAACGTAAGCGTCCAGCGCTCGCACTGGACAGACCTTGTTCTTGTGCTCCTGCTCATGATCGTCAAATGGGGGAGGGCAGAAGGCCTGCAGCGTGATAGACCGAGCCACATTGGTGGGAACCTTGGGGACATAGCCTGGCCTCGGGTGGAGAAAGGCTTTCGCCATCCCGGGCGCAAACTCGAGGCATGAGGGAGCCACCGAGAGGGCCTGTAGATCCCCAACCCTCTTAAGCGAGGTGATGGCCAGCAAAAGAAGGGTCTTAAGGGAGAGGAGCTTGATAGGGAGCTCCTCTAAAGGTTCAAAGGGTGGCTGGGACAGGCCTAGGAGTACCACGGGCAAGTCCCAGGCAGGCACCCTGGTCTGTGCCACCGGCCTCAGCCTTAGTGTACCATGGAGGAAACGAGTGACTAGGGGGTCCCTGCCCAAGGATACCCCACCCAGAGGTACATGGAAAGCCGCTATGGCAGCCACATAAACCTTCAAGGTGGAGGGGGACAGCCCTGCCTCAAATCTTTCTTGCAGGAACTCCAGCACTTTGCCAACCTGACAGGTTACTGGGTTCACCTGCCTTTCACTACACCAGGACGTGAAGAGTTTCCACTTCAAGGCATAGAGTTTCCTCGTGGAGGGAGCTCTGGACTGAAGGATGGTCTCCACAACCTCGGCTGAGAGACCAGATTCTATGATCTGGGCCCCTTCAGGGGCCAGACTCACAGCTTCATTAGCTTTGGTTGCGGGTGAAGAATGCAACCCTCCGCCTGGGACAGAAGGTCCCTCCTGATCGGAATCTCCCAAGGGACTCCGTCGAGGAGGGCCGCGAGGTCCGCGAACCATGTTCTGGAAGGCCAGTGGGGGGCCACCAGCGGGAGATGGACCTTGTCCCGGCGAATCTTGGCCAGAACTCGATCGGGGGAAAGGCGTACAGGCGTAACCTCGGCCATGCCTGTACCATGGCATCCCGCCCCAGAGGCGCTGGATGTGCTAGCGAAAACCACAGAGGGCAGTGGGATTTCTCTACTGAGGCAAACAGGTCAACCTGTGCCTTGCCGTATCTTTCCCAAATCTGCTCCACCACTTCGGGGTGGAGCTGCCATTCCCCTGGTCTTGGCCCCTGTCTCGATAGGGCGTCTGCTCCCACATTCTGGACCCCCGGGATGTAAGCTGCCCTGAGAGAGAGCAGCCTCCCCTGGGCCCAGAGGAGGATCTGTCGCGCCATCTTGTAAAGTGGACGTGAACGTAGACCCCCCTGATGGTTGATATATGCGACCGCAGTCATGCTGTCGGTGAAGACAGTAACATGGTGGTCGCGAAGGTCCGGGAGGAACGCACAGAGTGCTCTGCGGACCGCCAGTAACTCTAGCATGTTTATGTGCCATGTCTGGTGCCGACTGCTCCACAGACCTTGTGAGGAGCGATCCCTCAGGACCGCCCCCCAGCCCGAGAGGGAGGCATCTGTCGAGAGAGATATTCTCCAACCCAGAGCCCCCAATACAGGGCCTTGAGACAGAAACCAAGAGTTCTTCCACATACTCAGAGTCCGTAGGCATTGCCCCGTGACCTTGATAGTGCGAAGCGGGTTCCCCTTCGGGGAAAACCCCTTGGTCTTTAGCCACCACTGCAGGGGTCTCATGTACAGCAGGCCCAGTGGGATGATGCTGGATGCCGCTGCCATGAGCCCTAACACTCTCTGAAAGTGTTTTACCGTGAGCGGCTGGCCCGGCTTGATGCTCTTGACGGCTGAACGGATGACCTGGATGCGCTCGGGAGAGAGTCGAGCAGACATGGCCACTGAGTCCCAAATGACTCCCAAGAAAGTGGTTCTCTGTGAAGGAGAAAGAACACTCTTCTTGGTGTTCAGCCTCAACCCCAACTCCTTCATGTGTGCGAGCACAGCATCTCGATGTTGTGCTGCTAACTGCGGCGACTGGGCCAGAATAAGCCAGTCGTCGATATAATTTAAGACACGGATGCCCCGTAGTCGCAGCGGAGCTAGCGCAGCGTCCACCACTTTTGTGAACGTGCGGGGTGAGAGCGCCAGGCCGAAAGGAAGCACCCGATACTGGTACGCCTTTCCCCCGAAAGCGAACCTCAGGAACTTCCTGTGTTGCGGAAGGATGGAGACGTGGAAATATGCGTCCTTGAGATCGACTGTGACAAACCAGTCCTCGGACCTGACCTGCACTATGATCTGTTTGAGCGTCAACATTTTGAATTTTAGACGCCTGACCGTACGATTCAAGAGACGTAAATCCAGAATAGGCCGCAACCCTCCATCCTTCTTTGGAACTATGAAGTACCGGCTGTAGAACCTGGACTTGCTTTCCGCGAGGGGTACATGCTCAATGGCCCCTTTCGCCAGCAAAGTTTCTACTTCTTGCTCCATGACCAGAGCCTGCTGGGGGCCTACCACAGACTGTAGGACCCCCGAGAACTGGGGTGGTGAAACCCCGAACTGGATGGCGTAACCGGAGGTTACCGTGCGCAGGACCCACTGAGATACCGGGTAGCTGTGACCACGCAGCCCGGAATTCTACTAGGGGAACCAGCCTCCAGGGGCTGGTCTCTGGATCTGTGAACATATCCACCACTGGGCCGGGATTCCCGGATTCCCGGGTGGACTGCTCTAGGACCCTCCTTAGAGGGGGTGGTTTTCCCATGGCAGGCTGATTCTGGAGCTGCACATGGGAGACACCACCTTGTTGCGGCTTGGCGTCAGGGCCGCTTAGTCTTAGCCTTCTTGGCATCCAGGACAACTCTCAAATCACCCTTTCTACCGGCGGACTGAACTTGTCGGCCCGACCTACCGGAGGCTACCGGAGGAAGACGGGTCGCGACACTTTGTTTTTGAGCGGCCCTGTACGAGGAGCTTTGAGACCGCGCTTGACTGACGGTCTCACGTAGAGGGCGGCGGGGAAGAACTTTACTGCCTGCTGTCGTGCAGCCTCCTGAAACTTGTCGACGACGCTTTTCACGGCATCGCCGAACAAGGATGCAGATTGGGGAATGAGGTAACTCGCAAGAGCCTCGTCTACTCTCTGCATCCCCCCATAACCAAAATGTTGAGCCCCGACAAGTTTATTATACATATACACTATGAGGTGTATGAACTTTGTCGGAGGCTGGCTTTCTCCAAGACCTAGATACCTCGGCATGTAAATCTGGGAGAAAAGGCATAGCTCGGCGCGGGGAAATGACGCGAGCAGGCAGGTAACGCTCGTCTAAAAGGCTCTTCCTAGGACGAGCGCCCCTGGTCTCCGCCGGCCAATCAATGCCCAGACGAGAGACCGATCGCGCCACGACCTCAACTAGCTCCTCAAAAGCCGGCGAGGAGGGTGGCGAATCCTCCCCGACCGGATCAACACTAGCTAAATCCATCTCACTTCCTGAACTTGAAATAGCTAGTGTTGGAGTCACAGCACAAACATCTCTCGGGGAGTGCTCGTGACTGGGACCCGGCAGATCTCGTGAGGGCTGAGGTAAGAGAGGCTCCACCCCAGCTACCTCAGCGAGATCCATTTGTGATCCCCAGGACTGAGAGCGCCGCAAAGCCTCGGCTGCTGCAGGTCCCGATCCCCGGGGAACGGCCTCGTTACAGACCGCCAGGCGGGAGCGGAGAGCATGCAGAGAGAACCTCTCGCAGTCCTTACAGCCGGCATTCTCAAGCGCCGACCGTGCATGTTCCACTCCCAAACAGATAACGCACATCACATGTGTATCCTTGTCCGTTATGAAACGCGGACAAGGATAAACACACGGTCTGAAACTCTGTTCATCCGCCATTTCACACAATATATCCCTGATTTTTAAACTAGCTTAGTCTCAAAATCACTCTCACACAGACACAGCACGCTGAAGACATTCAGAGCTGACGCGTCCGGGTGTCGGACGTGCCTTTATGCTCTTCCTTATGACGTCACCGGCACGTGCCGGCAGTGACGCATTCACATGCGTTCTTCTCTCATTGGTTGCACAGATCTTCATGTGACAGACGCGAGGCTATTTCCCCTAGCACTTTGACGCAGTTCGAGTTCCCTGAAAGGGAACCACTGTTCCATTCCGATCAGAACATCAAACAGGTTCTCCCCACTCAGTGATGCACCCCCTGAGAAACCTGTTGAAAGTGCCCTAGTGATTGGCGATTCTATTAATCGGAATGTGAAAATAGAGACTCCAGCCACCATAGTCACATTGCCGGGAGCCAGAGCGCCTGACGTCAAAGCAAATTTAAAAGTGCTGGCTAAGGCTAATCGTAAATATTCTAAGATTTTTATTCACGTCGGCGCTAATGATGTCCGACTTCGCCAGGCTGAGATCACCAAAACTAATATTAAAGAGGTGTGTGAACTCGCCAAGTACGATGTCAGGCACTGTAATTTGCTCTGGCCCTCTTCCTATGCGCAGGAGTGATGAGATGCTTAGCAGAATATCCTCACTCAATGGCTGGATGTCTAAGTGGTTCCCGCAGAATAACATAGGGTTCATAGACAAATAGTTTTTTGGGGCAGACCTGACCTGTTGAAAAGAGATGTTATTCATCCCACCTGGGATGGTGCCACTCTTCTCTCTAGTAATTTGGCATATAGTCTTAGAGCTAAACCTTGACTAACTGGGGTCCAGGTCAGGAAGCAGACAAACTGGCTAGGCCAACCGTCTGCTAGCTGTCTCACGTCACAGAGGTCAGATAAATTACAACACATAGGGACTCTTTCACCTAGATATAATCCTATAGAGACTGTGTCTGTTCCCCGAATTAACAAATACAAAAAACTCTCAAAACCGCTTAAGGATAAAATTGAATTGATTTACAAACAACTAAGAACGGATATAACACAAATGAACAAATGATAAAGCTTGGGTTACTGAATATACGATCCCTTTCCTCAAAAGCACTTATTGTAAATTATGTGATTACAGATCATAAACTAGATGTGCTGTGCTTGACAGAAACCTGGCTAAAACCAGACGATTATATTGTTTTAAATGAGTCCACCCCTCAAGATTACTGTTATAAACATGAGCCTCGTCTGAAAGGTAAAGGAGGAGGTGTTGCTGTAATTTATAGTAACACCATGAGTACTGCTCAAAGGTCTAATTTGAAATATAATTCTTTTGAAGTGATGGTCCTTAATGTAAAATTATCTAGTGCAAGTAATAATTCCTGTTTAACTTTTGTGCTGGCTATTCTATACAGGCCACTAGGGCACCATACAGACTTTATCAAAGAATTTGCTGATTTTCTCTCAGAATTAGTAATGTCTGCAGATAAAGTCAGAGAAAATCTACCTGTCGGTGATTTTAATATCCATGTAGATTTTGAAAAAGAAGCATTGGGATTGGCATTTAGAGACATTTTAAACTCTATTGGAGTTACACAACATGTATCTGGACCCACTCATTCTCGTAATCATACTTTAGATCTAATATTGTCGCATGGGATCAATGTTGATTCTGTTCAAATTCTGCAGCAGAGCGATGATATCTCAGATCATTACATAGTTGCGTGTAGATTACCTTTAGCCAAAGTCGAAAAACAAATTCCCTGTTATAAATATAGTAGAACTATCACTCCTAACACAAAAGATAGCTTTATAAATAATCTTCCTGATCAGTTTAATCTACTTAACATCCCAGATAGCCTAGAAGAACTTGATGTTGCAACAGAAACTACAAACTCTCTCTTTTCCAGTACTTTAGACACTGTTGCTCCGTTACGCTTAAAGAAGATTAAAGAAAATAGTCCAACACCGTGGTACAACGAGCACACCCGGGCCCTCAAGAGAGCAGCCAGAAAAATAGAGTGGAGCAGGAATACAACTAAGCTAGAGGTTTTTCGCATTTCGTGGAAAGACAGCTCTATTGCATTCAGAAAGGCCTTAAGATCAGCTAGATCTACTTACTTTTCTTCCCTCTTAGAAGAAAACAAATACAACCCTAGGTATTTATTTGATACAGTGACTAAATTAACAAGAAATAAAGCCTCAACCCCAGATGCTTTAAATCAGCACAGCAGTAATGACTTCATGGACTTCTTTACTTGCAAAATTCATAATATTAGAGAGAAAATTATAACCATGCAACCGTCTCCTACAATATCACAAAATACAGTAAATTTTAGTGTCCCTGAAGAGAAATTCCACTCCTTCATTGCTATTGGGGAGGAAGAATTGTCTAAACTCGTTAAATCATCAAAATCAACAGCATGTATGCTAGACCCAATACCAACTAAGCTAGTGAAAGAGATGCTTCCCGAGATCATAGATCCTCTTCTTAATATTATTAATTCTTCTATTTCATTAGGATACGTACCAAAAACCTTTAAGCTGGCAGTAATTAAACCGCTTATTAAAAAACCACAACTTGATCCTACAGAATTAGTTAATTACAGGCCGATATCGAATCTACCTTTCTTGTCAAAGATTCTAGAAAAGGCAAAATCTTTACAACTATGTTCCTTTCTAGAAAGAAACAGCATCTACAAGGATTTCCAGTCAGGATTTAGACCATATCATAGTACTGAGACTGCTCTCATTAGAGTTACAAATGATTTGCTCTTATCATCCGATCGTGGTTGTATCTCTCTGTTAGTGTTACTGGACCTTAGTGGTGCATTTGATACAATCGACCACAAAATCCTTCTGAATAGACTTGAAAATTATGTTGGCATTAGTGGAGATGCATTAGCCTGGTTCAAATCATACTTATCTGACCGTTATCAGTTTGTAGCAGTAAATGAGGAGATGTCATATCGGTCACAGGTTCAGTATGGAGTTCCTCAAGGTTCAGTACTAGGACCATTGCTTTTCACCCTGTACATGCTTCCTTTGGGTGAAATTATTAGGAAGCATGGCATTAGCTTTCATTGTTACGCTGATGATGCTCAGCTCTATATTTCTTCTCATCCTGATGAAACGAACAAATTCACTAAATTAACAGAATGCATAACTGATATAAAAAAAATTGGATGACTAATAACTTTCTACTGCTTAATTCTGAAAAAACAGAGATTCTAATTATTAAACCAAAAAGTTCAGCACGTAATAATCTAGACTACTGCCTAACACTCGATGGCTGCTCTGTCAAGTCTTCGTCGTCAGTTAGAAATCTGGGTGTGCTCTTTGATACCAATCTTTCAAATCTTTTGAAAGCCATGTTTCTAGCATCTGTAAAACGGCATTCTTCCATCTTAAAAATATATCTAAATTGCGACGTATGCTCTCTAAGACAAATGCGGAAAAGTTAGTTAATGCGTTCATGAGTTCAAGGCTAGATTATTGTAATGCTCTACTAGGTGTTTGCCCTGCACGCTTAATAAACAAATTCCAGCTGGTCCAAAATGCAGCAGCTCGAGTACTTACTATTACCAGGAAATATGAGCATATTGTCATGTCCTCAGGCTGATCGGTTGTTCTCCTTCCTGGTTTGTTGTTTGTTTGGGGCACATGGACAGTTTGACAGTTCACCATGTGCTCTGCTGTCATTGTGGTGTCTGACCCCGCCCTTCTCATTATCCTACTCATTTCCTCGTTTGGTCTCCTCCCCTCACCTGATCCTTGTCTGTCTTGTTAGGCCCCTTATTTAATCCCCTCTTGTGTGCTGTCTTGTGCGAGATCGTTGTTTGTGCTCTGTGCTCACACTGCTCTAGCCATTCTTACCTTGTTGGAATTTTTGCCAGTTTTGTGCTGCCTTGTTTTGTTTTTGCCTTTTGTTTTCCCCAGGCTTCCTTATGCTTTTGCCTGCCTGGGTTGCCTATGTTCTCTACAAAGGATTGACCAAGTCTGCCTGTCAAAATGCCTTCAGCCCTGCCTGTCTGGTGACCTGCCCTGAGTACTTTGACCTGGAGGCCTTTGCTCAAGCTGCTTACTCTTGTTTTGCTACCTGCCTCCTGTTATTGTTCTGGACCTTGTCCCGATTAAATTATTTTGAGTACCTGCAGCCTGAGTCCGTGTCCTGTCCTGACATAACGATCTCGCCAACTATGGACTCAGCAGGTACCGACCCCCTCAGATCAACTATTGCTCAGCAGCGTGTCCACCTGGGTCTGCAAGCCTCCCAGCTTACAAGTTCTTCTCAGGAGGTTGAATCCCTAAGCTCCCAATTGACTGAATTTGGAGCCCAGCTCCAGGACCTTCGCAGAGAGACTGCCGCAATCAGAAAAGCCACTGCGAGTCTGTCCTTTCTTTGTCTGGAGCAGGAACCTCATGCCAACAACCCATTGCCCTATGATGGCAACCCGAACTCCTGTCGAGCGTTTTTGTCTCAGTGCTCTCTGGTTTTTGCCTTACAACCTCGCCGGTATGCAGAGGAACGGACTAAGGTGGCTTATGTACTTACTCTGCTGACAGGAAGAGCCCGTGACTGGGGTACTTCAGTTTGGGAGAAGCAATTGTCTTTCTGTGCAACCTTTTGTGACTTCCGTCAGGAGATGGTCAAACTATTTGACCGGACAGCCAGGGGTGATGAGGCTGCTGCCCAGCTGGCTCGGTTGCATCAAGGAGACCGTTCTGTGACTGAGTTTACCATTGAGTTTAAGACTTTAGCCGCATCCTGTGACTGGAATGAGAGTGCGTGCAGAGCCACATTCCGTGCTGGACTTAGTGAGGAGATCCAGGATGAGCTTGCCACCCACGAGCTCCCATATGGTTTTGAAGCCCTTATTGACCTGGCTTTGCGGGACTATTTGTGCCTCACTCCTCAACAGAAACTTGAGAGTCTTGTTCTAGGTCGGTGCCTTTACTGTGGTAATGTGGGGCACTTTGCTAACAATTGCCCTTTAAAGAGTCTAGGTCCATCAGTTACCAGAGGGATCATGGTGGGCACTTCTCCTCTCTCTTCCTCTCCCCCATCCCGCACCCTCCTTCCTATCACCTTGCAGATCGGAGGGTCTGTTCACTCCTGTTCTGCGCTAGTGGACTCTGGGGCTGGTGGTAATTTCATAGACATTGAGAAGGCTGACCTTTGGGGTATTCCTTCCTTTCCCCTTTCTTCTCCTATCACGGTACAATCCCTTGATGATTCCCCTTTCACCACCATCACTCATGTCACTTCTCCTGTAAGTCTTGTTGTTTCCGGAAATCACCATGAGATCACCGAGCTGTACCTTCTACATTCCCCAAGTGCTCCTGTGGTCTTGGGGCACCCATGGTTGGTGCAGCACGGCCCTCATGTGGATTGGGCCAGGAATTCTGTTTTGTCATGGAACCAGTCTTGTCTTGCGTCGTGTATGAAAATGGCCTCTTCTCCTGGCTCTGTGTTTCCTGTTTTGCAGGTGGAGGCGGCTGATTTGTCTGGGGTCCCGGTGAGATACCACGATCTTTGGCAGGTCTTCAGCAAGTCCCGAGCCATGTCCCTACCGCCTCACCGGCCGTATGACTGTGCCATTGACCTCCTCCCAGGCACATCTCCGCCCAAGGGTCGCCTGTTTCCCTTGTCTGGTCCAGAAAGAGAGGCTATGGACAAGTATATTCATGAATCTTTAGATGCCGGTCTCATCCGCCCCTCCTCGTCTCCGGCTGGTGCAGGGTTCTTCTTCGTCAAGAAGAAGGATGGCTCCCTGCGTCCTTGTATTGATTATCGAGGTTTGAATGACATTACCATTAAGAATAGGTATCCCCTGCCTTTAATGTCGTCTGCCTTTGAACTTTTGCAGGGAGCCAAGGTCTTCAGTAAGCTGGACCTCCGCAATGCTTATCATCTGGTCCGGATACGAGAGGGGGATGAGTGGAAGACAGCATTCATCACTCCCTCGGGACACTTTGAGTACCGGGTCCTTCCTTTTGGTCTGACTAATGCACCAGCTGTCTTCCAGGCCCTGGTCAATGACGTGTTGAGGGACATGATCAACAAGTTTGTCTTTGTGTACCTTGACGACATTCTCATTTTCTCCCCGTCTCTTCAGGTACACACTCAGCACGTTCGTCAGGTGCTACAACGGCTGTTAGAGAATCAGTTGTACGTTAAGGCGGAGAAGTGCGTTTTCCACGCTAAGTCAGTTTCGTTCCTAGGCTACATTATTTCGGCAGAGGGGATCGCAGCGGATCCCGCTAAGGTAAGGGCTGTAGCCAAGTGGCCGACTCCTGACTCACGCAAGGCCCTGCAGCGGTTCCTGGGGTTCGCCAACTTCTACCGGCGCTTCATCCGGAACTTTAGTCAGGTAGCTGCACCCTTGACGGCTCTCACCTCTCCCAAGGTACCATTCAGTTGGAATTTGAAAGCCCAGGGGGCCTTTGACGTTCTCAAGTCCCGGTTCATCTCTGCTCCTGTTCTTTCTCTTCCAGATACTGAACGGCAATTTATTGTTGAGGTAGATGCCTCTGAGGCTGGAGTAGGCGCAGTCCTTTCTCAGCGCTCCCCCAGAGATGGGAAGGTACACCCCTGTGCCTACTTCTCTCACCGTCTGAGCCCAGCAGAACGGAATTATGACATAGGGAACCGGGAGCTGTTGGCGGTCAGGCTGGCCTTGGGTGAGTGGCGTCACTGGCTGGAGGGATCAGCGCAGCCCTTCTTGGTCTGGACGGATCATAAGAACTTGGAGTATATCCGTTCGGCCAAGAGGTTGAGCTCTCGCCAGGCCCGATGGGCACTCTTCTTTGGCCGGTTCAACTTCTCTCTCTCGTATCGTCCGGGCTCCAAAAACGTCAAGCCTGATGCCCTCTCTCGTCTTTTCGAGGTTCCCGGGGGGGGTACTCCGGCCGACACCATCGTCCCCAGGGAGATGGTGGTAGGGACTCTCTCGTGGGATGTCGAGAGGCAGGTGAGGGAGGCCATACGAGAGAGAGAGGTGCCAGAGGGATGTCCGGAGGGTAGGCTATTTGTGCCGGCTGCGTTGCGCCCAGAGGTCCTCCGGTGGGGACATTCCTCCAGGCTGGTCTGCCATCCAGGAGTTCGGAGATCGCTGGCTGCCATCCGCCAGCGGTTCTGGTGGCCCTCCATGGCCCAGGATGTCAGACAGTTTGTGTTGGCCTGCTCGGTGTGCGCCCAGAACAAGTGTTCTAACCAGCCGTCTGTTGGACTGCTTCACCCCCTGCCCATCCCCTCCCGCCCCTGGTCACACATAGCCCTTGATTTTGTCACCGGCCTTCCTCCGTCGAGGGGTAACACTGTTGTCTTGACAGTGGTGGACCGTTTCTCCAAGGCGGCCCATTTCATTCCCCTTCCCAAATTACCCTCAGCCAAGGAGACTGCTCAAGTGGTGGTTGATCATGTCTTCCGGATTCATGGTCTTCCGGTAGATGTGGTTTCCGATAGGGGGCCACAGTTTGTCTCCCGGTTCTGGAAAGAGTTCTGTCGGCAGATCGGGGCCTCTACGAGTCTGTCGTCAGGTTTTCATCCTCAGTCCAACGGGCAGTCCGAGCGGGCGAACCAGGATCTGGAACAAGCTCTCCGCTGTCTGACTTCCCAGAATCCGAGCTCTTGGAGCCAACAGTTATCCTGGATCGAGTACGCCCGCAACTCCTTACCGGTGGCTGCCACAGGTATGACACCCTTCCAATGTTCTATTGGCTTTCAACCCCCTTTGTTTCCCACACAGGAACCCGATGTCACAGTTCCGTCTGCCTCAGCCTTTGTCCGCCGGTGTCGTCAGACCTGGAGGAGGGCTAAGGAGGCCTTGGCCCAGGCTTCCAGACGAACTAAGTTGGCAGCCGACCGTCACCGCACTCCTGCTCCCCACTACAGGTGTGGTCAGAAGGTATGGCTGTCTACCAAGGACCTACCTCTCCGGGTGGCCTCTCGCAAGTTAGCCCCCAGGTTCATTGGGCCATATCAGATCACGAAAGTGTTGAGTCCGGTGGCGGTAAGGCTCAAGTTACCTCCCACACTTGGTCGGGTACACCCAGTCTTTCATGTTTCTCGGGTTAAGCCTGTGTTTCGGTCTCGTCTTAACCCACCTGATTTAACCCCTCTCCCTCCCCCCCCACGTCTAGTGGATGGTTCCCCGGTCTTCACGGTTAGAAGGCTGCTGGATGTCAGACGTCGAGGTCGGGGCTTTCAGTATCTTGTGGACTGGGAGGGATACGGCCCTGAGGAGAGGAGTTGGATTCCGGCTCGGGACATTCTGGACCGGTCTCTGATCAAGGACTTCTACCGGAAGCGGGGCAGGCCCCCACCTGGGGCGCCAGGAGGCGCTCCTAGAGGGGGGGGTACTGTCATGTCCTCAGGCTGATCGGTTGTTCTCCTTCCTGGTTTGTTGTTTGTTTGGGGCACATGGACAGTTTGACAGTTCACCATGTGCTCTGCTGTCATTGTGGTGTCTGACCCCGCCCTTCTCATTATCCTACTCATTTCCTCGTTTGGTCTCCTCCCCTCACCTGATCCTTGTCTGTCTTGTTAGGCCCCTTATTTAATCCCCTCTTGTGTGCTGTCTTGTGCGAGATCGTTGTTTGTGCTCTGTGCTCACACTGCTCTAGCCATTCTTACCTTGTTGGAATTTTTGCCAGTTTTGTGCTGCCTTGTTTTGTTTTTGCCTTTTGTTTTCCCCAGGCTTCCTTATGCTTTTGCCTGCCTGGGTTGCCTATGTTCTCTACAAAGGATTGACCAAGTCTGCCTGTCAAAATGCCTTCAGCCCTGCCTGTCTGGTGACCTGCCCTGAGTACTTTGACCTGGAGGCCTTTGCTCAAGCTGCTTACTCTTGTTTTGCTACCTGCCTCCTGTTATTGTTCTGGACCTTGTCCCGATTAAATTATTTTGAGTACCTGCAGCCTGAGTCCGTGTCCTGTCCTGACACATATTAGCCCAGTTCTGTCAAACCTGCACTGGCTTCCTATTAAACACAGAATACATTTTAAAATCTTGCTAATTACTTACAAAGCATTAAATGGTTTAGCTCCACAGTACTTGAGCGATCTCTTAACACATTATAGTCCTTCACGTCTATTGCGATCCCAAAATACTGACCAGCTTATAATACCTAGAATATCAAAGTCAACTGCTGGCGGTCGAGCCTTTTCCTATTTAGCTCCTAAACTCTGGAACAGTCTTCCTATTACAGTTCGGGAAGCAGACACACTCTGTCAGTTTAAATGTAGACTAAAAACACATCTCTTGAACCTGGCATACACATAACACATTATACATACATTTTTAATCCAAATCATGTAAAATGATTGTTAGGCTGCATAATTTAGGTCAGCTGGAACCGGGAACATTCCCATAACATCTGATGTACTCGCTACATCAGAAGAAGAATGGCATCTACGCTGATATTGGTCTCTGTTTATTCCGAGGTTACCGTGGTCAGCTGGATCCGGGCCGTATCCAGATCAGATGAAGGACCTGGACACGAGCACAACACTGCCCTGAAGTGTCTGCGGAGACCGTGACTCTACTAGACCCTCCCCTGTGACGATCATGAACCCATCTCTAACTACAATATGAAGTCCAAATTGAGCCTGGTTTCTCCCAAGGTTTTTTTCTCCATTCTATTCTTCATTCGTTACGTCACCTGCCGGAGTTTTGGTTCCTTGCCGCTGTCACCTATGGCTTGCTCAGTTGGGGAAACTTAACACTTAAAATTCATCAATTGTATTGATTCGCCAGCTCTTTTGGGGCTGCTGTTCAGCCAAACAAACTTTGATTATATTGTTTTTCCTGTGACCACTGTAAAGCTGCTTTGAAACAATCTACATTGTAAAAAGTGCTATATAAAAAAGGTGACGTGACTTGACTTGACTTCCCTTCGTCTACAATTAATGAAACA
Source organism: Rhodeus uyekii (assembly GCA_037043235.1). Classification (NCBI taxonomy): domain Eukaryota; kingdom Metazoa; phylum Chordata; class Actinopteri; order Cypriniformes; family Acheilognathidae; genus Rhodeus; species Rhodeus uyekii. Next base: position 1,029,721 of record JAWRVZ010000088.1, read on the forward strand.
TTTTGAATTTAAGTAGGGGAGCGCGGGGACAAACGTAACACTTTTTGGTTTTAGCCAAATAATGAACAAAGTAATTGGGTTATACAAACTATATTTTTATACAAACAACACACAAGCCTCTCCTACAAATGAGCACTGGTTTGATGTTCATCGCACCTACAGTTTCTGCGCAGTATCACCAAAAGCGCAAGGAGAAATGTGACAACTTACCCCGTGTGCGGGGCTCGTTGTAACACCATGTTATCCAATGGGTGTTCATTGGCGTATTTTTATTTCTTAATAAAAGTTGAGTCTTAATGATTATAAGCATAACTTATGAATGGAATATATTTTTTTCTTTTATTTATTATATTGTTATGCTTTGAACAATGTAATGACATGAAAAACGTTTTAATAGGTTAATACAATGCAAAATATATGATTATTGATACAGCCTATTCAATGCGGCTTAGTTGTAACACCGCGTTACAACTAACCCCGCGGTGTCGTGTTCACTTCAGGACCGGCTAGCAGTCACTGTGTTTTTCACATCTTTCAAAATGGTACCATCTTTTAGCCAAGAAGATGATAATCATAAAGATATAAGATTAGACTAACATACTTTCACACATTCTTTGAAAATCGAAAAACAACTACTATAACCAAAAATATTTTCATGCTTTCAAAAGAGTTTTTCCTGTGGTTCTCATCCAAATTTCGCTGAAATTTCTCGAAAGATGGTCAGAAGACGTGTGCAAACAGTGTGGTGAAAAGCCCGTTAGCACGTCACATTTAAGACCGTGCAACTATCTAAAAAGTCTGTGTTACTAGGCCTATTTACCCCGCGTTACTTTGTGCCCCGCGCTCCCCTACACGGTATTTTCATTAAAATTGCCTGTAGGTGTCTTCGTGTGGTTATATTGTGTTCACTTGTTTACACCTGTCACTTATAAGTGAAATATTGACAAACATGTTTTCCGGACATTTTTCCTGCCAATATTTACGTTCGAGATAAAAATAAGAAGAGAGAAGGAGAAAAGGGTATGTGTGTGGGAGGGAGAGAGAGGCGTGACATCAGAGCGCGCAGCATCACTGAATGCAGGACATCATCCCCACAGAGAAAGACAGCAGCGCCTCCACGCCCAGTAAACACCACCAACGCTGCTGAACATGAGGTAAGATCCAAACACATGAAATCTATTAGCCTAAGCTAAATCACGGATAACAGATTAATCATAACACATGCATGCGTGCGAGTTTTTGCGTTAAATTTAACGATGAACTGCGTGTCCGTGAGACGAGATGAGGTCCTGATGAGAATTTTTATGAGGGCGCCAGAGAGGACTGCTCACTACAAGCGTTTTCCCACGAATCTTAAGATTAAATGCCTAAATAAGATTACATTTAACCGCCTCATAACAAATAATTCTTGATTCATGGATCTAGAAAACAAAGAATTTCTTAGTCTGATATCGTAGCTAAAATATCACGACCAAGGTCAACAATAAAACATCAAAGATATCTGCTCTATCCGAGTCATGGGCTTTAATATTCACAAATTCGAGGGTCAATTTCGTCTTCATGTCGCGATAAAAGCTTCTCAGTATTCATTTAAAGCCATTCAATGCACATAGAAATAAAGAAAGGATCTTGTGTAAATGTATTTCGGCCTCCATCACCTTGAATTTTGCATGAGCACAAAGAAAATGTGACGATTTATTTTATTAGGTTTGTATTATTTTGCGTTATCTTTTATGGAAACTGGTTTTGGTCCCAAACCAGACTGAATTAGACATGGCTCAGTGACCATCAGAGCTTAAAAAAATAAAAAATAACTATTACAATAAAATCAGTGTTTTATTAGATAGATAGATAGATAGATAGATAGATAGATAGATAGATAGATAGATAGATAGATAGATAGATAGATAAACTATTATACTCACCTTCCTTTCTTTATGAAATATTCACCAGTACCTTGGTCTATATTTATTCATGGCATATAGAGAAATGTAATAGCAATAAGAAAATTGAGGTAAATGGTAAATCCAGTTGTTGTTGTTTTTTTAAGAATGATTGCATGGCCAACTGACTGTACATTACCCTGGTATAATAAACACATGGACATGAAATATTGATTTGAGAGAATTTTTTATTAGCATACTTATAGAGACCAATAAGAGATAGAAAATGAGCATAGCAATTTAGCATGTATATATTGTACATTATTTGGAATACCATCATTATTCTAAAATATTAGTTAGATTAATGTTTCAACTAACCAGGAATTCCAGTTAATAATTCTGTTACTAATATAGAACATTGTAAGACATTGTAAGTCTGTGAGCGTATGTAATGTTATGTGAGAATAAAGGAAACTGACACCCATTATGAGGTGTTATTCCTGAGTAGTAAAATCTTGCTAGCTATTCAGACACAAGATGGTGGTGATTCATTAACTAACTGTTGAGGTTATTAGCTCAGGGACGTCTTGGAAATATTGTAATGAAGGTGACAGTTAATATTTTAAAACGAAATATATGCCAGTTCAGTTTTGAATTGTTATATATATATATATATATATATATATATATATATATATATATATATATAGTGCTCCCTTTGGAAGTGGAACTCAACACTGCATCTTGGATTGAAGCTATGGGGAATGTGATCATTGGTGTCTGAAGCATGTGTGTAAACTTTTATTGAGGAATTTTATTGGCCGACGACAGTCAACAATGCCATTACCATGACGTTTAACTATACAGTACCTGCAATGTACGTCTTTTTTGTCTTCAGGAGCTGTTAGTTTGTATTGCTGTTTGTGAAGATGATTTAGTTTGGAAAAGTCAGACAAGCGTTTCAGAAGAAGAAGAAATGTTACATTTATATAGCGCTTTTCCAGAGCTCAAAGCGCTTCACATAGTAGGGGGGGGGATCTTCTCAACCACCACCAATGTGTAGCATCCACCTGGATGATGCGATGGCAGCCATATTGCGCCAGAACGCTCACCACACACCAGCTTATTGGTGGAGAGAAGACAGAGTGATGAAGCCAATTAGAGTATGGGAGGGGATTAGTAGGCCATGATGGACCAAGGCCAATGGCAAATTTGGCCAGGATGTCGGGGTTAAACCCCTACTCTTGCGAAGGACATCCTGGAATTTTTAATGACCACAGAGAGTCAGGACCTCAGTTTAACGTCTCATCTGAAAGACGGTGCTTGTTGCATTACAGTGTCCCCGTCACTATACTGGGGCGGTAGGACCCACACAGACCGCAGGGTGAGCACCCCCTGCTGGCCTTCTAACACCACTTCCAGCAGCAACCTAGTTTTCCCCAGGAGGTCTCCCATCCAGGTACTGACCAGGCTCAACCCTGCTTATCTTCAGTGGGCAACCAGTCTTAAGCTACAGGGTGATATGGCTTCAGGAAGTGTCTTGCCTCTGTGTCCAAGCTTTTTTGACACATGAGGACACACACAATTTGTGCATTTATTTTTTGGTTAAGGAGCATGCGTGTTCAGTTCTCGAGGGTTCTGAATCTGCCCATTCACACTTGACTTCATTCTTGAGAGATGAGGGTCACACGTCTGCGCATCACGGCTTGGGCCCTTCTGTAGCTGAGGCACAATAGAGGTTGGAGTCGTGAGAGTTGCAGGTTACACTAGCTAAGGAATTTAAAAAAGTTTGCGCTGGCTAAGATTAAAAAAAATGTCTCTTTCATGTTCTGTGGTAACCGGTTAAAGAGGTCTGTTGGATCAGGATTTTCTGTCTTTTGAGGCATCTGAAACAGCAGATAGCATGATGCTGGCACCATCCAGCCAACACAGGTGAATATGGTTGAAGAGGGCAAGCATGTAATGAGTTTTTTCTAGCCCTGCATATTAGGGGTTGATGAAATTTATGACCTGCGCCACTACTTGATTGGACTACTAGATTTGGTGTAGGGGCGTGATAGACAGGAGGTTCTTGGAAATTAGAAAAGCGATTCTTGGCAGGCCATAATTGTTCTTCTCCTATGAGCCTTCGGTTCTGACATCTATGTTTTCCAAAATTCTAAGTTATATGAATGTAAGGGGATTGCGCAAGGATGTTTTTGGATGCCTTATGTTGAAGATACGTTTGTAGGTCATCTTTCACTTTGTACCCCTGCGGCTACGTGAGGTGACGTTTGTGAGCAAACAAAATGCTAAGTATTAATATTCATTTAATTCTCCAGGCAAAATGTTGTAAATACATGACAACCAATCAAAATACCTCATCATTCGCAGTCAAATCTGTTGTGATCATACAGCTGTGAGCACATACGTCTGCTCCATTAGCAAATCACACAACATCAATGCCGTTCTTGACATTGTAGCTTTGTAAAATGACTCACTAAGACAATGACTTACCACCACCTACTGGTTATAGTTTAATATTTAAAAGCATCTCTTCATTTTTATTTAAAACATAATTTATTTTAAAAGGGTATTTGAAAAGTTGAAAAAAAAATCCGCTGGTAAATCAATTGAAGGGGGCAAATATTGTCCGTTTATGGAAAAGGTTTGACTGTAGTGTAAATCAGTGGTCCCCAACCCCCGGTCCGCAGACGAAATGGTACCGGTCCATGGATCAAAGGTCCGTGAGCGGCTGCAAGCGGCTGTGATGCTGCCGCATTGGCGGCGAGGAGGTTTAAAGAATGTTGCGCGCATTGTGAGACGTTGTGTTGGTCGTTGTGTTGGACCATGTGTTGGTCATCTGTGAGACGATGGTTGGTAAGAGAGGCAAGGTCACAGTCGGCAGCATTTAGGAAGTAGATCCCGCGTAGATATTTCCGACCATATTTCCGACCAAAACAGTATAATGACTGGAGGCATGGCCAGAAGGAGACCATGACAACTCGTGTATCTTCTCAGAGAAGTGAATCATAGAGGAAGCGAGACTATGGTCTGAGGGAAGAATGTGCCCTGAGTGATTGACACATTATAGTTGGGCATAGGCACAGCTAATGAGGCAAGCATTTCCTCAGCATGGCAGATCCCCATAGAGACGCAGTGTTTGTGTTCCACTTCGAAAGGGAACATCTCAGGTTATGACAGTAACCATGGTTCCCTAAGGAGGGTAACGAGACAATGCATCTTGTGGCATGCCTTGGGCTTGCCTGCATGTCTCCTTAAGACAAAGAAGTTGATGACATACAATGCAGGTATTATAGTCACTGGCACTCTGTATGGACTGTCGTCGGCCAAAACAATTTTCGTGTGTACACGTGCTCCAGATATGCTAATGATGTTCCCCATAGTGACAATCTAACACACAACATTTAGTACAGTCGTTAGTTTGCGGTGTGATCTAACAGACGGAAAGCTTGTTTAATTGATTTTGTTTTTAAATAGAAGGAGGCCTGATGTGTTGTATTTTTTCTTCCTCAGCATACATAACATGTATGTCAAAGCAGATTTTATTGAAGGTTTAGTCATGTTGTGGTAAGCATAGATTGAAATGTCCCATGAGATATTATATACAGTGGAGTTCACTTATCTCGACTCTCGGTTAACTTGCCAATCCTATTATGTCAACGTTTTTGAAGTGGAACTGCCAAACTCCCTATTTGTCTTAGTATTTTCTTTTCGGTAATGTCGATTCTTTTATGTCACCGAACACTAATATCTCGAGCACAAAAGAGGGAAAAACCACTTCACATTGGTCGGTAACCGCTCGTTACCAACCAATGAGTATGAGGCTTAGATGAACACACACACACACACAAACACATCCCTGTTTCTGTTCTGACTCCGTCTCTGCTCATTGCCATTGCCGATTGAAGAACCCGGCTGTTAAAAGACGGGACGAAGCCGAATTTGTTGAGAAAGCACATTAGAAAGGCAGAACGCATGAAAGTATGCAATCTAGTACAGCGTGATGACCTCACAAATATGTTATGACTGTTTACGCTGTGAGTGAAATTGTGTTTGCAATGTTGGAGAATATGATTAAGAATATGTATCGAGAATCAAAGGTGTTTTTATTGTATTGTATTGCCTTTTGTTGTTAGCAAACATATACAGTGTGTATACATTTTTATAGCATGCCGATCGCTTGATCAAACAAATAGGCATATTGGCTTTTGGTTCTCGATCATGGGTTGCCTCGATGCTTTTTTGCCCCTGAGGCCGTCGTTACATATTTCTTTTGCCATCTCTCCTGTCCTGCATAATTTTGCTTACCTTTAGATGAAATTGTGGTGAGTCATTAATATTACTTTGTCATCTGAACAATTCAATGACCTTACACTTGCACGTACATTGATGGGTCTTTGGCACGGAGACTCCAGCGCTCATGCAGAGGACACTAACAAAGCATCAGCTTTAAAAGAATTTCCTTCATCAAAATGTTAAAGTAGTCCACACAATTTAGTTTACTGGTTGGAAAAGGGGTATTTGTTTTAAAATATTCCAAAGGAATAAGCTGAATGAAATGTCTGACTATCCCCCTTTTGGATGATGGGTGAATTGCTTGAATTTGCAGCCACCATTTTATACATCCCAGTCACAGCATTACAGTCAGGTTAACGTGGTCTCGTAACAAACACTGACCTGCTGGATCAGATATGGGATTCTCAGGCATGGTGCCTTCCTTTACAGGTGCTGTTTCCTTGGTAACCAGACGGTCTAGGAGTGAATGGTTGTTGTGAGATATGGTCAGGGAGGGGGGAGGAGTGTAAGCATCCTCCATCTTCTTTGTTCTCATTCCCGCTGCTTGTGGCCTACTTTAGTCAATCGTATTAGAAACCCTCTGCTCTGCTATCTCTGGTCTTTCTTTATAATAAAATATAATATAATATAGATTCCTTGAGACTGCTACTCGTTTTGATGCACATAAATGCATTTACAACATATTTTGGTTGTGGTATATTCATTTTCAGTGAAAACTAAATTTATGAATGTATTTATGTGCATCCAAAACAGGTGAATCTAAGAAACTCACACCATTTTGATACTGAAAGAATGAACATTTCTGATTATTATATTATATTATATTATATTATATTATATTATATTATATTATATTATATTATATTATATTATATTATATTATATTATATCATATTATGTTACTTTGTGTCCGTGAGGCTGTTTGCTGACCTTGCTGTCATTTGTGCTGCTAATGTGTTTGCCTGCTTCTGTGTGTGCATGACTGAAGAGCTGCAGGCTCTTGTTATATCACATTTAGTGAGGACTTTAGGGCACAGAGTCATCGGCACATGTGTTAGCCACTCACACAACATCACAGATGATTCTCTGTTCATCTGACACAGGAAATATAGTTATGTGTTGTACTACCCATAACCTCTAAATATTCAGTCAGAACAGAATTGTTTTCAGAAACATTTCTATGCCAAAACAATAATTAATACATCTGACTCACTCATACATTGCTGAAAAAGCTTTTATATTGTTGTTGTTTTTTCTTCAATTATCTAATTCAGAACTTAATTTCATGACTTATTCAAGTCATATTGAAGAGACAGCTCCGTTATTTCTGACTAATGTTTTCTTTTCGTTCTGTTCGTTCTAAAAAAATCTGCACCATTAGACTTTGTCAGCCTCTCTAAAAACAACATCAAAAAAGCCCTCTTGTGTGTCTGTCATCTATGCCTTTCCCATATAGCTCAATGGAGGTGTTCTGTACAGATAGAGTCAGACAAACTGTATGTTTTGGTATCATATTATGTCTAGTCACAATGCAGAATCAAATGGTATGATTTTCAGAGCATTCCCTTCTAAAGAGAGCAGGGATAGGGTGTTTCCATGGCAACTGCCGAGAACTGCTGGCCCGCATTGGCGGCTCACTAACACTCTTTCAGCTATTTTCCTCAAGGGATAGATTTTTGAGCAGATTACCCAGCAGCATATAGAGCAGAGCACAGAAAGCATAAAAGATATATTATATATCTGCTTGCGTTTGTACTGTAAACGTTATTGAAGCACCTCCAGGAACCAATTAAAATGCAGAAACATCTAATCTAGTCACTGCATGGCGCACAATTGGTCATGCATTCAGCCTATTTGACCTGGAACAAGACTGGCCAAATGAAAAAGATGAACCAGCTGTGCTTAAATCCCTGCGGACGGTCACACATGCTTCATCATCAAACATCTCTCCATTTTTCTGTTCTTTCCTCTTCTACGTTTAACATCTTACCAAGCACACGTTTACTTTTTAGCGTCTCCTGTGCTGTCCAGAGTAATTCATTCTGTCCAAACCCTGCTGAAATTACAGACAGATAGTGTGTTCACTGTGTCCTGTTCTCATAATCTAAAAGCAATTGCGTCAAATTCAACCACTGCTCTGGACATCATGTTCCCAGTAAATTGGTTTTCTCCATTGATCTGCAAGTCTGATTTGTAATTGATTGATTTTGGGGCTGTGCATGATCGTTGCATAATCCAGCCTGTCCTTAGATGGACCTTGCTCGAGCCTATAAAGGCATGTGGTCCTCCAGAGAGTGTCCTGGGGTCTGGCTAGCTCTGGTAATGTAGTTTAATACTGGCTGAAACTGGGATCTGTTCATTCTGGAGAACGCTGCAGTCTGTTTGTGAGTAAATCTTTATTTGACTAATGGAGGGCTATTAGAGCAGAATTACAGAGACTTAATTTAGACAATTAGAGGATAGTCATGATTGCATTGAATGCCTTGGTATTTCGTATCTGTGCTGCTAAACTATTTACGCCACAAATCAGTATGTTTATGTTTATGATAATAAATTAAAATGATAACAAATACCAGTGTGCAATTTCAGCTTAAAAACTGCTAGTGGCTGACACCGGAGGCCTTGCACGTTCAAGTTAAAAATGGCCACACTGACATTTACGTTAAAAATAAGGTACATAAAAATAATTCAGTAGTATGTGGATATGTTATGTGATGTTACACTATTAGACTGTATTGGCCTGTGTTAGATTGTATTAAGTGTTCAAATGTGTTATATATGTGCTATATTAGCATCCTTTAAGCTGTGTCAGAGTATGTTGAGCTGTGTTTGTCACAGGTGGTATCCAAACAATCACACAATGCAGGAGAGTATCAAACACACGTGCTTAACTTAAGAAATGCAATATCCAACATGGAATACGCTGGAGAAAACAAGACATACTGAATATACAACCACATAAAACACAGACAATATCAAACCGAGAACTGTGAGAACTGAGGACTATAAATACTCAGGGTATCTAATCAACGGAAACTGAAACAGATGCAATACATAATCCATAACCTTGGAAACTAGGGAAACAGATCCAACAGAGAAGCGAGGGTGTTTTCTCTGGAGATGGGTTCAAAGCTAAACAGCATGGCAGAGACTGGGTGGAACCTTCTTTGACAGTTGGTGCGACCCATGAGACCAACGGATGGAGGTGAAGACAGGAGAGGTGCAGAGGGAAAAAACAGGGAAAGACAAAGAACCCGGAGGCCTAGGCAGAACAAAGCAGAAATGAGCAACTGAAGTTGAGCCAGGGTGCAGGACTGAAGCTGAGCTTGTGTGACTGAGGACACAGGTGGAGCCCACCAGAGACAAAGGGATGGAAGGACACAACTCAGCAAAAGTCCATGGTAGAGTGACAACTGACCAAGGCAGAGCCGGAGGGATGAGGAACCCCGGTGGAGCCGTGGGCAAGGTGCAACGGTCTGGTTGATGGGCCAAGGTGGAGTTTCGGGCTTGACAGCCTGAGCCATATATTGAGTTTAGGCTCCAGGGTGATATTAGTCTCAGGTGTTGTCTCTGGCGCTGTGCCGTGGAGGCTCTGACTCTGTGGTTTTGCGTAGGCTATTGGTCCATGGGGAGCTGGGCTGAAGTCTGTGCTCTTGCTCCAGAGTGGGGCTAGTGTTGTTTTCCTTTGTAAGTTCGATTTTCAATGGGGACCAGGCAGCCAGACAGTCAGAGAAAACTCAAACTAAAACACAAACAAACTGAACATAAACCTGACAGTGTATCAGGTTGAGGTTTATATTATTACACTAGTGTAGGACCAACATTGATTCAGATGTTTGAGGCTGAAGCCTCTCCATCCCCCAGCATCTGTTTTCTTCCTCCATATTGTAAATCTGAACGAAACTACAGACATAACCACACACTTTGAAGTAAATCATAAAATGCGGAAGTGCTTAGGGTGTGTGCATGTATATTATTACTGGAGGGACAGGAGCGTAGAAAAAGAGAAGCAAGGGACTGCAAGGAAGACTAGTGACAGAGAGATAGTGGGGAAATAAGAATGTTTAATGGGTTTCTGAAATGGTCTATAGTGGGGGATGGTCAAAGGGGTGGGGGGAGCGGCTGGCACCAGTCACAGGGAGAATTAACACAGCCGTGAATAATGTAAAGCTGTCATACCAACCACAAAGAGGCTCTGCTCATACAGACAGATGGCTTGGTGATGATTTTTTAGGAACTTGGCCATCCAAAAGCTTAAATGCAGACTATGCTTTCATTGTGTATTGCAGACATGGCTTTGCATTTTTCAGATCTAATATGGTATACAGAATGCAGTATTTGATTTTTGAAGCTGAATGTAAAATAATCTCATGTCAAATTGATGTGAATAGCACTTTTCACAATACACGGTTTCAGCTTCACAGAAAATTATGACGTTGATGTTAATAATATCTTTATGTTGCATTTAGCAGGTTATACCTGGGTGATATAGTTTATATTTTGAGACGATAAAGCAATCAAACAGCTGAGATTTGCTATATACAATTGCTGTTATTATGACTACAGTATATATTACATTTTATTTAGAGAGTTGTAGAACAATTCATGTTCCATTAGATGTTTACGCAGATTTCTGGTTAAAAGTACCTTAATCCATACACTGTGACTTATCACTGTTTGTATCTCTGTTGGACAGAGTTGCTTTAATGTGTAATTTAAAAACTATTTGATTCCATATTTTATATTATTTGTTTTGTTTTTATGTTTGATATTTATAGATTGATTATAGCATATGTTCTAAAGATTATACGGTAGTATACATACACCAAATAATGTTTGATTCTGTAATAAGGTCAAGAAAAAAACTTGATGTGCATTTCTGGATCCAATGTTACAAATGTCACTTGTTCTCTTTATCTGAGTTTTCTCTTTATTAGTAGCCAATCTGTATGGAAACCCCACAGAAAACACATTCAGGCCGGGCCAAGTGTGGACACTGATTAAATATGAAATATGTCTAAAGTAAATTTGACAGGTGATTACTTAACCTTTGTGGCATTGATTACTTTCTACTCTGAAATAGGCAGCTATGATTTATATGGTTAACTGCAAACCAATTGTATTCACTCAATTCACAATGAACTTACAGATGTGATTGTGATTGCATGACTCTTACCCCTATCCTCTGACCTTGTCAGGGATCCAATCGCGTAATGATGTCATTCCCAACGGCCTCCTATGATCAGCTGGTGCGGCAGGTGGAGGATCTCCGCAAGGAGAACTCTCACCTGCGCCGTGAGCTTCAGGACAACTCACACCACCTGTCCAAGCTGGAGAATGAAACTTCTGACATGAAGGTGAGTGATTATCACAAAATTATCTAAACTGGATTTAAAAGTTTTGACTGCACCATGTTCATAATTGAGTGAATCTAGGGCTGGTTCACCCAATTAGGAACATAGCGCATAAACGAGTTAGGCCCGATGCTAGAGCTTTGATTCTGGATGTTAAATCTGCTTCTAAATTAAAATAACAGATCATAAAACTGAAACTGTTACACCATTGATCATTATGGTGCAGTGCTTGTGGTGCATAAGTGGCACCAAATAAGTTGCAAAAATAATTACTAACCAATTTTCAAAAGTTTCAATAGCAGGGTTGCTATAAACTCAGTTCTTTCTGTTTTATTGCTGTTTTATAGTCCTCTAGCATTAGTTGGCATTTCGAATTGTTTAATCAAAAAGCTATACAGTAATACCTCGAGATACGAGCGTCTCTACATACAAGTATTCCAAGATACGAGCTTCCGGCTGATTTTTGCTTCTAGATACAAGTAATTATTTGAGATACAAGCATGCTGAAAGATCTTAATTACTTTCTCATTTGTTCCTGAATTTCTTTGGATCTCGGCATGATGTCTAGCTTTTGAAGATCTTTTGGTCTACTTCCCTTTGTCAGCCTAGTTAAGTGATTTCTTGATTGAGAACAGGTGTGGCAGTAATCAGGCCTGGATTTGGAGAAATTGAACTCACACAGGGCCATATAGGTTTGGAAATTGTTTTCCCTTCATAATAACAACCTTCATTAAAAAAATGCATTTTGTGTTTACTTGTGTTGTCTTCGATTAATATTTAATTTAGTTTGATAATCTGAAACATTTAACTGTGACACGCATGCAAAAAAAATAAGAAATCAGGAAAGGGGAAAACTCTTTTTAACATCACTGTAGCTGTTGAGTACTAATGAGCTCTTCAGTTTGACTTCCTACAGGATTAATGTAACCAAAACCTTTTAAGAGTATTTCTTCATCTGATGAATTTCAATGCCATCTTCAGTGGATTTCTAGTATGTTTTTTTTTTGGCTGACCAAAATTACCCCAAGTGCGAGGCGACGACTTATCTAAGAGGTCACAAAGTAGTCCACATCAAAATCCAAAGAACTGCAGGCCTCACTTGCCTCAATTAAGGTCAGTGTTCGTGATGCCACCATTAGAAAGCGACTGGGCAAAAATGGCCTGCATGGCAGAGTTCCAAGACGAAAACTACTGCTTAGCAAAAAGAGCATTAAGGCTTGTCTCATTTTTGTCAGAAAACATATTGATGATCCCCAAGACAACTTTTTGGAAGGTGCATGTCCCATTACTACTGGCATAAAAGTAACACCGCATTTCAGTATAAAATTCATAAAATATGGTGGTGGTAGTGTGATGGTCTGAGACTGTTTTGCTTCAGGACCTGGAAGACTTGCTGTGATAAAGGGAACCATGAATTTAGCTGTCTACCAAAAAAATCCTGAAGGAGAATGTCTGGCTATCTGTTTGTGACCTCAAGCTGAAGCAAACTTGGGTTCTGCAGCAGGACAATGATCCAAAACACAGCAAGGGCCCCGTTGAATAGTTGAAGAAAAACAAAATGAAGACTTTGAAGTGGTTTAGTCAAAGTTATCTGAATCCTTTTGAGATGCTGTGGCATGACCTTAAAAGGCAGTTCATGCTGGAAAACCCACTAATGTGACTGAATTACAACAATTCTGCAAAGATGAGTGGCCAAAAATCTACCACAGCGCTGCAAAAGACTCTTTTTTAAGTTATCGCAAAAGCTTGATTGCAGTTGCTGCTGCTAAGGGTGGCCCAACCTGTTATTAGTTTTGGAGGGCAAGCACTTTTTCGGGTTTGGATTTATTTTTCCCTTAATAATAACCTTCATTTAAAAACTGCATTTTGTGTTTACCTGTGTTATCTTTGATTAATATTTAAATCTGAAACATTTAATTGTGACACATATGCAACAAATCTAGAAATGTGCATTGTATTTACTCTACCATTTAAAAATTTGGGGTCAGTGAGATTTTAATGCACGCATTAAATTGATCAAATGTGACAGTAAAGATATTTCATTAAAATTGCTGATTATAAAAAATTTTAAGATTATACAATAAAAAATTTACTTTTTTAGTCCTCAAAGAATCTTGTACCAACTGAGCACATTGGAGTGATTTATTAAAATAAATCAAAATTTAAAGCAGTTAATGTTTACTTAAACTAAGTTCTTAACAATAATTTATAAACTAAAGTTTTACATTTATAATGGATTAATGGTATAATAGTTACGTAAATAATATCTAATATTATACAAAATTATCATTATAAATAAGTGCATGCTCTGCACACAACACTCACGTGGACAGACGAGCATACCGCCTGAACAAGTCAAAAGGAGTGTCAGAGCACAAGCTTGCAAGCTATTTCAAACTCCCAGCACCATAAACACTTTTGTACAACACTGGTTCATGTCAATAATGGAATAAGTAGTTTGCACGGAGATGGAACTGGATTAAATATTTTGAGTATCCCGATCTACCTGAAATGTTTGTTTGTTGGCCAGAGGAGAACTTGTTCCCCGACTGAGCCTGGTTTCTCCCAAGGTTTTTTATCCATTCCTTTCTTCATTCTGTCATCTGCTGGAGTTTTGGTTCCTTGCCGCTGTCACCTCTAGTTTGCATATCTATATTATTGATTGGCCTGCTCTTCTAGAGCTGCTCTACAGCCAAAACAAACTGTGTTATCTCGTTGTTATTCCTGTTATCTCTGTAAATCAGCTTTTAAACAATCTCTATTGTAAAAAGCGTTATATAAAAAAAAGTGACTACTTGACTTAATTTCTTTTATTAATTCCGCCGAGACCAGAAGTCTGTGGATAAAAACATGAACACACTGAAGAACCGCTTTATAGTAGAAATGACGTTGTACTTCTAATGAAATGAGAAACTGACACTGTTTTTCATGTTTAATACTGTAAAACTGCTTGTTGTTCAAATACAGAGGAAAGTGTGCATTTACATGAATCATGTTCAGATATTCAACTCAATTCATGACAGTTTTCCATAATCCTTTTCCATTATTCAGCAGCCATGTCACCCTGTAGCCCAAGACTGGTTGCCCACTAAAACTAAGCAGGGTTAGGACCTGGATGGGAGACGTCCTGGGAAAACTAGGTTGCTGTTGGAAGAGGTGATAGTGAGGATAGCAAGGGGCGCTCACCCTGTGGTCTATGTGGGACCTAACACCCCAGTGTAGTGATGGGGACACTATACTGTAACAAGCACCGTCCTTTGGATGAGACATTAAAACCAGACTCTCTGTGGTCATTAAAAATCCCTGGATGTCCTTTGTAAAGAGTTTATGCAGAAAATTTGCCCGTATTTATATAGCGCCTTACAACAGCCAAAAAGTGCACAAGGCGCTTTCCAAAAAAAAAATAATAATAATAATAATAATAATTTTGGCCCATCATGGCTTCATAATCATCCCCATATTCTGATTGGCTTCATCACTCTGTCTCCTCTCCACCAGTAAGCTGGTGTGTGGTGAGCGTTCTGGCGTTCTGGCGTTCTGAATGCTGCACATTGGTGGAGGTTGAGGAGATCCCCCCCCCCCCCCCCTTACATGTAGAGCACTTTGAGTGCCATGAAAAGCGCTATATAAATGTAATGAAATATTATTTTTATTATTATAATAATCCCTCCACCAATTTTATCTTTGCTAAACTATCCATCTTAAAAATACAGCTGATTCATCTATGTGAAACTGATTAAACAACTGCTTTTATGAGATTATTGGTGAAACATATTCAATATCCCATGATTCCACTGTGGCCCACATGCGTAATCCTTGCCAAATATTTTCAGTCTCACAGTCTGTTCTCCACTCAAACAGAACTGATGCATGCATTATACAGATGAGGTCAGTTGCTCTATATGAGAGAAGCGTCTCTTTTTATTTGTTTCGGCTAAACTGGGCTCCAAAGACAAACAAACAAACTGTATTTTTGTATTGTTATTATTTTGCAATAATAGGAGGTTCTGAGGCAGCTGCAAAGTAAACTGGAACAGGAGGCCGGAACTCTTGCCTCTTCAGGCAGAACTGATGTACTGGACCAGCTCAAAGGTACTGCAGGAAATCTAGACTCTTCTCTACACTGCTGTAACGTTTCTTATAGATATAGCACTTGTCTTTTAACTGTAGTATATTTACTTTTTATTCCTCGGTTATTTAATCATGTTTTTAATACATTTACAAGATATTTTGTATATTATTCATGTAAATAAATACCATAAAATAACAGAATTATACAAGAATTGAATTCGATTTTTGCATGAATTTCATGTCTTTGTTGAATGCAATGGGTTTAATACTTAGTAAATGTTTCTTTGGGAGCAATAAATTATTTGCGGATCAGAACTGCACAAGTCAAAATGTTCCAACATCCTTCTAAACGTCTAAACAAATTCTTGGAAATTTTGGTGTGAATCTCTCTTGAGGTCATTTTGTGTGTATGTATATGTGTATATATACACAAAAATGTGGAATATATATGAGATACAGAGCATATTATTATTTTTTAAGGAAAAACGAATGCTTTAAACAATAAAAGGAAATTTGTACACTATAATAATATAGGTTAAAATTAAGAAGAAAGTCCAAACTATTTAATTCAATTATTTATTTTTAGATATAATAATCAACAATCAAAATGTTTAAAAACTGCAAACAAAATTCTAGAAATATTTTAATGATATAATTATGTTTCTACATTATACAGTGTGCAACAGTGGACTATCATAAATGTTTATTTATTCAAGCTTACATTAGTTAATAAAGACAGCACTAACAGGTCAAGTAAAAATAACATAAATATAGTGCATATATTTAACAAAACTCATCTCTAGTTACCTGGTTTCGGGATCAGACCTGATTTCTGATTTCATTAGACGTGAAGAAATATAATGTGTTAAGAGCTTGTTCAAGTACTGGGGAGCTAAACCATTTAACATTTTGTAAGTAATTAGCAATATTTTAAAATGCACACAGTGTTTAATAGGAATCCAATACAGTGTGGGCAGAATTGGTTGAATATGTTCATACTTCCTAGTTGGTGATATACTTTGTGCTATAACTAATAGTAAAGAGATGTGCACTCCACCCTGCCGCTTGAACTGGGGCCAGTACGGCTATCGGTCAGGCAACATTATGCAGTGCTTAAACAAAATTTATTGTTTGAATTTCATAAAATTTACCATTTTAAAATAGAGATTATATTTCTTCTCAAAAGTAACAAAGTACAAGACTGTTGTAAAGTGATTATTGTGTAGCAGATACGGTAGAACTAATGTTTAGTAAACAGCATAGACTAAAAGATTGATCTTGGGATTTAATTATTGATATTGATTCATTAAAATGAAGATCGATTAATATAGATTTTTCAAATTGTTCAAACCAGCCGTAAGGCTATATTAAGATATGTAGAAACTGTTTCCTGCACCGCTATTTTCAAAGTAAGCTACATCTGAAAGGCAAAAGAAATGTATTTTATCTGAGTAATTTGTACATACCCACAAGGACTAAGCGGAAACTATAAAAATACCTTTTTTTACTTTTCTTGCCTTTGCAGAGCTGCATATGGACTTGACCAACTACTACGAGCTGAAGTACCAGCCTCACAACCTGCGTGTGTTTCCAGAGACAATGGCTAGCCAGGTTGGGGAAGGCGAGGAGAGACTGAGTATCGGCAGAGCCAGGAGTCCCGTCTGTCCCCCGTCGCGCCAGTCTTCATCTACATCTGGAGAGGGCACAGCAATGCACCCCGGACACGCTCATCAGGGGACTGGAGAGGGCCGTGTCACTGCTCAGCACTTAGAGGAACTCTGCAAAGAGAGGTGAGATAACCACATATCATCTGTCTGCTTTAACCAAAATGTTCTTTTCCTTTTATCGAAAAGAAAGGTTATTCCCCTGTAAAATCATTTATTAACATTTATTTGGTCACATCCAATACTTTCAATTGCTAATAAAAATTTTTTTAGGAAAATTGTGCTCTCAACAGTATTCAGGTAGGCTGTGTCATTTAAACAATGCAAAATTGCTACTAAAGGGCCCAAAGTATGGCCAAAAAATGTGCTCATTACTGTTACCGATGCAGGATGATGAAGGATGATGCAGGCGAGGGAGAACAAGTTCCAACTGAAAACTCTTTATTTAAACAAAACCAAATATATATACTTTAAATATACAAACAAAAGGGCAAAACTGGAGAAAACACACACACGCTAACAACTGACAAAGAGAAAACGTGAGGGTTTATATACAAGTGGAGATTGGAAACAGGTGACGAGACAAATGAGATGAGTGATTGACAAGACATGTGAATGCACATGGAAGGAAACTGGATACAACGCTGGATGGATCTATGCTTTCGTGTTTTTTCTGACCCTACCATCTACCATCTAAGTGCAGCAGCAGAAATCAAGACTTATCAGACTATTTTGACCATGTCTACATGCCTTAATTGGCTGATTAGATATTTGTTGTATAAAAACAACTTTTATTTACCCTATGTGTTTTCCAAAGTGTTTATTTAGAAAATATAAAATAAATATATGAATATAAAATATATGTAAGAACATGAAGTTGTAATTCACAATCCTTAAAGTGATTAAATTCTTCAATTCTGAATTCTTCTCAGCCCTGCTTGAGTGCAGTAGTTTCAGGTTCAGGAATGTGTGTTGTGTGTTGTAGATCCATGTTGCTGAGTGAAATAGAGAAAGAGGAGAGAGAGCGGCACTGGTATTACTCACAGCTGCAGGGTTTGTCTCAGAGACTGGCTGAACTGCCACGACTCGATACGGTAAGCAACCTAAACAACTTCCACCCCAGTTTATCCCTGTCCTAAATGTAGTTTTTTTTTTTTCAAATTTAGTCAGGTAATGCCTTTGTCTAGTTTGAAATAACAACCATGATTTTTAAAGGGATGGCCAAAAATGAAAATAGTACAGTATTATAGTAATAACAGTAAATTGAGCATAATTACATGCAATTAAACCTAAACCAAACCCTAATCCTAGCCCTATTTATACAGTAAGGACATGTTGTTAATTCATATTACTTAGTTCTTAAATGTATAGTTACACTGTAACAAGGACACCTTAAAATAAATTACAACCAAAACATCCGACATACCATTGTTCACCATTCAATAACCAAGAACAAACTTCTAGAGACATGAAAGAGTCTTACAGACTAAACAAGCTATTCTGCAAAAAGATTTTATTTTATAAAAAGGAGCTGCATAAACAACTTCCCATTTTGTATTCAGTGGGAAAAAACAGTCAACACTGGTTTGAAATGATGTTAATGAGCACAACAAATGATACTGTATCTGTGCGTTTTTTGTGCTTCACAGTTCTCCTTGCAAGTGGATTTTATTCGTCAACAGCTGGAGTTTGAAGCTCAGCAATTGCATTCCGTGATGGAGGAACGTTTCGGCACGAGTGACGAGATGGTTCAGAGAACACAAGTAAGAACAGATTATAGATTAAATGCCACGTTTTCATCTACAAAGACCCTGCTGTAAATCCAGCTTAAGTATCATGTGTCACAACTTCGTCACACTTTTATCAGCTGCAAATCTAACCTCGTATGTCGTGTTTTGGATGCTGTTGTCCCCGGCTAGGCTTCTTAACATCTTAACCGAACCAGCAAGACATCAGAAAAGACATCAGATTAACTTTATGACTAAAATGGGCTTTGTAGCAGATAATATGGTGTACAATAAAGTGGTGTATGAAAAGTATCATTATCAAAATATTAGAATGTTGCAGATATTGTATCATTAATCACTGAATGTGTTTCTGTGTTCAGATCCGTGTTGCACGGTTGGAGCAGCTGGAGAAAGAGCTTAATGAGGCCCAGAGCGCACGTGGTCCTCAAGAGAAGAGCGCTCTACCAGAGACTCAGGTGACACATACACGAGTCATAAATGATTCCTTAAATGATTAATGTGCCACGCAGTTTTTTTGTCCATATATATTAAATTGTTCAAAAATGAGACAAACAATAAAGAGGCCTCTTGATGCATGTTTTCACTTTCTAAAATAAAATTCATTTTAATATTTTTTAGCGCTAAAAATGTTTAGATAACTGTCTGTAGATTTTCATTTTAAATTAAAATTGAATAATTCTTAAAAACTTCAAAAAAGTGAAGCAGTTGCACCTGTTTTCAATTTCATTTGCTATTCTCTCCTACAATATTGTACTTGCAACACATGAATTCTGATTTTATTTTATTTTTTGATCTGCCTCAGTATCATATTGTAATATTAGTCCTGAAAAAAAGACTAAACAAGTGTATTACTTATGCTGCCTAACTGGACAGATTGATATCCCTGAAGTTTAACTGACTTGGTGTTTTTCTGCAGTATATATATATACATTATATTTAATATTTACACCAAATGTCATTAACAATACAAATGAAATAAAAAGCATAATTTTCTATAAACTTTAACATTAACAACAACAACAGTAATTTATTATTTATTATTTTTCACGATCCCACTTTGTTGCTAGAAGGAAATGGCACTTTGATTATGTCATTTCAGTGAATTAATTGGTCAAATTAAATTGCTACAAATATGTTTCTCTACCCTTTTTTTCATCTTTTAGTACAGTTGTGGCATTTTCAAAAAACAATTTCTAGATTTGGTAAACTACTGCCATTACCTGTTCCAACACAAAACCACAGAGAACAACGTTGACAAAAAACTGTGACATTAAGGGCACAGGTAATGAATTATGATATAATATTCTATGCGATAATTTACATTAAATAACAGGGCTACCAATTTTTTAAGTAAATGTTCCTACTAGTTGCTAATCTGCTTAAATTATAAATTGTTTCCACTGTAGTGTAGTGTAACTGACACAAAATATTACATTGAATATTTATGGTAATGCAATAAAATGTGTAATTCAGTGTTTTATTGATGTAAATATGATGTTGTTTTGATATAGATATGGTATTTTGCAATAGAGATTACTCAGCTCGCTGGCTCTTACAGCCACACTGCCCAGTTTCACCTGGCCCTGCCTCACAGCACAGGCTGGCACCAAATGTTGCTATGCAGAGAACAGGGTATGCCCATTGCAAGCTGCCTCCCATTGGCTGCTCAGTAACTGGGATGCTTGGCAAGTGACATGCTGTAATTTGGAGCGTAGCTCTCTGAGACTAAGGGATTCCCACCGCAGCACAGTCATCTGTCTTCTACACTGCAGCAGACTAACAATGAGCTCTAGAGAGCTACCTGCTGTTTAATGAAGCTGAGAACTCTAAAATTATAAAGTCTGGATGTAATGGAACCTGCAGTACAAGGTTGCCAAACTTGACATTTAATTTGTGCATAATGGGTAAAGCTTTTTAGGAACCTACACTTCACGTTTCAACTCATTCTGAATTTTTACAATCTTGCATATTTTAGAATAATAGTAAAGTCATCAAATCTGTGAATTAATGTGAAAGTATGTGGATTATGCAGTGAACAAAACAGCTCAGCAAATCAGGATGCCACGGTTGTCAGGGGAGACGAGGAGACACGGAGGCAAAGGAGTTCAGGAAGGATTACATTTAATAAACTTCAACAAAACACATTTACATTTATGCATTTGGCAGACGCTTTTATCCAAAGCGAATTACATTGCATTCAAGGAACACATTGAATCAGTGCTTGCTCTCCCTGGGATCGAACCCATGACCTCATTGTAAGCACCAATGCTCTACTGGTTGAGCTACAGGAAAGCTAAATATACAAAACAACACAAATAGATTCTAATCATGGAGACCACAGACAAGGAGAACACATTACACTGACCAATACCGACACTGACTAAGAGAATCATGGAGTTTAAATACAGGAGGGAATGAGACACAGCTGACAAATCTGACGAGGTGATTACTGACGTGACGGGGGAATGGAAACACATGGGAGATCACAGGAAGAAACAGGAAGTAGACAAAAGACACGACTGACATGTAACAGTATAATCAAAAACAATATTTTATGTTAGGCAGCCTTTAGTCTAAATTTATAGCTTTGCACTCTGGACATTCTCTCAACCTTCATGAGGTGCATTCTGGGATGCTTTTTAAAAAGTATTGAAGGGGTTCACGTGTGTTTTACTCTCAGTAGTTGCTTTTCCTTTACTGTCCAGTCCAAAATAAATCAAAATGATAATGATTAATTTAAATGTTTGTTTTGTAAATACATAGAATAGTTGTATAAGTAGGCACAATAAAACGTATTCAAAGGATTTAAGCCTTTAGGTCAACACTACTTACATTAAAATGTCTAAATGAATGAAATCTACAAAATTATATTATGACAACTAATGACATTTCAACTATATATTTATGCTTTTATGCAGTCTAGTTGTCTAGAGATTGTATTTGTAGCACCGTTGCCAAACGTTGCTATAGTGATGCGTTTGAGCATGCAAGAATGACTCAAGGGCTTTGGTAATGGCGGTGATTCTCTCTACACATGCAGATGGCGTGCAAATGCTCAATCAAACAGAAATGGCTTTTAACAGAAAAATATATTTCTATTGTCTATAAATGAATAGCTTCAGGTCTTTGAACCTATTGTACAAAGTTGGAACAGATAATAAAGCATATTCTCTGTTTTCACAGAGCATCGAGTGTCTCTCAAAAACATCTGTCCCGGACATGGATACTGGAAATACTGGTACACTGGATGCTCCTGGAGAAGCAGGGAGCAAAGTAAGACCATTGTTGTGTTTTTTTTTAAATAATAATAATATATAAAATGGAAGGTGTGTGTGGGGGGGGGTTGTGGTTTTGCTGGGTTTGTGTTTCCAGCATGTTGTATGTTTGACAACAATTCTTCTAACCCTAATTGGTGGAGTGTGTAGATTTTCATTTCATAAACGAGCATGCAGGAAGACACATTGATGTCTATTGGACATATTCCAAGATTACAACGTCAAGATTCGTTAGACTCAAATTGTGAAAGAATGTCTAGGAGGGAGCAAGAAGAATCATTTTCACACGTTAAATGGCACATCTTAGTCCAGACCTTAAAATTAATCGAAAGTCTTAATTTCAAAAGGAAACCACAGTAAACTTGTGCAGACAGACTTTTGAATTGGTGGGCAGGGCAAGAGGCAATGATGTAGAAGTAGGGATTGATTATCTTCTGTAGAGAAGGTCTTTCATTGTACTATAAGAGAAAAAAAGTCAAAGACAAAGATCCAACTGAAGCTAAAGATTTAAGTGGAGTGTGTGCATGATCGAGGATTGTGTGCTGGTGGGAGTCAGGAGGGATCATTGGACATGTAGCGTAGAGGTCACAAACTAGAACAAGACAAAAAAGAAATTTAAGCCAACAGAAATACAAACTCAAACACTTCCCCCCCTCAGAAGGCACGACCCTGCACCAAATATAAAAGGAAATCCAACCTGGGGTGGGGCAGCAGGTGTCCTACAGTCCAGACAGATGACCAGGGTGATTTGGGCAACCGAGAAAGCCTCCAGGATGGTACTAGTAATACACAGAACATGGAGGCGCCGACGGTTCAGGGAGGCTTAGCTTAGCATAGTGTCTAAGCCTAGCCTAGGCTAGGGACGTATAGCAACCCCTCAATTTTCTGGGGAGGCACTATAGGGTTATGAACCAGAGCAGACTCTGGAGCGGGCTCATGAGCTGGAGACGACACTGGAGCGTACTCTGGGCAGGGACTGGAGTGGATGTGTATAAGGCACACACACATAGCAGGAGCAAAATACATGGCAAGGACCACCTCGTCAATGTCTCCAGAGCAGGCAGGAAGGACAGGCTCTGGAAGGGACTTTGGAGAGCATTCTGCAGTAGACTCAAGGCTGAATTCTCTCAGGGGGCTTGGTTTTGTCTAGAGAATCGAGGACATTGAGTAACAGACTGTGGGACCTGGCCAACCGTGAAAGTGGAACTACACATCTACAGCACCTGGTTCAAATAGTGAGATGGGGTGATGTTAAAGTTTCCTGCTGGTGTCTGTAGAGCGACGTGTGAATCAACCCCACTCCAGAATAAATCCTGGGCCATCCCAGGTATATACATGACCATATTGCACAAACTCCTCCACATATCTTTCCATACTGCTGTAGTCTTGATATCCTCCACAAAGTTTCCAGCTCCTTGATCCATAGTCCTTTCCTTACTGTGGTTTGGTATTCTGTCATAGTTAATCCGATGGCGTCAGTAATTCAAAATAATACTTACGTTTATTAAACAAATATGAATATTTCTGGTACGAAACATGACATAATATATCCAATATTGCACAAACAAAACCTGACAGAAACTGAAGGCTTAAGTCAGTGTTTCCCAACCCTGTTCCTGGAGGCACACCAACAGTACACATTTTGCATGTGTCCCTAATCTATCCCATAATTTCTGGTCTTGGGAGTCTCTTCTAACAAGCTGATGAGTTGAATCAGGTGTGTTTAATTAGGAAGAGTTGGAAAACCTGTAGTGTTGGTGTGCCTCCAGGAACAGGGTTGGGAAACACTGGCTTAAGTGGAGTGGAGCTGATGAAGGTGAGTGATGGCAGGTGTGGATGACTGAGGAGTGTGTGCAGGTGATGCAGGAAATGTAGCGTAGAGGTGACAAACTAGAACAAGACATAGAAACTAGAAACTATTAGAAACTGAATCCAACAAAAATACAAACAATAAACATGATAAACACAAAAGAGTTCCAACTCTTATATGCAGTAAACTTACAGTTTTAGTTTGAACATGTTGTAATCAAAAACAATAATGTTTGGATTGCAGGTGGAGATGGTATTTTGGCTACTTTCCATGCTGGCCTCTAGAGATCGGGAAGAGATGTCCCGTACCCTTCTGGCAATGTCAAGCTCACAGGAAAGTTGCATGGCTATGCGCAAGTCTGGCTGTGTCCCACTGCTTGTGCAGATACTCCATGAGGGAGGCACCGGGGAGGCAGCTGGGACAGGAGGCTACAGTCGAGAAGCCCGTTCCAGAGCCAGTGCTGCTCTTCACAACATTGTGTACTCACAGCCAGACGAGGGCCAGGCACGACGTGAGATGAGAGTCCTTCATGTGCTGGAGCAGATCCGCTCCCACTGTGAGAACGGCTGGGACTGGATTGAGACTCATTTAAGTACCCCCTCACCTGGTGGTGGCAAAACCACAGGTGAGCCCTGGTTAAAGAAAGAATATATATTGTCATACATATTGTTATGATGATATAAAATATACATTTTCTTTGATATCCACAGAAATCCCAGAGCCTGTGGACCCACAGATGTGCCAGGCCTTATGCGCAGTAATGAAGTTATCTTTTGAGGAAGAGTACCGCAGGGCAATGAATGAACTAGGTACGTGCATGCAATTTTTCTAAATAGGCCAAAGAGCAATAGAGTGTATTCTGTTGGTAAAAACAGACTGAAAAGCTAATTTGTGTATATTTTAGGGGGCCTGCAGGCCATTGCAGAGCTAATGCAGCTGGACCAAGAACTGCATGGCATGCACAATGAGCCAATCAATTTGGCCCTCCGGCGTTACACAGGCATGGCACTCACTAATCTTACATATGGAGATGTTGTAAATAAGGTAAATATTCAAATTATTGGATACAAGTGTGAAACCATGTATAAGCGACATAGCGTTAATAAACAACAGGCAATTAAATACAACAAGTGCCCAATATTAAGTTATTGTCATACTGGTCATACATGTTTTTACTGTAATAGATGGCTTATATAGCTATATATATTTGAAATATAGCTTTCCTGTAGCTCAAACAGTAGAGCGTGGCGCTTGCCAACGTCAAGGTCATGGGTTTGTATCCCAGGGAAAGCAAGAACTGATTAGTTTTGGATTAAAGCGTCTGCTAAATGCATAAATGTAAATATATATAAAAAAATTAAATACTTAAAATATAAATGTGATCATTGATAATGGTTCATTTTGATATTATTATACATTCAGTACCAGGCAAATGTGTAACTGGCACATGCAGTACGTTTAAAAGCTTTTCTTCTTGTGATGTTGACAAAATCCTCTTTATTTAATTTTTCAGGCAACTCTTTGCTCAAAGAAAAACTGTCTTCAAGCCATTGTTGCACAGCTTGCATCTGATAATGAGGAATTACAACAGGTACATAAATTACTTTTCCAAACCATTAGATGAACTTTAAGTATAGACAAATATAATAATGGCTCGATGGTATTTTTTTACTTCATGTGATCTGCTATAATTTTTAGGTAGTGTCAAGTATACTGAGAAACTTGTCATGGCGTGCTGATATCAACAGTAAAAGGGCTTTGAGAGATGTTGGTAGTGTGTCAGCTCTTATGACATGTGCATTGCAGGCTACGAAGGTACGAGATCAAATATCTCTTGTTTAGATCTAAGTTTACATAAAAGTGAAGATTTACCCATTAAGTAATAAGTAATGAGTGATTTTTCATTGTCTTCCCCATAGGAATCCACCTTAAAGAGTGTGTTAAGTGCACTGTGGAATTTGTCTGCACATAGCACTGAGAATAAGGTGGCAATTTGTTCTGTCGATGGTGCTCTTGGCTTTTTGGTTAGCACTTTGACTTATCGATGCCAAACCAACTCATTGGCCATTATTGAGAGTGGTGGAGGCATCCTGCGTAATGTGTCCAGTCTTATTGCTACCCGAGATGATTACAGGTATCATGTTTATTCACATTCACAAATTAAGCAGAGGTATTGGTCTAACTATCAACGACATAATTTAATTTCTCCCCGTTTTCCTATTTAAGGCAAATCCTCAGGGATCACAACTGCCTCCAGACTCTGCTGCAGCACTTGCGATCTCACAGTCTGACCATTGTAAGTAATGCATGTGGAACCCTCTGGAACCTGTCTGCACGTAGTCCGAAGGACCAGGAACTGCTGTGGGATCTGGGAGCTGTAAGCATGCTGCGCAATCTTATCCACTCAAAGCACAAAATGATAGCCATGGGAAGTGCTGCAGCTCTGAGAAACCTCCTCACAAATCGTCCTCTCAAATATAAAGATACCGCTGTTATATCCCCAGGATCCTGCATGCCATCCCTCTACATGAGGAAACAGAAGGCATTAGAGGCTGAATTAGATGCAAAGCATCTGGCAGAAACATTTGATTCAATCGAGAAGCAAAGTTTCAAGCATCAAAGTATAAACAAACCATTGAGGCACATTGAAAGCCTGGCAAAAGACTATGCTTCAGATTCTGGTTGTTTTGATGATGACGAGGCACCTAATACATCAACCAGCTTGGACACAGGAACCTTCTCCATGCTCTCCATGTTCCTGAATAATTCTAACTTCCTGAATACTCAGCCACGTAAGCGAGAAGGGGAGTCTGAACAAGATATTGAAACCTTTCAAACTGATAATAAAAGGTCACAACCCCCTGATGATGAAGTGACTGTGGCAGCTGAGAAATTAGCCAAGAAAATCACCAACACGGTGGCTAAAATTGACAAACTGGTTGAAGACATTACCATGCATACATCCTCGGAGGACAGCTTCAGCCTCAGTTCAGAAGATCATTTTGTGGATTGGAATTATGGGCCAGATGAGCTTCACGAGGCTCGAGCCATTTCATGTTCCCCGTGTCATCTCTCTGATACCAGCTCTTTTTCACCTAAAGAGCGTCTCAGTAGAGCACATGCCTTCTTGCGTCTAAAAACAGCCAAGTCGAGTTTATCCAATGACAGCCTTAACAGTGGAAGCACCAGTGATGGCTATTGTGGCAGTCAGGAACAGACTCACACCTCTGCAAAACCAACAGAACAACAACGTCCAAATAAACTTGACCTCAAGTTAGCTCATGAGGAACCATTGAACAGAAGTGTACATATTTCAAGAGTCATATGTCAAAATGAGATCCCTGAAAGAGATTTTGAGACAAACAAAGATGCTATTTTGCCTGATTTAGGCTCCACAGATACAGAGAAGAGTCAAGAACCTTTTATATCAACACCTGCAACTGTATCAACCAAGGTGTCTTCGGATGCCAGTATACCAACAGTCAAGTTGTCTCCCTCCTATCAGCATGTTCCCCTGATCCAGAGTGTTGCCAAGTTTGGAGTGGCAAAAACTGCAATTAATGTTCAGGCAGCTCAAGCAATGCGTAGGCAAGCTTGGGTTCCAACAGTGATGACTGGCGGAAGTATTAGCAAGTTTTCCCCAATTTGCTCTGCAAGAAGTCCCACAATAGGACAGCTGGAAACCCCTCAGAAGTATTCTGTAGAAAACACTCCAATATGCTTCTCTCGCTGCAGTTCTCTGTCCTCTTTATCTTCTGGGGATGGAGCACTTGACGGACAGAGTCAGACTGAAAATGAGCTAGAGAGTGACTCATCATTAGAGATCATAGAGGTGGAAGATGTGAATGATGAGAGAAAAGATGAAGAGGAAGAGAATGAGACACTTGATGACTTGAGTGACAGTCAGTTATTAGTAACTGATCAGAAAATAAGCAGCTCTGAACTAACTGAGATCCCTAGTACAATCAAAAATGAGAAGAGGTTCCTTAGAGGAGTGTCCCCAATAATTCTTGAGGACAGGACACCATCCAGCTCTTCAGAAAACTGCATTCATGAAACACCTCTTGTAATGAGCCGCTGTAGTTCAGTGAGCTCGCTTGGCAGCTTTGAATCTCCTTCAATTGCCAGCTCTATTCAGAGTGATCCATGCAGTGAAATGATAAGTGGAACTGTTAGCCCCAGTGACCTACCAGACAGCCCAGGACAAACAATGCCTCCGAGTCGCAGCAAAACTCCTTGCTGTGCAGAATCAAGTGGACCTGAGACACAGATGCTTAGTGGTGTAGGAAGCCAGTGGGAAAGCAGTTTGCGCAAATTTATGGAAATCACAGACTTTAAAGAAAGGTTTAACCTACCTCCAGATTTGGACACAATGATCTATTTCACTGTGGAAAAACCAATTGAGAATTTCTCTTGTGCCTCTAGTCTGAGTGCCCTCCCTCTGCATGAACACTATGTTCAGAAAGATGTGGAGCTCAAGCTTACTCCTTTGCTAAACCAACAAGACAATGATCCAGAGGATTCTGAAAAGGAAGAGGATATGGATGACCAAGACCAATACAGTGAAGGCAACTCAGACGATGACATTGAAATTCTCAAAGAGTGCATTAATTCTGCCATGCCTTCTAGGTTTAAGAAGGTAAGGCCCACTGTGATGCCCAACCTCTCAAACCAAGTTCTCAACATGCAGTCTCGAAAATCTGTACAATTACCAGTGTATATGGTGCTGCAGAATAAAAACAGTCAAATGTTTTCAGGACAAAAGCTTGGAATGTCTTCAAAAGAAATCTATCATGATGATTCCTCTTATACTGACTCAGCTGAAGGTACGCCCATTAATTTCTCAAGCACCACTTCCTTGAGTGATGAAACTCTCCAATATCCAGTCAGAAATAAAGGAATAAAAGACTGGCGAAGAAACAAAGAGACACAAGACCTTGTTGATATTGAGGCAAAGAGAATTGAAGACCTACGTATGTTCTCTCGCTTCCACAAGCCAACTAAAATTACATGTCAGTCTCACACAGTTGCAAACCAACTAAACAAAACAATCAGACATATGGTGCCCACTCAGAGATTACTTATTCAGAGTAAAGAGATGGCAGCAAAAATGACCCAGCAAAGAATTCAAAGCCAGTCTCCAGTTCGACAAATTCAAAAGCAAGGACAGAATCTGTCAAAAAGCATGCCACAGTTAGATAATCCCATAAGAAAGCAAAACACTGAGGTGTACCAAAATCAGAAAACCTGCTCTCGGAGTCATACACAGGAGAACACTTTATCGTTTCAGTCTAGGCATTACCCAACAACTGCAGAAGTGGCCATCTGCCATAAAATGGACAGACAGGATGGACTGGTGAATAGGACGGGACGGAAACAACATTATGACTCAAACAAGACTAATGTAATACATAATGCTAATATACAAGAGCAAGTCAACGGTTACCAGTCCCGTCAAAAGGGTTTTCACAGAATCAAGCAAAATCTCATTTTAGAAGAAGCACCTCCATGTTACTCTTTAAGTTCCTCGCTTAGCTCTTTGAGTGATGCAGATTTTGAGGAACATCATGAAAAACCTCGGCATACATGGATAAGGAATAGGCATAATATTACATCCAACCCTCCTAAATCACAGCAAGACCTCAGCCCGTTTGAAGAGAACAGCTCGCCAAGCTCAGTCAGCATGGATTCAGAAGATGATCTTTTGATAAAATGCATAACATCTGCTATGCCTCAACAGAAGAAAAAACAGACTTCCAGAAAAAGGAAAAACGAGAAAAAGCACAAACAGAAAACTACTCTTCAGAAAACAACGGAGGAGTGGAGCCCTGAAGTTGACCTAGACACTGATGAAATGGCATCCGACAAAGACTCTGAACTCAATAGTGTTGAATGGAGAGCAATACAAGAAGGAGCAAATACAATCATTACCAAATTGCAAGCTTCAAAGTCCCAGGAACCCTCATCAGAGTCTGAATCCGTTCTGTCATTCATGTCTGGTTCAAGCTTTACTCCTAAAGAGAAGAAGGTATACAAAGATGACAAAAAGGCTAATAAACCACTTGATTTTGCCCCTCGTAAACCTGTCCCAAACCTGCCTATGGTCTTTAGAGGTAGAACTGTGATATACACACCCAAGAAGGAGACAACTCTCTCTCAAAGACCAGCACCTAAAAAAATGATGCCAAAATCAGATGCACCTAAAAATCCTAATCTAGCTCAACATAGGTCAAGAAGCCTTCACAGACTGGGAAACCCCATGGAATCAACTCAGTTTTCATTGCCCAAAAGAAGCTCAACACCACCAGCCAGGATACCAAAGAGCTCATCTTCAGGATCATCTCAAAGTTCAACACCTTCTAGACATCCTCAGAAAAAACAAACTTCCCCAACCCAAACCATTAAACAAGGCCCGAAGAAGGTGTCATCAGCACCATGCAGTCCACCGGACAAAAGCACTTCAAATATCAATCAAAATTCTAAATCTCCTATTGACAGGAAAACACAAAAATCTCCCGTCAGAATACCATTCATGCAGAATCCATCAAGGCAGACAAGAAATATTTCACCTTTAGTAACCAACCAGACCAGCAGCATCAACAGACAAAATACCCACATGTCAGCGAAAAGAGTCCTACCAGCAAACCGATTGGATTTGGTTCGCATGACATCCACTCATTCAAGCAGTGGTGAATCAGATCGTAATGGCTTTCTCAGACAATTGACATTCATCAAAGAATCTCCAAAAGTCTCAAGGCGTGATGCTTCTTCACGTTCTGTCCCAACATCGCAGCATGTCTCACCTCGAAGAGCAAGTCCAGGGGCCCCAGCAGTTTTCTTATGTTCCTCTCGTTGTCAGGAGCTCAAGGAAGCAGTTCAAGGTCCAAGAACAATGCCTGTGACTCAAGGACAAAGACAAATTCAGGAACAGGGGGATCTCAGACAGGGCATGGCTGTATCAAGAGCCACCTCCATTGATAGAGACATCGCTGTGAAACGTCCAGCTAGACGAACGAGCTCAGAAAGTCCTTGCAGGGCCTCACAGAGAAATAGACCCGGACCAAAGCCGAGAGAAAAAAGGGATGATACCTTCAAAAGATATTCTTCCTCACCAAGCATAAATGTCTTGAGTCGTGTCACAAGCCGCTCCTCTCTTCGCTCTTCATCCTCTGACTCAAGTGGGCGAGCTAAAAGTGAAAGGAACACAAATCAGAGGCAGCAGAGGGTTGGATCATGTAACGCTGACAAAGTTACCTGGAGAAGGATTCGTGATGAGGATGTTCCCCAGATATTAAAGAGCACCCTTCCACCCACTGCATTGCCTCTGTTACCTTCACCTGATGGTACCAAACAAATGCCACCACCGCTTCCAGGAAAACTGCCTACTATTACACTGGCGTCACGGAAAACAAGTGACGCAATTGTTCAAACTGAGGATTACTCAGCCAACAAAATTAACTCAAGCACCTCTCCCACAATTGAAAAAGGTCTTAGCATTACAGAGGAGGTCACAAAGATGGTCCTTCCCAGAAAAATAAGTATGGCCTTTGGGAATACCCTCCAAGATGGGGATTCAGATGGATCTCTGAAAAACTACAGCACAGCATCATCCTCCACCTTTCAGTCAGTGGAAAGTACCCACAGTTGTGGTGTTGGACATTTCCGACAGAGCTCCCCTAGTAAAGCCGTCAGAGTTACTCCTTTCAACTACATCCCCAGCCCCATGGTCTGTTCCTCTCCACAGACACAGGGTCAAGCAACAACAATACCTGAAAAAACAGGGGAAAAACATGAAGCATAAAACCTGTGATCTGTCCACAGTTCCAGGCTTGACAAAGCACTATGCTCCTGATGCTACAAAAACTCAGGTGGTAATGGATATCGTTCTGTTTACCTCGGATATTTAATGAGTGTTGTGCTTACAGATGCTTCAGAAGATTTACTTATTTGAAAGAAAAAAGAAAAAAATTCATCTGGATGTGAACAATTAGTCATGTACTAAGGAACCTCACTGGATTCACAACTTGTACCTAACACCACATGTGAGGGTATAACTTTTTTTTTATATTTTTGTACAGTGATAATAATCATTGCTTGTGCTACTTGGACAATTAATGAAACATGAGAAAGACTGCCTCGGAGTACGCTATCCACTGATAAAAAATGATGGCCCACATTCAGAACAATATGCAAACTATTCTCTGAAAGTGACAAATACTTTAAAAGACCATGTGCCACCTGCGAACCGGAAAAGACTGTTGTATTCTCACATGAGAACCATGTATGCACATGCCTTTATGCCACACTGACAGGTTAAAACAGCCTATTGCCTTCACTTATTATTACTGCAGGTAAATATAGCTACAATAGGTAAAATCTGCACAAAATGTCTATGTAATCGTCATGGATATTTAGTGGTACTGTTGTAAATACTGATTTAAAACTGTAGTCTAATGCTTCCCAGAAGGCAAATTGTAATCCTACCATTGCTACAAATAGCATGCTCACTTATCCACTGTAAACACGTGATGTTAACTTTGCAGTTTCTTTTTTCAATGGCAATGACAGACTATGAGTACAACTATGAATCTCTACCCACACATTTGCATTTTTGAATATAAGATTGTTGTATCTGTCAAGTGTTCAGCAAAATGTATGTTATACAATTAAGTGGTTGTACATATTCTTGCTAACCGAATGCTTTCAAAATGTCATTTTGTGTACAGTCACGTTATGCTTTAAGTATTTAAAACCAAGCTAATGAGTAGCAACTCTGTGGTTTGAGATAAATACTTGCCATTAACAGTAAGTTGGGCTGAATTCTAACAGACTACTGTAGAATGTTCAAAATGGCTTCCATTCAACCAAAGCCCATTACCAAAACTGCAGCTATACTTGTAAGCAAATATTGTATTAGCCAGCACAAAAAGTGTTTGTTTTATTTGGTGAGGTGCAGTATTTACATGGACTTAGTTTAACTGTGATATAACAGCTTCACTCAATTTGTCTCTTTTAGTCAGAAAACATGCATTCTCTCTTTAAAGTAAAGTCATTGATCCCACACCAGTCTTTAGAAATTCTGAGAAACATGAAGAGAACTGTATTTCAGATGTAGTGCGAGTGCTTATACCAACCAGTGTTCCCAGATTAAAGACTTAATGTCTGACTATATCTGAATATACTGAAATTGAACAGAAACAGAGCTCAGTGTAATGTGTAATGACCCATAACAGCTGTGGTCAGGATAAAGCAATATGATGCAATGTTAAACTCATATTGACAATTAGAGAAAGTTTTATGCATATTTGAAAGGTAAAAGCATGAATTGGGTTCAGAATATTGATAGAGCAGTCTTAGTTAAACAGTTAGGGGTTCTCAAATAAACATTCTAATAAAATTGTGTATGTGTTTTATTTCTTCTGAGTGGGGTTGTGATTTATCAATGGTAGATTCTTACTTCGAGCTAAATCTAAGTCATTTGTATTTACATTTAAAGGAATAGTTCACCCTTTTCAAATGAAAATTATGTCATTAATTACTCAAGCACTGAACTGATTCAATGTGTTTCTTGAATGCAATGTAAGTCGCTTTGGATAAAAGCCTCTGCCAAATGCATAAATGTAAATGTAAACATAACTGAAAGCCCACGGGTTATGATGAAATCTGAGAGCTTTCTATCCTTCCACATTCACCTACGCAACTGACACTTTGACGCTTCGAAAGTTCATAAAGAGAAACTTCTATAAGTAAAACTAATCCATATGAATTGAGAGTTCAGTTTCTGAAAAGACTTGATCGATTTATGTGATAAACAGAAGGCTTTTATTCACATATACATTTTCATTGGTGAACATAAACAGAAGCTCAACGGTAGCTTGTAGAAGATGGACAAAAGTCTTACGAGTTTGGAAGAACAAACCTTTTGTTGAAGGTCTCTTCAGAAAATTTGGACTAAACCACTCGATTCATATCGATTAGACTTACAATCTCTCTACGGACCTTTTGAAGCATCAAAGTGGTAGTTTTGTAGCTGTCAGGGGAGGGACAGACATATATTTCAGATTTCATCAAGAACTTCATTGTTTTCCCGAAGATGGACAAAAGTCTTATAAGTTTGCAACAACATGACTGAGTAATTAATGACAGAATTTTCAATTTGGGGTGAATTATTATGCAATGACTTCAAAACATTGCTTTTTGAAAATTCTGAACTAGCACAAGTTTGGGTCAGAACTACCTTATTTCTGGAAATTGTATACAGGGGGAACACTGTACCCCAACTAATTGCCTACTGTTTAAATTATCCATAGTTTATAAGTTATATTATGAATCTATTTCATATATTCCCGTACTTTTACCAAGGCTAAATTGAGCCAATTTGCTATTTTGCTCTTATATGGTATATATTTTATTATTATAAACTAGAATGCTAACTAAAATAACTAATAAATGAAAATTCTGTTCAGTAACAAAAAGGGGGACCAATAAATGTTAAGCTAAATATTACAACAGAAAATCCATTTCACAAATTAAAATCGTGGTTAAATGATTGAAGAACATTAATTTATCAGTCCACTTGAGGACACTATGCTGAAGGCAGTGCCTCAAAGAGATTTTCTCGTTTCTTTTCTCCATTTCCACATGATTACATGTGGAAATGGAGATGATTTGGTTGACAACATTTCAAGTCCAATATTAAGTCCATTTTGGTCCGGTTGGAGATGGGTTGAGGATTTAGACCATTTCATAGTACTGAGACTGCTCTCATTAGAGTTACAAATGATTTGCTCTTCATCCGATCGTGGTTGTATCTCTCTGTTAGTGTTACTGGACTTTAGTGCTGCATTTGATACAATTGACCACAAAATCCTTCTAAATAGACTTGAAAATTATGTTGGCATTAGTGGAGTTGCATTAGCCTGGTTCAAATCATACCTATCTGACCATTATCAGTTTGTAGCGTTAAATGAGGAGATGTCATATCGATCACGGGTTCAGTATGGAGTTTCTCAAGGTTCAGTACTAGGACCATTGCTTTTCACCCTGTACATGCTTCCTTTGGGTGCAGTTATTAGGAAGCATGGCATTAGCTTTCATTGTTACGCTGATGATACTCAGCTCTATATTTCTTCTCATCCTCATGAAATGTACCAATTCACTAAATTAACTAATAACTTTCTACTGCTTAATTCTGAAAAAACAGAGATTCAAATTATTAGACCAAAAAGTTCCGCACGTAATAATTTAGACTACTGCCTAACACTCAATGGCTGTTCTGTCAAGTCTTCGTCGTCAGTTAGAAACCTGGGTGTGCTCTTTGATACCAATCTTTCATTTGAAAGCCATGTTTCTAGCATCTGTAAAATGGCATTCTTCCATCTTAAAAATATATCTAAATTGCGACATATGCTATCTAAGACAAATGCGGAAAAGTTAGTTCATGCGTTCATGAGTTCAAGGCTAGATTATTGTAATGCTTTACTAGGTGGTTGCCCTGCACGCTTAATAAACAAATTCCAGCTGGTCCAAAATGCAGCAGCTCGAGTTCTTACTAGAACCAGGAAGTATGAGCATATTAGCCCGGTTCTGTCAAACCACAAAAATGTACTTTTACTTACAAAGCATTAAATGGTTTAGCTCCACAGTACTTGAGCGATCTCTTAACACATTATAGTCATTCACGTCTATTGCGATCCCAAAATACTGACCAGCTTATAATACCTAGAATATCAAAGTCAACTGCTGGCGGTCGATCCTTTTCCTCTTTAGCTCCTAAACTCTGGAACAGTCTTCCTATTACAGTTCGGGAAGCAGACACACTCTGTCAGTTTAAATCTAGACTAAAAACACATCTCTTCAACCTGGCATACACATAACACATTATACATACATTTTTAATCCAAATCATGTAAAATGATTGTTAGGCTGCATAATTTAGGTCAGCCGGAACCGGGAACATTCCCATAACATCTGATGTACTCGATACATCAGAAGAAGAATGGCATCTACGCTGATATTGGTCTCTGTTTAATCCGAGGTTACCGTGGTCAGCTGGATCCTGATCAGATGAAGGACCTGGACATGAGCACAGCACTGCCCTGAAGTGTCTGCGGCGATCGTGACTCTACTAAACCCTCCCCTGTGACGACCATGAACCCATCTCTAACAGGACCAAATTACACTTAATATATGACTTGAATTATCAATATAATAATCAAACCATCAATCAAATCGATCAATAATCATAACTTAACACTTAATATTCATCAATTGTATTAATTTACCTGCTCTTTTAAGGCTGCCGTTCAGGCAAACAAACTTTGTTTATAATGTTTTCATGTGACCACTGTAAAGCTGCTTTGAAACAATCTGTATTGTAAAAAGCGCTACATAAATAAAGGTGACTTGACGATGCTACTGCTAGATAAAAGTCATTTTTATCCATCAATCAGTCAATCATGGACCACAGCTTGAGAACCAATGTGCTAATGCCAAAGAAATGACACACATAAGCTCTAAGGGTAGTGAGATCTTTACATGATACTAGTTATTTTATAAATTATTTTTATCTATTTATTTTAGAGCATAATTGCAAGGACAAAAAGCCTTATTTAATGCAAATGAAAATTAAACTGTGACGAATAGATGTACAGTCTAAACACTGGAAAAAAATCCATTCATCAAAAAAACAAAAACAAAGCTTGTACAGTAATACCTCGGTTTACGACTGACTTTGTATACGAGCTAATCAGTGTATGAGCATTGTATCGGAGTGCGATAAAATTTTCCTCGCCCAGTTCTTGTGGAAAAGTCCTAACGTTCAGCATCTTCGCATGTATTTTTTTGTACAGTGCAGCATATAGACAATGGCCCCCAAGATGAGTAAGAAAGAAGGTACAAAAAAGGAGATGATAACTGTGGTATTGAAAAGATAAATTATCGATGAGCATGAACGAGGTAAGCGTGTTTCAGATCTGGCAAAGATTAACAAACATTCGACGTCCACAATCTATACAATATTAAAGAAAAAAAGATGAAATCAAAGTGATGGTGAACGTCAGTCAAGAGAGAGAACTCCAGACATTTTACCAGAAGTTCTCATGGAGGGAGATTCTCAGTAACTCCTCCTCCTCCTCTCATCTCCTTCATGCCAGCAGCGACGCTACTCAAAGGTTAAGTGCATGTTACAGTAAATAGTAATTAATAGGGTAAAACCAAAAAAACAATATTTAAAATGTGCATTTATGGTCATGTGGAATGAGTCAAGTGATTTTTTTTACATTCTTATTGGGAAAATTGTTTTGGTGTGTGAGAAACGAGCTCTTGGAACGAATAACTCTAGCTACTCGTAAACCGAGGTATTACTGTATTGTGAAAACAAATTACATTAATGTAAAATACATTAAGACTGAATGGATTGTGTACTAATTATATTAAACACACAACACACATTAACATTGACCAAGTAGATTTATATCAAATAAATCAGCCAAAAATATCACAGACAAATCATTAAATAAATGCGATCCAATCCAATTGGAAGAACACTCGGTATTCTCCTATTAATTTTAATATTAATTTGTTATATTGCCAACTCTGGCAATAAACTACTGAGTAAGCAAATCAAGTTCATAAGATGGAGGCATGAATGTTCTCCAGGTCCCTGCAAGTTGTCACAGTGCACTCCTCTTCACCTCCATCACACTGTCTTCCAAAGACTCCCCCGCCGCACGCAGCTCGTCTCTCCGCCGGGAAAGATTACCGCGTTCCTCTTGCAATCGCTCATGCAGCTCTATGTAGCGTCTGCTCTGCAGGTACCTTATCTCCACATCACTTTTGCTGGAACTGGACTTCAAATCTGAAACATGACACCTTAAGTCAGGGGTCAAGGCCAAATGTCACACTAGCTAAAATCCATGTGCAACAATGCAAATGGTAGCAATGATGCAACATTCAATAACACAATTCTGTAATCAAACATTATTTCTTTCAGTACCCAACTATTACTTACTTGGAAAACTTGTAGTTTGAAATGAGTAACAAAGACAGCAACAAGACATAAACGTAACCATTCTTACATCACTCTAAATAAATAGGACTAACATTACCAGATGAACCAACATTATGTACAAAAGGACAGGGAATCAAGTTACCAATGAGAGGATGAATGGCATTAACAACAGGTGAACAAACAATCCTATTAAAAGGAATCACATTCACTTCAAAAGATCGCTGAAATCGAGAAGTTCTCTACATGCTCCCAGTACCTTTTAGTGCGCACAATGTTTTCTTGCAATTTTGTTATTTAAATGGTAGAGTCCGATACACAAAATTGTTTATTTTCAAAACTGACATTACTTGATATGATAAGTGCAGTTCAGGAATGGCTGTTATACACTTCAAAACAGTCTGGAGGAATCGACTGCAATTCCCCAAAGTCTGACCTGATCTCTTGAGAAAGTATTGCCCATTTTGTATGAGATTGTGTTGGAAAGCCATACCAGTCTGAGCTGACAGCTTTGACAGAAAATTGTATAGTGTATGATGGGGATAGATTCAATTTTTTAGCTTCCACCACACACCGCCTATAGGTGAAGAGGAGAGAGAGTGATCGACCCATTTGAAAGCATGGGGAGCATTATTAGGTGGCCATGATTGATGATAATAATTAATTAATAATTAGTTACATTTATATAGCACAGGGGTCAGCAACCTTTAATGTTGAAAGAGCCATATTAAAAAATAATAATAATTCAAATATGTCTGGAGCCGCAATCTAAGGTTATATATATATATGAAGCGATACTTCGCTGAACTGTTGACGCGGCACTCACACTCCTTTCTTCCGTGGGCGGAGCGATAGCGGACCGAGCGCGGATAGCGGGACCACTGCAACAAGTTACGTAAAGGGGATGAAAGAGCCGCGGGTTGCCTACCATAGGCGGAGTTTGGGGGGGGGCAGACCAGAGCCAATTAATGCCTGCCTTGTGCTTTGAATATTTATTTATTTATTACAGAATTCATATTTTCTCGTTTTATTTGTCTTATCTTATTAGTTCTGTGTATAGAATGAGTAAGATATGGCTAATTAATTTTTTATTACTGTATTTAATTTTTTATTACTGTAGCTTTATTACATTCTCCCGCAATTTGCGAATCTCAAAGTATCGCGGTTCGTGAGTGGACGCTCTTCTCGTTCTGTTTTACGCGCTGAATAAACAAAATGGACATTCGTCGTTTTTTTAATAAATCCAATACTAAAAGTGTCAAATCTATCAGAAGAGAAGACAGTGGACATCTACGCATCTCGGAAAAAGAGGCGGCTTCTTCTGCATTAGGTAAGATATTGTAATGTCTGAAGTAGTTCTATGGCAGGTCAAGGGAGGATCTGTTTGTGAACTTCAACACACTAGAAGAACAAGTGCACCCGTCTAACACGCACTTTTTTTCGCCACACTTTCTGAACTCCCCGTGTTAACTCTAAACGATGCAAAACAAAACAGCAGCTATAAAGAGTCTGTTCTATTCGCTATTCTTTGTATAAAGCAGTGGTTCTCAAATAGTGGGGCGCACGTTACCCTGGGGTACATGCTTTTTTTGCCAGGGTGTAGGTTTTCTTGCACTGAACAAGAGCAGAAGTTCAGATAATCATCCCCTCATCCTTTGACGTGTACGATCACGCCGGTGTTCATATGTGTCACGTGATCAACCACTAAATTCACACGTGTTTTCACGCGATATCTGGCACTGATCCAAAAAAAAGACGCGCTCAGAGCTTGTCATTTATCACAATAATTCAGTGTTTTCAACCACATAAGATTTCTTTTAGGTTTCAACAAGTTGAGCCAACAAGTTGATGACTATTTTGAATTATCTATTATACAGCGCTTTTTGTGACTGCGGTATGTCAGGTGATAAGCATGACGCGTTACCATGGAAACAATAAGGGGTGCGCGAAATTTTTACCTCTTCCTAGGGGGGCGTGACAGAAAATAATTGAGAAGCACTGGTATAAATTCATTGTTCATTGTAAATGTATTTTATATGTAGAATGAATGATATATAAATATGATATAAAAAAATCTGCTGGCCTGGTAGGTGCCCCCCCAAGCACAAAAGTGAAACTCCGCCTATGTTGCCTACCCCTGAGGACCCCCCTTTTCCAGAACTCAAAGCGCTTATATAGAAGGAGGGGAATCTCCTCAAACCTTGATAAGGGGCAATTAAAATAATTTGGCTAGGAGGTTATACCGCTACTCAAACGAACAGTGTCATGGGATTTTTAATGACCATGGAGAGTCAAGTTCGTGGTTTAACGTCTCATCCGAAGGACGGTGCTTGTTACAGTACAGCAGTGCTTCTCTATTTTCTGTCACGCCCCCCCTAAGAAGAGATAAACATTTTGCGTGCATAA
This sequence comes from Rhodeus uyekii, assembly GCA_037043235.1. Classification (NCBI taxonomy): domain Eukaryota; kingdom Metazoa; phylum Chordata; class Actinopteri; order Cypriniformes; family Acheilognathidae; genus Rhodeus; species Rhodeus uyekii. The sequence goes on from JAWRVZ010000088.1 coordinate 1,070,239, forward strand.
AATTTGCATAAAATTTCCCTCTCCCTCACCCACGCGCAGTTTTGCGTGGAAAGAGTCCTAATGCTCAGCATCCTTGTGTCCATCCACAGTCAGGAGGTTCCAAACCCTCTATAACCCCTTAACTCTGCATCAGAGTTGCATCATTCACCACAGTGATACTTTTATAAGTGATTTACAGAAGTTTTTACCTCATATTCTAAACATTAATTAATTGTGATCGCTATTGTTCACGTAGTGAAATATACACGGTTTTAGCCAAATAATAAACAAAGTAATAGGGTTAGACAAACCATATTTTTATACAAACAACACACAAGCCTCTCCTACAAATGAGCACTTTTTTCATGTTCGACGGACCTGCCGTTTCTCTGCAGTATCGGCAAAAGCGCAAGGAGTAAAATGTGACTTACCCCGTGAGCGGAGCTCGTTTTAACAGACAGCGGGTTAGTTGTAACACCATGTTATCCAACGCAAGTTCATTCACGTATTTCTATTTGTTTAAAAAAGTTGCGTCTTGATGATCATAAGCATAACTTATGAATTAAAAAAAAAAAATCTTTATTTTTTACATTTGTTGTGTTTTGAACAATGTAATGACATGAAAAACGTATTATTATTATTAAAAAATAAATAAAAAAATATAATAAAAAAATATTATTAAATATTATAAAAAATATATAAAATATTATTATTGATGCAACTTGTTCAATGCGGCTTAGTGTTACAACTAACCCCGCGCTGTCTTGTTTACTTCAGGACCGGATAGCAGCCACTATGTGTTTTTCACGTCTTTTAAAATGGTACCATCTTTTAGCCAAGAAGATGGTAATCATAACAATATAAGATTAGACTAACAATCTTTCACACATTCTTTGAAAATCGAAAAACAACTACTATAACCAAAAATATTTACATGCTGCCAAAAGAGTTTTTCCTGTGGTTCTCATCCAAACTTCGATGAAATTTCTCGAAAAATGTCCAGAAGACGTGTGCAAACAGTGTGATGAAAAGCCCTTTAGCATGTCACATTTATGCCCGTGCAACTATCTTAAAAAAAATAATAATAAATCGCTGTTACTTTTTACCCCGCGTTACTTCCGCAAATTCGTTCTCTCGCGGCTCCCGCGAATATGTTCTCTCCCGATTTCGTTCTCTCCCGGCTCCCGCGAATTCGTTCTTTCGCGGCTCCCATGTTCCACGACTTTAACTCTGGATTATCACTTCGTTTGGTTTCTGCACTATTATAATAAATTCACTCATTTGCTTTCATCCTTGCTTTGCCCGCTCCCCCCTCCTCCCTCCTCTAAGCAGGCTGCTCAAACCTGAAGTGCATTACAGTAAATTGTCAAGTATTTTTAGAGTTTAATTGTCAATTATTAATTAGTATTTATAAGAGCTCTTAATGGTTACAATTTTAACTGCAATTAATAGGGTAAAACCAAAAATAATATTTAAAAGGGGCATTTGTGGTCATGTGGAACGAATTAATTGATTTTTAATGCATTCTTATGGGGACATTTGTTCTGGTGTACGAGCATTTTGGTTTTCTTGGAACGAATTAAACTCGTAAACCGAGGTATTACTGTAGTTAGCTTCAGTAAATTTCTAATAATGTATGTTTTAAAAGCGTTATTAGGTGTGGCCAACTTGAGTTATTCCTCCCGCTTCAGAACGGGACGTTTCAAGGGAACATAGTGAGCATCGACGCTCCCTGGTTGCAAGGTGCATTGCGGGACTTTTTAGGGAGAGAAAGTTTCAGTGGACTGTTAACATTCTGTGATTGAGACAGCACTTAAAATGACCGACTCCCCGACTAGTGAACTTGATTGAGACGCACCCATATTCTTTCATATAGTGTCTTATTTCATATGCGTCTCTTAGTGTTTAGTATTTCCAGCCATTGGTCGATTTAAATAATCATGATGTCATAAACAAGTGTCATTGTATTGCCAGAAAAGCTATTGACTGAATAGGAAATCCTCTGAACAAATCATATTCTAACCTCCGATACTGGCCATATGTCAGTTGCTCATCTGCATTTGCGACGCGAAATGTGTTTTATGTGAAGTGTCTGAAAATTCACATGTACTTTCACTGTATGCATTGCTGTATGAAACTTTGATTAGATGCATTGCTGTATGAAACTTTGATTAGATGCATTGCTGTATGAAACTTTGATTAGATGCATTGCTGTATGAAACTTTGATTAGATGCATTGCTGTATGAAACTTTGATTAGATGCATTGCTGTATGAAACTTTGATTAGATGCATTGCTGTATGCGCTTTGAATAGATCAGCAACCTAAAGCCTCTGCGCTGAAATATTCTCGTCTGCCCGACAGCCTACCTTCAGCAGATTCGTGTAAAGCAGTGAACACTGGATCGTTGGGATAGGCTCGGTTCACATCCTCCATGATCTGCTCCACCGCCGGCGGGTCGGGTCGGCTCGGCAGAACCATCCGCTTCTTCCCTTTAGAACCAAAATTCATCCTGACTGAAAACGCTCCAGCTCTCGTTTTAAACTGCAAGGATTTTTTTCTTATAAAGCATTAGTGTTTATGTAGTTGGGGGAACTGGACACTGTGAAACAAACCCCTCTAATAAATGACTGAACAACATAGTTCACTGTTTACTGTGGCACCCAGCGCTGACACGTCAGAGGATGACGAAGATCTTTGTGATGATTGTCGCCATCTTTTGACTCGGAGTAAAACAGCATTTTAAGAGAACTGACATTTTAACAGTAGAAATTTAAGTCAAAAAGTAAATATTCAAAATACTCGTCATTAGCGGTTGAGACAGTTTACAGCAACACATATTTAAATAAACCATAAAATAAAATGAGATGGTTCCCAAACCATAGTGATTTACAAAGATAATAAAATTGGAAGATTACATGTAATCTAGATTCGAAAATTGTATATGATTATCTTATGTTAAAATACTCGTAATCAGACTACACTTCTTTATTGATTGCATGTTATTGTTACATTGGCAGTAAATTATTCATATATGTGTGTGTGTGTGTGGGGGGGGGGGGGGTGAAAACTGCATCTTGTGATTTACATCACATTTGTATGATATTTATTTAATAGGAAATATTATATATATTTCTTTTGCACCTTTGATGTATTTGAGTTAACCTGTTGATCTCAAAAACCCAATAGTTGGACACATTTCATTCAGGTTAAGGAATTCATTTGATGAGGTCAATGTCACACAAGAAAATAATCCTTAATAATTCTGTGTTTTCAAATGTAGAATACAAAACAAATTAATGAAAGTTTGAAGACTTACATTTTTAATGTCAAAGACATATAAACATCCAGAAGAAATTTATATAAACAGTAGGGAAAGAATATCTGACATAAGTGTGTTCAGGACATTTCAAGTTTATAAATATAAATAAATATACCAGATTATTAAACTATAAAGTCCAAGAACTCCTGATAATGGTTGCCTGAAAATCCTCCAGATAAAGGTGAATTCACTCATTGAGGCCTTTACATTGAGACTATGATTCTGCTGTCATGTCAAGTCTTCAGCTAATGCTGCGTCTCTTGCATGTTGCCATGTGATCTGACACCTCAGAATACTCTGGCCACCTGTATTTCAGCATATACAAATATACATGTATTTGGAAAAAGATTATGTAAACAATAATATTTCCCAACTTCACAAACTAAAAACTTACCATTTAATCAACAGTTGGTTCGGTCTAAATTCAGAGACATGCAAGGAGAGACAGAAGAGAAAAAAAGATGAATGTGCAGAAAAGCAAAGAATGGAAAATCGTGTTGGTTTATTAGCAATATGACGACATACAGGAGCAGAACTGGGCAGACTTTTGGCTTCAGGCTCAGCTGGGACAATAGTCCGGTTTCTCACCAGAGTGTGAAGGACTGCAAAAGAAAGATTGTTTGAAAGAATAAGTGAAAACCTGAACAGATGAGAAAAATATGATGAAAAAATGTAACATTTGCAGGGGTATTCATTTCAAGTTTCAAGAACTCAGCTCTCTATATTTCCTGCCCAGCTGAGGTTCAAACGTTATATAGACCCATATAAATATATATAGTATGGACCATTTTTATATTTTGCTTAAAATAAGTATTTAGTAAAATCAAACAATGTACATAATGATCAAAACGCCCTCAACATGAGCTTGTAATTTCAAAGTTTGTTATCTGTCTTTTGCCATCTACCGAAAAAAAATTTATTCTAACAATTATCCTTATTTTGTAATGTTCTCAACGTGCTGATTAATAATTCTAAATGTAGATGAAAAAACGTCTTGTCACAAACCTCGCTTGAACTGTCAGAGCCATTTATGACAGACAAAAATAACTATATTTGTAGCATTGTTGTTTTCTGCTGTGTTATAGCAAAAAGTATGCATTTATTTTTCTGCTCACTGTGTTTTTGCTACCATTGTGCTTCTGGTGTAACTAGAAACAGTTAAAACGTCTCACGGTCCGTCTGGAACCAAGCCAGGAACCAGCCATCTGACTATGACTGATCTAGGCAATCAATGGGCGGAATTCAATCAGGACTGTCATTTAAACTACTTAATTCATCACTGAAAGTTACAAGTTTTGCAGTGAAAATAATGTTCCATTACCCTAACATTTATAATAAAGTAATGCTTTATAAAAGTATTTGACAATTGTTTATAAATGTTTATTACATAATGTCCTAAACGGGTCTGGGTGATGGATTGATCTGTCTAAATCGGTTTGTTTTTGTCTCTATATTTGGAACCTGCAACCCTGTAATCTGTGTCTCACTGAACAGAGTTAATGCATGTTTTCTCATGAAAAATGTAATGTTTTACTTATTATTTGTGACAAAGTTTGCATTAGATGTAATCTGAGAATGTTTCACAATTATTCCATAGTTGATATTTGTGCTTTTGAAGATTAACAGCCAATAACCGCATCCTTTTGGATTAACAAGAGTGGTACTGCTAACTTGTGTCATATATATATAAATAATAATTGGTCACGAACCCTCAAAGTCTTGGTCTTAGTTTAGGTGGTTTTGACTACAACACTACTAATTAGTACAGAAAATGTTAAGGTGCATATGTGAGCAGAGCGTACAAAGTACTGGTATGTGTGGTTAAAATAAATCTGTCTGCAAAAGTAAAGTACTCTGCTTACGATGAAATTAACCTCACACACTGCACATACACCTAAAAACTGACGTTTACTTCAAGCTTTAGATGTTTCTCTCTTTACAATTTGTTTTTGTAAACCTGACAGCATTGTGTTGCATACCCTCTCTTGTGACGTTCTCAGCTGCTGTCATGGCCTTCCCACTTATATTATTGACCATCCCGTCTACTGTGGCTTCATGCTTCAGGAAAAATGGCCGCACCACATGCCTGTACAGAATCTGAGAGCCATTCCAGGAGACCGGAGCCATACACCATAACAGGAACAGGCACTAAAGAGCAGCAAAGACACACAAAAGGCAAGGGTAAATAAGTAATGGGTTATCTGGCGTGAGAAATCATCATTAGCATGGCCAGAGAGTTGTCCTTACAAACATTAAGTTGCTTCCTATGCAGGAAGACTCATTTACAAAGTGCCGTATCTTTACTTCAAATATTCTTATACTGTACATGTTAATTTCGATCTGAAAGCCAGGTTTTTCCTAATACCTGTCATTACTCACTAGAAGAACAAATGGGAAAACCAAACTTATGCCCTTGACCACTATGGAAAAACTGGCAGATGTCTAAAGACCAGCGATAGAGCTTTTCTAAACTAAACAGCTTGACAAACAACTATTTCACCTCTTAGAAAAGCGCATGGCATCGAATGGCAGAAGTCTTTGTGCCAACTAGCAGAAAGAATTGATCCTCTTAAATCGGATATTAGTCAGAGAAAGCATCTGGCATTGTTTTACCTACCTTACATAAATAGTAGAAAGGAAACCAGTACAGAAAGATATCAGAGAAGAATTCCCCCACACTGAAGAAGCCATAGATTACCCAATACGTCAGCCATTGCGTGTCATCCTCCTTTTCAGGACTTTCTATGGCTTTGATACTAAAAATGTAGCAAGAAAAAGATTTAGAAAGATATGCATGTTAAGACAAGTACTGCAACCAAACTCAAAGACATAATAAACAATAGTTTAGGGTAAGACAACAACTGATTTGTGAAAAAACTCTTAAAGCACATAACTTACGAGAAATATGCAGGATAGGCAAAACCAATCAGATTACAGAGCAGAGAAGCACCGTGTCCAAATAATAAATATGCTCCAGTCACACCTGCAACACCTGTTGGGAGAAGAAACATAAAAGTCCTTCTGCAGAAGTACAATTACTGTTCTAGCTATCTTTGTGAGGCCTCAAATGTAACCTTTAGCACTATTTGGCCATGTAGACAGCTTTTGAAACTGGGCTATTACACATCACAGCTCTATATAATCCATTCAGATGTTGCGAAATGAAGGTCCCACTGTGTGTTTTGGGAAGGGGTACATACTTTTGAGGAGACATTTGTCCTCATATGTAATCTATAGACTGTATAAGAAATCTCTAGCTGGAGAAGATCTCATTTAGAAAAATTTGAAAAGTTTTCTTTCAATGAAAACAAAGGAAACAACTCTGTGCCATCAAGTACTGTCATCATTTATTGTCCTTATATATTATCCCATAATTTTATCCACTCTATTTTCTCAAAACAAAAATGTATATAAAACATGGACAAAACGATAAAAGATAAAATTAGGACTCACCCATCGCCAAGTAACGTTTCTTGATGCCTGTTTTTTCTTCGATTTTATTGAGACAGTCAGTGACTAAATTCTTCTCGTTCAAAAATGTCTCAATGCGGTCCTTTATCTTGGTAAATATGGCAAACATCGTGGCTTGAAAGGACAGCGTAACGTTATGGAATTAAATACAGGTGTATGATTGAGTATATGGACGGTATTTTGTCCTCTCTAGGTAATTTTTCGCTGACTGAACAGACTTAATCCGCTTACTGTCAGACCAGGTGACGCGTCCGTGAGGAGGATCGAGACTCCTGACTGACAGCAAGGACACCAACTCGTGATACATCATTGCATAAAATGTAACTAGGCTATGATTTCTCTGGGGACAAACCACTATGCTATCAAAATCTAATGTTTACTTTAGTTTGGTTTGGTGAAGGCGCTTACAACTGTGGCCGCACATGATATTAAGCCGATATTACAGATATGTTTTAGTTATAGTTGCAGTTGTAACCGCTAGGGGTCTCTGCTCACCTGGCGCTGTGTCAGTTAGTTCTGTAACATACATCTGATATTGGAAAATAGACAGACAGGTATGTGAAGAACAAGTTAGCGCTTGTCTGCTCGACGCATTGGGTGGGTGGGAGGATGTTATACCTCGGAAGAATAAAAGCTGCCTTTGCTTTTCAATGATAAAGAGCAAACATGAACCCCAAAAGAAAGAAATCATTCAAAGCCGTGAAATACACGTTATTTGCGTTTTGCTACATCTTTTGGGTAAGAGCATGTATTTCTGCTTATTTATAGAGCAAACATCGCGTTGCTTACATACAGACAAGATTTGATTGCAATTTCCTTATTATTGCATTTGGCAAACTCTTATCCAAAGCGACTTACATTGACGTTATAATCAATTCTTACTTTTCCTGGGAATCGAACCCATGGCCTTGGCGTTGCAAGCGCCACACTCTACTGTTTGAGCTACAGGAAAGCATTTATATTATTATTAGTAGCAGTATTAGCATTTTACCTATTATTATTTGCATGTGAAACAAATGCATATTAAATTATATTTAATGTTGTTGAGAGAATTTGTTTCATTTTAAATTGTGTTTGTATTGCAGATATTTTTTAACAAATGAGTGTTGTTGTGTTAAAGGTGTTCAGTGCTGTCTTAATTGCTGTTGGAATCTATGCAAAAGTTGCCAAAGAGTCAGGTATTTAAACAGCATTCAGCATTCATTCAGATAAAAAAAAAACCTTGGTGTGTGTCAACTACCCTGCACATCTGCATTTTGTGATCATTTATATTTTATTTCCTAATGTTTGACAGATGTAGTGGACACACTGATGGCAGATCCATCGCTGTTGTTGATCATTGTGGGCTCTCTCATGTTCACCATCACTTTCTTTGGCTGTTTCGGAGCTCTGCGCAACATCTCCTTGCTGCTCAACATGGTCAGATGTAGTTCTCACATGAGGAAGTTGCCAAAGCCTATAAGATGACCTTATGTACTCTGAATATTTCCAAATCTCTGTTATTAAGAGATTAGATAGATAGATAGTTCAAAACCGTATTTTACTTAACATAGTTAAAAACATGTTCTTCTCAAATGAGTTGATATGCAGTCAGTACCCAATGTGAAATCTACCCTTATTAAACACGAGCCCGTCTGCAGATGTTGCCTTTTTTTACGAATAAATCATAATTGTTCAGTTTGTAGGAATTCTGCTGGTCATTCTGCTGCTGCAAGTAACCGTCGCTGTCATGGGCCTTATGTTCTCTGAAAAGGTAGATAATTCACACAGGTTCAAGGTAAAAAAAATTGCATTTGGACTAAATCCCATTTTGGAGTAAAATGATCACTTTCATAATGTGTTGGTAGGTTCAAGAGAGGACAGGGGAGCTGATGATGAAGGCGATTGTGCGCTATCGTGATGACCAGGATTTGGAAAATGTTATTGATTTTGTACAGAAAAAGGTAAAAGAACTTATTTCATACTGGGGTTCGAAAGATTTTTATGTTTCTTAACGTTTCTCTTCATCACCAAGGCTGCATTTATTTGTAAAAATAAACAAATAAATATTGTGAAATATTGTTACAGTTTCAGTAAGGGATAACTGAAGATGAGCTGTTCAATTGCTAGAAAAATGGTCATGTTTTTTTTTATTTTATTAAGCTTTGATTTTGTCCATGAAACGCTCTTGTGTGTAGGACTAAATTCTTACACATCTAATCCCAAGTCCAAAATGTCATTTTAGAGCTAGTAACGAAGACCTCAGCCATTGATATCAGAATAAGGCAGTTATTAATATGAGAGAGAGATATATTGATTGATTGATTGATTTTAAACGTATCACCTGAGTCTGTGCTGTAGGTATCTCAACAGTATTTGGCAGCAGCGTCAATACTAATAGTGAAACTGTAAGTTTATTTGCTCCAAGAACAGCGTCACTAGTGCTTCACTAGTAAGAAATGTTGTGTAGCTTTCAGTTGCTCAACTATTTCACTGTTAAAACTGTCAAGAGCAGCTCTAACAACCACTGATCTATATAGATATCCTTTACATAGATCAGTGTTAACAACCTATTTCTGTGTGCGTTTGAGCGGGAGAGAGAGTTTGTGCTTTCCGTACTCAATAAAACTTACTTAAAATGATTGCACCCTTTTGAATTTTCCTCAACCAATCAGATTCAAGTAATCAACAGCCGCGTAGCATTAAATAATAAAAACATTACCATTCAATTAGCATTTTCATTTTAATTACCATTTTCCATTGTAATACATTTAAAATGTAATTTGTTCCTGGGATGGAAAAGCTGTTTTTTCAGCATCCTTTAGTGTCACATGATCCTTCAGAAAACATTCTGATATGAGGATTTACTCAAGGACAGTTTCTTATTATCAGTGTTGAACACAGTTGTGCTGCTTAAGTTTTGTACAAATTATGATTTAAATTTTTTTGGGGATTCTTTGTTTGACAGAGATCTCTTGTATTATTTTGTCTTTACACTTAAATGTGTATCAAATCAATGTGTTGAATTAAAGTACAGTAATACCTCGGTTTACGAGTGACTTGGTATACGAGCAAATCGGTATACGAGCATTGTATCGGTGTACGAGAAAAATTTCCCTCACCTATGCGCAGTTTTGCGTCGAAAAGATCCCTTTATCACCCCTTAACTCGTTCATTCTCTCAGTGTCTCTCAGTATGGGAGCATCATTCACCACAGTGCATTATTTTATAAGTTGTTGTGAATATGATTACATGTGAATATGATGAAACTTTATTAATGGCGCATGTTACCAACACCACACATTGCATACTAATGAGACTCACGTGTGTTCACAGTCCAACGCACCCAATGACCTTCTTAAAGGGCCAAACGCTTTTAGAGAACAGCATACTATAACAGTTATAACTCTGTACAGATTATATACATAAGTGATTTACAGCGGTTTTACCTCGTGTTGTTGCATTAATTGTGATCACTATTCTTCACGTTGTAATATCGTTACAAATGTTGAAAGAACTAGTTAATCTGATGTGTCAATAAGTGTTAAGTTAACAGTCTTGTCACTTTAAGAGGGCGGGGTTTCAGTCGGCGCTAGAGAGAGTGGAGTTCTGAGGGATTAGAGAGAGAGCTTCGAAGCAGAGATAGTTTTGATTCTTCTGTTATGTACGGCGTGGGTTGAAGCCAGAACCGCAATCCGATAGTTCTCAATAAAATCTCTGAATGAGAAGGAACCTGTCTGGTTATTAAAAGAAGCAACGCTTCTTTAAAGTGCATGTTACAGTAAATAGTTAATAATGACAGTTAAACTCTAAAAATACTTCATTAGAATTTATATGAGATCTTAATGGTTATAATTTTAAATGTAATTAATAGGGTAAAACCAAAAAAATATTTAAAATGGGCATTTATGGTCATGTGGAACGAATCAAGTAATTTTTAGTGCGTTCTTATGGGGGAAATTGTTTTGGTGTATGAGCATTTTGGTTTACGAGCTCGCTCTTGGAACGAATTAAACTCGTAAACCGAGGTATTACTGTACTATTTTCTTTGAAAAGAAATGACTGACACCAAACTTTTGAATGGTATGATGTGGTTAGGCTTGTGCATGAAATGGCATGTGTGAAAGATCTCTCTCTGTCCTGCAGTTCAAGTGCTGTGGGGTGACGTCCTTCTCAGACTGGTCTAGAAACATGTACTTCAACTCATCCGACCAAAACCCCAGTCTGGAGGCCTACGGCGTGCCCTTCTCCTGCTGTATACGGCTAAGCAATGAGGTCAGCTTGTGTCCAATCCTGAAGAGCTTAATGTAGAGGTCCTTGTTGTTTTGTTTTTAAAGACATTTTTAACACTTGCTTTAAAATATCCCTTTAACTTACAGGGAGTGCAGAATTATTAGGCAAGTTGTATTTTTGAGGATTAATTTTATTATTGAACAACAACCATGTTCTCACTGAACACAAAAAACTCATTAATATCAAAGCTGAATATTTTTGTATCAATATTTTAAGTAGTTTTTAGTTTTAGCTATTTTATGGGGATATCTGTGTGTGCAGGTGACTATTACTGTGCATAATTATTAGGCAACTTAACAAAAAACAAATTTATACCCATTTCAATTATTTATTTTTACCAGTGAAACCAATATAACATCTCAACATTCACAAATATACATTTCTGACATTCAAAAACCAAACAAAAACAAATCAGTGACCAATATAGCCACCTTTCTTTGCAAGGACACTCAAAAGCCTGCCATCCATGGATTCTGTCAGTGTTTTGATCTGTTCACCATCAACATTGCGTGCAGCAGCAACCACAGCCTCCCAGACACTGTTCAGAGAGGTGTACTGTTTTCCCTCCTTGTAAATCGCACATTTGATGATGGACCACAGGTTCTCAATGGGGTTCAGATCAGGTGAACAAGGAGGCCATATCATTAGATTTTCTTCTTTTATACCCTTTCTTGCCAGCCACGCTGTGGAGTACTTGGACGCGTGTGATGGAGCATTGTCCTGCATGAAAATCATGTTTTTCTTGAAGGATGCAGACTTCTTCCTGTACCACTGCTTGAAGAAGGTGTCTTCCAGAAACTGGCAGTAGGACTGGGAGTTGAGCTTGACTCCATCCTCAACCCGAAAAGGCCCCACAAGCTCATCTTTGATGATACCAGCCCAAACCAGTACTCCACCTCCACCTTGCTGGCGTCTGAGTCGGACTGGAGCTCTCTGCCCTTTACCAATCCAGCCACGGGCCCATCCATCTGGCCCATCAAGACTCACTCTCATTTCATCAGTCCATAAAACCTTAGAAAAATCAGTCTTGAGATATTTCTTGGCCCAGTCTTGACGTTTCAGCTTGTGTGTCTTGTTCAGTGGTGGTCGACTTTCTGCCTTTCTTACCTTGGTCATGTCTCTGAGTATTGCACACCTTGTGCTTTTGGGCACTCCAGTGATGTTGCAGCTCTGAAATATGGCCAAACTGGTGGCAAGTGGCATCTTGGCAGCTGCACGCTTGACTTTTCTCAGTTCACGGGCAGTTATTTTGCGCCTTGGTTTTTCCGCACGCTTCTTGCGACCCTGTTGACTATTTTGAATGAAACGCTTGATTGTTCGATGATCACGCTTCAGAAGCTTGGCTATTTTAAGACTGCTGCATCCCTCTGCAATATATCTCACTATTTTTGACTTTTCTGAGCCTGTCAAGTCCTTCTTTTGACCCATTGTGCCAAAGGAAAGGAAGTTGCCTAATAATTATGACTATTAATTATTGATATATAGCACACCTGATATAGGGTGTTGATGTCATTAGACCACACCCCTTCTCATTACAGAGATGCACATCACCTAATATGCTTAATTGGTAGTAGGCTTTCCAGCCTATACAGCTTGGAGTAAGACAACATGCATAACGAGGTTGATGTGGTCAAAATACTCATTTGCCTAATAATTCTGCACTCCCTGTATAGACTGTCAGAATGTTTAGTATTCAGTAATGAAATGAACTGCTGTGACGTCAATTGAAAAGTTGCATTCTGAATTTTGATTGGTCTTCGTTTGTACATATATTTGCATTTTTGGTAACATTTTAAAACGAGATTTCATTAGTTGACCGTGGTTAATGCATGAATTAATGTTAGCTAACGATGAGCTATACATTTGTTACATTGTTAATGAAAAATACAACAGTTCATTGTTAATGTCGACATTTTTTATTTAAATAATGCATTAGTAAATACTGAAATCAACATTAACTACGGTAAGATGAACAAATGCTGTGGAAATATTATTCCTTGTTTGTTCATGTTAACAAATGGAACCTTATTGTAAAGTATTGCTGAATTATTGGTACCGTATATATTTAAAAAATCACAGAAAATCAAAACCTTTTGTTGTTTTTACACGCAGTCATGTGGAGAATTCATGCCGGGCCACTCAGCATAGTGATATATACTAAATTTGTAATAATTTTTATAATAAATTAGACAACTAATAATGAAAAGCTGTATGTTTTTATACCATCTGTTCATGTATGTGCAGACTGTGTTCAACTCCATGTGTGGCTATGAGACCCAGAAGATGAAGGAGAGTGTGGCCAGACGCTTCATCTACACCACTGGTTGTCTGGATGAGATTGTCTGGTGGGGAAAAAAGAACCTTCTGCTGGTCGGAGTGATGACCCTCGTCTTACTGTTCCTCGAGGTGAGGCGCACAGCACACATTCATTCGTCTTGCTCAAAGTCCTTTCACTTTATTTAATTGCAGGCTTTTAGTAACTTCTGCACGGATGAAATCAGGACTCGCTGCGTCTTGTTTAAGACATTCAAGGGAATTTGGACTGTAAACAAACGCTTCATTTTATTATCTAAAAGCAGTTACTATGTCAGGCTTGTTTATTGTCAAAGTCAAAAGTAGAGAAAGACAGACCTAAATACATATATACTGCATACACACAGCTAGAGAGTCTTTCACATGTTGCTAAATGTTGCAATTATTCAAGACTATTCAAACGAGCCATAGATGTGCCACCGTGAAAGTGGAGGAGGAAGTTCTTCCACGTGTGAGTGTATAGATGTGGGCTCATTTTTCATGTTGAGTTATGTCACATCATTCATCTTCAAAATATATTAGGGAGACGTAATACATTTCAGAAAGACACAGATAGTAAATCTACTGTTATTTATTTTGAAGCTATAACAAAAACAAATTTGATCAACATTAAATATTATATAATATATATTTCATTACTACCATATATATTAATTAGTTATTTTTAATTCACCCACACAAAGCTGTATATTTTAAAATATACATTGTATATACATATATATCTTTATTATATCCCCCTTATCTATATAAGTCAAGTCAGATTTGTATGCTTCCATTGTTGCTTCTTAAAATATTCTTAAAATCAGGATGACATGGATCATCAGGTTTTGCATACAGCTTGAGTCTTGCCGTCAGCACAGCGAACGGAGCGCATGCCAGAACAAATTACAAAACTGTTTCTACTTGTTTTGTGGTGAATAAAATAGTTTTATTGTGAACATTCTGTTGACTGCAAGTAATGTTGCACTTACATGTCTACTAACTCATATTAGATCATTGGTAGATTGAAAGGGTTAGAACAATTTGATGCATTTAATTATATTCAGAGAAATGTATGTTGAAAGACCATCACCATAAAGAGTTTAGAATATTAGTAATATTAGTCTGGTTAATATCTGCGATGAGAGTTAGTTGACATGTAGTTGCAAAAGTACTTATAGTCAACAGATTGTTCAAAAGAGACCATCAAAATAAAGTATATCCAAACAATTTATAAAAACAATTTAGAAAAGACTTATTCTTTTACACGTATTGATAATGAATTCTACATAAGCAGACACCCAAATCACATCACAGTTAAACAATAGCAGCATTATCTCTGACTTATAGCTCATAACCTGTTGCACAAAGACAAAATGAAGAAGCTCTTTGCATGGAGGACGATAGATGATTAGCTTGTTTTTCAGATATGTATGATGTCACTGGCTTCAGTACAGCTCCGGCAAATCAGAGCCGTTGAACAGAGGAGGAGGAAACCTGCCGGGAGCCAGAGGCTTTGCTGCAGCTCAACGTCTTGACTGCTTTTATGCCTTCACACAACTGCTTGCATTGGAATTCAACAATTCAATCCCCTGAAATGACAAGTTAAAACATGTTACAATTTGGATGCAAAGACTGTGATTATCCTCTTTATTATGCTGTGAATTACTAAGCCAAAAGCTGTGCTTAAATACAGTACCATCACAAAAAAATACTATTTTTGTCTTTTTATATTATCTAATGTTAATAAAATCTATTTTACAACATGCTGACCTTTACACACTGTTTTACTTTTTACACAACACTTGACATTGATAAAATGACTATAAAGAAAATGACTAAATAGTAAATCGTTTATTTAATCGCTGTGTAATTTCAGATATGTTAATTACACTGATGATATCCTGGTGCTGGACTGTCCGCAGAACATACTTAGAGGAGAACACACGTGTTAGATGGTTTGGTTTTCATGAAGCCGATGCCAATGAGATTGAACTGAGCCGGGTTATAGTCGGGCAGCATTTGGATCTCAGTGTGTGGAGCATTCAGGCTTTTCTCCCGAGAGGTGACTCGGTAATGTGCGCGGAAGTTACGGAGGGGGTTGTGTCCAGGTTTGAGGCTGTCTGGACAGCGGAAGCCCTCCTTGATGAAACATCCGTGCTGGGACACGGCCACAAATCCGTCCTTGTGCGGCATCATTTGTATGACTGGAGAGTAGACGTACTGAACGCACAGCAAACAACCTGCAGTCAAAGGACGAAAATCAAGCAACTGAATCAGACATGAAACACATTATTAGATAGACATACATTTTATTTGAAATGAATCTTCCACAAACTTTTTAGCCATAAACATTTAGCTGTCACTGAACAGTCCTCACCACTAGAGACATCCCAGACTTTGATGGTTTTGTCCAGAGATCCAGTGAAGACGTATTTATCATTTATTGAGAAGACAGCACAAAGGACGCCTTCAAAATAAAAACCCTTGAGGATGAAAAAAAAACACATGCCATTTTAATGTCACACAGCAGTTATGTCACACTGGAAAAAGTGTTTTTTTGTTGACTAATTTCTAGTAAAAAACACTATTGTACATTTTGCTGCACTTTAAAATAATGTAATAAACTACAAATAGGTTAAAAAAAATATTTGGTTTACAGTTAAAACTAAGAAATCTGCCAATGCAATAAGCCAAAATACACTTTTTAAATCTACTGTCACATATTATGGCTGTAGAAGCACACGATGCAGGAGAATAACAAAAACAGTCTCCAATGAATCCAAAAGGGAACATGCCAGAGATCAGATGGAGTAAGTGCACAACCTCATAAACCAAAGACGGGGAAAAAGAACAGGTGAGGAAGTAATGAGTAACAATAGAAGCTAATAATGACCAGGAACACAGACAAGTGACAAGTTTGGAAAGTTTAGTGAAAAAAATCAGCATTTCAGCCTTGTTAATCACATTGCTGACAGCCTTGACCTAACCTTAACCTGTGTAAGCGTTAGTAGCGCATTCTGATGCTGTTATGATGACGAGCTCCGTGCTTCCCCCCCGCTGGCCACCGGAGGGAGCTATCACACTTATACTGACACACACACACACACTACATTTCCCACAAGCCCTTCCATTGGACTGATAATCGCACCAGCTGAGAACCATCACCCGCACTATAAAAGACTCACACACACTCACCGCAAAGTCTTGTTTTGCTATTGCTAACATTTCCGAGCGTTTATTATTCTGCCTGTTGTTCCGTGTCGGACCCTGCTGTTACCGTTACCGATTCGGTCTGCCTGCCCCGACCTTTGCCTGGATTATCGTTTATGATTGTTCTCTGCCTGTCCTGACTCATACGCCTGTCCTGACTCATACGCCTTTATGTTATCATTAAAGACACGCTATTGGATCCCTGCCTGAGTGTCCATCCGTTACAGATCCAGAGCATTACTGTTTGTCACAGCCGTCAATGATTTCTGTAAATTACAGACCAAGTAAAACTTTTCTTGACAGGTGACTGTGATTGAGTTAACCAATGAAGATGAATATGGGCTACAGTATCTTGCTCAACTGGTACAGGGGAAAAACTTACTAAAATACTTAAATAGACACTTTTTAATGACTATTTGTGAGAAGTATGCACTGTTTTATATTTATTCAAGTGTCACATTGTTAGCTTGCAACATGCCAACAACAGACTCAGGCCCCGTCCACACGGAGACGCGGATCACTGCATCCGCACACATTTCTTATGGGATTGGCGTTTCGTCCACACGCATCCGGCGATTTGGGAGACTGAATCTGCTCTCTTTTTATACCGGGTCCTAAAGTGGATAGATCTGAATCCGACACCCTTGCGGACTCGTGTGGACGGCCAATCCGTATATTTTTTGCTTACGATGATGTCATCACATCACGTGTCGGAGCGTCACAGTAACAGCAACAGTGTTGCCAGATTGGACTGAAGATTCCAGCGCAGCTACAGCTTAAAACCCTCCCATTTAAAAAAATACCAGCCCAAAGTGCGTACTCTTATAAATAATGAAAAATATTAAGCGATTTTATGCATCAAACACCATCCCAAATTTTATCAACCAGCCCAATGCATTTTTTCCCGGTCAGACGAGATAAAAAGGTAAATATCAATCTGGCAACACTGAACAGCAACAACAATGCGCATGCTCAAAGTCTTCTCTGTGTGTAGAGTATATCTGTGGCAGAATTACAGCGCCCCATACTGGTCTGGCATATAAACTACACCGGATTCAGTCGGTTTCAGTGGTATCGTGTGGACGCTGATATATATTTTTTGAACGAGGAAAAAAAAAGATCGGATAAGGAACGCGCCGGCATCGTGTGGACGTGGCCTCAGTAAAAACTAACTGTGAGCAGAGCCAAAAAAGAGAAAAACACAGGAAAATTATATCTTAATAGACTATTTTACCTATTACCAATAACTCAATTTAAAATAATTGTTAACAGAATAAAAATAGACCCAACCACAGGCAAATTAAAAACGTTGGCTTACTTCAAAAGACTCAAATCATGAACTCTCACCTTGTACTCCATGGTGTGATTCAGTGACACAGGACTCAGATTCCACAACTTCTGGACACAGTCTTGAGAGCCGATCAGAGCTTGCTCGTCCCAGTTGCTCATGCTGATGCAGGTTATGGCTGCCCCGTGGTGATCCAGCTCGGCCGTCGCAGTGCTCTTAAAGTCGTAGATCACAACTTCCCCACCAAAGGTCCCGTACAGCAGCCTACAGTCGGACAGCAGAGCCATGGCGGAGATTGGGGAATGCAGCAACAACAAGGAATACTTCTGAAACGGGCCGTCCACACAGGGGAAGCTGTCCCTCGCCGTAATCTCAAACAGACAGACCGCATCCTCATATGCCACTGCCAGTCTGTCCTCGCGCGGGGTGATGGCCATGCTGCGCACCGTGGGCAGGCTTTCTGGAGGGGGCAGGCACAGGGTTTCCAGGGCAAAGTCCAGTGGGTAAATGAGGATGGTGCCAGTCTGCAGTCCACAGAAGAGCAGATGTTTCTGCTGGGCTAACTCCATACAGCACACTTCAGAGGACACGTCCATGCTGCCTGTCTGCACACCTGCGACAGGACATTAATACTTTTAAAAGGATAAAAGTGAACATTCTGTCATTAATTACTGATCCTTGTGCCATTCTCAACTCCTAAGACTTTTCATCTTGGGAAAATAAATGAATCCATATGAATCCAGCAGTTTAGTACAGGTTCTTTTCCTTTTACATGATGACCAGAATGAATTGAGTCTTTTATTCACATATAGACATTGATCAGAGAACATAAAAGCTCAATGAAACCATGCTTGACATGAGAACAAACCTCTTCCTGACGCTCGAACACGCTGCGTGACGCGGGACATGAGAATGAACTTCACTGGTTCTCGCTCATCAAGCAAACATGCTTCAGCTTCCGTTTAAGTGAGTTGATGAAAGTTTATATGTGGATAACAGGCTAAATTCAATCTGTACGTTAAATAAAGCAATTCTGTTTATTCTGACTAAACTGCTCAATCTATACGGATTAGTTTTATGATCTCTTTATGAACTTCAGAGGTACTTGCAAAGCTGTCAATGGAGGGACAGAAATCTCTGGTTGAAATCTTTGATCTCATCAGATTGATCTTAATTTGAGTTATGAAGAGGAACAAAAGTCTTTGGAATGGGTTTGAACAAATTTCATTTTTAGGTGAATTTAGGTGTCATAATTACAACCAACATTCAATCAAAAAACATTACATTACATGCTTCACCTTCTGAACAGCTCCAGACAAAAACTTTGGTTTTATTTCCCTCTTTGACATAGAACACAGAGTCGCCATCTTTCGACAGGGCCACTAGGGGGCAGTACGCTGGGATGAAGCTCTTGCTCCGGTGCTTAGTGTTGTAGTCCAGGTGCCATACTTTGAGCTGGCTGGCAATAACAGAGGCAGAGATAATAGTGCGCTGATGTACGGCCAAAATGGACACGGCAGAATCCATTACACCAATCCAGTCCAGCAGGGCTCCTGTGGTTACACTCCACACCTCGAAGAGAACAAGATCATCAACTTTCATTCAAGACAATGACAGCGAGATAAAACTGTGCCCATCGGAGAACAGTAAAATGGTTGTAAAATGATTGTTAGGCTGCATAATTTAGGTCAGCCGGAACCGGGAACATTCCCATAACACCTGATGTACTCGATACATCAGAAGAAGAATGGCATCTACGCTGATATTGGTCTCTGTTTATTCCGAGGTTATCGTGGTCAGCTGGATCCGGGCCGTATCCAGATCAGATGAAGGACCTGGACACGAGCACAGCACTACCCTGAAGTGTCTGCGGAGACCGTGACTCTACTGGACCCTCCCCTGTGACGATCATGAACCCATCTCCAACCGGACCAAACTGGACTTCATATTGGACTTGAATTGTTGTATAATAATCATGCACGGTTTGGCTGTTGGCCAGAGGAGAACTGGTCCCCCGACTGAGCCTGGTTTCTCCCAAGGTTTTTTCTCCATTCTATTCTTCATTCGTTACGTCACCTGCCGGAGTTTTGGTTCCTTGCCGCTGTCGCCTATGGCTTGCTCAGTTGGGGAAACTTAACACTTAAAATTCATCAATTGTATTGATTGGCTCTTCTAGAGCTGCTGTTCAGCCAAAACAAACCCCTGTAAAGCCGCTTTGAAACAATCTCTATCGTAAAAAGCGCTATATAAATAAAGGTTTAAAGAAAAAGAAAAAGAGAGGGATTAAACTGACCCGTATAATGCGATCCTGGGCGCTTGTGATGATTTCGCTGCCGTCACTGCTCGAGACGGCACACAGAAGAGACGCATCATGCTGAAGATCCAGAACCTTCTGCACTGAAGTCAGCGTCACAAGGAACACGCATAATGTTCTGTCACATCCTTCAACAGAGGAAAGCACATCATTCTTATTGTACGTTTTTGTATTTGTTCCTTTTTTTCCTTTTCTGTAACCCATTTAGTCATTTTATTATAACATTTATTGAATTTAATTATTTTATACATACAACTATTTTCTTTTACAAATACATGCTAACATAAAATTTAATATTTATTTTGATCCACTGAGGTAAACAATTTTTCCATTGTTGTGTTCTAATAATTGTTTGGTTTTATTTTTTTTGGTTTGGAAGAATAACTTTTTTGTAAATGATTAGAGCATTGTAATTATTATTTACTCATCAAACTCTGAATGTTCTCCTCACAAACAGAGAGAAGGGTATAATAGCATTTTAGTCTGAAGAACAATTCAGTGTAAAGTGTAAACGTGCTCTTTGACCCGTGTCCCAAATGGCAGACTTACAATGTGCATATCTGTGAACGCAATAATCAAGTGCCAGCGATGAGAAACCTGCTGTAGAGCGTCTCATTTGTCATGTAGGTTTCTGAAGGGTGCTCATGTTTGCAACCTATATGCGCACATACAGAGCTCTGCAATAGACTTCTACCCGACAGTCAGAGTGACATTACGTCATGTTAGTGTGGACTTGGAAGAACAGCGTTTGGGAGAGGGCAATGAAAACATGACTCAGTTGTAATGGCTGATAAATGGAAGAATGGCGGGGCTGTTCACACACTTCAAGAGTGATTGGTAACTGACACAGATAAGCAGGCAATGACTCGTGTTAGGCACCTGCAAACAGCAGTTTTTCATCCTCTGATGTTGTGAGGAACAAAGCTGGAGTGGGAAGATCCGCCACAGACTCAATCCCACGGCTCCACACCTGCACACACACACACACACCTTGACTGAAGCTGAAATTTGACATTTTGCTCGGCCTTTACTGAAACAAAGCACATACTGAATGCAGACTGCCTTCCTCAAAAGCAATGAGTATCTTGGAGTGTTTGGTGAGTGTGAGAGAGCAGGTGATGTTGTGCTGTCCAGCGGAGCAGGGGAGAGGGGTGAGGGATTCCTGCCCCCCAGTGGAGATGTCATAAAAACAGAGCGCCCCCTCACTGCACATGCATGCTATGGCATCTCCCACAACCCCGAGGACAGAACACCCCCCCGCAGGCAGCTCACGCAGCGGCTCCGCACTGTCCAAGTGCCACACTTTCACCTAGACGTCAAAGAATGGGAACTATAAACAACAAACAAACAATATTCTGCATCATATTAATATTTAAAGGAACCCTGTCATTACCGATTTTTAAGTACATCCCTTTTTAAAAATAATAATTATAAAAATGTTTATACTAGGCTGCTTAGGCTGGTTATGATCATCTTCCTTTCTTCAATCGAATGGATATGTGCAGAGGTGTGTGTTTGTACGGACACTGCATCAGTGATGCAGAAAAGCTGTTGTCCGCTTATCAGACACCATTTTCTCAGCGTGCCGTCGAGCGCAGTAGACAGACAGCTGTTGCTTTTATCCATCATCTTCAGCGACAGCACCCCCGCTGCACAGAGGAGGAGAAAACAGCCATCAGGACCGAACCAAAACTGTTTACTTGAACAGTTGATGGAGTATTTTAAACAGTAAATGCAGCGAACTCCATCCCTGCATGTGCTGCAGATTTAATGACCATTTGCTGAATTTTACTACATTTAAGCAGAATTTTGCAAAAGTAAAAGTGTGAGAATTTGACGCGTTTGAAGTTTAAAGAGTTTGAACATTTAGAAAGTGTCAATTTGTAACATTAGTAACTCAAAGTGAAAAATAAATGCATTATATATGCATTTATATTTTACAGTACAAAAATTAAATATAAAATACTAACATATTTGTTTCTTTTCTATATATTTTTTTGTAATTAGAGTTAAAATAATAATAATTACTGAAACACCAGTGTGAATTTACGTAATCTCAATTAAACAGCTTTAAAGTCCAGCAACAAGATAAAAATAAAACTTTTAAAAACTGGCATCATAGAATCGTGAATATGCAAATATCATTAAATTATTGAACTATTCATTTGAAATGTATGGAGGGTGCATCAAGTAATACAAGTTGAGCCCAAAGTCTTCACGCTCAGTACAGATATTGCTTGGAATCAAGTCAAGAGAAAAAGCGGCCGAGTTCTTTCTCCCACGTGTCCTGATTTGCTTGTTTTCTGTCATGTTA
Source organism: Rhodeus uyekii (assembly GCA_037043235.1). NCBI lineage: Eukaryota > Metazoa > Chordata > Actinopteri > Cypriniformes > Acheilognathidae > Rhodeus > Rhodeus uyekii. The sequence continues at coordinate 1,092,703 of JAWRVZ010000088.1, forward strand.
ATAACCTACCCGTGTGCCCAGAGAGAGTATGAAGAGTCTGTAGATGGCTTAAACTCCAGACTATGATCAGCCCGTCCTCTGAACCCGCAACCAACAGCTCCCTCTTTGAGCATAACACAACAGCCTTCACCCCTTCAAGAAAACACACACACTGCTATGAAATCACATTACGCTGAGCAGCAATAGGTTTAGTTTTACTTTAACAAAAGCAAGATTGAGCTCCTTTATATGGGGTCACCTTTAGTGAACCCTGTAAGAGTGCTCTTCAATGGGCCGCCCGGAGCCTGAAAGATGCTGCATTTGGGCACGAGCACTGGGTCCGTACAGGATCCAAACCAGTCCATGCACTGGGAGCACAGCTGACCAATCATAGAGGGGTAGAGATCTGCAAGACCCTGCAGCCTGGAGAAGATCTCCGTGACCAGAAACGAAGGATCTTAAAACAGAGTGAGATAAAGAATTGATCAAGTAAAAAAAAAAACCTGTATGAATTTCTTTCTTCTGCTGAACAGAAAAGAAGATCATTTGAAGAATATTGGTTAGCAAACAGCTGATGGAACCCATTGACTTCCATTGTATGGAGTAAATACTAAAAGTGGGGCACATCAACTTTTATGATTATTGACATTCTTTGAAGAAATAACTTATTTGGCATTCAGCAAAACAAAGAAAGTCGTACAGGTATGAAACAACTTTGGGGCAAGAAAATAACAGAATATCCATTTTTGGATGAGCTGTCCCTTTAAGAGTGCTCTAAAAACTGACAAATGAATAAAGAAAAGATTGAGAAAGCCAACTTAGTGATATTGTATCTAAACTTATTATTATTAAGTTGGCTTGAGAAAGCCAACTTAGTGATATTGTATCTAAACTTATTATTATTATTATTATTAAGTTGGCTTGAGAAAGCCAACTTAGTGATATTGTATCTAAACTTATTATTATTATTATTATTATTATTATTATTATTAAGTTGGCTTGAGAAAGCCAACTTAGTGATATTGTATCTAAACTTATTATTATTTTTTTTATTATTATTTTTCTTCTTACCTAAAATTCTAAAAGAATCTCCTCGTACAGCTTTAAAGCTACAACCACTAAACTCTGCTCAGACTTCAGACCTGTTCTGACTTGAGTTGCTATATCATTTCAGACTGATCAGACTTATGATTTTTGATAAAATTGAAGATTAAAATCATAAAAAGTTCCATAGACTTTACATTGAACTAAAATTCACCAATCAGAGGGCTTAGATTACTGAGCCCGCCTTAAGGCTTCAAACTAATCAGAGCTCTAGAAGGAGCGTCCATCACTGAAGATTGAACGAATCAGAGCGCTGTTAGTCTCTGCCAGAAACTGATAGAGCCGCCATTACTGCTGGAGAGACAGAGATCATAATCTCCTAAAATAGATTTATGTGAGAGAGTTTATGATCAAACGGAAATTGTTTCCGATTATCAAGTAACCACTGCAGTGTGTTTGCTTGAAGATTTATGCACTTATATGGCCAAATTGTGACTCTCATTCGTGTTTACTCGGTGAAGGCTTTCCCCCCGCTGAGTACATTACTATGGGAACGGCAACTCTCAATGAAGTTCAAACGCGCGTCCTCGCGCACTCGCGTCAGTTTATTTATAACTTATGCCTGAGTAAATATTACATTGCCTTGATTCCTTTATCTGCTATAATTGCCGTGTTGAACTGAAGTCTGACATGGCAGATCGATTCAATCTGAAAACTGCTTGAGATTAGAAAAAACAGCATTACTATCCCCATTGTAATTGTGCAGGAATGATTTAAGAAATACTAATATTTAAGTTATTTTATTTCACATGAAGAAAGGCTTTATACACACACACACATATATACATATACATATACATATACATATATATATATATATATATATATATATATATATATATACACATACATATCTATCTATACACACATTTATATAGTAAATAAATGTATAAAGGGCTCAATATATATGCAGTGGAACTGCAGTCTGTTTAGAAAGTGGTAAGACTATATTAATAATGCTTAATTACATCTTTAAAATAGAAATAAAACAAAGTATTATTCACATTAGTGAAAACTGACCGTTAAAAGCCAAGGATGTAATTAAACCGTAAACATTTTTATAAACTAATTGCAATTTTCAACACTTTGGGGATCAAAAAGCATTGTTATTTATTTTTTGGTATTTCGTTACAACACCGATGATCCCTCATGATGAAAAAACTCCATGTATGTTCCCTAGATGCCATTTTGTGCACTAACCAAGTATTGCAACACTTCTGTAATCAATTATTAATTTACTCATGTTTATTACCAATGTAAATGTTGTTTATTTTAGATTTATATTTAATATTCATTATTATTCTTTGATATTTCAGACCACTCACTGTTCAGCTGAATCATCAATAACCTCCAGTCTCTGCGTCAACTGACTTTTGTGTTCTTTAAAACATTAAATCTCACTAGTGACTTGTTAAATAACATTCATTCTCGTCAGTGACATGTTAACTCATGTTAAATCTCACAAGCGACCTACGAATTAACAAATCTCACTAGCGAGATGTTAGTTCACACTAAATGTCAATAGCGTCTTGTTAATTAACGTTAAATCTTGCTAGCAACATGCTAGATCACGCAAATTCTCACTAGTGACATGCTAGATCATGCTAAATCTTGATAGCAACTTGTTAATTAACAATAAATCTTGCTACCAATATGCTAATTCAGCGAATTCTTGCCAGCAACATGCTTATTTATGTTAAATGTTGCTATTGACTTCGGAATTCATTCTAAATCTTGCTAGCAACAAGATAATTAACATTAAATCTTGCTAGCAAAATTGATTATCAATTGATTAAAGATTAAATTATGATCAAAGAACATAACGACACCTTAGTAACTGCCTAGAAACAACGCAAGGCAATAACTAACAAGTGTATATATGCTCAAGATCTAATTCTTTCCATCTATCTATCTGTAAACTTAAACAACTTTTTAAGCTTTTACAAATAAATTTAACTTTCAGGATAGGCTTTCTCAAGCCAACTGAAGTTTATATCATAAACTTCCTCTATCTAGTTATTATTATTATTAAGTTGGCTTGAGAAAGCCAACTTAGTGATATTGTATCTAAACTTATTATTATTATTATTATTATTATTAAGTTGGCTTGAGAAAGCCAACTTAGTGATATTGTATCTAAACTTATTATTAAGTTGGCTTGAGAAAGCCAACTTAGTGATATTGTATCTAAACTTATTATTATTATTATTATTCTTCTTACCTAAAATTCTCAATGCATCTCCTCCTAGAGCTTTAAAGCTACAACCACTAAACTCTGCTCAGACTTCAGACCTGTTCTGACTTGAGTTGCTATCCCTTTTCAGACTGATCAGACTTATGATTTTTGATAAAACTGAAGATTAAAGTCATAAAATCTCCATAGACTTTCACTAATGAAGTGAAAACTGAATTTTAGATAGAGCGTCCACTCCATCTGTTGGTAACATCACAACATTACACCTGATATATAATACATTTCAATACAGTATGTGTGAACATGTCCATTCCAATGGGCATGCATTTTATTTTTTTAAATCCTGAAAAAAAACTTGCAGGTCTACAATCGATTTTTTACTTTAATTAGTAAGTTAAATCTCTCTATTTTACATTCATAATATCACAAAATTACACCCCTGTCAGTGAGAGCACTGAAGTTTGAACGAATCAGAGCGCTGCAATTCAAAGCCTCAAAGCTTTTCAAAGACGCCATTACTGCTGGAGAGAGAGATCATAATCTCCTAAAATAGATTTATGTGAGAGAGTTTATGATCAAACGGAAATTGTTTCCGATTATCAAGTAACCGCTGCAGCGTGTTTCCTTGAAGATTTATGCACTTATATGGCCAAATTCTGACTCTCATTCGTCTTTACTCGGCAACGGAGTACATTACTATGGGGAAGGTAAGTGAAGTTTAAACGCGCGTCCTCCTGGACTCGCGCCAACGCATAACCGTCTAAGCACCTACGTTTATTTATAGCGCTCATTTATGTACTTTATTGCCGAATTCTGACTCTCGCTCGTGTGTTCATGGGGAAGACACATGTAAAAAGGCTTCCCTGAGCAGCGCTGACTCTCTTCAAATGCAGCGTCTAACAGTCAAAGTTATTTATAACTAATTCTTGAGTATATAGTTACATTGTGTTAATTCTTTTATCTGCTTTTAACTAAAGTCTGACTCCTGTTCTCGAGTTCAAACGCGCTTCCTGAGCAGATTCGCTGATAGATCGATGTTTTGTGAACACTTAAACAATAAATGAAATAAGGTATTTAAAAGGATGCAAAAACGATGGCAGATCGATTCAAACTGTAAACTGCTTGAGATTAAAAAAAACTGCATTACTCTGCTGCATTACATGAGCAGGAATTATTTAAAAAATACTAATATTTAAGTTATTTTGTTTCCCATGGAGGAAGGCTTTATACAAATATTACATTGCGTTGATTCCTTTATCTGCTATAATTGCCGTGTTGAACTGAAGTCTGACATGGCAGATCGAGTCAATCTGAAAACTGCTTGAGATTAGAAAAAACTGCATTACTCTCCTCATTGTACTTTAGCAGGAATTATTTTAAAAATACTAATATTTAAGTTTGTTTCCCATGAAGGAAGGATTTACATATACATCTAAAAAGTATGTATTAGAGGCTCCATATACGCGCGTCCTCCCGCATTCGCGCGTCCACGCCTAAGCGCCTACGTTTATTTATAGCGCGTAAATTTATTCACACACATACATGCATATCTATCTATGTCACAAGGCGCAGGATCGTGTGCGATGCGGAGCATACGCGGAGCCAGAAATGCAAGTAAACACTTTATTCAATAACAAAAACAAAAGCACGCGATGGTGCAAACTCAACAGAAATAACATCCACACACGACTAGGGAACATAACATTAACAATCGACAACAGGGGAGTGAACATGGAGAACTTAAATACTGACTATGATTAACAGAAACACAAAACACCTGTGACTGATAAGTGCTAATGGGAACTGGGTGAGGTGAGATCAGGAACGGGGAACATGTGACACAGACAAGGTAAACTAAGAGTCCAGGGTGAAAACTAACATAAACGTGACAATCTACATCTATATTGTAAATATAAAGGGCTCCATATACATGCAGTGTAACTGCTGTCTGTTTTGAAAGTGGTAAGACTACATAAATAATGCTTAATTACATCTTTAAAATAGAAATAAAACAAAGTATTATTCACAGTATCACAGTACCATTTATTTATATATATATATATATATATATACACACATACACACACATCTATTTAGTATATATAAAAGGCTACATATAGTGTAACTGTGGTGTAACTGCAGTCTCTTTTGAAAGTGATTAGCCTATATTAATAATGCTTAATTACAGCTTTAAAATAGAAATAAAACAAAGTATTATTCACAGTATCATATATATATATATATATATATATATATATACACACACACACACACCTCTATACATATTATATATATATATATATATATATATATATATATATATATATATATATATATATATATATATATACACATACACATCTATTTAGTATATATAAAAGGCTACATATACATGCAGTGTAACTGCAGTCTCTTTTGAAAGTGATTAGCCTATACTAATTGTCAGAAAGCCTGTCCTAGGAACGAATATTTTGTTGTTGTTGTTGGGGTCCCGGTATTAGTGACGCACACCGGTAGTCGATGACTGTTCATCTTTATGTTGCTGACTGTGTTCCGTGTCATGCGTGCGTTCATGCACTACCTGTAAGTACATTATGTATGTTATATATTTGCGAGTAGATGCCGTGAAGATCATTAGTAATCTCCGATGTTTATATCGTTCGTGTTTTACCGTTTGTTCGGCCGTAATTTGCCGAACTAATCTGCTGAGTCATCACTAGACGCGTTGGTGTTGCTCCGATACGGCGCGCGTTACAGCGCGAGTGTTTGTTTATGTTATTGATTATGGCAGTGTGTTATTTAGTGTGATACTGTATCTCTGTCGACTTTATTATGATTATTATAGCTGACATTTGTACAGTGTATTCGTTTACTATGTTTATTACTCATTTGTGTATACAGTTCAATGACACTAATGTTGTAAAATCATTTCTCTTTATTTCCTATGTAGACCACGCATACGCACACCCATATAATCTCACAGTTATATACCTGCATCTGGATTACAAATAAATGCTTCATAACAAAAGGATCACTTCTCCATTCCTGATTCTCTGACCGGAATCTGATCCATATTTGGCCGCCTCAACCAGATAAAATCTTTAACGTAGTGGGACTTCACTACATTTATGGTCCTTCGAGCCGGATTGAGAGCAAGATCAAACCAATATGGATCCAGCAGAAAGTGACACAACAAAGACAATGGATAGACCCCGCCGCAGGACTAATTTGCCCTCTCACCTTGATGATTATGAGGTTGGCTACCGACCAGCTGAGGACCCTCCTCCTAAAGCTTCTTCCCACTGTACCAGTCGCCCAAGAAGCAGCTCGAGGAAAACGTCTCACAGCGGCGCAAGCTCTCACTCCAGGTCAAGTAGGCGCTCTATTACCTCCACTGGTGTTTATCTTCCAACAGAACTCTCTAGTGTCCAGACTGCTATTTTGGAGGAGAAGATTAAACAGAGGCAGTTAGACAGTCTTCGGCAGCAGGTCGAGGAGGACTCACTGGCCGACGTGGAATACCAGCGGCTACAGGCTCAAGCCAAAGAAGCCCAGCGTATGCAAGAGGAAGCCCTCACAGCAAAGGAGGCTTTATCCAAGCATCTTGAAAGACAGCGTAAGCTGCAACAAGCAGAGACTGAACTCGAGGTAGCGAAGCTTGTGTCCTGCATGCTTATTAAAGACTCTGGTTCAACAACCCCTGTGCCTCCAGGCTCACCTGACAGCCTTTCGCCACAACCTCAGCTTGAACATATGAGTCCACCTCGTCCATCAGACTCTCTCCCGCACCCCTCTACTCAGTCACCAGTTATTACCTCCACTATGCAGATTCATCCAGCCGAACAGATCATTCCTGATGGTTCTTGGGTGTCTCAGTCATCACTTAGACCGCCTGCAGGTATCCAGCCTTTACCACAAACAGTCTCATCACCTGTCTTTAATGTACCTCTGGCAAACCCCATAATTGCACCAGATCGTACTGTGGTATCGAATGTGGTTCCCCAATCTCACTCAGGAGCCACAGTCATGTCTACTGCTGCACATCCAATCAGTACAAGTACGCCATCTATGCCACAGCACCCTACCAGAACAACACTATTCCCACCTACAAGGCCATATGCGATACTGCAAACAGGAATCCCTCCTGTGACAACACATCTGCTGCAGCCCCCTACTGGCCCTAGACATGCTCCACCACTTTCAGGTGTACCCTTTACGCATTATGGTCATCCAGCATACCCTAGTACAGAGCAACAGTTTGCATCAGCTTATGGTATTCCCCCACTCAAGTTGCCGGTGTTTGAAAGTGGTAATGAGAGTGATTTTGCCTTATTAAAGTTGGCATTGGACAATTTGTTGAGCAATCACAGCCATCTCAGTGAGCAGTACAAATATCACGTATTGCTAAGCCATTTGACACTTCCCAGTGCTCAGCAGCTGGCTAAAGCTTATATGTACCATCCACGTCCCTATTCATCCGCACTGCAAGCTCTTCAAGACAAGTATGGCCAGCCAAGACAGCTTGTGCAGTCAGAGTTGGGAGCCATCATGAACACTTCACCAATCAGAATGGGTGATGCCAACGCGTTTGACTCATTCGCATTATCTGTTCAATCATTGGTGGGCATGCTAAGGACTCTTGAGGGCCAGAACGGTTACGAACTCCTGTGTGGCTCTCACGTGGATCGTCTGTTAAGTAAATTACCACCTGCCTACCGTGACGGCTTTGTTGAATACTGTCTAAGCAGGGGTATTCTTCAGACAGGTACTGACAAGACCTATACACTCCCCGATTTAGCCAACTGGTTAGAGATCAAGTCTCAAGCAAAACGCATTTCCAGCCGAGCCGTATCCTTGTACCAGAGTGACTCATCCAAGTCCTATGGTAAACCCATGCCATTCACTCGTCCAAAGGAGCGACCAACACCAGTTTTCATGTCCAATGAAAGCACCATAAGACACACTAAACCTACAGATCCAAAACACATCTCAAAGCCAAAGCCATATTGTCCCCACTGTGATAACCGGGATCATTACCTCAATTCTTGTGAACAGTTTAAGAAGTTGAGTCCTTCTCAAATCGTCACTTGGATTAAAGAGGGAAAACGCTGCTGGAGATGTGGTCGGACACATGCAGTAGATGCTTGCAACCTCAAACGCCCTTGTAATATCTGTAAAGAGATTCATCTCACAGTTCTACATGACTCCATTAATGACACTTCCAGAGCAGTACTCATGGTGAGCTTACCACCTACCAGGGTCTACCTTGACAGACCTAACCGATCTCCCAAGGTCATGTTGAAAGTGGTTAAAGTCCTCCTCCACCATGGTCGTCACACTATGGAAACCCATGCAGTCCTGGATGATGGATCAGAGAGAACAATTGTGCTACAGCCAGTAGTTCAGCAGCTCCAGTTAACCAGTACTCCTGAATTGCTTTCCCTACAGACAATTCAACAGTGTCACGCTGAACTTGATGGGTCATCCGTCTCTTTTGAGGTGTCCTCAGTCTCCAAACCCATGACGAAGTTCACTATACGTCATGCTTTCACTGCAACCGGTCTGTGTCTAGCAGAGCACAACTACCCAGTGACTGCCCTCCAGAATGCCTATCGGCACCTGAAGGATCTACCATTGCCTCCCGTCGATAGGGTAAAACCACTGCTCCTCATTGGGTCAGATAATCCACACCTCCTGACACCAATCCAGCCCATAAGCAAAGGCCCAATAGGAGGACCCATTGCTGTCTGCACACATCTTGGATGGTCTCTGCAGGGCCCGATGAGTCCAATACAACCTTCACGAGGGAGTCAGCAATGTCTTCACATCACGACAGGCCCAGCTCGTGATGATCTCATCCAGCATGTAGAAAGGCTCTGGCAAGTTGATACTCTCCCTTACACTGAGAAAATGGTCACCAGGTCCAAGCAGGATCGAGAGGCTTACACCCTACTCCAAAATTCCACCATCCGGGTGAATGTGGACGGTGTTCAGCGTTATGCCACACCCTTATTGAGAAGAACATCTGGGAGTTTACTCCAGGCAGATAAAGAGACTGTGCTCCCCAGTTTACGTAGCACCGAGCGTAGGCTGGCACGGGATCCTGAGAGGGCTAAAGCCTACTGTACTGAGATCCAGAAGTTGGAGGCGGCAGGTTATGTTGCCAAACTGACTCTAGAGGAGATTGACAAGAGTGCAGAGTCTTGGTACATCCCACACCATATGGTGCATCACAATGGTAAAGACAGGATAGTCTTTAACTGTTCCTTTAAACATCAGGGACAATCTTTAAATGATCAACTGCTGCCTGGGCCTACATTGGGACCTACATTACTGGGTGTCCTCCTTCGATTCCGCCAACACCCTGTTGCTATCAGTGGGGACATCAAAGGGATGTTCCATCAGGTACGCCTACTGCCAGCCGACAAGTCAGTGCTGCGGTTCCTTTGGAGGGACATGCGCAGGGAGGTGGAACCTGATGTATATGAGTGGCAGGTACTCCCGTTTGGCACTACATGCAGCCCATGCTGTGCCATCTATGCCCTCCAACACCACGCCCAAGGACACAAAGACATGCCTGATCTAGTCAACATACTGGAACATTCATTCTATGTTGATAATTGCCTTCACAGTACACCAACCGTAAATGAAGCCAAAGAAATAGTTGATGGACTGCGCCAAACACTCTCTGATGGAGGCTTTGAAATAAGACAATGGGCAAGCAATGTACCATCTGTGATCCAGCACCTTCCCACCGATGCAAAGTCTGCTAGTAGTGAACGTTGGTTGACACAACTAAGCAAAGACCTCCAAGAACCCACTCTTGGGCTGCGATGGAATTGTATCAATGACACCCTGGGTTATAATTTGCGCTCTACAGAGCCTGCTGAGCCTACCATGAGGAACATGTATAGGACGCTGGCAAGTCAGTATGACCCTTTGGGGTTCATCGTCCCATTCACTACCAGGGCCAAGGTACTTATCCAAGACCTCTGGAAGCATAACCTCGGTTGGGATGACCCCATTGAACCTCTGCATTTGAGAGAACAGTGGCTTACCTGGGTGAGAGAACTACCTACTCTCCTTCAGTTGCAGTTCCCTCGAACATACACCTCAGCCTTTAATGACAACACTTCAGTCATGCGAGAGATTCATGTCTTTAGTGATGCATCAGAAAGAGCTTATGGTTCAGTGGCCTACTTGCGTACCACAGATAGTCAAGGACAGGTTACTGTCACCTTTGTGCTGGCCAGGTCAAGAGTAGCACCGAGGAAATGTCTGTCCATGCCTCGCTTGGAGCTGAGTGCAGCACTGACTGGGGCCCAGTTGGCCAAGGTGATCCAAACAGAGTTGACTATTCCTATTCACAAGGTTACTTTCTGGACTGACTCTACCACTGTATTATACTGGCTGACATCAGAGTCCTGTCGCTACAAGGTGTTTGTAGGAACACGTGTAGCAGAAATACAGACCCTCACCGATATGGCTGAATGGAGGTATGTTGAGTCGGCTCGCAACTCTGCTGACCACATCACACGAGGTCTTTCACTAACTGAGCTGGCAGGCCCTCATCAGTGGAGCTCCGGACCAGCATTCCTAAGCCAGCCAATCGACCAGTGGCCATCTACTCTCAAGACTGATAAAGAGCCAGACCTCAGCGAATTAAAGAAAGCTGCCTTCATCGGAACTGTTTCCATGCTTAATAGTTCCATACCTGATCACAGCCAGTTCTCCACATGGCAAGAACTTGTCCAATCCACTGTTAGATCCCTGCATGGGGCGGCTGAAATAAATACTGACTCTCCCGCAACGGCTTCTGAATACATTGAAGCAGAGAGACTCCTCCTGCTGCAGGCGCAAAGTGACTCCTTCCCGCTTGAAGTCAAGGCTTTAAAGGCTGGACAGTCAGTCCCAGCTGATAGTCGTTTGATCTCTCTCGCCCCAGAGTATGATGGGACCACTGGACTTATCCGTGTGGGTGGGCGGTTACGTCGTGCTTGTGACCTTGACCTGGAATCTGTGCACCCCATTGTGTTAGATCCAAGACATCATATCACCCTTCTGCTAATTAAAGATACCGATCAACGACTTCTTCACCCTGGCTCAGAAAGAGTTCTAGCGGAACTTCGGCGCCAGTATTGGGTGCTTCGAGGCAGAGAAGCAATTCGTAAACAGCAACGCACATGCCGAGACTGTCAGCGGTGGCGTGCCAAGCCTCAGACCCCACGATTGGCCGATCTACCACCCTGCCGGTTAAACTTGTATAAGCCACCTTTCCATTCTACTGGTGTAGATTGCTTCGGTCCATTTGCAGTCAAGCTTGGTCGCCGTCAAGAGAAAAGATGGGGGATTATCTACAAATGTATGACAACACGCTGTGTGCATCTAGATTTATTAGAGAACCTGGACACTGATGCATTCCTGCTTTCTCTGCGTCGATTCATAGCACGACGAGGCAAGCCCATGGAACTAATTTGCGATAATGGCACTAATTTCGTTGGAGGTAATCGGGAACTACAACAGACCTTCAATGCCATGGCACCAAAGCTTCAGGAGCTGCTAGCTGGACAGAAGATCCGATTTCGTCATAATCCACCAAGTGCCCCTCACTTCGGAGGCACATGGGAGCGTGAGGTGAAATCAGTTAAGACAGCACTACGTGTGATCCTGCGAGAGCAGTCAGTCCCAGAACCAGTACTGCAAACCCTTCTAGTGGAAGTAGAGAGTATCTTGAACGCCAAGCCACTTGGCTATGTATCCTCGGATGTCGCTGACTTGGATCCAGTGACTCCGAACTTACTTCTCATGGGTCGCCATGATGCCTCTTTACCACAGGTTCTGTATGATTCTAACAATTTGCTTGGTAGACGGAGATGGAGACATAGTCAGGTGCTTGCTGACCATTTCTGGACTTCCTTCATACGCCACTACCTTCCAGGCATGCAAGGTCGTCATAAGTGGAGGACGGATGTTAAAGAACTGACGGTAGGCCAAGTAGTGCTCATTGTCGATCCCCAACTTCCACGGGCACTCTGGCCTGTCGGCACAGTGATGGAGACCCTGGCTGGAACGGATGGTAGAGTTCGTATTGCAAGAGTCAAGGTTAAAGATAAAACTTACACACGTCCAGTTGTTCGGCTGATTCCACTTCCTCACCTTGAGGATGATAATATGGACACTTCAGACAGACTTTCCTAGAGATTTCAATTATCTTATCAGATAATTGGGGGCGGCTGTGTCAGAAAGCCTGTCCTAGGAACGAATATTTTGTTGTTGTTGTTGGGGTCCCGGTATTAGTGACGCACACCGGTAGTCGATGACTGTTCATCTTTATGTTGCTGACTGTGTTCCGTGTCATGCGTGCGTTCATGCACTACCTGTAAGTACATTATGTATGTTATATATTTGCGAGTAGATGCCGTGAAGATCATTAGTAATCTCCGATGTTTATATCGTTCGTGTTTTACCGTTTGTTCGGCCGTAATTTGCCGAACTAATCTGCTGAGTCATCACTAGACGCGTTGGTGTTGCTCCGATACGGCGCGCGTTACAGCGCGAGTGTTTGTTTATGTTATTGATTATGGCAGTGTGTTATTTAGTGTGATACTGTATCTCTGTCGACTTTATTATGATTATTATAGCTGACATTTGTACAGTGTATTCGTTTACTATGTTTATTACTCATTTGTGTATACAGTTCAATGACACTGTTGTAAAATCATTTCTCTTTATTTCCTATGTAGACCACGCATACGCACACCCATATAATCTCACAGTTATATACCTGCATCTGGATTACAAATAAATGCTTCATAACAAAAGGATCACTTCTCCATTCCTGATTCTCTGACCGGAATCTGATCCATATTTGGCCGCCTCAACCAGATAAAATCTTTAACGTAGTGGAAAAGCCAAGGATGTAATTAAACCGTAAACATTTTTTTAAACTAATTACAATTTTCCAACACTTTGGGGATCAAAAAGCATAATTATAACTTATTTTTAAGTTTAAACTCTCAAAACTTTTTAAGCTAATTAACGATAAATCTTGCTAACAATATGCTAATTCAGCAAATTCTTGCCAGCAACATGCTTATTTATGTTAAATGTTGCTAATGACTTCGGAATTCATACTAAATCTTGCTAGCAACAAGATAATTAACATTAAATCTTGCTAGCAAAATTGATCATCAATTGATTAAAGATTAAATTATGATCAAAGAACATAACGACACCTTAGTAACTGCCTAGAAACAACGCAAGGCAATAACTAACAAGAGTATATATGCTCAAGATCTAATTCTTTCCATCTATCCATCTGTAAACTTTCAAAACTTTTTAAGCTTTTACAAATAAATTTAACTTTCAGGCTAGGCTTTCTCAAGCCAACTGAAGTTTATATCATAAACTTCCTCTATCTAGTTATTATTATTATTATTATTAAGTTGGCTTGAGAAAGCCAACTTAGTGATATTGTATCTAAACTTATTATTATTAAGTTGGCTTGAGAAAGCCAACTTAGTGATATTGTATCTAAACTTATTATTATTATTATTATTATTATTATTCTTCTTACCTAAAATTCTCAATGCATCTCCTCCTAGAGCTTTAAAGCTACAACCACTAAACTCTGCTCAGACTTCAGACCTGTTCTGACTTGAGTTGCTATCCCTTTTCAGACTGATCAGACTTATGATTTTTGATAAAACTGAAGATTAAAGTCATAAAATCTCCATAGACTTTCACTAATGAAGTGAAAACTGAATTTTAGATAGAGCGTCCACTCCATCTATTGGTGACATAACAACATTACACCTGATATATAATACATTTCAATACAGTTTGTGTGAACATGTCCATTCCAATGGGCATGCATTTTATTTTTTTAAATCCTGAAAAAAAACTTGCAATCGATTTTTTACTTTAATTAGTAAGTTAAATCTCTCTATTTTACATACATAATATCACAAAATTACACCCCTGTCAGTGAGAGCACTGAAGTTTGAACGAATCAGAGCGCTGCAATTCAGAGCCTCAAAGCTTTTCAAAGACGCCATTACTGCTGGAGAGAGAGATCATAATCTCCTAAAATAGATTTATGTGAGACAGTTTATGATCAAACGGAAATTGTTTCCGATTATCAAGTAACCACTGCAGCGTGTTTGCTTGAAGATTTATGCACTTATATGGCCGAATTCTGACTCTCATTCGTCTTTACTTGGCAACGGATTTTCTACTATGGGAAAGGTAAGTGAAGTTTAAACGCGCGTCCTCTCCTGGACTCGCGCCAACGTATAACCGTCTAAGCGCCTACGTTTATTTATGTACTTTATTGCTGAATTCTGACTCTCGCTCGTGTATACATAGGGAATGCAGAAACATGAATATACATTGGAAAGGCTTCCCTGAGCAGCGCGCACGCTGACTCTCTTCAAATGCAGCGTCTAACAGTCAAAGTTATTTATAACTAATTCTTGAGTATATAGTCACATTGTGTTAATTCTTTTATCTGCTTTTAACTAAAGTCTGACTCCTGTTCTCGAGTTCAAACGCGCTTCCTGAGCAGATTCGCTGATAGATCGATGTTTTGTGAACACTTAAACAAATGAAATAAGATTTTTAAGGATGCAAAAACATGGCAGATCGATTCAAACTGTAAACTGCTTGAGATTCAAAAAAACTGCATTACTCTGCTGCATTACTTGAGCAGGAATTATTTTTAAAATACTAATATTTAAGTTATTTTGTTTCCCATGGAGGAAGGCTTTATACAAATATTACATTGCGTTGATTCCTTTATCTGCTATAATTGCCGTGTTGAACTGAAGTCTGACATGGCAGATCGAGTCAATCTGAAAACTGCTTGAGATTAGAAAAAACTGCATTACTCTCCTCATTGTACTTTAGCAGGAATTATTTTAAAAATACTAATATTTAAGTTTGTTTCCCATGAAGGAAGGATTTACATATACATCTAAAAAGTATGTATTAGAGGCTCCATATACGCGCGTCCTCCCGCATTCGCGCGTCCACGCCTAAGCGCCTACGTTTATTTATAGCGCGTAAATTTATTCACACACATACATGCATATCTATCTATGTCACAAGGCGCAGGATCGTGTGCGATGCGGAGCATACGCGGAGCCAGAAATGCAAGTAAACACTTTATTCAATAACAAAAACAAAAGCACGCGATGGTGCAAACTCAACAGAAATAACATCCACACACGACTAGGGAACATAACATTAACAATCGACAACAGGGGAGTGAACATGGAGAACTTAAATACTGACTATGATTAACAGAAACACAAAACACCTGTGACTGATAAGTGCTAATGGGAACTGGGTGAGGTGAGATCAGGAACGGGGAACATGTGACACAGACAAGGTAAACTAAGAGTCCAGGGTGAAAACTAACATAAACGTGACAATCTACATCTATATTGTAAATATAAAGGGCTCCATATACATGCAGTGTAACTGCTGTCTGTTTTGAAAGTGGTAAGACTACATAAATAATGCTTAATTACATCTTTAAAATAGAAATAAAACAAAGTATTATTCACAGTATCACAGTACCATTTATTTATATATATATATATATATATACACACATACACACACATCTATTTAGTATATATAAAAGGCTACATATAGTGTAACTGTGGTGTAACTGCAGTCTCTTTTGAAAGTGATTAGCCTATATTAATAATGCTTAATTACAAGTTTAAAATAGAAATAAAACAAAGTATTATTCACAGTATCATATATATATATATATATATATATATATATATATATATATATATATATATATATATATATATATATATATATATATACACACACACACACACCTCTATACATATTATATATATATATATATATATATATATATATACACATACACATCTATTTAGTATATATAAAAGGCTACATATACATGCAGTGTAACTGCAGTCTCTTTTGAAAGTGATTAGCCTATACTAATAATGCTTAATTACAGCTTTAAAATAGAAATTAAACAAAGTATTTTTCGCATTAGTGAAAACTGACCGTTAAAAGCCAAGGATGTAATTAAACCGTAAACATTTTTTTAAACTAATTACAATTTTCCAACACTTTGGGGATCAAAAAGCATAATTATAACTTATTTTTAAGTTTAAACTCTCAAAACTTTTTAAGCTAATTAACGATAAATCTTGCTAACAATATGCTAATTCAGCAAATTCTTGCCAGCAACATGCTTATTTATGTTAAATGTTGCTAATGACTTCGGAATTCATACTAAATCTTGCTAGCAACAAGATAATTAACATTAAATCTTGCTAGCAAAATTGATCATCAATTGATTAAAGATTAAATTATGATCAAAGAACATAACGACACCTTAGTAACTGCCTAGAAACAACGCAAGGCAATAACTAACAAGAGTATATATGCTCAAGATCTAATTCTTTCCATCTATCCATCTGTAAACTTTCAAAACTTTTTAAGCTTTTACAAATAAATTTAACTTTCAGGCTAGGCTTTCTCAAGCCAACTGAAGTTTATATCATAAACTTCCTCTATCTAGTTATTAGGGGCCAAGCACCGAAGGTGCGGAGGCACCTATTGTAATTGTTCCGGTTCTTTATTATTATTATTCATCTTCTTCTTCTTCTTCTTCTTCTTCTTCCGCCATGGAAGTCTATGTAAGGCCATAGAACCGTTTGCGGGAAAATGATAAAATTTGGCACACTGATAGAGGACAAGCCAATCATTGACCATAGCAAATTTGAAGTCTCTAACTCGATGTCTCTAGCGCCACCAACTGTCCAAAGTTGCACTCACGTTTACGTAAATAACTCTTGAACCGTATGTCCTAGAAACAAAATTCTTTCGTCCACTAATTCCTTGGCTCAAGACGATTCGATTGCACCCTATGACGTCATTTTCCGTCATGAAAAATTTCCCGCCATTTTGAATTTTACGAAAAACCTACTTTTTCGAACTCCTCCTAGGCCGTTTTTCCGATTTCAACGAAAATTGAACCACATCATCTCCAGACAATGTGGAAAAAAAGTTATCCAAAGAAAGTTGATATGTCAAACCGTTTACGAATAACTCGCGAAAGAATCCGACGTAATGGTCGCAAAAATGAAATTGAGGCTTTATCTCCGCAACGCATTAGCGTTTTCTGACCAAACTAGGTGTGTGTTATGTCAATCATGATCTGAGGCTACCTGCAGAGTTTTGGCGCTGTGCCCCCTAGTGGTCAAGAGATATGAAAAAGTTAAATATTTGCTTATAACTTCTGAACGCTTTGGCCAAAAATAATAAAACTGGTCTCTTTAGATTCAGTGCATCATGCCGAGTCGTGCGATACCAAATTTTCCCATATCGGCCATTTTGAGCGTCGGCCATTTTGAATATTGTCATAAATTGCTATATTTAAAAAAAGATATTGGCGTATCGTTACGAAACTCAATATGTGTCTTCGGCACCTAACCTTGATACGACTCAAAAAGTTTCGAGGCAGCACCCCCTTGTGGTCAAAAATTATAACCAAATTTACAAATATGCTAATAACTTTTGAGTGCGTTAACCTATGGTAAAACAAATTATCTTTATACGTTCCTTGGGTCAATCCGAGAACACAGATACCAAATTTGTCATAGTCGGCCAAACTTCTTGTCCACCATGTTGTTTTTCTTTAAAAACCTACTTTTTCGAACTCCTCCCAGACCGTTTGTCCAATTTTCAACAAAATTAAACCACATCATTTCCAGACCATCTTGACAAAAAGTTATCCAAAGAAAGTTGATATGTCAAACCGTTTACGAATAACTCGCGAAAGAATCCGACGTAATGGTTGCAAAAATGAAATTGAGGCTTTATCTCCGCAACGCATTAGCGTTTTCTGACCAAACTAGGTGTGTGTTATGTCAATCATGGTTTGAGGCTACCTGCAGAGATTTGGCGCTCTGCCCCCTAGTGGTCAGGAGATATCAAAAAACTGACATTTTTGATTATAACTCCTGAACGCTTTGTCTAAAAATCATGAAACTGGTCTCTTTAGATCCAGTGGGTCATGCCGAGTCCTGTGATACCAAATTTTCCCATATCGGCCATTTTGAGCGTCTGCCATTTCGATTTTTCTTGTAAGAAGCTATGTTTAACAAACACATGACTTTAGTGGTCTGTCAGCAATGGTTTACCCAATTGAAAGCAAACTTTGCATGTGTCAATGTCACCACACTCTCAATGTACCACATGAATTGACACTACAATTTGGTTACAGCGCTGCCTGTTGGTTGAATGTGATTAAACCATTAAATCGAATTGCTAAAAACCGTATTGTTGGTTTTTCAGCCATTTAGACTTAAGTCATATTGAAATGTCTTTAGATTCTTACTGCCGTTGGTCTGATGATGCCAGCCATGTCGGCATGACATTTAATGCCCTCCTTGCGCTATTTATTATTATTATTATTAAGTTGGCTTGAGAAAGCCAACTTAGTGATATTGTATCTAAACTTATTATTATTAAGTTGGCTTGAGAAAGCCAACTTAGTGATATTGTATCTAAACTTATTATTATTATTATTATTATTATTATTATTCTTCTTACCTAAAATTCTCAATGCATCTCCTCCTAGAGCTTTAAAGCTACAACCACTAAACTCTGCTCAGACTTCAGACCTGTTCTGACTTGAGTTGCTATCCCTTTTCAGACTGATCAGACTTATGATTTTTGATAAAACTGAAGATTAAAGTCATAAAATCTCCATAGACTTTCACTAATGAAGTGAAAACTGAATTTTAGATAGAGCGTCCACTCCATCTATTGGTGACATAACAACATTACACCTGATATATAATACATTTCAATACAGTTTGTGTGAACATGTCCATTCCAATGGGCATGCATTTTATTTTTTTAAATCCTGAAAAAAAACTTGCAATCGATTTTTTACTTTAATTAGTAAGTTAAATCTCTCTATTTTACATACATAATATCACAAAATTACACCCCTGTCAGTGAGAGCACTGAAGTTTGAACGAATCAGAGCGCTGCAATTCAGAGCCTCAAAGCTTTTCAAAGACGCCATTACTGCTGGAGAGAGAGATCATAATCTCCTAAAATAGATTTATGTGAGACAGTTTATGATCAAACGGAAATTGTTTCCGATTATCAAGTAACCACTGCAGCGTGTTTGCTTGAAGATTTATGCACTTATATGGCCGAATTCTGACTCTCATTCGTCTTTACTCGGCAACGGATTTTCTACTATGGGAAAGGTAAGTGAAGTTTAAACGCGCGTCCTCTCCTGGACTCGCGCCAACGTATAACCGTCTAAGCGCCTACGTTTATTTATGTACTTTATTGCTGAATTCTGACTCTCGCTCGTGTATACATAGGGAATGCAGAAACATGAATATACATTGGAAAGGCTTCCCTGAGCAGCGCGCACGCTGACTCTCTTCAAATGCAGCGTCTAACAGTCAAAGTTATTTATAACTAATTCTTGAGTATATAGTCACATTGTGTTAATTCTTTTATCTGCTTTTAACTAAAGTCTGACTCCTGTTCTCGAGTTCAAACGCGCTTCCTGAGCAGATTCGCTGATAGATCGATGTTTTGTGAACACTTAAACAAATGAAATAAGATTTTTAAGGATGCAAAAACATGGCAGATCGATTCAAACTGTAAACTGCTTGAGATTCAAAAAAACTGCATTACTCTGCTGCATTACTTGAGCAGGAATTATTTTTAAAATACTAATATTTAAGTTATTTTGTTTCCCATGGAGGAAGGCTTTATACAAATATTACATTGCGTTGATTCCTTTATCTGCTATAATTGCCGTGTTGAACTGAAGTCTGACATGGCAGATCGAGTCAATCTGAAAACTGCTTGAGATTAGAAAAAACTGCATTACTCTCCTCATTGTACTTTAGCAGCAGTGGCGTAGCCACGGGGGGGCCTGGGTGGGCCTGGGCCCCCTCATTTACATGTGCGGCCCCCTCAGATTTTCAATTGTTTAAAATCGCGACTGTGAAAACTAAATTGAAAACATTTACAGCTGCACAAGACGATCGCAACGCACCCCCACAGTCAACAATAGCGCGCTGCGTGTTACACTATAACCAGTCTGGCTGAATGGTTAAGGCGATGGACTAACAATCCAATGCGTTTTTCATGCGCAGGTTCGAATCCAGCCGCTTACGTTATGCTCAGGCCCCCTCATTTTAAGCTGGGCCCCCTCAAAAATAAAATTCTTTTAGTATATATAAAAGGCTACATATAGTGTAACTGTGGTGTAACTGCAGTCTCTTTTGAAAGTGATTAGCCTATATTAATAATGCTTAATTACAGCTTTAAAATAGAAATAAAACAAAGTATTATTCACAGTATCATATATATATATATATATATACACACACACACACACACACACACACCTCTATACATATTATATATATATATATATATATATATATATATATATATATATATATATATATATATACATACACATATATTTAGTATATATAAAAGGCTACATATACATGCAGTGTAACTGCAGTCTCTTTTGAAAGTGATTAGCCTATACTAATAATGCTTAATTACAGCTTTAAAATAGAAATAAAACAAAGTATTATTCACAGTATCATATATATATATATATATATATATATATATATATATATATATATATATATATATATATACACACACACACACACCTCTATACATATTATATATATATATATATATATATATATATATATATATATATATATATATACACATACACATCTATTTAGTATATATAAAAGGCTACATATACATGCAGTGTAACTGCAGTCTCTTTTGAAAGTGATTAGCCTATACTAATAATGCTTAATTACAGCTTTAAAATAGAAATTAAACAAAGTATTTTTCGCATTAGTGAAAACTGACCGTTAAAAGCCAAGGATGTAATTAAACCGTAAACATTTTTTTAAACTAATTACAATTTTCCAACACTTTGGGGATCAAAAAGCATAATTATAACTTTTTTTTAAGTTTAAACTCTCAAAACTTTTTAAGCTAATTAACGATAAATCTTGCTAACAATATGCTAATTCAGCAAATTCTTGCCAGCAACATGCTTATTTATGTTAAATGTTGCTAATGACTTCAGAATTCATACTAAATCTTGCTAGCAACAAGATAATTAACATTAAATATTGCTAGCAAAATTGATCATCAATTGATTAAAGATTAAATTATGATCAAAGAACATAACGACACCTTAGTAACTGCCTAGAAACAACGCAAGGCAATAACTAACAAGAGTATATATGCTCAAGATCTAATTCTTTCCATCTATCCATCTGTAAACTTTCAAAACTTTTTAAGCTTTTACAAATAAATTTATCTTTCAGGCTAGGCTTTCTCAAGCCAACTGAAGTTTATATCATAAACTTCCTCTATCTAGTTAAGTTGGCTTGAGAAAGCCAACTTAGTGATATTGTATCTAAACTTATTATTATTATTATTATTAAGTTGGCTTGAGAAAGCCAACTTAGTGATATTGTATCTAAACTTATTATTATTATTATTATTATTATTATTATTATTCTTCTTACCTAAAATTCTCAATGCATCTCCTCCTAGAGCTTTAAAGCTACAACCACTAAACTCTGCTCAGACTTCAGACCTGTTCTGACTTGAGTTGCTATCCCTTTTCAGACTGATCAGACTTATGATTTTTGATAAAACTGAAGATTAAAGTCATAAAATCTCCATAGACTTTCACTAATGAAGTGAAAACTGAATTTTAGATAGAGCGTCCACTCCATCTGTTGGTAACATCACAACATTACACCTGATATATAATACATTTCAATACAGTATGTGTGAACATGTCCATTCCAATGGGCATGCATTTTATTTTTTAAAATCCTGAAAAAAAACTTGCAGGTCTACAATCGATTTTTTACTTTAATTAGTAAGTTAAATCTCTCTATTTTACATTCATAATATCACAAAATTACACCCCTGTCAGTGAGAGCACTGAAGTTTGAACGAATCAGAGCGCTGCAATTCAAAGCCTCAAAGCTTTTCAAAGACGCCATTACTGCTGGAGAGAGAGATCGTAATCTCCTAAAATAGATTTATGTGAGAGAGTTTATGATCAAACGGAAATTGTTTCCGATTATCAAGTAACCGCTGCAGCGTGTTTCCTTGAAGATTTATGCACTTATATGGCCAAATTCTGACTCTCATTCGTCTTTACTCGGCAACGGAGTACATTACTATGGGGAAGGTAAGTGAAGTTTAAACGCGCGTCCTCCTGGACTCGCGCCAAAGCATAACCGTCTAAGCACCTACGTTTATTTATAGCGCTCATTTATGTACTTTATTGCCGAATTCTGACTCTCGCTCGTGAGTCAATATACATTGGAAAAGGCTTCCCTGAGCAGCGCGCGCGCTGACTCTCTTCAAATGCAGCGTCTAACAGTCAAAGTTATTTATAACTAATTCTTGAGTATATAGTTACATTGTGTTAATTCTTTTATCTGCTTTTAACTAAAGTCTGACTCCTGTTCTCGAGTTCAAACGCGCTTCCTGAGCAGATTCGCTGATAGATCGATGTTTTGTGAACACTTAAACAATAAATGAAATAAGGTATTTTAAAGGATGCAAAAACATGGCAGATCGATTCAAACTGTAAACTGCTTGAGATAAAAAAAAACTGCATTACTCTGCTGCATTACATGAGCAGGAATTATTTAAAAAATACTAATATTTAAGTTATTTTGTTTCCCATGGAGGAAGGCTTTATACAAATATTACATTGCGTTGATTCCTTTATCTGCTATAATTGCCGTGTTGAACTGAAGTCTGACATGGCAGATCGAGTCAATCTGAAAACTGCTTGAGATTAGAAAAAACTGCATTACTCTCCTCATTGTACTTTAGCAGGAATTATTTTAAAAATACTAATATTTAAGTTTGTTTCCCATGAAGGAAGGATTTACATATACATCTAAAAAGTATGTATTAGAGGCTCCATATACGCGCGTCCTCCCGCATTCGCGCGTCCACGCCTAAGCGCCTACGTTTATTTATAGCGCGTAAATTTATTCACACACATACATGCATATCTATCTATGTCACAAGGCGCAGGATCGTGTGCGATGCGGAGCATACGCGGAGCCAGAAATGCAAGTAAACACTTTATTCAATAACAAAAACAAAAGCACGCGATGGTGCAAACTCAACAGAAATAACATCCACACACGACTAGGGAACATAACATTAACAATCGACAACAGGGGAGTGAACATGGAGAAATTAAATACTGACTATGATTAACAGAAACACAAAACACCTGTGACTGATAAGTGCTAATGGGAACTGGGTGAGGTGAGATCAGGAACGGGGAACATGTGACACAGACAAGGTAAACTAAGAGTCCAGGGTGAAAACTAACATAAACGTGACAATCTACATCTATATTGTAAATATAAAGGGCTCCATATACATGCAGTGTAACTGCTGTCTGTTTTGAAAGTGGTAAGACTACATAAATAATGCTTAATTACATCTTTAAAATAGAAATAAAACAAAGTATTATTCACAGTATCACAGTACCATTTATTTA
The DNA here is from genome assembly GCA_037043235.1 of Rhodeus uyekii. Classification (NCBI taxonomy): domain Eukaryota; kingdom Metazoa; phylum Chordata; class Actinopteri; order Cypriniformes; family Acheilognathidae; genus Rhodeus; species Rhodeus uyekii. The sequence continues at coordinate 1,116,624 of JAWRVZ010000088.1, forward strand.
TATATATTTATTTATATATATATATATATATATATATATATATATATATATATATATATATACACACATACACACACATCTATTTAGTATATATAAAAGGCTACATATAGTGTAACTGTGGTGTAACTGCAGTCTCTTTTGAAAGTGATTAGCCTATATTAATAATGCTTAATTACAGCTTTAAAATAGAAATAAAACAAAGTATTATTCACTGTGTGTGTATATATATATATATATATATATATATACACACACACACACACCTCTATACATATATATATATATATATATATATATATATATATATATATATATATATATATACACATACACATCTATTTAGTATATATAAAAGGCTACATATACATGCAGTGTAACTGCAGTCTCTTTTGAAAGTGATTAGCCTATACTAATAATGCTTAATTACAGCTTTAAAATAGAAATTAAACAAAGTATTTTTCGCATTAGTGAAAACTGACCGTTAAAAGCCAAGGATGTAATTAAACCGTAAACATTTTTTTAAACTAATTACAATTTTCCAACACTTTGGGGATCAAAAAGCATAATTATAACTTATTTTTAAGTTTAAACTCTCAAAACTTTTTAAGCTAATTAACGATAAATCTTGCTAACAATATGCTAATTCAGCAAATTCTTGCCAGCAACATGCTTATTTATGTTAAATGTTGCTAATGACTTCAGAATTCATACTAAATCTTGCTAGCAACAAGATAATTAACATTAAATCTTGCTAGCAAAATTGATCATCAATTGATTAAAGATTAAATTATGATCAAAGAACATAACGACACCTTAGTAACTGCCTAGAAACAACGCAAGGCAATAACTAACAAGAGTATATATGCTCAAGGTCTAATTCTTTCCATCTATCCATCTGTAAACTTTCAAAACTTTTTAAGCTTTTACAAATAAATTTAACTTTCAGGCTAGGCTTTCTCAAGCCAACTGAAGTTTATATCATAAACTTCCTCTATCTAGTTATTATTATTATTCTTCTTACCTAAAATTCTCAATGCATCTCCTCCTAGAGCTTTAAAGCTACAACCACTAAACTCTGCTCAGACTTCAGACCTGTTCTGACTTGAGTTGCTATCCCTTTTCAGACTGATCAGACTTATGATTTTTGATAAAACTGAAGATTAAAGTCATAAAATCTCCATAGACTTTCACTAATGAAGTGAAAACTGAATTTTAGATAGAGCGTCCACTCCATCTGTTGGTAACATCACAACATTACACCTGATATATAATACATTTCAATACAGAATGTGTGAACATGTCCATTCCAATGGGCATGCATTTTATTTTTTTTTTAAAAAAACTTGCAGGTCTACAATCGATTTTTTACTTTAATTAGTAAGTTACATCTCTCTATTTTACATTCATAATATCACAAAATTACACCCCTGTCAGTGAGAGCACTGAAGTTTGAACGAATCAGAGCGCTGCAATTCAAAGCCTCAAAGCTTTTCAAAGACGCCATTACTGCTGGAGAGAGAGATCATAATCTCCTAAAATAGATTTATGTGAGAGAGTTTATGATCAAACGGAAATTGTTTCCGTTTATCAAGTAACCGCTGCAGCGTGTTTCCTTGAAGATTTATGCACTTATATGGCCAAATTCTGACTCTCATTCGTCTTTACTCGGCAACGGAGTACATTACTATGGGGAAGGTAAGTGAAGTTTAAACGCGCGTCCTCCTGGACTCGCGCCAACGCATAACCGTCTAAGCACCTACGTTTATTTATAGCGCTCATTTATGTACTTTATTGCCGAATTCTGACTCTCGCTCGTGTTTGCACGGGGAAGACACATGTAAAAAGGCTTCCCTGAGCAGCGCGCGCGCTGACTCTCTTCAAATGCAGCGTCTAACAGTCAAAGTTATTTATAACTAATTCTTGAGTATATAGTTACATTGTGTTAATTCTTTTATCTGCTTTTAACTAAAGTCTGACTCCTGTTCTCGAGTTCAAACGCGCTTCCTGAGCAGATTCGCTGATAGATCGATGTTTTGTGAACACTTAAACAATAAATGAAATAAGGTATTTAAAAGGATGCAAAAACGATGGCAGATCGATTCAAACTGTAAACTGCTTGAGATTAAAAAAAACTGCATTACTCTGCTGCATTACATGAGCAGGAATTATTTAAAAAATACTAATATTTAAGTTATTTTGTTTCCCATGGAGGAAGGCTTTATACAAATATTACATTGCGTTGATTCCTTTATCTGCTATAATTGCCGTGTTGAACTGAAGTCTGACATGGCAGATCGAGTCAATCTGAAAACTGCTTGAGATTAGAAAAAACTGCATTACTCTCCTCATTGTACTTTAGCAGCAGTGGCGTAGCCACGGGGGGGCCTGGGTGGGCCTGGGCCCCCTCATTTACATGTGCGGCCCCCTCAGATTTTCAATTGTTTAAAATCGCGACTGTGAAAACTAAATTGAAAACATTTACAGCTGCACAAGACGATCGCAACGCACCCCCACAGTCAACAATAGCGCGTTGCGTGTAACACTATAACCAGTCTGGCTGAATGGTTAAGTCGATGGACTAACAATCCAATGCGGTTTGCATGCGCAGGTTCGAATCCAGCCGATTACGTTATGCTCAGGCCCCCTCATTTTAAGCTGGGCCCCCTCAAAAATAAAATTCTTTTAGTATATATAAAAGGCTACATATAGTGTAACTGTGGTGTAACTGCAGTCTCTTTTGAAAGTGATTAGCCTATATTAATAATGCTTAATTACAGCTTTAAAATAGAAATAAAACAAAGTATTATTCACAGTATCATATATATATATATATATATATATATATATACACACACACACACACCTCTATACATATTATATATTATATATATATATATATATATATATATATATATATACATACACATCTATTTAGTATATATAAAAGGCTACATATACATGCAGTGTAACTGCAGTCTCTTTTGAAAGTGATTAGCCTATACTAATAATGCTTAATTACAGCTTTAAAATAGAAATTAAACAAAGTATTTTTCGCATTAGTGAAAACTGACCGTTAAAAGCCAAGGATGTAATTAAACCGTAAACATTTTTTTAAACTAATTACAATTTTCCAACACTTTGGGGATCAAAAAGCATAATTATAACTTTTTTTTAAGTTTAAACTCTCAAAACTTTTTAAGCTAATTAACGATAAATCTTGCTAACAATATGCTAATTCAGCAAATTCTTGCCAGCAACATGCTTATTTATGTTAAATGTTGCTAATGACTTCAGAATTCATACTAAATCTTGCTAGCAACAAGATAATTAACATTAAATATTGCTAGCAAAATTGATCATCAATTGATTAAAGATTAAATTATGATCAAAGAACATAACGACACCTTAGTAACTGCCTAGAAACAACGCAAGGCAATAACTAACAAGAGTATATATGCTCAAGATCTAATTCTTTCCATCTATCCATCTGTAAACTTTCAAAACTTTTTAAGCTTTTACAAATAAATTTAACTTTCAGGCTAGGCTTTCTCAAGCCAACTGAAGTTTATATCATAAACTTCCTCTATCTAGTTATTATTATTCTTCTTACCTAAAATTCTCAATGCATCTCCTCCTAGAGCTTTAAAGCTACAACCACTAAACTCTGCTCAGACTTCAGACCTGTTCTGACTTGAGTTGCTATCCCTTTTCAGACTGATCAGACTTATGATTTTTGATAAAACTGAAGATTAAAGTCATAAAATCTCCATAGACTTTCACTAATGAAGTGAAAACTGAATTTTAGATAGAGCGTCCACTCCATCTGTTGGTAACATCACAACATTACACCTGATATATAATACATTTCAATACAGTATGTGTGAACATGTCCATTCCAATGGGCATGCATTTTATTTTTTTAAATCCTGAAAAAAAACTTGCAGGTCTACAATCGATTTTTTACTTTAATTAGTAAGTTAAATCTCTCTATTTTACATTCATAATATCACAAAATTACACCCCTGTCAGTGAGAGCACTGAAGTTTGAACGAATCAGAGCGCTGCAATTCAAAGCCTCAAAGCTTTTCAAAGACGCCATTACTGCTGGAGAGAGAGATCATAATCTCCTAAAATAGATTTATGTGAGAGAGTTTATGATCAAACGGAAATTGTTTCCGATTATCAAGTAACCGCTGCAGCGTGTTTCCTTGAAGATTTATGCACTTATATGGCCAAATTCTGACTCTCATTCGTCTTTACTCGGCAACGGAGTACATTACTATGGGGAAGGTAAGTGAAGTTTAAACGCGCGTCCTCCTGGACTCGCGCCAAAGCATAACCGTCTAAGCACCTACGTTTATTTATAGCGCTCATTTATGTACTTTATTGCCGAATTCTGACTCTCGCTCGTGAGTCAATATACATTGGAAAAGGCTTCCCTGAGCAGCGCGCGCGCTGACTCTCTTCAAATGCAGCGTCTAACAGTCAAAGTTATTTATAACTAATTCTTGAGTATATAGTTACATTGTGTTAATTCTTTTATCTGCTTTTAACTAAAGTCTGACTCCTGTTCTCGAGTTCAAACGCGCTTCCTGAGCAGATTCGCTGATAGATCGATGTTTTGTGAACACTTAAACAATAAATGAAATAAGGTATTTTAAAGGATGCAAAAACATGGCAGATCGATTCAAACTGTAAACTGCTTGAGATAAAAAAAAACTGCATTACTCTGCTGCATTACATGAGCAGGAATTATTTAAAAAATACTAATATTTAAGTTATTTTGTTTCCCATGGAGGAAGGCTTTATACAAATATTACATTGCGTTGATTCCTTTATCTGCTATAATTGCCGTGTTGAACTGAAGTCTGACATGGCAGATCGAGTCAATCTGAAAACTGCTTGAGATTAGAAAAAACTGCATTACTCTCCTCATTGTACTTTAGCAGGAATTATTTTAAAAATACTAATATTTAAGTTTGTTTCCCATGAAGGAAGGATTTACATATACATCTAAAAAGTATGTATTAGAGGCTCCATATACGCGCGTCCTCCCGCATTCGCGCGTCCACGCCTAAGCGCCTACGTTTATTTATAGCGCGTAAATTTATTCACACACATACATGCATATCTATCTATGTCACAAGGCGCAGGATCGTGTGCGATGCGGAGCATACGCGGAGCCAGAAATGCAAGTAAACACTTTATTCAATAACAAAAACAAAAGCACGCGATGGTGCAAACTCAACAGAAATAACATCCACACACGACTAGGGAACATAACATTAACAATCGACAACAGGGGAGTGAACATGGAGAACTTAAATACTGACTATGATTAACAGAAACACAAAACACCTGTGACTGATAAGTGCTAATGGGAACTGGGTGAGGTGAGATCAGGAACGGGGAACATGTGACACAGACAAGGTAAACTAAGAGTCCAGGGTGAAAACTAACATAAACGTGACAATCTACATCTATATTGTAAATATAAAGGGCTCCATATACATGCAGTGTAACTGCTGTCTGTTTTGAAAGTGGTAAGACTACATAAATAATGCTTAATTACATCTTTAAAATAGAAATAAAACAAAGTATTATTCACAGTATCACAGTACCATTTATTTATATATATATATATATATATATATATATATATATATATATATATATACACACATACACACACATCTATTTAGTATATATAAAAGGCTACATATAGTGTAACTGTGGTGTAACTGCAGTCTCTTTTGAAAGTGATTAGCCTATATTAATAATGCTTAATTACAGCTTTAAAATAGAAATAAAACAAAGTATTATTCACTGTGTGTGTATATATATATATATATATATATATATATATACACACACACACACACCTCTATACATATTATATATATATATATATATATATATATATATATATATATATATATATACACATACACATCTATTTAGTATATATAAAAGGCTACATATACATGCAGTGTAACTGCAGTCTCTTTTGAAAGTGATTAGCCTATACTAATAATGCTTAATTACAGCTTTAAAATAGAAATTAAACAAAGTATTTTTCGCATTAGTGAAAACTGACCGTTAAAAGCCAAGGATGTAATTAAACCGTAAACATTTTTTTAAACTAATTACAATTTTCCAACACTTTGGGGATCAAAAAGCATAATTATAACTTATTTTTAAGTTTAAACTCTCAAAACTTTTTAAGCTAATTAACGATAAATCTTGCTAACAATATGCTAATTCAGCAAATTCTTGCCAGCAACATGCTTATTTATGTTAAATGTTGCTAATGACTTCAGAATTCATACTAAATCTTGCTAGCAACAAGATAATTAACATTAAATCTTGCTAGCAAAATTGATCATCAATTGATTAAAGATTAAATTATGATCAAAGAACATAACGACACCTTAGTAACTGCCTAGAAACAACGCAAGGCAATAACTAACAAGAGTATATATGCTCAAGGTCTAATTCTTTCCATCTATCCATCTGTAAACTTTCAAAACTTTTTAAGCTTTTACAAATAAATTTAACTTTCAGGCTAGGCTTTCTCAAGCCAACTGAAGTTTATATCATAAACTTCCTCTATCTAGTTATTATTATTATTCTTCTTACCTAAAATTCTCAATGCATCTCCTCCTAGAGCTTTAAAGCTACAACCACTAAACTCTGCTCAGACTTCAGACCTGTTCTGACTTGAGTTGCTATCCCTTTTCAGACTGATCAGACTTATGATTTTTGATAAAACTGAAGATTAAAGTCATAAAATCTCCATAGACTTTCACTAATGAAGTGAAAACTGAATTTTAGATAGAGCGTCCACTCCATCTGTTGGTAACATCACAACATTACACCTGATATATAATACATTTCAATACAGTATGTGTGAACATGTCCATTCCAATGGGCATGCATTTTATTTTTTTAAATCCTGAAAAAAAACTTGCAGGTCTACAATCGATTTTTTACTTTAATTAGTAAGTTAAATCTCTCTATTTTACATTCATAATATCACAAAATTACACCCCTGTCAGTGAGAGCACTGAAGTTTGAACGAATCAGAGCGCTGCAATTCAAAGCCTCAAAGCTTTTCAAAGACGCCATTACTGCTGGAGAGAGAGATCATAATCTCCTAAAATAGATTTATGTGAGAGAGTTTATGATCAAACGGAAATTGTTTCCGATTATCAAGTAACCGCTGCAGCGTGTTTCCTTGAAGATTTATGCACTTATATGGCCAAATTCTGACTCTCATTCGTCTTTACTCGGCAACGGAGTACATTACTATGGGGAAGGTAAGTGAAGTTTAAACGCGCGTCCTCCTGGACTCGCGCCAACGCATAACCGTCTAAGCACCTACGTTTATTTATAGCGCTCATTTATGTACTTTATTGCCGAATTCTGACTCTCGCTCGTGTTTGCACGGGGAAGACACATGTAAAAAGGCTTCCCTGAGCAGCGCGCGCGCTGACTCTCTTCAAATGCAGCGTCTAACAGTCAAAGTTATTTATAACTAATTCTTGAGTATATAGTTACATTGTGTTAATTCTTTTATCTGCTTTTAACTAAAGTCTGACTCCTGTTCTCGAGTTCAAACGCGCTTCCTGAGCAGATTCGCTGATAGATCGATGTTTTGTGAACACTTAAACAATAAATGAAATAAGGTATTTAAAAGGATGCAAAAACGATGGCAGATCGATTCAAACTGTAAACTGCTTGAGATTAAAAAAAACTGCATTACTCTGCTGCATTACATGAGCAGGAATTATTTAAAAAATACTAATATTTAAGTTATTTTGTTTCCCATGGAGGAAGGCTTTATACAAATATTACATTGCGTTGATTCCTTTATCTGCTATAATTGCCGTGTTGAACTGAAGTCTGACATGGCAGATCGAGTCAATCTGAAAACTGCTTGAGATTAGAAAAAACTGCATTACTCTCCTCATTGTACTTTAGCAGCAGTGGCGTAGCCACGGGGGGGCCTGGGTGGGCCTGGGCCCCCTCATTTACATGTGCGGCCCCCTCAGATTTTCAATTGTTTAAAATCGCGACTGTGAAAACTAAATTGAAAACATTTACAGCTGCACAAGACGATCGCAACGCACCCCCACAGTCAACAATAGCGCGCTGCGTGTTACACTATAACCAGTCTGGCTGAATGGTTAAGGCGATGGACTAACAATCCAATGCGGTTTTCATGCGCAGGTTCGAATCCAGCCGATTACGTTATGCTCAGGCCCCCTCATTTTAAGCTGGGCCCCCTCAAAAATAAAATTCTTTTAGTATATATAAAAGGCTACATATAGTGTAACTGTGGTGTAACTGCAGTCTCTTTTGAAAGTGATTAGCCTATATTAATAATGCTTAATTACAGCTTTAAAATAGAAATAAAACAAAGTATTATTCACAGTATCATATATATATATATATATATATATATATACACACACACACACACCTCTATACATATTATATATATATATATATATATATATATATATATATACATACACATCTATTTAGTATATATAAAAGGCTACATATACATGCAGTGTAACTGCAGTCTCTTTTGAAAGTGATTAGCCTATACTAATAATGCTTAATTACAGCTTTAAAATAGAAATTAAACAAAGTATTTTTCGCATTAGTGAAAACTGACCGTTAAAAGCCAAGGATGTAATTAAACCGTAAACATTTTTTTAAACTAATTACAATTTTCCAACACTTTGGGGATCAAAAAGCATAATTATAACTTTTTTTTAAGTTTAAACTCTCAAAACTTTTTAAGCTAATTAACGATAAATCTTGCTAACAATATGCTAATTCAGCAAATTCTTGCCAGCAACATGCTTATTTATGTTAAATGTTGCTAATGACTTCAGAATTCATACTAAATCTTGCTAGCAACAAGATAATTAACATTAAATATTGCTAGCAAAATTGATCATCAATTGATTAAAGATTAAATTATGATCAAAGAACATAACGACACCTTAGTAACTGCCTAGAAACAACGCAAGGCAATAACTAACAAGAGTATATATGCTCAAGATCTAATTCTTTCCATCTATCCATCTGTAAACTTTCAAAACTTTTTAAGCTTTTACAAATAAATTTAACTTTCAGGCTAGGCTTTCTCAAGCCAACTGAAGTTTATATCATAAACTTCCTCTATCTAGTTATTATTATTATTCTTCTTACCTAAAATTCTCAATGCATCTCCTCCTAGAGCTTTAAAGCTACAACCACTAAACTCTGCTCAGACTTCAGACCTGTTCTGACTTGAGTTGCTATCCCTTTTCAGACTGATCAGACTTATGATTTTTGATAAAACTGAAGATTAAAGTCATAAAATCTCCATAGACTTTCACTAATGAAGTGAAAACTGAATTTTAGATAGAGCGTCCACTCCATCTGTTGGTAACATCACAACATTACACCTGATATATAATACATTTCAATACAGTATGTGTGAACATGTCCATTCCAATGGGCATGCATTTTATTTTTTTAAATCCTGAAAAAAAACTTGCAGGTCTACAATCGATTTTTTACTTTAATTAGTAAGTTAAATCTCTCTATTTTACATTCATAATATCACAAAATTACACCCCTGTCAGTGAGAGCACTGAAGTTTGAACGAATCAGAGCGCTGCAATTCAAAGCCTCAAAGCTTTTCAAAGACGCCATTACTGCTGGAGAGAGAGATCATAATCTCCTAAAATAGATTTATGTGAGAGAGTTTATGATCAAACGGAAATTGTTTCCGATTATCAAGTAACCGCTGCAGCGTGTTTCCTTGAAGATTTATGCACTTATATGGCCAAATTGTGACTCTCATTCGTCTTTACTCGGCAAAGGAGTACATTACTATGGGGAAGGTAGGTGAAGTTTAAACGCGCGCCTCCTGGACTCGCGCCAAAGCATAACCGTCTAAGCACCTACGTTTATTTATAGCGCTCATTTATGTACTTTATTGCCGAATTCTGACTCTCGCTCGTGAGTCAATATACATTGGAAAAGGCTTCCCTGAGCAGCGCGCGCGCTGACTCTCTTCAAATGCAGCGTCTAACAGTCAAAGTTATTTATAACTAATTCTTGAGTATATAGTTACATTGTGTTAATTCTTTTATCTGCTTTTAACTAAAGTCTGACTCCTGTTCTCGAGTTCAAACGCGCTTCCTGAGCAGATTCGCTGATAGATCGATGTTTTGTGAACACTTAAACAGTAAATGAAATAAGATTTTTAAAGGATGCAAAAAACATGGCAGATCGATTCAAACTGTAAACTGCTTGAGATTAAAAAAAACTGCATTACTCTGCTGCATTACATGAGCAGGAATTATTTAAAAAATACTAATATTTAAGTTATTTTGTTTCCCATGGAGGAAGGCTTTATACAAATATTACATTGCGTTGATTCCTTTATCTGCTATAATTGCCGTGTTGAACTGAAGTCTGACATGGCAGATCGAGTCAATCTGAAAACTGCTTGAGATTAGAAAAAACTGCATTACTCTCCTCATTGTACTTTAGCAGCAGTGGCGTAGCCACGGGGGGGCCTGGGTGGGCCTGGGCCCCCTCATTTACATGTGCGGCCCCCTCAGATTTTCAATTGTTTAAAATCGCGACTGTGAAAACTAAATTGAAAACATTTACAGCTGCACAAGACGATCGCAACGCACCCCCACAGTCAACAATAGCGCGCTGCGTGTTACACTATAACCAGTCTGGCTGAATGGTTAAGGCGATGGACTAACAATCCAATGCGGTTTTCATGCGCAGGTTCGAATCCAGCCGTTTACGTTATGCTCAGGCCCCCTCATTTTAAGCTGGGCCCCCTCAAAAATAAAATTCTTTTAGTATATATAAAAGGCTACATATAGTGTAACTGTGGTGTAACTGCAGTCTCTTTTGAAAGTGATTAGCCTATATTAATAATGCTTAATTACAGCTTTAAAATAGAAATAAAACAAAGTATTATTCACAGTATCATATATATATATATATATATATATATATATATACACACACACACACACCTCTATACATATATATATATATATATATATATATATATATATATATATACATACACATCTATTTAGTATATATAAAAGGCTACATATACATGCAGTGTAACTGCAGTCTCTTTTGAAAGTGATTAGCCTATACTAATAATGCTTAATTACAGCTTTAAAATAGAAATTAAACAAAGTATTTTTCGCATTAGTGAAAACTGACCGTTAAAAGCCAAGGATGTAATTAAACCGTAAACATTTTTTTAAACTAATTACAATTTTCCAACACTTTGGGGATCAAAAAGCATAATTATAACTTTTTTTTAAGTTTAAACTCTCAAAACTTTTTAAGCTAATTAACGATAAATCTTGCTAACAATATGCTAATTCAGCAAATTCTTGCCAGCAACATGCTTATTTATGTTAAATGTTGCTAATGACTTCAGAATTCATACTAAATCTTGCTAGCAACAAGATAATTAACATTAAATATTGCTAGCAAAATTGATCATCAATTGATTAAAGATTAAATTATGATCAAAGAACATAACGACACCTTAGTAACTGCCTAGAAACAACGCAAGGCAATAACTAACAAGAGTATATATGCTCAAGATCTAATTCTTTCCATCTATCCATCTGTAAACTTTCAAAACTTTTTAAGCTTTTACAAATAAATTTAACTTTCAGGCTAGGCTTTCTCAAGCCAACTGAAGTTTATATCATAAACTTCCTCTATCTAGTTATTATTATTATTCTTCTTACCTAAAATTCTCAATGCATCTCCTCCTAGAGCTTTAAAGCTACAACCACTAAACTCTGCTCAGACTTCAGACCTGTTCTGACTTGAGTTGCTATCCCTTTTCAGACTGATCAGACTTATGATTTTTGATAAAACTGAAGATTAAAGTCATAAAATCTCCATAGACTTTCACTAATGAAGTGAAAACTGAATTTTAGATAGAGCGTCCACTCCATCTGTTGGTAACATCACAACATTACACCTGATATATAATACATTTCAATACAGTATGTGTGAACATGTCCATTCCAATGGGCATGCATTTTATTTTTTTAAATCCTGAAAAAAAACTTGCAGGTCTACAATCGATTTTTTACTTTAATTAGTAAGTTAAATCTCTCTATTTTACATTCATAATATCACAAAATTACACCCCTGTCAGTGAGAGCACTGAAGTTTGAACGAATCAGAGCGCTGCAATTCAAAGCCTCAAAGCTTTTCAAAGACGCCATTACTGCTGGAGAGAGAGATCATAATCTCCTAAAATAGATTTATGTGAGAGAGTTTATGATCAAACGGAAATTGTTTCCGATTATCAAGTAACCGCTGCAGCGTGTTTCCTTGAAGATTTATGCACTTATATGGCCAAATTCTGACTCTCATTCGTCTTTACTCGGCAAAGGAGTACATTACTATGGGGAAGGTAAGTGAAGTTTAAACGCGCGTCCTCCTGGACTCGCGCCAACGCATAACCGTCTAAGCACCTACGTTTATTTATAGCGCTCATTTATGTACTTTATTGCCGAATTCTGACTCTCGCTCGTGTGTTCATGGGGAAGACACATGTAAAAAGGCTTCCCTGAGCAGCGCGCGCGCTGACTCTCTTCAAATGCAGCGTCTAACAGTCAAAGTTATTTATAACTAATTCTTGAGTATATAGTTACATTGTGTTAATTCTTTTATCTGCTTTTAACTAAAGTCTGACTCCTGTTCTCGAGTTCAAACGCGCTTCCTGAGCAGATTCGCTGATAGATCGATGTTTTGTGAACACTTAAACAATAAATGAAATAAGGTATTTAAAAGGATGCAAAAACGATGGCAGATCGATTCAAACTGTAAACTGCTTGAGATTAAAAAAAACTGCATTACTCTGCTGCATTACATGAGCAGGAATTATTTAAAAAATACTAATATTTAAGTTATTTTGTTTCCCATGGAGGAAGGCTTTATACAAATATTACATTGCGTTGATTCCTTTATCTGCTATAATTGCCGTGTTGAACTGAAGTCTGACATGGCAGATCGAGTCAATCTGAAAACTGCTTGAGATTAGAAAAAACTGCATTACTCTCCTCATTGTACTTTAGCAGGAATTATTTTAAAAATACTAATATTTAAGTTTGTTTCCCATGAAGGAAGGATTTACATATACATCTAAAAAGTATGTATTAGAGGCTCCATATACGCGCGTCCTCCCGCATTCGCGCGTCCACGCCTAAGCGCCTACGTTTATTTATAGCGCGTAAATTTATTCACACACATACATGCATATCTATCTATGTCACAAGGCGCAGGATCGTGTGCGATGCGGAGCATACGCGGAGCCAGAAATGCAAGTAAACACTTTATTCAATAACAAAAACAAAAGCACGCGATGGTGCAAACTCAACAGAAATAACATCCACACACGACTAGGGAACATAACATTAACAATCGACAACAGGGGAGTGAACATGGAGAACTTAAATACTGACTATGATTAACAGAAACACAAAACACCTGTGACTGATAAGTGCTAATGGGAACTGGGTGAGGTGAGATCAGGAACGGGGAACATGTGACACAGACAAGGTAAACTAAGAGTCCAGGGTGAAAACTAACATAAACGTGACAATCTACATCTATATTGTAAATATAAAGGGCTCCATATACATGCAGTGTAACTGCTGTCTGTTTTGAAAGTGGTAAGACTACATAAATAATGCTTAATTACATCTTTAAAATAGAAATAAAACAAAGTATTATTCACAGTATCACAGTACCATTTATTTATATATATATATATATATATACACACATACACACACATCTATTTAGTATATATAAAAGGCTACATATAGTGTAACTGTGGTGTAACTGCAGTCTCTTTTGAAAGTGATTAGCCTATATTAATAATGCTTAATTACAGCTTTAAAATAGAAATAAAACAAAGTATTATTCACAGTATCATATATATATATATATATATATATACACACACACACACACCTCTATACATATTATATATATATATATATATATATATATATATATACACATACACATCTATTTAGTATATATAAAAGGCTACATATACATGCAGTGTAACTGCAGTCTCTTTTGAAAGTGATTAGCCTATACTAATAATGCTTAATTACAGCTTTAAAATAGAAATTAAACAAAGTATTTTTCGCATTAGTGAAAACTGACCGTTAAAAGCCAAGGATGTAATTAAACCGTAAACATTTTTTTAAACTAATTACAATTTTCCAACACTTTGGGGATCAAAAAGCATAATTATAACTTATTTTTAAGTTTAAACTCTCAAAACTTTTTAAGCTAATTAACGATAAATCTTGCTAACAATATGCTAATTCAGCAAATTCTTGCCAGCAACATGCTTATTTATGTTAAATGTTGCTAATGACTTCGGAATTCATACTAAATCTTGCTAGCAACAAGATAATTAACATTAAATCTTGCTAGCAAAATTGATCATCAATTGATTAAAGATTAAATTATGATCAAAGAACATAACGACACCTTAGTAACTGCCTAGAAACAACGCAAGGCAATAACTAACAAGAGTATATATGCTCAAGATCTAATTCTTTCCATCTATCCATCTGTAAACTTTCAAAACTTTTTAAGCTTTTACAAATAAATTTAACTTTCAGGCTAGGCTTTCTCAAGCCAACTGAAGTTTATATCATAAACTTCCTCTATCTAGTTATTATTATTATTCTTCTTACCTAAAATTCTCAATGCATCTCCTCCTAGAGCTTTAAAGCTACAACCACTAAACTCTGCTCAGACTTCAGACCTGTTCTGACTTGAGTTGCTATCCCTTTTCAGACTGATCAGACTTATGATTTTTGATAAAACTGAAGATTAAAGTCATAAAATCTCCATAGACTTTCACTAATGAAGTGAAAACTGAATTTTAGATAGAGCGTCCACTCCATCTGTTGGTAACATCACAACATTACACCTGATATATAATACATTTCAATACAGTATGTGTGAACATGTCCATTCCAATGGGCATGCATTTTATTTTTTTAAATCCTGAAAAAAAACTTGCAGGTCTACAATCGATTTTTTACTTTAATTAGTAAGTTAAATCTCTCTATTTTACATACATAATATCACAAAATTACACCCCTGTCAGTGAGAGCACTGAAGTTTGAACGAATCAGAGCGCTGCAATTCAAAGCCTCAAAGCTTTTCAAAGACGCCATTACTGCTGGAGAGAGAGATCATAATCTCCTAAAATAGATTTATGTGAGAGAGTTTATGATCAAACGGAAATTGTTTCCGATTATCAAGTAACCGCTGCAGCGTGTTTCCTTGAAGATTTATGCACTTATATGGCCAAATTCTGACTCTCATTCGTCTTTACATGGCGACGAATTTTCGCTGTTGAGCACTATGATACTATAGGAAAGGTAAGTGAAGTTTAAACGCGCGTCCTCCTGGACTCGCGCCAAAGCATAACCGTCTAATCGCCTAAGTTTATTTATAGCGCTCATTTATGTACTTTATTGACGAATTCTGACTCTCGCTCGTGTTTGCACGGGGAAGACACATGTAAACGGCTTCTCTGAGCAGCGCGCGCTGACTCTCTTCAAATGCAGCGTCTAACAGTCAAAGTTATTTATAACTAATTCTTGAGTATATAGTTACATTGTGTTAATTCTTTTATCTGCTTTTAACTAAAGTCTGACTCCTGTTCTCGAGTTCAAACGCGCTTCCTGAGCAGATTCGCTGATAGATCGATGTTTTGTGAACACTTAAACAATAAATGAAATAAGGTATTTAAAAGGATGCAAAAACGATGGCAGATCGATTCAAACTGTAAACTGCTTGAGATTCAAAAAAAACTGCATTACTCTGCTGCATTACTTGAGCAGGAATTATTTTAAAAATAAAAATATTTAAGTTATTTTGTTTCCCATGGAGGAAGGCTTTATACAAATATTACATTGCGTTGATTCCTTTATCTGCTATAATTGCCGTGTTGAACTGAAGTCTGACATGGCAGATCAATTCAATCTGAAAACTGCTTGAGATTAGAAAAAACTGCATTACTTTCCCCATTGTACTTGGCAGGAATGATTTAAAAAAATACTAATATTTAAGTTATTTTATTTCACAGGAAGAAACAATTTATATATACATATATCTCCTTCAGACCTGGGGCATATTCTTCGTACCTCGCTAACTCACTTAGCTGGATTAGATTGTTGACGATTTCGCATGATTTTGGATTGTTCGGTTCTTCGACGCTCATCCGGGACTTGTTGTCATAGTAACAGGTCCGCTGAAGTGAACCTGCTCGGAGCAGGCTTACTTCAAGTTAGCAGGATTAGTTCACGCAAGCGGAGGTGATATGGGAAGTTTGTCGCAACATGTCCTGTCCGTTTTTACGAGAGAAACCTGTTGCTGAAGGTGCAATATAATATATTTAATATAATAATTATATATATATATATATATATATATATATATATAAATTATATATATATATGTATATTATATTTCGTTTTTCACGTGAGGGTATAATGTATCTAGTTAATTTAGATACAATTAGTCGTAGTCGGGCGTTAGCTACAGCTCAAACTGTGTGTATTGCCTTGCGCTACTTTGCGAGCGGCACGTTCATTTACACTGTTGGTATACGGAGAACATTGTGAAAGTGCTGTCTGTCGTGCCATTCGCAAAGTTACCAGCACTCAAGCAGTCATTTTTGAAAAAAGGGAACTTTGCACACAGTTAGTTTACAGTTTATTTTATTTATTTAAAAAAAATCCAGCTGATCATCTCTTGCCTGTGGAATGAAATAAATAAATCATGCAAGGTCCTCAATAGTAGGCTACAGTGTGTTTATTCGTGTATTTTATTAACTTTGAAGTTCCTCTTGAAGCAAATCAATCTCAAGTCTGACTTTTTGCTTTATTAGTTTTTGCAATTCTATTTCATTAATTGACTCTTTTTTTTTTTGCAGCACAGCGCAAGTAGTAAAGATACTATTTTGCAGAACATTTTTGCATTTTACTTTTACTTGTTCCCAAGTTCTAGTGGGTCCTGTGGTGGCTCTAATATAAAAGATGATTATGAAATAGAGTACAATTAATATGAGTCAATATAATTACACACACGATCACTAGGCTTCTCACAAATTTAATTTGTCTGCAACTTTTTGCCAGTCCTCTCTCCTGCATTTGCAGCTTTAAAGTGTTTCCTTGTGTTTTAATTAAACACTGAAATTCAGCGACGCGCCGCCGAGAAATACTGTGCGCGCTCTTTCAGCATGCTCACTGACCAATCAAAATGTTGCTGATCAGTGTTTCTACTATCGATACATATCCCCTTTTAAGCCAGCACATGAACGCGCAATGATCTCAGATAACTCAATCCAGCTATACTAATCGTCAACAACAGGTGCGTTTAAAGAACCGAATCATCCAGCTCATAGTTAGCGCGATTATGTCATCCCGGATGTGTCAACTGATCTTGGATGTAGTAAGCGACGTACGAAGAATATGCCCCAGAATTAGGTTCCAGGTTTCTGAAAAAAATAATAATAATAATATCCCATTAAATTAGGCATCTATTAATGAGTAAGAAAAAAAATCATAACTCCTTCATAGCAATTTTTGTTGTCAATTGCAGTGGACATTTGGTCTTAACAGCTGTGAATGTCAAACTAATATAAACCAATATAAAACAAAATTAAACATAAAAAAATCCCAAGGTCAAGAACTTGAACAATATAACATTTCAACTTTAATTTTGAGGTTTTTGTTTTACAAATTGCACATTTAATAAAATAAACCTCTAATAGAAAATGCATTAGAGTCAGTGCAGTCACTTTACACACACACATTTCCTGTGTGTATCTTTCAAGGTATTCCCCAGTGGCACAGAGCAGTAGTGCACTTTGCACTAATCACATTAAATAAATAATTGTATATTCTGCATATGACATTTTCTCAAAATTTCTTCTTAAAATTTGACATATTTTAGAATGAGATTTGAATTTTGACTAATTATTACCCTACTGGCCATAACAGCAAATAGCATTATGATACCACATGAAGACATCTGTACAATACCTGTACACATTTTGGGGGGGGGGGGGGGGGGGGGGGGGGGGGTATTGTATTTATTAGGTCCTACATATCTCAAATAGCAAGAAAAATTACAAAATGCACATCAGGCAAACTTGTGGGACTCAAGAGGATATATAATACATTTCAATCAGCATGTGCATTGAGTAGCAGTCATTGGAACCCAATGTCCATTGCAATGGATATGCATTTTTTTTTAAATCCTGAAAAAAGACTTTTTAACTTTAATTAGTAAGTTAAATCTCTCTATTTTACATACTAACTATGAAATACTGGCAAACATATCAAAGATTGCAAATATAACTGTAGAAAATGCTGCTTCTGTGTGTGGGAAACAGCGCCACTCACTGACCAACTGAATCATCAGTAATCTCCAAATAAATCTTGTTAGCGACAAACTCTCAAAACTTTTCAAGCTTGAAGCTTTTACAACTAATTTAAACTTTCAGGCTAGGCTTTCTCAAGCCAACTGAAGTTTATATCATAAACTTCCTCTATCTAGTTAAGTTGGCTTGAGAAAGCCAACTTAGTGATATTGTATCTAAACTTATTATTATTATTATTATTATTATTATTATTCTTACCTAAAATTCTCAATGCATCTCCTCCTAGAGCTTTAAAGCTACAACCACTAAACTCTGCTCAGACTTCAGACCTGTTCTGACTTGAGTTGCTATCCCTTTTCAGACTGATCAGACTTATGATTTTTGATAAAACTGAAGATTAAAGTCATAAAATCTCCATAGACTTTCACTAATGAAGTGAAAACTGAATTTTAGATAGAGCGTCCACTCCATCTGTTGGTAACATCACAACATTACACCTGATATATAATACATTTCAATACAGTATGTGTGAACATGTCCATTCCAATGGGCATGCATTTTATTTTTTTAAATCCTGAAAAAAAACTTGCAGGTCTACAATCGATTTTTTACTTTAATTAGTAAGTTAAATCTCTCTATTTTACATTCATAATATCACAAAATTACACCCCTGTCAGTGAGAGCACTGAAGTTTGAACGAATCAGAGCGCTGCAATTCAAAGCCTCAAAGCTTTTCAAAGACGCCATTACTGCTGGAGAGAGAGATCATAATCTCCTAAAATAGATTTATGTGAGAGAGTTTATGATCAAACGGAAATTGTTTCCGATTATCAAGTAACCGCTGCAGCGTGTTTCCTTGAAGATTTATGCACTTATATGGCCAAATTCTGACTCTCATTCGTCTTTACTCGGCAAAGGAGTACATTACTATGGGGAAGGTAAGTGAAGTTTAAACGCGCGTCCTCCTGGACTCGCGCCAAAGCATAACCGTCTAAGCACCTACGTTTATTTATAGCGCTCATTTATGTACTTTATTGCCGAATTCTGACTCTCGCTCGTGAGTCAATATACATTGGAAAAGGCTTCCCTGAGCAGCGCGCGCGCTGACTCTCTTCAAATGCAGCGTCTAACAGTCAAAGTTATTTATAACTAATTCTTGAGTATATAGTTACATTGTGTTAATTCTTTTATCTGCTTTTAACTAAAGTCTGACTCCTGTTCTCGAGTTCAAACGCGCTTCCTGAGCAGATTCGCTGATAGATCGATGTTTTGTGAACACTTAAACAGTAAATGAAATAAGATTTTTAAAGGATGCAAAAAACATGGCAGATCGATTCAAACTGTAAACTGCTTGAGATTAAAAAAAACTGCATTACTCTGCTGCATTACATGAGCAGGAATTATTTAAAAAATACTAATATTTAAGTTATTTTGTTTCCCATGGAGGAAGGCTTTATACAAATATTACATTGCGTTGATTCCTTTATCTGCTATAATTGCCGTGTTGAACTGAAGTCTGACATGGCAGATCGAGTCAATCTGAAAACTGCTTGAGATTAGAAAAAACTGCATTACTCTCCTCATTGTACTTTAGCAGGAATTATTTTAAAAATACTAATATTTAAGTTTGTTTCCCATGAAGGAAGGATTTACATATACATCTAAAAAGTATGTATTAGAGCATATCTATCTACATTTATATTGTAAATATAAAGGGCTCCATATACATTCAGTGTAACTGCTGTCTGTTTTGAAAGTGGTAAGACTACATAAATAATGCTTAATTACATCTTTAAAATAGAAATAAAACAAAGTATTATTCACAGTATCACAGTACCATTTATTTATATATATATATATATATATATATATATATATATATATATATATATATACACACATACACACACATCTATTTCGTATATATAAAAGGCTACATATAGTGTAACTGTGGTGTAACTGCAGTCTCTTTTGAAAGTGATTAGCCTATATTAATAATGCTTAATTACAGCTTTAAAATAGAAATAAAACAAAGTATTATTCACAGTATCATATATATATATATATATATATATATATACACACACACACACACACCTCTATACATATTATATATATATATATATACACATACACATCTATCTAGTATATATAAAAGGCTACATATACATGCAGTGTAACTGCAGTCTCTTTTGAAAGTGATTAGCCTATACTAATAATGCTTAATTACAGCTTTAAAATAGAAATTAAACAAAGTATTTTTTGCATTAGTGAAAACTGACCGTTAAAAGCCAAGGATGTAATTAAACCGTAAACATTTTTATAAACTAATTACAATTTTCCAACACTTTGAGGATCAAAAAGCATAATTATAACTTATTTTTAAGTTTAAACTCTCAAAACTTTTCAAGCTAATTAACGATAAATCTTGCTAACAATATGCTAATTCAGCAAATTCTTGCCAGCAACGTGCTTATTTATGTTAAATGTTGCTAATGACTTCGGAATTCATACTAAATCTTGCTAGCAACAAGATAATTAACATTAAATCTTGCTAGCAAAATTGATCATCAATTGATTAAAGATTAAATTATGATCAAAGAACATAACGACACCTTAGTAACTGCCTAGAAACAACGCAAGGCAATAACTAACAAGAGTATATATGCTCAAGATCTAATTCTTTCCATCTATCCATCTGTAAACTTTCAAAACTTTTTAAGCTTTTACAAATAAATTTAACTTTCAGGCTAGGCTTTCTCAAGCCAACTGAAGTTTATATCATAAACTTCCTCTATCTAGTTATTATTATTATTATTCTTACCTAAAATTCTAAAAGCATGTCCTCCTAGAGCTTTAAAGCTACAACCACTAAACTCTGCTCAGACTTCAGACCTGTTCTGACTTGAGTTGCTATCCCTTTTCAGACTGATCAGACTTATGATTTTTGATAAAACTGAAGATTAAAGTCATAAAATCCCCATAGACTTTCACTAATGAAGTGAAAACTGAATTTTAGATAGAGCGTCCACTCCATCTGTTGGTAACATCACAACATTACACCTGATATATAATACATTTCAATACAGTACGTGTGAACATGTCCATTCCAATGGGCATGCATTTTATTTTTTTAAATCCTGAAAAAAAACTTGCAGGTCTACAATCGATTTTTTACTTTAATTAGTAAGTTAAATCTCTCTATTTTACATACATAATATCACAAAATTACACCCCTGTCAGTGAGAACACTGAAGTTTGAACGAATCAGAGCGCTGCAATTCAAAGCCTCAAAGCTTTTCAAAGACGCCATTACTGCTGGAGAGAGAGATCATAATCTCCTAAAATAGATTTATGTGAGAGAGTTTATGATCAAACGGAAATTGTTTCCGATTATCAAGTAACTGCTGCAGCGTGTTTCCTTGAAGATTTATGTACTTATATGGCCAAATTCTGACTCTCATTCGTCTTTACATGGCGACGGATTTTCGCTGTTGAGCACTATGATACTATAGGGAAGGTAAGTGAAGTTTAAACGCGCGTCCTCCTGGACTCGCGCCAACGCATAACCGTCTAAGCGCCTACGTTTATTTATAGCGCTCATTTATGTACTTTATTGCCGAATTCTGACTCTCGCTCGTGTTTTCATGGGGAAGACACATGTAAAAAGCTTCCCTGAGCAGCGCGCGCTGACTCTCTTCAAATGCAGCGTCTAACAGTCAAAGTTATTTATAACTAATTCTTGAGTATATAGTTACATTGTGTTAATTCTTTTATCTGCTTTTAACTAAAGTCTGACTCCTGTTCTCGAGTTCAAACGCGCTTCCTGAGCAGATTCGCTGATAGATCGATGTTTTGTGAACACTTAAACAATAAATGAAATAAGGTATTTAAAAGGATGCAAAAACGATGGCAGATCGATTCAAACTGTAAACTGCTTGAGTTAGAAAAAACTGCATTACTCTGCTGCATTACATGAGCAGGAATTATTTTAAAAATACTAATATTTAAGTTATTTTGTTTCCCATGGAGGAAGGCTTTATACAAATATTACATTGCGTTGATTCCTTTATCTGCTATAATTGCCGTGTTGAACTGAAGTCTGACATGGCAGATCGATTCAATCTGAAAACTACTTGAGATTAGAAAAAACTGCATTACTCTGCTGCATTACATGAGCAGGAATTATTTTAAAAATACTAATATTTAAGTTATTTTGTTTCCCATGGAGGAAGGCTTTATACAAATATTACATTGCGTTGATTCCTTTATCTGCTATAATTGCTGTGTTGAACTGAAGTCTGACATGGCAGATCGATTCAATCTGAAAACTACTTGAGATTAGAAAAAACTGCATTACTCTGCTGCATTACATGAGCAGGAATTATTTTAAAAATACTAATATTTAAGTTATTTTATTTCCCATGGAGGAAGGCTTTATACAAATATTACATTGCGTTGATTCCTTTATCTGCTATAATTGCTGTGTTGAACTGAAGTCTGACATGGCAGATCGATTCAATCTGAAAACTACTTGAGATTAGAAAAAACTGCATTACTCTGCTGCATTACATGAGCAGGAATTATTTTAAAAATACTAATATTTAAGTTATTTTGTTTCCCATGGAGGAAGGCTTTATACAAATATTACATTGCGTTGATTCCTTTATCTGCTATAATTGCTGTGTTGAACTGAAGTCTGACATGGCAGATCGATTCAATCTGAAAACTACTTGAGATTAGAAAAAACTGCATTACTCTGCTGCATTACATGAGCAGGAATTATTTTAAAAATACTAATATTTAAGTTATTTTGTTTCCCATGGAGGAAGGCTTTATACAAATATTACATTGCGTTGATTCCTTTATCTGCTATAATTGCCGTGTTGAACTGAAGTCTGACATGGCAGATCGATTCAATCTGAAAACTACTTGAGATTAGAAAAAACTGCATTACTCTCCTCATTGTACTTTAGCAGGAATTATTTTAAAAATACTAATATTTAAGTTTGTTTCCCATGAAGGAAGGATTTACATATACATATAAAGAGTATGTATTAGAGGCTCCATATACACGCGTCCTCCCGCATTCGCGCGTCCACGCCTAAGCGCCTACGTTTATTTATAGCGCCTAAATTTATTCACACACATACATGCATATCTATCTACATCTATATTGTAAATATAAAGGGCTCCATATACATGCAGTGTAACTGCTGTCTGTTTTGAAAGTGGTAAGACTACATAAATAATGCTTAATTACATCTTTAAAATAGAAATAAAACAAAGTATTATTCACAGTATCACAGTACCATTTATATATATATATATATATATACACATACACACACATCTATTTAGTATATATAAAAGGCTACATATAGTGTAACTGTGGTGTAACTGCAGTCTCTTTTGAAAGTGATTAGCCTATATTAATAATGCTTAATTACAGCTTTAAAACAGAAATAAAACAAAGTATTATTCACAGTATCATATATATATATATATATATATACACACACACACACACCTCTATACATATTATATATATATATATATATATACACATACACATCTATTTAGTATATATAAAAGGCTACATATACATGCAGTGTAACTGCAGTCTCTTTTGAAAGTGATTAGCCTATACTAATAATGCTTAATTACAGCTTTAAAATAGAAATTAAACAAAGTATTTTTCGCATTAGTGAAAACTGACCGTTAAAAGCCAAGGATGTAATTAAACCGTAAACATTTTTATAAACTAATTACAATTTTCCAACACTTTGGGGATCAAAAAGCATAATTATAACTTATTTTTAAGTTTAAACTCTCAAAACTTTTCAAGCTAATTAACGATAAATCTTGCTAACAATATGCTAATTCAGCGAATTCTTGCCAGCAACATGCTTATTTATGTTAAATGTTGCTAATGACTTCGGAATTCATACTAAATCTTGCTAGCAACAAGATAATTAACATTAAATCTTGCTAGCAAAATTGATCATCAATTGATTAAAGATTAAATTATGATCAAAGAACATAACGACACCTTAGTAACTGCCTAGAAACAACGCAAGGCAATAACTAACAAGAGTATATATGCTCAAGATCTAATTCTTTCCATCTATCTATCTGTAAACTTAAACAACTTTTTAAGCTTTTACAAATAAATTTAACTTTCAGGCTAGGCTTTCTCAAGCCAACTGAAGTTTATATCATAAACTTCCTCTATCTAGTTTTATATTTGTTAGCTTAGAGGTCATATAATCACAATTTAATGAAAACTATACTATATAAATAATTTAAAGACAGAAATTGATGGAAGATTGACAGAAATGAGACATGATTTTATTTGAATGATTGGTTTTG
This sequence comes from Rhodeus uyekii, assembly GCA_037043235.1. NCBI lineage: Eukaryota > Metazoa > Chordata > Actinopteri > Cypriniformes > Acheilognathidae > Rhodeus > Rhodeus uyekii. Next base: position 1,141,504 of record JAWRVZ010000088.1, read on the forward strand.
AATGTTTTTGTTGTTGTTGTAAACAAACAAAGCTTAGTATTGCCTGACAAACAGATTCTTATTTCCATATAGTAAATAAACTGGTAGAAGACCCCCACACTTACCCATATGGCCATCGCTGAAATCTAAAGAGGGCTTAAGCAGCAGAAATGTCTCTTTCAGCATTTGTATCTCTGCACATTCTGTGAGGTCAGAGCAAAGCAACAGGTCCTGAATAACACAGCTCACGCCGCACTGCAGGGTTTTACAACACAACCAATCCAGACTGCCTGTGAGAAGAAACGCACAGTAATGTTCATATATTTAAAATGTACAAAAACATAAAAAACAATAAAAAGAACAGTAGGGATGCGATAACAGAACAGGGTTCACATCCGGTAACCAGTTACCCATTCATTTCTATTGAGAGAATATACAAGAGACCTGACTGTGTTTTGAAACGAATGGAGGCATTTAGGAAAAAGTACAACCAATACTGTGATCAGATGAAAAGAGACACTTGTGAATTTCACATCATGGGCATATCTGTCTATTATTACATACAAGTAAAACACGTAACTATTGAAACAGACATATGATGACTTTTGGAAATAAAATAATACCAAAGTAATAATACCAAAAATATTATTATACCAAATAATATAATTTTAATACATAAAATAATACCAAAGTATTATTTTACCACATATAAAACACAACCTAGCACAATTCAATGCTGTGTTCTTCTAGTAGAACAAAATAATTGTCTGGCTCATCTTATTTAAAACACGTAAAGTAAAGTCAATGATTTACATGTACACATATTATTTTAGATTTGCTTATTTAGAGTTTTTTCTACAGTGACAACTCTCTGAATAATTTTACCATGTTAATGTGTATGGCAAAATTAATGTATTTGGTTTCAGCGAACTAGATCTGCTATACCAAGAGATATACAGATATGTTGCTGCTGCATAAACAGGTTTATATGAATCTCCTAACAAATTCAGACAGGTGGCCCTGGGGTCGGTGGAGGGTTTAAACGCTGAGCAATACATTTAACTAAACAGTTCGGCATTTTGCACTATTTGAAGTGCTAAAAACTTTTGTGCTGTATTTTTCATCCAAAAGTAGCCAAATATACTGGAATGAATGTTTAACCATGGTAATCAGGAATCCCCCCCCCCTTCACCGCCATGAAGAACATACACTTTATTTTGATGCCGCACTTTACACATTCTACTAATTATAAATAACTAAATGTCAACTAACACTCATTATTAGACTTAACTGATTAATATCGGCAAGCACTTTTTTATGGTTTCTCAACAGACATTTTATTGATTATAAGCAATTACATATCAACTTAATCTACTATTCTGAACCCTAACCTTCACCTAACAGTCTATTAACAGCCTACTAATATTCTAGTGAGAGTTAGTTGACAGTTGTAATGAATATGAGCTCCGCGCTCCCTGTGCACACCATTACATGAACTATAAAAGACTCGCATGCATGCACACACATCGTGAGGTCTTGATTTATTACTCTTATCATTTCTGAACGTTTATACCCTTGTTTGTTTGATCTCCCATTACTGACCCTGTTGTTTTCCTGTGGTTGATTCTGTCAGCCTGTCCTCATCTCTGCTTACGCTCGTGAATGACTTGACTTCCCCGTCTGGACTATCGTTTACGTATGCTCTCTGCCTGTCCTGACCATCTGCCTGTACGACCACTCTTAATAAAGACACGCATTTGGATCTCTGCCTGTGAGTCTCTTTCTGTAACAACAGTTACCTATAGTTAGTAGAGTGTCTAAAGTGGACTATAAGTGTAAACCTATCCAAACCTCACCGAACACTGACTGGCGTAGCTCGTCCCATCTTCCTGCATGGATGAGGTGAAAGGGCAGCTCATGAAGCTTTCGTAAGTTGGCAGTTTCTCCAGTGAACCACAAGGGCTGGGGTGGTACCTTGAAAACATAGCAAATATGTAATTTACTTGCATCTAAAACGTATTAGACATGATGCTGATTTTGTGACATTGAAAAATACCTTTCTGTCAGCATTTAGCAGAGTGGTTAGCGAGGGCAGGAGAATAGGCCTGAGCTGCCCTTTACTCCACTGTCCGGAGAAATACTCGGCGAGAATGGAGTGCATGTCAGCTTTCACATCGCGAGACAAATATCTCTGTCTTACCAGCTCTGTGAATTGCCTAAAAAGAGTAAAGGCTAAGATGAGAAGAGTGATGGAGCACTGTAGAGCTAACATAAGGAGCACTGCCCCTGCTGGTAGACCCCGTTCAAAAGCAGCTGCATATTAAAAACACACATTTCCCCTGTCTGCGAGTTCTCCATTCCTTTTAAGCCATGAAGAAAATATTACATTTCAATGACACTGATTGCAGTTTAGAAAACCCAAAAAGGTCAGTAGCAAATGGAAAGGTCTCAGCAAACCTTTACCTGTGAGCGAACCCCAGTAGAATAACCCCTGCCTCCCATCTCTCCGCCAGATGAGCGCTCAGGTCATGCCGGAGACGAGACCAATGCAGCCGCGGGAACCGCAGGAGTGTGTGGCTTGGAGGAAGCCAGTACTGATAGATCTCAGCTAAAACGTCATTATCTAACGACAACACATCCTGTAACTCTGCCTCTGATAGTCCATATCTGTTGAATAGGTAAAAGTGTTGCTTTTAAACACTTAGACTTCTGTTACTGTGTGAAATGTCAAATATAAGAGTTATAAAGCTAGTATTTGACTCCTCTAAAGCGGCAATTATATTGTAACAAGTGGATCTTTGCAGATATCTTAATGACTCTGCTAAAAGGTTAGTTAACCATCAATTTTAAATTCTGTCATCACGACTTTCCTTCGTGTTTGAAATTCAAATAAAGGTCTTTTTTGATCCAATCTGAGAGCTTTCTGTTCCTCCACTGACAACGATGCAACTGACACTTTGAACATTTTCAAAAAGTTCATAAAGAGATTGTAAAACTAATCCATATGAACTGAGCAGTATAGTCCACATTTTCTGAAGAGACATGATTGCTTAATATGAAGAACAGATTTAATTTCCTCAATTCAATTCAGAATGGTGCACAACCTCTGATTAATGAAGGATCAGATCAATCGTGGACTGGAGAGTTTGTGACCGTGAGATCCACGCAAAACAAGAGAATGCGAGACTCTGAGCGAATTGGTACCCGACTGAATGAGTGCAATAAGAGTAAGAATAATCAAGTGTCATTCCAATCTAAATTCGAGGTCATGATAAAAATGAAATCAGATGAAGAATAAATGGGAATTGGAACGAACATGCAGTGATCCTTCACCCATTTATCGGAAACCCTTGTTGGACCAGTTGGGCGGCCCTTACACATGATTTGGAGTTGAGACAGCATGGGAGAGTAAATTATATCAAATTAAAAAGAGAGGCAACATATTTGGTCTGGCTACATCAAAATAACTAAATCTGACTTACCTTGATAACAATATAAAGCTCAACGCATGACTAACTAGTTTCTTCCCATGATTCTCCTCAAGTGATTGCAAAAACTGGGTCATCACTTCCTCTGCAGAGATGCCCAGGCGAACATTCGCCATGGAGGAGGACCACTGTTGAGCCATGTCTAGCATGAGTTTCAGATGCAGAGGGCTTCCGCTTTGCTGGAAGCTGTGTAAGATGCTGTCCAACTGTCCTGAGGTCAGCCTGCGTCCAGCTGCACTCATGTAGGCATCAACGACGTCTTTCCCTTGGTCCTTTGTGAGAAGTTCGACGCTAAAGATGTTTTGTTCTGCTGAAACCAAAGATTTGCATTTCTCAACACAGTCATCAGAAGTAGAGAGGACAATGTGTACATTAGGTGGGATCGCTCTCGGTATCCAGTCTAGTTCATGGGTCTGGTTTGCCTCAGACAGCTGGTCCACTGCATCTAGAATGAGCAGGAGCGTGTCTCCTTGTTTCGACACATCTTCCAGCATGGAATGGAAACACCGGACTAGCCCTTCATGCGTGTTAGCTATGTGTGGGTGGGGAAACTGCAACCCTGAAGCCCCACACACTTGAAGACACACACCTCTGAGAACAGAGTCAACATCTGAGCTGAGTGGAGACGTTCCCAGCAACCTCAAAACCACAACTCCCCGGTGATCAACGACGCCTCGGATTTCCTGTGCCAGTTTGCAAAGCAGAGCTGTTTTACCGACCCCTGAAGGCCCATGAACCAGAAGAGGCTCATGGGAAGCATTAGTGGACTCCCACATGGTGATGCAGATCTTTCCCAGAATGCTGTCCCTCCCTTTAAACACAGAACACTTCTCTTCACCCAGCATTGCGTGATGGAAGAGCTCCTGTTTCAACCAGGACCTACTCGGATCTGCTGTACTACAGCCTCCTGAAGTTTGCAGAGCGCTCCTGCTGATCAGTTCCTTCATTTGAGATGTTACCTGCTCACACAGTTTTCCCAGATAGTCCTTGTGTTCTTTGCGGCTGGGGTCCATTGCTCCTTTGCTGAGCTCCATACAGAGAGGTTGCAGGCGACCTGTGTTGCAGATGCGCTGCTTCAGATCGGCCAAGAGCTCCCGGGCTTCTGTGTCAAGCAAGCCGTCGGCTGTGACGTCCAGAAGAAACTTTGCAAAGTTTTTCTTGCAGTCTCTCTTACTGAGTCGAGGCAGCTCACGGATAAACAGCACAGCTGATGCATCCCTTTCAGTCCTGAGAAAGCCGTGCTCCATTTCATACTCTAACACTGCGAAACACACGAAAATAACAATTATTAAAACAAAAGAAAAACTAGGACAGGACTCATTAAACCTTGAAGCCTTTTTCTGGAATTGTTTGATAAACTATAATCAAATATCTTTTACCATTCATATTCATCAAACACATAATGTTTAGTAATTTCCCAACTTTTACAACCCTGTTTCCATATGATTTTACCAAACACAACGAAATCATCTTAAGCTGTGATACCCAAAAAGTAACATCCTGTTCGGTTACAATGTTGTACATTGTAACAAATTTAAAAAAGAAACATAAAATAAAACTTCACCCTCATTACACTCCAAACCTGTATGCATTTCTTTCTTCTGCAGACACAATAAATACTTAAAATGAATCAATGTAAAATGAAGGATAGTGTTGTTTTGGAGTCCAGTGACTTACTGTATGGATAAAAAAATGGTATTAATTAAAAATAGTATTTTGGTGTGTGTTCTGTTGAAGTCAGTCAGTTATACAGGTCTGGAATGGAAAAACACCCCAATTCTGTAACATATTCATGGAAAGTTTCATCCTCTCTGACCAGATTTGAAAAACTTGTGCTTGTGGTCAGCAGTGATATCCCCGTCTCTCTCGGCCTGCCGGGCAGCGGTGCGGAGAGCCTGCAGCAGTCGGGACTCTGTGACATTCCAGGATATGACATCGTTATCCCGCAACGGTGCGCTCTCAGGAGCCCTGTCATTATAATGAGGATAGTGAGCAGTGATTGGCTGGAGGATATATGTGGGTGGGACGGAGTTACTGTCTTTGGAGAACCATTGGTTAAGGAGCGTTACACTCTCTGAATCTTTGGAAAGTTTGGATACAAGAGACTCAAACTCCGTCACTGGTATAAGGTGTGGGATGGGGCGATGGCCGTACTGATTCCCGAGCAGAGCCTGACGGAAACAAACGAGCAAAGCAGACATAACAATTACATTAATGCTTTTTATTCAAAGCGACTAACATTGCATTGAAGGAACACATTGATATTCTAATCAGCTCTTGCTTTCCCTGGGAATGGAACCCATGATCATGGCGTTGCAAGCTTCATGCTCTAGTTTGAGCTGCAGGAAAGCTCAAAAGCATCACACTTACGCTTAAGGATTTTAATTGAAAACCAAAATAAGCCTGATGACCTTAAGATATTAAATGTCAAAGACTGAATAATGTTGCTGACGACACTTACAATAAAAGTCGGCCCCTCTGACATTCTCTGACAGGTTTCAATTTCTTTAATGCATAGTTCTGTTGTCAAATGATCAGCTGCGATAATTTCACGCACTCCGCATCTGAGATCCACTAACTGTGAGAAAAAACAAAAAAGATTCACAATAACAATATAAAAAAATATGATGCTCTTTGCCCAAAGATATGTTTAGTAGATGTAACACAAACCTCAAAGACGAGACCCAAGCTTTGGCAGTGGGTCTGCAAATCAGAATACACTTTCTCCCAGAAAGCATTTCTCTCATTTTTCATGTCTGTCAGATAAAATGGAGTTTATTAATGGCAGGTCCTGAAGTTAAAGAGAAGCGGGCCCAGTATGGAGCCCTGAGGTACACCATTAATAACAGGGATGGAAGAAGAGGAAAACGTACCCAATGTTATACATTAACTTAAAATGTGGAAATATTCTAGCCTAGTTATAATTACTATGCATGAACATTATGTGCTGATAAGATGTGAGGTTTATTGATATATATATAGTACAGTATATTTTCATACATACATGTGTGTATATTGCACAAGCAGTGCAAATCTTGCCTGAGTGTGCTGAGCTGATGAACACCCGCACCATTCTGGAAACAGGTTGTAGAGCATCAGTGTTCTGCCCCCGTAGAGCATCCGATCCAAGAGCTTCGCTCATCTCCACTCCAGCCATCCTGACCAACACACCTCAATAAATCCAGGGTGTGATCACCTGCGCTCCTGTCCTCATAACCCACTCAGATATTAGGGACCCCCAAAAAACTATAGCACTGAGTAATGAGCTTCAGAACTAGAGCATCAATGCATAGTTTGCAGAGTAAAAGAGTATATCTGAGTCGAAAATGAATTGAGCTCCTAGCCGATGATGTTTTCCGCAGAATTCGACTATTAGGAAAAGAGAACAGCTCTGTTGTGAAGCACTAACACTTTTGTTTGTTCTCCTCTGCTCCCATCATTTTATCCGCTGAGATCAGGAAGGCCGAGAGAGACGCGGTGTTTACGAGCCACCGCCTGCGGCAGAGATCAGACCCCGGAGACCACGAGCACCTGCCACACGATTAATTAACCTAAAGTGTATTAGTGCATTTTCTGTTGCTTTTCATTTCTGATCATGATTCTGAAATCCTTGGAATCATTTTGCCTCTACAAATATATGATTTTAAATGACAAGTATTCCTGTGAACCTGATAAAGCGAGCACGCTCCCAGAGCAGGGGATTTTAATAGCGCTGTTAACTCAGCCTCTGCATCTGTTAGTTGTTGCGATGTGTTGTTTGTTTCTAGCCTCTCTAATGCGCTCAGAAGCCTTGCGTCCCGCGAGAGAAGAACCGAAGCACACACTCACCAAGCAATCGGTGTCAGGACGGTGCTTTGAAAACGTACTTTGCCCCAGGCAAAATTGAGCAAATTATGCAATATATTACCATGAAAAGAAAAACACTTCAATTACATACTTCTTGATTTCAATATTATAATAAATGTGGAAGATTTAAGATTGACATTAGATTTTTTTTTTTTAAAGCACGAATGTTTTTTTTTTATAGAAGTCTTATTTTTTTTATTTAAATAATCATACATCAGAATAGTACAACACTACCAATATTACATAATTTATTTACTTTATTGATTTTTAATTTTGTGAGCATAAAACAGACATCAAAAAAGTATTTTTATGTCTTATCAAATGTGTCTTCTTTTAATGCAAAGCAGAATGTCTTTATTTTGGGTTTTTTACAAAGTGAATGCTTTGCTAGTGATATGCTGTGAATCATGTGACTGGTATTACATGCGTGACGTCACCCAAATGATGTGTTATGGTGCATGAAGCAGTTCCACTGCAATCTCAACAGGGAATTCATTAAGCTCTGCAGAAAACAGTTAAAACGCAACAAGAGTGTGATTGGGAGATTCTTTTTTTTGGACACATTTCAATACAATTATAATTCAATTGAATTTTAAAACAATGCTTCCAACAGCCTTAGTGAAAGTTCTTTGCACAGGTGCAGGTTTGGGAGAAAGTGTGATAAGTGAATGAGCTTTTTTGAGGAGGTATCAGTCCGAGGCTTTAACATTCAGGCCGTCAGCAGGCACAGGGCGTGCCGGACTCCAGATCAACCGTGAGGCCTTTGCTCAGGAGGAACGCATCCTGCTTGGGTTCTCTTCCCAAGAACTTCTTCAGCATGTCAACCGCATCTTCAGAGCCGCCCGGCTTCAGAACACAATTCCTGTAGTCCAGACCCACCTGTGTAATAACAGAAACGTGAGTAGGCATATCGAGGAACAGGAATCACAAGCACTGGAGGTCAAGCGAACCTTAGGGTCCATGATGCCTTCTTGCTTGAAACGGGCGTAGAACATGTCCATGGAGAAGACTTCGCTCCACAGGTAACCGTAGTACTGAGCATCATATCCTCCTGCCAGGTGACCGAAGGTGGCAGGCATGTTCGTCCCTGTTTGAGAAAGTAATAATTTATCAATGTAATTCTTCTAGTTGAGCTGAAAAATTTGTTATATACATTTGTGCTAATTTTGCTACAAGTGAAATAAAATTAAGCATTGTGAAATTCATTGTATATTTACTATGCATGGCATAAAATATATACACACAGACAGTCGCAAGTAAACATTGGTTTGTTTCACTAAAGCCCCTTTCACACATACGGTTTTAAATTGAGAGAAAATACATGAACAACCTTCTCAAAAAATACCAGTAAATCAATTCTGGCAATTTACTGGTGTGAGAAGTTGTAACATTACCACTATGACTCTCTGTGAACAAAGAACAGGATTACAGGTGTGAGGGCAGGACATGCTGATGTAAGATGTTTGCTGTGGGCCAATTATAAACCCTACGGGGGCCGTTCACAGGGAGCTGCACTGCTTCTGTATGCATTACGATGTAAATATGAGACAAAGACATCTGACCAATTAACTACTAACTCATGTTCGTTTAGCGAAAAGATTTGTATTATATAGCCGAGACCCGACTCTCATTTGACCTGGTGAAGCGGGAATCCCCAGGATGTCGAGGCAGAGTTTGGCGTACTCCTCGGCCGCGTCAAGCCCGTTCCTCGTGTGCAAAGCCTGATCCACCTTAGCCAGAACAATCTGCCTCAAGTTAAACAACCCTGCAAAACAGGGAGACTTTAATAAGAGACTTTATTACACCTTGAAATCAATTTAAAAAAAATAAAAATTTACATTCACAGAAATAATCAAAAGACTAGAAAAGTGCAGTATAAACGTATTTCATGTTGGTGATCATTCAAGGTTTATTGTGTGAAAACGACCACTATCCGTTCTGCTCACCGGTGTTAGCGAGTCTGGACTTGATGAGTTTGTCCAAAAGCTCCTCTGGAATGGGTTTTCCAGATTTGTAGTGCTTGGACATGCGCTGCAGTGGCTCCTTCTCCCAAACCCAGTTCTCCAACATCTGAGACGGCGCTTCCACGAAATCCCTCTCGACGTGAGTCCCGCTAAACATTGCGAAGTTAGCCTGAACAAACAAAAGCACATCCACATTTAATCTTCACACGCTGCAAATGAGTTCAATCAACGCGACGCTGAACGCCTTCTTTCAGACCTGAGCACAGAGCTGGTGCATCACATGTCCAAACTCGTGGAAGTAGGTTTCCACCTCGTCGTGCTGCAGCAGGGACGGCGCGTCGGCAGTGGGCTTGCTGAAGTTCGCCACCATGGCAGCCACAGACATTTGCCTGGTCCCGTCCGGGAGCAAACAGCCAGGCTGCAGGCCGAAGCAGGCGGCATGGCCGTACTTGCCCTCCCTACAGAGATAACGAGAAACAGCCAATCAGCTGAAGCACCACTGATGCTCTGTGCCGGGATATAAAGGGGTTCTAGGTCTCAGTAATCCTGCAATGAAGCGATCGGTCCACCCCAGATTCAACAAAACCTGCATAAGAACAACTTAAAGGGCTGCTTCACTGCTGGCAAAATGGGCTTTCAATAAAGCCTGACTCCTATACGGCAGAAGAGGCAAAATAACGGTTCGAAACCAAAGCTACTGGACTAGAGGAAAGGTTTTTTCCTTCTGTTTGCCAAAGGAGGAAAACAGCCACAATGCACTGGGCATGTTGCCGCCCAAGGCCACTTTGACCAGCCTGTAATGGATACACTTAACCAGACTACAGTATTCACTTTAGTACGTGGCAAACAATTAGTCATATGAAAGAAACTGCTTTTCCGTCAGTTCCACAAAATCCTTTTCCCCATTACAACTACTCATAGAACTACAGTGTAACCCGGTTATGTCAACGGCCTCGGGGGCAAAAAATGCATTGATAACCGATGATCAGGAACCAAAAGCCAATATATCTATTTGATGAAGGATCGGCATGCTCATAACACAGTCAAGTAGTTCTGATAGTATTGCACACGCGGTTAATATGGTTTCTTCACAAACTCTAAAATGCTTTGTTGCTTTTTGCCTTTAACGCTCTGCTTGAAAACAAAAGCTTCTGTCAGTAACGACGTCTTTGTTGATGTCAGTGTAATCTGGGAATTCCCGGACAGTGAAGCTGAATTCCTGCGCCTCTTCAAAGGTCTGTAAGAATTGATTTTTACGTGAGTTGTTCTGCGGCTGAACGGCACTGACCGCTAGAGTGAGTGAAGCGTCACTGGAGTGAGAGACCGTACAGACTGAAGCTCGTGTAACATGAACTCAGCGCATGCGCAGTGAACGCGTACGATCATCAGTCACGGGGATCCAGATAACTGATGTGAAGTGGAGAATTTGTCCCTCTTTTGTGCTCGAGATATTAAGGTTCGGCAACATAAAATAAATCAACATAACCGGTAAGAAAAAGTTATTACAAATAGGAAGTTTGGTGGTTCCACTTCAAAACCACCAAACTAGACCACCAAAACCACCAAACTAGATTGATGATCTAAGATGGCGGCGCGAGTACATCGCGAGGCTCGGGGTCTCTCCAGTTTCTGCAATTTTGCAGTATTACTCTTGCTTATCTCGGGTCTGTTTGTGCAGAACAGTTGTGCCTTTACATCGTACACCCGAAGTGAGCTTTTGGATATTGGTTTGCAAATTTCCGACGGTTTTATGGACAACCTTCGACTCCTTCCTGAGATCGCCAGGACGCCTGAGGCAGCGCATTCTTCCCGGCCGGGCGGAAGTGCTCGCAGGCGGCGTCGAGATCGTAAACAAAGGCGAGGCAAGCGTGGAGGACTTAGAGCTCGGTTAAAGCTAACACCACACCGGCTCTCTCTACCCAGTATCTTCCTTGCCAATGTCCGATCGCTAGTGAACAAAATGGATGAGATTCGACTCAACATGATACACAGCAAAAGACTTCTGAACTGTAACGTCCTTATCCTCACGGAGACGTGGTTAAATAGCGGAATACCAGACTCCACTATTGAGCTCACGGGACATCACACGCTCCGCGCGGACAGAACAATAGATGGATCCGGTAAGACAAGGGGAGGCGGATTGTGTATCTACATTAACAAAGCTTGGTGCACAAACTCTGCTGTTGTTGGGAGCCATTGTTCAGCTAACCTAGAGTTTCTCATGGTTAAATGTAGACCGTTCTATCTGCCGCGCGAGTTCACTTCCACCATTATAACTGCAGCTTATATTCCCCCGGATGCTGATGCCAAGCTTGCTATGAAAGAACTTTATGCAGCCATCAGTAAGCAACAGACTCTTCACCCGGAAGCGGCGTTTATTGTTGCAGGTGATTTTAATCACTCTAACTTAAAGACTGTGCTACCCAAATTTCATCAGAATGTTTCCTGTCACACCAGAGGAAACAAAACCTTAGACCATGTCTACACAAACATGGCTGGGGCTTACGTGGCGACACCTCTCCCCCACCTGGGACAATCAGACCACATCTCTTTGTTCCTCACTCCCAAATATTCACCCCTCATCAACCGTGTGAAGCCATCAGTGAAGACCATCAAGGTGTGGCCTGCGGGGGTAGATTTCACACTCCAGGATAGTTTTCTACACACAGACTGGAGTATGTTTGCTTCCCAAGCCACCAGTGGTGCTCACACAGACATTGACTGCTACACCTCTTCTGTATTGGATTATATTAAATACCACCATTGACAGTGTTACAACCCAGAAACATTGCCAAATCAGAAGCCATGGATGAACAAGGAAGTGCGACTCCTGTTGAAGACACGCAATACTGCCTTCAGATCAGGAGATGCACAAGCCTACAGCACATCCAGAGCAAATCTGAAGAGGGTCATCAAAAAGGCCAAGCACTGCTACAAGCTGAAGATAGAGGGACACTTTTCCAACTCTGACCCTCGACGCATGTGGCAGGGCATCCAGGCCATCAGTGACTACAAACCCACCCACTCCACCCCCGCAGCCTCTAATGTCAACTTTCTGAACGAGCTAAATGACTTTTATGCTCTCTTTGAAAGAGACAACAGAGAAACTGCAACCAAGCTCAAACCCTCAGCTGATCACTAGGGACCAACCAAATTCACGGGTAAAAGTTCGCAGTTACACGGAAGGTTTTTAAAAAAACATTCGATTTTCACGGAGAATTCACGGGTACAATTTTTAGGCACCAATCACTGCAATCAGTCCATCTGCTGTCAAACCCGCTGTTTTGTATTCTAAAATACCGCTTTTCGACTGTTCACCTGTATTAAAAAACAAAAAGGAAACAAAATACGACTACAACGCACGTAGCCACAGACTCCGCAATGCCACGTGACATTAATGAAATAGTTTACAGTTTTTCGTGGCCAAAACTTGGCCGACCAACGTGGATGCTGACATATATTCTGTCGCTGCGGTGCATTGACGCTTGTGTACTGGCTGACACTTCTCTCCGCGTCAACGCTGCTTGTTGGTACAGAAAGGTAGCGTAATGATAGCCGGCTCAACAGAGGAAACCGACTGCTGTGCGAACGCCAGAATGCTGTTATACTCTTATCTGGCGGAACTTCTTTTGCTGCTGCTTTGTAAGCTGCAAACTCGGCTAAGACGCTACGATCATCTGCTCCTGGTATACTCTTTATCAGTAAAAATATTCATCTTCAATAAAACAAATTCACCATTTCACGCTTGTTGGGTGTTTTCACGGAAAGTGGCCGATTTCACGGAAAATGTCACGGCCGTGAAATCGTGAATTTGGTTGGTCCCTACTGATCACCCTCTCATCCACTGATGTCTGCAAGGCACTGAGCCGGATCAGCACGTACAAGGCTGCTGGACCAGACAACATCCCTGGACGTGTCCTCAGGGCATGTGCGGAGCAGCTCGCTGGGGTTTTTAACAGACATGTTCAACCTGTCTCTTGCCCAAGCAGCTGTACCAACATGCTTCAAATGCACCTCCATTGTGCCCGTGCCAAAACACTCTAGTCCGAGGTGCCCTAACGACTACCGCCCTGTAGCACTCACACCCATCATCATGAAGTGCTTTGAGCGGCTGGTCCTGGAACACCTAAAAGACTCTATACCACCCACACTGGACTCACATCAGTTCGCTTACCGCAGCAATAGGAGCACAGAGGATGCTGTTGCCATGGCACTGCACTATGCTCACACACCTGGACAATAAGAACTCTTATGCACGGATGCTGTTTGTTGACTTCAGCTCATCATCCCGACCAAGTTAATAGCCAAACTTGAAGACTTGGGCATCAATACCTCACTCTGCAACTGGATTCTGGACTTCCTGACCAACAGACCCCATAATGTCCGATCTGGACCCACCTGCTCCACATCCATCACACTTAACACTGGTGTACCACCGGGCTTTGTGCTAAGCCCGTTTCTCTACTCCCTCTTCACCTCCGACTGCAAGCCTGTGTTTGGATCTAATGCCATTGTCAAGTTCGCAGACGACACTACGGTGATCGGTCTCATCAGCAACAACGATGAGACTGCCTACAGGGAAGAGATCCAGCACCTGTCCACATGGTGCAACGAAAATAGCCTGCTCCTCAACACCACCAAGACGAAGGAGCTCATTGTGGACTTCAGGAAAGAGTCAAGAGGCACACACGACACCATCCACATCAATGGAATGGCCGTTGAGCGTGTCTCCAGCTTCTAGTTCCTGGGGATCCACATCTCGGCTGACATGACCTGGACAACCAACACCTCCAGCCTGGTCAAGAAGGCTCACCAGCGCCTCTTCTTCCTGAGGACACTGAGGAAGAATCAGCTCTCCTCGGCTATCCTGGTGAACTTCTACCGCTGCGCAATAGAAAGCATCCTGACGAACTGTGTCACAGTGTGGTATGAATGCTGTTCTGTCGCGGAGCGCAAGGCACTGCAGCGGGTGGTGAAAACTGCCCAACGCATCACAGGGACTCCACTTCCTGCCATCGAGCACGTCCAGAGGAAACGCTGTCTGCGTCGAGCTCGCAGCATCCTTAAGGACTCCTCTCACCCAGCCCACAGACTGTTCTCCCTCCGGCAGGCATTTCAGGTGACTGAAACTCTAACCCTTGCTGACCCCACTCCTACCATCCCACTCCCCTCACAGACTCTCCTCTTACCCCCCGACATCCTACTCCCCACATAGACTCCTCTCCCCCCCCCCACCACCATCCCACTCCCCTCACAGACTCTCCTCTCTCCCCCTATACCACCATCCTACCACCCTCATAGACTCCTCTCCCCCCACCTCCCCACTCCCCTCTCTCCCACCACCATCCCACTCCCCTCATAGACTCCTCTTACCCCCCCACCAGCCCACTCCTCATAGACTCCTCTCCCCCCACCTCCCCACTCCCCTCTCTCCCCCACCACCATCCCACTCCCCTCACAGACTCTCCTCTTACCCCCCGACATCCCACTCCCCACATAGACTCCTCTCCCCCCCCCACCACCATCCCACTCCCCTCATAGACTCCCCTCTCTCCCCCTATACCACCATCCTACCACCCTCATAGACTCCTCTTACCCCCCCACCAGCCCACTCCTCATAGACTCCTCTCCCCCCACCTCCCCACTCCCCTCTCTCCCCCACCACCATCCCACTCCCCTCATAGACTCCTCTTACCCCCCCACCAGCCCACTCCTCATAGACTCCTCTCCCCCCACCTTCCCACTCCCCTCTCTCCCCCACCACCATCCCACTCCCCTCACAGACTCTCCTCTTACCCCCCGACATCCCACTCCCCACATAGACTCCTCTCCCCCCCCCACCACCATCCCACTCCCCTCATAGACTCCCCTCTCTCCCCCTATACCACCATCCTACCACCCTCATAGACTCCTCTTACCCC
The DNA here is from genome assembly GCA_037043235.1 of Rhodeus uyekii. Classification (NCBI taxonomy): domain Eukaryota; kingdom Metazoa; phylum Chordata; class Actinopteri; order Cypriniformes; family Acheilognathidae; genus Rhodeus; species Rhodeus uyekii. The sequence continues at coordinate 1,156,702 of JAWRVZ010000088.1, forward strand.
CCCACCAGCCCACTCCTCATAGACTCCTCTCCCCCCACCTCCCCACTCCCCTCTCTCCCCCACCACCATCCCACTCCCCTCATAGACTCCTCTTACCCCCCCACCAGCCCACTCCTCATAGACTCCTCTCCCCCCACCTTCCCACTCCCCTCTCTCCCCCACCACCATCCCACTCCCCTCACAGACTCTCCTCTTACCCCCCGACATCCCACTCCCCTCATAGACTCTCCTCTCTCCCCCACCACCATCCCATTCCCCTCAAATACTTTCCCCTCCCCCCCACCACCCCACTCCCCTCAAATACTCCCCCCCCCACCACCCCACTCCCCTCATAGACTCCTCTCACCCCCCACCATCCCACTTACCTCATAGACTCCTCTCTCCCCCACCACCATCCCACTCCCCTCACAGACTCTCCTCTTACCCCCCCCCACCATCCCACTCCCCTCACAGAGTCTCCTCTCACCCCCCCACCACCATCCCACTCCCCTCATAGACTCTCCTCTCTCCCCCTATACCACCATCCTACCACCCTCATAGACTCCTCTTACCCCCCCACCAACCCACTCCCCTTACAGACTCCCCTCTAACCCCCCCACCAGCCCAGTCCCCTCATAGACTCCCCTCTAACCCCCCCACCAGCCCACTCCCCTCACAGACTCCCCTCTAACCCCCCCACCAGCCCACTCCCCTCACAGACTCCCCTCTAACCCCCCCACCAGCCCACTCCCCTCACAGACTCCCCTCTAACCCCCCCACCAGCCCACTCCCCTCATAGAAAATCTCCCTCGATAGGCATTTAGTTAAAAGGTCTGCGCCAAGTGAAAGTGAGGGTAGTCAGGCGAAAAAACAAGCAAAACAATAATATAAAATAGAAAAGTTACAAAAAATACGCAAGCTAAGTTCAGTTATGTTAATTTACGTAGTGTTCGTGTAAGGTACGATACTGAATCACTTCTGAGTGTCGTCGATTTCTGATGGGAAAACATGATTCTAGATACGAGCAATTCGAGTAACGAGCTCCGCCCTGGAACGCATTACTGTACCCATTTCTACTACTATTACAAACATGTCTAGATTTCACAATCTAATAATCCATTTTCTATGATTTAAGATTCTTGTCATAAGAACAATCCTTAAGTAGTATATGAAGGTCTATATTCTTTAATGTTTTATTAAAAACAGATAGCAGTTAAGAAGAATTAAGGATGGTTTTCAGACCCCCGCGTGCACAATTTCAGTAGAAAGCAAACCAGGTGTGAGTTTACCTGGGGAAAAGATCCAGATAAAACTGTCCCACCATCTGTCCAGAGGAGCGGTCTTTCACGCAGTACTGAGTCACATCCTCGTGCCACACAGGAGCTCCCTCCACCTGCTGAAAGGTGAGGTTCAGCAGCTCCTGATAGATGTCCAGAAGACCCTTGGTCACCACCTCCATCGGGAAGTACTCCTTCAGCTGGTTCTGATCCACGGCGTACTGGGTCTCCTCCACCTGGGTCATGTAGTAGCGCGTGTCCCAGGCGTGGAGTTCTCCAGTGAAGGGCAGATGTCTCTTCTTGCTCTCCTGCTCCTTCAGCTTCAGTATAACAGCCCTCTCCTCCTCACCCAGCGGCTTCAGCTTACGGGACAGATCCTCTGCGGGGAAACACAACAAAGGGTTAAACAATCTATTACACAAACTTACTATGAATAGCTATACTCTAACAAACGTTAACAGATTAGTAAATAGCGCAACAAATTGCTCATGGTTAGTTAACGCATTAACTAATGGGATCTTATTGCATTAAAAAAAACATTTCAATTAACAATTAAATTCTGTCCATTTTTTATAGATTTTAAAATGTTATTTATTGCCATGACGGTAAAGTTGAATTGTCAGCAGTCTTCAATCTAATATGCTGATCTGATTTATTATGATGAAAACTTACCAAATATTTTTGTGAATTGTTCAAAAGAGCAGCTTTTATTTAAGAATAGAAATATTGTCCATAACTTTACTGTCACCTTTGATCAATTGAATGTGTCCTTGCTGAAGAAAAGTATGCATTTCTTACCAGAACAAAAGTGGTAAGATTAATAAAATAACAGATTATTAAATGCTTTACATTTTAAAATGCTTCAGCTCCAATCACAGCTCTATTCTGGGAACATTTCCATGTAAAGACAGCGGTCATTACCGAGGAAAGCTGCAACCTTCTTGGAGGCCTTGGCCATGTTCATCTCAAGCACAAAGTCAGCGTGAGTGCTGAAGCCCAGCAGACTGCTCTTCCTAGAGCGCAACTCCACGAGCTCCTTCAGGATAGCAGAGTTTTCCTGTCAAGGGAATCATGCCAATAATATCATTAGAAATGCCTTGTTTGCATTATTTTAAAGCATCGCCCCGTGATGCCCGACCTCTTTGCAGCGCGAGTTGAAAGCCTCCTCCAACTTCTTCCGTGTCTCTGGGACAAAGCATTTCTTCATTGTGGGGAAATAATGAGGATACTTCAGCGTGAGCTTCAGTTTTCCTGACTCGTCCTTCTCCAGAGAGTTGAGGAAATCCTCAGGGAGCCCACCTAAAAAACAACAACATTTACCCATCTTACTCATCAAAAAGTTTACATGATAAAAGCCTTCAATTACTACATGTATGCATTTGGCAGACGCTTTTATCCAGAGTGACTAACATTGCATTAAAGAAACACATTGACATTATAATCATCTCTTGCTTTCCCTGGGAATTGAACCCATGACCTTGGCGTTGCAAGCTGACGCTCTGCTGTTTGAGCAACAGGATAGCTTGATTCATTTACTAAGCCTTTTCTTTTTTTAATCAGTGTAGTTTTTCCTCAACATGTAACATTTTTTGAGAATGAATTATGTGCAGTTTATCAAGCTGAGGTAAAGAAAAAACCTAAATTCCACCGTCCCCTTCATGCACCTTATTTTCTACAAAGAAAAACATTTGTTTTTGTAATTTGAGCAAAAACGGTTTTATTTTATTTTTTAAATATTATATATCTTATTATCTTATATTAATATATCTATTCTAAAATATTAACATCACTTATTACTGTAATTTTACTTGCATCAGCGTCAACATAATGCACCTTTAAACTACCTTCAACGCAGTTACAGTAATACCTCGGTTTACGAGCGACTTGGTATACGAGAAAATTGGTGTACGAGCATTGTCTCTGTGTACGAGAAATTTTTTCCCTCACCCATGTGCAGTTTTGCGTCGAAAAGATCCCTTCATCACCCCTTAACTCGTTCATTCTCTCAGTATGGGTGCATCATTCACCACAGTGCATTATTTTATAAGTTGTTGTGAATATGATGAAACTATTAATGGAGCATGTTACCAACACCACACATTGCATACTAATGAGACTCACGTGTGTTCACAGTCCAACGCACCCAATGACGTTCTTAAAGGGCCATACGCTTTTAGAGAACAGCATACTATAACAGTTATAACTCTGTACAGATCATATACATAAGTGATTTACAGCGGTTTTACCTCGTGTTGTTGCATTAATTGTGATCGCTATTCTTCACGTTGTAATATCGTTACAAATGTTGAAGGAACTAGTTAATCTGTGTCAATAAGTGTTAAGTTAACAGTCTTGTCACTTTAAGAGGGCGGGGTTTCAGTCGGCGCTAGAGAGAGTGGAGTTCTGAGGGATTTGAGAGAGAGCTCGTAAGCAGAGATAGTTTTGATTCTTCTGTTATGTACGGCGTGGGTTGAAGCCAGAACCGCAATCCCATAGTTCTCAAATCTCTGAATGAGAAGGAACCTGTCTGGTTATTAAAAGAAGCAACGCTACAATATAGTGAAATATATAAGCAGTAACCCCCCCCCCTCCTCTCTCCTCTCGTCTCCATCATGCCAGCAGTGAAGAGGTAAAGTGCGTGTTACAGTAAATAGTTAATAATGACAGTTAAACTCTAAAAATACTTAGTATTTATATGAGATCTTAATGGTTATAATTTTAAATGTAATTAATAGGTTAAAACCCAAAAAATATTTAAAATGGGCATTTATGGTCATGTGGAACGAATCAAGTGATTTTTAGTGCGTTCTTATGGGGGAAATTTTGGTGTACGAGCATTTTGGTTTACGAGCTCTTGGAACGAATCAAACTCGTAAACCGAGGTATTACTGTACTATTTGCTGGTCGTCACCTCATTTGCATGTCAAGTTTGACATGGAAAATAACTTTGAATTCCCCTTTCTAATACTCAGTTTCAAAGAAAGAGTAGATTAAAATCAAATAAACTGAAAATCTATTAAAAACGCATTTGTCCATGTACTGGCATTGTTACTGTGTTAAACTACATTAACTCGCCTAGCTTTCACTACCAAGTTGCACATTTCATATAATACGTTATAAACAGTTATTTACACCCACAGTTGAATGACATTATAATATTAAAATGACTGCTTTATGGGCGGCACTAAATCAGATCCTCGGCCTCCGAGAGGAAAGTACTCCTTCAACCCACCAAGCTCCTCTCGAGAGAAATGCAGGCAGGTTGTTTCCTCGTTCAGGTGTTTGTTGAAATCGATACATAGAGTGCTCATTTTTTTCTTGATCCTTTTGATCTCCTGTTACAGGAAGACAAAACTCAGTTTACAGGCTAGAAGAGAGTATGTGCGCTCCTGTTACACACAAACTGAGCGGAAGCTCTCACTACCTCCTGTGTCTCTTTGGGAAGATGAAGGCCGTTCCTCTTGCCAAGCTGAAGCAGTCTCTCCATATAACGCCTGGCCTCGGGCGCCAAACTCTCATCCGACAGCTTCTCCTGTTAACAAACAAAACAAATGATAAAAAACAAACTATGATGCGTTTTAAACTTAAGGTGTTACCTGTTTTTATATAACTCATGGCTAATAAACTGATGCAAACGCTGGTGGAATAACACTACTGTATGAATCACTGGTGAAGTCAGTTCACAGGTTCTCGCAGAGCTCAGTTCAGTGCCTGAGACACACTAGCGTTCAGATCCTGCGAGAGATCAGTCTCACCTCGAGAGCCACGATCCTCTGATAAACATCCTCCCTCATGCTCATCTCCACATCAAACTCTGACAGCTTCTTATCGGCGTCGGTGCTGGCCGTGCGCACGTCCTTACAGGGGGACACGTGCTGGGGGAAATCCAACATGTTCCGCTGAACTGCAAACAACATCACTTTCTGAGATCAGAGACGCCATGATAACACACTGATACTGACTCCAGATTAATTACAACGATATTACTGACAGTTGATTTAAGGGGGGGCAAAATTATTAACACATATAACAATTATACTCAATATTTATGCTTTTTTTTTAACGTCCATTTTTGTGTTACTTACAGGATACAACGGACAACATTTCAAAGCTATGACTTTGTTTCTTACCAGAAGAACCAATCCATAAAGCTGAGATTACAGAGCAGATCATGGCTTGAACTACAATCGGTCATTCATAGAGCTTCCTTTAACGTTAATTCATTCAACAGCCATTAATTCAGCAAAAGAGACATTTCCTTCAAACTCAGTTTGGGTTTTGATTTTTGGGGTTGACAGGATATAATTGGCTGTTGGCCAAAAAAAAAAAGAGCTTTTATCAGCTGATTTAATTATGGCGAATGCATCCGTTAGAGCAGGGGTGTCAAACTCAATTGCACAGGGGGCCAAAATCCCAAAACACTTTAGGTCGCGGGCCGAACAGGCTAAACATTTATTGAAAACACTAAAACTAAACTTTTAAAACTTACCTTTTTTGAACTTAGATGTGAATAAAAACAGACAGAAATATTATTCTGGAATAAATCAACTTATACCTTAAATATAAAAATACTTTAAAAAAAAACATATATTCTGTCTAAATTATACAAGTTAGAAATAAAGTAAACAAGTAAAGTAGAAGTCAAAAGAACAAACATTCAAATTTCTTTACTCATGTCATTTTATATAAAACTTAAAAAGATTTATATATAAAAGATTTTGCTCTCCATAAAAATATATCCTGTCAAAATTATACAAATTCAAAATATGGACATGCTGCATAACAAAACCTGGAAATCTAAATAAAATTTTTGCTTTTCAGCAATAATAAATCAAATCATTCAGTTGAATTTGCTCTTATGTCATTTGTCTTATAGTGCCGTCTTATTAAATTATTTAATTACTGCCACATTATTATTTGCTCCGCAAATGAGACACACGGGTATACCGGCAGTATGTCAGTAAACATATACCGTATTATCCCGCATTTTACCCATGAGTTATAGCAGATTTTACAAACTATATCACAATTTTTTTTTACACGTAATAATATTTCAATATATTTGTTATGTCCTTAGGACGTAATTTTTTTTTTTTTTTGCCTGTATTTTCTTTCTGGCGCTCGTACTGTCACTCTGACAGCTGGCGCTGATATGCTGTCTGACCTGTCAATCATGCAAGAAGACGTGATTGGCTGTTCTGCCATGAGGGCGGGCTCTTCTCATCCGATGATCAACACCTGCATTTCACGCACAAGCACTGTGTACCGAGCCTGTGGCTACTTGATTCGTACCGGAAACACGATTGGTACTGCGCATGTGCGAAAACGCAAATTTTGTTCTGTGCATAGCCATTCTATGAGAGCCTGAACGGTTATGGATAATTAACAATAACAATCGCGAAAGCGAGCGCGAAGCATCATTAGCCACTTCCTGTTTAATACAGGAAGTGTTCGGCGAGTCAGCTGGAGCGCGGGACATCTCGCGGGCCATTAATAAAATGCTCTCGCGGGCCGGACATAATTACACGCCGGGCCGGATGTGGCCCGCAGGCCTTGAGTTTGACACCTATGCGTTAGATTACACACGCATGTGTTTGAATTCAACATAACATCAACATTATATCCATCCATGAACAATGCAAAGAGAAGAAGTATTTGGTTAGAGGGACTGGGTAAATTCAGCCAGTTCAACAGCGTAACAATGGAGAGGCGCAGTGGGCAGCACAGGCTGGCAGAGGGGCATTATGCAGAAAGTGCTGAATGGGGTCGCACCGCACGCCGCTTTACTGCACACTCAGACTTTTTCTATGGCGCTTACAAATGTAGATGATAGAAACACCTGGCATGTTACTCTGTAAATATCACCTCTGGGCTGAACTATAGAGGCAAACGTAGCCTGAAACAAACAGCCAGCAAATAACTAGTGTCAATAACTGTCTATTTATTAGTGAAACATCAATAAGGGTTGTGTAAAATAAGAGCTACATAAAATGTATGTCATTTCTGAGCTGAACTACAGTAGTGTTGTTTTAATAAATGTCTTTTTATTAGAGAAATACCAGTAAATGTGTAAATTATTCATATTTAAATCATTTTGTGTGCAAAATATTTGCCACCCTTAAATTCAAACGGTCCCAAGTTTCTTTTTCTTTAGGAAAAACTATATTTAACGATAATAAAAATACATTGTGATACCGGTTCAGCTGATCTCTACCTGTGTACTCCACTTCCACATCCGCCAGGGCCTTCAGGGTGTTCTCGTAGCAGACGCTGGCCGGCTCCAGGGCGCCCACGGCGTCATACACCTGCTTGGTCTGGGCGATCAGCTCGTCGGTGAGCTGGTGGATCTGGTCCGGCGTGAGGTCCCAGCGCAGACGGTTGGCGTCGCAGACCCGATCCCCGGAGCCAAACACCACTTCACCTGAACAATGAAGATGATAGCACTTACATTCAATAACACAGATATGGGACCATCACGCTGAACTTAAATGCAGGTATAAAAAGATCCTCGGTTAATAAAAAAGAAATTGAAGTTCATGAAACAACATTTTAGGTAGAACAGTCTTTGATTTTACGGTCAGGATTGTGATTGATCTACAACTTGGAAATACAGTGAATTCAAAAAGGCCACTGTATAATTTACATTTCTGCATTTGGCAGACGGTTTTACCAAAAGCACTTACATTGCATTAAAGGAACACATTGAATCAGTTCTTGCTTTCCCTGGGATCGAACCCACGACCTTGATGTTGCAAACACCAATGCTCTACTGATTGAGATACAGGAAAGCTATATGTAGTAAATCAGTACTGTAATAGATACAATAATTGTAATGTATCAGTAGTAAATAAATCTTAGTAGTACAAGTAGTAAATAATATTATAATAGTAATGTATAAGTAATAAATCAGTATCGTAATCCCCTTTCGCGCTCGTTACAGTTATTGTGAACTATATTAAGGGTGTGTGATGAACTTGCTATTAAATCTTAGAGCTTAAAGGTTAACCAGTCGACCTTGCTCGATTTGAACATGATATCTAATTAAGTTGAGCCAGCATTATAAACAGCGTAACAGCGTCAGAAGAATATTGAGGAAATATTGTTGTGACTGAAGAAACCATTAACCCTACTGAAATATAGGCTGTATTATTGCGGGCCGAGAGCATGTTTACAGTCGAGCGGCACCAGCTGACCAACGGTCACTACAGACACCCCTCATTACTACCTCCGCTACCTCAGATAACAGCAGACAGTTCTGTGAAGGTTCTTGTTCTAGCGGTGTAAAATGTGCTCTTGAAGTTTAGCGTATTTCTTACCTGTAGGTGCCATTTTCCGCTCAGTCAGTCACCGCGTGTATCAACGACGATTCAAAGACGCTTTAATAGCCGCTCAGTCACGCTTCCGGCTCCGATCACGTGACCCTCCGCGGAGCCCGCGATTGGTTGGAGACTTATGCAAGCTTAACCAATAACGCGCTTCTATCTATCTCCATTTCTCTCTCTCTCTCTCTGTGGTGGGGGATTATTTTCGATTTGCACTAATTGGTGGTGTAATGATAGTAATTATTTAATAATTAGTCTTTAAAACTAATAACCCACTCAACTGATATGAAATATTAAATAGCATATTAAAGAATACATACTTAATTGTCTGTAATTCTGTGCCATGCAACGCTTCTATGGGTTCTTCTGTTTTTATATGCCAGGGGTTGGTTGATGTTTCATTGGTGATGTACAGATTTCAAATTTTTTTTTTTTTTTTTTTTTTTTGGCGAAATGAAGATCACATGTAAACTGAATTGGAAACTTGTTACCATGCCATCATGATTTATTTTTACTACCTTTCAAGTGCATTTAATTAAACAAAGTGAAATAAACACAAACCGTTTCAACATCAACAAATATTTAGGTGAAAATAATCTATAATTTACTTAGTTTAAAAATAGCCTTTTCCACTGATAGGGATGATTCAGAAATCCATTTCCGCTTGTCTATATATATTCTTTTCTTTTTCTTATTTGTATATACAGTGGTACCTCGATTTACGAGCGACTTGGTATACGAGAAAATCGGTGTACGAGCATGGAGGGTTGAATCGGTGTACGAGCTTTGTATCGGAGTGCGAGAAAATTTTTCCCTCACCCACGCGCATCTTTGTCCAAACGCTCTGCATCTTCACGGGCATTTTTACTGGAAATATCCTAATGACAGCCTCTCATAACACAGTCACGCAGTCCCAACCCCTTTATCACCCCTTAAAGCATTCATTCTCTCAGCCTCACTCTGTCAGCAGTTTAACTTCTCTCAGCCTCTATTGTTCACGTAGTGAAATATGGGGTTCATGAATTAATTGTCTCCTCACTTCTCTCCACTCTGGAGCTCGCGATGGTGTCGCGCGAGTCTCCCGGCGCTCGCGGTGGTGTCGCGCGAGTCTCCCGGCGCTCGCGGTGGTGTCGCGCGAGTCTCCCGGCGCTCGCGGTGGTGTCGCGCGAGTCTCCCGGCGCTCGCGGTGGTGTCGCGCGAGTCTCCCGGCGCTCGTGGTGGTGGCGCGCGAGTCTCCCGGCGCTCGCGGTGGTCGCGCGCGCGTCTCCCGTTCCATGACTTTCACTCTGGATTATCACTTTGTTTGTTTTCTGCACTATTATAATAAATTCACCCATTTGCACTTGAATCCAGGTTTTGTGTTTTCCCCCTCCCTCGTCTGTCTCTCATCTCCTTCATGCCAGCAGACGCTGCTCAAAGTGAGTTACAGTAAATTGTCAAGCATTTTTAGAGTTTAATTGTCTAAAGTTTAATTGTCTGTTTAAAGAGTATTTATATGAGATCTTAATGGTTATAATTTTAACTGTAATTAATAGGGTAAAATAAAAACTAAATATTTAAAATGGGCATTTATGGTCATGTGGAACGAATTAATTGATTTTTAATGCATTCTTATGGGGGAAATTGTTTTGGTGTACGAGCATTTTGGGATACGAGCTCGCTCTTGGAACGAATTAAACTCGTAAACCGAGGTATTACTGTATATTATTTTTCTTATTTTTAATGATTTGTAATTAGTAATTTATAATTTATGTTTTAATCAACACTTTAGTCGTAGCCTATCGTTGAAGTCTTTACTTTGCTTTTCTGTATTTTTCCATACAAAAAGGATGAATATTGTCTGCACGTCTCACCAGATAGAACAAGTTATCAGAATGTTTTGAGAGTCTTTCTGTTGATAGTTGGAGCCTGAGCCGAGTTCAGCCTTGGAGTCCTGTGTATCTGTGTACAGTATCTGTGTATCTGTGTGTGTGTTAATATGGTCTGTATTGGTGAGGTGATTAACTGGCACCATAAGGAGACAGAATGACTTGTTGTTCTCGACAAGCTGATGCCTAGAAACGCATCTTGTGTGGAAAATTACTAGTTTTGTGTATCTTTCTTTCTCAGCCAATCAGAATCCTTTAACCTTCAGTAATGATGTAGTTAGCACCCTCTGTTAGAGTATAATTGCTGTAACAATGTTATTGTATGTGGGGCGGCCTACGAACTCCTTGTGAGACCTGAAGCTTCTGCTGATGAAACTACAAACTAAACTTCACTAAAATTTCTTCTATTGACTGCACTTCTGACTCCTGCTCTTCATTCAACATATCTGCTCCTCGGGTCTTTAACTGTAAATCCCCTACACCACCACATCAAACAATTAGGTTCTTAACAGCCATATTTTTTTTTCCCTATAAAAGTTTGTGTTGCATTTGTCCATTAATTGAATGATAGCTGTATAATGTAAGTCAATTAGTCAATAGACCCTTTTCACACGACGTCACGCAACTTCCGTTTTAACTCAAAGCAGGGTAAAGTTACTTCCGCCGGCCGTCATAGTGAACGCGATAAAGTTTACACAATCCCTTCTACATCTGCCAGACACGCGTCTATGATGTACAGAGACTTTCAGACACATTTTCGCTTACAACACGTTCTAAACTTGATAAAGGATTCAAACCAGTACCAAAGGAGTCCAAGAATCGTGCCCATAATGTTGTGAAATGTGCACTGTACAATCATGCATATGGCAGTAAGAGTGGCTTCAGGATCCAGATGAGTGTCATGGCAAAGGCTGTGAATACTTCTGTACATGCGAGTTGATTTATTAATAAATTGGCAAAGGTTTCAAACAAACTTTGATGTTGTCATTTTTTGTAGAATTTTGACAACAGGAAACGCAAGAGAGGAGTCTATGAGGGGAGTGGGATGGTGGGGTAAGAGGAGAGTCTGTGAGGGGAGTGGGATGGAGGTGGGGAGAGAGGAGTCTATGAGGGGAGTGGGATGGTGGGGGCGAGAGGAGTCTATGAGGGGAGTGGGATGGTGGGGGGGGGGGTAAGAGGAGAGTCTGTGAGGGGAGTGGGATGGTGGTGGGGGGGCAGGGTGGGTGAGAGGAGTCTATGAGGGGAGTGGGATGGTGGTGGTGGGGTAAGAGGAGTATATGAGGGTGGTAGGATGGTGGTATAGGGAGAGAGAGGAGTCTATGAGGGTAGTGGGATGGTGGTGGGGGGGAGAGGAGTCTGTGAGGGGAGTGGGATGGAGGTGGTGGGGTAAGAGGAGTATATGAGGGTGGTAGGATGGTGGTATAGGGGGAGAGAGGAGTCTGTGAGGGGAGTGGGATGGTGGGGGTGAGAGAGGAGTGGGGTCAGCAAGGGTTAGAGTTTCAGTCACCTGAAACGCCTGCCGGAGGGAAGGAGGGAGAACAGTCTGTGGGCTGGGTCAAGTCAAGTCAAGTCACCTTTATTTATATAGCGCTTTTTACAATGTAGATTGTTTCAAAGCAGCTTTACAGGAAAAACAATATAAACAAAGTTTGTTTGGCTGAACAGAAGCCCCAAAAGAGCAGGCGAATCAATACAATTGATGAATTTTAAGTGTTAAGTTTCCCCAACTGAGCAAGCCATAGGCGACAGTGGCAAGGAACCAAAACTCCGGCAGGTGACGTAACGAATGAAGAATAGAATGGAGAAAAAACCTTGGGAGAAACCAGGCTCAGTTGGGGGACCAGTTCTCCTCTGGCCAACAGCCAAACCGTGCATGATTATTATACAACAATTCAACTCCAATATGAAGTCCAATTTGGTCCGGTTAGAGATGGGTTCATGATCATGAGCTGGGTGAGAGGAGTCCTTAAGGAGCTGCGAGCTCGACGCAGACAGCGTTTCCTCTGGATGTGCTCGATGGCAGGAAGTGGAGTCCCTTGCGCTCCGTGACAGAACAGCACCCATACCACACTGTGACAGTTCGTCAGGATGCTTTCTATTGCGCAGCGGTAGAAGTTCACCAGGATAGCCGAGGAGAGCTGATTTTTCCTCAGTGTCCTCAGGAAGAAGAGGCACTGGTGAGCCTTCTTGACCAGGCTGGAGGTGTTGGTTGTCCAGGTCATGTCAGCCGAGATGTGGATCCCCAGGAACTTGAAGCTGGAGACACGCTCAACGGCCATTCCATTGATGTGGATGGTGTCATGTGTGCCTCTTGACTCTTTCCTGAAGTCCACAATGAGCTCCTTTGTTTTGGTGGTGTTGAGGAGCAGGTTATTTTCGTTGCACCATGTGGACAGGTGCTGGATCTCTTCCCTGTAGGCAGTCTCATCGTTGTTGCTGATGAGACCGATCACCGTAGTGTCGTCTGCGAACTTGACAATGGCATTAGATCCAAACACAGGCTTGCAGTCGGAGGTGAAGAGGGAGTAGAGAAACGGGCTTAGCACACAGCCCTGTGGTACACCAGTGTTAAGTGTGATGGATGTGGAGCAGGTGGATCCAGATCGGACATTCTGGGGTCTCTTGGTCATGAAGTCCAGAATCCAGTTGCAGAGTGAGGTATTGATGCCCAAGTCTTCGAGTTTGGCTATTAACTTGGTCGGGATGATAGTGTTGAATGCTGAGCTGAAGTCAACAAACAGCATCCGTGCATAAGAGTTCTTATTGTCCAGGTGTGTGAGCACAAGGCAAGGCAAGGCAAGTTTATTTGTATAGCACATTTCATACACAATGGTAATTCAAAGTGCTTTACATAAAGAAGAATGATAAAAATAAAACATTAAAAATGATTAAAAGAATAAAAAGATAATGCGTATAAAATAAAATGCAAACAGTTCGGACATAGCACAGTGCTCAATCTGCAAATGCATAGGTAAAAAGATGTGTTTTGAGTCTTGATTTGAATGTGGCTACTGTTGGAGCACACCTGATCTCTTCTGGAAGCTGGTTCCAGCTGCGGCTGGCGTAACAGCTAAAAGCAGACTCTCCTTGCTTTGAGTGAACCCTGGGTATTACTAAGTGACTTGATGATCTTAGTGATCTGTTAGGTTTATATTCTATGAGCATATCTGCAATGTATTGAGGTCCTAGGCCATTGAGTGATTTATAAACAAGTAACAGTAGTTTAAAATTAATTCTAAATGTAACTGGAAGCCAGTGCAAGGACCTAAGGACTGGTGTGATGTGTTCATTTTTTCTGGTTCTGCTCAGAATCCTGGCAGCAGTGTTCTGTACGAGCTGCAGCTGTCTTATGGTCTTTTTGGGAAGGCCGGTGAGGAGCCCATTACAATAATCCACCCTGCTGGTGATGAAAGCATGAACAAGTTTCTCTAAGTCTTGATTGGAGACAAAGCATCTAATTCTTGCAATATTTTTGAGATGATAATATGCTGATTTAGTTATTGTTTTTACATGGCTACTGAAACTCAGGTCTGACTCCAAAATCACACCAAGATTCCTGACCTGATTTTTAGTTGTTTGACCCCTAGAGTGAAGGTATGCGTTCACTTTGAGAACTTCATCTTTGTTTCCAAATGCAATGACTTCAGTTTTGTCTTTGTTTAACTGAAGGAAGTTTAGGCACATCCAGTTTTTAATTTCATCAATGCATTGACACAGGGAGTCAATGGGGCTGTAATCATTAGGTGATAACGCGAGGTAAATCTGGGTGTCATCTGCATCGCTGTGATATGCAATTTGGTTCTTTCTCATTATTTGGCTCAGTGGCAGCATATATAAGTTGAACAGGAGGGGTGCAAGTATTGAACCTTGAGGGACTCCGCATGTCATGGATGTCCACTCAGACTTATGGTCACCGATACTCACATAATAACCTCTCCCTTCTAAGTATGACCTGAACCATTTAAGAACCATCTCAGAAAGCCCAACCCAGTTTTCCAGCCTGTCAAGGAGAATGTTGTGATCTATGGTGTCAGACGCAGCACTGAGGTCGAGTAAAACCAGCACTGATAATTTACCTGAATCTGTGTTAAGACGAATATCATTCATTATCTTTATGAGTGCTGTCTCTGTACTGTGATGTGGTCGGAAACCAGATTGAAAGTCGTCAAAGTATCCATTCAAGCTTAAGAACTTGTTCAGCTGATTGAAAACAACTTTTTCAATGATCTTGCCTATGAAAGGTAGATTTGAGATTGGTCTGTAATTGCTCAATATGATGTTGTCCAGATTGCTCTTTTTCAGAAGGGGCTTAACAACTGAGTTTTTAGGGAATTTGGAAAAGTCCCAGAAAGAAGTGAGGCATTTACCACTTCTAGGAGATCTGCTTCTAAACAGTTAAACACGCTTTTGAAAAAAGATGTGGTAAGTGTGTCAAGGGCGCAGGTTGATGTTTTAAGGTGCTGTACTGTTTCTTCCAAAATTTTACCATCAATTGCTTCGAAAACAGACATAATAGCTACTTTCTGAGATTGTGGTCTGATCTGTTTGGCAACAGCATCCTCTGTGCTCCTATTGCTGCGGTAAGCGAACTGATGTGAGTCCAGTGTGGGTGGTATAGAGTCTTTTAGGTGTTCCAGGACCAGCCGCTCAAAGCACTTCATGATGATGGGAGTGAGTGCTACAGGGCGGTAGTCGTTAGGGCACCTCGGACTAGAGTGTTTTGGCACAGGCACAATGGAGGTGCATTTGAAGCATGTTGGTACAGCTGCTTGGGCAAGAGACAGGTTGAAAATGTCTGTAAAAACCCCAGCGAGCTGCTCCGCACATGCCCTGAGGACACGTCCAGGGATGTTGTCTGGTCCAGCAGCCTTGTGCGTGCTGATCCGGCTCAGTGCCTTGCAGACGTCTGTGGATGAGAGTGTGATTGGAGGGTGATCAGCTGAGGGGTTGAGCTTGGTTGCAGTTTCTCTGTTGTCTCTTTCAAAGCGAGCATAAAAGTCATTTAGCCCGTTCAGGAAGTTGACATCAGTGGCTGCAGGGGTGGAGTGGGTGGGTTTGTAGTCACTGATGGCCTGGATGCCCTGCCACATGCGTTGAGGGTCAGAGTTGGAAAAGTGTCCCTCTATCTTCAGCTTGTAGCAGTGCTTGGCCTTTTTGATGACCCTCTTCAGATTTGCTCTGGATGTGCTGTAGGCTTGTGCATCTCCTGATCTGTAGGCAGTATTGCGTGTCTTCAACAGGAGTCGCACTTCCTTGTTCATCCATGGCTTCTGATTTGGGTATGTGGTAATCTGTTTCTGGGTTGTGGTAATCTGGTGGTAATCTTTTTCTGGGTTGTCAATGGTGGTATTAATATAATCCAATACAGAGGATGTGTAGCAGTCAATGTCTGTGTGAGCACCACTGGTGGCTTGGGAAGCAAACATACTCCAGTCTGTGTGTAGAAACCTTTCCTGGAGTGTGAAATCTACCCCCGCAGGCCACACCTTGATGGTCTTCACTGATGGCTTCACACGGTTGATGAGGGGTGAATATTTGAGAGCGAGGAACAAAGAGATGTGGTCTGATTGTCCCAGGTGGGGAGAGGTGTCGCCATGTAGGCCCCAGCCATGTTTGTGTAGACATGGTCTAAGGTTTTGTTTCCTCTGGTGTGACAGGAAACATTCTGATGAAATTTGGGTAGCACAGTCTTTAAGTTAGAGTGATTAAAATCACCCGCAACAATAAACGCCGCTTCCGGGTGAAGAGTCTGTTGTTTACTGATGGCTGCATAAAGTTCTTTCATAGCAAGCTTGGCATCAGCATCCGGGGGAATATAAGCTGCAGTTATAATGGTGGAAGTCAAGTCAAGTCAAGTCAAGTCAAGTCACCTTTATTTATATAGCGCTTTTTACAATGTAGATTGTTTCAAAGCAGCTTTACAGGAAAAACAATATAAACAAAGTTTGTTTGGCTGAACAGAAGCCCCAAAAGAGCAGGCGAATCAATACAATTGATGAATTTTAAGTGTTAAGTTTCCCCAACTGAGCAAGCCATAGGCGACAGTGGCAAGGAACCAAAACTCCGGCAGGTGACGTAATGAATGGAGAATAGAATGGAGAAAAAACCTTGGGAGAAACCAGGCTCAGTTGGGGGACCAGTTCT
Organism: Rhodeus uyekii; assembly: GCA_037043235.1. Classification (NCBI taxonomy): domain Eukaryota; kingdom Metazoa; phylum Chordata; class Actinopteri; order Cypriniformes; family Acheilognathidae; genus Rhodeus; species Rhodeus uyekii. The sequence continues at coordinate 1,173,292 of JAWRVZ010000088.1, forward strand.
CCTCTGGCCAACAGCCAAACAGGGCATGATTATTATACAACAATTCAATTCCAATATGAAGTCCAATTTGGTCCGGTTAGAGATGGGTTCATGATCGTCACAGGGGAGGGTCCAGTAGAGTCACGGTCTCCGCAGACACCCCAGGGCAGTGCTGTGCTCGTGTCCAGGTCCTTTATCTGATCTGGATACGGCCCGGATCCAGCTGCCCACGGTAACCTCGGAATAAACAGAGACCAATATCAGCATAGATGCCATTCTTCTTCTGATGTATCGAGTACATCAGGTGTTATGGGAATGTTCCCGGTTCCGGCTTATCTAAATTATGCAGCCTAACAATCATTTTACATGATTTGGATTAAAAATGTATGTATAATGTGTTATGTGTATGCCAGGTTGAAAAGATGTGTTTTTAGTCTACATTTAAACTGACAGAGTGTGTCTGCTTCCCGAACTGTAATAGGAAGACTGTTCCAGAGTTTAGGAGCTAAATAGGAAAAGGATCGCCCGCCAGCAGTTGACTTTGATATTCTAGGTATTATAAGCTGGTCAGTATTTTGGGATCGCAATAGACGTGAAGGACTATAATGTGTTAAGAGATCGCTCAAGTACTGTGGAGCTAAACCATTTAATGCTTTGTAAGTAATTAGCAAGATTTTAAAATGTATTCGGTGTTTAATATGAAGCCAGTGCAGGTTTGACAGAACTGGGCTAATATGCTCATACTTCCTGGTTCTAGTAAGAACTCGAGCTGCTAAATTTTGGACCAGCTGGAATTTGTTTATTAAGCGTGCAGGGCAACCACCTAGTAAAGAATTACAATAATCTAGCCTTGAACTCATGAACGCATGAACTAACTTTTCCGCATTTGTCTTAGATAGCATATGTCGCAATTTAGATATATTTTTAAGATGGAAGAACGCCGTTTTACAGATGCTAGAAACATGGCTTTCAAATGAAAGATTGGTATCAAAGAGCACACCCAGGTTTCTAACTGACGACGAAGACTTGACAGAGCAGCCATTGAGTGTTAGGCAGTAGTCTAGATTATTATGTGCCGAACTTTTTGGTCTAATAATTAGAATCTCTGTTTTTTCAGAATTTAGCAGTAGAAAGTTATTAGTCATCCAATTTTTTATATCGGTTATGCATTCTGTTAATTTAGTGAATTTGTTCGTTTCATCAGGATGAGAAGAAATATAGAGCTGAGTATCATCAGCGTAACAATGAAAGCTAATGCCATGCTTCCTAATAACTGCACCCAAAGGAAGCATGTACAGGGTGAAAAGCAATGGTCCTAATACTGAACCTTGAGGAACTCCATACTGAACCCGTGACCGATATGACATCTCCTCATTTAATGCTACAAACTGATAACGCTCAGATAAGTATGACTTGAACCAGGCTAATGCAACTCCACTAATGCCAACATAATTTTCAAGTCTATTCAGAAGGATTTTGTGGTCAATTGTATCAAATGCAGCACTAAGGTCCAGTAACACTAACAGAGAGATACAACCACGATCGGATGATAAGAGCAAATCATTTGTAACTCTAATGAGAGCAGTCTCAGTACTATGATATGGTCTAAATCCTGACTGGAAATCCTCGTAGATGCTGTTTCTTTCTAGAAAGGAACATAGTTGTAAAGATATTGCCTTTTCTAGAATCTTTGACAAGAAAGGTAGATTCGATATCGGCCTGTAATTAACTAATTCTGTAGGATCAAGTTGTGGTTTTTTAATAAGCGGTTTAATTACAGCCAGCTTAAAGGTTTTTGGTACGTATCCTAATGACAAAGAAGAATTAATAATATTAAGAATAGGATCTATGATTTCTGGAAGCATCTCTTTCAGTAGCTTAGTCGGTATTGGGTCTAGCATACATGTTGTTGATTTTGATGATTTAACGAGTTTAGACAATTCTTCCTCCCCAATAGCAATGAAGGATTGGAATTTTTTTTCAGGGACACTAAAATGTACTGTATTTTGGAATATTGTAGTAGATTGTTGCATGTTAAATTATTTTCTCTCTAATATTATTAATTTTGCAAGTAAAGAAGTCCATGAAGTCATTAGTGCTGTGCTGATTTAAAGCATCTGGGGTTGAGGCTTTATTTCTTGTTAATTTAGTCATTGTATCAAATAAATACCTAGGGTTGTATTTGTTTTCTTCTAAGAGGGTAGAAAAGTAAGTAGATCTAGCTGATCTTAAGGCCTTTCTGAATGCAATAGAGCTGTCTTTCCATGAAATGCGAAAAACCTCTAGCTTAGTTTTTTTCCAGCTCCGCTCCATTTTTCTGGCTGCTCTCTTGAGGGCCCGGGTGTGCTCGTTGTACCACGGTGTTGGACTATTTTCTTTAATCTTCTTTAAGCGTAACGGAGCAACAGTGTCTAAAGTGCTGGAAAAGAGAGAGTTTATAGTTTCTGTTGCAACATCAAGTTCTTCTAGGCTATCAGGGATGTTAAGTAGATGAAACTGATCGGGAAGATTATTTATAAAGCTATCTTTTGTGTTAGGAGTGATAGTTCTACTATATTTATAACAGGGAGTTAGTTTTTCGACTTTGGCCAAAGGTAATCTACACGCAACTAAGTAATGATCTGAGATGTCATCGCTCTGCTGCAGAATTTGAACAGTATCAACATTGATCCCATATGACAATATTAGATCTAAAGTATGATTATGAGAATGAGTGGGTCCTGATACATGTTGTGTAACTCCAATAGAGTTTAAAATGTCTCTAAATGCCAATCCCAATGCATCTTTTTCATTATCTACATGGATGTTAAAATCACCGACGATTATGACTTTATCTGCAGACATTACTAATCCTGAGAGAAAATCAGCAAATTCTTTGATAAAGTCTGTATGGTGCCCTGGTGGCCTGTATAGAATAGCCAGCACAAAAGTTAAACAGGAATTATTACTTGCACTAGATAATTTTACATTGAGGACCATCACTTCAAAAGAATTATATTTCAAATTAGACCTTTGAGCAGTACTGATCGTGTTACTATAAATTACAGCAACACCTCCTCCTTTACCTTTCAGACGAGGCTCATGTTTATAACAGTAATCTTGAGGGGTGGACTCATTTAAAGTAATATAATCGTCTGGTTTTAGCCAAGTTTCTGTCAAACACAGCACATCTAGTTTATGATCTGTAATCACATAATTTACAATAAGTGCTTTTGAGGAAAGGGATCGTATATTCAGTAACCCAAGCTTTATCATTTGTTCATTTGTGTTATATCCATTCTTAGCTGTTTGTAAATCAATTAAATTTTTACTCTTAAACGATTTTGATAGATTTTTGTATTTGCTAATTCGGGGAACAGACACAATCTCTATAGGATGATATCTAGGTGAAAGAGTCTCTATGTGTTGGAATTTATCTGACCTCTGTGACGTGAGACAGCTAGCAGACGGTCGGTTTAGCCAGTTTGTCTGATTCCTGACCTGGACCCCAGTTAGTCAAGGTTTAGCTCCAAGACTATATGCCAAATTATTAGAGAGAAGAGTGGCACCATCCCAGGTGGGATGAATACCATCTCTTTTCAACAGGTCAGGTCTGCCCCAAAAACTTTTCCAATTGTCTATAAACCCTATGTTATTCCGCGGGCACCACTTAGACATCCAGCCATTGAGTGAGGATAATCTGCTAAGCATCTCATCACTCCTGCGCATAGGAAGAGGGCCAGAGCAAATTACAGTGAACTCGCGCGGCAGATAGAACGGTCTACATTTAACCATGAGAAACTCTAGGTTAGCTGAACAATGGCTCCCAACAACAGCAGAGTTTGTGCACCAAGCTTTGTTAATGTAGATACACAATCCGCCTCCCCTTGTCTTACCGGATCCATATATTGTTCTGTCCGTGCGGAGCGTGTGATGTCCCGTGAGCTCAATAGTGGAGTCTGGTATTCCGCTATTTAACCACGTCTCCGTGAAGATAAGGACATTACAGTTCAGAAGTCTTTTGCTGTGTGTCATGTTGAGTCGAATCTCATCCATCTTGTTCACTAGCGACCGAACATTGGCGAGGAATATACTGGATAGAGAGAGCCGGTGTGGTGTTAGCTTTAACCGAGCTCTAAGTCCTCCACGCTTGCCTTGCCTTTGTTTACGATCTCGACGCCGCCTGCGTACACTTCCGCCCGGCCGGGAAGAATGCGCTGCCTCGGGCGTCCTGGCGATCTCAGGAAGGAGTCGAATGTTGTCCATAAAACCGTCGGAAATTTGCAAACCAATCGCCGCCATCTTAGATTTGAGGATTTTAGATTTTAGATTTTATTGTTACAAAACAAAATAAAAACTGAACAAAAACCACCCCGAGGGGGAAAACAAGACTAGAACACAGACTCACTAGATTTCAAACTTGACACAGACTTGACTAGACTCAGGACAGCATGAACTCAACCTATTAACGACGATAAACCAGCACAAATACAACAGACAATGGTGGATTAAATACACACATGAGGAACGGTAATTGAATGAGACACAGCTGGGAACAAATCAAACTAAAGCAGGAAAACAAGGTGGGAGGGTTACACATTGACGAGATAAACACACAGCCAATGCGAATCGCCGCGTGTTGACATTAAATAAAGACGCGTCACAAAAACACAACATGAAAGCACGTGGCCGACGTAAACACGAACCGTGTGCTTACAACACAGGACAAGGACACGAGAGCGCGCGGTACGAGCAGAGCTTGAAACCGCGCCAATTCACATAACGTAGAGCGCGTGAGAATGAGCAAGACACTTGTCACACGCGCTCACGACAAGGACAAACACACAAGTTATGAATGCCTGAATCCCGATCCAAAACCGAAACTGAACCAGACCAAAGGATCGGGACCAGACATCATAACTCGCACAAAAGACGTCACAGACACGCGCGGGGCTCGAATCCTCGAAGCCGTGTGCACACACATCAAACGCGAGACATTACGGTAGTGCCAGAGCTCTGCCACAAAACCCTGACAACGAAGTATTACCATAGGGCCATGAAGGTTATAAAAGTAATTTACTGCCACATAAAAGTTTTTTATTTTTTTATTGAACAACAAGGAACACTACAATAGCATTGACAATAAGACGGTGCCATGCTTGATGGATGGGAAACTATTGACAGATGGACAGGTAAAGAGGAATAATGTATCACATCAGAATTTGAAAATGGTTTGACCGTTAGATTGGATTAAGAGGGAGTCATTCTAAACAACTGTGCGGGAATACATAATATAAAAAGTTAAAACTTATTAGTAAACTTCAGGCAGCACGGGCTGAGAGCGATGCATATTTTTCCTGTTGCTGCAAACTATCCTACTTTACCATCCAGTTAACGCAGAGTTTTAAACTGGAAATGATCATTAACATTATCAAACAAACTAAGATACAGAAACCTATAAATACGCAAACATTATTATTATTACTATAACCTTTACTTTTCGTGTTGTTAGTTAGCCAGTTCCGGCATCTCCTGAACGCGCTTGCGGCTAAACGGAAGTGAAGATACCCTGCTTTGAGGAAAGGTGGAAGTTTTCTGACGTCACTGTGAAAAGGGTCTATTAGCGGTAATTACAGAATGTGTTGATTTAAAAGATGATCAAAGTAGCCAAGATGATTATCCACAGCCCTAATCTAGAAAATATAGAAAATTCATAAAAACGTTGCAGACTTCCATAAAAGCCTTGATGGGAACAGAGTTTAACTTGGGTCTGAAGACTTTTAATCATTATTTTTTGAGGCATGTCTGTGAAACTTTGCAATTATATTTTGAAAGGCTCCATAAATCAACATGATTTGACCCGACACTGACTATAAACTCTGCAGGTCTGGGGAAATCTTCTGGCAGAGTGAGAATTTCCTGGTTAGATGATTTAGGAATTATTTATAAAACAATAAAAACAAAGTTTGTTTTGGCTGAAATTGAATTGAATTGGTGCATATAGCTTCAAATTTGTGATTTTTTTTCTTTCATTTTTAATATTAAGAATTCTTACTGATTATCGAGTCAATGAGTGATAACTGTGATTTCAGGGGTTTTCCTCCAGTGATTTTCCACAAACTTGGAAATCTATTTAAACCTTAGATTATTCACACTTTTGAATAATTGATGAATTTTATTTTAACAATTGATCAATAAATCGTTTTTATTAAATAAATTGCATTTTGATAATACATTATTAACCTGTAATTAAAAAGCAGTTTGAGGACATGGTGAAAAAAAAACAGATTTAACTATAGCCATTAAAAGTCAAGAGATTTAATTTTGCCGTTAAAATAAACTAAGTAGAATCATTATATATGAAAAACTATTTAAACTCTGAGATAATTACCAATAAGATGCTTGTTTTATTTGTCTGCATCCTCATTTGTCATTTAATTGGCTCGGAAACACGTCAAGGCAGTGACTTCATTCACAGTGTGCATTTAACCATGGATTTCAGCCATGTGAACCTGAAAATATTCAAAATGCAGCAGAAACAATTGAAAGAATTGGACAAATCGTGGGTTTTTGGCTGAAAAATCATTTATTTTTTATTCATTTCTTGAAAATATATGTTTTCAGTGCCACTAGATGTAAAAAGCAGCAGTGCTCTATGGGAACGGGTCACCAGCGGTGGACTACGAGTCTCAAGCTGTTGGGAAGTCAAACTCTCATCACACTGCCTTTCATTCATTTGTCTGTTCTTGACATACTCAGATGCATGGGGTAAATGGAGCTTCCTTTACGGAAAACATGAAAAATAAATAAAGACAGATGTTGTCAAAGAAGGGGAAGCTGTTTACAGAGTCCCTATATGGCATGTCTGTCATTAAAAGCACCGTTGAAAGAGAAACACATCAAATCCCCTCCTTTCTCAAGCAGAGCTGGGCATCTGTCATCTCACAGGTTGGGTTGATGATATCGTGTTGTAACTTTACTCGGCTTTCTTCGACTTCCTCTTGCGGGTTCCTTCGCTCAGTTCCTCCTTGGTTTTGGCGGGAGACAGGGGCGCAGCGCCAGCGGCTGGGGCAGAGTGGTGGTGATCATGGGCATCTTCAGTGCCAAGGGGGGAGCCGAACAGCAAGTGGCATACCCAGGACTCGATGAGGGCGAACGGCGATCCGTGAGAGTGCCGGGCCGTCATAAACACCTGTACAGTTAATAAAACAAAAGTAAATGTTCTTAAGTAACAAAATATTCATGCATTTATCGCATTTTCTCAATTAAATGTGAGTGCGGCTTGTCTGAGCACAGTGTCAGAGAGCGAATGGGTGTTGGGGTGGTTGACCGGGCATTGCTATTCGGTTGCGAGAGCACAAAGTATACTCCTTTTTTATGCGCACACTAGTGTTAAGGAACGGTCACACTACCCTTTCTGTTCTGCTGACTTCATACGTATGCAAATACAGGAAACACAAGCTAATGCGAATGTAAAGCTCATTTTTAATACGTATGACTGGAAGTTGGAGCAAAATGTTATTCATATGATGTTTATAAATGCAAAACACATATACCAAAGCCTTAATGGGAATGTTGTCATTACTGGCTCGTGATTATGTAATTTAGAGCTTGTATATGATGGGTGAGGAACAAATTATTTGCTGAAAATATTCTCCTCAGGCTATTGTACCTCTGTATGCGTATTGTCTGGCTCATGATCGTTTTAATATTACCGTTTTATTATTATTGGATTGTATATTTATTGTGTTTACAAAACTGTCACTGGGATGGTACCTTTTATAAAGACACACTTTTGTACCTAAAGGGTGTATATTGGTACCTTCGAGGTATATATTAATACCTAAGGAGCACATTTTAGTAGCATTTAGTAGCATTCAAAAGTTTTAAAAACAGATTTTGTACCTTTTTTCTGAGCATGTATATATTGTCGCGGTTATGTTCTGTTAAATTAATGTCACAGATCCTGATTAGACGTTCTGTTCAGTTGTTTCAGCGGGTGTGTTTTCAGTTCTCGTTTGTCTGTTAAAGTCTGCATGCTTTGTTTGGATTATGTTCAGTGTGGATTACTGAAGACTTTTGAACCTGATGACACCCCAGTGCTTTCTACAACCAATCAACCGTGTTGTTTTCTTTGTCACTTGAGCACTTGGGTTCTGGTTTGTGTTTCTATTCGTTAGTAAGTGAAAATCAATTGGAAAAAAAAAGAGAAAACATTCTCTGCATTGAATGGCAAAGAGCTTTTAATCTTCAAGCCGTTTCTTTTAATGTTCCCCTTAAGAAAGAGCAGCTTATGGTTTTAAACAACAGACTTGCCCTCTATATCCTTGTGATTACATCATGTATGTCCATCAACCTCAAGTTCCTTACATGGAAATAGTAGCAAGATGTCACAGTCTTGTCACGCTCCTCCTCTTGTCCCTCCTGTGTTGCCGTAGGTGTCTTGTAACCACTCCCCCCAGTTTGTTGCCAGCTGTTCTGTGTTTACCCCAGCTGTTACTCCTTATCCCTGCCTATTTATTCCGTCGTGTGCTCCATTGTCTTTGTCCTTGGTAAATGTTATGTGTGTTGAGTTGTGTGTGGATGTCTTCTGAGTTTCCTGTTCGCACTAAGAAGTGCCGTTTTGGTTTCGTTTTCAATAAAGTGTTTTTGTTTGCTTATCCTCGTCTTCTCGGCATCACACACGCACACCAGCACTAAATTTACACAAATTTACTTAATGTCAATTTAGATAAATATGAGCAAATCCAAGTGTTTGTGCGGAGTGTGGAAATTGAAGCATAGCGCGCTTTATGACATTGAGGCGGCGGTGCGTTCACTTGCAACTTAAATACTCTGTCACTTTTTTGTCACACAGATATGAATTGTGTATGAGTTACTTAATAATAATAATAATAAAACATGACACACACACACACCCAAAAAAAATAAATAAATAAAATACCCTGTCTGTCTCTATTCCCCATGCTTGTGCTACTTGTGTTCAGAATGATTGAAACTTTGCATTGTAAGCGCTCTTATGTGTTTTTGTGTCCTTTGGACAAATAGCTTCTACACTCTTTGGATAAAAGCGTCTGATAAATGAGTGCATGTAAATGAATTGCGTATGAGTTACTTAATAATAATTCATTACATTTATATAGTGCTTTATCATAGACACTCAAAGCGCTTTACTTGCTTTACAGAAAACCTAAACAAACCAATTTGAAGCGAAAACAAATGCTTATGCAATCCAAAAGGTGCATTTCTTTCTAAAGGTGTGTTCACTATGCTGTGGAAATGACGAGTCAGTACTGAAACTGACTGTGTAACGGATCCAAATGCGTGTCTTTATTAAGAGTGGTCGTACAGGCAGATGGTCAGGACAGGCAGAGAGCATACGTGAACGATAATCCAGGCACAGGTCGGGGCAGGCAGATCAGACTCAATAACGGGAAAACAGGCAACAGGAATGATCACCGTAGCAAATCAAGACTTTGCGATGTGTGTGCATGCATGTGAGTCTTTTGTAGTTCATATAATGGTGTCCAGCTGGTGCAGTAATCAGTCCACTGAACGGCATTATGGGAAATGTAGTGTATGTCCGTCTGTTTATATGTGAGAGCTCCCTCCGGTGGCCAGAGAGGGGAAGCGCAGAGCTCGTAATCATAAGTTAAATAGATAATTAAAATGTTTACTTGTCATTTTTGTCTGACAAATTCAGAATCATTACTTTTGCCAGTGCTTTGCAGCAAGCTTTAATGGCTTAAATGAACTACTCGACTAGAACGATTTTCAGTCGGGGCAGCCCTAAACAGTATGAGTTCCAAGCGTGAGTCTCGGACTTCTACGGGACCCGAGCTTCTAACGGCAGCTGTAGTGACGCAATGACTTTACCAATCAGCGATCGGTTCTTCCATATAGCGTGATGCAGTTTCTCCCATTCATAAGAAACAGGAGCGCACTGTCTTTGTATATCTACAGTGTTTGGTTGGTTGACAATTGACAGAATTTCTCTTAAAGAGGTTAAATATTACCTTGGATGAGGCCATGAAGAGTGTGAAGAGGCAGATGAGCGTGCTCTTTGACACGGGGAGCAGGTGAGCCTCCTGAAGTGTGAACAGAGCGGCTCCATACAGACTGGCCTTGGTAGGGCTGAAAAATACAGGAATCACATTCTACTCATTTATATTCATTCACCTAAAACATGAACAGCTCTTTCCCATCATTTTGAATGACTTGGAGTGATGGAAGGAAAGGCACGAGTCATGTGGACTACCTTTATGCTGCTCAAAAATATCTGCTCTGTATAATATGTCAATAAAAAAAGATGACTTTCCAAAAATTCTCTTTTTCACCTGTGAACAAACACTCACAATGACATGTTGAGAACTTCATTGGTCTCTGGCTTCCAGACTCCTCGCAAAAGCTGCTCGAAATTGGACATGAGAGCGACCCCTGACCCTGGGAATATAAACGGAGACAATCAGCAGAGCGGAACAGATCTACGAGCAAGAGTTATGGAAGTGTTACATGACCGCCACAAATAAATCACTCTAGAAATGTAAGATACTGACCCTTGACATAACCAGTAATGAGCATGATCAGCCAGCCGTGGTGATACGCATGGGCAGCGTGATGGACTCCAGCAGCGATCTTACGGGTCCGGACCACTTCTTTCAACGCCACTAGCACGAGTTTCACAGGCAGAAACGCCACACACTTGTAGAACAGGTTAAGAGGACAGAAGAAAACCAGGTACCTGAAAAACACATTCTGATTAGTACAAGAAACCTGTTGTTTAGTTTCACACGTTGATAAGAGGATTTCATAAAGGTTGTAAACTGAGTGGTGAATATGATCGTTTATATCTTATATCATGGAAGAAATGTGTTAACTGGTCGATGTTTTGAAATATATTGTGATACATTTACGCAGCTATTAGTCTGCAGAACTGCACGTGTAACCTATGAAGAAACATGGAGTAAATGTGGAAATACTGAGTGGGACACATCCCAAATAAGTCAAGATGTGGACAAAGCTGTTATTAATGGATCTAAAACAAAGGAGTGTAGTTGTTTACAGATTCTTAGCAATTTACCATATTAATAGAGTGCAACTACATTTACATTCATGCATTTGGCAGACGCTTTTATCCAAACATTGCATTCAAGAAACACATTGACATTATAATCAGTTCTTATATATATATATTAATGGCTTAAGATGCGTCTAATCCAAATGCAATGTACAGTGGGAACTATTTGTTTTATAATATTAGTTTTTCTAAGTAATATAAATTAAATTACTGTATTATTAGCATTTTGAAAAGTTAATAGTAAATATTAAATCAGATATTTCATTCATTGGATTATCAAAATGTAAATTATCAACAACAACAAAATCTGGAAATTTAACAAAAAAAAGCAAACAAAAACTGTCAATTTGCTTTTATTATGAACTTTTTCAATACAATGTTCATTTTGTGATGTGTAACACTGCAATTTAAAAATCTGCAGAGTTTGATTTAACTATGAGTTATGACATTATAATCAAGTTATTATCATTTTATAAACTGGTTAATTGACACATAATTTTGAGATTTTATATCAAGGTCTGTCTTAAAGTTCTTGAAGTGATCTTGGAGGTAACTTTAAATATTTAAGCACGAGTCCTTTCAGAGACGCTCACCACACGGCTGAGGCCAGGAGCACGTGACTGTTGTTGTGGAAATAGTCGATGGGTGACACGCCGAGCATGATGTCTGCTAGTATGTAGCTCCCGAAGCAGTAGAGCATCGCACAGAGCCATGAGGCCGCCGGGCTTCTGCGGGACACCTCCACAGCACCTGCGCAACACACACCAATCACACACAACACATACAATGAGCTACAAAACTCCAACGCAAAAAGAAATACATCAAATGGGTCTGTAACTAATTGACTTCTTCCACATACTTTTATGATATTTTTAGGGTGTTTAGTTCTTTTTAGAGCCTGAAAGTCTCAGACTGTTTATTGTACTGTAATTGCACTGACACATTACACACACACAAAGGTTTAGGGGTAAATAAGACAATTTGGGTGAACGAATCACTTTACTCCTTTGCACAAAAAGGTCAATTAATTTTGGAGTTTATAACAAAAAGGGGAGAAACCAACAACATTTAGAAAACTTTCGTCCACATTCTTCAAAAGAACTTTTCACTCAAATCATGTGCAGTAACACGTTAAATACATATGTTTTGATTAGAAATTAGAGTCTGAGAAGTGAAGATCCCGCAATCGGCCTCTCGAGGTCTCGCGCTTAAATACTAGCATTTAGTTTAGACTACATTTCCCAAGAGCCCACCTGCTGGACTGATTACCGCCGGGACTACACACTCCCCGTCACCCAGACTATTCAACCCCTTTGTGTGTGATCACCCCTTGTTTGCCCTGGCTACATTTCTGACCCAAATGTTTGAAACCAAAATGTCTGTAAGAACCACTATTGTAACAGTCAAACACCACATGTATTTCCTAAGAGTGCTGATCTGATTGAAGTCTTCAGTAAATCCATTGATTTGTTACCTGGTACCGCACCACCTCAAAGCAGAATCTTTCCAATGTCAAAACCTGAAGCTAATACAATGAAATTGTATGTTGAAGAAATAGACAAGTGTTTGATCTGTCCTCAGAACCATCATCTCCCCGTCTCCAGCTCCAGCGGGACATCATGTCTGAAATCCCCCGGGACACTCACAGAACCCGCCTCCTCCAGAACCCATGCCCACCAAACCAGTTTACAAGGAAAAGTAATCCACTGGGTGCACTCCTCCTCCACAAACTGGCCATCCAGTTATTACTACCACTGTACGATTATTAAGAAACCTGTTCTCGTGGGGAAAGCTCACAGGAAGACAGCAGGAGCTTCATGAATGTCTGTCACACCTGCTCTACAAGAACTCTTATAAACCACACAACTACTGGCAGGACTGCTACAACCTCTAACCATACCACAACAACCACCACCGTTCATTTAATCCCTGATCTGCCAGTCTCTCAGGGTAACACCAGCATATTAACTGTCATTGACTGCATCTCTAAAGCAGGACAACTAATACCCGTCGAAACAGTTGAACACCTCTCCCGTTGTGTTTAGTTACTATGTATTACCTAGTTTACAGCAAGGGTTTAACTTGGGTTTACATTTTCGATAACTCAATGTAAATATCAGTCTCACTTCAGGTTACAACCCCAGTGAAACGGAACAACTAAATCAATAACTATGATGTTTGATTCTTTGCTGCCTGCCCTGATCCTCTGCCTGTTATTGTCACAAAACGTTCAGGGAGGACTCAAGCGCAGGGGAAGATATAGGGTTTATTTTAGAATAACAAAAACCCACAAGGGGGAAAACATAACTAAACACAATAACTAGACACTAAAAACAAACACAAACCAACCAGATGAAATGGATTTACGGGGACCAAGGAATCGGAACACAACCAGCACAGACATGGAGCAACAACGACGCGACACAGGACAGCAAACACACCGGGATCAAATAGGGCACACATGAGGAAAGGTAACGAGCAGAAACAGCTGGGATAAATTAAGGGGAATGATGGAACAAGATGGGAGGGGTTTACAATCACAAGACACAACAAAGGGGCAGTATCAGAGCTCTGTCAACCAACACACTAGAAACCCAAACTGGAGTGACAGAACCCTGACAGTTATACATGTGTTTACTGCTCTGGTATTCTGACCCTCGCCTGTTTATGGTCCGAACTTGCTTTGTTTTAATACACTGCACGTAAATCTCACTCAGCTGGAGTCCTTGTGTATTAAAACAATATAAATATATATATATATATATATATATTGGCTGTGACCACCGATAATAAGTTTGCAGCTGTGGTCGCCAGAACCAGAATTATTTTAAACTATCGTAGCAACATTACGTTTTTCAGCTATAACTTGAATTTAAAGTAAGTTTTATTTTAATATACCAAATTACTCAAATTTGACTTCAAGCTTATTCTGACAGCAACCTTAAAACCAGGGGATAAAGAAAAAGCCACATGATAAAAGAGGCTATTTGTCAAGCTGAAGTAAATCCTTATAGAAGGTGCACATGTTGGCTTTTCTAATAATGTAAATTCATAGTTTCCACTGGAAATTGAATATGGCTGGTCCTTTTTCATTAAATATCCAAATAAGTCTATGATAGATTTTCAGCATTGAGAGTAAAAAAAAATACACTTTTTGTGTTAATGGATTTTACCATTACAATCACAACCATTGTTTACAGTGCAGTATCAAAAATATTACTCCGTAAAGCAGCGTTAGGTTTACCACGTGATTTGTGGCACTACTAAGAGATGCTGTGTGTCAGAGATCTGGGGTCCACACCAGTCCCGCTGAAATCTCCAGGGATGAACACATCTTACAGAACAGGTGTAGCTCGGGTAGTTACGCACCCAACAGGCATTCTGAATGAAAAATGATCCTCTCAAATGTGACCTAAAAATAAACAGAAGCCTAAAGCTTTGTGTTCATCTCAAAGTGCAGGGCTGTTTCACACCACGACATCCAACACGCACAAACAGCTGACAGGACGAGCTTCAGCTCGCAACTGGCTAATGTTCGGACTCAATGGTGTGTGTGTATATTATATGTGTGTATATGAGAGAGTTGTATCCTATGAAAACTGTGCCATGGTATATCTGATGAAGGCAAATTGTTGTGATCAGCTAGTTTAAATAGTTCAGACAGCTCATTAAATGAAAGCATGGAAAAATAGGTCTCACCTACAACTATAACTATAACAGTGGACGACGACGACTATGTATAACAGTAATGTATAACATTTCCCCCGATTCATCTAGAAAATCGAATTCTCATTACTATAATCCCAAAAAAATCAATGCAACCTTTTCATTCTCATAAACAGTAATGCCAAAAAAGCTCAATATTCTTGACATAATAATAAAACATATTTCAATAAAACATATTCATAATTAAATATTATTTAGGCCTACCAAAAAGTGTTATAAAAGCATTGGAAAACCATGCTTTTATAGCCTACATCATGGTTATATTTTTATTTTTAATAAGTGTGCAGGTAGAGAATCGTCATTGAGAATAACATGAATTACAAAGTCGTAGTAAAACGATCCTGAGCAACATGAATTTGCTTAACAAATGCACTGGGCTTGGTGTTGCGCTCTCGCTCCTGCTGTCTATTTAGGGCGCTTCTATTTATTGCAGTGGGACTCGCGCAGGAATGCGCACGGGCTCTATCGTGTTTCGAGGGGGGTCTTCAGGAGTGGGACAACTCTTCACCATCAAGAAAATACTGACGAGGATAAAACATCAAAAACTCACTAACATGACTGCTCTGCATTATTACCAAAACAATGCCAGGGTTACAATGAACTCTGAGACAAATTACATAACACTTGTTGAAAATAATAATAATTATCCTGTGATCTAAGGATGAATTATTTCATATTGAACTTTGTAGCCTTTTCTATATTTGTCGACGCGTGAATGCAAAAGGAAATATGAAAACAAATCGGCATTTTAATTTGACCCAGATAAAGCTCTAGCAGAAGACTCTGTTGAGATCCCTAGACTGAAATTCCACTTACCTGGTTCATATTTGAGGTAGAGTATTGAAACGATATAATAAGCGAGATCAAATACTGGAAACATCGCCATTTTCGAGAAATACTGGGCTATTTCGCCCAGATTAAGGACATCTAGCACGTCCATGATGTTCTGACCCTACCGCATGAACAGATCTTCAGGAGACTCGTCGAGTGAAAGGCTCCACTCATATGCATATGCCTATTAATACACAGCACAAGCCGAGGCGATATGAACACACAGGGACGCTCTCGCGCGGAGGAGGTACTGCCACTTTCTGGAGGACCGCGACGTGCACGCGCACAATCGATTATCAACTAACCCGTTCGCACGTAAGTTTATAATAGTATAGTGACAGTTATTTTAGAGCGATGGACCGAATTGTTACCATGGCGACGCGTCATGTTTGTCACGTGACAGAAAAGCGAAGCCACAAAAGCGAAATAAAATAAAACAATCACAAACTTGTTGGCTATATCATAATAGATTCTGAAATATGTGGAAGTGACTCTGTTTTATCTTTCAAGAACCTTATGATCATATTTATAATGCGCAATGGGCTCCGCCACATTGGTTTGCGCCGCAATTCAGAGAATCGGATCTGTTGGATTTACAACATGTCAGTTCATTCACTTCTCACAAGTGGGAGAAGAATAGAGTGGACTTTATAGGTATCTCCAATGTGTATCTGATATGAATAAAACACCTCGTCGATTTAGAATTGCACACGGACATCGGTGTGTATTTTACAATGCATAAATGTTGTTTTTCTAGTAGTTGTGTGTATTTTAATGTATGAAATCCATAATATACCTTATGTTGTTTAAACTGAATAGCTGTGCAATATGGTGAGGGTTGAGCGCATGCGCACTCTCTAGCTCAACGCCAGCCAATGAGCGAACGGATATTTGCTCTTAGTAATTGATCACGTGACGCACGTGAGCGTACTTGTGATGGGGTTAAGCTGTTTCGAACGTAAAAAAGAGAAAATGGTCATTGTATATTTTTCTAAAACCAATTTATTACTTTTAGTTGTTTGTTGTCAGATTTTGCCTGTTGTTAAATCTGACGTGTGACACTAGAGCAGCACTGTGCTGAGAGATTGTCAGGTGTGCCGTGAAAAGTTATTCAACTTGACCCAAGTGGTCTAAAAAAATTTTTTTGAAACTAATTAATCATAAAAGACTTTATATGTGATTCCCATTCAAGACACGTTGATAAGAATGACTTTATATTGTTAATATAGGCTACAGAGTTTAATTTTTTTTTTACATTTTCGGTTGGTGGTGTGACTTGTGATTCATGAAAAAAATTCCAATGAAAAAATGCGCTTTGGCTCAAAAAAGGTTGAAAAACACTGCACTACAGTAAAGAAAAGTCCAGTAAAACAGAAGACCCCCCCCCCCCCCCCATCTGAAATGTGTTTTGTATGCAGCCGCTTTAATTATCCAGACCACTAGAGGGCGCTCTCACCAAGATTTGCTCAGGTGTGCAAATACTACAGATAACAGAAACGCGTATATGACGCACAGCAATTGAGATGCTCCGGTTTGCCTATGAGTTTACACTGTGATCTTTGTTTACAGTTATGGGAACACAACCCCAACCTCATTAAATGTGTTGCATCAAAAGAGGCATCGACTCTCTCACATGTGTAACAGACGCACGGTCAAAACGCTCTACCAGATGCCCCAAGAAAACAACAAATGGTGCTAATATACACTTATACTACCGAAAAAAATGATAATCATAACCTTTATCTCTTTAGCTTTGTTGGATACACAAAATTTACTTGGTAAAAAAGTGAAGATGACGGGTTGAGCGGTCGTGTTATCTGAAGCCCGTGATAATTGTTCCCAAAAGTTAGCTAGAGGAGAGTAATTCCAACTGGTTTATGTCCGATTAAACCTGCCAAACTAAAACTAGACCCCAAAGTGAAAGAACACCTAATACTGAAAAGAAAGTTAAGGCCAGAGAAATGGAGCACGACTAGGTTTCTGTGAACAGTAAAAGAAAATGCGGTAATGGCTCCCTTCCTTCAACTGCAAGTAAAAATTCTGCAGAAAGTGGGTTAAGCTGATAGAGAGAAGGCTGAAATCTCCAATGAAAGCATTTTAGAGGCATTTTTAAATCTGGAAAGGAATGTGGGTGAGAAGCTGGCAGATCTACATGAGCAATCAAACAAAGCAGCACCATGATTGCAAGCTTAACAAAGGCGATTCAGTTCAACAGGTGAATGAGTGCAAGAAAAGAGACAAATATCTGCAGATTCAAAATGAGTATCTGTGCAAGGAGAACTGTGATCTTCAGGAGAGGATGAGAGAAAAAGAGGGATCTAGAATGGGGTGATGTCTCCGTATCAAAGGCATAGAAGAGAAAAAGATGAAGATATCAGATCACATTAGATCATCAGTAAGATTGCACCTGAGATGAGGCAAAGATGAAAGAGGCTGTTGACAGCGTTCACTGGCTGGGAAGAAGGATAAAAACATGATTCTGGTAATATAAGTAAATGGGAATTTAATTAAATAGGATAATTTTTACTTTGATGCCAGATAACATCCTTCACCCACCTTTGAGTGAACAGCACGATGACATGTTGGCAAGGCGCATGAAGGATCAAATCTGTGTTCACTGAGAGTGAGTTTAAAAGTGGTGGTTCAATTTGTGTTTTTTTTTACTAGTTCGTTTTCTGTGTGATTATTTTTTTATTTTATGATTAAGGAGAAAATCGTATTTAGTTCTCTAAATGTTCGGGGCTTAAATTACATTATTAAATGGAAAGCAGTTTTTTTAATTCTGTAAACAGCAGAAAGCTCATGGTGTTTCAACACGAGACTCATTCTTCTGACTTGGATACTTCTTTTTGGTCTAATCAATGGGGTGACAAGATTTATTTCATCCATGCTTCTAACCGTTCTGCAGGAGTGGCAATATCTGTATTTTTCCATTGGTTGATGATGGTACTGGTAAATTCATGGTCTTTTTTTAAAATTAATCAAATGTTTTTCGTGGTTTAAACCTAATGGGGAGACCATATTTTGAGTTGATTATTGGATGGTTAGTGATAACATTGTAAAATATGCTTCACAATCTACAATTTCTAAAGCTCTGTTAACAGACCACTGCTTTATAGATCTCATTATATAACTCACATTTAAGCAATTTAGAAACAAAGGTTATTGGAAGTTCAATGCCTTTCTCTTACACAATGAAGAATTTTGCAATAAAATCAATGATTTAATAATCGGTACTGGTACTTTTTTTTTTTTTTTTTTGCTGGTAATAAACGTAAATGGGAAATTTACCAAGAAAGAAACCTTATCTAGGCTCCATAAGTTATGGACCCGGCTATGTAATGCTTCATGATGGCACTGCTGGCACTGTTGGAGGATTACGCCAATGGCAGAATAAGAAGAGAACGAGTTTCAGGGACCATGATGATTTCCTGGGCCATGATTATGACCGGCTAATAAGCCGATATTTATTCCCTCGCGCTGTGCTCTTGGATCTTTGTGCTGAACAGGGTCCAGTATTAGAGAGGGCATCACGCCGGAACCATGCCATCCCAGTCCAAATACAAGTCCTCACCACTCTGGGGTTCTTGGCAACCGGCTGTTTCCAGCGGGAATGGGCAGACAGGTAAATTATTTATATGAAAAAACTACAAGTCGTCCTCAATTTTGTCTCTAAGACCTTTTTGTATATGTGTAGCCCGTGTGGGAATTTATTAAGGGTTTTCAGAGTGTATAAAGTTGTTCAAATATACTGTGGTAAAGTGATAACTTTATGGCCTGCATGGCCTGGTATTTTTTATTTTATATTCTCTTTATAATGTGACTGGGTATTTTCGTGAATAACCAATGAGGTATCAGGATTGGATTGAGGGATTGAGATTGACTCCGGCTAGGAGCCGACCGAACTGTCACCGATCCTGAGTTAACATCAGTAACCAAGGTACTCGTGTTGTTTACTTTTATTTGTTGCTCATGTGAGTGAAACGGCCGTCCATTTGTGGCCCCAACGCACCCGAGCAGCGAGACAGGCCTGCAACAGTGACTAAGGGGTTTAGTTTATTTTGCCGGCTTAGAATATTATTCATGGGAGTTTGGTTTCTTCATTTTTGAATGTTTTGCTTGTTTATTTGCCATAACATATTTATATTGTTTAAGTGTCATAACATATTTTTATGTCTATGTCTATTTCTTTTCTTTTTTGACTTTCATACAAGGATTTATTTTATATTCATTAAATTTAAGTTGTTAATGTGGTATTTTGTGGTGATTTTGCATTTTTGAGTGATTTTGAGTATTTGCTGTCGAATAGCTGATCACAAATTAAACAAAACCCATTATATATAAAGAATCTGGGCGTCACCCAGTACAATTCCCAGTGACAGGGAGGGGGCATTACATATGGAATCTGGAATCTGTCATCTCACCCTATAGGTCTGGTGTATCACAACTGTCCCTGAGTGCCATATTATCTGTCGTTTTGAATGGTATACTTAATATGGGTAGTCGATACATCAGGTTCGTCTACTACACTGTGCGAGAACAGGCTGAAATTAAAATGCAATTTGCAGCAATGTCTGGTTTCCCAAATATAATCGATTCAATTGACGGCACTCGTGTTGCTTTAGGGCAGTGCTTCTCAATTATTTTCTGTCACGCCCCCCTAGGAAGAGGTAAAAATTTCCCCCCATTTTGGAACTTTCGCCTTATTGTTTCCATGGCAACGTCATGCTTGTCACGTGACATAACGCAGTCACAAAAAGCGCTGTATAATAGATCATTTAAAATAGTCACCAACTTGTTGAAACCTAAAATAAATCTTATGTGGTTGAAAACACTGAATTATTGTGATAAATGACAAGCTCTGAGCGCGTCTTTTTTTGGATCAGTGCCAGATATCGCGTGAAAACACGTGTGAATTTAGTGGTTGATCACGTGACACACATGAACACCGGCGTGATCGTACACGTCAGAGGATGAGGAGACGGTTATCTGAACTTCTTATATGCTGCTCTTGTTCAGAAAAAAGAAAACCTACTCCATGGCAAAAAAAGCATGTACGCCAGGGTCACGCGCGCCCCCCCTGGCATTGCCCCTGGGGGGGCGCGCCCCACTATTTGAGAACCACTGCTTTAGGGGCACCATCTGAAAATGAATTTGCTGATGTTAATAGAAACATTATTATATGTGAAACATATTAATGTGCAAATCATATGTGACTCGAACATGACCCTCACAAACATTGTGGCGCGCTGGCCTGGTTCAGCACATGATTCCTTTATCTTGACACATAGCAGTGTAGGGAACAGACTATCGTATTTTCCCGCATATAACCCGCAGAAGCAGATAATCTGCATGTTGCTTGCTTTATGTCAACAACACATAACTGTTCAGCTCGGTACACAGTGCTTGTGCACAAAATTCAAACAATAAGAAAACAAACAGTAGTCAGAATCAGAAGAAAAAGCAAAAGCAGTGTGCAGCAGCTCGTCCCTTAAGAAGCGATTCTACAGGTGTTGATCATCGGATGAGATGAGATGAGAAGAGCCCGCCCTCATGCAGCACACCCCAAAGCACTCACAGGCGGCCCGGTCCTCGCGCAGCATCCGCTCCCAGATGCAGGCAGAGCAGGAGATCTTCACTCATCCACGTGCAAATGAATCGCGTATGTGCGGGAAGCCGGAGCTGGCTGGTCCCGCCATGGCAGCACGGGATATAAAATGGTCTAAAAATAATTAAATCACTGCACAAAAATAAATCGCTGCATTTGTTTGACTCGCACAGCTTCAGTCACGTGCTCTCGTCCACTGTGTGTGTGCGCCTGTCTGTGATGAAAGTTAACTTGCTGGCTTGTTTATCATGTGTCAGTCAAAACTGTACACCCAAAAATACAGGAAGGAGTGGGAATCAAACCCTGAATTCCAAGGCTGGTTAAAGCCGTTTATTGGTGATAATACATGGGCATACTTGTTGAGAAAGCACATTCGGCGGGCAGAACAAGAAAGTATGCAATCTAGTACAGCGTGATGACGTCACGAATATGCTAATTTACGCATGACGTCACCTAGCGACATTTAGCGACTTTTTGGCCAGCTTTTAGCGACTTTCCTTTGAAAATAGTTGGCAACACTGCAGCTGCAGCAGCACCAGATCCCTGAGGAAACGCGTTACTGGGCGGCTTAGCAAAAGACCGCGAGGCGGGAGCGGAACGAACGCAACGAGCACTGCTCTCGAGCGCTGACTGAACGCGCGCCGCTCCCGAATAAGCAAAGCACAGATTGTGTGTATCACCGCCAGTGACATTCATCGCGGGCAGAGAAAACACACAGCTTGATCGCAAATATAAAAGAGGTCCCTTTTCTTTTAAACTAGACTAGGGAGAAGTGTGCACACCAGCAACATAACACAACACAAGCGATGAAGACACTCAAGCTGCCGGTTCAGAAGACTATCGTCAGGCATTTCCCCTAGCGCTTTTGATGCAGCTCGAGTGAAAAGGAAAGGGAAACTCAGTAGCATGTTAATGATTTTTGGGCATGTAACTTAAAATATTAAAATTTTATATATTACACATCATAAACATAAAAATATAAATTTAGGATGGAAAACATGGAAATGGAAATGTATGTGTTTTTCCAGATGGCTAAACATTATGTGTTGTGCCATGTCCATGGTACAAAATGTATTACATACGGTGTCATTTACACTGATACACAGATTGGGCTCAGCTAATAGAGTTTTCTTGCTTGTTTAAAACTCCACTTGTTTAAAGCTGCTTACAGATTTATGTATGCCTGTTGCCGCAGGTTGCATTTTTTCCACCAGCCATTACCAAGGCCGAATACATCCATATCCACCATTGTCATATCCACTAACAAGCTAAACCATGAAAATTTATTACTACAATTAAAATGGACTGATGTCTTTGAAAATTATTTTATTTTATTTTTTATTTTTTAAATGTATTGACTTACCTTATGCATGTAGGACAAGCTTAAAATGCATCACTGTTTTATTATGTAACATCTTTTGCAAATCGAAGTACACAGGAAATTGTCGTGTTCTATTTTATCCGACAGGTGGCGATAATGATCGAACACTTCTTACTGCACTTAAAACAAAGATAAAGAAGAAGAGGACGAACCGAGGCGGATATAATCACACAAAATGATCGGAGATCTTTTAATTTTGGGGTAAATGTAACTGTTGTTATTTTTTTATCAATGCAGGAAATGGTTTTTATGAAGTATTAAGTTATTTGTGTTGTTCATATGTCTAGTGTATGACTTTCACGGTGTCCCAGTAGTTTGTTTTCCTCCACGTCACACATGTTCTTGTGTTTCCAGCACTCTGCTCATGAACGCTGGCGCTGTGCTCAACTTCAAACTGTGAGTGAACACACGTGACTTATCTTAGTTTTAGCTTATCTTATTTTGGTTTAAAAACGTATATTTTCACAGAAAGAAGAGGGAAGCCCAGTCTCAAGGGTTTGGCGATGAATCGGGATCATCCAGCACTGGTAATGGCTCATCTTTGACGTCAACATGCAGTGTCATCTATACTTTTATTTTTAATTATGATTGATTCCCCGTAAAGGTGTAAACCATCTACCTATGCGGAAAAAACTCATCAAAAGCGCCGAGCGTCTGATGTAAAATCTGTATACTGTAGAAACTGGAATATTATGAATCGCACATTAGATAAAAGATTGAGTTTCTGCCCCAGATTTGTTCCCAATAAGTCCATTTGACTCTTATGGCGCTTTGTTTGTCTTTAGGTGACAACATCAGAGAGTTTTTGCTGAGTCTGCGCTACTTCCGCATATTTATTGCCCTTTGGAACATTTTCATCATGTTTTGCATGATCGTGTAAGTATTACATGTAAACAATTTGTTTTTTCCTACTTTCATGCTATCAAAAAAACAAAAATGCTTATGCAATATTGAAAGCTGTTTTTGTGGAGTGATTTTGTGTAAGTGTTCTGTGTGCTTTTTTTATTTTGCAGGTTATTTGGATCATAATGCAGTGTTACAATGAGGATCACTACAGACAAAATATATAAATATTGTGCAGAATTCTTGTAATGGTTATTTAAGCACGGGATGTCTTTAAGTCTGATACATAAGTCTTATCCAATGTCTTAAGACAGTCTGTATATTTTGTACAAATGTCAGATTCATATTACTTTTACTTTCTGTGAATCAGATTAGGACAGCGCACAAGAGATTTAAATAGAAAGTTGAGTTTAAAACAGCTGTGCACTACAGAGAAGAGCTTGAACAACCTTCTCAATACCATAAACAGCTACTATCAGAGATATTATCCACTGAGAGCTGTTAAAGTCATGCAAAATCTTGTGTGGGAGATCCAAGCTTTTTGATCATGAAATAAATGATTATGATTAAGTGCTTTTAAATGGTTGTCAAATTCAATTCTGCTCTGAATGTGTTAGTGTTGCACATGGCTTCTATAGTCGATATAAACAGCATTTAAGTACAAAGTCATTAAAGCTGGCGTGCACTAAAATACTTTTTCCAATGTGCAGGCAAATGGAACAAAGACAACAAAACCGTTCATTCACAGGCAACAGCACACTCAGAAGTGAACAGACATGACAATGTTATTTAGACTTAATTACTACCAGTTTCGTACAGTAAATTCCCATGAAATGGAATTTATTATCCATAACTGCATACTAGAATTACTCATGGAAAATGCATCATGCATCTTCAAATTGAACCAGATCACAGTATACAAACCAACCATTCGTTTCATTTAACTACCATGTATTTAGATGCATGGAAAACTCATAAGCCTGAAACGAAAATGCTGTTTTAATAGTTTATTCAAGTGTGACAATTAGGTACAAGCACCAACTTCTGGGACTGGTGGAATAACTCAAATGAAACTATTATAAATAAAATTAACTTTAAAAGAAGTCACCCAGGATTCCAGAACAGTAGCAACTTAACATTATAATTTATACACATGAGAACAGGTTCTCCATTAACTGGAACGTGTTGGCTGTGTCACAGGAGCCCAAGTCCTGTACTTCACGTGCATTTCCATGCAGGTTTGGCACTGAAGGACCTTAAAGCCCTAAGAGAATACAAGAAACCATAAGATTAAACCTAAACTTTGAGATATATATATAAAAAACAAAAACACAGAAAGAATACCTCAACTCCTGTCATGCTGCCATCCATCAGGTCACATGTAAAGGTCCTCTGGGACTACAGATTTTCTTCTGGAGGGAAACACACAGCATGAATGTAACAACTGCATCTCTAATCCTGTACACCAGACACGTCTGATGGTGCTTCAGATAAATTGGCTTAAAGTTTAGAGCTTGGTCAACATGATCGATCTGCTGGGGAAAAAAGATCAGTCATCATGTGCACCAGGTAAAACAGCAAAGCGTCCCAAGAACATGCAGAGCCTCACCTGTTTGAGTGCCTGTGGGGCTTACGACAGAAAGCCTGGGGAAAGGGAGGTCATCCCTTCATTTCAGCATGGTCTGTGGGGAAGATAGGAAGAGGTTAGGTACCTTAAAACAAACCTTAACGGATCTTGTTCTTGCAACTCTGGTTGTTCAGTTCACTTGGCTTATACATTTCAATAAGAAGTCAACAGAGTCGATCTGCTGGGGAAAAAAGATCAGTCATGTGCACCAGGAAAAACAGCAAAGCGTCCCAAGAACATGCAGAGCCTCACCTGTTTGAGTGCATGCAGGGTTTATGACACAAATCCTGGGAAAGAATCGTTACCCATTTGGTTTCAGCATGGCCTGTGGGAGGGAGTAATAAAGGTTAATTATCTTAAAGAAAAATGATTTATTATTTCCAGTAGTTGCAACTGTCTGGTTGCTCAGATCACTTGGCTTATTTAATTTAATAATGAAGTCAACAGAGTCGATCTGCTGGGGAAAAAAGATCAGTCATCATTGCGACCAGAAGTGTTGAGCAGAGTCTAGTGTGAAGCTGAACTCACCGAGATCCGAGTCTGTGTAGAGCAAAGCTCAAGTCTCCAGCAGCCCACATACTGGAAAACACACGAGAAAAGAGAGTTAAGTAATAGTTTGAGAGTTTGGCAATTACAACTAATCCGATACAAAGAAACCGAAATATGGCAGCTGCTACGAAACAATACACTAGGATTAATAATACGTTTATTTATTTTGCGAGTAAACGTTAAGTTTAATGAAGTTATCAAGGTCTAAAAACCTTCGCGCTTGCAACGGAAGCGAACCACGTGGTCAGAACAAACTTCTTTGATATGCGTAACTATGAATACATATACTATGTTTATTAGACAATTTAAACACAACGCGTATAGGTTAACAAATTCATAAAATTACCTTATAAACTTATTTGGCGTGTTTAGTAATTAAAAACTGACCACTTCTTACCTTGTAGAAAGAACAGGACACTGGGAAGAACGAACAGGCGACCACGCTATTTATAGTCCGTGCGCATGCGCAGTGATACATCGTCGCGTTTATAAAGACGTAATCAAGCGGAAAAATGTAAAAGCTACATATTTACACATTTAACATTTTATCCTTTCAGAGTGTGATGTTACACGCAAGCACCACACCTTATGTCCTTGTTTCTATGTGGTTGTGCTGTTTTTTGTTTAGCTTAAATGTAACATGCCTGACTATCACTAAAAAGATTCACCATGCCATGATAGCTCTAGACTTCTATTGAAGCGTCTAAAAATGCCTTTTATATTCAGATGGCATTCTATAAAAACTGTAAACGTACTGTAACTATGGACAAAAATAAATAAATAAATGTGATAAGTGTGTGTGTGTGTGTGTGTGTGTGTGTGTGTGTGTGTGTGTGTGTGTGTGTGTGTGTGTGTGTGTGTGTGTGTGTGTGTGTGTGTGTGTGTGTGTGTGTGTGTGTGTGTGTGTGTGTGTGTGTGTGTGTGTGTGTGTGTGTGTGTGTGTGTGTGTGTGTGGAGTTTTCACCGCTTCTTTACCATGTTTTCTCCGGAAGGTGGCAGTATAGGCTAAATTGGAAGTAGGCCCACAGTTGTCTTACCCCTTCCCAATTTAATTAATTCTTGTGTTTTAAAGTATTTCTGCTCTCAGATATCAGAGATTTTATAATGTTATACAGATATTACTATTAAATATTAAAAATATAAATATTTTTACTTTCATTTCAGGCTTTTAAAACAGTTGTTTTGTTCAATGGCACAAAAGCACAGAAAAACTACATTACCAAAGAAAACAGCTGCACATAGAATTGCATTTTCATTTCTTCAGAATGTTTTTATCGCTCTTTCCAAAAACCATGCATATGATTTGACTCCATATATGACTTTATGATAGGCCAGCACATATCAGTAATTTTGTTTCCCCAAAAATTATTTTCAGTCGAGAAAATGTTCACGAACGTCTTAATAAAAAACTAAAGTAAATCATGTAGTAACTGCATGATATTATTATTAATATTGTTTCGCAATACTATCCATATGGTTGGGGGGGCAGATTGCGGTCTTTACCTGAGATGCACAAATCGCCTCGTTCACTGTAAGGCAATTAGCGCCTATTTGTGTGATCACATTAGCACATATCTCGTGTTTTGTTTGTGGAGCACCGAATGAGTTGTCAGCACATAAGGGCGACTCCCAGCTCTTTGTTTTAGCACAAAGAAGCTAAAGTCATGAATTACCAGTCATATTAAAGACCCCTTCCCCCATGTGCTTCTGCTGCAAAACTCGCGGTGTGCTTGTAGTCTTGCTAAAATGATCAATCACGTTTATTTTTGAAACTCTGATTCAAACGTGATATTGTTTTATTACCTATATGATTGCGTCTAATACTAAAGAGTGTGTTTATTCAAGTAACTTGCAATTGAAAGCAGAAGCGATTAATCAACAAGTTTTTCTTTGTATATGTAAATATAGAGCTCTATATTCTTCATCCTTCTATGTCTTGCTATATGAACCACACAAGTCTCAACATACAACACATATCCAAGTCAATAAAAAAAACAAGTCAGGGTTTTTTTTAACCATTGTTTCATATATTAGGATATACAGGGTTAAATCATGTTGATTGAAGTTGATGTCTTGTTATTCTCATGACGAATCTAAATGAGCAACGTAATTATTTCCTGACAGTTTACATGTAATATACACACAACATATCCCCAATTTAATTACACTTTATGATCTCAAAAAGAGGAGAGGCGGCTTCAAAGAGAGACAGATATGTTTATTTCTTACAGTGAAACAATCATGAACGTCTGCAGCGATTTTTATGGGTTGGCCTGTTCTTTTCTGGGGCCCAATGAGTAGGCTAACTTTAGGGGGGGGGGGGCCTCATCACAAGGCCCAAGACAACTTTCTGGGTTGTCAACCCCATCAACCATCATTCCTCACCCAAACGACAGTCCAGGTCTGCTGAGGAAAAGTGTCTGGGAAGGACTAATCATAGGACAAAGAGAGCTGCTGGTGAGATCACCGGTGCCTTTCAGCATGGGCAGTGCGTATGAGCTAACCAGGGTGTGGGACTTGTTTGACCTTTTGGCGCAGGCTGGCGGGTGCATGCAGACTGGAAACACAGCAGGAGGGTGGTGCTGGTTGCCAGACCGGTGTCTCCGGGCTGCGTTCTATACTAGTGGCATAGGGAAAAGGGGACTGAACCACAGCAGGTGGTCGGCAACATGGCAGATCACCATGCTGATGCTGTCACTCTATTGATTTTCAAAGTCCCCAACAAGGTCCTGACATGGCTTGTCTGATGTTTGCTCCCTAATCGAACAGAGATTAAGGCAG
Source organism: Rhodeus uyekii (assembly GCA_037043235.1). Classification (NCBI taxonomy): domain Eukaryota; kingdom Metazoa; phylum Chordata; class Actinopteri; order Cypriniformes; family Acheilognathidae; genus Rhodeus; species Rhodeus uyekii. The sequence continues at coordinate 1,201,673 of JAWRVZ010000088.1, forward strand.
ACAGGGAATGTAACATGGCACCCTGTGGCAGGCTACAGGTCAAGGATGTGCTGGGTGTTTTCATTGATCAGGTCAGGTTGTAATTGTATGCTCAGATGGATAAAACTAAAACGATTAACCTCAAGAAAATAAAGCAGAATTCTGTTATGGCACTGAAAAGTCAACTTAACGCACAAAAATGTATCACAGTAGTGTTTGTTTCCTCCAAAATAACACCACTATTGTTACTACTTAACAATAATGCATTAATAGGGGATCTCATTATTGAAATATTGTGGCTAAAGTATGACCTCATTTTATTGTAATGATAACTGTAATGTATTTTGAAGAAAGCTATGTCTGCCAAGTTCTAAATCCTACTAAACCCAGTAGTTTCTAAACTCACATTTGTGACTACGTTTAGTTTTTAGGGTCTATAAAGAACTGTTGAACTACAAAGAGTTGTCAACTGTAAATGAAAGGCCAGCCGTTTGCATCTGTGAGTGATAAATATCATGTCATGTTCTTGTATTAATTAGAACTCATTCTCCACCAAAATATTTTTTTAAAGGGATAGTTTAAGGGTGAAAAAAAACCTATGGAAGTCAATGGCGAGGTGGGGACCAGAAACTGCTTACACACATTCTTCAAAACACTTCAGAAAGATAATCATACAGGTTTGGGTGAGTAAATGATGACAGCATTTTCATTTTCAACTATCACTTTAATGCTATTGTTTAGTAAAAGACATTGCATTTTAATGTATTTTCCAATGCATTTTATGCAGACATTTTTTTAGGTTGTGTAATTAGTCACATGACCAGAGCCTTTTTTCTTCACAAACAAACAAACAAACAATTATTTGTTTGCTTGCTTACGTAATAAAAAGGTCCAGCATTTTACATCAAGCTATTCCAAAGAGTAAAACTGATCCCTAATTATAACAACGTTACAAATGTGCCTGTGCTAATCAGGGCATTATTTTCAACAAAGTATAGTATATGTACATGCTGTTGTTTACTACAAGCCAGCCCATGTGCGCGCGCCCCACCCACGAGCTCCAGCGGGCTATTTAAAGCGAGAAGACATCAGCAAAAAAGCAATGAGACCATCAATGCAACCATACCGAGATGCTGGATTTATCGCCGGACTGCTTTATTCAACACATTCAGTATATTTAACATCAACTCATCTTCATCATATAATCAAATAAAGCAGCTTCAACGAATCTAATCATCCGAGGAGTTATTCTTTATTATAATTTTAAAGAATACGTCACTAAATATGATTCCAGTGCAGCTGCTCTTAACTGTGACAGTGGCGTGTGGTTGCAGTGTGCTTGCGGACGCAATGCAAGCGAACTTCACCCTGGACAATGACATTCAGTCCAGCTTCATCCAGCGGCGGCTGAAGAGCCAGGAGCGACGGGAGATGCAACGGGAGATCCTCTCCATCCTCGGGCTGCCGCAGCGGCCCCGTCCGCTCCTGCACGAGAGACGCACCGCAGCGCCCATCTACATGCTGGATCTGTACAACGCCATCCTGGAGGACGGAGGGCAGCGCAGCGGGATTGCGTACTCGTATGAGGCGGCGTACACGACCCCGGTACCCCCGATGATGACCCAACAGGACAGTCGCTTTCTCAGCGATGCAGACATGGTGATGAGCTTTGTCAATCTGGGTGAGCATTTTATGCTATTTAATCTTTAAAACACGTATAATAATCCTAAAGCAATGTCTAAATGAATCCAGTTATCCATGTCATATTGTAATCAAATCCGTTTAGCAAAGAGAATAACATCAGATTTTTGATGACTCCATAATTCACTCTTTCTCTTTACACTTTGCTTTTACTTTGAACCTTTATTTTTTATAACAAAATGTTTTTTAGAAAAAAAAATACAAAAGTAATTTTACATGTTCAGGTATAAATGAGATTTTATGGACGTTATTAACCGTAACTCATATCTTAAATGTCTTAATATTGTTAATTCCCGCAGCTGCAGCAGCTGTCATTTTACATGCAAATAATGTTTTGCCGGGAGAGATTTATCATGACTTATTCGACACAGTTAAAAATGAACGGCAGGCACTGTGTATCCAATTTCCACAGAATCCCCTCAAAGCTCTGAGACATGGGGTTTAATGGGGCTTTGTTTCGCATGACTAGGATTTAGGGAGGCATTTTTTGGAGAGTGCTGAGGGCAGTAGACATGGAGGTTCACATACATCATCCAAACACTCTTGCTTTCAAGTGTGTGAGAAAAGTGTGTATGTGTGTGGTTGAAAGAGATGCTGAATATTTGAAAGATGTGACTTTAATTTTATTCTGAAATGCAGCTGTGTGAAACTAAGGATGCAAATGTGTTTGCCAGAGTGTGTATTTATTAAGTCCAGAAGGGCATAATCCGGTCAGTGACTTCTTTGAACATTTCTTTAAACCAAATCCTGTCTTTGTTTCCCTTGGACAAGGTAAACAGTATTCTAACACGCTATAATTTCATCAAATGTTTTACATATTTAATGAGAGGGCATGTGTTTGGAATCAATGTTGGACGGGGTGATTCTGTCTGATAACTGGCAGAATAATTTCACCCTGATCTACCTAGAACACCCCAGCAAATACTCAGAGCACCGTAGCAATAGAACCTTTGAACTACCCAGAAATCCCCCAAGGAAGCACCTTTAAATGCCCTTGCAACCAGCCTGTCAAGTAACAGCTCTAGCAACATCCTAGTTAGACATGCTTCCCTTCAAACCTGAAATCTTCCTTCAAACTGCACAAAGTATATATAGCCTTCAAATGGTTTTAAACCTCCAGTCAAAATTTTCTCAATCCAATCCAATCTAAAATATAAATGTGTTAAAAATCAGGACATTCTTCTGTTCTTGTTTGTTTCGCCAGACAAGATTCTATTCACATTGGTTGAACTGGACCTAAAAAAAATCTTAAACAATGCGTTGTCAAGCTAACATCAATGTTTGCTATCCAAAACTTTCCTTTTCTAGTTTTAATTTACAAAGAGGTTGTGGTTTTCCAGTAACCTGGCTAGAACCTCATAGAGCAGTTTGTGGTAAAAATGACTCCCGTTTTCCATGTTTATGTGTTTCACATGGAAGTTTGAAACAGACACCGATGCTCCCTTTAATGAAAATCCTCCACAACCTTTTTATTATCGGAATAAAGATCTTTCTGACTTATATAGCCCAGTACATTCAGACTGGCATGTTTTTAAACCAAAAAAGCTCAGTTAAATCAAGCGTTTGACATGGAAGAGACACCTAATCAGTTTACATTTAAGATAAAACGTTGACCAAGATTATCATAACCAAACAAATATAAACAGCAATCCCTTATGTGAATTGTTAATCTAAATTCCCTGTGACTCTAAACTCAAAGTAGAAGCATGCCCAGTGTACAAATCCACCTGTTCATGTTCATAAGCTGATTTTGAAGAAAGTAAGCAGATCTTACCTCAGATTTCTTGCCTCAGCATCAAAAGCTGATTAGACTCCCAATTAGTTTTTCGGCCATCTCAGAAAACACATTTGTCATTGTCTGATGTTTAGCATTTAGCCTTGCATTGAGACAATAACATGTTCTCTTGTTAACTTCTAAAGCTACACACACACACACACACACACACACACACACACACACACACACACACACACACACACACACACACACACACACACACACACACACACACACACACACACACACACACACATACGCAGCTTCTCCAAGGCTGAACTCGGCTCAGGCTCCAACTATCAACAGAAAGACTCTCAAAACATTCTGATAACATGTTCTATCTGTTGAGAAGTGCTGACAATATTCATCCTTACTCTATGAAAAAATACAGAAAAGTAAAGAAAGACTTTATCTAATAAAAATCCCTAACTTGATTATAAATCACTCTTTACAACTCATTCAAATAAGAAAAAGGAAAAGAACATATGAAAAATAAGACAAAGAAAACAATATATATATACAAGCGGCAATGGATATCAGAATCGTCCTCACACCACTATTTGTAACGTTTATTCAATGTTTTAATTATCTTTGGGTTTAAATATCTTTTGGGGGGTTTTTTAAGCAAAAATTGATAAACATGATTGATTTATTCATTGACTGTCATGTAATTAATTTGAGTTAAACCGTTGATTTATAGAGCACATCCCACAATGGAAAAGGCTCACATCTGTGAGCGTAATGATTGTTTTTACTCAACAGAGATTAGAACAATTAAAACTGTTTGTTCTGCCAAGAGTATTGGCCCTCGTTCCTGTCCTCAGATCAAGAATGAAGTGTGAGAGCACAGCACATGGTGCAGCATGCATATCTAAGCACAGATCATTGCATCATACGGCATTTCACATAAACGCTCCAAACCTTACAAGCAATTATTGCCTCAATAAAATACCCATGTTTTTCTTTCCACTGTTTAATTGCGGTCAAACAAATGACTTGCTATTTTGAGTATGCACATACCTCAGAGTGCTTCCTCTCAGAGTGCTTCCCCAGTAACGGGGCTCGAGTGAGATGTTGGAAAAACTCAAATACATTGCTGTTCCCTAGCATAACATGTCGTGAATTCACAGACTGGATGTTCATGAAAAGATGAGGAACCATCATGGCTGATTCCCTGCAGAACTTTAAGACCTTGGGGTGAGTGGCTGGGCGGTCCTCGAGGACGACAGATTGGTTAGCATTGTAAAATACCTCCAGGAAATGTTCTGCTCATGCCACCATCAGACTGGAAATTCTGAGGATCCTCAGCTGGGTTACGGCTGGGTGGAAACATCACAAGGGTTAAGTCTGTGTCGGCCAAGCCTTCATTATGATTCTTTTCCCTCTCTGCACTTTATTTGAGCCTTTCTAGCTGTTTATGGGTGTGGATTAACACAATCAGATGCCAATGGCCAACAAAAGAGGAAATGAGGTCTACTCCACTGAAAGATTAGCTTGGAATTGTTTGAATTTCCATGTTGGTCCAGAAGGCTGGAATGGTCAAGCTGGATTCTCTAGTGATTCCCCCCATCCACAACTCAACATATGCTGGTGATATGGTGGTCTTTTCAACAGGATAGTAACAAGTTTGACCCAGATGTGGTCTACCATGTCTAGAATATTTGGAACAAGCCAGATGCTGCTCAAGACCTCTTCCTTATCCGGAGTTAGATGATTTTACCACAGTTAACAGGTCTCTCAGGTTAGCACTGCAAGGAGTCTCCATCTGAGCCACCTATATATCTGAACACGCATGTGTGTCCATTACGTATATGTATATGTGGGGCACCATTGGTTTCCGGGCCAGGCCTTTAACAGAGCTTTTCTTGTGGTTGGCACATGTGTGTGATTGAAGTCAATGGTGGGTGGGTGCAGGGCCTGTGGTTTCTCCCCCAGCTTCACTCCCCAGGGTACCAAGCGCCCAGATCAATCACTGGCTTATGGAAGCAAACATTTCTTTTTTGGACACAGTGATGTGGGTGAGGCAATCAAGCGTAAGCGTTCAGTGTGACTCCGCTGTGAAGTCTGGGTATGGTGACTTATGCTGCGGTGCGAGTGTGTGTACTCATTAGCTGGCAGCAGCGCTGGGAAGCAGAATGAGACAAAAGCCTGTAGTTTGCACAGAGGACAAACCAACTAGAGATTTTAACCAACTCAGAAAAGATTCTCACATTTTACATAGAAAACGGCATGCTAAATATCTGTAAAAACATTGAGGGACAGACTCAGTATTGTTGAAAAATTAATGTGGACTGACAAATAGAAAATAGACACCAATTAGATAATACAAATATTTTAAATAATATTTGTATCCACATAATGAGGACAGTCACACTGACTAATTTCCACATTACTGTCTTCAAATAGCTAATAGTAATAATAGATAATTGTATGTTAATGTGAAGCTAAATTAAATGATAATAGAAATTAAACTAGAATAGAAATTACTTTTTGTTCTTGAAGGACAGTTGAATTATATTTCATAGATATTATCTTCCCATTAACTCATTCATCTCCCTCTTCCTGAAGTGGATCCAGATGAAGACCTCCATTTGCACCATCAGCACCGTAGAGAGTTCCGCTTCGACCTGTCCCGCATCCCGACGGGAGAAACCGTGACGGCGGCCGAGTTCCGTATCTTCAAGGACTTTGTGCACGAGCGTTATGAAAATGAGACATTCCGTGTCAGTGTGTTCCAGGTGCTTCAACAGCAGCCCAAAAGGTATGTCATGACAAAATGCATTACAAAAATGTCTTCGATTGAATTCAAAGCTGCATGATATTTGAAAATCCATTTATTTTTCTTGGAAACGACTTTCTTTTTCGACTGATTTTATAAATCCCTTCTTAACTCCAACCCTCTGTTCCATTGTGGTGTGTAACACCCACTTTCATGATTCAATCAATTACCATTGAATAACATACTTTCTCATCTTTTCATTTGTTTACCTTGCCTTTCCTGTAGCTCTAACAGTAGAGCGAGGCACTTGCACTGCTAGAGGTCGAGGGTTCGATTCCCAGGGAAAGCAAGAAGTGATTTAAATGGCAATTTGTATCTTGAATGCAACATAAGTCGCTTTGGATAAAAGCGTCTGCCAAATGTAAATATCCTTCAGTGGTTTAGTTACTTATTGTGTCAGCTGTAAGTAAAGGATATATTTTGTCAGATATGTAAAAGCTAATTCACGACTTTGGTATGTTCAAGTTGGTTGGGTTTTTAATAGAGCAGTGTGTAAAGACCTCTAGCCATAATAAAAAACACAGTAAAATATCTGAAATGTAACATATGCCACCACTCACACTTTTAAGCCTAAATGTGGGAGGAATGGACATATATACACACACACACACACACACACACTGATTTGTCTGCCCAACGGTAGATGTCTAGTGCCAGGGCTCCCACAGAATTCCTCAATCTGATTTACGGTGTGGCCGCTAACAAGCAGTGAGAGTAGTACGCCATTACAAAGCCATTACTGTCAATTATTGAGATGCAGAGTCCTCAGTGGAAGGGAGGATCTCTGCCCCAGACATCTGGAGAAACACCCCATTTCTCCACTCCAAATGATTTTCCTTTCAATCCCTCATTCTTGATCACACGTCTTTGGGAAGTTCTGATTGGGTCCTTAAAGTGAAAAACCTGAAGAAGTCCTCCAGGTGAGACATGCTCAGGCAGACTGTCTCTCTTGAGTTCCCCATTGCTTGTCCTAGATTTCACGCACACTAAAGCATTATCCACCCCCGATACACACATTCCCTGTGAAGACCACCCATTGTGAATCATCCTTCCTGCACCTCTCCATTGTCATGCAGAGACAGTTTGCTCCCCGTTGATGTGCAGACAGCAAGGCGACTAGACGCCTAGTCTCCTGATGCCCTCAAGGTCTGAAATCCTACCTGTAAGTCAAGTCATTGTGCCGGAGAGCCGTCCAGAAGCCCTGTTTTCATCACCGGAGGACATCTAATGTCTTTTAAGTAGCATTGCATTTAATAAGAGAGAGCTTTGAGCTCGCTTGGAAACATGTTGTTGCCTGTGCAGCGTCAGTTGTTGTTGATTTTATGGGTCATATGAGCCAGACCTCAAGTTCTTATCTCCTGGAATAGATTTTGTGTTATCTTTATTTGAGAAGGATAACAAGTTCTGGCATGAAATGGAATTATACCTTCTCATTTCTTTGTCTACAAAAAACCTCAGGAAGAAATCATGGTGTTACTTCTAATAATGCTCAAATTCTGCTACTTTATGAACGATGCTTTACATCTAAACTTCATTGAGACATTTGAGGTATTTAAGGTACTTAACATTGTCTAGCCAATTTTCTGGCAGATGTCAGACAACATGTTTAAGTTGGTCTGGCAGATTCATTGGTTTGACCAGGAAGCCGCTTGGTTTGAAAGTGACTTATGTGTGAGCTATCCATGCGGAAAGATCCAGCCTTGCTGGTCACAAGCATAAGGCATGCTCGGACCCACACCAGCAATGGAAGCGCGAGTACCCGTTGACCAGCTACACCAGATCAGTTTTGCTTGAGAACAGCATGACTATGACCAACGCTATACCAGCTCCATCCAAAATAAACCATCCTGGAGCAACAGGGAATTCATGCCAGGTTCATGCTGGATTTTTCAGTAGGGTACAATGTATGGACCTTTTTTGCATGCAACATTTTGATAATGTTACCCCACCTTTAAAATAAATATATGGAAAAATTAAATTCACTAATTAGAACATCTAATAATTCTATTTTTGTAGTTAGCGATTGGTCACAATAAGGGAGGTGTTGGGAAGTAGCTAACTACAAGTAGCGCCGCTACTAACTTAAAAATCTAGGTGTGTTTCAATCATAATTTTCTCTTTTCCTCGATCATAGTAAAGAGCTGTTGACCCTATTATGAGCACTTCTGACCCTGCTTAGGGAGATGTACCTGCTGGACTCGCGAGTGGTATGGGTGGCAGAAGAGGGATGGCTGGTGTTTGACCTGACGGTCACCAGTAACCACTGGCTCATAAACCCTGGTCAGAACATGGGACTGCAGATTTCTCTGGAAACCGCACATGGTAGGTAACTTCAAATATCAAGATATCGTGATAACATATCCTGCCAAACTACACAACTTCTGTCATTCATTTCTCACCCTCACATTGTTTCAAACTCGTAAAACTTTCGGTCGTCTTCCGAACACAGATGAATATCTTTTTAATTAAACCTCCATGGACAGCCTACACAACTACCACTGTCAATCCCCAGAAAGGTAGTAAAGGCATACAACTTGTTTAACCTCAATTTTATGAAGTTACATGAGTACTTTGTTTGCGAAAAACAAACAATTTACCACTTTATTTACAAAATATTAATTACCAACGTACAGTAATCTCTCGCCACTTCGCGGTTCGAGTTTCGCGGTCTCAGTGCATCGTGGATTTTTCAAAAATATTCAGCGAAAAATAATAGCTTATTGCAGAAAGCAGCGTTGTTTTATCGTGATGCGAGAGAAACGGTTTCCCAGGATGCCAGACAAAGAGAGAAACTCTCTCAGAGGCTTTGAACACGCCCACGGCACTCAGACAAGACACGTGATTGGTTCCCGGCGCGAGATCCACCAATGAGAGCACGAGTGGATGTATCCTGTGAGCTGATTGGCTGATCCTACTTTGCGGATTTTCACCTCTTGCGGGGGGTTACACATTAACCACAGTAAACGAGGATCACTGTACTACCTTAATCTCCAAAGTCTTTACTACATTCCTGGGACTTGAAAGTTGTAGTTGCATAGGCTGTGAATGGTGAAACAGAAAGATTTAACAAAAAATATCTTCATTTATATTCCAAAGTCTTATGGGTTTGGAATGACATGAGGGAGAGTTATTAATGATAATTTGTTGGGTGACAAACTCTGTCATCATTTATTCACCATCATGTCATTCCAAACTTTCATCTGGGAAAGACAAAAGAAGATATTTTGAAAATGGTCTCTTTTCAGGGGGCTTGTCCTGGACACGAAAAACAAACTATTGGAATAACATGACAACAAAGCAGAATGTTTATCTTGAAGTCGCTCACTGTCGCCCTCTGTAGGTGAAAGGATGAATCCAAGGAGAGCAGGTCTGGTGGGCAGCGGTGGACCTCCGAATAAGCAACCATTTGTGGTGGCATTTTTGAAAGCGTCTGGAATCCACTTCCGCAGCGTACGCTCAACATCAGGAAACAAACAGAGGGGTCACCACCGCTCTAAAAACCCCAAACCGGCCGTCGCACCCAGCCAGGTGGCTTTAAAGACAGCCGAGGCCACAGGTGACACATTTTACCTTAAAATATTAGCTTCTGTTAGTTGATTGTTATAATTTTCAGCCTTATGACTTTTCTTTTTTTTTCACCGTATATGTATATACATGCTACCTAACTCTAATGAACACACAGTCTATTAACATTCAAATGTGCTCCATATAATTCTTCTTCCTCCTGTGATGTGCAGATGGTGCTGGCGTAGATCCCAAACAAGGCTGCAAGAAGCATGAACTCTACGTCAGCTTCAGAGACCTGGGATGGCAGGTACCTTGATGAGCTTCCTGCTTTCATTGTCTGTATCTCCTCTACACGTTCTCATCTATCTTTATTTTGTTTCCAGGACTGGATCATTGCTCCAGAGGGTTATGCCGCGTACTACTGTGAAGGAGAATGTGTGTTTCCTTTGAACTCTTATATGAATGCCACAAACCATGCTATTGTACAGACACTGGTGAGTCCAACAGTCATTTTCTATGTTAAATGAATGGGTATCCCCCAAAGGTTTTTCATTATTTACTAATCAACGTGTCAGTCCAATCTCATGTTATTCTCTGTTTTACATGATGATTTTCAATGTTTTTGGTCCACACTATGAAAATCAATAGGGTCCAAAACTGTGCAAAACAGAACAAAATTGAAGTGATTATTCACTCTCAAAACAAATCAACTCAAATTTTTGATCAACATTATGGTGACAAACTTTCTTTGTTTTTATTTTTGGACATATTGATGTCAAGTATGGTGACACATCAATAACATCATACGTCACTGGTAGAAAACTTGCGAGCCATGCTATTCTAAAGCTCTTTTCACACATTAACTAGTTAACCCTGGGCTAGTTAACCCCAGGTTAAATGAATCCTGAGCTATCTTGCTCCACGTTCCACACTGCTCATAAATTACCCAGTGTTCATAATTATTCCTGGATATTCATGTGATGCTTACATTCTAATTAGCATATCTGTTGTATCAGTGTCATTGATTGGCCAAACACTGTAGCACAAGACTGTAGCATTGTCCATCCTCATATTATATATTGGCTTTTATACAACATGCAGCGTTTCTGTGACTGTCCGAAACACAATAAAATGAGGTACGTGATTGGTTGTTTGTTGTGAAGCATCTAGCTGTAACAGTTTAACACAGTATTGTTTCACACTGTGCAGATTTGAGCTGTGCAAACGGTGCTAACTCTTCTCCGGAGCAATGTTTCAGAACCTCAGGAATAAAGTATGGCTGCTTCAAAATTACAAGAAAGTGTGAAAGATTGCTCTACCTGGGATAAGAAAAGGGTTTAAAATGATGAACCATTTAAGCACAGTGCCTGTAATCAAAACCCTTGATTGTGTGGAGATTTGAAGAGCTCTGTACAGGAGATGGGCATTATTAATAAAAGTGTAATTCAACGATTAAACACATACTTATGCTTGGCAGATGTTATAATTATTATGTTTCAATCCAAATCCTGTATTTCTCTGTCTTCATAGGTGCACTTCATAAACCCGGAGACAGTGCCGAAGCCGTGCTGCGCTCCCACTCAGCTGCACGGGATTTCTGTTCTGTACTTCGATGACAGTTCTAATGTAATACTGAAGAAGTATCGCAACATGGTCGTCAGAGCCTGCGGATGCCACTAATCACTACTTCTGCCCTTGACGGAGGGATCATAAAGGATAGAAAATACTTATTTTATGCAAATGCTTTTTTTTCACGATCAAGTGCCCAGGGAGGAAGAGACTCATTACTGGAGCCAATCGGGACTTTTCTGATAGAAGAGAATACACTTTAAGCATAGATTTTCCTGTGGGACTCAACACTCCTGGAGTGTGTGTGCTTTTCCACAGCGGAGTCGAGTGTGTGGTGTTCTGGCTTTCCATGTGTGGAGTATCAAAGAGGACATGAGCAGATACAGAGAAAAAACAAACGGCCTCAGAGATTTAACCAGACTGATCAGGGAAGATGCAATTGATAAGCACATTGCTCTATAGAGATTTAATAATAAAAAAACACTTGTGCACACTAGATTTATGGAAATTATTAACTGGAGAAATTCTGCTATGACCAACATTTAAAAGAAGGCTGAGACCACTAGTGAAAATGCTTATATTTTAGTGAAAATGCTTATATTTTAGTGAAAATGCTTGTATTTTAGTGAAATGAAAATTTTATTTTTAATATTTCTTTTCCTATAAAAATGATATTATTATTACGTGTCTGTCGTGCCATTGCTCACTTCCTGGTTTCCCATGTGCTCTCCCAGTGTCATTCCAAACACCTGTCGTGTCATCACTCTCCTTGGTAGTCAGCTGTGTCTTGGTCCCTAATTCTACCCGTGTGTATTTACACCCTGTGTCTTGGTCTGATCTTGTCTGTGTAGTTGCGTCACCCTGCATCCTGTCAATAAAGACTGTTTAAGTGGATTACCTTTGTCTTCGTGCCTTCATCCAAAAACCAAAACCGTGAAGGGATATCGGACCCAAATATGCTGACATCAATGTTGGACCGGAGGAGGCAGAATTATCTCCTCTTCTCTCTCAAAGGTTGCAGCAGTACATGGGGGAGTTCCTGGATCATTTAATGAGCTGGAAAGACGCGGTGCTCAGTACGTTTCTACCAGTACGTAGCAGACTTTATCAACTATGTCCTTCTACTAAACTGTTCTGAAATCATGGTCTAGATCCCTATCCCCCCCACCCTAAGTTTTGAGTGTTCTTGTATTCTTTAATTTCTGTCTTGTCTTCTTGCCCTCCTCCAACTCCCATTCCCTCCGATGTTTTTTCATTCATGATGCAAGGTTGCGAATTGTTTTGAGTGGGGGTGTATCTGTTACGTGTCTGTCTTGTCATTGTTTACTTCCTGTTTCCATATGTGCCCTCCCAGTCTCTTTCCATCAACCTGTCCTGTCCTCACTCTCCTTGCAAGTCTTGTTCCCTCATTCATCCCTTGTGCACTTACACCCTGTGTTTTCCTCAGTCTTGTCCGTCCGTTAGACATGCCAGCACCGTTCGTGCTATTGAGTTTATTATTAAAAGACTTTTTGATATCATTATCTTTGCCTTCATCAACATCTTGCACACATTATGAACATAACAATGTAGGAAAAAAGTTGAATGGAAAAACAAATATGAATTTGAGAATGTTTCAGTACTTGATGATGAAAATAGAGCATTGGGAGAATTCATAATTTTAAAAATGTATATTTAATTTTACATTTTTATAAATTAAATGTTAAATTCAATGTGGTTGCAGACTTTTTATTTCCCATTCAGTGTAAGATGTGAGTTATGGGTGTCCGTTATGTGAAGTGTTTTCACTCTTCACAAAATTGCACTATTTCAGGACACTCAACCCTTTCACATGTGTTCAGCACTCAGAAAATATGAAATTCAATGTTGCCTCGGAGTCACTGATTTCATCACATACGTGAACGAACACATGGTTTCTCTCAGCAGTTATCAGTCACTAAATTAAAATAAAAATGCCTGGATTTGGCCTTTTAGGGGTTTCGGTCAAGCTCATAGTTTTATGACTCCACTGGGAATTGATTTCGAGTGAATATATTTCAGTTACTTTGGATCTCATTTATTAATAATTTGACATACTCATGTTGTGCATAACATAGATTCTCATGCTAAATTTCTGTCAGACTCAATATGTGTGTAAGTGTATACATTTGTTCTGGCCCTCATTCTGTTGTTGATGAATCCAGTGTCACAAGATCCACTCAATACCTGATCAAAAACATTAATACATTATCATGATTTCTTGTATTGGCTAATCAAAACAGATTTTTCTAAACCAGTTAGTGTTTTGCTAAGCTAGTAGACTATTAGGCTAAGCTGTTATCTTGCTAACCAGAGGCTAACTGAAAACACAAAGAAAAAGAAATGTTTTATTGAACTTGAATCTAATCTAATCTAATCTAATCTAATATGTCACGGATTCAGCCACACACCCTACACCAGACTTTCACGCTCCGCCCTCTCGTTCCCTGTCCCCTGAGTATTGAGCACCTGCACCTGTTCCCCATCAGCCTTGCACTATATCACCAGCACTCACCCAGCACACCGCGTCTGGTCTACTTTGTGTTTCAGACTCCCGTTGCTTCAAGGGCTTTACCGCCGAGTAAGCAGCCTAGCAACTTCCTGACTCTCCCGAGTTCTCTCCCGGTTTCTACGAACCCGAACCTACGAACCATCGACCACCCTTCAGCTCTTCAGATAAGCCTGTTCCCTTTCACTACCTCAGCTCCTGCCACCCGTTCACTGCACCAGTGCTCTGTCTCAAATAAACATCTGTTTGTGTACTTACCTCTGCGTCTGTGTGTTCATGATGACAACATATGTAATTTATAGATTTATTTAACAGAGTACACAAGAAGTTGGAAGGAAACATTTTTGCCTCCATTATAGGATAGTTAGATACCGGTAGTTAATTAGGAAACTTGTTGAACTCCAATAAACACCCTATGACAACATATTGATTAATAATAGAAAGAATCATTAACTCAGTATAACAACTATTATGCATATAGTAAGTCCTTATAAGGAGGTGTACCGACATATATATGTGTCTATTCCTGGTATTCCTATGTTATGGGGACCAAATTTCGATTTTGTGGGGGGCATATTTTATTATCTTTGGGAGAAGGATTAGTGCAGGATGATAGATATAGTTGTCCTCATAGAAGATGGAAGCTGTCTTTGTGAATTTGCTTTGATTCATGTTTGTATTTCTGTTGTAGTGTTTTGCTCTCAGTGTATTTGTTGGTTCTCTCACATGTGGAAACAGTATACAAAGCGCATGACGATGAAGATTATCAGAGAAAACAATCCTTTAATAAATAAATCCAAATGGCACCAGAAACTCAGGGAACTGTTAACACATCCATGTAACAAACATAAAATGCAAGATACAAGGCTTAAATACAAGTATATCTAGAAACTGACTGACTAACTAACAAGAAACCAAAACAGAGAATCTCAAAACCTGACAGAAACCCAACATGTGTGTGTGTGTGTCTGACAACTTATGTGACTCATGCATCAGTGTTGCATCAGTGTGTGTCCACCTGCAGTATCAGAGTCATCACTTAGCTCGTCCTCGCCTGTGAAGAGCGGCCAAGCCAGCAGGTGGGCGGCATCAGGGGAGAGCATTTGGTTATGATCTGAACATTCGGAATAAGTCAAATGATAAAATAAAATGAATAAAACTGTCTAAAGAGGAGCAGGTTTGATAGATTTTGGCAGACGAAAATGTGACCCGTGCAGCTGTTCTTAATAACGCTGATACAATGCAACATTGTAGCGGTGTGTTAAAGAGAGGCTCCAGTGATGGAAAAGATGATTTTCAAAACCAGATGTTTGGAGAAATGAAAAACATTTGATATGCCATACATTGTGTTTTTCAGTGTTGTGGACAAAATGTTTTATCAGTAGGAAAATTGCTTCACAAAGTGAGCCCTTTACATTGATCAAGCAATGCAAATGTAATCATTTTGTGAAGATGTTTTGTGTTGTTTTATCAGAGGGCTTCTGCTCATGTGGTGAACATGACAATGTTTATGAGGAATAGACTACATAGACTCCCTTATTCAGAAAAAAACACAAACGTTTTTTTCCATACACCTATTTTCTTTTTAGAAATACAATGTAAAACAGTATGCATTTTGAAAAATGTTTATTCTACATTATGGTTATATTGTCATTATATTGCATGTTTAATGCAGCTAGTGGCATCCGGTTACCTCATGAAATGCCAACAAATAGTTTTCCCCAGGTATGCAGAAGGGGGGCCTTCCCATTCTAGAGAGCTTTTTATTGCCCCCACCCTGTTGAGAAGGAAATATTTTTTGCATAGGCCTATATATGCTGTTTATTTTTTATTTTGAGAGTACAATATTAGCACAAAGTTAGCAAATATTAAGTTAAATGTCAAAAAAGAACAATAGCCTATCAGATATTGCGTTTTAAGATGTCTTTTATCCCAATGTGTGAGTTTACAATAAATTACACACTGCAAAACCCTACTTTGTGTTATACTGTGGCAGTTGTTGTAAGAAGGTCTGATATGTATTTTGTAGCCTAACTAAATAAACTACTGTTTTGATGTTTTGGGTTGATACGTAAAAAAAAATAAAAAATCATAATTGAAATAGTATTCATCATTCTGCATTTATTTTATAAAAAATACAGTGAAAACAGCAATGTTGTGAAATGTTAATTCATTTAAAAAACAACAACAACTATGTTCTGTGTGATATATTGATTCCTGTGATGTGGCTCAAGAAAAGTTTCTTATTATTGTCCAATATTATCCATGACGCTGCACTCTGTAAGGGTTTAAAAGTGAAATTTTTAGTCTCGTCAGCCTAAGCAATCTAACAGTGCTTGTCAAAATGACAGATATGGCCAATCAAATTAAAAATAGGTGAAAAATCCAGCGTCAAGCCTCAGTTTGAAAGAGAGTGAGGTAAATGCAAAAACATCTAATACATGTCAAATGTTTTACAGTAGAAATATTAAATGACTGACAGTAAAATCCAGTGATGCAAACTATTACATGTCAGTCATGTCTTTGTCTACTTCTTCCTTCTTTGTCTCCTGCTTCCTTCTGTGATCTCCCAGTGTGTTCACATTCACCTGTCGCATCAGCAATCACATCGTTAGTCTTGTCAGCTGTGTCTATTTCCCTCATTCCACCCTTGTGTATTTAAACCCCATGTTTCCTTCAGTCCCGGTCAAGAGTTGTCAGTTTATGGCTGTGGTTTCCTCGTTTGCGGTCTCTGTGTTTATGCTAGCACCTTTTGCAAAAGATCTGATTTTTGCTTTTGCATATTTAAAGTGTTTTTGTTCAAGTTTCTGCTTAAAATAACATTCCTGGACTCATGTGCCTTCCTCATCTCACTACAACCATGACAAAACTACTTTTTCCACCAAAATAAAATTGAGAATTGAACATTTGCATGATTCATGTAATTCCTAACTGAGTGTGATGAGACAAAAAACGTTTTACGTGTTTGACACATTTGGAATACAAATAAAAGTACATGTTTGCAAAGTTTAATGCAAATTGATGGTTATTACGCATGGTTATCACATTGCTATAATTACACTGTTGATTCTTCCCTTACCCCATAACCAACCCTTGAACCTACCCATACTACCAAACCTGGCCCTAACCTTACCCGTATCAGACCTCAATAGAAGCAAACGCGTTTTACAATACAGCATGAACTCAACAAGTACAGTAATACCTCGGTTTACGAGTTTAATTTGTTCCAAGAGCTCGTAAACCAAAATGCTCGTACACCAAAACAAATGTCCCCATAAGAATGCACTAAAAATCAATCTGTTCGTTCCACACGACCATAAATGCCCATTTAAAATATTTTTTTGGTTTTACCCTATTAATTGCAGTTAAAATTATAACCATTAAGATCTCATATAAATACTAATTAATAATTGACAATTAAACTCAAAAACTACTTGACAATTTAATGCACTTCAGCTTTCAGCAGCGTGTGTGGAGGAGAGAGAGGAGAGAGGAGGGGGGAGCGGGGAAAGCAAGGATTCAAGTGCAAATGATTGAATTTATTATAATAGTACAGAAAACAAAGGAAATGATAATCCAGAGTGAAGGTCATGGAACACGGGAGATGGGGAGCCACGAACAAACACACGGGAGCCGCGAACGAACGCGGGCAGATGACATGAGAATCAGGTGTGTCAGTGCTCAGCGACCACATACACACACACACACACACACAGGCAGAACTAGGAGACAATGAACTCACGAACCGTGACAGTTACTGCTTAGAGGTACTGTAGGTACACTACGTGAACAATAGCGATCACAATTAATTAATGTTAACACGAGCTAAAACCACTGTAAATCACTTATAAAAGTATCACTGTGGTGAATGATGCAAGTGCGACTGAGAGAATGAGTTAAGGGGTGATAAAGGGGTTGAAACCGCGTGACTGTGTTATGAGAGGCTGTGTTTAGGATATTTCCAGTAAAAATTCGTGCGACGATGCTGAGCGTTAGGACTTTTCCACACAAAAATGCGCGTGGGTGAGGGAAAAACTTTCTCGTACACCGATTTGCTCGTATACCAAGTCGCTCGTAAACCGAGGTATTACTGTACATTGCACCAAATTTTTTTTTTACATGTAAGTACATAGTATACCTCATAAAGTGTGACCAGAAATCTCACTGACACCAAACTTTTGAGTGGTAGTGTACTTGATTTGGTAACTTTGCACAGTTACTATGTACATACACAAAAATAGATATTTTTTTTACTAATTCTGACAAAAATGTTTTTTCAACTTTTTGTTATAATCCAACATTATATAATTCAGTCTTCGATATGGTGTACCTTGGAAATTTCCCTGAATTCAGGAGCTGTAAAATGTCTCTTTCTTGAATGATCTTTTATCTTTGGCGTGGGCTTCTTTTCGGCATGACACTTTGGGACCAAATGATCTCCACTCACTTCAGTTAGGCCCTGATTGGCAAGTTGTGGAGAAGAGGCGGGCATGTGCGTCAGTGCCATGCACACGTCACCCACCTTTAGTTGGTTGCATTGTAGTCTGCAGGATTGAATTGTGTGTTGAGGGTTACAGGAGGACCAGCCGTGCCCACAAACAAAGAAAGGCAGCCCTTCACTCACCTCCAGAGACAACTGTAGAAACGTTTAAACACATTTTAAAACGACTCGTTCACCTGAAAACCACATTATAATCTTATGTCAGACTTTACTCCTTATGCGTGTCATTTTATTGTTATCAAACAGAGATCCGTGGCAAAACCTGTGTTTTATGTTTCACAGAAGACGGTTGGAATAGTAAGACTTCATTATTTCTAAATATGCAGTATATCAGGAGTATTTTCAGTACATGAGTGGGCTTACCAGGGAGTGATCATGCTCAACCTCCACCTGCAAGCAAGAGAGCTCAGGTGTGTGTGAAGGAGTGATCTTTAACACAGTGAAGCGTTTCAGCATCAGCTCAGGATGTAATTGAGCACACTGCTCCAAATCCTCTGTACTTAAATCCTCCACCCGCTTCAGTCTACCACCTTCAAGCTCCACCAAAGAGCCTTCTGTGAAACGACGGAGAATCCACAGGGCAGAAGAGGAGAATTGAGAGTGTGTGCTAGTGTTCGATTGGATGTTCTGCTTTTCTGCATCTCCTCTCCAGGCCAGTAGAGGGAGCTCCTCTCTTGTTTGCTTTACACTTTGCCATTTTGATTCTTCAGGCTCATCGTGAGTAGAAGGGTTCACATCAAGTGGCTGGGGATGGTTGTACTTTGTGATGGGTTTAAAATGTTCATTATTAGAATCTGTATGTAGTAGAGAACCTAGAAGTGGGTTGTTTTTAACATAATGCTTCTTCTCACCGTCTCTTCTGGGGCAGATTCTTTGGCTTTGTGGTTCGTGGTACCAGTGTGAATACCTCTGTCTCTCTTTTTGCATGCACATTTTGGCTCCCTCAGTTGGAATATCTCTCCCTAGAACATCCCTAACAACACCTGTATAGAAATATGAAGCTGACAACGGGTCGATTTGTGGATTGTGCAGCTTTCTGAAACCTTTAACATGTCCATGTCCAACTTCTGGAGTAAAATAACTCCAGAATGAATTATCTCTTCCCATACAATGCGGCGTGTTTGGGTCAGTCACAAGTAATTTTGATGACGGTGGCAGATATCTACTGTCAGTGGAGGTCTGACTCATTGAAGGGTGGACCGGATTTGCTCCAAGAACACAAGAGAGGTCAGGCGTTGTGACAAAGCCTAAGTCACACCTGTAATTATACAAGTTATATGCATCTGTGACAATACCAGGTGTGGATTCCCGTACATGTCTAGGCCTTCTGAATATTAATTCCTGATTCCAAAAGGGTGAAGGGGTTTTAAAAATGTGTTCGGATGAATGTGCATAGGAATCCTGTTTTTCTAGTACTGAAGAGGAGCTTGTATTTTTTGCCATGAGCACAACAAAGATTGCACAGTATCACTTTGGCATAAATGATGTGTTTTCCTCCTCGTTCTCTCTTTAAAATGACTTGTTTAGTGGTTGTAGAGAAATGCCAATAATATAGTTTATGAGTTGTGTAAGGTGACAAGGTCATTAGAGACGCTTTCAGATAACATGGCACATGACATGATCTCTTGCTGGACGATTAGAGTTCAACTGAGCATTCAAGCTTTTAATAGTTCTTTGAGTTGTTGTTGCGGGTAAATTGATTTAGGAATCAGGAGACATATAGCATCACAGTAACTGGAGAACTGTTGGGTAGTTTTCAGTGCTAAGAATTTCTGGAAAAAAGAAAAGATCATGTAAATTGTAATGAAACCCACCTTTAGGCAACAGCTATACAGTATGAACTCAATGAACGCAACACAATCAGCAAATCACATTAACTTACCGTAAATATGCATTACATCATGAACTTTACTATTTTATAGTTTCAGGAAGCACGTTTTTCTCAGATATACATGTGGTGGGAACAAGCACTAGCAAAAAAAAATCCTTTGTATGGAAAATTGCAATGTTATATTTTGTTTTTATTTAATCTTTTACTGTCCTCTATTTCAAGTTAGCAGTTAATATTCAAATAACCAACTAGGCACCACACATCTACTAAAACTACACTTTGGTTGGAGAATAAATTGATATTAGGTGACAATTTTGTGCATTAGCAATGACAACTTTAGTTTTTGTGTAATGTCTCATTCACGGCAATAGATGTCAGTATAAAGTCTACAACCACTGCTGGATCAGCAAATGAAACGGGAGATTTCACAATTCATGGACCATGTTGTTTTATATTAAAAATGATTTTGAAAGCTTTATTCAAAACGACAGAATACTTGTTTATTCATTTATGATATATATATATATATATATATATATATATATATATATATATATATATATATATATATATAAATGATTTTCATTTAACTTCCAAGATCATTTCTTTTTTTGTCCAAGTGTAAGCTTGTGGAAACTGTGCTCTATACTTTACCACTGCCTCTTCACTAACAATTTGATAAGTTAATGGTATGCTAATAACAGCATTTAGCAGCAGACGATCTGCCTCACACCGGCTTTTAGTCAGTCTACAAACTTCAGTGTGCCCCCATGTCAGGACGTTTCTATGGCTACAGATTTCCCATAATAACAGTGCATGTTTGACTGCTACATGGGTTAAGAGTGAGACAACAATGACAAGTCATTTTGTAATGAAAAAAATTAAGAATAACTAGACATTTGAATTCATATTTGAATGGTTGATTTCTTTTTAAATCCAAATTTTAAATTCCCACGCTGTCAGAAAGACATTATACTGTACTGTATTAACTGTGGAAAGACATATCCCTATTTACTTATTCAAATTCCCCAGCTGTTTAATCAAATGAAATGACTAATCCTGTCATTCAACATTTATAGCCTTCAATCTACACATACATTTTACTTTAGAACATAAAGAGACCATTTTTCAATAACACGCTCTCAGGCAATACTATACAAAACATTGGTACCAAAGGGCGTATCTGAATGAGGGATATGCAAATAGTAGAACAGCTAACAGCTGATGTTTACATGCAGAAGTGAATATTTGTCATAGAATTAATGCTATAAATTAATCAGAGTTGCATAAACTACTGAATGATCTAATGATTCTTCTCAGTTCTGTAATTCATCTACAGCACGATTAATCTATTCTGTGTTGATTTCAAACAGTTCAAGAGAATTTCTAGATTATCTTTAAAATGTACTTCAGCGCTTTTTGTTCTTTAACCACAATATACCTATATTGCTCTGGGTCGTGTAATACTGCTTCCTCTAAAGCTAAAATGAACTTTCATGAAATAGCATTTTATAGTGCTAATTTTTGACGATATAAAATGAATGATTGAAAATACAAAAGTCCTGCAGCCAAAACACATTATTAAAGGTTTATCTTACCTCTAGACACCCCTTGCTTTACATAACATAAGGGTCTGTGTTGAAGAAATGCTGTGCATCCAGTTGTGATGCTGACTTGCATATAAACTCTTATTTTCATTCCTCCTACTCTCTCTCAGTCTCTCCCACTCTCCTCTCAACTCTGTCTGATGCTGTTGCGTTTGTTCTTGCTCTCTCTCTCTCTGTCTCTCTCTCTCTCGCCCTCCCTCTCCTTTTTGCTCACAGATTCTTTATTTTCAATACATTTCATAATTTATATGTAGCTATAGAGTTGCTTCACACTTTTATTTGTACCAAAAAGTTTATACCAACAAAATGACTTTTTGTCTGGTGCTCGTATGTGCAAGTGATGTCAGTATGTTCTGAGTAGTGGTTGGCAGTGCATTGCAATGTGATTGCCCTCTCTCTCTCTCTCTCTCTCTCTCTCTCTCTCTCTCTCTCTCTCTCTGTGTGTGTGTGTGATTGTTAACATGTTGGTATGCAGTTGCTAGGGTAGACGTCAGGGTGTTGTTATGAGGTTTTTGGGGTGGTATCTATGTTGTGGGTGGTTGCTATGCTATGATCCTCCAGAGGAGGATCTGTCGTGCCATCTTGTAAAGTGGTCGTGAACGAAGACCCCCCTGATGGTTGATATATGCGACTGCCTTCATACTGTCGGTGAAAACAGTGACATGGTGGTCACGAAGGTCCGGGAGGAACGCACAGAGTGCTCTGCAGACCGCCAGTAACTCTAGCATGTTTATGTGCCATGTCTGGTGCCGACTGCTCCACAGACCTTCTGAGGAGCGATCCTTCAGGACCGCCCCCCAGCCCGAGAGGGAGGCATCTGTCGAGAGAGAGACTCTCCGACCCAGAGCCCCCAACGCAGGGCCTTGAGACAGAAACCAAGAGTTCTTCCACATACTCAGGGTGCGTAGGCATCGCCCCGTGACCTTGATAGTGCGAAGTGGGTTCCCCTTCGGGGAAAACCCCTTGGTCTTTAGCCACCACTGCAGGGGTCTCATGTACAGCAGGCCCAGTGGGATGATGCTGGATGCCGCTGCCATGAGCCCTAACACTCTCTGAAAGTGTTTCACCGTGAGTGGCTGGCCCAGCTTGATGCTCTTGACGGCTGAACGGATGACCTGGATGCGCTCGGGGGAGAGCCGAGCAGACATGGCCACTGAGTCCCAAATGACTCCCAAGAAAGTGGTTCTCTGTGCAGGAGAAAGTACACTCTTCTTGGTGTTCAGCCTCAACCCCAGCTCCTTCATGTGTGCGAGCACAGCATCTCGATGTTGTGCTGCTAATTGTGGCGACTGGGCCAGAATAAGCCAGTCGTCGATATAATTTAAGACACGAATGCCCCGTAACTGCAGCGGAGCTAGAGCAGCGTCCACAACTTTTGTGAACGTGCGGGGCGAGAGCGCCAGGCCGAAAGGAAGCACCGATACTGGTACGCCTTTCCCCCGAAGGCGAACCTCAGGAACTTCCTGTGTTGCGGAAGGATGGAGACGTGGAAATATGCGTCCTTGAGGTCGACTGTGACAAACCAATCCTCGGATCTGACCTGCACTATGATCTGCTTGAGCGTCAGCATTTTGAATTTTAGATGCCTGACCGTACGATTCAAGAGACGTAAATCCAGAATGGGCCGCAACCCTCCATCCTTCTTCGGAACTATGAAGTACCGGCTGTAGAACCCGGACTTGCTTTCCGCGAGGGGTACATACTCGATGGCCCCTTTCGCCAGCAAAGTGTCTACTTCTTGTTCCATGACCACTGACTGTAGGACCCCCGAGAACCGGGGTGGTGAAACCCCGAACTGGATGGCATACCCGGAGGTTAACGTGCGCAGGACCCACTGAGAGATACCGGGTAGCCGTTACCACGCAGCCCGGAATTCTACTAGGGGAACCGGGGCTGGTCTCTGGTACTGTGAACATATCCACCACTGAGCCGGGGCTTCCGGAAACTCGGGTGGATTGCTCTAGGACCCTCCTTAGAGGGGGTGGTTTTCCCATGGCGGGCTGACTCTGGAGCTGCACATGGGAGACACCACCATGTTGCGGCTTGGCGTCAGGGCCGCTTAGTCTTGGCCTTCTTGGCGTTAAGGACAACCATCAAATCACCCTTTCTACCAGTGGACTGGACTTGAACTTGTCTACCCGACCTTCCGGGGTCTACCGGAGGAAGACGGGTAGCGACACTCTGTTTCTGAGCGGCCCTGTGTGAGGAGCTTTGAGACCGCGCTTGACTGGCGTTCTCACGTGGAGGGCGGCGGGGAAGAACTTTACTGAACTCCGCCTGCTGTTGTGCAGCCTCCTGGAACTTGTTGACGACGCTTTTTATGGCATCGCCGAACAAGCCCGAAGGGGACAGAGGGGCATCCAGCAAATTTGTCTTTATCCTTTATAGCAGACAAATTAAGCCATAAGTGTCTCTCCGTGGCCACCAGAGCTGCCATGGAGCAACCGACAGAGTAGTCCGTCTCCCTAGTGGCCCGAAGAGACAAATCCACGGTCCGGCGCAGCTCTGCCACTGCCTCCGGACCGATACCGCCGCCCTCGTTGAGGTCCCCAAGCAACTCAGCCTGATAGGCCTGCAGCAGTGCCGTGTGCCTGACTCGAAGCTGAGTATGCTTTCCCCACCAGAGATGACGTGACGCGCATCGGCTTGGAGGGGAGCGCCGGAGCTTTAATGGAGGACGCAGACTGGGGAACGAGGTAACTCGCAAGAGCCTCGTCCACTTTCTGCATCCCCCCCATAACCAAAATGTTGAGCCCCGACAAGATTAGTATACATCGCACTAAGTGGTGTATGAACTCTTTCGGAGGCTGGCTTTCTCCACGATCTAGATACCTCGGCATGTAAATCAGGAAGAAAGGGCATAGCTCGGCGCGGGGGAGTGACGCGAGCAGGCAGGTAATGCTGGTCTAAAATACTCTTTCTAGGACGAGCGCTCCTGGTCTCCGCCGGCCAATCAATCTCCAGACGAGAGACCGCTCGCGCCACAACCTCAACTAGCTCCTCAAAAGCCAGCAAGGAGGGTGGTGAATCCTCCCCGACCGGGTCAACACTAGCTAAATCCATCTCACTTCCTGAACTCGATAAAGCTAGTGTTGGAGTCCCAGCACGAACATCTCTCGGGGAGTGCTCGTGACTGGGACCCGCTTGATCTCGTGAGGGCTGAGATAAGGGAGGACCCATCCCAGCTGCCTCAGCGAGATCCATTTGTGATCCCCAGGACTGAGAGCGCCACAAAGCCTCGGCTGCTGCAGGTCCCGAACCGCGGGGAACACTAGCCTGAGCGGCCTCGTTACAGACCGCCAGGCGGGAGCGGAGAGCATGCAAAGAGAACCTCTCGCAGTCCTTACAGCCGGCATTCTCAAGCGCCGACCGCGCATGCTCCACTCCCAAACAGATAACACACATAACATGTGTATCCTTGCCCGTTATAAACCGCGGACAAGGATAAACACATGGTCTGAAATTCTGTTCATTCGCCATTCTTCACACTCAATATTCCTGATTTTTAACTATCTTAGTCTCAAAATCACTCTCACACAGACACAGCACGCTGAACACATTCAGAGCTGGCGCTTCCGGGTTTCGGACGTGCTTTATGCTCTTCCTCATGACGTCACCGGCACGTGCCGGCGGTGACGCATTCACACGCGTTTGTCTCTCATTGGTTGCACAGATCTTCACGTGACTGACGCAAGGCTATTTCCCCTAGCGCTTTGACGCAGCCCGAGTTCCCTGAAAGGGAACACAATTGGGCCCATCAGCTGTTTAGTTACTGATATTCTTAACAATATCTTCCTCTTTGTTCAGCAGAAGAAAGAAATTCAAAGAAGATTGAAACAACTTGTGTGTGAGTAAATGATGACTCAAGTTAAATGATTCAAGTTAACTGGTCGTAATATTAATGGGTCAAGTTTTGACGAAAAAGATGTGTCTTTAGACAGTTTTTGAATGTCTGTTAGGTTCAGGTACACAGCTCATTCCACCAGCAGGGAACAATTCCGGTAACAGCTGGTAAATGTGATTTTGTGCCTCTTTAGGATGGCAGCACAAGGTGCCGTTCACTTGTAGAAGTCAAACCTCTGGAGGGCACATAAGTCTGTAGTGAGTAGTGCAAGTAGCGGCTATTGCCAACCAGTGCAAATTGGGCTCATTAAAGACCATTCTTGCTGCTGCATTCTGGATCTGTTGCAGAGATTTGACAGTGATCATGGAAGACCTGCCAAGAGCATTACAGTAGTCCAGTGTGGACAGAACAAGAGTTGTGCTGATGGTCCATCAGGAAGGGCCTGATCTTGCAAAAATTGTAGAAGGCCATTCTAGCAATATGGTCTGCTAAGTTTAACTGATCATCAGTCACATCTCTGAGGTTCCTGGATGTCCTGTAAGGAGTTAATGGATAATGAATCTGGAATCACAAGCAGTTCTGTCAGCAGTGCTTCATCCATTCAGAAACGTCTGTCAGGCAGGTTGAAATGCGAATAACTACTGTCGGATCATCTGGCTTGAATGAGAGCTTAACATGGGAAAGCCATGTTTCTGGATAACAGATCTTTGTGATGTCATGTATACAAAGACGTGAAGCGGTCCAAGCACTGAGTCCTGAGGCACCCCACAAGCTAGATGTTGTGACATAGACATCACCCCTCCAAAACACTCATAAATAAGAGAGGTACGATTTGAACCACTGGAGTGTTGTTTCTGAGATGCCCATTGTCATGAGGATTGACAGGAGGATCTGGTGGTTAACCATATCAAAAGCAGCAGACAGATTGTAAGATAAGATCCTGATTGCAAGTTAAGTAATGATGATTTGGAAGATTCCCTTGCCAGCCTCAGAGCTTCAATAGCTGAGAGCAAGGAAGTCTTGGTTGAGTTTGAAGCCAGACTGGTTGTTAAAGATGTGAAAAGGTGCAAGTACAACTGAAGAAGAAATGGCTTGACGGAGATCAATGGAATAGGATCAAGAAGATAGGTAGTAGGCTGATTGCAATGGATGAGTTTGGAGACTTCTGCCTCCTAGAGCGGAGAGAAGGAGGGGAGAGTGTGTGTGTTTAAGAGGCATTTGTCAGTTTGTGGTGTGGAGAATTGGCCGCTGATGGTTGTTGTTTTTTTTACGTTATGAAGAATGTGGCAAAGTCGTCAGCTGTTAGAGTTGAGGGAGGAGGAGGAGGAGGAGGAGGACAAGAAAGAGAGGAAAAGGCTTTGAAAAGCAGGAGAGATTCAGAAGAATTGTCAATTTTGTTGGGATAGAACATTGTTTTAGAAGTGTAGAGATTTACAGAGAAAGAAGAGAGGAGTGACTGATACAAGCCAAGGTCAGTGGGCTCTTTCAGTGCATGTCACTTCAAGTTCAAAACTGTCTGCATAAGCTGTTGAAGCTTCAGTAGCACTTTCAGTAGTGATGAGAAGTAATGAGGCGGAGGAATGACCCATATATGATTAAACTATGGTTAGAGTGTTTCTGCCCCCTGAACAAAGCTAGCAAGACTGTTATTTTAGATATTTTCAACTGGCCAGACTTTAGAGACCGCAGTGGACATTAAGGCTTGCTATGGTTTTGTGTCTCATTCAAGGGAATTTCTATGCATTGGAGAAGGTGTTTGGAGTGCTTGATAGTTCACTTCTATGCAGTTTCTATCGTGTTCTGGGTTGTTGCTATGTAGTAGATAAACTGATCTGACTGGGTTTTACCACAATCCAGTTGCTAGGGTAAAAAGTGTCGCTATTTTAATGTTGTGAGTGCTTGCTATTTTTTGTTATGCATGTGTTTTAGCTTGGCACAAAACATTTCTTAGGATTGTACTTTGGTATGTGGTTATTAGGATTTTGTGTCTCAGATTAATGGTGTTACCATAAAAATAAGATGTTGTGTGTACTTGTTAGTATGTTTCTATGCAGTGGATAAGGTGATTGGTTTTTAACACTTTGCAATGCAGTTGCTAGTTATACAGTAGCTAAGTTGTTTTGAGAATCATTTTTAGCATTTTGCTATGTGGTCGCCAGGGTTTTATGTGTCAGTGCAAAGGTGTTGCTGTGAGAATAATAAGTTGTGAATACTTGATAAGGTGTTGTGAATTACGTGGATATTTGTGGGTGGTTTCCAGGATGTTGCTGTGTGATTGGGAGTGCGTTCTCAGCAGTTGTTAGCATGTTGCTATATTGTTAGACAGGTGTTTTAAGAAATTGCTTATGCGGAAGATAGGATGTTCTTATCGATAATAAAGTATTGATTTGGGGGTAATTAGTGTTTGTTATGGTGTGCTAAGTGTTTGCTGGTAGTTACTCACTGGCCCAAAGTTTGAAGCCCAGGAAACACATGCACTAATAAATATGTATAAGTTGAATGCAATACATATACCTTGAAATAATTTGAGTAAGTGTCCACCACATGTTTTGGCATTTGGATCTGCCAGTAGTGTAAATTAAAATATGACTGTGGTTTGTGCAGCAGATCTCTTGAAAGATCTCTTGATCTCCTTTCTTTTGAACGATGGGACTTCAATTCATCCAGTTTCATGTTTTTCCTAAATGAGGTTATTTTTTACATGCATACTTGATTTGCAAGCATCAGTCAGAAGTGTCAGTATTATCAGGGTAACCCGTCTGCACTTTTGCTTTATTCTGTTTGCACTTGAAACATTAGTGACATTCTGTGGCCACAAACACTAAAGTGAAGCCCACACACAGTCGCAAGGATTCTCTGTTTGAGTCATTTAAGAGCTCTACAACATCACACACCCCTCCAAACACACACACACCAGTCTGGATTGTAAAGATATGTGTGTGTGTGACATTTAGAGAGATGCTGATACAATCATGTTTTCCACACATCCTACACACTCTTACAGCTGTGGTAAACTAATCTTCATACGCAACAGAAGCTCAGCTGCACTTTTGAGGCTGTGTATCTTCTGAGGAAAGTTGAAGTGCAGTTTCAAAACCGGAGAGTAACATTAACCCCAGTTCTGATCCTCTTTGCCTCTCATGCACAGTACTGTAATCAGTGGTGAGTGAGTGTACTGATGAAACAACCGATCAGTAAAAAAAACATTGTTCTGATTTTTGTTTGTATTTTTCTGTGGTTACTTAAGTAATCGCTTTTAATGTTTTCGACATGTATTGGACATGTACATAGTTTGTGTTAATTGATTGATTGATTGATTGATTAACAAGTGTGCTCCCAATTATTGTGGATTCCTGTCATGTGTCCATGCCATGTGATGTTCTATTTAAGCTGCACTTGTACTAATAAACATTTGTTTGATTGTGTTTATTGGGTGGGTGTTCTTCAGTCTCACATTTACGCAAGTGACGGCTTTAATTTTAAATGTACCACAATAACAATCATCACAAAATTAAGTTTTGCACTTTACATCTAAAGCTAATATTCAAGTCAGTATAATTGATAAATAAATAAAAATACACACCCTGATCTGTTTTTGTTTAATTACCACTAGATGGCGCTTTATGTGTATTTTAAAACTAACAAAGTGAACAAAAAAATCCACCAAACCTCAACAAATCATCAATATTACCTTGCACTGCTGCTGAAAGTGTCCCAAATCCAAATTTCTGCTCATATTATTATTATTATTATTATCTCTGTGAGGTTATTTTACTAATTATAAAGCCTTTATCTAGGTTTTCTGCTCTGCAAACTCTTAACCAAGTGTATGAGGTACATCCCAGCATCATCTTTTTTTAATTTTTATAAATTGCACTGAAACTGAATGTACGGTGTGTATATACAGTGTTTTATATATTGACTGCCTTTTAGAGTTACTATCCAAAAGCACACAATGAATCATGAATGTGGTGACTATATGTATGCACGCAAAACACATAAATTAAGCTTACATTTAATTTAAAATGAATGAATCAATGGTTGATTTGTGTTTAGCGCTCTTCCTCAAATGGTAAGGAAACATGGTTCTCCTTTCATGGAATGACCTCTAAGACAAAGAGAGTTTGAGAGACAGAGCTGGCTTTAATTTTCTTAGCACTTCCTCTCTTGTTATATAACCCCTCCCTCCTTCCTCTGTCTGATCCCATCTGTAAATTCTGCTCTCCTCCTCTTGCGAGGGCGGACTTGGTATGATCCACTTGCCCCCGACCTGAGGTCTGACTCTGAGCAGAGAGACACAGTGGCTGGTGCTGTTGCAGTGGAAGTGCACGACTTCAGAGAAGGAGAGAAGGGGATATGAGCTGTGACAGACTCCAGTCTCGCTCTGGGACAGCAGACTGACTGAAGCTGTGCATCTCTGTCACTCGGGAGTCATGAACTCAAAGGGGACCAATCTCCACAACAAGCGTCTTCCGTGTGAGTATTTCACCTTTTGTTGAATTTCTCTTTTTGCTCATAAAGAGATGACTGTATGACAACAAGCATGACCAGTCTTTCATCAACAGAAGAATCAATCACTGAATATCCATAGCTAGTTGTCACACTTTTCACTTTTTAGGTGTATTATTTTTTATAATCAGTTTTTCAATTAGATACAACCCCTAAAGTCTTGATTACAAATAATCTTTATTTCCCAAGAAGTTTAACTTTTCGAACTGCTTTCCACACTGTAATTAAGCATGCTCACCTGTTATAGTAAAATAATTGAAACACAAAGCAGTTCATGGAAAAGACTGTACACTGTTCTTTGGCCAGAGGAGAACTGATCCTGGTTTCTCCCAAAATGTTTTTTTTCCCCATTTTGTCACGTGATGGAGTTTGGGTTCCTTGCCACTGTCGCCTCCGGCTTGTTTAGTTGGGCACACGTAATATTGATCCATATTGTTGATCTGACGGCACTGGCGCTGTTGTGTGAGAACTGAATTGAGCTGGATGATGATACAAATCTTTGAAGAACTGCTATATAGATTAATGAACTAATTTTCCTTTTATCACTACAAAGCTACTTTGAAACAATCTGTATTGTAAAATGTGTTGCATAAATACAGGTGACTTGACTTTATGTATAAAATTACAAAATATAAAACATATGTGCCAACTTGAATCAATCTGATATTTATGGGAAAGAAAAATCTTGTCCTGAAAACACTATTTAACTTTTCAATTAAAATATACCTTCATCTTATACCTTTACCTTTATATATGCCAGTATGGTTTTGTTCACTAAATGCTTATATTTCAGTTTTAGTTCTGAGAATTCATAAAATATTCTAATATTCTACTGCCAGTGAAAACAGTGTCAGAGAAAGCTCAATGCACTGCAAATGAAAATTAAGATTTAAAATGAACAAATTTAGAAAAAGTTTCAGTTTGACAGCACATATGCTAAAATACTCACAATGCAACCAAATACAAAACCGTGCAGCAAATTGTACAACACAAACAAACACAGAAATGTGCTGCGACTCACAATACAACCACATTCAGAAACATGTTTCAAATTCTCACAATACAACCAAATACAGAAACGTGTAGCAAATACTCACAACACAACCAAATACAGTAAAACAATGAAAATACTCACAACAACCAAATACAGAAAAACAATGAAAATACTCACAACAACCAAATACAGTAAAACAATGAAAATACTGGCAACAACCAAATACAGTAAAACAATGAAAATACTCGCAATAACCAAATACAGTAAAACAATGAAAATACTCGCAATAACCAAATACAGTAAAACAATGAAAATACTCACAACAACCAAATACAGTAAAACACTGCAAATACTCGCAACAACCAAATACAGTAAAACAATGAAAATACTCGCAACAACCAAATACAGTAAAACAATGAAAATACTCGCAATAACCAAATACAGTAAAACAATGAAAATACTCACAACAACCAAATACAGTAAAACAATGAAAATACTCGCAACAACCAAATACAGTAAAACAATGAAAATACTCGCAACAACC
This sequence comes from Rhodeus uyekii, assembly GCA_037043235.1. Lineage (NCBI taxonomy): Eukaryota > Metazoa > Chordata > Actinopteri > Cypriniformes > Acheilognathidae > Rhodeus > Rhodeus uyekii. Next base: position 1,233,342 of record JAWRVZ010000088.1, read on the forward strand.
AAATACAGTAAAACAATGAAAATACTCGCAACAACCAAATACAGTAAAACAATGAAAATACTCGCAACAACCAAATACAGTAAAACAATGAAAATACTCACAACAACCAAATACAGAAAAACACTGCAAATACTCACAACAACCAAATACAGAAAAACACTGCAAATACTCACAACAACCAAATACAGTAAAACACTGCAAATACTCACAACAACCAAATGCAGAAAAACAATGCAAATACTCACAACAACCAAATACAGTAAAACAATGAAAATTCTCACAACAACCAAATACAGTAAAACAATGAAAATACTCACAACAACCAAATACAGTAAAACAATGAAAATACTCACAACAACCAAATACAGAAAAACACTGCAAATACTCGCAACAATCAAATACAGTAAAACACTGCAAATACTCACAACAACCAAATACAGTAAAACAATGAAAATACTCACAACAACCAAATACAGAAAAACAATGAAAATACTCACAACAATCAAATACAGTAAAACAATGAAAATACTCACAACAACCAAATACAGAAAAACACTGCAAATTCTCACAACAACCAAATACAGTAAAACAATGAAAATATTCACAACAACCAAATACAGAAAAACAATGAAAATACTCACAACAACCAAATACAGTAAAACAATGAAAATACTCACAACAATCAAATACAGTAAAACAATGAAAATACTCACAACAACCAAATACAGAAAAACACTGCAAATTCTCACAACAACCAAATACAGTAAAACAATGAAAATACTCACAACAACCAAATACAGAAAAACACTGCAAATTCTCACAACAACCAAATACAGTAAAACAATGAAAATACTCACAACAACCAAATACAGTAAAACAATGAAAATACTCACAACAACCAAATACAGAAAAACACTGCAAATTCTCACAACAACCAAATACATAAATATTTCTTGTTTATTTTAACATCCTGATTGTAGTACATTAGGAGTATTTACAGCCCATTTCTGTGTTTGGTTGCATTGGGAGTATTTGCAGCACATGTGTTATCAAACCGATGAAGATGTTTTTCTATATGTTTTCTGTTTTTTATATTTGCTCGTTTTCTTCAGTTGCAGTGCGTTGAGTTCTCTCGGCCACTGAAGTATTCAGACTTTTGACCAAAAGCATAAAGCTGTTATTCTGCTTGGAGTATCACCAATCACAACATTAAAAATGCATCCTTTATTTGGACACTTCCTTGGCTGAATAAGGAAAAATGATTTAGAATGGTCGTGGAGTCATGAGATTAGGTTTTGTTAAAGGTTTAGCTTAGTTTCACAAATGTATTTTTCTGTTTTGTATATTTATTAGGGGCTTCAGTAATTGTTTTTATCAAACATTTCAAGAGCTGACTACTTAACCTGCCAAAGCTTCGTGGTTAGATTTATTGGGTGTAACCTGAGTGAAATCCCTCTAAATAGGATTGCTTTTCTGCCACTTTTAGCAGATGGGACTGTATACAATCCAAGATCCCACACTCACTCGCATGCTTAAAGATTGAGACTTAAAATTAGATTGGCCACAGGAGAATTTGTCACACTATCTGTCAGTTTTGCTCACTTTACGAGTAAAATGTCCAGGGGTCTCATTTATAAATCGTGCGTATGCACAAAACGGGGCTGGAAACGTACGTACACCAGTTCCCATGCAAAGGTTGAGATCTATAAAAACAAACTTGACGGGAACATTTGCGTACCAGCACGTAAATTGTGACCCATGCGTACGAACATTTTGGAGACGGAGCGGTTTTGGCGACAACCGATGGTGAGCTGAGGGATTGACAGTAGAATTAATGAAATTAAACACATTGAACTTGAAAAGTTGTGCATATTATGGAAGCCAGTTTCCACCACGGTTGAGAAAGAGAAAAAAAATATTATTTAAGTCGAAATAATGACTTAGTATCTCGACATAAAGAGAAACTTACTCGAAATAATGACTTAACTTCTCTGTTTCTCCGCATGGTCAAAGCGTGTAAATGCGAGATCACAAGTTCTGTAAAAACTGCTGTCTTAGTTAAAGTCATGCAATATATAAAATGCAATCTATAGCAACATGAATTATAAATTATCAGTATATTTTGCACACTTTTCCATGTGCATAGGAAGGCATGGAAGTGGAACAGAATTAAAGCGAGGCGAGGCGGTTAAAGCGAGGCGGTTACCATGATATCGAGGAGCCGGTGAAAACTGTTGCATCAAAAATGCACGATTTACAAAACTATCGGATTAACGCTGGATTTATTCGTTAGGTTTAAGTGTAACGTCTTCATAAAATGCATGAGTACATGTGTTAATATTAACGCGAATTTCGCGAATGCTCTTTGGTGTGCAGGTTCATCATAAAGAGTCACTATAATACAATAAAATACAATAATAACAAATATATTTGTTATAAATGTAACATATATACTATAATTCCTCTGTTTGAAATCCATGGATCACTGTGCTGCTTGTTCATACACAAAAATACAAACGAATAAAATATTAAATACTATGGAATCCCCTCTTATATACTGATGATTTATCTTTCATGTTCTTTAATTATATTATTGATTATCACACTGACTTTAACAGCTGTTTTACAGAACGTGTCATGTTTGCTGTGATCTCGCATTTACACGCTTTGACCATGCGGAGAAGCACGAGAGGTTAAGTCATTATTTCGAGAATGTTTCTCGTTATTTCGAGATACTAAGTCATTATTTTGACTGAAATAATCTTTTTTTTTCTCAACTGTGGTGGAAACGGACTTCCATACGCATATAGACCTATCCATATAACCATTAACATACAAATCACTTTCAATCCTCATTATCTAGGATAAAACGTCCTATAAAACATGCATGTCCACAATAGCAATTTATATAAATAAATGGTAATAAATTATCAAATAAAAGTGTATCAATTTAATTTATTTTACTTTCACTTGCTAATGATCTATGGGTTTATGTACAATGTCTAATTCGTATGAGCAGGTGTAAAGGATTTAATGCGATCGCTGTAAACATAAATACTACAGTGACACTCCTGCTTCTATGGCATGATGGATGCGCTGGCATTGCTGGAGGACTATAGCAATGGCAGTTGGTGCTGCCATATCCCAATGCCAATGGCAACACACTCTGTCGGTGACTGGCGAGCCTTTTTTCCCCCCACTTTTAAGTCGGACCTCTTCTTTTTTTATTTCGGGAATCGTCTGGTCAGCTGAACCAACTGCATTTACAGCGGCTGTCACATGCTGCCATTCCACACTTTTTTGTGTGTGTTAGTGACGCCAATACTATTTGCTACCAAACAAAATAAATGTCCTTTCCTCCACCTCTGTCACAAGAACCTCTGTTTCAGTGTCTGTGAAATTTACATTGGTGCCATTTTTACGCATAAAGAACCTCTTGCTCCTTTATATTAATATGCACGGCGTTATTATAATGATCATGAGCTGATTTGCATGGGCTATATATGGTTGAAAGGGGGCGGGTAAAGGGCAGGATGTCGATTTTTTTCACGTGCGCAAATGATCAGTTAGACTGTGATTTATAAATGGAAAACTGCGTGCAGGTGTGCGTGCGCACGGTTTTATAAGTCTCAATTTTTGTTTGCGTAAGCCATTTTTTGCTTTTGGGCGCACGTAAACTTTTAGTAAGGATCCTACGCACAGTTTTATAAATGAGACCCCAGGTCTGTCAAATAGATTTGTACTCCAGTTGTTTAGGATGATGTCTTTCAGTGTCATTCAGACTCTTATTTACAGGACATTTGCAGAAGTACATTTGGCTAATTGTCTTCATTAGACAATCATAATTATGATTCATAATTTTGTCAGCTTTTTAATTGTCAAAACATGGCAACATGGGAAAAAGGAATGACAAAAATTATAAAATACAAAAATTATATATAAATTATATTACTTGTATATAAATTATATATACTTTTATTTGCGATAAAATTATATTTATAATTACATTTCTAGAAAAACTGACTATATATATGACATATGTTTTACTGGAAACCACACTTCTAATTTTAGCGACCATTAATTCCAAAAAAGTAGAAGTGCCTAGTTGATTCTATGACATACTGATGCATCTAAAATCAAATGGGCTAATTTTTGGTCAAAATGTACATGGTTTTATATTTATAATTGTGTGTGTGTTCAAGCATGGTAACTGATTCTGGGTTCATAGTTGCACTAGGAGACTTTTTAGAGACACTCTGATAGAGACTGGGGTGAGTCAAACCCACTCTACAATGCAGTCAAAACGTCTTTGTTCCTGTCTTTTTTAAGTTACATATACAATGTTTGATCAGATGATATCCTATTGTGGACTGTATTCTTCAATGGTGTTGATTTAAAAAAAAAGTATTTAGGTAGACAGTTCTATAACTTAAATTTCTATATAACTATAAATACACGTTAGATGTAAATTGTAGTAACTTTTATTAATTCATAAGTTTAGGTTGAAGAGCTGATGTCATTCAGTGTAAAATGTAAAAAACTAACTTTTTCACAGCACTGTACGTATAACTCTCAAGTGTTTAGACGAGGGAATGAAAAGTGGGGATAAATTTCACTGAAACTGCTCTTTATCTTTTCACTTTAAGAGCTTGTTAATACTGTGGGGAAATTAATGAGAAATATTATTATTTTTAAACATTCCAGTCATTTTGGCCTACATGACTTGCTATCTAGTTCTCTACTCCCTGCTTCATTCTTTCCTTATGAGTCATTATCATACCATTCATCTTGTGGAATCTTCTAGAAATTCCTCTTAGTTCATTCCTCTTATATTGGTCTCTGTGGTACTTTCCTGTGAAGCCCATTGTCTCTGAAAATAGAAGTAACAGAGTTGATGATTGGCTTATTTAAAGATGCTGAATTAGATGTCTAGGAAGTTAACAATAATTTCTTTACCAGTTTGGGTTTTCTGGGTTCCTTTTATCCAAAACAAGCAAACCCACACATTCTGCACACTCCAACACATATACTGTATACACTCCCACTATTAATAATTCGGTTTGTTTAGGAAACCACAGATGTGTGTAGATTTGACACAGGACAAGGGGATTTAGTTTGAGATTAGATTTTAGATTTTCTGAAGAGACTCGATCGCTTTATATGATGAACAGATTTCATTTGAAAATTCAATCTGTTCGTCATATAAAGCGATTGTGGCTCTCTCACTCAATTCAGGATTAGTTTTGCGATCTCTTTATGAACCTTTTGAAGCATCAAAGCGGTAGTTGCATAGCTGTCTATGGATTCAGATTTCATCAAAAAGATCTTCATCTGAAAATGAACAAATGTCTTATGGGTTTGGAACAACACAGAGTGAGTACTTAATGTTCATGTTTGGGTAAACTATTCCTTTAAAGGTGCAGTAAGTCATTTCTGAGAAACACATAGTTACCGGTATATCAACCCAAACAAACAAGGGACACGCAATGCAAGAGTGAATGTCTCTTTATCGTAGCTGAAGCAAAGCAAAATAATTCTTCGTGAAAAACAAAGCAAAAGATAAAAAGCAAATGACAAGGAAGAAAAAAAATAGCATCCCGTATACAAGCAAGAGTTTGTCAGTCACTGGACAGACCTTGTTTTTTAATTCCTGGTCCTGGTCACCGAAGGGGGGAAGGCAGAAGGCCTGCAGTACAATAGACCTGACCACATGAGTGGGCACTTTAGGCACATAGCCTGGCCTGGGATGGAGGAAGGCTTTCACCATCCCAGGCGCAAACTCAAGGCAAGAGGGAGCTACAGAGAGCACCTGTAGATCCCCAACTCTCTTTAGCAATGTTATAGCTAATAAAAATAATGTCTTTAAAGTGAGGAACTTTAGGGAAACCTCATCCAAAGGTTCAAAGGAGTACCAGGGAAAAGTCCTAGGTAGGAACCTTGGACTGTACAGCAGGCCTCAGCCTAATAGTGCCACGGAGGAAGGCGTGTGACGAGGGGGTCCCTGCCAATGGACATGCCACCCAGAGGTACGTGGTAAACAGCCACATAGACCTTCAGGGTGGACGAGGACAGCCCTGCAGTGAATTTATCCTGCAGGAACTCCAGCACTTTGCCAATGTGACAGGTAACTGGGTTCACCTGCTTTTCACTACACCAAGAAGTGAAGAGTCTCCACTTCAGAGCGTACAGCTTCCTCGTGGAGGGGGCTCTGGAGTGGAGGATGGACTCAACAACCTCAGTTGAGAGACCAGAATCTATGAGCTGGGCCTCCTCAGAGGCCATGCCCACAGTTTCCACAGTTCTGGGCAGGGGTGACGGATCAAACCCCGGGAGCCTCCAATCCCCGGGCCTCGGCCCCTGCCTCGACAGGAAGTCTGCTCCCACATTCTAGGTCCTAGTGATGTGAACTGCCCGTAGATGGAGCAGTCTCCCTTAGTACCAAAGGAGGATCTGCCGCGCCAGTTTGTATAATGGTCGCGAGCATAAACCTCCCTGATGATTTATATAGGAGACCACAGTGGTGCCGTCGGTCTGAGCAACCACATGGTGGCCCCTGAGGTCTGGGAGGAACGCCTGAAGCGCCCTCCAAGCAACCATCATCTCTAGCAGGTTTATGTGCCAGGATAACTGGTGCTCATGACCTTGGGTGGAGCGGTCTCTCAAGACTCCCCAGCCTGTAAGAGATACATCCGTCGATTGCATTACGCGTCAACAAGGAGCTCCCAATACGGGTCCATGAGACAGAAACCAGGATTTCTTCCACATATCCAAGGCACGTAAGCCTCGCCGCGTGACCTTGATAGTGCGGAAAGGGTTTCCCCTCGGGGAAAACCCTCTGGTTCTGAGCCACCACTGTAACGACCTCGTGCAGCAGCCCGAGCGGTGTAACGCAGGTAGCTGTTGTCTGAACTGCTTTACAGTGAGTGGCTGGCCTAGTTAAACTCTTTGACGGCTAACAGGACGGAACCGATGTGCATGGGAGGAAAACCGTGCAGACATCATAACCAAAACCCAACAACGCCGAGGAAGGTTGTCCTCTGGAGAGGAGAGCACACTCTTCTTTGCGTTTAGCCTCAACCCCAACACATTAAAGAGCACGGGAACAACATTTCAATGTTAAACCGCTAGCTGTAACGACTGGGTAGAGAAACCAGTCGTCGATATAATTGAGAACTCTGATTCATTGTAGTTGCAGCGGGGTTAGCGCTGTGACTATGCATATGATGAACGTGCGAGGTGAAAGAGCTAGGCCAAACCGAAGCACTCGATATTGGTAAACCTTCCCCCCAAAGGCGAACCTGACGTACTTCCTGTGTTGTGGAAGGATGGAATGAAAATATGCGTCCTTCAGGTCGATTTGACAGACCAGTCCTCGGACCTGATCTGTCATGATCTAGTTCAAAGTCAACATTGATGACGAGTGATTTAGAAGGCGCAAATTTAGGATGGGCCGCAATCCTCCATCCCTCTTGAGGAACGATGAAGTAATGACTGTAAGCCTGACTTTCTGTCCGAGGGGGGTACATATTTTATGGCCCCTTGCCTCAACAGAGTGTCTACTTCCTGTTCCGTGACCAGAGCCTGCTCAGGGTTCACCACGGTGGGTAGAACCCTGCTAAAGGAAAAAAAAAAAAAAATATATATATATATATATATAATATAATATATTGCAGGACCCAATGAGAAACGTCTGATAGGCATGAGATGCGACCAGAAATTCTAATGAGGGAACCAGCCTCTTAAGGCTGGCCTCTGGTGCTTGAGTGGCAAACGCTCCAGGGCCCGGTTTTCAGGGGTACGCCTGGAGTGAATGCTCTAGGACCCTCCTCGGAGGGGGCGATCTCCTCAGAGCAACCAGACTCACGGGTGGCAACTAAGGAGGGACGCCTGTGCGAGGCCTGACACCTTAGCGCCAGGAACTCTTTGATGTAGCCTTCTTGGTGAGGATGACGGTCCCCAGATCCGTCCTCCTGCCAGAGGGTTGAGGCTGGGAGTGCCGGCCCGACCCCCCGGGTTTCTGGAGGAGTTAGCGGGTTGCGACGCTCTGCCTCAGAGCGGCCCATTGTGAGGAGCGCCACAGCCCCTAATTTGAGAGCAACGAGGCAGCACCACACTGAACGCCCCCTGCTGCTAGCTGCCTCCTAGAACTTATCGACGACAGTCTCAACAGTGTCGCCGAAAAAGCCCAGAAGACGAGAGAGGGGCGTCCAGTAGAAACTTATTTCCTTATATTTAAAGGTTTGAGCCACAGATGCCTCTTTTATAAACATAATATAAATATATATATATATATATATATATATATATATATATACACACATATAGATAGATTTATACAATATTAAAATATATTTATATTTATGCTCTCATCGAGGTCCCCCAATAACCCTGCTTTCCTGTTTACATTTCACTGTCAGCTGTATATTGTATATAACTGTGTAGGTGACTCGCGCTAACAGGATGCGTTCATCTAATTATTTATTTTCTTAGGACGAACGCTTCTTTGCCGGCAATAAATAGTCAACATGGCGCGCAAGTCACTTCCTCGAAAAACTCCTCATACTGGAGAGAAAAGTGGCGAATATTCTCTCAGCATTAAATGCTGACGATGTCAAACTCCTCAGAGATAAATCATTGCAGTGTCTGTGCCTCTGTTTGATCATATGTAACAGCCTTTGGGCATGCACGGGCACTGGATCTTCCGGGAAAAGGCTGAGATAAGACAGCGCTCGTCTCACACCCCGCCGTCTGATCCATTCGTGAATCCCAGGACCCAGATCACCGCAGAGCCTCGACTACAGCGGGATTCGAGCCCTGGGGAGCGCGAGCCTGGGCGGACTCAGTATCAAAGACCGCCAGGCGGGAGCGGAGCATCTGCAGCGGTGGCTGGCTGCAGTGATTAGTCAGCGCGCAAAAAGCGCTGTCCTAACATGCTCTGCTCACACACACACATAGTGAGTGCGCGTTCCCACCCGAAATGTAGTGAAGGAAGGAAGACGCGCACTGCACAGATGTTTGATTCGCCATTTGAAAATTGGAGAGCCCTTTTCTTTTAATCTAGTCTAGGGAATAGATCAGTCGAAGGAACTCAAACAACCAGCGCGACAACACAACACAACACACTCTCACACTTGTGCTTGCGAAGACGCCAAAAGCTACTGCCTCCGGGTTCTGGCGCTCCCTTTATGACCTGGTTCGTGACCTGGTTATGTCACCGACCTGCGACCGTCACTCACACTCGGTCGACAGAAGTTTACATATTGTGCTTCGCGAGACAGCGTCCAAGTATTCCCCAAAGCGTTCGACTCAGCGCGAGTTCCCTTGAAAGGGAACTAATATTGCCATCCACCACCACAAACAAAACAAGCAAAAAACACATTTTAAATAAAAATCCCAAAATACTTGCTGTTTTCTTCTGATGAGTCTTCTTACATGATACAGTGAAACTTACTATAAACAGTAATGCTATGACAAGCATGACCTCACCACATACAGTATGTGCTTATGTCAGAGATTCCATAGAAAAACTATTTTGCAAAAGACATAAAATAGTGTAAAGAGCACAGAAATGGTGGTGTGAAGAGGGTGAAACAGGATGAGGAAAAACGCCCTCATGCTCACTGTCAATGCATCTGTGCTAACCACAGTTTATGGCTCCAACAGAAACATGTTGTTTCTCTAAGTCTCTTTGTGTACATCACCCTTCACATTATGCAAACATACTGCAAAGTGGCGACTGCTATTTAAACCGAACACAGTGTGGCATGCTTTTGTCTGCAGTTTGATGAATGGCAGTTTGAAAGCGCAGCAGGTCAGAGATCAGTAAAGTAGGGAAACACTAATGAAAAGCAGCGGTTACAAATGACCTGACAAATAATGACATTGGTATGGCATGACATCTTTTATAACCGACCTGTGACATCATCACTTTGTGCTTAGGACTGAATGTTACGTAATGATCCAAGGAGCAAACAGATATGATTACAGACGGTTGTTATGCCTTAGATCAGCTGTTTTTCACATATGATACATTTTATCAGTATTAATACTTGAATGAATAAAAGTGTTTACTATTAGTATATAAATCCTGAATGTGAATTTAAGTAAACCATGAAATTAAAACTGGAGTTCTGTGGCAATGTTTTTAGCTAATATCTTGGTAACATGGTAGCATATTCCTTAATAGGGGTGGGCGATATACCGGTTGAAACGATTAACCGGTGCAAATTTATCAACATTAATTTAAAGATTTGGGATTATTGTCTTTATTATGTTCTGCTCACGTGATGCTCCTATGCCACACAGTCACAACAGTGAACCACTGCAGTCAGCTCAGTTTGATAATATACTGTCAAGCCAGATGCCCAAAATGTGCAACTACTCCTATGAATACAGTAATTTCAGGAACAGCAGGGAGAGAGAATGCGCTTTCAGAGAAATGCAACATATAAAAAATGTCATGTTTCAAGATGTGTTTGTAACGCACTGAGGTGCTGGTGTGCGATGCGGGGGGACGAAGAGATCCAACTGAAAATACTTTATTAATAAACAAAAACAAAACGGCACTTCTTTGTGCGAACTTGGAACAGGGAACACGGGAGACATTAAATAACACAGGAAGCACAGGAAGGTATTAAATAACAGACACAGGTTTGGGAAAAGCTGACGAGACTTTGCACACCCCCTATTGGGATGTCCCATACTATATGCATTCCTCATTACAACATTTTGTAGATATGAGCTGTGTATATAGTACTGGGGGATGTCCCCAATAAAATCTGATTATTACTTATTAGAAAAGAGGTCTTTAGAGGCGTCTGAAGTCAAATAATGTAACATCTCTAAAACACTGCAGTAAAAAAGTTTGATATGAGGAGTGCATATTTTATGGGACGTCCTCCATAAAAACTGACCATTCGCGTTTTCCCCAGGTCAACAATCGCGCCCCCCCGCCCCCCCATGTCAACAATCGCTGGCAAAATTATCAAATGTTTTCCGGTCCGTGGTGCAAAAGAAGGTTGGGGACCACTGCTTTAAACAACAACAACAAAACATTCAGAGTAATACAGCAGAATCACATAATCTCGAAACAGAACATCTTTTTGTCTACAATTTTGAAAGCACATTATCATGACTGTGTATTTTCAAGCTGTGGTTGGCTTGACTGCAGTATATAACTGATATTGTAGTCAGTCTTAATGTGACAGCATCCAAATATACCTGCTGCCGCCTGTGTTATTAATTTTAAGCAAACAACAAGTGCTCTTGACTTAACAAGGATGAGGCGTTTCAATATAAAGGTGTCAGGGTGAATAGATCAGGTGACGACACAAAGATGCAGTGAGAGGCTTTATTTACAATAAAAATGAAACAAAAGCCAATCAAAAACTACCCCCAGGGGGAAAACATGACTACACTAGACTTGACTAAGACAAGGCTTGACAAGTAGCATGGCAGCTACAATCGACAATTTCAGACGACAAACGAGAACACACAAGGCAGGACAAGTCAAGGTGGGGCAAATCAAACTAATAATGAGGAAACAAGACTGGTGGGGTTACACAACAGACAGGAGAGCACATGACACAAGAAACACACTTGACAAGCAATGTGCTCAGACAAAATCATTACATGAACACACAGCCAATAAGAACCCTCAAAAGCTGTGTGTCCACACAAAACAAGACGACATGAAATCACATGCACAGGCTGGGCGCAACACAGCACAAAACAAGACATGACAGCATGTGACCGACACAGAACACAACTCACGCGGACTAGAGAGCGCACAGCCTGAGCGAAACTTGAAACTTCACGCGCTCACATGATAGGACAGAGCGCAGAGCACTAGCAAACACTTGTCTTGTGTGCTAATACACAGGACAAAACACACAGAGCATGAGTGTCCGAATCCCGAAAAGTACCAGGACTAGAATCAGGAGCGAACACCACGCCCCGCACACAAGACAGATCACATGGACAGGAAAGACGAGATATTACGGTAGTGTCAGAGCTCTGCCACAAAACCAAGAAATGACTAGACAGAACCCTGACACTACCCCCCCCCCCCTCAAAAGGTGTCCCTAATGAGGAACAACGGGAACAAGATAAGACAGATACACAGCAACCGCACAAGACAGATACACAGGCAAAATCAAAGCACAGGAACAAAGAGGTGAGGCCAGGGAGCCAAGTCAAGGCCAACAAACTAAACAGTATTTTAAACAGTGTCCAGGGAGGGAAGGAAGGGTAGATCCAGGGAGGCTCAGGTGGGTCAAGAGTCCCGGCTGAGGGCCAGGGCAGAGCCAGGGGAACGGACCAGGGTGTCTCCGGCAAGTCTGGAGTCCGGGCTGAGGGCCAGGGCTGCACTGGCAGGGCAAGGAATTTGGGCTCTGGGGAGGCCTCCAGGCCTTGAGGAATGAAGGAAGCTCTCTTCTTCCTTCTCTGCTTACGAGGGCGTCATGGCTGCACCGTTTCTATGGACTCCGGGTGGCAGGCTCTGGACAATCTCCTGGCAGGCAGCAGTCTTTGGGGCAACCGTAGCATCTTGGGTTGCCTCCAGGGGTGCTGCCGAAGTAGCAGAAGAGGCGGACCAATTCTTCCTCCTCTGTCTCTTTTTATGGGTCAGCGGAGGGCTGGGGAATTCATTTGGAAGACTTCTAATCCTAAATGGAAGACATGGTAGATGAACTCACAGAAGCTAAGACTCCACAGCTTCTCCATCTCCCAATAGATGAGAGGCTGATCAAGGCAGACGTTAAAGACCTCGTTGAGATCAGTCTCTTCATAGTCCAGACTGTGCATTTTGATGAGGAAGTCGCAGGCGAACTGACCTGAGGGTGTAAGTTATAGTGAGTTTACCTTGTAATACTGTGTAAAAATATATGTTAACAGCAATGACACAAAACACCTGTTCACTATCAAAAAGTAATGCCATAGAGGATCTTCATTTTTGTTGCATAGCAATATTCTGTTCTGTCAAGAACTATTTCCTAGCAGAATGATGCAAGAATAAATATTCTTTCTGTAAAATTGTTTCCTTTATATATTTGATGTATAGTAAAATCCATTTTATAAAAACAAGAAGGCAGTCAAGTTTGTGCTATGCTGTAAATATGGTCATTGAATAGCAGTGTAAAAATGTTTTTACATTTCTTTAAATCATCAAAATAAGTTAAGCGATTTTAAACAGTTCTACAGAATTCAACAAAAATATTTAAAGGCAGTTAATATGAATTATACAGCCAAGTTTATTGTGCTTAAAAATAATTATTATTTTTGCAGCAATGTTTATTTGTCAAGATGCAATCAAGTTTCTTCAGAAGACGTTATTGAAATTGCTTAATTCAAATGGATTTCTTTTGCGATCTCTTTGTGCACTTTTTGAAGCATCAAATTTTAATGAAATGATTTTTTCAGTGGAAGGACAGAAATGTCTCCGGTGCAGATGGGTTTAGAATGTCATAATTGCCATCATTTTGGCATAAGCCAATCCTTTAAGATCTTGTGTTTGTGGTTGAATACCACATCCTTCATCCAATGTCTTCATTATTTTTTGGTTTGTGAGTTTGAAAACCCCCTTTTTGGTTTAAGGTCACCATACTTCTGTTTTAGAAAAATATTCACTTGTCATTCTTCAACAAGAGAAATGAGCATCTGCTTGTTGGTTATATTTTTAAGGAATGGTTTCTTAGTGAGTAAACCAGGGCTTTTAATCTTTGTCCCTGATGTTTAACACACAAACTTAACCTGTTCATCTGGAAAGTTCATTTCCCATGTCCTGATTTTAAACTGTCCTCTGGGGGATGTGGTGGACTGGTTTTAGGAAGTTTTTTGTGTGCTGTAATGCTTTTGAAAGTCACCTCCTTGAAGAAAAATGTAAGTGCTTTGCACTTGCATGACTGGAAGAGGTTGATGCGTGGTTAAGGCTTTCCTGCTGTGGTAAGTAATTACACAAACCTATGACTATTTATACAAACAGAATACATTCTTTAAATAAGTCAAAGATCTATTCAAATCAAGAGCTGCATGAACTGTTTATTTGTGTCTTAAAAGGTTAAGACAGTTGGCATGATTCTGAGAGTGCCTGTATGGATGCTGTGCCATGTCCGGTACCCTGCTGGATCATAATCTCCAGAATGCTTTAGTATGAGGACCACTGTGACAAAGAAAGCTGGGCTAGGGTGGGGTGGAAACAGAGCTTTGCCTTGTATGGAGGGAATGACAAATCAGTCCTTACAGACAATCCGCCTTTCTTCTGCTTTGATCTAACAAGTTTTGCTCACCCCTCCCAGCCTACTACTGTGTGAATGGACAGCACAGTGTGAAAAGGGGGATGGCTGTAAGAAAGAGATGAGTCCGAGAGAGGAAGAGAAAAATAGAGTGATCTCATCCTCATGCGGTTGTTTACTTGCCTTATGAATGATCTTATTGGGGCATGGTCAGAAAGCCTCATGATGCGGTCATTCACTTTAAATTAATCACTGATTCAGTCCGATTGGAAAATCAAACTGGAACAAAACATTGTGGAACATACTTCTCTAGAGCATTTTTGACTCGATCCATACTGCTTCCATAAGCTCCAAAAACGTACAAACAAAAATGTGTGTGTTCAGTTTTTTGGGGGGGTTGAGTGGTGATGGCGGTTGGTTTACACTTTTGATGCAGTCATAATCACACCGTGTTCATTCGTTGGCCAGAGAAGAACTGACCCAATGACTGAGCCGGGTTTCTCTCAAGTTTGTTTTCTCCATTCCTCAGCCAGCATAGCCATGTGGGTTTCGTCTGGACTATCTAACTGGGGCCCAGACAGTTTTTTGTTTTTCCATTTCCATGGTCCATGTTTTTTCTCGGTTTCCATGCACACTACAGGGATATAAATGTAACACTGAATAAGTGTTGGAGTTAATGAGATTAATTGTGTCAGGGTTCTGTCACTTCGGTCTAGTTTTCTTGTGGTTTTGTGGAAGAGCCCTGACATTGCCGTATTGTTGTGTCTACATGTGAGAGCGTGGCTTTGAGTGTGCTCGAGTCGCGTGCTCTCCTGTCTGTGACATGTCTTGTGTGCGGGGCATGGTGTTCACATCCCACCACGTCGGCCTTGTTCTATTAAGGTTTTTGTGTCGGGGTTCAGACATTCATGCTCCGTGTGTTTGTCTTGTGTTTTGAGTGTTCACTCGTGCGCTCTGTGTTCTGTGAGGGCTCGTGGTTTTGAGTCAGCTCGGGCTGTGCTCTCTCTTGCCCGTGTCAGTGAACGCAAATGTTCTGGAGAGTGATTTTGTGCCTCTCTGTGATGGTACCACAAGTCATCACTCAATAACCGATCGTAGGTTTCTTGTAAGTGTGTAGATTTGTAGTAGCGAGTGGAAGTAGGAGGGTGCTGAGCCTGTTGTAGATCTGTAAGTAAGTGTCAATGGAAGTAGTCCATGTTTTCCATATTGTCTTCAGTAATAGTCAGACATCACTCAATCACTAAATTATCTCATTAACTCCAACACTGATTCTGACATCTTTATGTGCCGACTGAGCAGTGTTCATTTCACCTGGGCTAACCCATGTGGGGCTGATTTGACTGCAAATTAACAGTGTTGTGCGATATCACTGTTTTTCTGTAGAATTGCTTTATAAATGAAATTAACTCATTTAATATTTGATTATCTTTACAGTCTACAAAAGTCAACACTGAATTAACTTCAACTGAACAATGAAACTATTTTCTGTTAGAGTTGCTGCTCAGCTGAAATAAACTCATTACATTTTTTTCCTGTCATCACTGTAAATCTGCTTTGAAATCTTTAAACATCAAGCTGACTTGACTTGCTTGGTTGTTGCCTGGGCATTCTGAGTGGTTGGTTTTGGGAGAGCTCTTACACGTTTGCTACCCTGTTCTTTGTGGTTGGCAAAGCATTTATATGTTGTTGCTAACATCACAGAGTGTTTTTAGCATATGGCCAGGTGGTTTCTAGCCCTTCTCCTGAGAGCTAACTTCTTGAAGAGTTCAACTGCAACCCTAATGAAACACAACTGAACCAGCTGATTGCTTGCCCATATGTTCCTTTCCTTTCATCATTCCAGAGCCAAACGCGTACAGCATAGCACTGACCATTATGATCACAGCCTGTTTGTGTGTGTGGGCGGCACGCAAGAAGGCTCCAGCTCCTGAGCCCACTCCAGAGTCCACTCCAGGCAGGGGGGGGGGGGGGAACGGCTGAGCCAAGCTCCCGTGGCAAGGCCATAGAGGCCAATACTCCCTGGGCCCCTGAACTGCCAACATCTCCCGGGCTCCTTGGACTGTCAGCACTGCCCTGGAGCCCTTCCGTTCTGGTATGCTTCCCCTCATCAGCCTGTGGATGTTTCATAGCACAAGGATGCGCCTTCCTGGACGGGGGAGTACTGTTACAGTTTGAGATTGTTTTTCATGTTTACCCATGCGTGTCTTTCCTTTCATGCTCCTCCTTTGTGTTCACCTTGTTAATTATGACATTCACCTGTCCCTTTACCATTAGTTTATTAGTTCCCTTTGTTTGGCCAATGTATATACACCCAGAGTCTTTCTCAGAGTTCACTATTAAAGCCTGTTCCTTTATATTCTCTTTCGTTGTGCGCTTACTTAACACAACCTACACGTAACACTAATCAAGGTATTCAAGATTTCTTATGAATAACAGGCTGGTGTGCTGTAGCATCTCACAATATCATTGCGAGATGTATTCATTTTATGTAAGTACAGTAATTCCTCGCCACTTCGCGGTTCAAGTTTCGTGGCCTCTTTCGTGGATTTTTCAAAAATATTCATTAAAAAATAAGAATTTAAAAATACCGCCGTATTGGCAGCCGTATTGCGTAAAGCAGCGTTGCTTCATTGTGATGCAAGAGAAACGGTTTCCCAGGATGCCAGATAAAGAGAGAAACTCTCTCAGAGGCTTTGTACACGCCCATGACATTCAGACAAGACACGTGATTGGTTCCTGACGCGAGTTCGACGAATGAGAGCACGAGTGGATGTATCCTGTGAGCTGATTGGCTGAACCTACTTTGCAGATTTTCACCTATTGTGGACTCGACCGGGACCACATTAACCGCAATAAAGAATTTCATCTTTAATTTTGCCATTTAAATACCAAATTGCATTTATTTGGTCAGCTTGGGCCTCGGAATAAAACTTTGTATCTGAAATCCTTATTCTCGTATCATACTTTATCAAATGCATAAAATATAAAAAAACTCATGTATCAAATATATGACAAACAGCACATATGCAAAAATATATATAAAATGGTGGTCCAGAAAGAGCTGTTTGATTTTGTTTGACTATGGCAGTACCACCACATGGGACTGGCATGTTGAGAATGCATAACTATCTTAATACTAGATTATATTCACTTTATCTTGAAGTGATAAAAAACAGGCAGCTGTGCTGGAGCAGGGTTGGAACTGAAGTCTGCAGGAAGGTAACCCTCCATGAAAACAGTTGGGTTCCCCTGTTCTTGGGTGTACTGGATACTTTCTATGGCATAACTAGAGGTTCTGGGTGTTTTTAATGGCTCAAGTAAAAAAGACCCACCAAATCAATCTCGTGAGAATTAAGAATTGAAGTTTTAGAGTAAATTAAGTATTATATAGTAAATGAACTGAATTTATCTACTGCTGCCTACAAGTTGATATGTGACACAGGGGTCAGGAACACTCACAAGCTTTGCCAGTGCTGCCAGATGACATGAATAAACACTATGCCCACTGTACTGGCATTTTGCTAAGTGCAAGAGTGGCCAGCAAAATTGTTCTTTTTTTAGGACAACAGCTCAGTCAAATCACATTTCCCTGACTTGTTCCTTTCTCAATCATGTCCGAGAAATTGTGACTCGACTGGAAGGGAATGTCAAAGAATATGCAGCCCTGGGCAAAGCACTTAACTCTGCGTTATTTCAGAAGCACCAAGTCATCATTTTATTTTCACACACATGCACACACACATGCACACACACAAATAAGCACATGGCAGATATCAAGGACCGAGTCACACCACCCTGGTTATGCAATATCCATTCATGGCTTGTCTGTCGTGTTTTAACTGCCTCAACCTTTCTTAACCTTTTATATAAACACCAGCACAAGTTTTTAAATATTTAACTTGGACAAGATCCTGTAAAAAACGGAACAAGAGATTCCTGCAGGGTTCAAAGAAGCAAGTTCATGTGTTGAATGGTTTGACATTTGAACACCAGAATGCCGCTGCAGATGAAGACTTTATTTCAGATCCACTGTGATGAGTTCATGCTACAAGCCTAGATTGTCCCTGGAGAACTGAAGGAATTTAATTTACATTGAGGTGGATGTATACAAATATATATTATTGATCTCACTGTGAACAATTCATCTATTCATATGTTTTAAAATGTGTTTTGATTGCATAATCTTGTATCAAAATGTCCTAACTTGATCTTCCCACTGGTGACGTATGTGTAACACCCTCACACCACACGGACCCTTAGTTTGTTGTCATTCAGTCACGTGTCCTCTAGTTGTTTCAGCTTCCCGTCACTCACCAATCAGCATGGACACTAGTCACTTCAAAGCTGTTTGTCATTTTCCGTTTATATAGTTGCTCAGTTATCCATAACTGTTCAGGCTCGGTACACAGTGCTTGTGTGCGAAATTCATACAATAAAAAGAGCCCGCCCTCATGCAGCACAGCCAATCACGTTTTCTTGCATGATTGACAGGTCAGACAGCCAATCAGTGCCAGCTGTCAAGTCAAGTCACCTTTATTTATATAGCACTTTTTACAATGTAGATTGTTTCAAAGCAGCTTTACAGGAAAAAACAATATAAACAAAGTTTGTTTGGCTGAACAGAAGCCCCAAGAGAGCAGGCGAATCAATACAATTGATGAATTTTAAGTGTTAAGTTTCCCCAACTGAGCAAGCCATAGGCGACAGCGGCAAGGAACCAAAACTCCGGCAGGTGACGTAATGAATGAAGAATAGAATGGAGAAAAAAACCTTGGGAGAAACCAGGCTCAGTCGGGGGACCAGTTCTCCTCTGGCCAACAGCCAAACAGTGCATGATTATTATACAACAATTCAAGTCCAATATGAAGTCCAATTTGGTCCGGATAGAGATGGGTTCATGATCGTCACAGGGGAGCTGTCAGAGTGATAGTGGAAGTGAAGCGCCAGCTGTCAGCTGTCAGAGCGCCAAAGATAACAACCCTCGCAAGAACGAAAAATGAAAATGTATTGATGTACATGATGCGAGTTATTAAATGAGAATGTGAATGCTCGTGTTTTTGGTGTCTTTTTACACAACAGTTTTGCCGTGATTTGTTTGATGAAGCGATCGGCATTCATCTAAAAAAATGTACATGCACTGAACTGTGTTTGCTAACAACAAAAGTCAAATGTAAAACCACCACAATAAAAACACCTTCGATTCTTGATACAAACCTTTAATTATATTCTCCAACAATGCAAACACAACGATTGCTAACAAAATCACAAAAAACGTGCGGGATGCTACAGCGTGTTTTCCCTCAGACGAGATCAATGACAGGGAGTGAACCGTGAGCGGACCGCCATCCACGTGCAACGCAAACTCAGCGCATGGGCAGTGAACTAGCTACGCTAATTAATCACAAATAACCATGTGAAGTGGATTTTTTGTCCCTCTTTTGTGCTCGAGATATTAGATTTCGACGACATTAACGAATCGACATTAAAGAATCGAAAATACTAAAACAAATGGGGAGTTTGGCGGTTCCACTTCAAAAATATCGACATAATAGGATTGGCGAGTTAACCGTGACTCGAGATAAGTGAACTCCACTGTATATATACATGTGTGTGTGTCCTAAACAAACAATTTGTTGTGGGTACATTCAACTTTGTGCTGGGTCATACAGTACTGTCAGTTGGAAACACAAATGGGACATCCGGCAACCCCTTTTCCCATTCTTGGTGCAGTGGTCAGCTAGTACAGATCTGATTAGTTATTCAGAGTGACAGTGCTGTGGCCCCTGGATGCCTCTCATCGTCCTCACTGCCACCACCAGACGAGAGAGAATGACCCCATCTAAATCTTACACAACTGCCTACTCTGGCGCTTTGCCTGTCAAATGTGATGACTCATGGATTCTTTAATGGAACTAAGAAGGAAATGCAGTCATCACTGTTTCACCCAGGTTCTCAATAGTGCAAAAGTATTTTGCTACCCAAAGTGAACAATTGAGATATTAAAGAGCTTTTATTTGTGATCCTTCTTTTTGGGAGTGTTTAAAAGAAGACATTCATTCAAACAATTTAATTCTGTCATCATTTACACAACCTGATGTCCCCCATTGACTTTAATTGTATGGACAAAAAACATTGAGACATTTAATATATGTATGTATATAATAATCACTTAATCACTTAAAGTGGGGGGGGGGGGGGGGGGATCTCCTCAACCACCAGTGTGCAGCATCCACTTATATACATCCATGTATTTACCAATGTTATATATGTATATACCAATATGTATACCAATGTTTGAGCAGAACACATGAAGGTGTTCTGCTCAAACATTGGTGGTGGATGATGGTTTCTGTTCTGCACACTATCTATAATGTAAACAACTGTTGGCAGTTGGATTTGGAAAGTTACTGTACAACAAACAGTAAGTAGTCGCAAGATCTCAATATTGTGATAAAGATCTCATTGGTTTACATTTAAAGCTAAAATAATTTTGTCTTTCATTTTTTGTTCAGTTTGAGCCTCTGAATTTTGGGGTGTTTTTTTAGCTCCATAATCTCCTGTATTACACTTTATCAAATGCATCATAAAAGCCTGATATATCAAATGTGACAACAAACAAAACATTTGCAAACTAAAAAGAAAAACGGTTGCTTGACTAGCCTAATACTACTCATGAATTGATAAAAATGGACTGATGACCAATCGAAAATGTCTACATATTATAATTATTTTTCATTTTAATATGTATTTAAACAGATTTTTTGATTTTTCTGTTTTGGCTGCAGGCTTGAGTTCTTTCTCAGAAAATGAGGACCCTGACAAAAGACTCGACATTACATTAATGTATGTTCCCAGTTGTCCCCCTTCAACAGCACGTTTGAGAGCAGCTGAATGCGATCAGCTCTCCTAGCACACACCAGATAATCTTTACATTATTCCTATTTTAGACCCGTTTTAAAAGGCAGATCCAATTATTTCAGGCTCAGCCTGTGCCTTCTAATTATGGTTGAGTTGCGGGACAGTGTCTCGGTGAGGCTGGATGTATTAATGACTTGTGAACTGGTGAAAGCTTTAGGGCTGTTATTTCAGTTGGGCTGATGCTTGCCTCGTGTTACTTTTCAAGGACAGTGAAACAAATGTCAGGCTGAACATGTAATACTGGCAACCCTTAATTAGCTCAATTGTTTCTTGTGTGTAATGTAGAGAGATCCGTATTAAATACAAAACTGCGTAGTGAATGCACTGAAGTACTACCTCTGTTAAGTGATTATAAAGCTGCATTTCTGTTCTCAGAAGTGTTGTTTATGTTTTCTTGGGGTCAGGGGGGCAGATAACTCATATTGTCTATTTTGAGATTGTTGTGCATGTGCTAACACACACTGAGATGCCTCCTATATAGAACAATGACTAATATCTCTGCTTCCAGGTCAAAGGTCAGCTTACTTGGCCAGCCAATATTACATGTTTTACTATGATTGTCAAAACAAGACATTCAGTACTGGCTGTTCAAGAAAGTGTTGTGGCAGTTTCATGGTTTCAGTGTGTGTTTATATGGCACTCCATGATGTTTCAGATCAAACTTTTGAAGTAAATAAGATCTTGTTTAGCGTCTTTATCAACCTTTTTTTTCTTTTGAAGATTTTACATTTGTTAGCCGTTGTGTGACACGCAAATAAAGATGTTTACATGCTGTCCTATATTTAACTCTCCACTTAAGAGCCTCATGCGCACACCACCTTTATACTTTCATTTCAGCTTGTCAAATAATGCTTATAAAGAAGGTTTATCAGCCTTATGACTCATCTGTCAAACTGAACAAACTGATGCAAGATGTTCATATTATATTTTTAGCATTCCACAAGTGTTTATTTTTTCTTAGCACAGCATGTTCTCTTTGTTGCCTTTTTAATTTCATCTTCTCTGTTCATTCTGCTACTCTTATTTTCTACAGTATTGGCTGAAGTATTAATGTAATGAGATAGTCAGAAAGTCAGATTCACACATGGATAAGTAACTTATGCCCCCTACTGGCTGATATATGTGATAGCGGAGACAGAACATGCACAGAGAGTCCCGGACACAGAGTCAGCTCAGCACATGAGGCTGAGAGAGAGACAACGATTCTTTGAGGAGGTGTTTCAACAAGATGTGGATGTCTACCTCTCCTCTGCTCACCTGCAGATAGATTATAAGAGACGTGAGTTTGACACACACACACACACACACACACACACACACACACACACACACACACACACACACACACACACACACACACACACACACACACATACACATATATATATATATATATATATATATATATATATATATATATGTGAGTGACTCATTTCCTTTTTCAGGTCTACTTTCATAAAAATCGTAACATTTTGGGTTCCTTTAAAACGAATAAATTTAAGCTATACAAAGGTAAATGTAGAAAAATTTTGCACTTTTTCATCAATCATATTTTAGGGAAAACATTTAATTGTGTCAATTTCTTATAACAGTATCTTGCATGAAAATCAACAAAAGTCATATATTTTTAAGAATTTTACACCAAGATCTGAGAGTAGATATAGGAATCATATAGACCAACTGTTTTTTTACAAAGTGCAAAGATCTTGCATGCTAAAAATAAGAAATGTCATTATCCTCTTGTTATTAAAGATTTTAAAGTCAAACTCTCTCTCTCTCTCTTCAACAGATGTTGTGTTTTCATGTTTTATGGGAAATTTCTGCTTTACAAACTGTATATACATTAAATACAGAATGTCATATCATTTTTACATTTTCCTTATGAGGACCAAAACATTTCCTTTGAAGAATGCTGACATTTTGACAGTTTGCTGACATGTTGTCCCCATAGTGTAGGGTTTACCAGGACACAAACATACACACAATATTAATAGATTAATGTCACACATTGTGGCAAAATCCTCTTGAAGGTTTTCCTCTCAATTGTTGTGTCCGACCCTCCTATTCCAGCCCCTTTAGGAAGCATCTCATCAATGGAGGTGAACGTCGATATGCTCGAACAGATGGACCTGATGGACATCTCTGATCAGGACACACTGGATGTCTTTTTCAGCGCCAGCGGAGAGGAAGGAGCACTGACATCTCCTCTTCCAGGTAGAAACAACACGTTTTTTTAACGTTTCTGCATTGCCATCAGTCTCTATTGCACACCTGAAATTGAAAACTTCTGTTTGCTTTGTTTTTGTAAATTGTTGGCACTAAAAATGTGCAATGCTTCCTAGGTTAGATGCAATGTAACCAGATGCAAATCCCCCTGTAGTACACAAAGTAATACAAGTAAACAGTCACTCATTGTATGTTGAAGCCACGTTACTCAGATCTGAGCATGACCACTGACAAAAATCTAGATACAATTCCCTAGAAATCCATAGTGAACAAATAATACATCTTTTCTCCATCTCTTGGTCACACAGATATAGAAGAGGATGGATTACGGAGAAATGACCTGTCCATAAGAATTTCTGACCCTTGTGAGCTCAAACCACGTATGTTGTCCACTTCTTCCAACTCCACCTGTGATAGTCAGGCCTCCAATGAGGACAGATCAAACACTCCTGTCGTCCAGTCAGATGATGAAGACGTGCATGAAGATGGCCTATTGCAGACAGGGGTGACCACAGGCAAGAATGCCCCGAAAGAGCCCCTGCCCTCTGCCCTCTCATTATAACCTGCCTTCCCATTTATTACTGACAGTTTGAAACGCATTATGTGTCAGGGTTGAGACTGTTTCAGGGTTGGGTTGAGTGGATCTTAGCCATAAATCAATCTACAAGACCTTCATGAACGCTTGCATTCAAGGCCCCTATTATCCCACACAGGGAGTGTCACAGTTTGACAGACCTGCATTTTTTAACTGTCACTTGCGTCTAATCAACCCACTGTCTCTTTGTTTTGGGGAAAAATATCTACAGGTGTAGTGACACCACATACACAACACCAATATTTTTCAGTTCTCTTTACAACGATTGATGCTGATCTTATAAAGAGAGACCTATAAAGAGACTTATAAAGAGTGCTCGCAACCAACAATGAGAGACTAAGAGAGACTAATTTGTTCTTCATTAAAACCGCTGAGGTGATTTCACCTCAAATATCAAAAGAAAACCAAATGTATAGACAATTAAGCTTACACCACTAAAAGGTATGCCCACATTTTGATTTTATAATGAATAATTCATATTTTTGGTAGAGCTGAAGTTAGGCATTTTATCAGTTCATGCATTTCCTGGGAATCGAACCATGGTCTTGATGTCGTTAGCATCACTTTCCCCCCTTCTTTCCTCGTTTTTGGGAATCTTTGTTCATCTTAATGGTCATCTGCATTTTTGTAATTACAATAACATTTAAATCAACATAACTGGCAATACAACAAATACTAGCATGGTGTACAAATACAGTATAATAAAGTGTGAATAAGAATTTAAGTGGCAATGTTATGGACATAATGTTGCAATGCAAAACATTTTATTAGCATTAATTTTATTTTAATGCATTGCCTTTATTTTTCAAGACCGTAAAGAATAAGATAGGGGTGATGGGGAATGGACTCACACCCGCCCAAAACTGAAGCTGGATACTATATCATGTCATGACTTGTGAGTATTTGTACAACCCATTGTGCAACATGCACTGATAGAATTCATTTTCTTTAAGGAAAATATGATTTTTTTTTTTTTTTTTGATTTGGGGTGAAATATGACCTATTCTTGACAGTTTTTGTGAAATGTTGGGTGTATATGTTAAAAATGCCAGAATTTTTTTTTTTGTGATGTGCTTTTGTGATGTGCTGAGGATGTCTTCCTCTCTGAAGTCCACAACACCTTATGCTTTGCTATAAAATAAAATCCAAATGGCAAATTATTATTTTTTACAATAAATACTTTAATTGTTTATTTCCAACTATGAGTGAACATGAAACTGATTTAAAATTCTGAGGTTAAAATGCAGCCAAGCAGTTTGTGACCTTACATTTTTATTACATTCTAGCTTTTAGTATATTAGAAAAGTCATCAAAATTGCTAATTGCAATTATTTAAATTGTTTGTTCATCCAAAAATGAAATTGATTTGCTCACCCTCAAGCCATACTAGGTGTACATGACTTTCTTTTTCAGCCAAACACAATCAAAGTTATGTTATAAAATATCCTGGCTCTTCCTAACTTTATAATGGAAATGAATGGCTGTCACACTTAAAGGAACGTGTGCGATGCGGAGAAAGCGAGGAGAACAGGTTCTCAAGGAAAACTTAACTTTATTCAAACCCGAAAAACAAAACCACTTTAAATGTAAACAGAAAACGGCATTTTAGTGCAAAACCTGGAAATTAGAAACACTTGGAGATAACTAGGGAAAAACCACGAAGATTACGCACACGCACACGCACACGCACACGCACACGCACACGCACACGCACACGCACACGCACACGACTTACAGCGGCAGGAAACAGGATCAAGACGTAATATCAACTGACAAAGACCAAGAAACACAAGAAGGCTTATAAAGACGAGGACATGAGACACACCTGAGGACACTGACGAGATAAGTGATACAAAACAGATGTGGAAGGATCTAGAAGTGAACAGGAAGTGAACAGGAAGTGTTACCACGATAGACAGGAAGTGAACCCATGACATTACTGACAGGGAAGTGACAACAGGAAACACAGACAGACAGGACCAAGGGTGGCAATGTCATCCATCCATCATAAACGCATCCATCCATCCTTTCATCCATCATAAAAGTAATCCATACGGCTCCAGGGGGTTAATAAAGGCCTTTTGAAGCAAAACGATGCATTGTTGTAAGAAAAATATTCATATTTGATCCGGCACATAATGTATTAATGAACGTGGATAGAGCAAGACAAAACACCCGAATTAGAAGTCTAAAACAAGAATTTGAACAGACGAATGTCAGAGGAGCTCGGGTTTGTTGCCCAGCCCTATTTGTTTGAACTGTGGGAGGCGTCTACTCTCACCTGAAAATATGCAACTCTTACATCATATATGGGGTCAGAGGTCACTCTTCTGCAGGCCTTTGTTTCTTTATTAACCCCCTGCACTTTTTTGGGCTTCAAAAACTAGGGTACCATTCATTTCCATTGTAAAGCTTGGAGGTACCAGAATATTTTTTTAATATAAAAAAATATAGGTGGCTATGACTTGAGGTTGAGGGCTGAAAGTTTCTGGATAATTTTCATTTATGGGTGAATTATCCCTTTACGGTAGGGCTAGTCATTTTTCCCACAATAGTTATTAATTGATATCAACTGGATATATAATTGTTTCCTAAAGTGTTGCAGAGAATATTTTAAGCCGAAGCCTTTAGATCAAAATGTTCCTCCAATCATGAGTGACAAATTTAGTCAGTGGTGTCCAAGTCCATGAAATGCATCATATTTTTGCAATATCTCGTAAAGTAGTGCTCGGACTTCAGTTAAAGTCAAGAGCGTGCCAAAAGTTTTCAAATAATCTTAAAGTCACCTAAGATTGCTCATTTAGACCTGTGAGAATAAAAAGTAAAAGAAAAGGGAATTGTAAAGAGTGAGTATTTCCCTGAACAGTCTGTTAATGTTGTGAACAAGAAACCGCATAATGTTACTGCTCTGTCATGAACAAACACCTCGTCAAAGGAATGCACTGAGGTGTTAGCACACTTCAAGCAAGTGTTAAGAAAACAAAAGGGAAATAAGTCATATTTTGACACTTTATAGACACTCTATTCTTAAAATGGGTTGTGCTCACATTTGAGATAATAATAAGATTTTCAAGTCAATCATAAATCCTTTGTTAAGCAGTGACACACATGGAGGGCTAGGAGAGCCACTTGTGAAGAATTCAATTCTCAATACTACAGTAGATTCCAGTAAAAAAAAAAAAAAATTCTGAACATAGTATATTGCAATATTGGCCTCAAAAATTAACCAGAGGAGCCTTGGATAAGAGACAAACAAGAGGTGAAAAATTAAGCTAAGTAGTTTAAGCTTGTAGTATTGAAATAGCCTTAAAGGTGGCAACTGCTGTTGAAGATGTGGTTTCTGACAAGGTTTTATTAGCAGAATGATGGATTAAAGGGTGATGATTGTTGTTCTGATTTTGTCTGAAAGTAGGTGCTGATATAAACTCATGAATAATTAACTCAATAAATGATTATTATGAACACACACTAATACTGTGTTTGATCCCTTTCACCTTCAGAACTGCTTTAATTCTACGTGGCATTGATTCAACAAGCTGCTGAAAGCATTCTTTAGAAATGTTGGCCATATTGATAGGAGCATCTTGCAGTTGATGGAGATTTGTGGGATGCACATCCAGGACACGAAGCTCCCGTTCCTCCACATCCCAAAGATGCTCTATTGGGTTGAGATCTGGTGACTGTGGGGCATTTTAGTGCCGTGAACTCATTGTCATGTTCAAGAAACCAATCTGAAATGATTTGAGCTTTGTGACATGATGCATTATCCTGCTGGAAGCAGCATCAGAGGATGGGCACATGGTGGTCATGAAGGGATGGACATGGTCAGAAACAATGCTCAGGTAGACCGTGGCACTTAAACGATGCCCAATTGGCACTAAGGGGCCTAAAGTGTGCCAAGAAAACATCCCCACACCATTACACCACCATCACCAGCCTGCACAGTGGTAACAAGGCATGATGGGTCCATGTTCTAATTCTGTTTACACCAAATTCTAACAGAAATCGAGACTCATCAGACCAGGCAACATTTTTCCAGTCTTCAACTGTTCAATTTTGATGAGCTTGTGCAAATTGTGCCTCTTTTTCCTATTTGTAGTGGAGATGAGTGGCACCCGGTGGGTCTTCTGCTGTTGTAGCCCATCCGCCTCAAGGTTACAATGCTTTGCTGCATATAGTGTTTTTTTCAGTCAAAGTTGCTCTTCTATCAGCTTGAATCAGTCGTCCCATGACCTCTGACCTCTAGCATCAACAAGGCATTTTCGCCGCATACTGGATGTTTTTCCCTTTTCACAGCATTCTTTGTAAACCCTAGAAATGGTTGTGTGTGAAAATCCCAGTAACTGAGCAGATTGTGAAACACTCAGACCGGCCCGTCTGCAGCAACAACCATGCCACGCTCAAAACTGCTGAAATCCCCTTTCTTTCCCATTCTGACACTCAGTTTGGAGTTCAGGAGATTGTCTTGACCAGGAAAAACCCCTAAATGCATTGAAGCAACTGCCATGTGATTGGTTGATTAGATAATTGCATTACTGAGAAATTGAACAGGTGTTTAGGTGAGTGTATAAACTGTGGAACAGATTAATGCGTTTTTGGATGAAACACATGGTAAATATTCTTGATTTCTTGAATGATAAATTTAATATTGTCATTATGTGAAGGGATTTTAATTGTACTTTAGATTTTACTATGGATAGAAAATATGAAGACCCACACTATCAGTCTTCATATATTGTTAAAGTTAGACCTAAATGATGTATGGAGAACTGAAAACCCATCTTTAAAACAATATACCTGGGTGAAGGTTTCAGTACATGTTCATGCAGCGAAGGCAGGCTTTATATTTTAAATAACTCAAGGAATAGTCTGTAATGCTTATATAATCCTTAATATTATTTAGATTGTGTATTGTTTTTTGTGCAAAGTTTTTGGCAAAACCTTTTCCTTTATTTTAGTAAACATATTTTATGTACATGGTAGATGCATACAAATGATATTAGAGATATTATAAGGTGTGGGGAGCTGGAAACCACTATAAAAGGTTGGAAAGATATGAAAAAAAAATTTTTTGGCAATGAAAAAAAGCTACAGTAATGCCAAGTTGTCAATGAGCTCGCTGAAAGCTATCGTCAATCTTAATGTGCATCAACGAGAGTCGCTGATGCCTCGCCGACGCCAGACAAATATCTAGCATGATAAATGTATAGAGTTGTTAGATGACTCAACATCATGAGACAAGCCAATGAGAGATCACAACACAAGCATGCCGCTACTTTTGCATTCTGAACGTTTTACTTACCTCCAACTCTCTACAGCACATAAAATCCATGCTGTTCTGCTTTCACCCATATTCTTAGTTATTTTCCTTTTTCGGGTTGTCCAGAGAACAGCACAGCGATCTTGCTGACTTTTAAAGTCATGTAGTCTGAACTAAGCATTGTTAGAGCTCGGTTTTTCTCATATTAGAGATATTGATGAACCAGCATCTTTCTTTTTTAACTTGGAACAAAAAGTGTGACAAGACAAGCAAATGCTGTTTAAGGAATGATAGAGGTGATTTATGTTATGACCCATCTGAAATGTGTACATTTGTTGTTGTCTTACCAATAAGAGTAAAACTGCATTTTTTTATTCAATCCCAAAACTTAAACCAGAGCATAAAGAAGATTTAGATTGTATTTTAAGATTTCAAGAAGTAATTAAAGCTCTGCTAGAATTAACAACATGAAAATCCCCAAGATTAGATGATCTCCCCTCTGCATATAAAATATATATATTTGGGAAATTATTGGAAAACATTATTATGAAATGATTTCTTATTGGATACAAACAGGATGTTTGCCTACTAGCTGCAGAAGAGCTATTCTTTCTCTGCTACCAAAAATGTAAAAAATGTAAGATTTTGGAAAAATAATTGGAGTCTTGCAGCTTTATTGACCACAGATTTTAAGATATAAGAAGAAGAGCATTTCTATCAGATTGAATGAAGATTGGATGTATTAATTAATAAGGATAAGTCTTATTGTCCATTAGAGAACATTTATTTCTTATAAGAGATGTCATTGACTATTCAGTGTTAAAGAATACTGATTTAGGAAAAAGCATTAGACAGTGCAGATCATTCTTATCTGTTTGATGTTTTAAGTGCATATGACATGGTAAATTATCTTATTTTATGGATTAGATTACTCTGTGAAAAAGCAGAATGCAAGCTAAAAGTGCCTGGAGAGTTAAGCACACCTATTCAAGTCTGAAAGCACGTAAGGCAGGGTTTCCCACAATCAGGTCAACTCTTCTGAACTCTGAAAGAACAGGTGATTTACAGTGTTTTTGATACTTGCACGTTCAGAAATGGAAACTGTTTTTCATTTATTTTTAGTGTAATAGATTAGAGCCACTTTTTCAAATGAACGGTCTGATATGTTGGGTTGTGTTTTTAGTCAAGGTTTTTTTGTATGGTAAAGTCAAACTCTTTCTCTCGCTCTCTCTCTCTCAGCCCCCCGCCCCCACCCACTGATTCATATGCATATGTCACATGACACTGTCAATAACGTCTACGTACATATACTGCATACTATATAACTAACACTATTCCAAGGTGTAGTTACCAGCGCTTCTGAGGAACGTCAATGTTTTGAGTCTAAAGCAGAGGCAGGTCTTAGCGTACAAGTTCATGTCATTCCAGTGTTCACTCTGTCTCAGATTATGAACTGATATTATTACCGCCAAGACAATGTTCAGCTATTTGGTGCTTGTGGTAAGTATAATTTGTGTTTCTGTCACTGTTGTTCAATAGGTTAATTCAAGGTCTTTAAATCAAAACTACAACCATTGATTCATGTTACCATATGAATACTTTTTTATCTGTGTTTTTTCTTGCATATTTGTTGTGACATTCTGATTATTGGGACCTTTTTAATCTTGATCTTAATGAATAATCTGTGTAATAATAATGATTGATTGATTATTAGACATTTTAAGGAAGACTGTGCTTTTATGTGTGTATTCCTGTAACTTGAGCCACTACCCAGGGTTATTTCTTTCTAGGGGTCAGTTAAGGAATAACAGCAACAAATGAGAGTCATGTTTGGGCTTTTCCAAACCTGTTTCACAACTTTGAATTATCTCAGTTAAACATGTTCAGCACAAGCTCAAAGAGTTTCAAAAAATATGCAAAGAAAAAAGGACTGTAACCCTGCCTTCATGATAGAAAGGTGTAAAAATGATCTGAATCTGTTTTTGAATAGTAAAGCAAAATGTTGCTTCATTATCACCTCCTCTTAGCAGATGGATTGTTTTGGGGCAATGGTCCCATACACACTCTCATCTTAGACATAAACAAGGGCATACGACATGACATTCTTATATTCAATAGCAAATAACAAAGATACAGTGGAGTTCACTTATCTCGACTCACGGTTAACTAAACAGTATACTATTATGTCGACGTTTTTGAAGTGGAACCACCAAACTCCCTATTTGTCTCAGTATTTTCTTGTGGGTTACGTTGATTCTTTAATGTTGCCGAATCCTAGTATCTCAAGCAAAAACGAGGGACATATACAGCACTTCACATGGTTATCTCGTGACTGAGAGTTCACTGCGCAGAGTTCGCGTTGCACGTGGATCGTGTTTAGTGTTACCAACTTGCCGCCTTTGTCGCTATATTTCACGTGTTTTCCTCAAATTTTCCAAAAAGTGACTAGCGACAAATCTAACAACTTTATCTGGAGTTATTGGAGACTTTTGGAGACTCTCTGAAGTCAAAGCACATATTGTTCTTACTCTTCTCAAGGAGCAGCGAGTGCTGCCGCATCCCCATCCCAAAGCACTCACAGGCGCCCGGCAAGCCGGCGCTGGCTGATTACGCAATGGCAGTACGGGATGTCAAATGTTCTATTTCTAAAAAATAATTAAATCACTTCACAAATATAAATCGCTGCATTTATTTGACTGCATTTCTGCATTTGTGCGCCTGTCTGTGGCAAAAGCTAACTAGCTGGCTTGTTTATCATGTCTCAGTCAAAACTGTAAACCCAAATATATAGAAAGGAGTGGGAATCAAACCCTGAATTCCAAGGCTGGTTAAAGCCATCTATTGGTGATAATACACGGGCATACTTGTTGAGAAAACACATTAGACAGACAGAATGCAAGAAATATGCAATCTAGTACAGCCACACACACACACACACACACACACACACAAACACATCCCTGTTTCTGGTTCTGACATGACTCTGCTCAGCGCCACTGCGGATTGAAGAACAGATTGAAGGTTATTAAAAGACGGGACGAAGCCAAATTTGTTGAGAAAGCACATTAGTCAGGCAGAACACAAGAAAGTATCAATCTAGTACAGCGTGATGACCTCACGAATATGTTATGACTGTTTACGCTGTGAGTGAAATTGTGTTTGTAATGTTGGAGAATATGATTAAAGGTTTGTATGGAGAATGGAAGGTGTTTTTATTGTATTCTGGTAAATCTCTGCTGTTAGTTGCTGCACATATGCCTTTTGTTGTTAGCAAACATATACAGTGTGTGTACATTTTTATAGCATGCCGATCACTTCATCAAACAAATCACCATATTGGCTGTTGACTAAACGGTTACCTCAACGCTTTTTTGCAACCCCCGAGGCCGTCGACATAACGGAACTCCACTGTATTTTAATCTTGTTTTTTCCTGCTTCTAAAGCATATAAAGCATATGTTTAAAGCCAGATAATATATAACACACACTGTTTCTGTTGAAAGGGAATTATCTGTCTGTGCGGCACAGAGTCTCTCAGACGCCATAAAAGATCATGGATTATAGACTCATTTGACATTGTGGAGGAACACCCGGGACCTTTTCCTTATGAATTGGGGCAGGTAAGTATTAATGCTCACAAATAATGTACTGCTGGTTTTAAATTATTCAAAAATACACAGCATTTAGATTTGGGATGGTAATATTTTTATTTATAATAAAACAAAAAATAAAACAAAACAACCGTGAGGGGGAAAAACTTGACTTGCCATAACACAATGGGGAAAATACGCTGTGAAATGACAACATTTGATGCACAGGACAGCAAATACAGAGAGAATAAATAAAGAACAAACAATGAGGCAAATAACGAGGGAGGATTGGTGGGGCAAATCAAACCAATAATGAGGAAACAAGACGGGTGGGGTTACACAATAGACAGGAGAGCAAAATGGCAGAAGAAACACACTTGACAAGTCATGTGCTCAGACAAAAAGATGACATGAACATGCAGCCAACATGAACTCATAAGCTGTGCGTTCACACAAAATAAGACAACATTAAAGCACAAAGCCAGTGAAAACACAACATGTGCTACACAGCACACGACAAAATATAACCTGAAAGCACTCGACCGATGTAAACATGAACCGTGTGCTACACCACAACAACACTCACAGAATAACACAGAGCGCATGAGCACGAGTGAACACTCATCAACAGAAGACAAACACATGGAGCATGACTGTCTGAATCCCAACACAAAACCGAAACCGAACTAGATCGAAGGCCAGGATCCAAACATCACGCCCCGCACACAAGATATGTCACAGACAGGAGAGCACGTGACTTGAGCTCACTTGTAGTCGCGTGCTCACAGGAAGACACAACAATACGGCAGTGACAGGACCCTGACACAAAATTATTACTGCTATTTTATTTTTATTTTCATATATTGAAGAAAATTTCTCTTTATTAAATAAAGAGATCAGCAATCTCACTTTATTAAATAAACGGAAACCAAAAACACTTTAACTAAGAACATAAACGGGCACTCCTTAGTGCAAAACCTGGAGAACACGGAAACGACGTCCACATAACAGTGAAAACAACACCATGAGACTGTGACAAAAATAGTTTCTTCAATAAGAACGTCATTTCTTGAGATAGAAATCATCGTAAATAACTTATTGTAGTTTGGTTTTAAATTGTTATTTTGTTAATATATTGGATTGCTTCAAATTAATAATTGTATTCAAGTATCATATATATATATATAAAATGTATATAACATAAAATGATTGTTCAATGGGAATTTTTGGAAATTTAGAAACAGCTTTACAAAAATGTGTCAGATAAGGGATCTTGTTTTTAATTGCAGCACAATTACGACATTTTCGGCACATGTGAAAGCAGTCAAACACAGGACGTGTTCACTCTAGAAGTTCTCACAAACTCACATAGCCTCCAGGATGCATTCACTCTAGAGAGAGCAAAAGTGAAAAAGTTAATAAACGGCACTCCTTAGTGCAAAACCTGGAGAGCACAGAAGACAACCATGAGACATCCACATAACAGTGACAACAACACGATGAGACTGTGACAGAACGCCCCTCCCGCAAGGCGTGACAGAACGCCGAATGAGGAACATCTTGCGCAGGACCTTGCACGAACAACTCTAGAAGTGCTCACAAACTCACATAGCCTCCAGGATGCATTCACTCTAGAGAGAGAGAGAGCAAAAGTGACAAAGCATAAATGAATGAACCATCTTGTATAAAATAGGTCAGTGTTTAACAAAGCAAATGAAAGACCTGAACCAGAAACGGTGCTCACAGAATACTGACGTTTGTTGCACATCACCAGCATGGCAAATGATAATTTGTTACACTCAAAGTCTGCATGCTTTTTTGCAATTATCTACAGTAATCTCCAAGAAGAACAAAAACACTTTTTTTATTGATCAGCAAGTCATCATTGTATATTAATAGTGACATTGAATATTAATATCTAATGTGTTATTCATGATTATCAATGTTGTTGTGTATGATGCTTTTGGGTAATTCACACTGAAACTGAAGTATTTTATTTATTTTTTATTATTTGAATATTACTTTATATTACTTTGCTACCTCAATTCAAATTGTACAAAATTCAGAAATAAAATTGGAAATAAATATTCAGGACATTCAGCCTTTTGCAATAGGTTACAATGGAAAAATGTAACCTAAAACTATTGCATTCAAAGGGTAAGTTAATCAACAAATGACTTGTTAAATGACATACGTAGTTATCCTTTGCTATAAACAAGGTGCCATAATGTTATAAAACTTGCCTTACTTTGAAAATTCCTTTACCCAAATTGTAGATTCAACTGGAACGTAACTATTTAGTGGAGTTCATGCTAAAAGGCAAAGGTGTGGATGAAGATCCAAAGGGTGTCCTGTCCATTGATTCGAAATCAGGAATCATTCAAGTCCACCGTAAAGTTGACTTTGAGCAGTACAGTGTTATGATGGTAAGTGGAATCAGATTTTTTTTGTGTTTGACAGTATATGAAGGGCATACAGTTGGTATAAAACTCATTTCATCACCCTTTCAAAGCTGACATTTCAAGCAAGAAATAAGTCCAACTTGGCCATAGACACACAACTAGGCCTGGAGGTCAACATACTGGACATCAACGACAACCCGCCGATATTCCAGAGAAAAGTTTATGATGTCACTATACATGAATCAGCAAAACAAGGCCAGTATCATTGCTTAACTGTGGCGTTTTCATCAACTGTAATCACGAGTGGTTCAGATTTTAAACAAAAATGCCAACATACAGCATGAATCTTCTCTCATATTGCCCATCGTATTAACTAATGTGAACAAATGTTACTTGCGAGTCACATCATTTCAATGCATGATCCACATTTTTGAATAACTGATACTTTAATTCTCACATTCTAATGATTAATTCAATGATCCAGTCACAACAGTTAACAGCTTATAAATGTATATTTTCCAACATAAATTTATGGTGCAATTTGCAGATATTTATATCTTAAGCGACACTGTATTTAAAGAGGGTATTTCATCAGTCTGTGCGTTCCTTAATAATCAAATCCATGTGTTGCTTGCACCATTCTCTACTGTTTTAACTACAAACAATTTGGAATGCCATCAGGATGAGCAACATATTTTCATTTTCAGGAGAACTATTCAATAAACAAAGGAAGTAAGACGTTTTCTTTTTATGATCTCTTTGCAGGTGCTTTTATTGTGGGTGTATTAGCAATTGATAAGGACGCACCGGGAACTCTGAATTCCACCATAGATTACAAAATCATTTCCGTCACTCCAACCACTAAAAATACAGAATTCTATTTGCAAGACAGTGGTGCAATTTCATTTAAAGGATGCTTTGATTATGAGGTAAAAAACACAAAGAATTCGCAAGTACAGGCATGGTTACTCAATGCATATATTGTTACTTTGTTGTTACTTGCATACTTGTTAATACCCGTCACACACTTCAGCCTATGGCATATGCATGCATGTAACTGTGTCAGGCTTATGTTGGAATATTGCTGTGTGAAGACATGAGCCATCATGTTAGTGCTTGACAGCCATCACAGTCCATTCACAGTGATAAAATTACATGTAAAAACACGTCTTTACGAGTTCATTTAAAGTTAGCATGTGGAATTTCTGAGCATGTTTGAGAGTATAACCGGTTTTATTTTTTAGGTGGCTAATAAATACACCATAACTGTTGAAGCAAAGGACCGTGGAGAAGTTGTACAGTTGTCAAGCACTGTGACCGTAATTATCAACCTTCAGGACAGCAACAACCATCTACCAGTTATCACCGGGCACACGGTGAGTGTTAATATATCCAATGTATAATATTTCAAATAACTGTATACATTAGTTAATACATATAGTTAATGTCTCAGAAAGTTACTTTAAAATAATAGTTCAGTTAACAATATCCTCACACTCATCTTGTTCAAAAACTGTAAGACTTTCCTTCTGCTGCAGGACATGAACTTTCTTAATGGCAATAAACATTAGACTTAAGTGACTTTCGTTGTATGAGGGGGAAAAATAGATCTGTAAAATTTAGGGTAAATTGTGATGATTTTTGCTTTTATTATTTATGTACTTTCATACTTGTTCAGGGTTCAGGGAATGTGATGGAGAGTACAAAAGGTACTTCCCCTTTCAAAATACACACAACGGATACTGATACACGTCTCACTGCCGCATGGAGGGCCAGATACTCCATACAAGGGGATAAAGGCGGTCACTTCTCCATCCACACTGATCCAGACACTAATGATGGCATCCTTACAGTGATTAAGGTATATTTACACACTATAGGCTATTCTGTAAAAGTCATTCTAATGTTCACATCTCATCATCACAAAGAAAGAAATGAGGGGATATTGAATCCTAATGGAAGGGGATTTATCCTAATGAATCCTAATGAAAGCCAAGATGGCTTTCCTGCTTTATTGTGTTCCTTATTTTAGTTCCTCAAAGTTTTGAGATTTTCTACAATCTCAACACATTCAATGAAAAGCTACACTCTTCGTAATTCATTTCATCTGAATATGTGTCACTGGTGGATACATTATTAAGCGCACGAAAATGAGCGCATGAATTTAATTCGCAAGACTCATAGTAAGATTCAGGAAAACAGACATAGAGTGATGAACCATAACACTGAAGGACACAGGACAAAGACCGCAGAAACACAAGGTGTAAAAATACTAAACCAAACAAGAAACTATTGAGCTAATAAAAAGACAACAGATGAACTGAATACAACAATCAAACAGACTGGGAAACTGGTTCACAATGAAACAGAGATCAGAACATAACCCTGACAAAATATCAACATTTGCGAGTTTTGCGTCTCTTGAAAATTGTGATTAGGACTAATGATACACTGAAGGCGAGTTGAATTCAAGGGCAGTGTTCATGCAACAGAAGTGTGAACAGAGTAATCAAGGGCTTGACTTGATGACATGAACATGAAGCTAGACAGAAACCAATGGAAACATGAGGGCTAGATAATAATGAAAATAACAATCCATTTAATTTGTAGTGCCTTTCTCAAAGTGCAAATTTACAGTGTACATAAAGACTACTGACTAACAAGAAACACCTCTGAACTATCAAGTCAATAAACCAATCACAAAAGAGAAAAGAGAAACACGTGAGCTGAACAACCAATCAGAACATTACACATTACACTGAGGAAGCACTTCAAAATTAAAGACATGAAACGTAAACGTGAGCCAAAACCCCAAACAGATGTGATAAGGATGATTATTATTATGGTGAATTATACAAAAGGTTTTTGTGTCTAATTTGTTAATAAGGGAGTATAAATGTCAAATAAAGCATCAGGGCAGGACGACCCAAGTGGCAGATTGCTACTAGTATTTATTTATTTATTTGTATCTATTTTTACACCTTCGCTATTCATTAACCTACAGGCTAAATTAATGACATTTCCTAATGTATATATACACTCTCCTAAATGATTATTAGGAACACCTCTTCATTTTCTCATTAATGCAATTATCTAATCAACCAATCACAAGTGCCACGAACGGACACGGATCAGAGCGTGTGCGATGTGGAGACTGACGAGGAGAATGCAGAAAACACAGATTTATTTCAGAGAACACGGGAGACAGGGCATTCACACAAACTCATACGCGGAGACACGAACATTCAATAACCGGCCAAACACAAATGAACATGAGGGAGTATATATGGAGACACAGGATGAGGAACAGCTGGTGAAACTTAATGACATTGATTACAAGACAGGTGTAGGGAGTGAGACGATGACACAGACAGGAACACGTGTTACAACATGGCAGCTGCTTCAGTGCATTTAGGGGTTGTTCCTGGTCAAGACAATCTCCTGAACTCCAAACTGAATGTCAGAATGGGAAAGAAAGGTGATTTCAGCAGTTTTGAGCGTGGCATGGTTGTTGCTGCCAGACGGGCCGGTCTGAGTATTTCACAATCTGCTCAGTTACTGGGATTTTCACACACAACCATTTCTAGGGTTTAGAAAGAATGCTGTGAAAAGGAAAAAGCATTCAGTATGCGGCAGTCCTGTGGGAGAAAATGCCTTGTTGATGCTAGAGGTCAGAGGTCATGGGCGACTGATTCAAGCTGATAGAAGAGCAACATTGATTGAAATAACCACTCGTTACAACTGAGGTTTGTAGCAAAGCATTTGTGAAGCCACAACACGCACAACCTTGAGGCGGATGGGCTACAACAGCAGAACACCCCACCGGATACCGCTCATCTCCACTACTAATAGGAAAAGGAGGCACAATTTGCAAGAGTCACCAAAATTGGGTCTGATGAGTCTGGATTTCTGTTGAGACATTCAGATGGTAGAGTCAGAATTTGGTGTGAACAGAATGAGAACATGGATCCATCATGCCTTGTTACCACTGTGCAGGCTGGTGGTGGTGGTGTAATGGTGTTTTCTTGCCACACTTTAGGCCCCTTAGTGCCAATTGTGCATCGTTTAAGTGCCACGGTCTTCCTGAGCATTGTTTCTGACCATGTCCATCCCTTCATGACCACCATGTGCCATCCTCTAATGCTGCTTCCAGCAGGATAATGCATCATGTCACAAAGCTCGAATCATTTCAGATTGGTTTCTTGAACATGACAATGAGTTCACGGCACTAAAATGCTCCACAGTCACCAGATCTCAACCCAATAGAGCATCTTTGGGATGTGGAGGAACGAGAGCTTTGTGTCCTGGATGTGCATCCCACAAATCTCCATCAACTGCAAGATGCTCCTATCAATATGGCCAACATTTCTAAAGAATGCTTTCAGCAGCTTGTTGAATCAATGCCACGCAGAATTAAAGCAGTTCTGAAGGTGAAAGGGATCAAACACAGTATTAGTGTGTGTTCCTGATAATCCTTTAGATGAGTGTACATGTATAAAATATCAATGTAAACATATTTATATTAATAACATTGTTCATTTTAGACGTTTAAGGTTAAGCTTTTTAGAATTGCTTATTTGATGTATTTGATTTGAAAATGTAAATATCCATAATTCTAAATTGTTGTTGTTTTTAAATTATCTACATACAGCCGCTAGACTTTGAAGAACAAGCAGAACATAAACTCACCATCTCTGTAGAGAATGAAGAGCCTTATTTCTCTTGTGAGGTAAAGGCTAAACCTACAAATGGCCTCTGGACTGTCATCACAAATCCATCAAAACCATCCACTATTAATATTACCATAACCGTGGAAGATGCAAATGACCCTCCATACTTTCCAGACCCAAAAAGGAGAGTAATTATGGAAGAAAATGGTGTTATTGGAGCTTTTGTGGACAGAGTGACAGCACTCGATCCTGACACTGGACGTCCCCACAAACTAGAGTATGTTTTCATCTGTTCAAATATCAGAATCATTTAACTCCAACTGGACTCTAAAGACACAGTTAAAAATGTGTGGCTGTTGTTGCATTCTATTACAAAGTATCAAAAAATATGTTTTTTTAAAAATAAAAATTGTACAAAGAGGCTTTTTAGGTTTGAAATAATATAACAATAGATGTTGATATGTAATAAACTACACCTATGGTTATTCTGAAGTCAGCTCTTCTTCTAAAAATCACCTTGACACCAGTTGCTTAAAAGTCATTCAAAATTATGTTCAATATTTAGTATCTAATATAATAACAGTCATTCATTTTCTCTGTGATTTAACAGTCCAAAAACCTGTTGAAGCCTCTCTGGGGGATCTAGATAGTATCCTTGTTAAAATGATTGTTTCCTCCCATCAGGTATTCCATTGAACAAGATCCTGCAGGTTGGTTCAGAGTAGACAATACAACCGGGGAAATCTTTGCAAAAGAGACATTGGACAGAGAGTCTAGTCATGTGACCAATGGGACTTATACAGTCACTGTCCTTGTGACAGAAAAAGGTAATACAATATAGTTGTTTTGCTTTTGACAAATTGCAAAAACTATATCCATCCATTTTCCAAACACTAGAGCGTATCCAAGTGTCCCAGGCTGAATGCACAGAGAACACAAACATAGTTTACTGAAACTATTAGCAGCTCTATTTAAGTATCATTCCTTTCTCTTTCGAATGACTGATTTTTACACCAGATGACCATCCTCCAATGACAAGCACTGCTACGATTCAGATCTACATCGAAGACAAGAATGATAATGTGCCCTTGCTAAAGGAGAACATGGTTTCTATCTGTCAGTCTGATGAAGTGTCAAGTACAGAGATCACAGCCTATGACCCTGATGGAGATCCGTATAGCGGACCATTCAGTTTTGAATTAATAGGTGATCATAAGGACGAATGGAGTTTCGACCCCTGGCATGGTAAATAAAACCTTTCCATCTCCACTGTCAGCCCACTGGATGATGATCTTTATCATAGTGTTTTAACATTTGGTTAGTCTTTTACTAAGTTGTGATGCAAAAATCATCGCCTTTCATCTCTTTGTCTTGGTCTTTCAGGTAACACAGTGCACTTGGTGAAGGATAAAAGTGTTCACACCAGTCTGTACACACTGATTGTGAAAATCTCTGATAAGCAGGGAAGGTTCGTCCTCCAGAATCTCTCTGTTGCTGCATGTGATTGTGCCGTCTCACCAAACTGTCTGCAGCAGCGTAACATACAGCATCGGATAAGAAGTGGTGTGATCGGAATTACCATCTTTGCTGCACTGATGATTTTGGGTAAGCACTGGACTCGAATAAACACAATTCTTATCCTGTGTTGTCTTTTTACTGTTGGGGTAGGACAGGAGTTTTTAATTGCCTTTTTTCCTGGCACAATGAGGATTTGGTATTTAGTTGTGGGAGTTGACTAAGATTTATAATATTTAGTGTTATTTGTAAGAAAGATAAATGTTGAATCTGAATGCAATTTTCTTTCCTATTAGCATGTCTGTTGCTGTCCCTCACTTGCTCTTGTGGGACTGTGAAGTCTCTAGTGGAGGTAGACAATGTCTTAGAAAATGCCCTTCTGCCTTCTAACACTGAGAAACCTGGCACTGATTGTGTGGTAATATCTCACATTACGATTTCTTATGAAAAGCTAAATTAAGCTTTCATAGGTTTGGCTTTTTGTTCCAAAGTCAATTCTACAAAGATAATAAGTGTTATTCTATTATTTACATTCATAAAGGTCCCAACTATTCAACTGAAGAAAACTTCTGTTGGTCATTCAAAGGACGCAACTCTTGTCCATAATAGGGTTCAAAAGACATCTGACAATCATTGGGTATTGTAAACATTTCTACTTGTTGCATAATGATCTCTTGGAAACACTGAGTTCGTATAGTCTAGTTACACAAAAAAGAATTGTATTGAATAACATTTTATTTCCATTTTTGGCCACAGGTATCTAGCAATGTTATCGACACTCAAAGTCTCCCAGTTCAAGTGGATGAGTGTTGGTCTAAAGACAGATCACACTATTCCAATGAGGTGATACAGCAGCGCTCTTTTATGAAATTGTCATTGTCATCATTTAAAAATGTAAAAGTGGATGTTCAATATTTACTGTACTCTCTTCTGCGCCTAAAAAACAGACATGGATGTGGAAACAAATCCAGAATGACAACTGCTACCAGGCAAATCTTTAACATTTTTAACACGTCTAAACTTGTTGGTCTGTAGAATGTTTTTTTTTTTTGTCAAATCTTAAAATCAGTAATATATAGGACTTTTTTACACCCCTTAGGGTTCAACATTTATCAGGAAGAGCTCACAGAAGAGAAAGAATGCCTATTTCATTAGCCGATCGACCACACAAAGCTTGATTTCTCATGTAAGTGTGAACTGTGTCTTCAGCTTCAGTTTTCCACAGACAAACAATACATAAATTCAACTTTGATTGATTAATTGATTCACTGAAAAATGTCTTCCTCAACTTTTAGAGGCTGCATTCAATACAGTCCCTAGAAAAAGAGTTGCTTGATTACGAGCCTCAGCTTTACGACTTTGAGGGCGACTCTGAGATCTTTGCAGACCTGGAGCCCATAGACCTGCCCATCGATGAGTTTGATCCTGAGC
Source organism: Rhodeus uyekii (assembly GCA_037043235.1). NCBI lineage: Eukaryota > Metazoa > Chordata > Actinopteri > Cypriniformes > Acheilognathidae > Rhodeus > Rhodeus uyekii. Next base: position 1,276,179 of record JAWRVZ010000088.1, read on the forward strand.
TGTTCTCTGAGCTTGGACCAGCGTTTAAGCATCTGGCTTCTATCTGTGATCCAGGGACGGGTCAAAAACAGAAGGGATGAAGAATGGGACTAGATAGTCTAGTGTTTAAGGGCTGAGACCATTCTTTGTAATTGCTATTTTTTCACAAGTGAAATTTGTCACAGTTTAGTAACAACAACTTTATAAAAACAAATTAATTGTTTAATTGGCAGCATTTAGCAAATATGAGAGTGGTCATATATAGGAAGCATTTACAACTAAACAATTGACCAATCCATCTTAAGACAGGTTCTTTAAAAAGAACACGATGAAATCACGATGAAAATAGTGTGCAACTTATTAGGATTACTATGGTAATCTGCGAGAAGAGCAAATCGCATGGCGTTGAAGCCTTTGTTTGAAAACAAAGTTGATCAGCAAGTCTTTTGATTTCTTGGTTACTTTTAAAAATGTCAAAAGTACTTTCTTAAGAAGATTATCATGAATCCAGCCCCAGGAGGGTAATGTATTCTTATATTGGTTATTTTGATCAGAAGGGCTAAATATTTCAAAATAAAATAAATAATCAATGGGGTCCCTAATTGGTAAACCAGTCAATTTGATCGGGATAGGTATTACTATTATTATTTTAAAAAATAGAATTGTGTGACTGCATTGTTTATTTTGTAATTTCTATGAAAAATGGCAAATATTCTATATGCAAGCATTCAGACACTTGCCTAGGGTTTTTCAGGTTCTAAAAGTGCATATTGAGTGTAATAATAATAACCTATATTTCAAGTGCAAGTAAAACGCATCTGCAAAGAAAAGTTATTACTATCTTAATTTTAGAAAATGCAATGGGCAGACTTTACCAGTTTAATAAATGTAGAAGAAATCATGGAATCAACTAAAAGAGTGACTTACCTGTAACATCTTTTTTCCTAAAAGGATTAGTTCAACCAAAAATAAATCTGTCATTTGTTACTCATCCTCATGTCATTCTAAACCCGAGACTTTCGTTCATCTTCGGAACACAAATTAAGATTTTTTTTTTTTTATAAAATCAAGTGATTTCTGTCCCTCCATTGACAGCCATGCAAATACCACTTTGATGCTTCAATAAAGAGATCGAAAAAAATATGAATTGAGCGGTTTAGTCCAAATTTTCTAAAGAGACATGATCGCTTCCTTCACTGAACAGATTGAATTTAGGCTTTTATTTTAGTTTTTTATTTTATTATAAACATTCATCAATGCATAATAAATAAATGTGGTCTTCTGTCTCCACTTTAAATGTTGTTTCTTCTTGTTGGTTCCTAGAGGAACATTTAGATGTTGGTTTTATTCACAGAACTAAAACACAGCACATCCTATTGAATCACAACAGTAGGGAAAAGTTTGGAAAGCGTGTGCAGTATAGCGCCCCCTAGAGGAAAATGTTGCAGTTGTTTTGAGTTTTACATTCAGACTTATTAAATTCTTTTAAAGTTAATGCAATTTTCTATATCAATTTTTAAAGATTTTGTTACGGGTACATAAAAGAACAATTCCATGCATGTATTCTCTCATTTGTAATTCAGAATAAATGCTACTGAATTAAATTCCAAACTGTTCATAAATTCATTTAAAATGTCTTCTTACTTCTTACTGGTTCCTAGAGAAACATTTAAGGTTGGTTTTATTCACAGAACTACGGTATACAAGGCATTTTTATTATATTGAAAGTATGAGGTCCTTTCGGGCTGTTACTTTCTCGACTCCGTGCTCCGTTTCGAAAGGTGGCGATAATGTTCCGAATCTTCCGCACTCAATCCCCGCTAGACACAGAAGAAGTAGTTGCGGAATAAGAGTTTTAAAACGTGGTAGCTTGAATCAAATTTGACCATGATGGGACTAGAGTACATGTATTCATTTATGATAAAGCGCATGATGGCAGTAGCCGATGAAATATTCGACTCTGTAAAAGAAGGTATAATTGAATATGAGATGGAGATAGAGCGGCTAAAGCAGGAGAACTGTTCTCTGAGGAGGCGAAACTGCAGCTGTGCACAAACATGTTATGGTCAGTAACACATTCACTGTTATGAACGGATAATAAACAAGAAAAGCGTTCCTTTATCCTAATGAGAGTTATCCAATGCATCAACAATATTCAAGTCATATTCATATGGAGAGAAAAAAACAAAACAACGTACACATAAAGTAACATTGTTTTAATTTTGGCATGGTTCAATTGCAATGCCATGCTTTTTGCTTATGAAAAACGGCATGACCATGGTATTATTTCAAGTACTTTAACTGTTAGTTACTTTAAGGTAGTCATAGTAATACAGGAAATAACAATCATAAATATGCTATATATATATATATATATATATATATATATATATATATATATATATATATATATATATATAATTACACCAAAGGTTTCAATTGACCATTATTACATTGTTTTAATTTGAAGGTGAATAAATCAATAGTGAGTAAAGACAGAATATTTAATTAACATCTCATTTTAACATTAATGTTTATTATTTCCCTGTTTTTGCGGATGAAAACTAATCTTGTGCCTCATGTCACTCACACAGATACTCAGAGAGATGAAGGCCTGCAAGGTCCGACGGGTTCAGAACTGTCAGAAATACAAGTAAAGTTGGAAGTTGCAGCTGTGATGTGTCATGAGCCTTTGAGTCAAGCTTCTTCCATCATTTCTCCTCTTTCTGAAGCGGTCACAGGGCAGGAACCCCATCCGTGCTTCTCACTTCTGCCAGAGGTGATGCTGAAGAATGAAGGTAGTGCTGGTACAGATACACAGCCATCAATCACAGTTAAGTCAGAGCTGTGTGAAAATCAGGCTGGTGAATCAAACTCATCTGCAGTGCCCGGCAGTGACCGTCATGTTGAACTTAAACTATCTGAACAAGAACCATCGCCTCTTCAAATTGGCATCGAAAGCTTTGAAGAGGTGATACAAAAAGCAAGGCGAAAACACCAGAATGTATTGTGCAAGATTTGCAGCAAGTCTTTCAGGAACAATGGACATTTGCGGAAACACATGTTAGTACACCAAAGTGAGAGACCTTTCTGCTGTGGTTCATGCGGGAGTCGTTTTAAAGCGAAATCCAGCTTGAAAGAACATGAGAGACTTCATACAGGTGATTATCGCTACAACTGCCCAAGATGTGGAAGAGGCTTTTCTCGATCGAATCATGTCAGGAAGCACCTTAAGGCGGCTTATTGTCATAAGCCTTAATATTGTCCAAAAAATTAATTATTTATTGTACATTTCAATTCTTTATTAGATATATTGTATTGCAAATTGAAATATCAAAACAAATATCTGAGAAAGAACTCTGCTTTTCTTGTATACGATGTAATATTTTTATGTGAATACTTAAATATATATTATATATTAACATATTTTGATTGGTTTATGTGTAACTCCAGACAAATTAGGTAATATATATTTGACTGGCTCCTTGCATATATTCTACACATTTTCAAAGGTTAAAAAGCAAATTCACATGGCATGATGCTAGTTTTTCATATCCTACAAAACAAAGGTCAACAATGGCTTTATTGATTTAATATCTATTATAAGCAATTAGTATAATCGTTTTAGGTGGTAGCAGTGATTATAGTGCATATTGTGTTGTACACAATGACAGTTTATGTTTTATTAGAGCCCTACGCGTTTGTTTCACTGCATCTCCAGGCGCAATGTTCGTACCCACACCTGCAAATATTTTCTTATTTACAGCTTATAAAAATTATGAAAACAATTTATAAAACAACATTTATAAACGTATACACAACAACACACACACCCATAATAGTTAAACTCTTGCAACTTACTAAGGCACACTATTTGATTATTTATAAATTAAATAAAAATTCTTCAAATTAAATATAAAGCAAACTAAATATATATACAGTAATACCTCTACGAGCATAACTAGATACTACATAACTTGAATTAACATACTGAATTAACACTTTGATTAAAACATTTGAATTAACACTTAGCTTGTTTTTTTTTTGTTTTTTTTTGAGAAAAAAATAATAATAAAAATTAAAAATAATAATTATTAAAAATTAATAATAATTTTTTTTACTTTGTCATTTTCTATTATTGTTTTGATTTTTTCGATTTGTATTTACTTTTGATCATTTTTTTTTACCTTTTTGCGATCAAATCCAGATTTGATAAATACGAGTGGAAATGACCATGCTTCATTTCCATGGTCATCATGCGTTTCTTCTTCTCACTACCACCCTTACTACTCACTTTCTTAGAACTCATCGCTATTACAAAGAATAATGCACAAAATAGAGATAAAATCAACTACTCGCGGGTGATGCGTATAGAAGTCAGCAAACACGTGAAGTGAAGGAGCGTCGGCATCGGCGTCAGTATGCGTGCTCGTATCTCGAATATTTACTCGTATCTAGAAGTTAAAAAAATGCCTGAAAGCTTGCTCGTATCTTGGAATACTCGTATGTAGAGACGCTCATATCTCGAGGTATTACTGTGTATATATATATATACATTCACCTAAAGGATTATTAGGAACACCTGTTCAATTTCTCATTAATGCAATTATCTAATCAACCAATCACATGGCAGTTGCTTCAATGCATTTAGGGGTTGGTCCTGCTCAACACAATCTCCTGAACTCCAAACTGAATGTCTTGTCTTGAATGCCTTGTTGATGCTAGAGGTCAGAGGTCATGGGCCGACTGATTCAAGCTGATAGAAGAGCAACTTTGACTGAAATAACCACTCGTTACAAATGAGGTTTGCAGCAAAGCATTTGTGAAGCCACAACACACACAACCTTGAGGTGGATGCGCTACAACAGCAGAAGACCCCACCGGGTGCCACTCACCAAGCTCACCAAAATTGAACAGTTGAAGACTGGAAAAATGTTGCCTGTTCTTATGAGTCTGGATTTCTGTTGAGACATTCAGATGGTAGAGTCAAAATTTGGCGTAAACAGAATTAGAACATGGACCCATCATGCCTTGTTACCACTGTGCAGGCTGGTGGTGGTGGTGTAATGGTGTGGGGGATGTTTTCTTGCCACACTTTAGGCCCCTTAGTGCCAATTAGGTATTTTTAAAATGCCACGGTCTGAGCATTGTTTCTGACCATGTCCATCCCTTCATGACCACCATGTGCCCATTCTCTAATGGCTACTTCCAGCAGGATAATACATCATGTCACAAAGCTTTCAAGATTTCAAACTGGTTTCTTGAACATGACAATGAGTTCACTGCACTAAAATGCCCCACAGTCACCAGATCTCAACCCAATAGAGCATCTTTGGGATGTGGAGGAACGGGAGCTTCGTGTCCTGGATGTGCATCCCACAAATCTCCATCAACTGCAAGATGCTCCTATCAATATGGCCAACATTTCTAAAGAATGCTTTCAGCAGCTTGTTGAATCAATGCCACGTAGAATTAAAGCAGTTCTGAAGGAAAAGGGGGTCAAACACAGTATTAGTATGGTGTTGCTAATAATCCTTTAGGTGAGTGTATATACACAGTCATGGCCAAAATTGTTGTCACCCCTGAAATTTTTCCTGAAAATCAAATATTGCTCACAGAAAAGTATGGCATTAACAAGTTTCCCTTTGTGTGTTTTGGAATAAAACCAAAAAAAGGAGCGGAAATAAGCAAATTTGACATAATTTCACCCATAACTTCAAAAATGGTCTGGACAAAATGATTGGCACCCTTTCAAAATTGTGGATAAATAAGATTGTTTCAAGCACGTAATGCTCCTTTAAACTCACCTGGGGCAAGTAGCAGGCGTGGGAAATATAAAAATCACACCTCAAAGCAGATAAAAAAAGAGACTAGTTGACTTAGTCTTTGCATTGTGTGTCTGTGTGTGCCACACTAAGCATGGATAACAGAAAGAGGAGAAAATGACTGTCTGAGGACTTGAGAACCAAAATTGTGGAAAAATATCAAAAATCTGAAGGTTACAAGTCCATCTCCAGAGATCTAGATGTCCCTTTGTCCACAGTGCACAACATTATGAGGAAGTTTGCAACCCATGGCAGTGTAGCTAATCTCCCTGGACGTGGATGAAAGAGAAACATTTATTAAAGTTTGCAACATAGGATAGCTCGGATGGTGGATAAGCAGCCCCAAACAAGTTCCAAAAAAATTCAAGCTGTTGTGCAGGCTCAGGGTACGTCAGTGTTACCGTGAGCTATCCGTCGACATTTGAATTAAATGAAATGCTATGGCAGGACACTCAGGAGAACCCACTGCTGACACAGAGACATAAAAAAGCAAGACTACAGTTTGCCAATATTTACTCGAGTAAGCCATCACAGATGGTTTGCCAAAAACAGAATGAAGCCTACAACGAAAAGAACACAGTACTTACAGTCAAATATGATGGAGGTTTTTCCAAAGGGTGTGCAATATTAAGTTAAGGGTACCAATATTTTTGTCCAGCCCATTTTTGGAGTTTTGTGTGAAATTATGTGAAATTTGCTATTTTTCTTATTTTTTGTTTTGTTCCAATACACACAAAGGGAACTTTAACACATTTTGTAACAGCAAAATGTGTTAAGGCAATACCTTTCTATGAGCAATACTTGATTTTCTGAAACAATTTCAGGGGTGTTGAAATTTTGTCCATGACTATGTATGTATATATATATACAGTAGAACCCCGACTTACGAAATGCTCTACGTCCGAAAAGTTCGACGTACGATGAAAGATTTAGTTTTTTTTTTTTACTAACCCGTAAACTCACACCAATCGTCCCGGCTGTCTCCCGGCTCGGACGCTAGCTTTCACTGCAGCATCCTGCTCTCCTATTGGTCAGCATCGCTCCCACCAGCCTCTGCGTAGCAGCGTTCCTCTCCCATTTCGTTTGTGCTACGCTAACGCTAAAGTTCATCCGCGCTTTTGCATACAAGTTTTGTTTTCATCGTGTTGCATCGCCATTATTTTGTGCCCTGTTAACATAAACTTTTTTCTAATCACTAGCCATGGATGTGAAGATTGTTGCTGCAGTGAAAGGGAAGAAGAGGATGCTCTCCATGGAGACGAAAAGGGAGATAATTGAGAAGTATGAAGCTGGGATGCGCTTGACTGCCATAGCGAAAGAATATGGCCGTAACCCTTCAACCATAGGGACCATACTGAAGCAAAAGGAAGCCATTAAAGCAACAAAACCCTCAAAGGGAGTGACCATATTATCAAAGAGGAGAACCCACATCCACGAAGAAATGGAGAGGCTGCTACTTATATGGGTAAAAGACCGCAAAACAAGTGGCGACACAATCAGCGAGGCAACCATTTGCCACAAGGCGTGTGCGATTTTCGGTGATCTCGTGACTGCCAAGGAAGAAGGCGACGCAGGAGAAGGGACATCTAGGCAGTCACCGCCCAAGTTCAAGGCTTCGCACGGCTGGTTTGACCGGTTCAAGAAACGTACAGGCATCCATTCTGTCATTCGTCATGGGGTGGCGGCTAGATCCAACACGAGGGCGGCCGAGGCCTGTGTTAAAAGTTTCGAGAAATAAAAAAATATCTCTCTATGTTTCATGAACTGGTGGACTTCATTGAGAGGAGACACCCAGAAAAACTCCATACAGGTTGTGTGATTGCGCAGTTAAATGAAGTTTTCCTCAGCCATTTTAGAAACATTTTAAAAACTAGACAGAAACTGTCAAAGCTTCTCTTGGTCAGTATTTTAAGAAGAGGCCGTTTGTAAGCAACGAACCTGAAAGTGAATGCAAAAAAAGAACAAAAGTGGAAGTGATGAAGATGAAGAAATAGATGTGTAGAAAGTAAAACATAAAGTCCCCAAAAAATTACAAAATTAGAAAAAGCATACAAAATACAATTTAAATTTACGTAGTTTTGCATACAATTAAAGTGCATAGAATTTAAGTGTTACATTTACGTCATTTTTCTTACAATTTATAAGTGTTACACTGCCAGGTTTAATGTTTTAAAATGAAGTGCTGTTATTTCTGCCGTTTACAGCACGACTGCACAAAACAAATTAATCCCTTTCCTTTGCAGGTTATAATGTTATTTTGTTTCAGCACATGGATAGTATAAACAGTGTACAGTATGGTGAGTGTGTTTTAGCTTTATTATAAAATTAAATGTGATGTTTTCGTAGGGTTTGGAACAGATCAACGGATCAATTTACATGTAAAAGCCTGACCGACTTACGAAAAGATCGACTTACGAAGCCAACCTCGGAACGGATTTTTTCAGTATATATATATATATATATATATATATATATACAGTGGAGTTCACTTATCTTGAGTCACGGTTAACTCACCAATACTATTATGTTGATATTTTTGAAGTGGAACCACCAAACTCCCTATTTGTCTTAGTATTTTCAATTCTTTAATGTCGATTCGTTAATGTCGCCGAAATCTAATATCTCGAGCACAAAAAAATCGACAAATTCGCCACTTCACATGGTTATTTTGTGACTAATGATCGTAGCTAGTTCACTGCACATGCGCTGAGTTTGCGTTGCACGTTGATGGCGATCCGCTCACGGTTCACTCCCTGTCGTTGATCTTGTCTGAGGGAAAACACGCTGTAGCATCCGCACGTTTTTTGTGATTTTGTGAGCAATCGTTGTGTTTGCATTGTTGGAGAATATAATTAAAGGTTTGAATCAAGGATCAAAGGTGTTTTTATTGTGGTGGTTTAAATATGCCTTTTGTTGTTAGCAAACATATACACAGTACAGTGTATGTAAATTTTTTTAGATGAATGCCGATCGCTTCATCAAACAAATCGCGGCAACACTGTTGTGTAAAAAGACTCCAAAAACTCGAGCATTCACATTCTCATTTAATAACTCACATCATGTACATCAATACATTTTCATTTTTCTTTCTTCACTATCACTCTGACAGCTAGCGCTGATAGGATGTCTGATCTGTCAATCATGCAAGAAGACGTGATTGGCTGTGTTGCCATGAGGGCGGGCTCTTCTCGTGTCTGATGAGATGCTTCTTAAAGGGAGAGAAGCGCAAGCTCCCAGCACAGCGGGAGAGACTGCTCTTCTGTTCTGATTCTGACTTGTGTTTGTTTTTTTATTGTGTGAATTTCGCACACAAGCACTGTGTACTGAGCTGAACAGTTATGATAATTGAAGTCATGCGAGCAACATTTGAAATTCAAAATGAGTTTCTCATGGGAAATTTCAAAAAAGTTCATCAATCTATTGGTGCGGGTTATGCCAATGATTTTTTACACAAAACACAAAACCCGCTGGCTATACGAGCGTGCGGATTATCTGCTTCTGCGGGTTAAATACCCGGGTGAAATACATTTTAAAAGTAACCTACCCAACCCTGTATATATATATATATATGTGTTTGTGTGTGTGAAATTAAAAAGCAAACCACGGAGCCCATGCTGTATTTTTTAACCACCCACTACAAAGATCCCAGTCCCAACGCAGCCCTCTATATTAAATGATCTACTACAGCATGACTATGTTAACAAGACTGGACTGGAACTACAGTCATGGAAATGCTAATAGGCCTGTGTCTAAACAACAAAGTAAAACAAAAGAACTTCTTAGAAGCATAGTAAAATTTAACAGGCCCCTACTTAAAAAACTAATTTATGGTCTTTCGAATGTCATTCAAGCTTCTTGAAAAACAGTTTATTCTAAAACTAAGATATACAAGGTATTCTGGTAGTTTCAGTACTTATAATAAACACAACAACTTTGTAATGAAACATCTGTGTTCTTAACTATTATATTTTCATGTCATAATGACTTTTCACATAAACTTCTTTGTCAGGTTAATGCACAATTGCATTCAGTACCACAATGGGTGAAGCGTATACTGGCTTTGTTGAAAACCTAGCATCCACTTAGAAATAATTGTATTATTCATCTTTAACATGGTGGTGAAATAAGAAATTTCAGTTCTCTCTCTGAACCACCAGCTGGCAGCAATATGCTAATATTGGTGTCTCCATTTTGTGCAAAGGAAACTGAACTTTACTAAAGAGAGACTCTTTCAGAGTTCATGAATGATGGCTTTAGTCCAAAAAATGCAAGTAATTTGGCACCATTGTGTTTTTAACCGGCCATCATATTTGTAGACTTCATTACAATACCATTTATTTTCCTACAGCAGGACAAGCAGAGGGTCGGTCAGTAGATCCCTGGACTCACAGCTGTCCCAAGTGGAAATAATTCTACAACCAGAGAGTGCAAATGTGGATCCACAGCACTCTACTAAATTAAGTCTATGTGATCCCAGGAAATTTCACAAGAGATGTGACAGGCCATTCAAGCTTCGTCAGAGGCAGAACAACTACACATATTTGCCACAAAGTGATCGAAAGCATCTGCACGTGTATTATTTATATAGCGCTTTACAGAAGGATAATGCAATGCTAATATCAAAAAATCCATAGGTTGTCATTGAGCAGTTGAAACTTCTTAAAAGATATTGCCTGTATTTGATTTTATGCCCCAAAAATGTGTTTTTGTTTGCACAGATATATTAGATATATTTAATAGGCTTGATAGGCAACTGATGGATGTATTAATAAAACATTTATACATTTTTGATTTTCTTTTTTAACTGCTTATTGTACGTAAGGTCCATCTCATATTGTTTGATATGGTACACGTAGATTGAAAACCTGTGTTGATACCTGATACCAGATACCTGTGTTGTTTGTAAAGCCCCACATAGGATTGAAAATTATTGTCCAGTTTGGCGCAGTTAATTTTAAATGAAGTCAATCACTATTCCCTGAAGTGAGCAGAAACATCCTCGGCTATCTGGTTGGTGCAACTGCGGGCCGCAGTTTATGAGTAACTTTACTACTTGTAAACTTAGTAAACCACAGTTTATTACCTGTATTATCAAGAAATACAGGTAATTCCAAAAGTTTCACAAATGATTTTATCACTACTCTGTTTGATAATTACAAAGAAAAATGCACAATTACATTAAAATAACTTTTTTCTTATCAATCTTGTTATGACTGGGCCAAGGGGAAAAGAGGAGGGGTGGATCTTGATGCAACACTAGTGGTTTTATAAAGAAGGCAGTCTTAAACAGTCAGATAGGAGCAGGAAGAATTGAAATATTACACTAATCTTTAGATTTTCAAGTGATTAGTTGGTTACTTTTATTCATAAGGGTTAGGGTTTAACCTTTAGCATGTGATTAACAAGTCATGACAACATATGTTTTTACATTCCTTTAACTCGTCAAAATGAGATATGCAATTGTCTGCTTTTATGTAAGTTATGCAAGATTCAGCTACTTTTTAAAGTCAGTTTAATATTATAGTTAAATATTTAAAGTAGACTTGTTTTGCAGTGTACTTACCAATTTTGCATTTACATTTTCTTTACGATTTAAACTATTTGCAGTCTCCTTCAATATTTTGATTAAATACAGAGCATTTTATCATGTACAGTGCCCTCCCCAATTATTGGCACCCCTGTTTAAGATGTAGTCGTGGACTTCTAAAAATTCTCCTTTTTTTAAACAACGTAGAACCCAAATGCAAAAAAAGAGAAAAATCCATCCAAGGTGCAGGTCCTTCATCTGATCTGGATACGGCTGACCACGGTAACCTTGGAATAAACAGAGACCAATATCAGCGTAGATGCCATTAACAAGTAGGGGAGAATGGGGTAATGTGAGACATCGGGTAATGTGAGACACCCCCTGTATCTAGGCAACGGAACACATTTGTGGTCATATGACCATTATGTTTTCAAGCCCCTCTCATTTCCCCTTGGCCAGGAAGGAGTGGACCCCATGGTGCTGTGTTAAGCATGTTTTTTTCACAAAAATATGTTTTTTGCATGTAAAAGTAAATTTTCTTGCTGTCAACTTAATCAACTGTTGTGCCGAAGCAAATTGATTCAGGTAAAAAAACATATATCGTACATGTTGATGAACTACCAACATATAAAACCATGTGATGATGCTAGCTGAAGATTATCCTAAATTGCTAAGAGAGATAATTTTTTTATAAAATGTGACGGTGGGGTAAAGTGAGACAAATGCCGTGGGGTAAAGTGAGACATGAGGTACATTATATATCTTTTATTTTTAATGTCATAAACACTGTAGAAAAGCCATCATGCCAAGACAGTACACCAGGAAGACAACCTGGGGCAAAACGCCCGTCAAGGAGATGGAGAGTGCAGCCGCTGAGGTCAAGGAAAGAAAGAAGTCCATAAGTCTATGGGAATGCCCCACCTCCTATGTTTATCTTCCCCAGAGTGAAGTTTAAGCACCTCCAGGAGCCAAAGGTACCCATGCTGTTAATCCTGGATGATTTTAAGGCTCACATCTCACTTAAGGTAGTAGAAATAGCAAAGAGCAACAACATTGTTCTGCTCATCCTCCCACCCCACTCATCCCATCGTATGCAGCCTCTCGACGTGACTGTGTTTGGCCCTTTCAAGACCCAATACAGCCGAGCTCTTGATGGGTGGATAAGATCCAACCCTGGCAAAACAGTCTTGATCTACTAGATTGCAGGACTTTTGAATGAGACCTTCATGTCATCAGTGACACCATGCAACATCACTGCTGGATTTAGGTCCTCTGGGATTTTCCCATATAATCAAAGATTAAATTTTCCCTGATGAAGCGGTTGCACCATCCATGGTGTCAGACCGGCCAAACCCTGAGCTTCAGCCTGCCATTGCAGATGATCCGAATGGTCCACCCCCTGCAGATGAACCACCCGCAGCAGATAATGCACTTGCTGATGCTAATGGCACATCCACATGGATGTACCTCGTGTTCCCAGCCGACCTGTCTCCTTGTCACACCCTACCAACCCCAGAACACAAACCAAACGAAAGCGTGTGAAGACAACCATCCTAACTGATGAAGAATCAGAGAATTATCTCAGTTTGAATTGAAGCAAATTTGAATTGAATTGAAAAGGCTTATAAAGAAAGACAAAAGAAACTGTCAAGGAAAAGCAAAAAAATAGCAAAGTTGTGTTGTTATGGTAGTTTCAGAGTGGAAATAGTAAGTGGTTCACTTTACCCCCTTGATTTTTCTGGTATGTCTCAGTTTACCCCTTAGCTGGGGTAAAGTGAGACACAAGACCACTTTTTTCACCTTCGTCCTAAATGCATTCTGATAATTTCAATTGCTAGGAAACATCCTGAATTTATGGGAAATGTGTAAATTTTATTGATATATAATTTTAGCTTGCTTAGAGGGGAGCAAATGTAAAAAATGTCTCACTTTACCCCATTCTCCCCTACATCAAAAGAAAAATCTTAAACATTTAAAATGTTTAATAACTTAATAGAGAACAATAAGATTATACTAGGGAACAAATGTATAAGTTGATTCCAATAGACAAAAACTCTCAAAACAAAATTCATTATATGCAAAAAAAGAAGTCCAGATCACTTCCGTAATGCAATGTAAACAAAACAAACAAAAATAAACACACATTTGTGTCATGTCCTCAGGCAGATCTATTGGTCTCCTTCCTGGTTTTTGTTGGAGCACATGGGCTTGAATTGACAGTTCACCATGTGCTCTTCTGTCATTGTGGCGTTTGGCCCCGCCCTCCTTGTTACTCCATTCATTACCTCGTTTGGTCTCCTCCCTTTATCTGGTCCTTGTCTTCTACTTTGGTTGGTCTCTTATTTAATCCCCATTCTTGTGCTGTCTTGTGTGAGGTTGTTGTTTGTGGTCTGTGCAAACCTTGTGCTATCCACTTTTGTCTTGTGTCGTGCTGTATTGTTGCGTCTATGTTGTGTTGGATTTTTTTTTTCCAGTTTTGTTTTCCTCTTTTGGCTTTTGTTTTGTCTCTGCCTTCCATGCTCTCTCTAGACTATTCTATGCTTCTTGTTGCCCTGGGTTTGCCTGCGATCATCCGTCTTCGTTCTGGCCTGTTTGTTGACATGCTTCATTAGAACGCTTTGCTGGAGATATTTCTGAAGCTACTTTTTGATTTATCTTTCTGATTCCTGTGTTTTTGTTTTTTTGAACTTTTACAGTTTTTTCAGTAAATTGTTTTGAGTGCCTGCAGCCTGAGTCCGTGTCCCATTCTGACAATTTGTGTATGTGTTAAGAATATTCTGATCTAATACTAAGAGTTTACCATTTCATCTGGGTTTTATTTTCAAAGTAACAATTGTAGAGAAGCAAAAGAAGTCTCTCAAAACGTTGTTGTGAATGTGATGTGCTTCATTGTTGTCAGCTTGAAATATTCTGAATGCTTTCACAAAGTTATCTGTGACAGTGGCAGTTCTCTTCCCTCAAAGAGCAAATGAGTTGGGAATTAGGTATCGTTCGGCGTGCTCGCTTCTGTTTTTTTGTTGTTGACAAGAGTTTTTCACCTATATTTGTCACAGACTCAGCCACGCCCCCTGCACCAGGCTCCCACGCTCCGCCCACTCGTTCCCAGTCACCAGAATACTAAGCACCTGCACCTGTTCCCAATCACAAAAGCCCTATATCACCAGCCCTCACCCTGCACTCAGTGTCTGGTCACAGCTCATGCTAGTCAGACTGCATTGCTACTCTGCGCTACTCCTGGCTTTCCAGAGACCTGCTTCCAAGACTCAAAGTATTTCCAAGACTCCAAGATTCTCCATGATATTCTCCATATTCACCATTCAAGTTAAGCCTCTCACTATTCCCTGTGTGTTCACCTGTTCCCCAGTTCACTGTTTCGTGTCCTGACTCCAATAAACCTAATTCTGTTTGCTAACCTCTGTGTCCTCGAGTCTATCATGACAATATTCAGTACTTAATGACTATTCTTTCTTTACGACGATATCAAAATGAGAATTCTTCCATTGCAGAAGTTCTGGCCTGCTGTCTCCATTTCTGACTAGCGAGTCTGCGATTCTACATCATGATGTTTGTTTTAGTAATTTAATTTTAAAGATAAATTTTTATTTTTTTGTTATCTTTTATCCAGGAAAAATCCCATTGAGAAATAATAATCTCTTCTTCCAGGGAGACCTGGTCAAAAAAGCTAATCTAAAAATTAATTTAAAATCGGATTACTATTTTCTTTTTTTTTTAAGTAACGCAAATATTAATGTATTTTTTCAAGTAATGCGTTACGTCACTCATTACTTCAAAAAAATAATCTGATTTCGTAACACGCCAGGAGGAACCCAGAGCCACTGCACCAGCATAAGGCCTGACCATGGCTCTGAGGATTTCCTCCTGGTACCTAATAACAGGAAGGAATCATCGACGAACATCGCCAGCAACAAAGAAGGCAAAGAAAACTCTGAAAACAAAGAAAACATGTGTTCATTGCTTTGCATCCAAAATACCAATGCAACTATTAATTATTTTTTATATTTAAATATCTTTAATTATATTTAAACTTAAGCCCCTACTTAAGGTGGTTTTGTTCCTTCTTTGTGGCTCTCAAGGTTAACTGTAAGTGTTTCCCATTCTTTACTTTTTTTTTTTTTTTACCTCTAGATGTCCTAAATGTAAGTTTTTTGCAACATCCTGTTGGTACTTTTATTACAATAAATCAGGAAAGTTATTCTATGTGGCCAAAAAGAATATTTCTTAAAAGTTAATGAGAAGATTGTGTGGCCCAGTTTGGTACACAAACCAGTCTGTCCCTATATATATATATATATATATATATATATACACAGCTCTGGAAAAAATTAAGAGACCACTGCAATTTTTTCTTAAATCAGCATCTCTACTAGTATGAAAGCCATTCCATTCCAATGTCTGTCTAATTCCAACACAGGCACACCTCAATCTACTGAATGAGGTGCTGATTAGGTGATCATCTGAACCAAATCTTATTTAATAAGGAAAAGAATAAAAAAAGCACTTCTGTGGTCATCACTGTCCTCTTGCAGTAGGACCAGCTGGAAGGCAAAAACAGTCCTAGTAGTACCTTAAAAGTAATTGGAATCCAAAAATAACTCTTGACCATGGCAAAAAAAGTTGAAAAGGAAAGTTTTGAGTGAGGAAAAGAAGGGTTCAATTCTGGCTTTACTGCCGTTGGGATACAGTGAGCGTCGGGTTGCTTCCATCCTTAAAATTTCAAAGACGGCGGTTCACAAGAACAAGGTCAAGCAGCAGACATTGGGGACAACAAAGCTACAGATCGGCAGAGGGCGAAAACGACTTTCCACTGATCGAAATGACCGGCAACTCGAATGTCACAACAACCGTAGGATGACATCAAGTGACCTACAAAAAGAATGGCAAAAGGCAGCTGGGGTGAAGTGCACGGCGAGGACCGTTCGAAACAGGCTTCTAGGGGCAGGGCTAAAGTCGTGCAAAGCTAGAAAAAAGCCCTTCATCAATGAGAAGCAAAGAAGACCCAGGCTGAGGTTTGCAAGAGACCATAAGGATTGGACTGTACAGGACTGGAGTAAGGTCATCTTCTCTGATGAGTCCAGTTTTCAGCTTTGTCCAACACCTGGTCATCTAATGGTTAGACGGAGGCCTGGAGAGCCTACAAGCCACAGTGTCTTGCACCCACTGTGAAATTTGCTGGAGGATTGGTGATGATCTGGGGGTGCTTCAGCAAGGCTGGAATCGGGCAGATTTGTGTTTGTGAAGGACGCATGAATCAAAGCGCATACAAGGTTGTACTGGAAGAGAACTTGCTTCCTTCTGCTCTGATAATGTTCCCAACTCTGAGGACTGGTGCTTCCAGCAGGACAATGCTCCATGCCACACAGCCAGATCAATCAAGGTGTGGATGGAGGACCAGATCAAGCTGTCATGGCCAGCCCAATCTCCAGACCTGAACCCCATTGAAAACCTCAGGAATGTGATCAAGAGGAAGATGGAAAGTCACAAGCCTTCAAACAAATCCGAGCTGTGGGAATTTTTGCACCAGGAGTGGCATAAAGTCACCCAACATCAATGTGAAAGACTGGTGGAGAGCAGGCCAAGACGCATGAAAGCAGTGATTCAAAATCAGGGTTATTCCATCAAATACTGATTTCTCTTCCTAAGTTAAAATATTAGTATTGTGTTGTTTAAAAATAAATATGAACTTATTTTCTTTCCATTATTTGAGGTCTGACAACACTGCATCTTTTGTGTTATTTTGACCAGTTGTTGATTTTGGCAAATAAATGCTCTAAATTAAAATATTTTTGTTTGGACTTGTGAAAAATGTTGTCAGTGAATAAAACAAAAATGTTAATTTTACCCAAACTCATACCTATAAATAATAAAACCGGAGAAATTGATAATTTTGCAGTGGTCTCTTAATTTTTTCCAGAGCTGTATTTATATATATACACCTATTTTCTTTTTATGGTTGATTTGTGTGTGTATTTGGTCATAACACGATGTGATTAGGTAAACACTTAACCCCCCCCCCTCCACACACACACACACCTTCAGCTGATTTACTAGAATATATATAATAAAAAATTAATTTCATTTTTAAAATATTAAGATATCTCTTTGAACATTTGGAGACTCAAGCCACACTTAATATCTGTATTATGTAAACAATTCAATTCAAGTGGCTTTTAAGAAAGCACAAACATGCTTTTTAAACAAACGTCTAATAAAAACTACAGATTAAAAATAAAGAAAATAGTATTTAGACATATTCTGGCTGTCAAACAAAAGTGGAACTCTGAAAGGAAACCTATTTGCACATAGGGGAACTGACTTCATGCATCCTTTAAAAACACTTCAGGATAGCTGACCTAGTCTAGGATCATTTGTTCACAAATGTCATTTTGTTTAATAAACCCATTTGTCATACATTTGAATACATTATTTTTATGTATCAAGAACTGTCCAAATACTTAGGATGTCTGTGTGAACTATATGAGCAGTAAAGCAAATATTAAAATCCCTACACACCATGTGGAAAATGGCAAGAACGTTTAAATCCCCTCACTTAACCTGTAGTTTGTCTAAATAACAGAATGCAGCCAATATCTGTTTGTGTTTTTTGTGTTAGACAACAAAGCCAACTGTCAAAGAGTTGCTTGTGTTTTCTTGACCATGGAGTTTTAGTATAAATGAAGCTATAATTAGTTTACAAAAAAGGCTCCAAACATCCATTAGCAAAAATAACTTGCTCAAAATGTCCTTGACTTTTAAATCATTTAAGCATGAGCGAATGGAAGAAAACGTCTTAGTTGCATTTCTTAGTTCCCTGAATAGGGAATTAGACGCTGCATAAAAGCACATTGGGAACGCCTCTGTGTCATAAAGCATGTATGTACTCCAACCAAATGCATGAGAGGACGTGTTGAGCCTGTCCCTCCGGCCAAGATGGAGTCAGGGTTTTACAAAGACCCTACTTCATCGGAGCGGAGCAACCGCATGTGCGATACTCCTTTCGTCCATGGGCGGAGCGATAGCGGATAGTGGGACCGCTGCTATAAGTTACGTGAAGGGGATGAAAGAGCACAGGGGTGAAAGAGCTGTAGGTTGCCGACCCCCACCTTAGGACCACAGGAAGATTTTGTGCTTCAGTTTGTAAAGTGAATCATCAGCGTAACAGTGAAAGCTAATGCCATGCTTCCTAATAATTGCACCCAAAGGAAGCATGTACAGGGTGAAAAGCAATGGTCCTAGTACTGAACCTTGAGGAACTCCATACTGAACCTGTGACCGATATGACATCTCCTCATTTACTGCTACAAACTGATAACGGTCCGAAAAGTATGATTTGAACCAGGCTAATGCAACTCCACTAATGCCAACATAATTTTCAAGTCTATTCAGAAGAATTTTGTGGTTGATTGTATCAAATGCAGCACTAAGGTCCAGTAACACTAACAGAGAGACACAACCACGATCGGATGATAAGAGCAAATCATTTGTAACTCTAATGAGAGCAGTCTCAGTACTATGATATGGTCTAAATCCTGACTGGAAATCCTCGTAGATGCTGTTTCTTTCTAGAAAGGAACATAGTTGTGAAGATATTGCCTTTTCTAGAATCTTTGACAAAAAAGGTAGATTTGATATCGGCCTGTAATTAACTAATTCTGTAGGATCAAGTTGTGTTTTTTTAATAAGCGGTTTAATTACGGCTAGTTTAAAGGTTTTTGGTACATATCCTAATGACAAAGATGAATTAACAATATTAAGGAGAGGATCTATGATTTCTGGAAGCATCTCTTTCAGTAGCTTAGTTGGTATTGGGTCTAGCATACATGTTGTTGATTTTGATGATTTAACGAGTTTAGACAATTCTTCCTCCCCAATAGCAATGGAGTGGAATTTTTCTTCATGGACACAAAAATGTACTGTATTTTGTGATATTGTAGTAGACGGTTGCATGGTTATAATTTTCTCTCTAATATTATGAATTTTGCAAGTAAAGAAGTCCATGAAGTCATTACTGCTTGTACTGTTTTAATGTTGTGTAACTCCAATAGAGTTTAAAATGTCTCTAAATGCCAATCCCATCCCAATGCGTCTTTTTCATTATCTACATGGATATTAAAATCACAGACAATTATGACTCTATCTGCAGCCATTGCCAATTCTGAGAGAAAATCAGCAAATTCTTTGATAAAGTCTGTATGGTGCCCTGGTGGCCTGTATACAATAGCCAGCACAAAAGTTAAACAGGAATTATTACTTGCACTAGATAATTTTAAATTAAGGACCATCACTTCAAAAGAATTATATTTAGACCTTTGAGCAGTACTGATGGTGTTACTATAAATTACAGCAACACCTCCTCCTTTACCTTTCAGACCAGGCTCATGTTTATAACAGTAATCTTGAGGGGTGGACTCAGTAATGTAATGTAATTGTCTGGTTTTAGCCAAGTTTCTGTCAAACACAGCACATCTAGTTTATGATCTGTAATCATATCATTTACAATAAGTGCTTTTGAGGAAAGGGATCGTATATTCAGTAACCCAAGCTTTATCATTTGTTCATTTGTGTTATATCCGTTCTTAGCTGTTTGTAAATCAATTAAATTTTTACCCTTAAACAGTTTTGAGAGGTTTTGTATTTGCTAATTCGGGGAACAGACACAGTCTCTATAGCATTGGTGTCAAACTCAAGGCCCGCAGGGTAATTATGTCCGGCCCGCAAGATCATTTTATATATTATTATCAATGGCCCAGCGATATGAAGCGCTGGTAACACAATATACTACAGATCCCATGATGCAGTGCTTCAGCTGCCTTGTCGAACACTTCCTGTGTTAATCAAGTTTAGCTTATGATGCTGCAAGTTATTGCGAAGCTAGTCCTTACAATGCAGAGGAGAAAAGTTGATTCTGAAAACAGAGCCTTTAAAAACCGATGGGAGGCTGAGTACCGTATCTCCCCGCAGACGATAATCCGCACCCTCATATAGCCTGAGGGTTTTGTGTAAAAAATCGTTGGCATAACCTGAACCCATAGCTTGATTAACTGTTTTGTGTAAGATCACATTTCGAATGTTGCTTGCATGACGTCAATTATCCATAACTGTTCAGGCACACAGTGCTTGTGCGCGAAATGCAAGTGTTGATCATCAGACGAGAAGAACCTTGGCAGCACAGCCAATCACATCTTCTTGGATGATTGACAGGTCAGACAGCCTATCAGCGCCAGCAGTCAGAGTGACAGTACAAGCGGCAGAAAGAAAATACAGCGTTACAAAAAAAAAGTACGTCCTTAGGGACGTAATAAATATATTGAAATATTATTACGTGTAAAATATTTGTGATATATTTTGTAAAATGCTATAACCGACGGGTTATATGCAGGAAAATACGGTATATGTTTACTGACATACTGCCGGTATACCCGTGTGTCTCATTTGCGGAGCTAATATGGCGGTAATTAAAGAATTTAATCAGACGGCACTTTGAGACAAATGACATAAGAGCAAAGATGACTGAATGATTTGATTTATTGTTGAAAAGCTAAAATTTTACTTAGATTTCCAGGTTTTGACATGCTGCAAGTTCATATTTTGAATTTGTATAATTTTGACAGGATATATTTTTATGGAGAGCAAAATCATTTGGGATATTTAAAATGTAAGTTTAGTATAAAATGACATAAGAGTGAAGAAATTTGAATGTTTGTTCTTTTAACGTTTACTTTATTTCCAACTTGTGTAATTTAGACAGGGTATATATATATATATGTATATACACACACTTTTTTTGTTATATTTTTACTTTTTTTTTAATATTTTTAAGTTATTTAAGGTATAAGTTGATTTATTCCGGAATAACATTCCTGTCTGTTTTTATTCACATTTATGTTCAAAAAAGGTTTTAAAAGTTTAGTTTTAGTGTGTTCAATAAATGTTTATCCTGTTCGGCCCGCGACCTAAAGTGTTTTTGGATTTTGGCCCCCTGTGAAATTGAGTTTGACACCCCTGCTTTATAGGATATCTAGGAGAAAGAGTCTCTATGTGTTGGAATTTATCTGACCTCTGTGACGTGAGACAGCTAGCAGACGGTCGGTTTAGCCAGTTTGTCTGTGTGCGAGTGCACGTCGCCGAGGGTGACGTCATGAGCCAGGAGTATAAAGAGTGCGCCATACCCGGAAGCGGTAGCTTGACCTGTGTCTGAAACAAGCCCGGCATATGCAGGGAGCTGAGGCCAAGAGACACAGTGTCTCGTTCCCTCTTAGGGAACTAGGGTTACGTAAGTAACCTGAGACGTTCCCAGTCAAGGGAACTCGAGACTGCATCGAACGCATATGGGAACGAGGAATACCCAGGAGTAGGCCAAGCTAACGTAGCTCACTACGAAAGGGCCAAAGTTCCCACAGCGGGGTTAATGTCTAGTTGGTAGAACCTAATAAAGGTATGCGGTGAGGACCAGCCATCCGCATCACAGATATCAGCAAGTTGAGCCCCTGCGAGAAAAGCCTGAGAGGTAGCCATGCTCCTGGTAGAATGGGCACGGACATGCGTAGGAAACTGCTGTCCGCCAAGTCATAAGCCAGGGAGATAGTCTCAACTATCCACCTGCTCAGAGTCGGTTTTGATGCTGGAGCTCCCTTAAGAGCCCCGAAGCAAACAAAAAGTTGGTCTGACCTACGCCATAGGGCAGCTCTGCAGACGATGGTGTCCAGTGCTCGCACTGGACAGACCTTGTTCTTGGACTCCTGGTCATGATCGACATAAGGCCTGCAGTGTAGTGTGACAAGCAGGGCTCGAAAGCACTTTGGGGACATAGCCCGGTCTGGGAAAGAGAAAGGCTTTCGCCAGGCCGGGAGCAAACTCCAAACAGGAGTGGGCCAGAGAAAGGGTCTGAAGGTCACTGACCCTCTTAAAGCAGAGATAACACAAACACCATTTTAAGGGTGAGGAATTTCTCCGAGATGTCCTCAAGTGGCTCAAAGGGTGCCTGGGACAGAACCTGGAGAACCAGGGAAAGGTCCAACGGCGGCACCTGAGAGCGTACCGCAGGCCTCAGCCTCAAAGTGCCACTGGGCAATTAAGGTGAGACGGACCCTGTCCTGGCGAACTTTCTCTAGAACCCCTGGGAGCAGGGCTATGGGGGGAAAAGCGTACAGGGGTAGCCTCGGCCACTCCTGCTGCATCGCATCCAGCTCCAGAGGGGCTGGGGGGAAAGGCAACCACAGAGGGCAATGAGTCGTCTCGTGGGATACAAAGAGGTCCATCTGAGCCTGACCAAACTTCTCCCAGATCTGCTCCACCACCTCGGTGTGGAGCATCCATTCCCGGGCCTCTGCCCCTGCTTTGACAGGAAGTCCGCCCCCGTGTTCTGGGATCCCGGGATGTAGACTGCTATGAGGGAGCAAAGTCTCCCCCGGGCCCAAAGGAGGATCTGCTCAGTTAGCTTGCAAAGCTGACGAGAGTGGAGACCCCCTTGGTGATTTATGTAGGAGACCACCGACATGTTGTCTGTTTGGACTATTACCTGGTGTCCCCAAAGGTCTGGGAGAAAGGCATGAAGTGCCCTCCAGACGGCCAACATCATCAACGACGGGAGAGGCAATGTCCCCAGCCTGTGAGGGAGGTGTCTGTCGACAGCATCATGCGGCGACAGATTGGTCCCAGTACGGGCCCTTGGACAAGGAACCAGGGCCTCTTCCACTGACTCAAGGCTCACAGGCAGTGCCTTGATCAGGCGTGAAGGATTTCCCCTCGGGGAAAACCCCCTGGTCTTGAGCCACCACTCCACTTGTCTCATGTGAAGCAGGCCCAGTAGAATAACACAGGAGGCCGCCGCCATGAGACCCAGAACTCTCTGGAAATGTCTGACAGTGATTAGCAGGCATAGCTTTATGTCTCTGACTGAAGACAGGATGGAGGCGATGCGCACAGGGGACAGCCGTGCTGACATTGACACAGAGTCCCAGACAACACCAAGGAAAGTAGTGCTCTGCCTCGGCGAGAGCAAACTCTTCTTTTGCGTTCAGTCTTAGCCCGAGCTCCTTCATGTGTGTGAGAATGACATCTCGATGCAGCAACGCAATCTCTCGAGACTGGGCCAGAAAGAGCCAGTCATCGATGTAATTCAGGATCCGGATCCCTCGGGACCGGAGAGGAGCTAGAGCTGCATGGTGAAAGTGCGAGGAGACAAAGCCAGGCCGAACGGAAGAACTCTGTATTAATAAGCCTTGCCCCCGAAGGCTAATCTGAGGAACTTCTGGTGCTGAGGAAGGATAGAGACATGAAAATATGCGTACTTGAGATCTATCGTGACAAAGCAGTCCTCGGATCTGATTTGTGCTACGATGTGCTTCAGAGTCAACATTCTGAATTTCAGTCGCTTTACAGAATTGTTCCGAGCGCGAAGATCTAAGATAGGACGTAAGCCTCCATCCTTTTTTTGAACGATAAAGTATCGCTTGTAGAAGCCCGAGTCTGGCTGAGAGAGGAACATATTCTATGGCCTCCTTCCTCAGCAGTGAGACAACTTCCTGTTCAATGGATGCTCTAGGACCCTCCTCGGAGGGGGCGACCTGCCCAGCGCGACTCGTGTTGGGCACGACCGGGAGGAAATGCCCACGGAGAGCACGGCCCGGCCCCCTCGAGGTACTGGGCATGCTACCACGCTTGCAGGATACTGATCCACCCCTCGAGGTAGACCAGCAGGCGGGCCCCTGCGAGGCCAAGAGACACTGGTGTCAGGGCCTTTTGCTCTTAGCCCTCAGGTCTGTCCTCCTGCCTCGTCGAGGTCAGAGAGCAGCTCCGCCTGGTAAGCTTGCAGCAGTGAGACGTGTGCAAACACGCTGTAGCCTGACCAGCCGAGGAGTATGCTCTACCCACCATGGATGATGTCAACCACAAGGGTTTGGTGGGCAGCGTTGGGGTTTTTAGGGGCAGCGATGAGTGAGGGGCAAGGTAGTTAGCCAGCGCCTCCTCTACTCTAGGCATCACCCCATAGCCGCGTTCTTTAGCCCCCACAAGAGTAGCAGAGTTAGCGGAAGCGCTGCAATGCACTCTGTGGGAGGCGGGCCACGACGGCCCACGAGGACCATGAGCCTGGGCAGTTCCTTCAAAAACTGCCATGCGTGAGTGGAGAGTGCGCAGCGGCAGCCGCAAACACTCTGCACACTCAGAGCCCTCGAGTTCTGAGCGTGCATGGTCCTCGCCTAAACAAGTTACACAAAGCGCGTGAGTATCACTGCCCGTGATGAAACGCGGGCAGGCAGTGACACACCGCCAAAAGGATTGTGTACGCCATTGAAAAAGAGGTAAGTATTCACAAAAAACTTATAGCCAGCAAAATGCACTTCACACACGTTAGCTTCGAGCGCTTGTTGAAGACACTAAAGCTACCGCTTCCGGGTACAGCACGCTCTTTATACTCCTTGCTCATGACGTCACCCTCGGCGAAGTGCACTCGCACACCTAGATTTCATTGCTCTTCAAGAGACAACTACTAAGGCATTCCCATATGCGTTCGACGCAGTGTCGAGTTCCCTTGACAGGAAACACTACATTTCAGAATCAGAATCAGAATCAGAATCAGAATGAGCTTTATTGCCAGGTATGTTTACACATACGAGGAATTTGTTTTCGTGACAGAAGCTCCGCAGTACAACAGAATGACAGCGACAGAACATAAAACACATAATAAAAGAATAAAAAAAAAAAAAAAATACAAATATGTAGACAGTGGATGACAATATACAAATGACAATTGTAGGCAGGTATATTACAAAGTGAAGTTATGTATGTACATATATATTGTGTGCAAAATTTAAGTGTATACTAAGTATGTGTGTTAGATAAATAAAGTGGTGTGTATATAAATATAAAGTGTAGTGTGTTCGCCATTATTGTCATTTCCCAGAAGCCCGTACCTTGGACTAATCACCACCCAAGCTGTTACACATTCACAGAGACGATTAAAACCTGGTTACCCAGCAGCTCAGTGCGAAGTCTTGTTCTGCCCCGGTGAACATTTCTAAGCGTTATTATCCCTGCCTGTTTCTCTGTTACTGTCGTTTACCCAATATTGAACCTGTCTGCCTGTGCTATTGACCCCTGCCTGGAATTACGATCTGTGAGTGTTATCTGCCTGTTCTGACTTTTCTGCCTGTTACCTCGTCTTCTATTCTGCCTGCCCCTGTTGTCCCTGTTTTGCTCCTGTTTGACCCTGCCTGTACGACCACCCTTGTTACCTTTAATAAAGCATGCAAATGGGTCCTAGCCTGAGTGATGTTTCATTACACAGATCAAAAGTGTTTAAAACAGTCATGATTTATTTTACCATATAAATTTCAGAATTATCTACGTGAATATTAAAATCTCCAGCAATAGCAAAACATTCAATAACATACAATAACAGTATTGTAAAATCCTTACTAAAAGCTGGAGATTATTTCTGAGGCATGTAAATAATAAGTAGAATGTGTGGAGCACCTGTTTAACACAATAACCAGATATACGAAAGACAAGTAATCACCAAATTACACTTACTTGCTTGCATTGATTGATAGATAAATATATGGATAGATAGACTCATAAAAGTAAAGTTAGGAAGACATTGAGGACTGCTGTACTGTAGCTTTTTTCTAGCCACGTTTCATTTAGAAACATAAAGTCCAAGTTGTTTGTGGTTAAGTCGTTGACTAGAAGTGATTTATTTTTAAGTGAGCGGATGTTTAAAAGTACTAACTTAACAGTATTACTTTTTGTCCCCAAATCAATCTTAGGTTCACATGTCATAGGCAGAAGATTTGGTTTGCCTTACGGCTTGAGAAGACCTTAGACTGTCTATCATGCAATAGAACAGAAATAGAGAAAGATACAGGCACACTGGGTTCCTGCTTGTTCTATAAACATTTCAGAAAGTTACTGTTATCATAGCGGGGACCTGTCGAATATCACTGAAAGCTTTTCTCAGTTGTTTTTGGTTCATTTAGAGCAGATGGAGGAGGGTGTGGGTCCTGGCGGTAGGACCTGTGGGTCCTGGCGTTGTGGCAGAGGCTGAAGAGGACAGGAGGGGCGGTAGGGTGAGCTGGACCCACAGGCTTTGGTACTTGCAGGAGTCACTGCTTTTTTGTTGATATCCGGGGGTTCACCGCAACAGAGAGGGATAGTTTGATTCCAGTATACACCAGTTCCTCCATTTTCTCTGAGAAGTTCAGAAGCAGAGGTTGCTGGAGAGAGGTTTAGCATGTCTGGTTAGAGAGAATGTTGCTCTGGTGTTACTGGAGGCTGTAATAATTTATCTTGGATTCATTGGCTGTTTCCCAGAAAGTCATCCTTGAGTCCTGAATCTTGAAAGTATTCTAATATGTCAAAGTTTGTCTGCTCTGTGGGCAGAACTCAGCCAGGATTGTGTCTGTGAGCAGTGTTTTTTGTGTTTGTGTGGTGTTATCGTTGTCCTTGTGGGATGTGTCAGCTGTATGTCCAAATGATCATAGAAACTCTGTCCAGGTGTGTGCGTATGCCAGTGGGTTGGCACACAGCTGAAGGATGATGGAGGGAGAAGTAGATATTTCCATTCTTGCACCAACATTGTTTTGGTGGAGGCCATCCTTTTTTAACAGTTGTCTCTGATTCCAGAAAAGATTGAAACTGCCTTTCTGTTACAGGGTTTTTGCAGCCATGGATTAAGCCCAAGCAACTGTGAAAAATGATTTGTTCCTCTTGCTGGGAGTGGTCTACTGATTCTAAGTCTTTCAAAAAGTTAAATTTCACGAGCTCACACTTACAAATGATTCAGGAGAAGTAAAGGTATGCGTATTTGGCGTGCTGTCCGAGGAGAGGGCTCTGAGCTCGGTATTTAGCCCGAACCTGCAGCACTCCCCCTCTATTCCTTACTTTGATAGGAACAATTAAGTTTGAGGAGTCAGGATGAGGGAGGGATACCGTAAACTGTCAAGAGGTGTGCTTCTTCTCATGCTGATAGGTATGAGGTGTAATTTCTGATGACGAGTTGATTGCATTAATCCTTTGAACGTGCTCCTCCCGAAAACATCATATAACCCCTTTCAAAGAGTTCTGACTGATCTTTCCAAATATCATTCTTCCCCACATGAATGATAAGATGATTTGCAGTTTAAAGTGTTATCAAAATGTTCTGAAGTTGAGAAACTGTTGAGAAACTGTTGCTTGTGGAAGGCAGAAGGTAATTGTAGTCCTGCTACTAATGTTTCTGATTATGGAGTCACCTGTGTGTTCTACCTTTGTAGCAGTTTGTGCAGCAAGTAGATTCTTTAACCAGAAGAGGTATTTTCTTTCTTATCCTTTTGAATTTAAGCTGATGGCTGCTGCCAGTGGGAGGCTGGTTGGATAAAATATCCCTTTTTTTGTAATAATATTTCAGCTTTGTCGTTTGAGCACTGTGGTGATTTGCTGAAGGTAAAATTAGGAGATAAAATAAAAGAACGATAGAGCAAAGCGCATCACAGTTAGCAGAGCATCCGGACAGTACCTAAGCAGGATGAAAAAAACTAAGCACTGCTCAATAAGCTGTTTCACAGGCCAACTTTAAGGTAGCATGTTACATATCTTCATTATAAATCCTTTGCTATTTAACTCATTGATTGCGAATAAATTTAAAACACTAAATCCGGAACTAAAACAACAGATTGACTGTGCGAAAATGAGATTTGGATATTTTATAAGAAGAGCATGGAACATTCAGGTTACAATTTATTTTAAATGTCCACTTTGGGAAATAAATGTCAACTAACTGTGTGTCAAGTCAAGTCAAGTCACCTTTATTTATATAGCGCTTTTTACTATGTAGATTGTTTCAAAGCAGCTTTACAGTGGTCACAGATAAAACAATATAAACAAAGTTTGTTTGGCTGAACAGCAGCCCCAAAAGAGCAGGCGAATCAATACAATTGATGAACTTTAAGTGTTAAGTTTCCCCAACTGAGTAAGCCATAGGCGACAGCGGCAAGGAACCAAAACTCCGGCAAGTCAGTCGGGGGACCAGTCGGGGGACCAGTTCTCCTCTGGCCAACAGCCAAACAGTGCATGATTATTATATTGACAACAATTCAATTCCAATATGAAGTCCAATTTGGGCCGGTTAGAGATGGGTTCATGATCGTCACAGGGGAGGGTTTAGTAGAGTCACGGCCTCTGCAGACACTTCAGGGTAGTGCTGTGCTCATGTTCAGTTCCAGGTCCATCATCTGATCTGGATACGGCCCGGATCCAGCTGCCCACGGTAACCTCGGAATAAACAGAGACCAATATCAGCGTAGATGCCATTCTTCTTCTGATGTTTCGAGTACATCAGGTGTTATGGGAATGTTCCCCGTTCTGGCTGACCTAAATTATGCAGCCTAACAATCATTTTACATGATTTGGATTAAAAATGTATGTATAATGTGTTATGTGTATGCCAGGTTGAAGAGATGTGTTTTTAGTCTACATTTACACTGACAAAGTGTGTCTGCTTCCCGAACTGTAATAGGAAGACTGTTCCAGAGTTTAGGAGCTAAATAGGAAAAGGATCGACCGCCAGCAGTTGACTTTGATATTCTAGGTATTATAAGCTGGTCAGTATTTTGGGATCGCAATAGACGTGAAGGACTATAATGTGTTAAGAGATCGCTCAAGTACTGGGGAGCTAAACCATTTAATGCTTTGTAAGTCATTAGCAATATTTTAAAATGTATTCGGTGTTTAATAGGAAGCCAGTGCAGGTTTGACAGAACTGGGGTAATATGCTCATACTTCCTGGTTCTAGTAAGAACTCGAGCTGCTGCATTTTGGACCAGCTGGAATTTGTTTATTAAGCGTGCAGAGCAACCACCTAGTAAAGCATTACAATAATCTAGCCTTGAACTTATGAACGCATGAACTAACTTTTCCGCATTTGTCTTAGATAGCATATGTCGCAATTTAGATATATTTTTAAGATGGAAGAATGCCGTTTTACAGATGCTAGAGGCGTGGCTTTCAAATGAAAGATTGGTATCAAAGAGCACACCCAGGTTTCTAACTGACGACGAGGACTTGACAGAGCAGCCATCGAGTGTTAGGCAGTAGTCTAGATTATTATGTGCTGAACTTTTTGGTCTAATAATTAGAATCTCTGTTTTTTCAGAATTAAGCAGTAGAAAGTTATTAGTCATCCAATTTTTTATATCAGTTATGCATTCTGTTAATTTAGTGAATTTGTTCGTTTCATCAGGATGAGAAGAAATATAGAGCTGAGTATCATCAGCGTAACAGTGAAAGCTAATGCCATGCTTCCTAATAACTGCACCCAAAGGAAGCATGTACAGGGTGAAAAGCAATGGTCCTAGTACTGAACCTTGAGGAACTCCATACTGATATGACATCTCCTCATTTAATGCTACAAACTGATAACGGTCAGATAAGTATGACTTGAACCAGGCTAATGCAACTCCACTAATGCCAACATAATTTTCAAGTCTATTCAGAAGAATTTTGTGGTCGATTGTATCAAATGCAGCACTAAGGTCCAGTAACTCTAACAATAGTAGCCTGTTAGGTTAGGGTTTGTAGAATAAGTTGATATGTAGGAGCAATTTATTCATAGTCAACAGAATCTCTAAATTGTACTATCAAACTAAAGTTTTAGCAACAGCATATTTACCACCTCATGCATAACTTTTTTTCTCAAAAGAGGTAAGTCAAAATGTATATTTTGGTATTCAACATTAAGCAACAAATGCTGGGGATTAAAGTGTAGGCTTACAACCAGGGTTTGGTGCTTCTACATCAGTGTTATTCACCAATCATTTCCCTCTGGTTTTAGAAATGACTTTTGAACAGGGTTAGGTTTAGGAAAAAATGTTCAGACAGGAATGTTGTTCCAGGATCAATATGTTGACCCAGGAACATGTTGAACTTGGCACAATCACTGTGATTATAACAATGTAGTGACTAAAAGCATGTTCTGTAGAAGAAAGTACACAAAGGGCAATTATCCTCAATGATTTGTTTGCATCGTTGTGCTTTTCCAATGAGGTGTTTCAGTAATCTTTCACAGTTCTTAAACTCGTCACTCATTCTGGACAGCTTCAGTTTAGTTTATTTTAACAGTAAGGGTGTGATATGTCAGCCTTGGTGGGCTGTGAGGTCTGGGATCAACCGAGAAAGGGTTTGCATGCGTGAGGTTATGAGTGCAGTATTTCAAATTAAATGTGAGGTACACCTTCCCCTAAACCTTTCAAAAGAAGTCAAAATGTCATATGTTCACAACTTTAGGACAATAAACAGGTCTAGAAAAGAGTTCTTCATTCAATCATGTCTCTCAATGTGTATGATTCATGTGGACACTTTTCTCTTTTTTAAGGGTTAGCTCACTCAAAAATTATTCCTGTCATTCCATTCCCATTAGACTTTTGAAACACAAATTAAGATCTTTTGATGAAATCTGAGAGCTTTCTGTCCATTCATTGGCTGCTATGCAAATGAAACTTTGACACTTCAAAACGTTCATTAAGAGATCGTAAAACTAATCCGTATGCATTGAATGGTTTAGTCCAAGTTTTCTGAAGAAACACAATCTCTATATAAGACATTAATTCACTGTGGCGAGCAGGGTGGGGCTGAGGGACGTGAGCAGCGTGAGGCTGGTGGCATGATTTGAGAATGAGCGTCACCTGCGTGGATCTCACGCCATCCATATAAACAAAGTCCAGGATTGGTCCTTTCTCCTTCTTCACTGTCGTCGCTCCTCCTTTTATGCCTCCGCTTCTCTGTGAGAGCCGAGATCATAATCACGCCACTGGCCTCGCGCCGTTCACATCCCTCGCCGCCTCCCTGCTCGTCACATTCACATATAAACATTCATCAACTCGCCCATCAGTTATAATAAACAAAAGCTCAAGCATATTCACTTGATGTGAAAACCAATTAGGTTCATTCTCGTGTGTTATACAGCAAGTTTGAGCTTCAGCAAGAACCAATGAAGTTCATTCTCGTGTTAAACAGCATGTTTGAGCTTCAGCGATAACCAATGAGGTTTATTGTTGTGTTGTGTAACTCAACACGATTAAGCTTCAGCAAGAAGTAATGAGGTTCATTCTCGTGTTATTCAGCAAATCCCTTCTTGTCCCTTCTTGTGTGTTATGCAGAACATGTCAGAACGGGACACAGACTCAGGATGCAGGTACTCAAAATAATTTATTGGAAACAAAGTCCAAAACCAAAACACTGGAAGCAGGTAGCAAAAAACAAAAGAAATAAGCTTCAGCAATGGCCTCCAGGTCAGAGTTCTCAGGGAAGAACAGGCAGACTTGGGGGGAAGGAAATCCAAGGGCAGAAAACACTGGCAACCCAGGGTGGCAAAAGCATGGGAAGGCCTGGGGGAAACAGAAGGCAAAAGGAAGACCAAAACTGGCAAAATCCAAGAAGACAACTGTGGCGAGACCAGCATGAGCACAAACAACAATCTCACACAAGACAGCGCACAAAAGGGGATTAAATAAGAGACCGAACAAAGAAGACAAGGAACAGGTGAGGGGACCAAACGAGGAAATGAGTGGGGTAACGAGAAGGGCGGGGACAGACGCCACAATGACAGCAGAGCACATGTGAACTGTCAAACCTAGTCCATGTGCCCCAAACAAACAAAACAGAAACCAGGAAGGAGAACATCAGATCAGCCTCAGATCAGAGGACATGACAGAACATTTGAGCTTCCAACAGAACCAGTGAGGTTCGTTCTCATGTTACACAGCATGGTGGGGCTTCCACAATAACCAGCGAGGTTCATTTGAGCTTCTGTCAGAACTGATGAGGTTCATTCTTGTGTGTTCAGCTTCCACAAGAGGTTTGTTCTCGCTCATCAAGCAGGTTTGGTTGAGCGTCTGCTAGTGTTCCTTGATCAATGTTTACATCCGAATAAGAGCCTAAATTTAATCTGTTCATCCTTTTAAGCAATCAAGTTTCTACAGAAAAATTTGACTAAACCATTCATTTCAGATGGATTGATTTTAGGATCTCTTTATGAGCTTTAAGCATCACCGTGTCCACTGCGTAGCTGCCAATGAATGGAATAAAAGCTCTCAGATTTCATCAAAAAGTTCTTCATTTGCGTCCAACAAACAAAGTGTAATTAATGTCAGAATTTACTTTTTTGGGGGGGGGGGGTGAACGGTCCCTTCAAAGTTCAAAGCTCAAAGTAAACACATTTTAATTTTAGGGGGGTCTTTTTTATGACTCTTTCAAATGTTCCTCCTTTTGTGGAGCAAGAAATGACTTACAGCAGGATTTCAAGTCAAAGTGAATTTTAAGTTTAGGCAGCTTTTTTTTGTTTGTTCTTCCAGACAAAATAAGGTGGTTGAAGCATCAGTGCCACATTTCACCATGTTTATGGATACAGATGGTTGAAACAAACGTTTGTATACATGGACCCAGCATCTCAGCACTATACGAGTGTAATAAGTACGTGTGCAGCATCTCTCAGCACTGATTGTGGGTTTCCTCACTGTTCCCTTTCAAAACAAATGTGGTCAACCACAGAAAATGTTCCCTGGATGAATCACCGACAGTGATGACGATAATTACTCACTCCATTAGCATTGCTCGTGGTGGAGCTGCAGGAATCAGTTCAATTTTTACATATTTATTCATTTTGGATTCATATTATGTCAACTGTTCTCTACTGAATCATGTAACATGAATCTGTTTTACTGTATAGGTTACTTAAATAAATCTCTAATCTCAGTTATTTGCTTTATAAGATTTGGCTTGGTTTGGAATTGAACTGCTCATGTCAAGCCATCATTTAACATTTGATTTACATGTTAAACTGAGTCATGTTTAATCAACCACATTTTAGCAGACATGGGCAAATCTGTGCCTGAATATTGGTCATATCTGTTTCTATTTTCTGTGAAATGTGTAACAGGCCATTGATGAATCAAAGTGTTCACATAAGCTAAAAAAAGAAAAAAGATTTGTACATATATAACTATAAAAATATGACCTCTATACAAATCAAATCCATTGGTCTAAACTCAACATATTTGTGAAAGCTTGATCTAAACTAACATTGGAAGTGAGTTTAAATCTGATTAAACAGTTATACGTCCTCTTTAAAAGTCCATAGGATGACACGTGTCCGCACATCCCTTGCTGCAATGTCCCACCCACAGCAACATTGCGCCACACAATGTTTTCCATTATTCTTTTTCGCTTTTACACTGTTGAATGCAACAAATGTGTTCAGAATCGAATACTGCCCTTATGAAAAACATAATAAATAGTAAAATGCCACTGCTAACTCTCACACATTTTGTGTTTACACAAGTTTGCCTCATTACAATTACAACCGATGTGGACGAGACTGCAGTCTAAACTGAAAACGTATCTTTGGTCTGAACAGAATTAATAAAAAAAACTATTCTACAGTATGCATGTATGCTTACACTCCCCTGACAAACAACTGAATGCAAAGTTTCTTGTGGAAAC